>CM076408.1:36598643-38071824 GCA_038363315.1 Mugilogobius chulae
TTAAAGTTACGATGTACCATAGAACTACATAGATTAAATTCAGTCATAAAAGAGCCGATTTCAAAACTATATTGCTTACACTGATCAAAAAATATAAAATGTAACAACTGAGCTTTGCCTGCAGTGTCTCGTCTTAAACTTATGTTGTTGAATGAGACTTGCTGAAGAGTCTATTACATTATTCTTTCTGCCTAAAGTTCTCACAGGCCGCCGCTGGCATAAATCTGCTCACACAATAACAACAGATTCTCTCCACACCTCCGCACACGTTTGGAGAAGACCTTGAGAGTTTATTGGAAAAGCCCACCTCGGAGCGGCCCCACACAGAGCCACTGGATTAAATCAATGTGTTTATTACAGCACGAGTGACAGCGTGCACGTCAGCGCCGACAGCTCACACGCCTCCGGGGAATTTTAGGCTCCGCTTTTATGCTTTACAGAGAGGAAAATGTCTACAGCAGCGTAATATAAAAGAGAGAGAGACAATATGAACGTGCTTTGATGGAAAGGTTCACCTGAGCTCACTTACAAACACTCTGAACCAACACTGTGAGCTCCATCAGGCCAAAAGAACCAAAACTCTTCATGGTGATGAGTTACATTTTGTCTTCTTGTCACATTTTAGTGGTTTAATCGATTGAAAGCTCATCTTTGTTTCAATGACATTCTCAAAATGACTTACAATCTTTACCTCTTGGACTTTGAGTCGAGGAAAAGCATTTAGTCTCTACTGGTGCGTTCTTTATGGAGAGTCAAACATTCAAAATCGGCCAAGCATGGTCGCTTGTCCTGAAACGTGACCAACTTCCAGCTTTCAAGTTTCAATCGCAGCGTGTTCATACAACTATCTATGACACTCATGTAGAATCCAGGACGTCATCTTCTGTTTTTTTGTAATAA
The DNA here is from genome assembly GCA_038363315.1 of Mugilogobius chulae. Classification (NCBI taxonomy): domain Eukaryota; kingdom Metazoa; phylum Chordata; class Actinopteri; order Gobiiformes; family Gobiidae; genus Mugilogobius; species Mugilogobius chulae. The sequence continues at coordinate 36,599,544 of CM076408.1, forward strand.
GACAGTCGTAATAAGCTAGACTAACAGTTTTTATCCCAGAATCTGATGTGGCCATTTGATACCTGGATCTCTCAGGGAGTTTAACAAGCTACACCATCACGGCAATTAATAAAGCAGTGTTGAAAAACACTAACTTATTCTAGTTCAGATCATTCTATTATTTATTTATTCGTTTATTTTGTGGAAATCACGTTTGTTTTTCTGTCAACAAAAAGTTCATTTGTTGTATTTTATGGTCTAAATAGCCCAATGTTTTTGCCAAAATCGAGGAGTTATATGAATTCTGGACATTGACGGCACAGGACACGCAAACAAAAGGACTAAACTTTGATTAAAATTTTTTATATTTTTTTGCATGAAGTCACAAGGTTAGTCCCAGTTACACATGTTCTGTGTTTTTTTATGTTTCTGCAGTTTGTGATTAAATTAAGTTATCAACTCAGAAGTCTGATCATGTTGAAAGCTTAAGTACTGATGGTTTTTGAGCCACTGTCACTCTGCTCTAAGGATCGCACATAGACAGCCGTGTCACCAGCCTCTTTCATTAGTCAACGCCTGTCCATTGAAATCATTTGTGTGGTCGCGTTATATGTGAACCCAACATATTGACTTGAGACTATTGATGCTCCTAAAAAAAAAAAAAATACGTTACTTAAATTAACAAACTGAAATATGTTGATTCTCACTATTTATGAGAATACATTTGGTAACTGCTGAAACTAAACTAAAAGAACTTGGACATGCTTCTCTTTGACTTAGAACTTGACTTGAGACTTGCCAAATCATGCTCTGGTCCCACCTCTGATTCTACCATCACAGGGTTAGTTTTACACTTCCTTTTAAGACTAACAGGTCCAACACAGAGAGCTGACGTTGTTTATGAAGCTTGAGTGAAGTGTCTGACTAATTCCTCTGTGACGACTGTACTGTTCAGTGCTTTCTCTTCTTCCTGCTTCCATGTCTTTCTGTCCAATCACTCGTCATGGAAAACACATGAATAGGTGAGTGTGTGCTCTGATCTGGAAAATCAATCATCTCTCTGTTCCGCTGCTGTACAGTTTATACAATATTCTCTTCAGCTGTGCGTCATAGGTGAGTACAGCTCTTATAGCATCCGTACATGTGAGGGAAAAAAGCCACCATTAATGCAGAGAAAAGAGAGAATTGATCGAAATAAAAAGGTATAAAAAGTAGAGTAGGACATACAACGATAAATGAAATGTACACGATAAAATGAGGGCTATGTTATACAACTCATTTCAATCTTAAAAACAGTGACAGACACCGACCCACAGTCATTTTCCCCGGATCCCAGCGCTGCAGGACTGACGTGGCCTTGGGAGTTCCAGGTCGGACCTCGTGTTTCCCTCATGTCCCGAATTATGACAGAACAATGACAGGCCACCCAGAGTCAGTGATATTCAGAGTGTCAAGCCCACGCTACAGGTCTGCAGACACAGCTGTCAGCTCTGCGGTGACACAGAGTAAAATGTGTGTATGTGTATATGTATATGTGTCTGCTCACTGCTGTGATGAGGACAGACCAGGTGAGACAAGACACTAGGATCTTCCTCATAGTGCATATGACACGCTCAATCACTTTTTTTGGTAGAACTATTAGGGATGGTGAGATCAAATTGTCACAATATGTGCACGTAAAGAACAGTCTCACAGTCTTGGGAGTGTTTATAAACTGTTCAGTTGTGTATCTTTGAGCAGCTGTAGTAAAAAGTCTCCTCCACTTCTAGACTTGTAGAGCACATAATAGGACAGAAAACAGTCTAAACTTGGTCTCAGTTTTTATTTCATATTGATAGGACAAATCTAACGTGTTTGAGTTGTAGGCTTGAATTTCATTCACAAATGTTGAATTAGCAGCAAAACGTTGTTGACAGTCTCCCACAGAAAGTGTATCTGTCTCTTTAAAGAACAGAAGTAAAAAGATACTTTTGAGTAATGATAAGATTTAGGATTTGAATGATAAACATACATTTGCACTAATCCTAAACCCAAACAAAACAGTAAATCTATTATTAAAATAGCCATGTTGTTACAAGTCATGCACTTAAAACTGTGTTTTTTGGAATAAATTAGTATTTTCTACCAACACATATATTGTAAATGTAGCAAATATCAGACAAATGTATGCTTTCTGAATTAAATGATGAAGTCCTTGTGAAGAGATTCATACTGTCTTCTTGTCTTAAGTTTCCAAAATTGTTTTTCTTTTTGTCAGACAGGAGTGTTTCTTTACCTGCTTTACATGTATCAGCTACTTCCTGTAGCCTTCCTCAGAAGCGTCACTGGTTGGTATGGTGACGTGTCTTGTAGGCTGCTTACACGGTTTTGCCAGACAATAGAGGGAACTTGCGCCCCCTACTGTTCTGTCTTCTGAGGAAGGCTACAGGAAGTAGCTGAAACATGTAAAGCAGGTAAAGAAACACTACTGTCTGACAAAAAGAAAAACAATTTTGGTAAATGATGAAGTATTCTATTTATCATAAATAGCAAAAAGCTGCGCTGTGATTGGCTGAGCTTGGCTGGTCCACTCCAGTTTGAGTTTAAGATCTGTTGCCAAAAATAAATGCATGTGGTTATTAAGCGAGGAAGTAGTTGGACAGATTTCAACATCTCTGCTCATTTTGGCAAAGTGAAAATCTGATTCTGAAACCAACTTTAACTCTGCACTGTTGAAAGCAATCCAACCAAATCAAAGCTTTTAAAAATCGTGTGAAAACTCTTTCCAAACAATTACCTGCATAAATTATATTTTAAAACATCCAAAGTCAACACAAATATGTCTTAAATGCTAAATAAAGAAGCTTGTGTGCTTAAACATGAGGGAGAGTGTTCCTGAGCTGTGTAAAGTGTGTGGTGACTCAGAGCCTGATTAGAACAGACACTGTGCCCACTGTTAATATTCATAAACCAATCACATCTCATTAAGGAGACACAGTCAGGACGACCAGGAGGATCTCACCTCAGGAACACCAGGATTTAAACCAGGACCGAGTCAGAGCTCAACCAGGACCAAGTCAGAACTGATCCAGGACGAACTCAGAACTCAACCAGGACTAAGTCAGAACTCAACCAGGACTAAGTCAGAACTGATCCAGGACTAAGTCAGAACTCAACCAGGACTAAGTCAAAACTCAACCAGGACAAAGTCAGAACTGATCCAGGACGAAGTCAGAACTTAACCAGGACTAAGTCAGAACTGATCCAGGACTAAGTCAGAACTCAACCAGGACTAAGTCAGAACTGATCCAGGACTAAGTCAGAACTCAACCAGGACTAAGTCAGAACTGATCCAGGACGAAGTCAGAACTGATCCAGGACCAAGTCAGAACTGATCCAGGACGAAGTCAGAGCTCAACCAGGACTAAGTCAGAACTGATCCAGGACCAAGTCAGAACTCAACCAGGACTAAGTCAGAACTCAACCAGGACTAAGTCAGAACTGATCCAGGACCAAGTCAGAACTGATCCAGGACGAAGTCAGAGCTCAACCAGGACTGAGTCAGAACTCAACCAGGACGAAGTCAGAACTCAACCAGGACCAAGTCAGAACTCAACCAGGACTAAGTCAGAACTGATCCAGGACTAAGTCAGAACTCAACCAGGACTAAGTCAAAACTGATCCAGGACTAAGTCAGAACTCAACCAGGACCAAGTCAGAGCTCAACCAGGACCAAGTCAGAACTGATCCAGGACTAAGTCCAAACTCAACCAGGACTAAGTCAGAACTGATCCAGGACTAAGTCAGAACTCAACCAGGACCAAGTCAGAACTCAACCAGGACTAAGTCAGAACTGATCCAGGACGAAGTCAGAACTGATCCAGGACCAAGTCAGAACTGATCCAGGACGAAGTCAGAGCTCAACCAGGACTAAGTCAGAACTGATCCAGGACCAAGTCAGAACTCAACCAGGACTAAGTCAGAACTCAACCAGGACTAAGTCAGAACTGATCCAGGACCAAGTCAGAACTGATCCAGGACGAAGTCAGAGCTCAACCAGGACTGAGTCAGAACTCAACCAGGACGAAGTCAGAACTCAACCAGGACCAAGTCAGAACTGATCCAGGACTAAGTCAGAACTCAACCAGGACTAAGTCAGAACTGATCCAGGACTAAGTCAGAACTCAACCAGGACTAAGTCAAAACTGATCCAGGACTAAGTCAGAACTCAACCAGGACCAAGTCAGAACTGATCCAGGACTAAGTCCAAACTCAACCAGGACTAAGTCAGAACTGATCCAGGACTAAGTCAGAACTCAACCAGGACCAAGTCAGAACTCAACCAGGACTAAGTCAGAACTCAACCAGGACTAAGTCAGAACTGATCCAGACTAAGTCAAAACTACTAAGTCAGAACTGATCCAGGACTAAGTCAGAACTCAACCAGGACCAAGTCAGAACTCAACCAGGACCAAGTCAGAACTCAACCAGGACTAAGTCAGAACTGATCCAGGACTAAGTCAGAACTCAACCAGGACTAAGTCAGAACTGATCCAGGACTAAGTCAGAACTCAACCAGGACTAAGTCAGAACTGATCCAGGACTAAGTCAGAACTCAACCAGGACTAAGTCAAAACTCAACCAGGACCAAGTCAGAACTCAACCAGGACTAAGTCAGAACTCAACCAGGACTAAGTCAGAACTCAACCAGGACTAAGTCAGCACTCAACCAGGACTAAGTCAGAACTCAACCAGGACTAAGTCAGAACTCAACCAGGACTATTGCTTGGTCTGAGGCAAAACCCAAACCAACTCGTATACAAAAACCAACAGGATAAATGAATGTAAGCCAGGGAATAGAGTTGGCTCTATTGTGTGTGATGGGCTTGTCAAAACAAAACAGGACAAAACAACTAAATACATTTGAGCATAATTATTTTGTGCCACTCATCAATTCATAAATAAAATATATTTTATTTGTCTACAGAATGTTGTGATACAAAACAGAACTTTTCAGACTTGAACTTGAATACTGACACAACTCTAGATCCGTCTAAAATTACATGAGCTTACTCCACCTCACAACACACTTCCTGTTTAACTCTGCTAAGATAAAATGTTCGGTTTTCTGTCTTGCAGCGTAATCTCAAAAAAATGTAATGACTGTTAAAATAAACCAAGCAAAATAATTCTACAGGACGTAACCTTTCAAAACGCATGTATAATGTTCTGTGTGGCTAACCAGAGCTAAACCAAAAATGCACTGCTACACAAAATTGGGATGGGTGATGAGAGAAAATCTCATGTCTCCCTGTGTCAGACAGTCTAGGTTCATATCTCCGAGTCCTAACCAGGCTAACACCACCTAGTGCCTCTGCTCCATTTCATTTCACTCCAGATCAAGAATCTCAGTGTTTGTTGCTGCTTGAATCAAGCTATAGAGACGGTCGACCAATCAGCGGACAGATAACAGTGACTTCAAATCCAAGCATCTGTTTGTAGTTCCACAAGTTTGCCGTGAAAGTAGAAGCTGGAAATTTGAAATTGAATATCATCTTTTTTATGATGTGACATAGCCGCTCCAGTCTGATGTATCAGCCAGTTTCATTTCACTCTGTGGAAACAGCAACAATCATTAAAGTCCATGTCTATGCTGTACTTCCCGGACTACAACTGATGTGTTGGTCGCAGTACATACGTAACGTCTGGTAGTGAACAAATGCCAGTCATTGATGGCACTATGGGTCCTTTAGTCAAATCGGTCACAACTAATTATTGTATCTAGATCATAAGAATTTAGAAATGAGACCAACAAAATGCAAGAGTGGGCTGAAACTTTGGGAGCAAATCCTTGAATTAATGTGACTTTTTGCATATACAGTAAATACAGCATTTCACATATAAATACAGCTATTCCATTATTTTGTGTAACTTTTCTTTCGTGCGTAAGGATAAAAGATAATCTTTTTGATTGGCCAGGTTTTCGGCTGATGAATCAACAGGACATGTCTTTTATCCAACTAAGAACTTCTGTGATCGACTACATTCTTCAAACCAATAACATTTAACAGAGATGAGGCTAAAACAATAGTAGTATTGTTTAAATACAGCTTGGATTGTATCGCAAAAAGTAAATGAGGGTTGAAAAAATGACAAGAAATCACAAATGTAAGAAATGACCTCGCCAAAAGAAAGTATTTTGAGCTGAATTAACCTTCCTCGTCGATCATGTGTCACTGTGCTCAGCTATGGATTCTATTCTATTCTACCCTTGTGTTATTTTGACCAGAGTAAATAAGTTGTGGATCAGTTGGCATTTGCAGCTTCATTTCACATTCTGCTCCGAGTCTCGGGTCGTCTGAGCTGTCCATCCTTGAGAACATTTGCACCTTGAAGATAATCAGAAAAAAGTCCTTGGCCACAACAGAAATCCATACATATCTGAGCCGACAAAACCTGCTGAATGTAATGCATTTTTAAAGCTGATTTACTGGCAGCTGTGTTACTGCTATGTTGAACAAATCTACATATTTTAATAAGTTAAATAAAGTCAAAACAGGCCAACAACATAACATTTGCTGTAATATAAAAAGTGAATGAGCTTAAATCAGAGTGAAAGTGTGAAAAGACTTTTTAGATATTTCATGGCAAAGTAAAATGTTATTATTATTAAAAACATGGCTCTTGACCACCCTCTGGACGTATGACATGAGCATAGTTATTTCTACTGAAGACATATTGCCTTATATTTATTCTTTTATTCTGTCCATAAGCTGCAGTTGTTCATAATCATACTTATAATAATATTCCATACATTTGACTATTCATTCATCATAAATGTGCCTTTGATTTGAAAAATCTAATAAGAATAAAATTGAAAACATCATCTGTCTTGATTTGACTGGCCACATGGATTCTCTTGTCAGATTTGTGAATTCACACTAGCCCGAACCAATCACATTACAGCAGAGCGAGTTAAGGGAGGTGTTTAGCAAAAAAAGCAAGTAGCGACTGAATCAGGCAAAACACAGATGACAGCTCTCTCAGGATGTACATGTTTCTGTTGTAGCTAAAATATAATTTCCTGAAAAAAAGAGCAGAGAGGTGTGTGTGACCCTTGTGCTATCTCATGCACACAATGAATATGTTATTGCGATTAGTTGCTGAAATTGGTGCAGACCCAATCAGTTTAAAGTATTTTATTAAACCTCAAACTGTTTCAGCGAGTTCCAGATGGATAATGTGGAAGTATTCAAATTGAGTTCAACAAATATCCGTCAGGTTACATCTTTCTTTGCCGTCAAAGTCCAGACAATATATAAAAAAAATAGAGGGTTTATCGCATTTTGCCCTTTACTGCGCATGCTCCATGCAGAAAGAGTCGCTGTCCATCAGGTTGGCTGGAGAAACTTCTTTGATTAAAACAACAAAACAAGATGAGAGCAGCGTTTATGAACTGGTTTTACAGACGTCTGTCTCCTAAAGCTTGAGACAGTGTTTTTATCTGTGTTTTTTTGGGTTATGGGTCAAAATTCATCCACAAATGTTGATTTAGCAGCATAACTTTTGCTTTTGTACAGTGATAAACTCTTGTAGTTAGCGATAACAACGATGCTGGCTCAACTTGTTTCCACGGTTTGTGTCAATGAGCGGCGGCTTTTTCTGCACACTAGGTGCGCACGCAACGCTCGTGTTGATAAACAAATAATCCTTTTATATTTTCTGGCCAGCGTGTCATCAGGAACATGCATTGTCTCACATAAACCAACATGGCAGCTTACAACAACAACAACAACAACAACAACAACAACAACAAAAAAAGAACATTTAAAAATTATCACGTGAAACTGCAAAACTGTTTTAATGTGAGGTGAGTGAAGTAAGTAGACAATGTTTCTTCCATATTTTATTCAGCTCTTTTGGACACAGTTTTTATTATAGATCTCAGGATGGAACATCAAAAAACAACCATCAATCGAAATAAAGAAAAATGTTCCAATTTTGCAGCAGAGCCCCGTAACAACACAATAACTTAATACATATCTATCACTCTGCAGTGTAAGGGCGTGCTGGCTAATCAGGAGAGTCGGGACGTTTCCCGGTGGGCTGCGTGACTTTTTTGGGCCTCCGTGGTTGAAGAGAGAGAGAGAGAGAGAGAGAGAGAGAGAGAGGCCCGGCTCATCAGCTGCAACAGCAAATGTGCGCACAGTGATGAGCTCAAGTCTATGATGTGATTAACAGCACATAGCACATAATCAAAGACTCTTGACACATTTTGGAGCCCAAAAACACGCTCCACATACCATAAGCTCTCAATCAAGCTTTGTTTCAAGTAAATCCGTTGTATATTCTCGGAGTTACGAGCAAAAACGGCTGATGAACAAACACTTCAGCAGATTTATATGCGCAAATCACCGTGGCGGAGCGGAGCGCATTTCCACACACAACTTGACAAAAGATACAGACACAAGTTTGTCTTTGTGGGTCAGAATGCGCTTTATGTGTTTTTGTGAGCGTGTCCTTCATGTGTGTATGAGCGCGCGCTGCTGTGGAGCTGAGGAGAGGTCAGGAGAGCTCTGAGCTGAGTCCAGACTATGACCATGTTGTGACTAAAACCAAGTAGTTTACAACTGGAGACGAGAATGTATGAGACATGGAGTAGATATTGGTTAAAACATAACAATGAAAAAAAATAAAATCAAGAGAGAGGTTCCTGAGAGGGCCTCAAACGTGGGTGTCGAAAAGGCAAAAGTTTAGATGTGCAGTTCTTAACCACTCGATTATCAGCTAGGTCATGCTATAGAATTAGCAAATGGGCCAATCAAAGGTCTAATTTTCCCGGGCTGAAAAATGATCCCAGCACGCCACTGCTGCAGTGTCAGAAATAGTTTTATTGAACTCTAACTTCAGTATTTAACATTTTAAAACATCCATTTAACATTAGGCCAATTGAAAAGTCTACAGATTTGTCATGTCAGGATCCCGAACTCTATAAACAATATACTCGACAACCAATGTTTGCAACGTTCACGATCGCATCTAAAATGTGAAATATTGACTACACCTTTACTCAAACGCTCATTCTGTACTGTTCACACAAAAGGCTAAATGGACATCTTACAATATTCTCTGAGCTCACTTCATCGCATCATCAGACCAACTCATCCCCGATCCAATAACCATTCATGAATCTGTGCGTCCTCCTGCGGCACAAAGGCAAAGACCATGTACACGCAGAGAAATCGATGGATGAAAGTGGAGAGAAAAGACACGAGAAGAGGCAGGACATGAGCAGTGAGACCTGGATCTGCTCCACGCTCATGATTGTTTGATGATCTTTCAACAGAGACGAGATGTGAACCTGCTGATGAATAGAAAATGATTCATACGGCGGGAACAAACATGCAGCCATTCAGCTCGGTAACCTCGCTCCTGTTGGCCTTATACGCTGCCACTAAGAGCTCTTTCTCACCAAACCGACCTCTCTTCATCTGTCACTGAGCGATGTTGACAATCTGTTTGTCCTTGTCTCTCCTGTGGAAATGCTCATTCTAACTGCTACAGCAAATACAGACAACCCAGGCCAAACTGACTGAGGGCGCATGAGACTCAAGATCAAGGGTCAGGGGACAGATGTGTCTCTTCAGATCATTTCATGCAGAACCAAGGAAGTATTGATAGTGACCTACTGATAAACTGCACATAATTATTTGAATAGATTATAGTTTTTCAGGGTGCTGAGGTTTGTTAGAACTATCTTTTTTATTCAATATTGTGTTGAAATTACACCAAATCAAATGTAATCTACAAAAACATGTTCATAAAAAAACAATTTAATCTTCATCTATTCTCACATAAACTTTTTTTTAATCACATGGGGAACTGGACAGTCAGATAGATTCTCTTGCGATATTTATGAATTCACAAACTCAAGAGAAATCCATCAGACATTCCACTCGCCTGATTGGTTTGGAGTCAGAATTGGTTTTGAATCAAAGACGACAGAAAGTAGCGCCTGCATTAAAACAAAGATGGCCGCTCTCGTGGATGTATGTTTTGTTGATGCTGTTGAGTCTGCTTTAGCAGAAATACAAATGATTTCCTTTTTGAAAGAAGAGCAGAGAGGTGAATGTAGGAGATTTGTTCTGTCCCACAAGGACACTGAATGTGCCAATATGATTCGTTGCTGTGATTGGCTACGGACAAATAAGGTTGTCCGACACCCAGTCAGCTCAAAGTATTTTACTAGACGTCCCATTGTTTCCCAGACTTTCAGTTTGAGCAAAGTTCCAGATGGTTAATGTTCGAAAAACTCAAATCAGAGATCAACACACATTCATATAATGTGAACCAGGTTCAGAAACTAAAGTCTATATTATTAAACAATGTTAAAGAATGAATGTGGACATATATTATTATTATTTTTTTATATATACGGAATATTTGCATAGACAGACCTACAGTGTATATTAAAATTAGACTCTTGACCAACTCTAAATTCATCACAGTAATTTCTTCCTGAGCTCCAACAAGGCTTTGAAGCGCAAACAATGCTGCCAACTTTTGCACCTTTGCAGACCTTCTTAGGATTAGGACTGGACTTAGGTTTTGTTCTTTTGGTTAAATTCCAGCATAACAGGGCATAAATTTAGCTAAAAAAAAAGTCGCATTTAAGGAAAGTTTATACACAGCACCGCAAAGTTTGAATAGAGGGATTTTATCACTAACAAAGGATTTAAAGAGAGGGACTGTGACTGTTTCATAATTCACTATAAAACAAACCTAAAACAAAAGAAATGCTGAGGTCATGAATGAGTTAAAAGGTTACTGTCAAAAATCAAGGCGTATCTGTTGCTATTTCCAGAAAAAGTCTAAAAATACAAGCAAATTATGGGCACAACTCAGACGTCACCAGGTAGTCTAAAGTTTACAGACGTCCCTTTATGTGAATGCGACTTGAGTCCCTGCGAGCGCTGTGGGGTCGTCATGGCGATGCTCATCCTTTACATCTGTTTAAAGCTCTGAATCACGGTGAACTAAAGGTGACTGTCGTGTTAAATGAATCCAGCAGCTGCACAGAATATCAAACGTTTCACACATTTGGAGCAGAAAGTGGAGCTTTACTATGAGTCATGTGACGCCTGAGGAGCTGCGTGAGCCTGAATCATCGCTGACCTCTTTTTGGTTTTGAATGTAGATTATTTAAAGTGTGTGACAGGTTAGACCACAGTTTTCAGGCAATGTGGCAAAAAAAAAAAATACAATTTTCCTGGAATTAGATCATGATTTCCACTGCCTTCTTTACTGTCAATGGCTAAAACCAGCAAGTGTTTAAATGGAGAAAAACAAGCGACCAAGCCCAAAACATGCTACCTCAACTGTTCAGTAAAAAGTCATTAAAATAATTACTATTTAGACAATTGTGTTCTTAATATTTTCTAACATTAATAACAACTTTTAGACACAAAAACATACAAAACAAATAATACATGTTTCGATCATAAATGGATATCTTTTTCTAAACCAAACCTGAAAAATTGTTAAGCTTCACCACTTTTATGAAATGAAACCTGAGGCTAAGAGAAGGAGGTTAGATAAAAGTTGCCTGTACTTTAACAGAACAAATGTGAAATCACGATATGATGATTTTATTAAAAAAACAGACTGTTACAGAGAAGAACCTACTACGACCCAATGTTTATTACGATATTGCTCAGGCCTAAACATGATGATATTTCAGATTTCACTAAACATTATGTTTGTGTTAATCCAATTAGTCTATTTTGATGAAGTTCATAATTGTCTCTTGTCCCGTATGCAACATATTTTATAATTTAATGTAATTAAAATCTCTCTTCCAGTTCAATTTTACAGTTACAACATACTATAGATAAACATAGCGATAATTGTAGAGAATAACACACACATAGGTTTGACAATGTTTGCCAAGCATGTTCTTTTCATTTTAAAGCGGTTAATGACTCACACACCATTGGCAGCCATCTTGCTTTGAGTCATTAATGTACAACCATGTAAAACCTAAAATAAATCAGCCTCAACTGCTCAAATATCAGACTACTGCATTTCTAGTCAGCTACAACAAATGTACAACTGAAATTTAAAAGATATACAGTATATGGTTTTGTTGCAGCCAGGTTAGAACACATTTCTACTTATTTATGAATCTCCAACTGTCTCCAACTATGAACCAATAGTAACTTTAATAAAGTATAATTACTCTAAATTTGTAATCTAAATAGTGTTGTCATAGTATCAAAAATTCTTTTATAATTTGATACTATGTCAGTTTTGGACTTGTGATCAACAAAATCAAACAATGAAGGCTAAATGTACAGTTTTGTGGGAATATTTACTACTCCGTGTCGTCTGCTGCCATGTTTGTGTTGCGACTGTGAGAGACTTCATATAAAACAAATGTTTTTAAGACGTTATCATAGAGTTTTTGCAACTGTTAGGGCTAAAGACACAAAACAGGCAAAGCAAGGCAAATGTATTTGAGTAGCACAGTTCTAGACTCCTTGAAAGAATGATGTTAGTCAGTATCTATTCTTGTTCAAATAAGGAAATAAGGGAGATGTGTGCACACTTGGTAAGCAGAGAGAGCCGCTGTTTATTAGCTGTGTAAAAACAAAAGTTATGCTGCTATTTCAAATTACCGTAATTTCTGCACTATTGAGCGCACCTGAATATAAGCCACATTAACAAGATTTAAATAAGAAAAATTATAAAGTACATATACGTATATTTTTATCGTTGTATAAGCCACAGAGTTCAAAGCTTGTGAAAAAAGTAGCGGCTTATAGTCTGGAAATTACACTATTCAAATAATTTGAAATTTGACCTTACGATCTAAACACGTCACATTCAGGTGAAAAAACAGCAAGAAAAACACTGACTCAAGCTTCAGAAGCCAGATGTCTGTCAGACCAGTTCAGACCTGATCCAAACAGCTGCTCTCGTCTTGTTTTGTTGTTTTAATCAAAGACGTTTAGACAGACAGAGTCTCTCTCTGCAGTTTGTATGAAGTAGAGTGGAAAGTGACGTTGACTGATAATCCTCTGGTTTTAGTATTAGTTTAGACTAGGTTTCTTTTCCTTTTCTTTCTTTCTTTCTTTCTTTATTTCTTTCTTTCTTTATTTTTTTGTTTGACAGCTCTAATTGTGAATATATAATTTCATATTCCATCTCTGGATTTGACAATACATCTCAAAACACCTCAACATGAAGCATAAGAAAACTCAACCATGTTCCACTAGATAAAAGCCCCATGTTATTAACTTTAATGACGCCTCCTGTAAGCGTCACAGTGACAGTGTAATCAACATGTCCAGCCTTCAATCGCACTTCCACTTCACAAGCATCACACTCTGGCTTATTATATCCATGACTTGTGCCTTCTCACGGTCATTAAGAGCAAGGCCTTCACACCGCATGAAGATAGCATGAAGTCGCCTCCAGAGTTTGCATTTGCATGTTTATTAAAGGCACTTCTCTCTCTCTCTCTGTGGGATGTGACTGGCTTGATTAGCTCTGACGCGACAGGTCAAAGCAAGGAGAGGCTAACACAGTGCCGGAGCGCCCGAGGAAGGGTAATTTCACATGCAGCGGACAGGAGCAGCTGCCTGTGCCAAGAACAGCCCAATCCTGATTAAATAACAGCAGTGGGATTCAATATGGCCGACGACAAAGTGGAAGGAGAGGCTTGTGTCTGCGAAGGAACGGGTTGTGTGGAGGTAAAGGGTTTGCTCGTGATTAGAGCTGCAAAGGTTCGTCGGAATAACAATGAGGAGTGGACTTTGTTAAGTAATTGTAATCACAGTTTAGCCCAGTTTGCAAAGGATTTGTTGTAACTCAGTACTTTGGTTAGTTTGTAAATACATAATTGAATAAGCTCTGTGCCCATAGACATATAATTAGTAGACGCGCAGTCTGACTCTGATGCTATCGAACACTTAGCATCTGAGCTAGCCTGGTAAGATTTAAGCTAGTCCGGAGCGTTCTACTGTTAATTTTCCTATAGCTATTAGCATTAGCCCGCAAAAACGCAAGTTATGAAAGATCCAGAGCGTGTCAGCTGGTGCAAACTTACCGACCACATTTAGCAAAGGTCAGAGTTGTTTCAAATTATTGTTGAGTTTACAAACCTTTTTGTATTTTATTGTAGATAAAAATTGTGTATAAAACTGCTAACGACTAGCAAATTTATGCATCTTTGAAGGTTCTAGTGACACAAAACGTCAATAGTGGCTTGAGAAATACAATTTCACATTGCAAAGTTGTTTAAAAAAGCTAAGACACAAATCAGTCCGTTTTGCTCATGATTTTGCTGAAATTGCTTGTTTAGGCTTGTTTTATCCATAATAGTGCAACTTCTGCCATTGAGTTGAATTGATTTGTGTCATCACTTCTCCCGGAGGAATATGGCGTTGCGCTGTTCGAGTTGAAGCAACCGAGTAGAGATGCTGATTGCACGTCTACTAATTTATAGTGCGTTCCAGTGGCACTCGGAGGTCGGATCTTCCGAGTTCCGACTTGTAAATTCCCACTGGAACAACCCTTCAACTCGGAGTTCCCACTCAGATCCTCGAAGAAAATTTCAACGTCCGAGGTAGAAAATGGAACATGGCAGCGCCCAGCGTTTTGAGAAAGATAAACCTCCGACAGCTTCACTGCTGATCGTACTTGTGTTATTTTGTCTTTCGTTTGTCTGTACAGTTCACTCGCCTCTATGACTTTGCTCCTGCGCTGCTTATGCGCGTCTGCCGTTATAAACCTGCTGTTTTGTGATGCTAATGTTGCTAACGGCTACACAGAGCTAATGTAAACAAAAGCAGAAATTCACTCTCTTGCGATGTTTTACAAACTGTAAATGTAACAGCAATGTCCGAGTTGATAAACTGACATAAAGACATCTGTATTTTGGCTGTTTTGGGCAGTTTCCAAGCAATTTATTACTTGATTGGCTCATTACTATTAAAGTAATCCGACTTGACCACTGGAACACACAACACTCAGAGAAAGATTCACTCCGAGGTTCGAGTTCCGACCTCCGAGGACGACTGGAACGCACCATTAATGTCTATGTTCTGTGCCCACAATATGCTTAGATTCAAAACAGCTAATTTCAGTAATGTACTTTACTGTGAAAGCATAGCAATTGTAAGCTATAGCAACAAATGTCCAATTCTGGCAGCCATCTTGGGTAGGGAGAGTCTACAAAAGATCTCATATAAACTAAATCTGGCCACACACTACACGACTCTTTGCTTATCTTCCCATGTTATTTTCAGTCGCATTTAGTCTGAGCTAGATAAGTTTAGTTGAAGCAGTTGTAGTTGTGTCAATCATATAGTTTGAAACAGGCATCGACTAGTCTAGAATCCAGTTGCAAGTTTTTAAACAAGTTTGATTTATAAGCCCATTTTTGCCACGCTCCTGTGCCGTTTACTGTTAATGACGCTCCTCTGGGCAAACACAAAGCCCAATGGCCAATGAAAAGAGCCGAGGAGGCACTGGAAACAGTGTCTGAGAGCGAGGCACAGAGTTAAATTACTTCCTGATTATCAAATAGACTCTTAAAAATGCACACACGCTAGTCTTTTACCTAAGACCAAAACAACAGCACACTCACACTAACCTTCATTTGTTTGATGATCCATAAAGAAATCAGGCTTCATCATTGGTATCTGTTGTTGTGCTTCATGTTTTACAGATTTTACCTTTTTTTGTGAATTCTCTTTAGCCTCCCCATTAATAGCTGTCACTGTCTGTGGCTCTGAAAACACTCGACTCTACTTGGTGCTTGTCATATCAAAAACAACGATCCATCTTAGAGAATGCAACAGCTTTAGACTGAGAAACATCAGTCTCTAAACCGCGGCACGTCAGGAATATCATTATCGTTTAGATGAGTCATGGAGCCTGTATCAGAATCCAACGTTCTGCTTAACTCCGCAAAACACAAAACACATTATCGTCATCAGTCACCAGGAGGCGGCGAGACTACTTTTAGACGTTATATTATTACTCTTAAAACAGAATTTACATATGATCCATCTCATCGGTAGAAGCTAGAATTTTAAAGACCTATTGGCGCCGGATTATTGTCGTTTGTGTTTCTAGTCTTAAAAAAATAGTTAATAAATGTGCCTATGACTAGTTCAACTGTTTTTTCATAAAGCAAAGTTAAGATTATAAGATAGCACGTAACACTTTATAAATTTTAATCTAGCAAATGAAATGTAATACATATTAAGTACTTCCTGTTCATAAATGATAACACAACATATTTGGGGGCATGGCCTGCTGTGGGGGGAAGGCATGACGGAAGTACTACTTTTTGGTTAATTAAGAGTATTTTTAGCACAAATAATTTAAGTTCAAGTCACAATGAAGTTTAAACAGAGGTTGTGGATGTAGAGTTATATCATGAAAGTAAACAGAAAGTTCTGTAGCTGTGAAAATACCCCAGGAGCGCTAGCATCAAGATAGCATTTAGTTCACAGCTACCATTAGCATTGTTGGATATATTTACATTTCGGATCACTTCATTCCATTGCTTCAGCAATTGCGTATCTAGTTTGTTATTTTCCCCCAGAGGTCCGTTAGTGGGTGTGGCCTCTGAAGCCAACTGTTTCTGTAACACTAGGGAGTCGCCTATTGACCATGTTAAATGGACCAAAACTGATCTAATGTATTTTTTGTTCAGGAAAAAAATAATAAAAAATCTTGGGAACCAGCTCACATCTGTCCCTCCAGACCAGACACCAACCTTTGTCATTGCACACTTCATACTTTTAGCTTTACATTTCTTATATTGTTTTATCCGTTTTAAAATTTTAAGTAGCACAGACAAAACCAGTCTGTTAAACACAAACCCCCTCACAGATTTCAAGCAAATTATTGTAAACGAGCATATTAACAAAGCCATTAATGTCCGATTAAGCTAGTTCTGGCTGCTAACTGTTAGCTTAAAATAGGGATAAATAAGGTTGCGTTTTGGGCTTTCTCTTGGAAACTTTTTTGAGATACATTCATAATTATCAATAAGAAAAAAAACAAAAAACTGTACACTTACAAATAATGGCTTTAAATGATGTTATCTTGGCCTACGCATGGCGTAATTGCGCTAAAAGGTACAACATGGGCAGCAGTACGAGGTGAGGATGACTGGGCCACACCAGTGTGATGCCATCAGTTTAGACGCTGTTGTATTTTCAAAAATGTCTTCATAAACTTGTTCTTGATTCATATCACACTATCATTCATATTTTCAACAGGTATTAATCTAACAATCTTTGTAAAAGTTGAACATTGTAATAACCATGTCTGTACTTTAAGGTGCAGTATCTGTTTTTTACACCACAAAACCCGAAGCAAGGTACTGCTTGTTCTACCACAAATGCTTCATCATAAGGTAATATTATTTGTACATTATTTTGTATCTGCAGTTAAACCTTCAAAACACATTTTTACTCGGCAAAATGAGACTGGAGGTGACCGCTCAAGCACAACCAAACAGAACGCTGCACTTGGCTCTTAAAGTAAAACAAAACGTATTTTATTTTGATTCAGACTGGACACAGTGATCTGATTTCATCACAATTTATCTGCTGCTTATGCAATACATTTTGGTAGAAAGTTTATTAATTTACAAATCTAAAAAAGTCAAGTACCCCAACTTTAAGTCTGCTGCTTGTTCCAATTCAGTTTTACAATAACAAGATGAGGCCTGAACAAAAAAATGTTATTCCTACGCCATTTAAGATTAATACTGTGCTGGCAACACCTTCGAAATACTAACCTACATATGTCATAGTTTATACTAAT
The DNA here is from genome assembly GCA_038363315.1 of Mugilogobius chulae. Lineage (NCBI taxonomy): Eukaryota > Metazoa > Chordata > Actinopteri > Gobiiformes > Gobiidae > Mugilogobius > Mugilogobius chulae. The sequence continues at coordinate 36,617,352 of CM076408.1, forward strand.
AGAAATATAAACAAGGTAGATCAGTTAATATTAGCTTAAACTTTTATTGAAAATAATTGAACTAAAAACAGCTCGATAAAAGATTTGCATACAACACCTGGCGAGGGCTCCCGTGTGATATATTCATGCGCTTGTGTTTTGGAATAAATAAATAAATACATTTGAAAATAAATCCCACAACATCTGCGTCAGAACTTTGAGAATAAATTGTCCTTTCTCTCAACAAAACATTTAACCAAACTCTGGAATGATTTTTGAAATAAACTCTTCTCACATTTAAACTTTATTTGGCACTTTTTTCCCAAAACACACACCACCCGAGCTGCTTTCTAATTGGCTTTAACTGTCACTTTCTGCTCAAAAATGAGATTAATTCGCTGCTCTTTTCAAACAAATGCAAAAAGCGTCATTAGCATCAGGTGACAGGCAGTTGAAATGGTGTGTTTCAGTCTAACTCCAGGTTTGTGCGGCTGGGCATTTTACAGCCACACTTATCTCAGCGGGATTTCACAGCGGGACAGGAGGGAAGAAGAGAGGTGGACCAGCAGGAGGAGGATCTGAGGCTGACCTGAGCACAGAGGGAGGAGGACCAGAGGGAGAAGGACCAGAGAGAAGAGGACCAGAGGAAGGAGGACCAGAGGAGGAGGACCAGAGAGAGGAGGACCAGAGAGTGGAGGACCAGAGAGTGGAGGACCAGAAAGAGGAGGACCAGAGATAGGAGGACCAGAGGGAGGAGGACCAGAGAGAAGAGGACCAGATGGAGGAGGACAAGAGAGAGATGGACCAGAGAGAGGAGGACCAGAGAGAAGAGGACCAGATGGAGAAGGACCAGAGAGAGATGGACCAGAGAGAAGAGGACCAGAGGGAGGAGGATCTGAGGCTGACCCGAGCACAGAGGGAGGAGGACCAGAGAGAGGAGGACCAGAGGGAGGAGAACCAGAGGAGAGAGGACCAGAGGAAGGAGGACCAGAGGGAGGAGGACTAGAGGGAAGAGGACCAGAGGAAGGAGGACCAGAGGGAGGAGGACCAGAAGGAGAAGGACCAGAGGGAGAGAGGACCAGAGGAAGGAGGACCAGAGGGAGGAGAACCAGAGGGGGAGAGGACCAGAGGAAGGAGGACCAGGTTGAGGAGGTCCAGAGGAAGGAGGACCAGAAGGAGGAGGACCAGAGGGAGGAGGACCAGAGAGGAAGACCAGAGGGAAGAGGACCAGAAAGAGGAGGACCAGAGGGAGGAGGACCAGAGGAAGGAGGACCAGAGGGAGGAGGACCAGAGGGAGGAGGACCAGAAGGAGGAGGACCAGAGATAGGAGGGCCAGAGAGAGGAGGACCAGAGGGCGGAGGACCAGAGATAGGAGGGCCAGAGAGAGGAGGACCAGATGGAGGAGGACTAGAGGGAGGAGGGCCAGAGGGAGGACCAGGGTGAGGAGGACCAGAGAGGAGGACCAGAGGGAGGAGTACCAGAGAGGAGGACCAGAGGGGCCTAGCACAGAGGGAGATAGAGACCCAGCACCAGAGAAACTCAGCACAGTGGAGGAGAAAAACCCAGCCCAGAGGAAAGTGGATCAGAGGAACCCAGCACAGGGGGTAGATTTAAGAAGCCCAAACCAGCACAGAGGGATGAGACGAGAACAACCAAACACAGAGGGAGAGAGGGGCCTAGCACAGAGGGAGGTGGACTTGAAAAACTGACCTAAAAGTAGAGAGAGGTGGACCAAGGGGATGGACAAGAGTGACTCAAGGACCAGAGGGACCCAGTACAGAGATAGAGAAGGACCCGAGCACTGAGAAACATGAACCAGTTTCCCAGCACAGGTGGAGGCATGATCTAATGGGAGGGAAAATTTCAGTTTGTACCGTTACAGAATGTGTCCTTCTCTAATATTATCATTTTCAACTTGACAAAATGATGCTTTGGAGGAGTCATTTTTGGTTACATGCAGAGACTTGTAGAGAACATGTTTTGACAGATAACAGTCTAAACAGTAGTGATAAAACCAATTTTGACGCAGGTCATTAGATCTAAATATGATTGATTAATTGCCAAAAGCGACATAATATACTGTATAAGTGTTGAATTCATCCATAGACATTTCAGAACGATGTGATGAGTTTCACCTTTAATTACGGTTAAAAAGTCATGAGCAAAGTTATATTTTTCCATTCATTTATCAAAAAACAAACCTGTTTTTAGAGAGGTTATAAAAGAAGATCTTAAGAATGCTAAAACACAGTCTTAAGAAAGAATCCAGGAAGTCTGAAAGGTGAATCATTTGGCATTTTGTAAACAGAGGTGTTCCCATAGAGAAGCGGTTAAGCTAACTCAGCGACGGCCAAAACTAAACCATGACCTTTCACAGAACCACTCCAGTGCAGTTATTGGAATTAGCCGAAAAGCAAATGCCAACTTTAAACCTCTAACTACGAGGCAAAACCATTGTCCGTAAAACAGATGTATTATAGCAGTCAGCTCTGCAAATAATACACCTGACCTTAAAATGTGCGCACTGTAAAGCCAAATCACAACGAAAGGGCAAACACACTCATAAGGCAATACATTAGGAGTTACTTTTAAATGAAAGAGAAAAGAATGAAAAAACAAGAACAAGGCAAATCCTGTAACTTCCCCAATGTCCAGAATGTTCCCCCATCAATTAAATGATAATAAATAATCAAGAACGCCATTAACAGATTTGCATCCAAATTAAAGAAAAAAAAAAAATAATGAAACTGCAGAAGCATTCATGTACAAACATCACAGTTTGACAAGCACTGGTTTGAGGTTTAGTCCCATTTTGATGTGTCAACTTGTGAATGCAGCTGGAAAATGAATCCAATCCTAACGCTTTATTTCTTTATCCGGCAGCCAATCGTCAATAACGTTCTCCCGGTGTTGTGCTGTACAGTATACGCAGAGAAATCTCCACGACTCCACTTGTAAAATCCTCCGTGCCAGGCTCTTTATATGCAAATATCACATACATCATTTCTACGCCAACAGAACAAATCTATCTTTTCTTTGACACGAGTGCACAGACCCAGCAGGAAATGAAAAACACAATGAGCCAGAGCCGCAGAGACTCGAAGCAGTCATTCCACAGGAAGCATGGTTAGCAACGCGCTAACACAGGCTAACAGCTTCAGACCACCACACTGTGCAGCTCAAATTAAACAGGTATTTTGAATTTACTACGCACCTGGCATTTCGACAGGTAATTTTGCAAAGCGGCTTTAAATTGTGTGTCTTCAAGCGATTTAAACTGGTGGGAGAACATTGGGATAAACATTACTTAGTCACACTTGGGTTTGCACATCCTCTGCATTTCAAAATTCTAGTCCTTTTGTCCATGCAATTACAGATGTGTTGTTTAGTCTTTTAGTTTCCTGCAGCTCTAACATCAACTTTAACAAACCCAGCTGGAAACTAGTCTCAAAATGCAACAAGTAAATGACGATAGAATAATTTCTAACCGTAACGAAGAGAACAAACTTATTTTAAAGAACAATTCATTTAGTAAGCTTATGATTGTAGGCAAAATAGTTAACATTGCTAAAAGAAGATTAACAATTGAAATGCAGCTACACACAGCCAGACACAGACAAAAAATTAAATAAAACAACTTAAACTTAAACGTTAGCACATGGGTTACTAAATGAGGCCTTTAGTCTTAAAATAATGCATTGCGGTACCTCTGTTTGTGAAACTGTGATTTTTGTTTTGCTGTTGGCTATACTCGGCAGAAGAATGGGAGGTAAACCAAATGGTGAGAACAAAGAATAAAGGCACACAAGGGAGTACACATTGACTCTACCCATGGAAGTATAATAAGAACTGGAAGAAGAGTCCAAGATGGCGGCCTGTTGTTTTTAATGACTTCTGCTCATTGGCGCATTGACACTGAAAAAATTTTTTACTTCCGCGCTCTTTGCTGAATACGGGCTAGCCATGGATCTATTATATTATCTGGATACGGTATTGCTAGCTTGCAGCCGTTGTAAATCAGCCCCAGTGGCCGCTCCATTGGTACTGCAGCGGGAAAATGCCTCTACAGGCTAGAAAGGATTTTTCCCTAGAGCGCAATGCAAACACAAACCGCCCGTGTTCGCCAGAAACAGCATCTACAGCTTTAAGAACTGACGGACTTTGCGGCAATTCTTACCTAGGTTCACATCATAAACTTTTTTCCGGTTCAAAAGGTTTTAGTTTCGTATAAAACGGCTTTTTAAGCTTTAGCTTCGGCTACCGCTGCTAACACTGTAACTGCCGCTCTGATTGGTCAGAACGGTCACGTGTGAGCTTTCGGCTTCTTTCGGATTCACTCGGCTCGAGCTCGGCCCGCTCTTCGCGGGGGGAGTTACGGGGGAACACAACTGCGCATGCTCCATAGCCTGTAGAGCACCTAGCAAAAGGCTAAAGCTAACGGCCATATTGGCAACGAACGCCAGTGAGCAAAAGCCATTGACGCACAGCGCCCGCCATCTTTGATCACCGGGGCTTGGGGCTAGCGCCTCTCACTACTGTGACGTCAGAAAAGTGACAGCGTGATCAGTTCTGACCAATCAGCACGATGGAGGCCTGAGTGGGGGAGCGGAGAGAGCGCGGGCAGAGCGGTAAGCTAGGCTAAACACTGTTTAGGCGTTTGGGGCAGTGAAAAAATTTTATTTATGTTGTGAAACTAGAGAGAAATATCTTCAAAATGAGACCTTTGTGAAAGTTGCAGGTGCCGTGTCCGCGGAGCACGGACAGTTTGAAGTGCCAAAAATGCATTGAGGCTCTATGGGACCTTTTTCTTGGGCCCAATCGCTGCAGTTCTGTGGAGCTGCCATATTGCCACTCGCACGGGGAAAGAGGGGGCGGAGTCCAAACCAGATAATATAACACATCCATGACTCTACCTGATAATATTAACTGCTAATACTGCTCACTGTTCTGTCTTGCAGTGGTGATCTCAACTACAGTACTTGACTATAAAATAACTCTTATAAGATTATAAAATAATCTTTTATAAACGGTTTAACATGTGTCTGCCTTGTATCTGATCAGTACGACATTTGATGTTTGTGGCTAACCGTTGTGTGTCGCAGCAGAATGAGGTTTTCTCATCTCTAAAGTTGTTGAAGGTATGAATTTTTAATATCCAGATAGTTTTAGTGACATCAGTGGAACACAAGACGTTGTCAGATGTTATCAATGAGGTGATTGATTACCTTATGAAAGGAAGACTCAACGCTGTCTCTAGACGTCCACACTCATTCCCTAACCACTCAGTCACTGCAGTCCTGTAGCCCTGCCCTGTTCTGTGAGTGAACTACTCAGTGCATTCATTCATGTGGAGGTCTGTCGGACTTGAAGAGCACTGCATTCAGCTGACCTTGGGTCACGTGACTCTGCTGCTTGAAAGGAAAATACTGGCAAAAATAAACTTGTGTAAGAAATACTGCTCACATCCATCTGACATACACATATTTATGGAATACTAAGTATAAATCAAGTTTGATTTAACTTGGAATGTTATCTTTAAATGAACATATGTACACTGGAATGTTTAAAAATGATCAGTGTCTGGAACTATCACTGTTCAGTTGCTTGAAATAAAGAAAACAATGATTCCACGTTAAGAATCAAACAACTTTTAGAGTTCAACCTAAGGTAAACTGCTAACATTAGCATCTTTACAGCTACTACTAGCATTTTTATGGGTTTTAGTTTTATTATCCTGACTAAGAAGTGCATTTTTTGTTGTTTGTTGTTTGTTGTTTCTAGTTAATAGAAAATGTGAAAACCCTAACCCTAACCCTATTTCAATTTCTAAGCCATTTTGCAATGAACAAAATTAGCATAGTTTGTCCTAAATATACAGAAAATAAGTCTCCTTTGACTTATTTGTGTTGTATTTCAGCAGTTCATTAAAACTGAATGTTATTCTTTTAGTAGTGTGATGTAGAGCATTATTGTGGAACAGAAGGAAAGGAAGGCGAATTACCAAAAAAGTATTCTTTGTATATTTTACCAAACAACTGCAATCCATTCTGACACATGAGACCACATTTATCAAGAATTGCTTGTGTGCAAAAAAAGTCAATGAAGGTTAAAAATTATATCCAAACTGACATTTTGCAGACACTGTAAATGCAAACATCCAGCTGCCACATATTGGTTTTGTAAAAGATGTTTTATGTGCATTTTTCAATGGTGCTAGAATGATAAAAGCCACTCAAATCAGTCTATAATCGGCCCTTACAATCACTTTATTGGACAGTGGCATTCAACAGGAAGGTAAACATCTGGTCCTCCTGTTGATTCGTCTTTGTGGAGAGAGACAGCAGTTTGCCACGCTGAATAATCCATACGAGAAAGAAAGTGTAGGCACAGCTGTGATTCAATGTAAACAAAGGCAAACCCGCAGAGACACAGGCAGATGGAGGCTGACACTTTGATGAGAAGGAGAAGAAAAGACAATATCAACTGGACTGTGTCTTTGTGGGTCTTGTGTAAACATGGGACAGTGTGAGAGTAAACGCACCTGAAGAGAGATTACAGTGAGATTAGAGTTAGATTAGAGCGACTGATGAAGCAGATGGAACAGATGTGGTGCTTGGAACAAATTCTTCTTTTTTTGTGGACAGACTAAAATACAGTGTGATATGTTGGTATAGTGTTTAAAATAGTGATGAACAGTGTATAACAGCGTTAGTAACGGCGTTCTTTTGATGAGTAACGTGTAATCTAATTAATTACTTTCCTGTTATACTTATTGTGAATGTAACACTGCTCGTTGTTTGTCGTTCGTGATCAGAGTTGTCGTCATGAGAGCAGCTGAGGAGTTTGTTTTGGAAAAGAAAGCCTGAGAAGAGGTGCTGATTGGCTTAAAACTGCAACAGTAACCAATCAGAATCAGAGCTGGGCGGGTGCAGTGACTTTCCCGACATCGTCGATTGGTTGAGAGCAACGCAAGTCTTCTGTGCTCATTTTCCAAAACACGACAAGGAAATCTTTTCAAACAAGTTGATTTTAAGGTTTTATCTTGTCATTTTGCCGTTTTATTACATGGAAGTAAAAACAGAAGTCAGCTCGAGTGTTTGGAGTTTACAGATCGACTCGCATGTTTGGAGTTGCAGATAGATAAATATAAAAACTTAATTAATCTCCCAAGGGAGAAATTAAGGTGTCCCGCAGCAAACACACACTTGCACAACACACACAATAATAACAGTAAAACAATGAAAAGCTAGTGTAGAGAGGAGAAACTAAACTTTATTTTTCATGAGCAATCCAAAAGTGGTCAAAATAAGTAAAACTACAGTATTTTGTGGAGTGTTAAATATAATTTATGCCCAGTGAAAGAGGCAGAACCTATATAATCTGCATAAGAAATAGAAAAACTACTGCTTTTGTTGGTTTAAAGATGAAAAATGACACACACTGTTCTCCGCTCACTGCTGCGCTCCACATGCCTGAGTCGTGTTTGTTCTTTTGCCACATGATGTGACTGTGAGACAAATAATCACTGTAAATGTCCTTATGTAAGTGGCTTGTTCTTTTTTTAACACGTCTAAAAATTGCTTAAGATTTAAAAATACAGTACACAAAAATTTCTCCTTCCAAAGTTTGAATTCTGATTCAAACTACATGTTTTTACTGACACAAGAATCTCAAAAACACAACCAAATAACTGATGCTGACTTGTCAAGACACAAATTCTGTCGAACAATTTTTTTAATTAGTGCCCCGCTCTTTTGTAATGTCATGTTACAAACTAAGATACTACACAACCTCATCTCAACACACTTCCCTTCTGTCATAAAAAAAAAAAAAAAGCTTAGGTGGTCAAATTCTTAAAATAACACTACAAACAATTATTGGCAAGCACTCAAAATCAAAGTACAAACAACCCCACACCAGCATAAAACAAGAACAGGGCTCGAGACTAACACCGTCCCGTCGTCTTGGGGACGGTAAAAATATAGTCCGGGACGATCTGAACTTTCCACCGGGACAGTCTCGGGACGAACACAGCCCCTCTCGTCATTTCTTTTCCCACCGCAGTTATTGAAGTCTTGGCAGCTTCTGCACATCTATTATGCACTTTATTATTGCCTTTGCTATTAAAGCTTTATAACTACTACAGTGCAAATATCTCTATTATTTTAAGTAAATGCGAGCCACGCTTGCACCTTCTTGCCGCGGCTCTCTCTCTCCTTCCGCCTCCCTCTTCCTCCCTCCACGGCAGAGTGGAGGATGCCGCTAGTGCTGCTGCTGCTGTTGTTGTTGAGCGTGTCCTGTCAGTTCTCTGAACTAAAGCGCTCAACATTTCTGACCCGCGGGAATATTTATCCAGGATTCATCAAATTTGGTCATATTCAAGTTTTTAAGAAAAGGGATTACACGCGAGCTCACGATGCTCGATAGCTTCAATCAAAACTTTTTTTCCGAGTTCTCAAACAGCTTTGTGCGACTCGTTTGAGAAGCAGCTTTGTTGCTAATTGCGCTAATAGCTCTTCTACCCCAACTCCACACCGTGTCCACACAAAAGACAGCTGTGTGGACTTTTTGTTCTCATTAAGTTTGTCTAAGAGCTAAAAGCTGCTAACCACGGTGCTAACACTGCTATGCTGCTGTGCTGCTGCTGTATTCCTCCTGCTTTAACCTGCCACTGTCACACAAGCACAAATAAAAACTCACTCTAGGCTTATGTCAAGCACAAACAATATGTTTTATCCACTCTAGAGCCAGTTAGTTCAGTAGATAGTGACACTTTTTATTCAAAGACTTTTCATTAGGTAGGCTACAAAATTGTCACAAAAATGTCAAACTAAATTTAGAAGAGTTGTATAATATATAGAGACAACATTAAGTGGAATTATAAAAATTACAATAGCCTACATACTTTAATAGGTATATATGTATTTTTAATCATTATTTTAACCTATTACACGGGGACGGAATAAATATTGTCCGGGACGGTTAAGTTTGGGGTTTGGGACAGTTTCGGGACGGTCCCCAAAAAAGTTAGTCTGGAGCCCTGAACAAGAAGACTGCACACAACACAAAATGTAGATCCATTTGCTATTTGTCAGTTATTTTTCACATTGTAATACTTTGATGAATCATAATCCATTCTGCAAATTGTTACTGTGTCTATTTGCTTAGATATTATTTTTATGTATTACAGAAACAATCTGTGTAAGCCTAACCTCTGTATAAACATATCGTCCTTAGTGGTATTGGCTTCGTATGAAAGAGCAGAGACATGAGATGGGATTTCAGATTTCTGTGTGTGTGCGTGCTTTGGTCAACGACTTATTTCAAATCCAATATTCTCTGCCACATTGGCTTTAAAGTGCCTTGTGTTTTGTGCCATTGTTATTGCAGCGCGTCCTTAAAACACAATGTACATTCGTAGTCGCGCTCGCTGAATGAGATCACGAGAACAGTCAAGAAATATGTTCACAAATACAAACAAAACATGACAAAATCTATACACAATGATTAGATATATACAGTATGAGCTCGATGTGCACTTCTGCCTCAATTCTCTATTTACTTTAGTGTGAATAAGTAGTATTTGGTGTTCATCCTGATGCCATCACAGCAAAATGTCAGCAGTGAGTGGTGAAAATGAATGGGAGTCAATGGACAGAAATTACATTTTCACCTGTAACAGTAAAACAGGACAAAAACGGGAAAAAGCAGCTACCGTCTGATAAAAAACATAAACAGCCACATCTACTGCTGGATATTGAGTTTGTATGTGTCATGTCCAAAGAGAATATCATGTAAACAGTGGTAGAATAGCAGAAAAACAACAGCACTTCTGTTTCTTCTCACGTTGACACTGACACACAAAGAAACTCATTACCTTTCTATGTTCAAATAAGATGTTTTTAGTCCTTTTAATGAGTCCTGACCTTCAACTGCTGTTTGTAAACATCTATTGACCATTTGCACCTACGTCACTTGATCACGTGGCTGCTCCATGCTGGAGGGCAAAAGTGCGTCTACGCAGCATTACAGGGAGCGCAAAACTGACAAATTCTCACATATTTTCTTATTTTTCCGTAAAAAAAAGCAGTGGATGCTTCTAGCGCATGTTCAGTACATTTGTCTGTGGAAGTAGGACAACTTTTAGACACGCACAAAGCAAGGTATTTGGAAAAGCTAATGAATGCTAGCTGATGTATGCCGTCTTCCTCCTGCTATGTTTGCCGAATAAATAAAATCTTCAAGGTTGCCTGACTTTACTCCTCATGATTTGCACCGTTCTGTGGTAAACAGGGTTTTGTCTCACACTGGAGCAGATTTAAAAGCTACAAGAGTTTGTTTTTTAGTAACTTAGCTGTGAGGGTAGTGTTAGCCACGCATAATGCAGGCTGTTTCAAATATTCATTGCATTTATTTTTTTGTCAAAGGTCATTTTTTTTCTCATTAGCATTGACTTACCTTGTTTAAAGTGTTCACTGCAAATCTGTAGCGACTTAGAGGGATTCCAGTTCTTTTGATTTATTGCTGCCATCCACTAGCGTCTTCTATCTTCATCAAAATGTAAACGAAAAAGCTACAGGTTTAGGCTTAAAACCTCGATCTTGCCTGTTAGTGCAGCGTGTTCCAGATACAGCCATTTTACAATTGAAATCAATTAAAATTACTTAGAAACGAGCAAGTTTTCGGCAAAGTTTCCATTGCTGTAATGCGCACAAACAGTGCTTTTGCCCTCCAGCATGGAGTGCAAATGGTCAATAGCTAAAGTCTGGCCTGTTGCCATGACAACAGAAAAGCTAACTAACACTCTCTGGAAGAAAACAAAACAAAACAAAATACATTTTTTCAGGTGTTTTCTCAAACTTTTGCCTGAGTCAGAATGTTGAGGAGCATTTTTAAACAAACAAAAGCACAAAGTCTGATTAAGTCAAGAAGGTGTCGTGTCTAATGAAAGCACCCAAAACTTTATTGTGTGGAGCAAGTAAATGACTCTGGGAGCTAACCTTGCTGTACAGACCTTCTTTATGTATTTTAATTTTAATCTTGGCGTCCTGCATAATGTTCAGAAGCTTGGATGTGCGTGTCTTTCACATTTTGACCTGTGCGTTCAAAACTGTGGCCCCTATTACAATACTCGCACTTGCACACTGTTTTAGACCGCTGCTTTACTTGATCACAGTCATAACATGTTGAAGTGTTTCTTATATTCACCTTTTCTGAACACTTGAGCACCTGTTCGCTTGGAGCACTTTCAGAAAATGTACACTTCAGTTAACTAAGTGGTGTGAATATTAAAGCAGAGCCTCTAATGTTGTGTTTTATAGGCAACTGGGAACTGGGATGATTCCAGTTCCCAGTTCCAAAGTACCAGTTCCCAAATCAAAGCGTTCCAACTGAATCAACTCGTACTTCAACATTATGGCTGATGCTAACCTTTAGGCTAAACAAAAGAACCTATTGACCCTATTTTGTCCCGCCTACTTTTCTAGGACGTGCACTTCCTGTTTAGCTGCATTTAGCCTGTAGATTTCAGTCAATGGGTTTATTTTAACTGTCATTATATTTAATAAAAATTGCCCCACAAGACAGACAAACAAACACTTTAGCTACCTTAACAGAGCTAAAAAGGAAGTGCATTTCCAAGCCATGTGGGCGGGACAAAATAGGGTCAATAGCCAATGTTAAAAAACCTATAGCCAATGTTTACTTCCTCGACCAGATCCCTTTTACAAGTGTATTTACTAGTTCGAGTGTCGTTCCTGTGTGTATTTTTACTTGTGGGAAGTGGGAAATCTCATATTCCCAATTGTCTGGACGCACTATATTCCCAGGTCCATGGTCTTACTGTAAAATGATGCATCAACATAAGCTCCACTAAATATGTATGAATTCAGTCTCATAAAAGACCTGATCAGGCCCAGATACATTATGTATAGATTATGCCTGAGGATAAGCCAGATACTGGGAAATCATGCAAATTATTTCCACTATTTTTACATTTACTCGGGTTTATGATCAGCACTTCCACACTTACGTTTGCTCAATTCTACACGAATATGATTAGAATAATAAAAAGAAAAAAGTATTGTACTGCTGTTTATGTATGTTCTGTTTCAGTCTTTTTCAAAGTTTAATTTTTCCACTCTGTGACATCATGAGGTGGAACAGAGCATTTGGGAAAACAACTTTGGTCGTGTTTTTGAGATGGTTGTGAATTTTCAACATGCATGGCTTTATTGTGTAATATGGACCCTTTAAATTAACTTGTGCTGGACTTATAATTATAATTTATTTGAGCGTAATGCATTTACGATTACTCCCATCATTCCCACTGAGCCTCAGAAAGCACTGCTCTGAATGTCCCAGATCTATAATAGATCTATGACATCCTCTTTACTTATTTTGAGTATTTTTGCAGTATTAGCATATCAGACAAGATCAGTTTGATTATTTCTCTTGTGTAATTTTGTTTGCAGCCAGCAGATGGAGCTCAATCTCAATTACTTTATTACACTTTTTACGTTTACAACCTTAAATGTCAGCACAAAAACACATGTTCAGACACTCAAAAATTACACTCAAAAATTAAACATCCATATTCACATTTCGAGTCAACAAGGATTAATCTATTGCACAGTAAAGTAATAAGAAAAGCATTCTATTTGGGTTTATGTTTGCCACATTTGTCTTGGCATTTGGATTATTGTGAATACATTTCCGATTGAAAACTGTTTCCATCTGATTTAGATTTTCTTTTTTTTTTTCATGGATAAATCTTCTGTTTCTGCTCAGATAAAACAGGACGACTCAGAAGCTCTGCACTTTTAAACATTAATGAAGTCAGAACCATGCAGCGAGAACCCGCTCCTGCACTTTTCAAATCCATGCAGACTTATGACTGAGGGAAGCTGCTTCTGATGCTTTTCACAGACTTAAACAAACCAGGCACTTCTGCAGCCTGGGCTTCATTAACGAGACTTTTGAAGATTGATTAAAAGAGTTTTTACAAATCAAATCCAGTGTGAGTCATGCGAAGGAAACAAGGCTGCAGGTGGAGTTTAGTCAGCAGCACACCTTTCACTAGTGGATAGTTGTACTAGCTCATTGGCTGTTTTCTGAACACTCTTATGTTTTTGGGGTCCACAATACCTCACTGCACTTTTTAACCCATGTGTGTGCTATTGTCCATGAGAAAACTGCTCCAACCAACAGGACAGAGCCGAGAGACCAGGGTTGACTGAGAGGCAACCTCTCTCAGGCACAGGCAGTGTGTTTATGGGTTTCCATTTTAAACCCGATGTGCCCCTCTACGAGTTCAGGAAGGTAGTAAGGATTTTCTAAAGAGATTTTTTGTGTTTTTTCTCCTTATGTCAGTGGATCACTGTGACTCTGTTATAACTATTTGTCAGGAGCATCATAGTGAGGTTCACATGCTGCATGAAGGCGAGGGCCTTTACAACAGAAGCATCTGGTGCATCTGCCTTGTGACGGCGACTCTTAAAATGTTAAATAAAGAGGAAACATTGCCTCTTCATCTGTAAACAAATTCTTTGTGCAACTAGTCAATGAGCTGGATTTTTTTATGAGCATTACGCACATCATCTCCAATGCGCCTGTGCCAACTTTACTAGACTATTTTAACAGGGGTTAGCAATCTGTTGATCGCGACTGACCAGTCAATCTCTGAGACAGAGGAAATCCCAAAGCTCCGCCTGTTTATACGAACTTTAACCACAATGTACACACTCGAATCGACATACGCGTTTGAACTACATGTGCAAATTACAAGCAGAAGTTTAAGATGTGGCAGCAGGTAGTGCCACAGAATCCTACGTACTCACGCTGTATTGTCCAACCTTCAGCAGTTTGTTTGCTGTTGATGCAAGTCAAAGGAAAAGTGACTTTCTCAAGCCAATGCAACTGTGAAACAAATAATCAGTGTAGATATCCTTATGTCTGTGGCCTGCTCCTTTTTGTCGCATCTAAAAATCGCAAAAGATCTTAAACTTCTCTAGGCCTCAGCCGGCTTTTGAAGAACTGTCATGGCCGCCATGATCAAACTCTAAAACCATTAGGTTCCTGAATAAACCTAGAGAGAATGCTTACATGTTGATGTCACAAAGATCACTACGTCACTGAAAAGTTCTGGTTCAAAAATAAATGTACTTGTGCAAAAGCAGCAGCTAGCATTGGCCTTATTATCTTCTGCCCTGTCTTATGTGGGAAAACAAAAGGAGGCAAGAGCTGAAAAGGTTAAAGAAACAACAAAAACTTCCCAAAGTGGAAAAACGCCCGAACAAACAAATATGACAAACTTACATTTTACTTAGTCTCACAGCGTTAATGTTAAAATAGATACAGAAAAGTGCACTGTGAGTTTTTTAATGCTTACTTTCTAAGAATCTATGAAATAATATGTGTATTTATTCAGACTTCCACCTTAATCAGCAGAATGTGCAGAGTACATTATGTCCTTTCTAAAACCATGACGTGTGTGCACTTTTCTCTTTTAAATCTCGGGTAAACACACAGCTGTTCTCCCTGTGCCAGCGTTTTACTTTGAACTGAAGAATATTCCTGCACGAGGCTAGAACATGGCGTGATCTGAATCCCAAACATGCACTTAGACACAAGGAGACCAACAGAAGCAGTGCTGAATGAAGAAGAGCCGTTACTCAACTCAATGCAAAGGTAATGAGCTTAAGAAAGAACACAAGGTAGTTAGAGCTCTGGTTTCCCAAAAAGGAGATTGTGGGTTTGAATCTGAGCTTAGATCAAGTCAACAACAACAGAACTACTTGGGCCCTATGTTTTGTCTTCACACGTTCAGTTTCTGAAAGAGTGGCTAACTAGCTCCAACATTAGCACCTTAAAGTCCCTAAAGTGTAGCCCTAACCCCGGGCTCACACTGCATCCAGTCCAACTCCGGTGCAGTCACCGGAGTCTTTACTTAACTTGAAAAGTCTGAGAGTGGCTCACACGGCTACAGTCCAGTCCGGTGTCTCCGGTACGGCCAATCCGGCGCTCCGAATCCGTTTCGTTTGTTTCAAATTTTGGCCGGACGCCGGAGCGCACCGGAGCCCTTTTTGATGAAGTTGTGAAAACACGACACAGTTAACAGGACAAAGAAGCGAGCGCGGGTGAAGTTAATCCGGCCGTTTTCAAAATAAAATCATTACGTTTCCACTAATAATACAAAATACGACATTTACACGATTATGTAACACATATAATGTAAATAAACCTCCCGTACTTACCCAATGTGCGGCGAAAAATCCAACAGAAAATCAACTGACGTTAAACAAGCCCAAAACTCGGCGCCTGTGTTCTTTGTTTACATACATGTGCTCAGCGAAAGAGAGAGAGGGGAAAAAAAAAAGTGCTCAGCGATCGTGTATTCTCCCACGTTGAGCGTGAACCTCCGTGAGTTCGGGGTCTGGTGAGGTCGGCAGCAGAGCCTGTGGCTGCAGCAGGACTGTAGACCACCGGAGCTAATGTGAGTCACCCACCGTAGCAAGACCGGTCCGGTGACTGCACCGGAGTTGGACTGGAGGCAGTGTGAGCCCGGGGTAATTCATAGTTTCTGCTCTGTGCGAACATGCCTAAAATGGTAGAATGTGAACTGGAACTAAATCAGTTTGGTACTAGGGTCTAAAGAAACTACCAAGTTTATTAGTTTCTCTGTTTTGTTGTGATACGTTTCAAACATTAGGAAGTGAGCTAGAACTGAGACAAGGAAAGTAATCAAAGCCGTCTTGCCCAATATTCCAAGTCTGCAGAAATTAGTGATGTGACGTTGGAGAACAATCTGATTCTTTTGAACACCTCCTCATTGTGAACGATGAGAATCGAGTTGTGGAGGTGAACGATTTGTTTAATCAATGAGGAGGAAACAACAACAAATACAAGGACAAGAAGAGAGCTTTTTTCACTCAAATGTGCGAGTACAGACAGCACAGAGCACCGGTCTCTCCTGATGTCACCTCAGACATTAACATGTACACATGCGTCACACACTGGCGTTGTCTTTGGACTCGCAGGTCGGGATCGCAGATTATATATCAAAAGGGCAGGTTGTGTTCTCATATTCCCACTGTAACTTTTAGACTATATTTAGACACGTCGTCATATAATAATACACATAATTTTAAACCTTAAAAATCAATCATGCAGTCAAACATGTCCCTGCTGTCCTCAGTTTCTCTGGTTTAGTTGTGTTTGTCTCACTTCTCCTTGTCTGTTTTGCAGCACTGCACTTGTGTGTGTGTGAAAGAGCGAAAGGAGTGAAAGAAAAATGCAAAATCCCACTTCATTTAAAATATAAATTGTCTGAATGACATCAGAGAACAGGGACATTCGGGTCAGTCTTTTCTGAGGCTCACAAGAGAATGAGTAATACCTCACAGACAAAAGCAAAGTGTTTTTGACGTGGAAGCTTTATTAGAACCAGAATAAATATAGGGGTGCAGCTCTGGAATAGAATGAAAGAATGTTAAAAACGGAGGCAGATGATTTCACATTGACCCAGCTCTGTATAAACTGCATTTCCATTATTATGGTAGGGCGAAGTGCATAAAAGTTGACTGTTTTGTCTCATGCAATGTCTGGTTTACTATCAGCTAATAAAGATTGAAATGCAACGTGTATTTTAGCAGAATTACAAACTATTTTGGCTCTTTGTGTGATTGTGCTTTTCTCTCAACTGGATTTAGCAAGTGTTTGATTTTTCACTCATGTTTTTCACAACATGACCAACATGATTAGTCATGTTTTTAACCAATCAGCTTCAAATATTGATCATGATGTCCCACCTTCTCCCAGAATATTCCAGTGAGCGGGATTCTGGATGGAGAACCCAGAGTGCCGCACAAATCCTTTAACGTGAGTCGTGTTAACACAGTTTGACAGAAAGCACAGATTCCTGCTCTCAGATGGAGTGAAGTTAAAGTAGAACACATTCATTGTAAAAGTGTTCAAAGTGGGAGCAAAGACCGTGAACCGGAGGTGAAACAGTGACTAAAGTTTGGAGTGAGGGTTTGTCATGAGCGTGACACAGCACTTTATCAGTCTGATAAAAGCGTCTGAGCGAGGTGTCCTTCAGCCTTTATGACCCACACCAACTGGCTCCATTCACTAAATATTACTGAGGTTTCAGCTGGTGCCTGGGTGAACATAAAAAAGCAATCAGTTTTTAATCATCTAAAACTTGATAGACTTCTGCCGAATGATGAAAGACTAAACACTCCACAATTCTAATCTGAGGCGAGGTAGGAAAATTGTGCTTTGCCATAAAATAACCAAACTTGATCTTGGCTTGAGACACAACAGTGACCAGATTCATGGGCACCAAGGATGAAAGATTTATGATAAATACTAATTGATTCCAATGTTTCAGGACTCTTGTAATGTAGTATCTTGTATTGTAGTATTTGTCATTTAAGCCGGCTGCACAATACAAGAGTTTTGACCCGATTCTAAGCTTAATGTGCCCCTAGAAAGGCGTGGCCAGAGTGAGGATTTTAGTTTCCTTACTGTAACTATTTGTACACATTGTTCAAGTGCGGGATTCTTTTTTTACAAGCATTATTAACGTCATCTCCAACACACCTGCTCCTTAAATGATGTGAGAAGCATCGACTTTAGCCTACTATATTGTGACCAACATGGAGTTTGTTGGAAACTTTTCATCATGTCACACCCACAATGCTCTCCTGCTTTTCTGTGACTTTTATAAACCTCCTGAAAGAAAGAACTCTGTGCTCGATCACGTGACACACACTGTTCTCCGCTCGCTGTTGCGCTCCACAAGTTCTTTTGTTACATGATGCAACTGAGAGACAAATAATCGTTGTAAATGTCATTATGTCTGTAGCCTTTTCATTTTTTGGCTCGTCAAAGAATCGCAAATGATCCTAAACCAGACCTGGGCAAACTGCGGCCTTCGGACTGTTTTGATCTAGCACATGGAACAATTTTGAGAAAACGTGTTATTCTTTAAATTAATTTTATTTGATTTATTTAGCTGTGGACCATGTGTCTTTGCTTGATGTCCTAATATTTATCATAGTAAAGGATCAAAATAATAAATTAAAAAGCCAATTTCCCAAAATGTACTTATAATAGCGATAAATTGTTCCACCACTGACCGAATATCGGCCCTTCACCACTTTTCTGGGTTCAAATCTGGCTCTCGGGGAAAAATAATTGCCCACCGTTGTCCTAAACTCCTCTAGTGTGCAGCCGGCATTAGTTCAATTTCATTTCACTCCAGCTCTAGGTCAGGTATTACAGAAGTGCAGACAGTTAATGAAAACCAGGAAGTACAATCAGCCAATCAGTGAGCAGAGATGAAACGGCATGTGTTGGCCAGAACTTATTTCAGTTAAAGCTACGGTCACAATGACCCGTACGACCTGCTACGACCTCTCTGCGAACGATTTTTTTCTCATTTCTTACGTCATTCTTGAGGCGTTGTTACGAAAAAACAGCGCTCGCAGCCCGTTCGTAAGTTCGTAGACAGGTCTATGGTCTTGTTAAAGATTTTCTACGACCAGTCTACGAACGCAGAGACTAAAGCCTGTGTAATATGCCTGAGTGGGAGAGTGAAAGTGGAGAGAGACGCGCTCTGGAGACTGCGCATCTCTTGAGGCGCAGTTTAGCCTGTACAGGGATCTGTATGAAAGCCCACGGGCCTGGAGCACTCGACGGAAACGCAGCTAGCTTTAAACACGGAAAGGAACGGACAAGGAGCGCACGGGGAGGACAGGACGGAGCGCGCAGGGGGCCCGGACCCAGAGCGCGGGGACCAGACCCGGAGCGTGAAGGGATGAGATCGCTTGAAACACGGCCGGACCGGACCAGGAGCGCACGGAGAGGAACGGACCCGGAGCGTGAAGGGATGAGATCGCTTGAAACACGGCCGGACCGGACCAGGAGCCCACGGAGAGGAACGGACCCGGAGCGTGCAGGAATATCGCTTGAAACACGGCCAGACTGGACCAGGAGCGCGTGGGGAAAACGCAAATCGCCTGGAGATGGACACAACCACGGGGAGACAGCTGTAACAGACGTAAACATTTGGACAACTTCTGCACGCTGATGGTTTGGGAAGTGCTTCAAACTTTTTTTATATGAACACAATGATGTCAGTGGATTAGTCTTCAGCATCTGTCTTCGCTTTGGGAGTTTTGGCGTCTCCTCTGCAATACTCAGGTAAGAAACAAAGCGGTTTTGATGTTTTTACAGAGGTTTGACTTTGTGAGTTTGTTGTGTTTCGGGTGAGAGAGTCAAACGATCAGAACAGATTTCAGACAAAGCCTACACAGAATATACATAGCTATTCATAAGCATATTTGTGTTTTGCTGGTGTGCAATTAGGTTATTGCAATTCTGGTACGGTTTACGAAAGGTTTAATAGCTAAAAACGCCTTGATAAAGGCTTGAGTTGGACGTAGGGACATCGCGCAGCTCCCGTGCGATACACAATATATGTAGGATTACCGTAAAGACGCATTAAGGAAGCTTTAGGGCACACGCAAGGATGCCGTACGGCTTCATTTCCCCAAGAATGTCGTGAGTTGTTGGTGAGAGCAGAAAGTCTGCCGTAAGAAGACTGTAGGAAAACAGTTTCCACTCCACGAGCCACGTACGAACCCCAGATTTCGTACGACCTGTAAGATTCGTACGACCATTTTATTCGTACGGGTCATTGTGACCGTAGCTTAAGATAGAAGAATAGTGTATACATGTTTTCCTCCTTCAACTATGAAAGAAAATGGAACCAGCTGATATATGTCTGGCCGGTATTGTTATGCAAATTAAGCATTCACCTCCCCATAGCCCCGCCCACATTTCTGTGAATATTGGAAAATTACTTCTTGAAGCTGACAGAGGTATGAGTCCACTCCAGTGCCTCTTAAATCCATAATGTGGCCTGCTACAGTAAATCTCAGCTCTACATGACAGCGCTGATTGTCGTGATACTGTTTGGTGTCAGAATGTCATTTTTTCTAGTCCAGTGAGCGCAGAGAGGTGCTTCATGTGAGCTTCATGTGTGACAGTGTTACAGTGATCAGTCACACTGTTTGTGCCGACATGATGGAGCTGCTCTGTGCACTGTGAAAATCAACTGCAGACAGACTGGAAAAGGAAAGCTCCAACATGTGGTCCTTAGGCTGAAAAATCATAACTCGTCTAAAAATCACTGGATTTGGTTTTAGAATTTTTTACCGACTGGTTTCAGTGGTTTATCTGGCAACCAATGGTGAGGATCTCAGTTTTCTATTTGGATCATGGAAACTATTGTATTACTGAAAGAATTGTCATCTTATCCAGGGGTTCCTAATCTTTTCTGACGCCCGAAATAACTGTGTAACTAACTTGCGACCCGCACAGCAAACTAAAATAGATGTCTGTAAGAATTTCAAGTGGTAAAACCATCAAAATATATATATATTTTATATATATTTTTGGTCATATTAAGCAATTTTTTATGGCTTAATATGACCAATATGCAGTCAAACACCTAAAAAAGAGGAAATATTAAGTAATAAATGTAAAATTATCTTTAAATCATCTTGTGACCCCCAAAAGGGGTCCCAACCCCCATTTTGTAACCACTGATCCAATCAAAAACTGTTTATAAAACCTGTTCTCTGCATTGGACCCATCCTTCCAATTCTTCTGCCTGAAGGAAACCCCCCCGACCTGGGAAGGAACATAGAAAGGCCCGGGCTGCACAGGAGTCAAACACATGACCTTCTTTCACTAAACAAGACTGTTTATGTGCTGAAGTAAAACTTGTTGATGCATCTCACTGTGAAGCACTTTGTGGCGCTATACAAATAAAGCTTACTTCCTATAGAACCTGAGTGCACAAAGCGTCTAGTATAGTGTCTGTTCCAGGCTGTGGACCATTTGTCAGTGTGCTATAGCGTTGTGTGTAATAGAATAAACCAACATTAGTGAGGTGGTCTTGTTCTGATGACTTATACATGTTACATGCGGATGACGCACAAAATGTCCCAAGCTTCCATTCATATCTGATCCAAACACCAAGCCTCTAATCAACCACAGAACAAGACGAGATAAAGGTGGATCTTTCTGCAGCAACATGTCAAGTAGATCTGCCACTTACGTATGCTAAGTGCACTGTTAGCATGCTAATGTTCTTTACCACGACGGCGACACGATGACCTCAGTGTGATGAATCTTCAGGAGGCTCAGAATACATTTGGTAAGTCAGCAATAGATCTGAACTGATTCTGAGTAGTTTCTGAATCAATTATGTGATGTTGTTGTTTTGCCCTTTTCCACCAACAAACTACACAGATTTAGATTTCTGAATAGATTCTCTATCTGTGATCCCTGAGGGTCTTCTGATGCTGTGTCCAATTGAACATTGGTATCTTAAACAACGTTTGACACCTATTAAATTCAATTAGATGTAGATACTTGCTGACCCAACAGATTAATATATGTATAAGCCTATGTCTTCAAAATATTATCAAAAATGACACTAAAGGCAGCATTATCGCTTCACTGGAAGACTTAAACAAGCTACTGCTAAAGAGATCTGCTGCTGCCCCATCGCATAATTTCTTATCTTCTTTAATCTCCTATTTTTCCTTGATAACACTGACTTTCACATATTTTCTGCTGCTCGTTTCACGTCTGCAACTGTGAGGACGATTTCTCTGCAAGATTTTACCCGGAAGCGAAGAAAAATATGTCTGTAGAGAGGCTCCGGGAAAAATATCAAAATGGTGCACATCTGTTTGAGTGCTGGGTAATAGCGCAGAGAGGAAAGAGAGAGAGAGAGTGAGAGAGGAAGAGAGAGAGAGGAAAAAGCAACGAGAAACACAATAGCTGCTACAGAACGAATGTCCAAGTAGAAATAAGACCATTTGGAGGTGTGCGAGGTTTAAATGTGTCACATCCTGGAAATAAAAGGAGAGACGAGGTGAACAATATGACTGTCAGATCATAAAAACACCGACTCTTTTCTCCGTGCAATTTGGACTGAATGTAACAATAAAAGGTCTGTGCAAATGTAACAGGTTAAAATGTGGCTTTTCAACTCGTGTTCAGGTCAGCACAGCCATTCGTCTGGCTCTTTTAGCACCGAGGTGAAGTCACATATTCAAGCAGAATTTTCTCGTTTTTGAGTGATCATTTTTGTATTGATTTTTTAATTTAATCAAACCTATTTATAGAATGAGACTTCTTGCTTCATAATGGCTGCTCTGTTTTGCAGATTTTAAAACAACATTGATCTGATATTTTTGGAGTCTCTAAGCAAAGGTCAAATGAAACATTTCAGAGGTTCTTCAATCTTTCTATAAACCATAATCAGACAAGCCAAAGCAGCATTTGACTGAACCTTTTATCCATTATGCAAAATGTACTTTATTTTAATATAGACCCACAAAAAGACAGACAAATTAATTGTAGATTATTTGACTATTCTTACAACAAAGAGATGAGCTCCCATAAAGTCAATTAACTGACCAGTGGTAGATTTTTTTTTTTTCAGGGTGATTTGAACAGAATTCCATATAGGGGGGTATGAGGGTCTTCCCCCAGAAACTTTTGAACAAAACAGATGCATCTGAGTTTAAAGGTACACCATGACGTTTAGCCAAAAAATAAATACAAAAAATAAAAATAAATAAATAAAAATAAGATAAATTACTTTAGCACGGTTTAGATAGATAGACACTTATACATTACTACTACTGGATATTTTTGTTGTACTAAAAACATTATATAAAGCAGGTTTGCATCAACCTTATACAGAGTATTTTGTGTTCTAGAGCACTTTTTGACCTTTAGGTAACCTGGGGCCCAATTTCATATTAAATATATTGTATATTACTGATTATGCGGTTCTCGAGGAGGTGCTCACGGCCCAACTTTGGGCCCTAGCCCAGGGGTTAAGAATCTCTGTTTTAGAGGAGCCCCCTCTTGCTTTTTCCATGTTTCCAAATATTTTTCTTTTAGCCACATTATTAGACAATATGGCATGAAACTATACCAATAAAGAATGCCCCAAACTAATGTTCTTGCTTTCGATTTCAGTGGGATTGTGCAATTGATATTTTAATGCCAAAAAATATACAGTGCCACTTTAGTAGATTTTATACCAACTAATGCATATTTGCCTTCTGCTGATCCTGTGTGTTCTGTCAATGTTTTTTCTCCACAAGTGATAAGCTGAATCATTGCACTGGACATATGGACAGAAATACTACAGTCTGAAACTTTTTGTCAGGATGTTGTCTTTCCAAAAAGAATTAAAAAGACATGGAGAAAAGGGCATTACTTTGTTGTGATATAATTGTGATTAAATCTGTAAAAGTGTTAGTTCTTGAACTGTTTATGTGCATAATTTAGTCAGTGCATGTCCCATTGATCCAGAATAAAAATCGTCTGACAGCTTATGAAATAAAGAACATGTTTTGAGAGTTGTTTGTTACTTCTACTGAGCTGAAATGAAACTTTGCAGGGAAATAAATAACTATGAAGATTCCAATTCCAAATCCTCCACCTTATAAATGTGCACAATGTCCCTTTAAAGTCTTAAACTTTATTAGCCAAATTGTCTATGACCGAAGACTGCACTGGACATTTGGCAAGGGAGAAACACTGGCAGCCATTTCCTAAAGTCTACCCAGCGGAGGACAAAATTTCATTCTCACTGTCCATTTTTTACAATTCAATCCAATTTCTCTTTTTCCATCCACTTACTGTCACTCCAAATAAACTGTGAGATCTAAAACACACATCCCCGAAATGCTGACTGGAGAATAATCGTCTGCGGTCTAAATGCGTTCATCTGTCCGTGTGGCTGCTTTCCTTCTGCTGCTGACAAACAGAATGTGCCAGACTCGCTCAATCAAGCACAAAGCACAAAACCGGACCCACGTTTTGTCCCGGAGTCTCATTCTTAAAAGTGTGGCATGGGCAAAAAGCTGCAGAAGATGGATGGAGTTGCCTGGTGTCAGCTGATGTGAGGAGAAAGATGACCCATGGACTCACAGCGGACAGGACAGAGCACATTTGTACCTGTCAGTGAAGTCGGGATGAGGCCAGGGCTAAACAAAAAGTCAAGGCAATGTGCTAAGACTTTATTTTAGGCTACACTTGAAGAGTCCACTGGCAATTCTGAAATATGTCCTTTTATTATCATCTTCAACCAATATTATCAATGACAATAATGAATGGGTTTTGTCAAGGACGGCTGAAATAGTGTTTTATTGTGGAAAGCTACATTTGGCATTTGAAAACACTGTTATACAAAAAGTCAGGTCACCAGTGATTTTAAAATTGGTTTATCTGTTTTCGAAAATTACCTCTTTATTTGTGCATCATTCAGTTATCAAGTTATCAAATAAATACAGTCGCCCACTACAGTGGATCAGAACAACAGTTTATCACTCACTGCTCAACAGCTACAGCAGTAAATGTGAACTTGTCAAATACAGACACAAACACAGATGAATAAAGTGATCCATTTGGTCCAAATATGTCAATACATCCAATAATGCTAACGATAGCTGTGTGCTAAATGCTAAGTTATAGTTTAGTCTAGTCTTTTCTGCTCCATAATACACAACTGAAACGTGATACTACACGTGTGCCAGAGCTAGCTTCAACTAGCTTTGACTAATCTCAACTTGGCCTGACTAAGTGTGACTGAAAATGACAAGATGAGCTACAAGTCGTGTGGTGTGTGGCAAGCTTTATGAGTATTTCCTGTTAGCATTTAGACTCAAATACATCTCTTTATAAACACACAAAGGTCCTTTGGTAAAGTTGCCTACTCTCCTGATTTGTAAAGTCTTTAACATGTTCTCAGAAACATTGCAGCTCACTGTTCACTGTCTGATCTTCCAAGTGTTTATTCATTTTAGACAGATGTAGTGAAAACCCAAATGAAATGAACAGAACTTGAAATGCTCAAAAGTATTTTTAGCTATTATTTTCACAGAAGCTTCTGTGTCCAATTACACAAACTTTAGTCTCCGACTACGACAACACCTACGAGGCAAAGCCACATAGAACATACTATATCTATATTTTCCTTTTTAAATAAGTAGTTAAAGTTGGGGGAGCTAACTTTTTTAGTTGTAAATGTGCTTTCCATAAGAAAGTTTTCAATAAATGCTGGACTTTGTGAGAAAAAGAGACCGCAGAGTAGTGTCTGAACTGAATAATAAAGAATTTTAGGTCTAATCAGCAGCTGAATGCAGCTCTCTGATTGGCTGGGCTTGGGGCGGTCACTCTAGTTTCACTTTGTTGTTTGTAAAAAAATACATATTTAAGCTATAAATAACATTCAAAAATGAATACATGTGGATATTAACCATGTGTCGGGTTAATATCCACCCTACCCTTTAAGGCTACATCTGATAGAGATCCTTTTTAGCCATTTCTGTCAGCTTAAGTCAGTGGTTCTCAACCTGGGGGGCAACTGTGGGGGTCACAACATTATTTCTTGGGGTCCCCTGATCATGTAAAAAAATGAACATTAATATCTTAAACAAGGATTGACAACTTCAAATACAGTGATAGATGTAGATTCATATTTGCTGACCTACAAGATGAATGTATCTTAGTAGTTCTTAGGTCTCAAAAAAAAAAAAAAAAAAAAACTTCACTTTGCAGATGGCCTACATTTTGTGTTTGGGGGTCACAAATGGCTTTGGTTGTTATTTTGGGGGTCACGAATGCAAAGGTTCTCAGAAGCATGTTCAAAAGACAGGAACAGCAGATATTGCATGTGAATTCACAAAAGTAAAATGACTAAATGTCATGTATAAAGTGTAGCCTTCTCAATATGAGCAGTACTTGTATATTACTTCCTAACTGTCTGTAAATCTAAACACATATCTTCAGCTGCAGTTCTTTATTGTCACATTTTGCTTAACAACTCGCCTAAATGGCTCTTGATTCATTTGCTGCACTTTCACGGCTTCAGATTGAAATCGCGGCCTCATCTCGGCGAATATTTGTTTTAGTTTTACACTTTGACACTTATCGCATCAGTTTGCGATGGCGTTTTGCTGTTTGAATGTTGATGTGGGTGTATTACATTTGGTGGCGGGCAGATTAATGGAAACGCGGCGGAGCAGAACAGTTCAAGGTAACTCTCAGCACTGCAGAAGATTATCAATTCATGTTCTGTGCCAGAGCTTTGATAAGGAAACACGGACATGTAATCGTGATTTAACCGCACTTTTCCGACGCTCAGAGGCGAGAGTGTCAGTGATCTGATCTCATGTCACAAATATGAGGCACAATGAAGGAGACTTGGTGAAAAAACAGAAGAAACACAAAGAAAAAGTCATCTTAAAGAGTTTTGTTTTGCAAAATGAAGTGTTTCAAGTTTGTAGAGTGACTCATGCATATGTGTTTGCTGCGTTAAAGGAGCTGGTGTGAGTGTTTAACCTTGTTATAACTGACTTCTTTCATCATTAGTTTATTTAAAGGTGCATTGCGTAAGTTAAAATGCTCAATATTACGATATATCAAAGTACAGTCCACTGGCACATGCCTAGATGTGGCTATGATGTTTTGTAAACTAAATTGAGGTTTCCTGTATAAGTGCAGACAGACTCATAAATGTGAGTGGCGCTGGTCGCATTCTCCCGCACTAGTCCTCCTTCACTGGATTATTGGCATTATTTCTATTTATTTTGCAAAAGCTTTCAGTTTTATACAACAGACAAATGTTGTTAAGACTGTTTAATAAAAAAAATTAAATTAATAATCAGTGGTACATACTGCCATCAAGGTTCCGAACGCCCCCCACAACACAAGAATTATGAAAACAACTAGCCTACCACACGGGGCATGAGGCTGACTGACCAGGGCCGAGTTGCACTCGTGTTTTTGAGAAAGAAGAACTGTGCTGTAGATCAATAAGACCTTCATCTGTGATTATCTTCATTAGAAGGTAAGACTCTCAGGCCTGTTAAAGTACATTTAGACACAGCTTTAGTAGCTTAGCGCTTAGCTGTTGTCTTGGTAAGGTTTATGTTTTATTAGAGTAATAAATTGCCATTGAACATTTAGTTTATGAGAAATAAGTCCTGTAAAGAGCTTGTTTGCAATTTTCTTTCACGCTCAAACAAAGCTTTTCCTCAAACTCTCAATAATCTTTCCTTGTGAAACTTTTGGAGTTTAAAAACTGATCAGTCAGTCAAAAATATCAAACAAAATAGTCAGTATCTACTTTTTCATACAAATACCTTTGTCTTCTTAACGTAAAGAAAACATTTAGCAGAAACTAATGATGTGTCAAAAGAATCTTTTAAGTCTAAAATACGTCTTCAGCTGAAGATAGTAGGTAGGGTGCAGTGCCACAAAACGCCAAAGATGGCGCCCTTGTTCAAAACCTTTGCCACTCACGCAGTGCACCTTTAAGAATGATTTCTGAATGTTTAAGTTATCTTGTATTGTCCTGCAGCTCAGACAAGCGATGTCTTCACCTACTTATCCCCGCCCACGTGTCTGTATTTGATTGTTGTTGTTTTTTTCAAAATATTCAGATTCATAGTGAAGCATTTATATTTCAAAATAGTCACAAAGACACTTTACAACACTAAAAATTACACATTTAAAATGTGTTGCTTGTCACATTAAATTCTTACTATAAAGAGGCGGGGCTTCTTTATATTTCTAAGTAAGAGAAAGAGAGTGAGTGAGAGAAAGAGAGAGAGACACTATTACAAACACAGAGGGGCGATAGAGAAGGCGGGGGCAAAAGAGAGAAAGAGAGAGGGGGAGGGAAATGACAGAGTAAGAGAGAGAGACTGATGAGTTGATCTCAAATAAAGAGCGAATGAGAGAGGGGAGAATAATAGATAGAACATGGGTAGCAAGAGAGAGAGAGAGGTGAGAGAAGAGAGGGAGGGGGCTGATGAGTACAAAGAAAGGAATAAAAAGAATCGGAATAAGAAGAGGAGAGAGAGAGGTGTGAGGGAAAAAGAGAGAGAGAGAGAAGAAAATAAGGAAAGGTGAGGGAAAGAAGTGTGAGGGAGGGAGAGAGAGGGTGAAGAAAATGGGGGTAAGAGAGAGAAAAAAGAGCAAGCAAGAAAGAAGGAATTATATAAGAGAGAATGAGAGAGAGGAGAGGATATAGCTACATAAGGGTGAGAAAGAGAGCAAAAAATAAAAGTAGGAGTGACAGATAGAAAGAGAGTCTGAGAGAAGAGAGAAAAGAAAGGGAGAAAATAAAAAAAGGTGAGGGAATAAAGTGTGAAGGAGGGAGAGAGACAACAGGGTGAAGAAAGTAAGAAAAGGGGAGAGGGAGAAAAGTGAGGGAGAAGAAAAGATAAGAGGAGAGGCAAGAAGTGTGAGGAGAAGAGAGAAAGGAAAGAAGATGGATACATGAGGGTAAGAGAGAGAGAGAGAGAGAGAGAGAGCAGAATGACTCAGCTCGGTGGATTTAGTTTGACAGAATCTTTGTTTACCTTCAGAGCAGTGCCGTTCCCTCTTTCTGTTCCCCTCTCTATCCTTCTCTCTTTCACTCACTCTCTCTCTCTCTCTCTCTCTTTTTCGTATGAATCTGACACGTTCCGAGGCTCCATAGCTCAGGATTAAAGCTCAAACGCCAAAGAAAACACCACACATTTCCTCCTCTAAACCAGAAGCAAAAAATATTGCAAAATACAAACGACTAAAGCGATGAAAATGTAATGAGAAGTGTTGAGGGTTAAGAATGTCACAAGTAGAAAGAGGTAATATGTCACAATATGAGAAGGATTATACAATACACGTTAGATACCTTGGCTGCTCCTAAACATTTTATAGGTTGTGTTCACGCTGCAGATATAATGATGTTAACATAGTTAAAGATGAAATATACAAGTTATGGTAAAAGTATACAGCTTTTTCAATCTTGTTATTTCTATTAGAGTCAGTCAGTCAGTCAAGCGGCCAGAGACTTGCTCCGCCCACAACTGAACTTCAAACAGACTCACAAAGAAATGGAAGATGCACAAATGCCTTTTAAGAGACACCCTGTGGATGTGAACAGACATGATTGACAACAGCAAATATGGACAGTGAGCTTGTGAGTGATATGAGTTTTGTGTGAGAGTGATCCTGACGAGAGGAGAAGTTCACAGCTCTGAGGCTGTGCACAGGTCTTGTTTCTGCACATCAAGATTCTTTCTTATTGACTTTGCAGACACATCTATAGCCTTTGCTATAGCCTACATAAGCACATGAGCTTATGAGCTTTTTTTTTTCTTCTAGCATTGAAAACGAGAAAAATGAAACACTGAAACGAGGATCAAACGTTTATTTAGCCTGGGCGGCTCATTTGTCGAGTCAACTCAATGTGACGTCGGCATGAACTGAAAATGCACTGACACTGTGGTGGTACAGTTGCGTTTTTTGCACACAATTGCAAATAGAGCGAGTTTGCACAAAAATGTTCAAAAAAGGCCCAGAAACAGTAGATATTTCTATTTTAACCCCATATACACAGTTACCTAACTGGCACAGCTATATTCTGTGGCTTAATTATTTCGACTGATAAGTGTTTAGGATGTCCTTGTGTCTTGTAAACGTTCTCTCTCTTGCTGTGAAATGCTCTGAATACATTTTATTACATTGATTGAAAAACATGCAGTTTTGGTATGAATGGGCTTGTTGTCGATGCAAAGAAGCTTGTTTAATCGGAAAAAGACAAGAAGGCGAAGCTCATTCTGTGTTAATACAGTATTATTTACTGTTGTACTAAGCGTTAAATCGGCTTTTTGCTAAGAAAGTGGGTGTTTTAGTTGCACATTTTGTCCGTTTTAATCTTACAAACTTGTGCATGTTTCAGTTCAAAATACAAAACTTTTTTTGTAGTTTATACGTGTTTATACGTTATAAGCTGTCAAATGGGTTGTCAAATTTTCACAATGCAACAAGCATTTCTGAAAATGGCCTAAAACAAGTGACAATAACTTCTTTTCAAAAATCCTTCAACACATGATTAATATCAAAATGTATTAATTTTGTGTTGTAAACATTATGTCTTAAAAACACTTTTTTCAAACAGCAAAGTGAAACTTGAGAGGCCCACCCAAGCACAGCCAATCAGAGCGCAGCATTCAGCTCCTGATAAGAACTAAAATTATTTATTATTACCTTCAGACAGTGCTCAGTGGTCTCATTTTTTACACAAAGTGCTGCATTTATCATGTACTTTGTGGTAAAAAGCATAAAGGTTACTAATTTATAACTTAAAAAATCAGCTATTCCAACTTTGACTAAAACATTGTCACCACAGAACAATATCGTGCACGAAAAGTCTCTTTCTCTCAAGTAAGTCACAAAGTGTAACTTCAATCTGAAAACTAAATCAGACCGGAACAAACACAGAAAGGCCTGCGAGCTGAACCCAGGACCTGCCTGACACTCCAAAATCTGCTTTTCAAATGCAACAATTCAAACAAAGCCACTTTCCATAAAGAACTACAGAGATAATCAGGTTCATGGTAGACAGACAGCACCGAAACAAATAAATATCAACAGAAGAACTCAAATGAGGAAAGCGGTTGGTTCTTACTTGATGCGGTCAGGCACTCGGTGGGGTGTGTTCCCATCACTCTGACAGTTCCCTGCGTACTGAGTTCTTCCTAATGGTCCCTGGTCCCTCCTCAGAGCCATGGCCCCATGAGTCAGCACAGACACTCCTTTGGCTATCCTCCTGTAAGGAAATACAGGACGATATAATATAAGAACACATGCTCTCGGGTGAAAGACAGGTTAATACAGTACAAGAACACATGTTCTCCTGTGAGAAAGACAGGTTAATACAGTATAAGAACACATGTTCTCCTGTGAAAAAGACAGGTTAATACAGCATAAGAACACATGTTCTCTTGTGAAAAAGACAGGTTAATACAGCATAAGAACACATGTTCTCTTGTGAAAAAGACAGGTTAACACAGTATAAGAACACAAAAGACAGGTTAATACAGTATAAGAACACATGTTCTCCAGTGAAAAGAGAACAGCACAAAGACACATATTCATGAACGAGAAGACTGTTTTCAAACAAAGTCACAATCCTACAATAAGAGAATGCATTAGATGTCTTTGTTTTTCAGAAAGGTCAGCTAACTTACATACAGTTACATCAGACTGGATTTCTGGATTGTGTGTTGTTTTTTTTTTCAAAGCAATCAAAGAATGGAACAAACTCTCACAGAGTCTGACACTTTCCTCTGATATGAAACAGTTTTTATGCAAAGTTAAGAAATTACTATTGGAAAACCAGCAGTGTCAGCATTAACAATTAGCGAGTAGCAAGTTTACGTCAGTGGCCAGTCCATCGGTACTGCACCAGGAAAACAACAGGCCTGAAACACCGCTTTCCATAAAGCACAATGCAAACACAGTCTACAGTTTTAAGAATGGTTGGATCTTGTGGTAGCTCTTACCTATTTTCAGATAATGCAGTTTTTTTTCCGCTTAAGGAATCTTTAGTCTTGCATAATGCTGCTATAATATTTAGCTTCGGCTACAGCTGCTGGCTCGGTGAACTCTCGCTCTCATTGGTCAGCTTGGTCACATGTTACTGATGTCGGAGGTTTTTTTCAGGAAAAAAAAAAAAAAAGCACGTATGACAGGTTTCTACAAATTTCACATTTTAAATAAATGTAGTAGATTAACACTAGTTGTCTTAAATACTTTGATCTTAACTGTGTTTTAGTGAAGTGAGTAGTTCAACCTGTCATATGCTCTTTAAGTTGGAAAACTACATGTTATTTTTGTAGTTTATGGCTTTATATGAGTCCATCCACATGATGTTTTCGGGTAAAAATACAGAAATTATTATTATTTACAAATTATTACTTGATATTCATATCAAGTAATAATAAAATTACATTCTCAAATCATCTCGCGACCCCCACTTTGGGAACTACTGACTGAGGCAAAGCAAATGAACCACTCCTGTGTGTGTTCAATGGCCGGTAGAAAACCTAGTAAACAGCTAACGCTAATGACCAATATGGCAGTGAACACCAGCAAGCACAAACACACATGTGCTCCCCTGGGCCTGAGATGGACACACACAGACAATCATTCTCGCTCTCATTCATTCACAAGCACAATGTGACTTATTTCTACAGAAATAAATATGACAAGCCTATTAAGCTTAAGGCCCGGGGCATATTTGGTCCTCCAACGCTCTGATCCGGTCCTCAAATATTGTAAATATCTCTTGTTTGCAGTGCAATTCTGGTGGAACTTCAACCTGATTTGGTCAAATTTTACTAATGGTGCAATTCTGCCTTAGACTTGTCCTAGTTTTGACTTAATGCTGGTTGCTCTCGGTTTAGACTTGACTAATACTGATTTAGTCCTGTTTAATACTGGCTCATTTCTGGTTTCATTATGTAGAGCAAATCTAATGGAAGCTATACCAGTACAGAAACAGATTTGGTGCAGTGATACTTTTTACAAACCCAAGGCCTTTTTTTTTTTTTCTCAATTGTCCTCATTAAAAAAAGTGTATTTCTAACTCTGTACATCACAACTCAAGTGAACAGCCCCAACTTCATCCACTTAAGCCAAGTGTGTCTGTCTTCTGTTGAAGAACAGTGTCTTAACTCTCACTGACCAAGTTCCATTTCTCTAACAGAGCTTTTGTTTTACAGTTTTACAGTGAGGCATATTAAACACCGGACTGAAAACTGCAGATCCTGGCTCCAGTTTCAAAAGAGAAAGAGTAGCGTCTGCTGGCTGCGTTTTGTTCTTGTGAGAGGCAGGAGAAGCATCATCAAGCAGCTATTCTTGCCTGACTTTCTACTTTAAAGTGTGTCTCTTATGTGTATTTGAAAGTGCAGGCTTCAGGGATTCTTCTCGTCTTTCTGCCTTTGAGGAGATTTTTAAGTGTAATGTTTCTAGTGACAGGTTTGTAACAAGACGGTGAACTGTAGAAAATAGAAATGTAAAAAAAAAAAAAAAGAGCGAATTCACAGTCTGGAACGTAAAATATACTTTGTCTCTTTGAGTTACAAGGCTGCCTGAAGAACTGTAAAGTCATGAGGCATAGATATTTAGAACAATAGTGTGAACTGCCAAAGTGCAAACATATGAGTTGATAATAACATGACTAATGTAGCAACTTGCAACAGTGACAATAGGATGAGTACAAAAGTCCAACATAGCCACATGTCCTTTATACAGTGTTCATAAGTCCTTGTGGCGTGAGGTTCTGTTCCAGATGGACCGTAGCCTCCGGCCTGAGGAGAGTGGCTCAAATAGTCCATGTCCAGGGTGAGAAAGGTCAGCTGCTCTCTTACCTACACGCCCCTGAGTCCTGGAGAGAAATACTATAGTCTGTAACTTTTGTCAGGACAAATAGTTGGTTTGTCTTTCCCTCTGAAAGAAACTAAACATAAATGTGAGAAAATCCGCCAAATTTTGCATGATCAAATCTGCAGTCTTATTTCATCCGTTGTTTCTCCTTGTAACTGGCCCAATATGTGTCCTATTGACGCAAAATAAGAGCTTATTGTAGTTTTATAGTTGCAGAACATGTTCCTGTTTTCAAAACGGTTTCCAGAGTATTTGATTTTGTGCTGTGTGTTAAGAATCATCAGGCACATGTGTCTAGACCAGACCTTTCTGTAACTCATAAGTTCAGCAAATTAATGTGTGTCTCCAGTCATTATGGGCCAGATCTAAACAGAAGCCTCAATTCCTGACCGGACGGCACAGCTCGGCTTGGTGCCCCCAGAGCAGGTGAAGCCCTACGCGCTCTGCATTATCTGTGTATCGGGTGGCGGCGGCACTGAGCAAGCTAGCCTTTGAGCTAGTTGGCATTTATCCCACAGTTAAGCAATGTCGCAAGAAAATAAAAGACTGAAACAGTAAAATCAATGACCACAACAGCCAGAGTGAGCCAAACAATACTCGACTGTATTTAGGCGCACCGTCCAGCGGCTGACGTCACCAAATGTCTCCTGGATCCTCTTTTGAGCAGTGCTGCAGGTACTTGTTCCGAGGTTAGAATTGGCCCATGAAAGACGGGGTGTAGAAGTGTTCCTAATGCCTGATTCTTGTGCGAAAAAGCCTATAATAATGTATCATTTGTTCACTCATTTATGTTTGTCTATTGTTGTTGGTATTGCAACTAACTCCCGTTGGCATAGTGCCAAGTTTAAAACACATCGAATTGTGTGTTGTGCACATAGACATTAAATTAGTAGACGAACAATCAGCGTCTCTGCTCTGGTGGTACAAGTCGAACAGCGCAACACCTTATTCCTCCGGTAGAGGTGACGACGAAAATCAATTGAACTCAATGGCAGAAGTTGCATTTTTATGGATAAAACGAGTTTAAACAAGCGATTTCAGCTTATGAAATGTGTCTTATGAAGCTTTTTTAAACAACTTCTGCGATGTGAGATTATATTCCTCAAACTACTATATTGTTAGGCTGGAAATACTCCATCACTCACCGATGTGACAGATGCTCCTCCACAGAGAAGTGAAGCTATAACTTTGTTTGGTGTTATTTATGTAATTTGTCTGCTTTTCTCATTAGTAACATGTAAAAGCGGATGTTTGGTGTCACTAGAGCCTTAAAAGATGCATATGTTTTAAGCACAGTTTGTATCTACAATAAAATACTAAAAGGTTTGTAAACTCAACAATAATTTGTAACAACTCTGATCTTTGCTAAATGTGGTCGATAAGTTTGTATCAGCTGACACTCTTTGGATCTTTCATAACTTGTGTTTTTTGCGGGCTAATGCTAACGTCTATAGGAAAATAAACAGTAGAACTAGCTTAAATCTTTCCGGACTAGCTCAGATGCTAAGTGTTCGACAGCATCAGAGTCGGACTGCGCGTCTACTAATTATATGTCTATGTGTTGTCCATTGATGTAGGAAGTTTAAATTAATTATTTTTGCTTGTTCACACTGCTAAAGAAGCAAAATCGGATGTAGTTCTTTTAAACATGGCTTTGTCCATTTTTGTGAATGTGCAGACCCCATTATGTGCAAGTTTGGCCAAGTTTTCACCTAAAATGCTTCATTTCTATGTGAACAAGACATGATTTATAACTTGAAATGTATTTTTTTCTCACTTTTATGCGAGTAAACTCGAACACAAGCTTCACATTGATAGGTATGCATGTATTCACCCCCCCCCCCAGTGTTTCATCTTAGGTTTATAAAGAAAAATCATATTTACCAAGTGCATCATTTAGCTCTATTTGTCCAGTGCATTTTATTTCTTCTTCTGCAGAGACATAAACACAGTCCTCATACATTACAAAAGCATCGTCTCACACACATTTCTCTTTCCTCGTCGTTTGTGTTTTAATGGCTCCTCTTTTGTTCCACTTTGTTTGTCTGGGAGCGTCTTGATGAGCGTTACCTTGAGTTAGCTGTAAACAACATACAGACTCTAAATGCATTTCTGTCTCCTGCTGCTGCTGGTGCTTTCTAACAAACAAAAGCCCGGTCCTGTCTGTCTGTCTGCTGCGTTAATAATAGATCCAGCTTTGATCCGAGGGAAGCTTTCATACACAAACATCTGAAAGTGAGGAGGAACGTGTGCGGACTGACAAAAGTGGAAAAAGTCTAAAAATAACATGAAAAGTCTGATCTAATTAGGTGTAATTTTATGTGTGAGCGGTTCAGACAGTGATACGATCGTGGAAAGAGCAGACACGCTTCTGTGGAGCTTCTCAAATACTGAAACAAGATAGTATTTACTTATGTCTGAGATTTAACGTTTTGGGATTAAAAGCTCACAAAAAACTCTGTTTTGTTGGGATATGTATGACTTTTTTCACGTGAGTTAACAGAGATGTGGACTTGAGTCAGACTCGAGTCACTATGTTGATAACTTGAGACTTGACATGATAAAATGGACTAAGAATTGGCACTTGAACTTGTCTCTCTTTGACTTGGGCCTTGACTTAAACTTGTCTCTGTTTGGATCGGGTCTTGACTTGGACTTCTCACTCTGGCTTGAGTCTTGACTCAGATTTGTTTCTCTTTGGCTTGAGTCTTAACTTGGATCTGATTCCCTTTGGCTTGGGTCTTGACTTGGACTTGTCTCTCTGACTTGAGTCTTGACTTGGACTTGTCTCTCTTTGACTTGGGTCTTGACTTGGACTTGTCTTTCTTTAGTTTGGCTCTTGACTTGGACTTGTCTTTCTTTGGCTAGGGTCTTGACTTGGACTTCTCTCTCTTTGAGTTAGGCCTTTACTCGGACTTGTCTCACTCTGGCTTTAATCTTGACTAGGAATTGTCTCTCTTTGGCTTGAGTCTTGACTCAGACCTGTTTATCTTCGGCTTGGGTCTTGAGTTGGACTTAAATTCAAAGACTGGAAACTTAAATAAGACCTGCAAAATAGTGACTAGGTTTCATTAATTTTATGGTAATATTTGAGTGCTGTGTTCTGTCTGTGTCTAATAATAAAACATTGTTTGACTCACAAACCTGTAAGAACTGAAAAAAGTGCTATAATTGATAAAATATGGGGAAGTATCACTGAAAATGGACTGAAAAACAAAGCAGATTTTTGCATATTCAATGAGCAAAAGCAAATAAAAACGATGTAAAGTGAGTAAAGTTAGATTTTAGAGTTGATCTCCTAGCAAAGCTTCTTAAAGGATATACCTATAAATATTGGGGTTTTAAATTCCAGTTTCATTATTTACATGCCTATTGTCATTGTAAATTTAACAGTGCCTAACAGTGTGCACTTATAAACAGGCCCGGCGTGGCTAATCGGGAGAGTCGGGAGACTTCCCGAAGGGCCGGGGACTTTGAGGGCCGGTGTGGCTCATGTACATGTCAATACAGATGTGACTGGAGCAGGTCGAGCCCCGTCCCAAGTCAGCCCACATTTCCCGTTCTGTTGCCGGATTGGACCAAGACGCAGAGACGTGCTGAAAGCACGAAGGTAGTCGCTCTAGAGCAGGGGTGGCAAACCCGAGG
The DNA here is from genome assembly GCA_038363315.1 of Mugilogobius chulae. Classification (NCBI taxonomy): domain Eukaryota; kingdom Metazoa; phylum Chordata; class Actinopteri; order Gobiiformes; family Gobiidae; genus Mugilogobius; species Mugilogobius chulae. The sequence continues at coordinate 36,654,306 of CM076408.1, forward strand.
CTTGCGAGCCGCATGCGGCTATTGACCAATCAGAGTGCGGCTCTTTGGCTCATTCAGAAACATTTGCGCCTCCACACGCTCTCTCTCTTTCCCTCTCGCAGACATGAGGGAGAGAGAGAGCCGCATGTGCGTAAAGCTGCTGTGCTGTAACCTGGCTGATCCCGCCTAATGAAGCTAAAACATAGAAATCCTGAGCCCTGTGAGTGTTTTGAAGTCCACAGCGACACTCTACCACTCACAAGCTTTCAGACACTTTTTATTTCACAAAGATAGACCTCAGATTCACAGAGTTATGATTGTTTTCGCCTTTACTGAAAATTGCCATTCATTTTAAAGCGAACCCTGGCTACAATCACATGTTTACCCTAAAACACTTATAATATCATAACTTATATAAATTCAGAACAAAAACCTTGAAAGTATTTGTAGTTTTATCAAAATCATGTTTTAAAGAAATCACATGGCTGCCATTTTGTCCTGGCTGTGACGTCAAATGGTTGTCTGTCTGCCCTCTGGTGGTTGTCAAGGTAACAGGTAACTAAGCAACATGAATTCAACAGTTAAAACCTTTCAGTTTGAGCTGGAGTTTGGCCAAATACAAAACGATTATGTGGAATTTTGTAAAACTGAAGATAATCAAGAGGAAGAGGCAAGAACTGGACACTGTCAGTGGTGTTTTTGTTTCAACTGTTCACCGATCGAACCACAGGAGTATCCATGGCAACAGCCAAAAGCAACCATTTGATGTCATCAACCCAGAATGCACAATATGGCGGCACCCAGTAGCTCAAAACAATGCAGATTTTATAAACATAGTAAGCAGTTTTATATTTGTTTGTAGTTTATTTGAACAAACATGAGATGTACTTGCATTTTAGCCATATTTGTTGTTATAGTCAGGGTTCACTTTAATGGGGCGGGCGCGCGGAATTTGACGGGACAATTCGAAGCATTAAATTCACTGTCCCAAGACACAGGAGATGCAAATGTGATACTAAACATGAGTTCAGACGTCCTGATACAAGTTAGTGAAGTCTGTGTTGTTTTAAGAGCTTCTACAGCCGCAGCTGCGTCTGTGCCTCTCCACGGTCTGCGCTGGGAAGTGCATGCAGGGCCGGTTTTAAAAAAAAAGAGGACCTTTGAAGGGGGGGCTCATCTAACATGAAAAATTTTAAATTGATATTAGAATTTGATAATAATTATATTGTTAATTATAGTAAAATTACATCACATATCAATAAGAATATCACATCTAAAACTCACCAAAATGCAGGAAATTGCACAGAATTTTTAAAAATTCTCCTGGGGGAGAATTCCCCAGACCCCCCTGAATTACATCAAAACCATGTTATATTAAAAAAAATAAAGATACAGTTGACTTTGCTGGGGTGCTATAACCCACTCATAAAAGTAAAAAATAATATTAATAATCGCATACAAATTTACATTTTTATTTGTCAGAGGGCTGGTCCATTAAAAATTTTCCCGGGCTGAAAATGAGTCCCACTCCGGCCCTGCTTATAAATAACTTAGTCCAGTAGAGCTGACATAGACATGTGTTGAATGTGGACAGGCCCAGTTTCAGTCACACACACCAGTCACATAAACGCACCATCCCCTGTTCACACCTCCAGCTGAGTTCTTTTGTAATAATCTCTAATTCTTGCCTCGAACAGTGACACAGCGCAGAGCAAAGAGCTTTGAGACAGAGTTGAAGAGTTCACAGAAGCCACTTTATCACAAACTGTTGAGTGTGAACGCTTGTGGATCTGCAGCAGTGAGTTTCCTGAGGCTAAAACGCTCCGAGCTGCACCACAGGGACAGAACCGGCAAAAGCACAAATACATCAGCTCTTATATCTGTTTCTTTTGAAAGAGGAATTGTGTACATTTTTGTGATTGAAAACACCTAAAACATGTTCAAAGTAAATTCACTGATTGAATTTTAGATGAAAAACTGCAGCATTTACTATTCAAAATGTACTAAAACAAATGATGTTTGCTTTTTAAAACTTATATATTTACATTTTCTTCTTTAAGAGCTCCAAACACTACGAAAATAGAAAATATAATCTATAAATCTATCAACTACAACTGAATATTGAGTTTGTGTAGGTAAACAATGGCAGAAAAACAGCCTAACAACAGAAACATTAAAGTTTCTCTCACATTTCTCACTTACACAGACTTTAGGATCACACACAGTTCAACCCATCAACAATGTTTGATGAGGAAAATTATTTGTTATTCTGCAGTTAAAATATACAAATTGCAGTTATGTGGTTGCCGTGACAACATAAAGGCTAGTTTTACTTTCCATTTTGCACATAAAAGTGAGTTCTTTCAAAAAAAAAAAAAAAAAAAAAAAAAGCTCCACAACGTATACATTAGTAAACGAGCAGTTGCTTCCAATGCACTTAATTTATAAGATTTTTGGTCTGATTTTAAAAAGTCTTCTTATGTTGTTCCCATAGAGGTAAGCATTAGACATAAAACATAAATATCAGCTGGTACAAATGTATTGACTACATACTGTACCAGGTTCCAGTTACCCATCTTCTATGTCCCATCTTTTTTTTTTGTCTATGACCACTAACAGTTCTCTGACCTCGGAGCAGTCAAAATGCAAGTCCGAGAGTCGCGCAAGTGTGCAGAAAGTATCTGTACAAAGTCTGTTTTCGTTAAAGGTTGCAAGTCATAATTTCAGCATTCTCACAGGAATCCACGTGAATCTGAGCGGCTTTGGGCAAATACAGACCGCAATGAACTGGAGCTGGTGTACAAGGCACGTTGCAAGAAACTCGGACACGTCTCAGACCAAACTCACCTTGCAGTCAGTGTACGGTAGGGGTTATAGAAGCAAGGTTTAATGCTATAGTTTACCACAATCGGAGGCACGGTGGCAGAGCGGTTAGCGCTCTGGCCTCACAGCAAGAAGGTCGCGGGTTCGACTCCCGCTCAGGCCCGGATCTTTCTGTGTGGAGTTTGCATGTTCCTCCCCGTGTCTGGGTGGTTTCCTCCGGGCACTCCGGTTTCCCCACCAACTGATAACATGCAGGTTAGGGAACACTTGGTGATAGACGGAGGTTGAGGCGCCAGGTGTTAGGTGAATCGCTTCTGCTGAGTTGCCCCAGGGCAGCTTACTGTCACTGAGTGGGCAGGGGAGGGGTTCATCTCACTGTGAAGCGCTTTGTGACTCTGTGTCTGTGAAATGCGCTATACAAATAAAGATTACTTACTTACTTACTTACAATCCAAAAGGGGCAGTAACAGTCTCAACAGGCAGACAGTTTGCAGACCTCCCTCACCTTTAAGTTGTTTCTTTTTTTTTTTTTTTTTTTTTTTTTTTTATTAATTCTTTATTTCGAGCCATAAAACTTTTAACAAGACAAAAACATCATTTCACATGTGAGAGCCAAAATGTCCGCCTGTGGAGCTCAGTTTCTCTGTGACGTTCCCGGAGCTGCTGTGTGGATCGTGCTTGTGTCATTGAGCAAGGCGGTGACCATAAAACAAGCTGGCAGACGGCCCCATTATGACTGTGGACGAGGGATATGTAGTGTACTTAATGATGGCCATGTGTCTCTGCTGCTCGTTGTGCAGTAAACTTCTGTGTTGGAGGTGATGTATGTGGGCATTATAGTGTTGGATAAGACTTGGCAGTGACTGTTCTTTATGATGATGGGTGTTTGTTAAAAAGTCACAAAAGTAGCAGAGAGAATGTCAGAGATAGTGCTTAGAATAGCACAAAAATGTGAATTTATGGTAAAAGCAAGACAGCAATAACCATACAACAAACAAAACCATGTCTGATTTCTGCCGTTCACAAAACAGAAGAACTTTGAATTCTAAAATGTCTACATCAGTCTGTGTTTTGCTCAGTTACCTAAGACAGTCTGATAATTATTCACCAGGAGGAGTGTAAAAGTGCTTGAGTTATGTCAGAAAGTAACAAAAGCTAATATCATTCGAGGTGGGTATTTTTTTTTTTAGGATAAAATGGATTTTTAAAGCGAGGGTCTTTTTTTGTTGTAAATTAGTACTGATTTTATTGTCAATAGCATAAAGTAAAATCTATTTATTATTGCTGTGTACGAATTAGAAACAAAATTGTTAAATAGTTTAAAAAGTTATTTTATGAAGATAAAACAAATATTGTATTTTAGACATGTTTCTGTCTCGAAGTCGTCCGAAAAGCGGTGCACCTTCAGCTTACTGGAGCCCTGAGTGTCGTCGCCCCAATACGCACATAAGGTAAAGTGTGTAGGGCACCACCTGCTCTGGGGGCACCAATCCCAGCTGTGCCGTCGTTCTGTCCCGTGTGCTGATTTCACAACTGACAGAAAAGTCTAGACACGTGTCTGACGATTCTTAACACATAGAGCAGAATCAAAGACTCTGGAAACCGTTACAAAACTGGGAACATGTTCTACAACTCATTAGCTCTTAGTCAATCTTTATTTAGCGTCTATAGGACTCATATGGGGCCAGTTATGAGAAGAGACAGCAGATGAATTAAAACGGCTGCAGATTTGAACACGCAAATTACTGCTGCAAAATATGTCAGATTTTTCCACTTTTATGCTTGGATTTTTTCAGACGGGAAACAATGAATCTAGTTTTTTGTCCTGACAAAAGTTAGGGAGTATTTCCTCAAACTGTAGCGCAAGGATGCAGGTTACGTGGGCACCTTTTTGAAATCTGTCATAGGGCACCCAAATGGCCAGCAGCGGCCCTGGCCCTGGCTTACCATAACATCTGTCGGAAGGTTCAGAAGTCAGAAGCATTGCTCTCATAGGCTGTGCATGGGCTATTCTCTCCGGTTTCACTTTGCTGTCTCTAAATATCTGTTTTAAGCCATAATTGCAGGAAAAAGCAGAAGGACAGAAGTAGTTCAAAAGGTATCTCCTGTTTTGCACAGTGTTTGACTAAGTGTCCAAATACCAAGTGTCCTTGTGTGAGAGCACAAGGACACTTGGTATTTGAAACAATCTTCACCTCAGTATAATGAAATCAAACATTCAGTTATCATGGTGCATAAATAGTGTAAAAAAATGAGTCCACATATAAAAGTGTTTTACCTGCGCGGCTCGTCCCTCCAGCCCTGAGGTCGGATGGCGAACAGTGCTTTGGGCAGACCTTCCAGGCCCAGTCCGGACAGAGCGGGTCCAACTGCAAACCACATGTAGCTGGGCCCGGCCTGTCCAGACGCCCAGGCCGCTTTGAAGATAAGCTCCGCCTCCTCCAGAGAGCAGTACAGCAGACGCACCTGCACACAACAAAGATTCACATTACAACATCCGCAGAACAGTCAGGTGTTGTGTTTTTAGATAAAGGCCCCAGGCAGCTTGGGAATCAAACCCAGATCTTTCTTACTGTGAGTGCTGGTCACTCTGCTGTCGTACTATAAAGCATCTGAAATCACTCTTTCAAATACTGGATGACTGTGGCGCACACTGATAATTTCTGAATACTTTCTGCTCTTCTCCTGTTTGTTCAAGTCCATATATACATATCACTGATGTCTGCAGCACTTCTGCATTTGTCATTTGGAGAAGAGAGAGTGTGTGCATCCGTGGGAGCAGGGGGAGTGGGCTAGTGCGAGTCAAAGCTAACAGCAGAAGTAAGCAGACTTTTTCTTTACACATTCATAGTTTTAGCACATGTACAAAACAAAATCATATGGTGAAGGTCTTATCTAACTCATGTTACGTTGCCTTTTTATGTTCAAACAATGAACACAAATACCATTGCACAACTGTGATTGATAACAGGGAAATCAAGATTACTCAAATATACATAAATAAATACAACTGCAGTGGTTTAATGAGAAGAAGACTATATGAATGGAAAATCTCTCGCACACTGTGTACTTGCCACACTAGTGGAATTAATGTAAACCTGTGCAACGTTTCGGCAACATTATTTTTGCCTGATGAAGGCCACAGGTCGAAATGTTTACAAATGTCACTGGCGTTGCAAGTGCACATTGTAAAAGAGACTTTCCATTTATACAGTTTTGCCAGCCTGCTGTGGCCCCTCCCCTACCCGTCCCCTGTCCATGACGTCTGCCGCCTCTTTCCTGTCTTTTCCCAACCCACTCCTCACAAAAAATCCCATCACGTGACCACTTGTACTGTTTTGTTATGTCTTGTTGTGTTTTGTTTTGCATGTTTGCTTTGCATTTCATGTTCGGAAGAGTGAGTGGTGGCGCGCAAAAGTTGCAGCGACCCGGGGGATCACTCAAAATGTAATTTTGTTGTTGTGTTCTATTCCTTTTCTTTCTCTATGTAGGGATGTGCTTGTTTTGACTTAAAGCTTGCAAACGTTTTCCATAACAAATCTCTCTTGAGGTTTCAATCAGATTTTTCCTAATTTATTATAAACACGTCTTTCTCTCTTGGCTACAGCTGCTTCAATATGTGGTTCTGCTTACAAATGTTTGGACACCCCTGTTTTAGAAAAGACAATGACATATAGGAAAATAAAACTATATATGGTATGTCACCTGAAAGTCAGATTTAGGTCACCAGATGGTTGCAAAATCAAATCAAATTGTATAACACATAACTTATTGAATATAACTTTTCCACTAAAATAATGGAAAAAACTGTAAATCAAATGGAAAAATGTGACAAAACATAGCTAAATGTGCAAGCTGCTAATGAAGAGTGAGCGTGCACATAATAATCAGAAACACTTCCTGTTTGGCTCATACATTATTCAAAAGTCTGTGCCATATTGACACTTGATTATGAAGATGATTACTTATAGCAAGCACACGAAATATTTGCAGAACAATCTCGCAAAACAAATTACAGCCAAACAAAAGATGGTACATGTAATGAGAGACGCTGTTTGCATTTGAATGACACTGTATTTCACAATTTAAATTGGCAAAATGAACAAGAGCTTATTACTGACTCTTAAAATGTACATCAATTTATTTTTGAATCACAATGGATGCAATTTTTAAGGATTTAAGGAAGAACAAAATATTTTAAGTGAGTCTGGTAGGCAATGGTTTGGTAAAGGTTATTTTCAAAACTTATACAGTAATTAAACTATTTAAGAGAAGAACATATCTGTGAAAATGTTGTTTGCAGTCTTTAACGTTTTGTGTAAGTTTTAGGCTGGTCACAATAAAAGGACACGCTGAAATTTTATGCAGCACAGAAGTCTTATTTAGAGCTGTTCTGCCCTGAATGTTCATTTTCATAAGCTGCTTCCAAAAGCCTTTCAGAGAATGTACAACTAATTTTGCTAAAAGCTAATATTTTTTCATTGCCGATAGCATGAATTGGCAGTGTTATGACGTCTTTAAGTGCTAATTATTCCTTTATATTACTTTGCCCTTTGATGTTTGTTAAAGAAGTCACTCTGAAAACCCTAAAAAACTCTAATGTTATCTCACACCTTCTGTTGATTATCAGAAGCATCATGATAACATCAACATTGGGATCTGGCTCCAAGAAAATTGTGAGGTACATTGTTTTTGTTTTCTTATTGCTTGTGTAGTACTCAAGATCTTGGTCTTGTCTCGACCTCAAGCACATTTGGACTCGGTCTTATCTTGGACTTGTTTTGGACACCAAGACCACAGTTCCATACCCTCACGCTCTGCTACACTTGCAGCAAGAGTTCATAGTGACCTGTTCGGTTTTAGTCCTGATTTAGGGGGTGATTACCTTGATTTCATGCATGGTCTCAGGCACATGGTCCCAGGCACTGCACAGTAAGACACTGAGAAATGTACAAAATTACAAAGGCAGAGATTTTTGGTCTTGGAAAGGTCTTCATCTCAATTAGTGCGGTCTTGACCTACTACTCAACTTATCGCCCAGCCATAGCCTAAAGTCACTGTGATAGGCTCCAGTCACCCGTCATTTCAAATGTGAACAAGTGGGAGAAAATGAATGAATAAATGTATGAATAAACCAATCAAAAATAACTCTGGCTATGTTAATGACGAGGAAACTCCAGTCACCTTCTAACTAACTTTCTTAATCACAGCATTTGAACAGTTTGACCCATTATCCTATTTAATGAGTGAGGGTTTTTGCTCAAGGACACAACACAATTAATGCAAATGCAGCAGCAAAGTTTAGCTTAAACCCACGAGGAAAGTTAAGTTATTGTTGATGTTTTCTTTACACAAAACATCTCCACATAATCTTTCTGTTTGCTCCATTAGTTCTTACCCAAACAGTGTCGCTGCGGTCGGTCCCATAGACAGTCATAATAAACGCACAGCTCTGTGGGTTGAGTCTTTAAGTGTTACTGCGGTTAAACGATGCTCTGATATAATATGAAGTCTGCCGAGGTCCCACTGAAATATTTCCTTCACAAATGAGACGTCCAGCTCTTGAAAAATGAGACTAACAACATGATTGATGGCACGGAATAATAAATTATGACTCTGCGTTAAAAAGGAAGGAGAAGCAGAGTGGTGGAGGACTTTGCCAAAATAGTTGCAGGAAACTTGTTATCTTTTTGAAATGAAAAGTGACAGAGTTGTTAGGTCTGAATTTGACTGTTTTTCTTCATCAAGAGAGAATCAAATGAAGCTAGTTCCATAAGAAATTATTTCCTAGTCTTGATCAACATTCTGGTTGGTATTTGAAATATACCAACCAGAATTTATTATATATAATAAATGACCAACGCAGTCTCACTCTCTCAAATCTTTGGGTTTAACCAAAGATTTACAATATGGGTTTTCATAACCTATTGACGTAAAAAAAAAAAAAGCCGTAAAAAAGTACTTATTGTACGTTCTTGACATTTCATTGTATAGTGGTCCCTCGCTCTAACGCAGTTCATTTTCCGCAGATTTTTTGCAATTTAGATTTTTTTTTTTCAATGCGCGGCCCTACAGACGTACGCTGTGCTCTAATAGACAGTTTGGATCAGGAGAAGGAGCTGACCTGACAATTCGGACGTTACTCCAGGTGTTGCCTGGAGAATCCAGCCTCACCGCTGCACCAGCGGATGAGTCTGGTGGCCCCTCGAGTCAACTGGATTTCTAGGGCGGAACAAAGCTCACCTAGCAGACAGCGGAGGGAACCAATCAGAGAAGAGCATATAGGCTTCTAGTGCCGTAAGCTTTTGGGATTTCTCTCGCGCTGTCATCTGCCGGTAAGGGCGGTCGCCTTACCGGCTCGAGCCAACTGCACTGCCTTGACCATCTTGAACACGACTATTGACGCGATGTCTTTTTGGTAATTTAAAATGGCATTTATGAATGAATGGAACAAACTCTCGGTTTTCCGGTGCGCCATGTTGTTTATCCTTCCGCCGCGCTGCCTAGATCCATGCGCGCTGCGCACAGCAGGGACGTTGTTAGCAAAAACCACGTGACTGAAATAAACGATTTTCATTGCACGGTACGATCTGGATTTCGAAGGAAACGCCCTTGGAGGGGAGGGCGACCAGACTGACATTTTCTCTGTGTAAAAATACAGAGAAATGTCATTCTAGATCCCAGGCAACTCCAGGTGAGGATTTGACTCTTTGAGCTCGTAGTTAAAATGATGAAATTGTTTGCGCTGGAGCATCATTTGTGTAGTTCAGTTGGAGCTTGTTATGACTCCGCTAGAGTTTGGATGTGTTTAGTGACTGTCGGCTCTGGAGTCCGTGTGATCGGTGGCCCTGCTGTGAAGCACAGGAGGACGGGTAACGTGTCAAAAACGACTCGCATTATTGTATGTCGCCGTGAATCATGTGTTCAGCACATTTTTACCCGTACAAAAGACACTAAACATCATAACCAGGCAGGTTATCAACTGAAATTATTGGTAAAAAGGGAAGATCACTACTTTGCAGATTTCGCCTTTCATGAGTTATTTTTGGAACCTAACCCCCGCGATAAACGAGGAACCACTGTATATAATCGACAAGGCATCATATTTCAGTGCGTGGCCTGCTGAGAAGAAAAATGTCTCATGAGTTGCCATGTTACAGTATTGGAAGTTAAACTGTTTACCTCATTTAATGCTGCGTTCAGATTGGACAGCGTCAGTGTGTACAAAGAAGAGAATGTGTGGTGTGAATTGGCATCTAGCACATTGAAAATCACTTGATGCTCAAACCTGCGGCGGTTGCTTTGGCCGCCTTATCAGGCGCCGACGCCCGAGATGGGCTCTGCTGAACTTTGAACCGTTGAAAGCTCACATCCACCAATCAGACACTGCTCTTCTGTGACATAGTGACATGTCACTGGATCACATAACTGACTCATATAAAAGAGCTCCAGCAGACAATTTGTTTATCTAATATGCCCTGATGAAGCCCCAGCAGGTCAAAACACACTGGCATACTTTTTTTAACCTTTTTCTATTTGTGTAATAAAGATTTTTAAATTTTGTAAAAAATCTCCAAGTACCTCAGTTATCTTGTTTTGCTTTAAAAACACAAAATGCCTGATCTAACATCACATTTCATATTACTTTAAAGTCTGAACATATTTAAAGTAGCCTACACAATGATAAATGCTTGTTACAAAAAATCCTGCATCATCAGAAAAGCAGACTATAAAATACAATTGTAATGTGTAGTAACAGTAAATCATTCTAAATCACAAGGCAGTGGTAAAATATGCAGACAGACGACAGGATTATTGACAGCAGATCTGCGGAGGAGAGGAGCTAAAGACGTGCACGTATCCCGCTGTGACTGACAGGCTAGCGTAGCGTTAGCATTAGCGGCTGTCCTGTCCTGTCAGCTGAGTGGGAGAATGACATCATGTTTGGGACGCTGTGACGCCGGAGCAGAGACACTTTGCACACGGCACACATCTCCTGCTGCTGCTACGTGTGACTGACAGGCTAGCGTAGCGTTAGCATTAGCTGTCCGTCGGTGAGTGGGAGATGACATCATGTTGAGGACGCTGTGACGCCGGAGCAGAGACACTTTGCACACGGCACACATCTCCTGCTGCTGCTACGTGTGACTGACAGGCTAGCGTAGCGTTAGCATTAGCTGTCCTGTCGGCTGAGTGGGAAGATGACATCATGTTGAGGACGCTGTGACGCCGGAGCAGAGGCACTTTGGCACTTTGCACACGGCACACGCCTCCTGCTGCTCCATCACTGAGGGAAAGTCAATCTGTCACATATTTAACTGTTCAAGTGTGCGTCGCTGGTGCGTTGGTGGATTTGGACTTGATGGAGACTGGAGAGCAGCAAATCTGTACTTTAAATACATTTTAGTGACAAATGGTCCCCTCGTGTCCCATATTTCTGGGAGTGGAAGGCACATTTTACAGTCTGCAGTGATGAGTGTTTAGTGCTACAGAAGCAGACAGCACATTAAGGCTGATGTTAATTTATTTGAATGTTTGCATTTATGTAAATAAATACAGTTTGTCTAGATTAACCAGATCAACAAGAAGTTGCCAATTTATCTACATACAAGGCTTATTTTTGGAGGAGGAAGGAAGCCCATGATCTCCTTTTTGTGAATCTAGTTCTCTGAAAACCCTGCTTTATGCATGTTTGCCATACATTTGAAGCCTTGTATGTTTGTATTCAACTCAAACACGTGTGACACTTATCAAGAGTCACCAGGGCTTAATTTGAGCCGGAATAAGATCCAGGCAGGAACGCTTGAGGGGCAACAGTTTTGTCCACTCCGGTAACGCATTCAAAGTTTATATTGCTTCTAAGACTTTTCATTGGCTTCAGGCGAGACGCGCTCCTGTAACTTTTTCCAGAAAGTGGATTTTCAGGATATTTGTTGTTATTTTTTTGACTCTTTTTGATGAATTAAAAGCAGAGACAGCAGCGGAAGTGTCACATGTGTTCAGAGTGCACGGATTGATAAAAAGAGCGAAAACCGCAGCGCAGATACAGCTGTCTGTTTTTTCTCGTAAGTGCAATTTTTTAAATGTGTATTTTGGCGATTACATTTGATGTAGGAGACCTGTGCCTGCTGTGTAAAGGCTGTTTGTGCTGCGTGGTTGTGGTGACTGATTTGTCCAGAATGTAGAGGGGCATCCTGTTACTTTGTAGATCGGATTTAGTGGCAGGTGCGCTTGTGATTTTCTAAAAACATGTGTAACACAGACAAAATCAATTTTATATCGTTTGAAAAGGAGTAGGATGGGCAGCTGAGCTTAGAAATGCCTGTATTTTAGCCGTTCTAAGCCCTTTAGTTTACTAGTGTTTGTTCCGGTAAGGCTTTGACCTTGTGTGGACCCCGGTCCTTAAGCCACAATTTGTTCCGGCAACGTTTGATTTACAAATTAAGCACTGAGAATCACAATGATAAAATTACACTCTTTGTAAATATAAAACCGCTGTGTCAGTAAAATGTTGTTCAAGGACCACCACGGGCCATACAAGTGAGAATAAGAGAGGTTCAACACTCAAGTTTAATTCCAGACAGTGAAACATTTCAGGTTTTACAAAAGAATTCATTTTTGTTCATCTTAATTTTTCAAAGCGTTTCTTGTTACTCTCAAACAGATGACAGATATTGGGAGTTTTTACTTTTTTCTCAAATTTCCAAAAGATGAAAAGTCAGAAGGTGCTTTGATGTAGGATTAAGAACGCTCTGTCTCTCGTCTACCTCTTCACACTTATCTAACACGATTATTTGTTTGGAAGATAAACTGAAAGAAGTTTGTAAAGATCAACACCTTTATAAGATGTTGCTCACTTTGACACCTCTGCGTCCACAACAAGGGACAGATTTTGTTCTTGATCTTCGAGCTGTGGGGCAGATTAAATGAGTTCAACTGCATGACACACATGAAACACAGAAGCTCATTCAAAGCAAAATCAAACTTCACTCAGATGATATTACAATTGTTTTTGCTTCTCCCATTAGATGTTTTCATACCAAGAACTCATCAAACTCCTCCAGCTAAACAAACAATACACTTACTGTAATTTTCAGACCACATGCTGTTTATACAACAATGTGGCTAAATTATAGTCTGATGAATCAGCTAGTTTCATTCACTTTGTGGAAATCGTCTGACATTACATTATTGAGTTTCATTCGCTTCACTGCAGGCCGGGACTTTTTTATTTACCAATCATTGCTGTTTGGTCGTTTTTTTAGTCCAGGAAGTAGAGCATCAGCATGTCTGTCAGTGATTGTTGTTGTTTCTATGTGGTAAACATGGAAACAAAAAAAAGGTACAGTGTTATTTTCTAAGTTCATATTTGGCACAAGGTCAAAGGAGGAGAACGTGTAGCTACAGTAGCGATATCATCTCGGGTTGGTTCTGGTCAACACACCACTCCTCTCATGCTCGCTGATTGGAGAACTGCACTTCCTGTTTTTTGGGAACTATCTGCAGTTCTGCCATACCTGACCTAGAGCTGGAGTGAAATAAAATTGAGTGGCTGCACTAGCAAGCCACTCAATTTAAAGTATCTATACATCTATACTAGTTAAAGTATAGATTCTGAAAACACGTATGGCCAGTATATTTAGTAGTGAGTTATTTTTATTTTTATGAAATCTAATGATATTAATGGATTAGATTTATACAGCGCTTTTCATGACTTTCAAAAAACTAATGTGGCCACAGGTGCCCCGGGGCAGACTGATGGAAGCGAGACTGCCATTCACACACACACAGTCATCCGACTGTGGCACTTGAGGTTCTAGTGGTCTCCCATCCAAGTACTGTCCAGGCCCAACTTGCTTAACTTTTCTTGACAGTATCAGGTTTTGACAAACATGTATGGCCACAAATCTAGCTTGGATTCAGGTGTGCTCATAGTGCAAACATTACAGCAAAGCTTTGTTTTCCAACAAAACTGATGTTATAGATGTGTCACTTAAACACCCCTGGTCTGACTGAAAAGTATCTGGCCCAGAAAAGGGAGCAAAAACTGACCCTTGTCTCTCTGTGTGAATGACGGTGTGGTCTCTCATTCATCCAGGAGTGATCCATAGTAGAAGTCTTCAAAGTAGTCATCTGGACAGTGTTTCCGAAGATCAAGACGCTTCGACTCTCATCCGAAAGTCATTTTCAATCTGATGGAAGTAGACTGAGACTATCTGTATTTATACTAAGTTAAGCCCTCCCCTAGGGGAAGCTGAGAACTGTTCACAGGTAGCCAGGGCAATTTACCAGTGAATTAGTTAGGGGAGCTTGAAACAGTCTAGGCAGGCCCAGTTAGAACAAAGGAAAGGAATCTGAGAACAATGGAGAGGAAGCAGAGAACACAATAGAAACAGGGAACAATGGAAAGAAAGCTAGGGCTTACCAAACCAGTTTTAGGAACAAGTTTGGGAGGGTTTAGCCCCTCCTAGGGGGAGGGCTTAACTTAGTATAAATACAGCCAGTCTCAGTCTACTTCCATCAGATTGAAAATGACTTTCGCATGAGAGTCGAAACGTCTTGATCTTCGGAAACACTGTCCAGATGACTACTATGAAGACTTCTACTATACCTCTGTGTGAATGTTTTTCAACTTGCTTTCACTGCAAAAACACCTGATTTGTTAGAGCCAGAAAATGTTCTTCATTTTTTCCCACAAACCAGTCATAATTTTGTTTTAGGTAGATAAATGATGCACATTCCTGATTGGTTAATTCATCTGTCAGTCATGCCTACTAAATCTCGAGAGATTAACATGGTCGCCAGCTGATTTACCAAGCAATTATTTCACTGTATAAAATCAAACTGTATTCAGTATAGGCACACAACATATTTAATAAAATAAAATGCTCTAAACAACATAAAATCCCACTGTAAAGGCTCAATACCAGAAACGATTGTGTCCTCAATACAGCCGTTTGGTTCCAGTAAAGCTGAATGATGATCTTTCTATTCCTCTCCTCTTCTCCTCCAATCCAACACATTTGATCCTAAATCACATCTCACACTCGGGTCTTCAGCTGTGTCAGAAACAATAATGTGAGGCTCTGGGTGTAATCCTCCCATGATGCACTGCTCTTAGATTTATCGCTCAGACGCTGCTCCAAATTGAACAAGCCACAAACTGTGAAACAAGAGTCGGTATCTCGCACAGACTCCACATCGTCATGTCTTTGGATCAAACCTAAACACTGTCAAATGCTCTCGAAATGTATTTGTGGAGAAAAAAAATCAGGTTACATGTCAAACAGTAAAATGTATTTCTATGCTTCTCAAGTTGTACACATCAGCTATAATCTGAGTGCATATGTCATTTTGACCTGAATCAAATCTAAATCCAGACTCTATCAGGCCTAAATTAAAACTAATGAGACTAAATCAGTTACTGGTTATCATGTTTTTCAAATTCCGATCTATTTGTTGTGGTAAATGTTTTCTCAAAGGTCACATTTAAATGCAGCAAGAAAACTTTTCATAAACATTTCATAACTAGAATATTATCAATAAACTTGAATTGTCTCTATGGAAACTTGTCCTCATTGCCTCTGGGGCTGTGGTCTCCAACCTACAGCTCAGGAGCAACCAGTATCTAACCACCACCAAAGGACTATGGATGAGACGTTACTCTTTTATACTAAACTTGTATTTAAAATGGTAAATGGTTTATTTATACAGCACTTTATACCTTTCAAGGCATTCCAATTGTTTTACAATCAAGGATCCACTCATCCAGTGTACACAGACACTGAGGCAATGTGGGTTAAGTGTCTTGCCCAAAGACACAACAGCAACTGGTGTTCCAGCAGTCTCCCATCCAAGTACTAACCAGGCTTTGACGAACAGGTATCTATCCATAAATCATCCATAATAAACTATTATTTATAAATGCATCTTTAAATGCCTATTGTACTTTGAAATAGACAACATGATATGCATCAAACTGTGCTCCATCTTCACAAAAGCTCATCACCAGTTTAGTTTAGCAAAAGTAGCTCTCTAGTGAAAAAGGTTGGATTGTTCTGGAGCAGTGAGCTCCACAGAGCAGAGACACATCTCCAGATTGGACATGATAACTACTGTAACTGAAGGATATTCCCTATGGTACATGTTTTGTTGGAGAAAACCAGCTTTTAGAAGAAACCCACCCAGACACAGGGAAAAACATGTAAACTTCACACAGAAAGGCCCAGGCCTTTGCTGTTTGGTGAGAGTGCTATGTCTCTGCATGTTTGGCACGTTTGATTCACAAACAGTCTTGGTTTTTCAAGTACATCAACTGTTTTTACAACACTTTCATCAAGGTAAATATACACATGGCATTAGACTGACAGAATCATACTGTTTCAAGACAGACAATAGCATTAGCTGTTTAACCCTTTAAACGCCAAAGTAGCAATTCTGCCTCTCTGTTTACAGATTTTCTGTTTTTGACAAGTTTTAGAAGTTTGAAAAATACCAAACACAACTCACAATTAGCAGAGGTTTTATGGACTATGCATGCGTATGTACGGACTCTGCTGGCCTCACGAGATCACGAGTTCACGCTCAACTTGGGCGTTTCGGGGAGTTTACGCGATCTCTGGCACATGTATATGTAAACAAGGAACACTTGCTCCGAGTTTTGTGCTTAATTCAGAATCACTTCATTTTCTGTTGGGTTTTTCGCCGCACAATGGGTAAATACAGGACGTTTATGTACATCCTGTGTGTTCAATAGTCTTGCATATGTCGAACATTTTGACGTATTTGTTATAGTAGTAAACTATAACAAATACGTCACTGTATTCACTTCACCGGCGCTCGCCTGGTTTCCTGTTTGTCATGTCTTGTTTTCACCAAAAAGGGCTCCGGAGAGCTCCGGCAGTCCGGAAAATGTTCCTTGAAAAGGAAACGATCCGGACGACCGGAGCAGATCGCGGTGTCATTACTTTTCAAGAAACGGAAAACCTCTGTACTCTGGTCCGGCGTACGGAGGCTTTCTGGATGCAGACTGGATGCAGTGTGAGCCCGGCGTAAGTGATTGCACTTACTATGTAAAAAGAGAGAATTCTTTATGCTGATTATAAAAAAGTATTACCAGTCCCAAGAATTAGATTCCACTAACTTTTTAAACAGTAAGTTGACCTAAAGCTATGCAACAGACACAGCTTTTTTTCCTTCTGTACATGAGAAAACAGCAGCAAAAGTAGAAACTAGTTTTGAAATGCCTCAGCAGATGTGACAGGTCTCATAGTAAATCTGTGGAGTGTCCTCTGCAGGCGTTCTCTCTCACACGAGGAGGGAGACACAGAGACACACGCACCATTTATTTCACTGCAGACCTGCCCTCAGCGATTAGCATACTGCAGGCCTCAGCCGGTGGTCCTCCTCTGGGCTTTACACAACAACAGCACACACATCTGTGTTTTTTACGTTATTTTTTCTTCAGCATGTAGATGGTAATAGAGAAAGGGATCCATTGTCTTTTAGTAAATCCACACACTTTGACTCTGTTCTGCAAAGAGCAAAACACATCAAATGTATTATTATTAACATTCACTTCAGCCTTGAATTTGCTTAACTTTAAGACTACAGCTATTGCTTTGTTCCTGTTTCAGCCTCCTGCTAACTTGGTCAGCCAGATGGACTGTAGTCTATAGAGAGTTCACAAACTATCTGGTTCTCCACCAGTCGATTGGTTTGCAGGCAGAACCACTGGTCAAACGGTCCAATCACATTGCAGCAGGAACGGTTGAGCTGCAATGTGATTTGCAATGCTTCTTTAAAACGACTTTGGGATTGTTTTTTTGGAAAGCCACTTGGTGTCACTAGGTGTTTTTTTTCTGTTACTTTACCCACAAATGACAGAAATATGGACTTTTAGCATATTTTCATGTCTTAGTTTGAAATAATTATCAAAAACTATTTAAAATGTGCTAATACCCTTTACCAATGTTTTGCTGTGACTCATAATGTTTAATTCATTGATTATTTTAATTACTTTTTTAATTGAGTGTGTTGGGCTGCTATTCATTCTGTTTTAGCAGAAATACAGAGTATAGAGCAGTTCATGTTTTACACTTGTAGACCTTGAATACATGATTATAATTCATTGGTTAAGCAGAAACTCAGTTATTCAAGCGTACAGTCGGTTTGATAAATGTGATTATATGTCACACCTTTTAATTAACTCTTTCAGTGGGGGAAGTTCCAGATGGACAATGTGGAAAAACTCAAATCAGAGTTTAACTTAAATCCATCTGGTGTGAGCCAGTTTAGCTTCTTTGGTGCGAAATAAAAACTTTACAGAACAAAAGGAGAAACACACTTTTCTTTAATATGTTATGCTACACTATATCACCAAAAGTATTCGCTCACCCATTCAAATTGGCCTGGCCACAGGTGTATAAAGTCAAGCACTCAGGCTGCAGACTGTGAAACAAGACATTTGTGAAAGAATGGGCCGCTCTAGGAGCTCAGTGAATTCCAGCGTGGAACTGTCATAGGATGCCACCTGTGCAACAAATCCAGTCGTGTAATTTCCTCGCTCCTAAATATTCCACAGTCAACTGTCAGCTCTATTATAACAAAATGCAAAACGTGGACCGATATCATATTGAACTCTATGGGTTAGGAATGGGATGGCACTTCAGTTCATAGTATGAGTAAAGGCAGGTGAGCGAATACTTTTGGTAATATAGTGTATATTGTGCTGTAAATTGGAGTAAAAAGATATTGTTTATAATAAAACTGATTCTCAATACATCCACTTGTGACATCACAAGATATAACGAAGCATCTTAAGCTTTATCTACAAATACTCAGAATAAACCAAAATACAGGAAGTTACCTCTGTTTTGAGCAATGACACGTTTATGTGTTGAAAATGTATTTCAACACATAAACGTGTATTTCATTTAAATCAAAAATGTGCTTATTTTTCCCCAAACCCATCCCTGCTAAGCCATGAACAGGACTTAATTATCTTTAGCAGAAGCACGGTTTGAATCAGCAAATAAATTCTTGCACGACCTCACTGATTATAAGGAAAAAAAAAAAAACAGCTAATATTTCAATTCTCTTGAGCTGCACAAGCCACAATTCTTCGTCAACTAAAACCCCAAGTTGCCATCCTCCAAACTAAAAAATATCTATAAGTCTAGCACTTTTTAATATCATTTTCGGCTCATTAAATGTAAATAGTTTTATCCAGTCTACCCCCAGTCCGTTCTCAGTCCAAGTGTATCGTTATGGTGCTTTAAAATCCAAATGATTCCTGAGATGGTGCTTGTTGTGGAATGTTTGATAATCACTGATAAGCCACAGCACACAGAGGAGTCGCTGTAATTAAAGCATATTCTTTGTTTTGCAGATAAAGGCAGCTCTTAAGTGATTGGCCTCCTCTCCGCAGAGTCAGAGTGTAGGTTCAAACCCATTCAATTACATTATTATCGCCTGTAATGAGTCGGGATAAGGGCTCTTTGTTTCTGGAGAGGGAGTTATGTTTTATGTTTACAGTTAGTGTGTGAAGTGTAATTATCTGCAGTTAATCCCCAGAAAAAAGGTGCCACAAATAAAAATGCGAAGTTAATATGAATGAAAAGCTTATTTGTCGTAATTTACACCCACAAAAGTACCACAAAAGCTTCAGACATTGTTTTCTTGACAAAACAGCTGACTGTGGGATTCTATAAATGTGACAAAAGTAGGAGAAAAACACTGATAAAATGTGTTGCTTAGCTGTTTTTAGATCTAGAAATGTCCATCTGTGAGTGTTTGTTTGGCAGAAATGTAGCTTTTCTGGTGTCACGGTAACAGTGCAGGCTTCAGCTAGCTTGTCTGCTAACTGCATGATGAAGTTTTGAAGGTATTTTACTGTCTCACAACAAAATATTCACTCATCTAACAGATAATAAACATAAAAATGTATAGAGTTCAAATGTGTCAGTGAGAAATGTGAGAGAAACAGAAGTGCAGTTGTTTTTCTGCTTTTCTGCCACTGTTTGCCTGACTTTCTCTTTTTACTCACAGACAAACTCAACCTTGAACAGTGGTTGTGGCTGTTTATCGTTATCAGACTGTGGCTGCTTCTTCCTATTTTAGTCGGTGTAACTCCTCATTCCTCCAGGACTCTGTAGTAAGGCTTCAACATTGTCATCTGGACAGCATATTCGAAGATCGAATTTTAGACTTGTCCAAGCTCAGGCGTTTCAGAACAAATATTTGACCAAAGCCACACATCGGCCACACGAAGCAGGAGTTTCAGGAGACTGAAAACAAACATTTCTGAAACCAGGTTCCAGAGTGAAGAGATTTCAAAACTCTGGTATACCAGAGTCATGTCTCATCTACACAATGTACTAAACTTTATATGAAAAAAATATGCGCCTCATTGCACCATAAACCACAGAAGACAAGGAAAAATTAAATAAATCCATTACAAACAAGTTTTAAAGCTTTGTCAAAATATTCCAAAGAATCTGAAGCATAAATCTTCTCTCTGTGTCTCTTCTGTAGGTTTTAGATCCACGTTCATTCAGAAAATGCAAAGTTTAAAAAAAAGTCTCTGATTACATTTAGCAACTTTTCTGAGCATGATCAGTGTCAAGTCTTGCTCTAGTTTTGTGACTTTCTGTGTCAGTGTCACAGCGCCACACTCTGGTCAGTTACAGGCATTACACCGGCTTCAGGCTGGTTTACTGATTTATGTGGACACTAACAGATCCTAAGACAGCTCCATGACAGACTCAAACCCACAGCCTTCTGTCTAACGAGCTAAAAAACTGCTTCTTCTGCATCACATTATCTTTATTCTTCTTTGAAATAGAAACTAAACTGAATGCTTTTCCAACACGGCCAAGTCGTCACTGAACTTGTGCCAGACATTCACCTCCATAACTTTCCCAAGGTCCTGTTCTTCGTCTCCGAACAACTTTAAAAGCGATTAGATCTGGGCGAGGGTCAGCTCTGGAAATCGTACGTTCATAAAACATCCTCCTCGGACAGATGCACTGGACTAAACCGTGCCCGTTTGTCCAGCTGCGGAGGAAACACATCTCAAAGTGTTTTTACATTCACAAGGTCCTGCTGTTGTCCCGGGTTAAAATAGCTCTGTGGATGGATGACACTTTCCACTCGAGCTGCGTCCAAACTCTGCAACGCTCCACGGCTTCAGATTGAGTCATGCTGTTGTATCTGTATTTGTTCTGTTTTGACACTGCTTTGCAACGCGGTTTGGCCAAAATATAACACAAAGTGAAGCTAGCATCATAATAATTTAGTCTTCAAAAACCACCTGCTATCTGAAGTTTTCTGATAAACTATGTTGAACACAGAACGGTTAAAGCATGTTAAGAAGAAGGGTTAAAAATCTAAATCTGTGTAATAATAAATAGTTCATTAGCTTATTAAGTGACAAAAAATACACAAAATGCTACGCGATTGCAGCTCTGCAAACTCGATCTCACAAGAAAGTGTATTTATACCATGACATGACAGGACATGTCAAAAGCATCTGATTAGCTCAATTTCATGGAGTTTTGCGTAAATATGACACAGTGCAGCCCCAGTTCATTTTCACGCTTTTTCATATCATGCAATATATGTATATGGCATAACATATAGATGCAAAAAATGCGCGCACCCGGTATGCCGCGGAAACAATCAAGACAGCATTTGTCAGCTAACTACAAGAGTTTATCACTGTGTGAAAACAAAAGTTCTGCTGCTAATTCAACATTTGTGAATGAAATTCGATCCTACGACCAATCAAAAGTTACATTCAGGTGAGTGAAAAAAACAACAAGAAAAACTCAGTCTCAAGTTTCAGTCACACCAGTTCAGACCTGATCGAAACAGCTGCTCTCGTCCTATTCCATTGTTTTATTCAAAGAAGTTTCTTCAGCTAACCAGATGGATGCATGGAGCATGCGCAGTAGAGAGGAAAGTGACATCGACCAATAGTCCCTCTTTATGGGCTTTACTGTGAGACTGTGTTGGCTCAATATACAAACCACTTTTGTAGGACAGCAAGGTTAAAATTTTACATGGAGAGCTGAGTTTCAAAAGAGGTAAAGAAAGCTGTTTGTTTTTTGTCATCTTTAAACAGAAATGGAGGCTTAAGGAACCAGTCCCTGTTGCCAACCTCTCTACTTGTTTTTGACAGTTAATTCTAAAAGTTACTGCATATCTGAAAGGCACTTTGACGTCATAAATAATGTGAATTTTTACCATTTTTCGAAGTTTGATTCACCGAAATATACTAATGAAAGTATAATACCATTCATTAAAGTCTCTATTAATGATCAAATACTGTTTAAAATATGTCAACATCAGTAACTCTAGTTCTGCTGTGATGCATAATAGTTAAATAATTGATTATTTTATATACTGTGAGGGGCTGAGGTTGAGGTTGGTTGTTTTGGGCTTTTTTAAACAGGCTTGGTCACTTGTTTCTCTCTGAAAATCTGGCAACACTGCTTCAGGTCAGATAAGGACTAACACTGGCTATTTTAGGTCAATTATACATTTTTAATCCTTGAAATCTTTATCGATATACTGCTGTGAGACAGGCGATGCCACAAAACAAAACTTTGCTAAATTATCCAAAACTGCAATAATTAGACACACAATAATAGAATACTTAAAGTGTTTTTGTTTTTTTGTTCTGGGTGCAGATCTGAATAGTTTAGTTAAGTTTGGGGCTATGTCCATACTTGGCTAATCTGCTTTGTCCATGTCCAGATAAACCAATAAACCATAAATAAAAAGATTGAGTAGACAAACAAAAGTGCAGAGATTGAACGGCCCCACATCTGTTGTTCTGAGCCGAATAAACAGAGGCTCCTAAAGGGAAGCTTTTCATTTGAGTTCAGGCCAACAACACATAAATTGTTTTTCACACCCAATGTCTTTAGTTGTCTGACATTTCCGGTACAAGGAGGAATTTAGGCAGCGATCGATGCGTCTGAGGGCCATAAGCTCACTCAGGCCAACTCATTGTACAGGCTGAAGAAACGACTGGAACCACAGGAAACCCACATAATTGTATTAAAATGTTTAGGCCTTTTATGCAAAGGTGGAGATTAGTTTGCTCAAACAACACGGATTTGCTTAAAATCAATAGTGGACAAGTTTTTGGTTTGTTAAGAAGCTGGGATTTGGGGACAAAATACCAATAAAGAAGTTCTGCCTGGTGGGACAGGATTGTTTGAGTTTTGACAAGGCTTTTGATAAGTTTTGGAGTGAGAAACTTCACCAAACAAAGAAAAGTCTGATGGAGGTTGGTGGCAATGAGTAATTGTTGCTATATTTTTTTTCTGTGTATTAAAAGTACAAACAGGAATGTGACTGATTTGCTGCAGGTGCTCTCAATCAGTGAGTTTGGTGGAGGGCACTTATTGAAAGAAATGGAACAAAGTTATGGAAAAGCTTCAAACATCCAGGCATTTCAAAAAACAATAATGAGCCGCAAAAAGGAAGTAAAATAAAAAGCCTTTATTAACTTGGCCTAGCCTACATGTTTCGACCCTCACAGGTCTTCATCAGGGCAATAAAATCATGGACTAAATGACATGTGCATGGGCTTGTATTGGACCCACCAATAGTCAACAGTAGCACACTGAAAGGTGGAGCCTCATGCAGCCTCACCAGGTTTGAAGAGGATGGAGAAGGCTTTGTACTGCGGTTGCTGTAACTCTTCTCCATTTTCATTTTCCTCTTTCTAAACATGCATTTTCTTCCGAACTTACATCTGTTTTAAACTCGTGCAGCAACAATGTCATGCTCGGCTAAATACTGCATCATTTTCTAGCACACTGATGGACAGCCTCCAAAAACCTGCCTCCACGACCTGCTCCGTACTCCTCTGAACCCCGACAGCTCCATTTACACCAAGCACACAACAACCCCCTGTCGACAAAAGTTACCAAACCGGTTTCAACAAGCGACCCTCGGCTTGATGTGAGACAAATACCAAGCTTGTGAAGAGATGAATCTGCTCTGGCATTTTATGTTTGGAAAAGTGAATGAATTCATCTTTTGATACATATATCATTTGTTTTAAAGCATTTCCTCATCAGAATTTGTTTTACCATTGCATTAGCACCCAAATTATTGAGCACATTTAGAATTCATTAGCCAATTTGGCATCTGGATCCCAGCACATTTTTTCCAAACTGATACTTGCTTTATTGACCATGCATGGGACAAAACATATTTTTGAGATTTGTTCAGTCAAATGTGCTTGTGGAATAGTCCTTACTTTGATTAGCTGGTGCTATTCTATATGTAACACTAGCTCATTTTCAATGGTCAAGTCAGTGTCATGTTGAGCTGAAGAACGGTGCCAAACTTGACAGGTTAGGAACAAGATTGGGTTTAGTTTCATTATGTTACCCAGGCCTGCATCAGGTCTGGGTAACGGGCGGTTGAATGAGTGCTAATATATTGTATTTGTGCTCCAAACACACACCGCAGCGCTTAAGCTCTCAAACACAACCATGACGGACACATTTCCAGCTCTGAACACGTGTGCATGTGTGCTCAAGCCCAAGCACTGGCACTGTATTTTTCAATGGCTGTGTAAGCTGTTCAGTTTGTCCAGATTCAGTGCCATGTGCAGACCACGGCTTGGTGCTCTCACACACACACACACACTGACATGTTGTTGCGGTCGTTCTCATCTCGACACACAGCTGTGGTCTGGAGAGCTTTCATGCGTAAAAAGTGTCTTCTAAGTGCACGAGCCTGGACTTGTTACGCTCACAGATACAGAAAATGACCCGGGTCGGCTTGGGCTGGATTACAGGTGTTTATTTTGGCGAACAAACCACCAAAATCATTAGAGCCACAGTTTAAAAAAAGAAAAAAAAAACAGCACAACAAATCCTGAACTATAGAGAGTGGATTATTTAGTATTGACAGTTACAAATGATGGAGTGAACACCATGTGTCTGTGCTATCTACAAACAACAGATCAACTTGTTTGTTTCATTAAAAGTGAAAGGATAGAATGCTCCAACCACTACTAAGCCAACTGCACAGCTATTAATAAAACATCACTTTTGGAAGAATCTATATAACATATAATATTTTATTTATAAACACTACAGTCAACAGTATAAAAATGATTATATTATGTTGGAGCAGCAACAATTTTGAAAATGTGCCAACATACACAAAGCGCGTTGATGCGCTGCTTTTTGAGCCGTGCCTTTAAATATTGTTCCAGCTTTATTTGATCAATGAACATCTGCGCTGTATTTCTGCTCAAAGTGCATCTGTACACATGAGAAACACACTACAGACCAAAAAGAGAAACCTTTCAGTCCAGGAAAGTGTTCTAATGTGAACCGCAGCTGAACAGAACAACTTTATTTCTCTGTGCAGCAACATCCACCAATTTGGACTGTTTGCGCGCACAGTGCCACGGACTGTACGTGCGCTCGTCACATCTCCGTGCATGCTCACGCTCAAAATGCCACAAACTGTACATGCTCAACACACACACGGATTTCTATCAGCTATTCATTAAGCACATCACCAGACAGAAGTTGTATATGTTACAATGCTGTTCTCTATTACAGCCTGTTGCACTGAGCTGTGTCTGTTTGAAACCCTGATTTTGAAAACAATCATTGTCGTTCATTTCCATCTAAATGTTTGGTTCATCTTTTAACTATGGTCGTTTTTCTCACACGTTCCTATTAAAACAAACCCACTCTCTTTTGTCCATCACATCCACTGAAGCCCACACTCCTGGTCTAAAGGTTTCCAGAGTTCGGCACAGCTTCTACAATCTCTTTCACACCATTACATCATGTTCACTCCATCCTTTTCTCTCCTCTTTCACTCTCTCGCTTCCTTTTCATGAACCGAACCTCGACAAAAGGTCATTTACTCCGCTAACAATAAAGTGATGAGAGCCCAGAGTGAAGGAGCGCAACCGGGGACAAAAGAGCCAAAATGGCGTCGGCGCTGGAACATTTCTGTGTAAAAGCCTGTCGGAGTCTTTTGTGAAACGTGAACCGGAAAGCTGCATGTTTCCTGGATATACTGTAATGTTATGTTGTTTGTTGGATGTCTGAGTGTTATTTCTGCCGGAGGGAAAATGTAATCTAAACAATAACAACAGCAGTTTGGGGCAAAGAAGAAACAGTCTCAAGGAAATACATTGTTTTCATTACAAAAAGTTCAGATGTTTTCTATTCTCAGTGAAACAAACAAGGACTGGGAAGCAGGAATTTGATCAAAATGTTTCTGCAAAATACAAGTTACGCCTCGCTTATTCACCTTTAGAAATCAAAGTTGTTTACCGTTGGAACTGTTTGAGCAAAGCAATGACATTCGAAGGTTGTTTTGCGGAGGTGAAGACATCCAGAATAACCAATCTGTGAAACTGGATGTTTCAAAACACAAACTACAATTTGAAGAACGTTATCTAAACTAAATATTCATAAAACTAACCTGTTCAATAAATCGGATTTTAATTTCAATTGGGATTGGATTTCTGGATCAATTCCATGTTGACTTGGGTGAAAAGGTTGCTCGTAGAAAGTAGTACTGACATTTTGCCTGGAAGATCCAGATGATATATAAAATATATATTCACTGTGTCCCTCTTTCAAATTTTAGAGGACATCATTGAGAGATTAATTTGCCAATCAGGGAGCATCTTCTCTCATATGAAAACCAACATGGCTGCTTACAACAACAACAACAAAAAGAGAAACAAAGCAGAATCAATAAGCAAAAAAAAAAAAAAAAAAAAAAAAAACTATTTATTGTGAGGTGAATGAAGTTAGATTTTGTTCCAAAAGTGTTTACATTCAGTGTTCATTCTCATCATTTAAGACAATGATTCCTTTCTCTAAGTAAATAATTGTCTAATTAATTATGCTTTCAATTGTAGTTTAAACAAGATTTTATTTATTCTTTGTTTTAATTGAGCAGCCCTACAACCAACTCTCAAACCTCACAGCAAAATAAAATAAATGCTGGTAATAAGTTCAAGTTATAACATCATTCAAAATTTAGTTCATTCAAAACTAGCAAAGGTAAGAACTATACGACAGTCCTAACTGCCAGGGCTAAGTCCGACGTAGCTAATCACCTTATTCTGCCTGCCTGGCATTGCACTTCCTGTTAAGGTAGCTTGTCTGTCTTGCAGGGGACATATAATGATTAATACTTAAAATAAAATAAATCCAGTGACTGAATTCTACTGGCTAACCACAGCTAAACCAGAAATGTTCTGCTAAGAAAAGTGTGCGGGGCAGGGTTAGGGTTTGTCTATTTTAAAATGATTATCTTGTTTGATTGCATGCCTCTATTTGCTATTCTTGAAATGTGTGTTGCAACATTGTAATTTCTCCATTGCAGGACAAATAAAGGATATATTTTCTTATAATGTTATGCTTCCATAAACATAAATATTTCATTTCAAACTTTGTACATTATAGTGCACATGTTTTGCTCACTTACCTAATGCATTCTGAGACTCCAATACATTCACCACATCACATGTTTTTAGCCCGTTTCACATCTATAAAACGCTAACAACTATTAGCTGCAGTGCTAAAAACAACAAAAAGCCTACTTCCTGATTTTTGTGAACAAGAGGAACATTATGAGACAGAACTCTAGCTTCTTTTCACATCTTCACATCAACAACATATCTGCGATGACAGAAAATGATTTTAGGGTATTTTCTGGTATTATGTCTTTAAAATATTTTAATGACTACTTGACAATAAAAGACTCCAGCTTTAATGGGGCAGTTCCCAGTTCAAAGTGTGAGTCAACTTGTAAGTAAGCAATATGGCTAATGCTAACCTGTAGGCTAAACAAAAGTAATGTTTGTAAAATGTTAAATATTCTGTAACCAATACTTCAAGTAGGATTTACCAGTTTACACACCATTAGGCCAGTCTCTCCAGATGATTACCTTCAAACCTTTTTATAATAAACCATCCCAAAACAAATAAAGAAACACATGAGCAAACCCAATCAATAATATGCATTTGTATCTGATTTAAGAAGCTTGTAAAGTCCATGTGCACAACAGAGAACAATCCACACTTTTCAGGCTAAAACCAAAGAAGGAAAGCATTACAAAGTTTGTGTTTGGTCCTGGGAGCTCAGCAGATCGAGCGGACCGAGTTGATTAACCTGATATTGACTTTCCAAAGGCGCTGTATCATTAAAGCTTGTTCCATTTACTGCAACTGCTTAAAAATCAGATACGCACAAGAAATAAGATTCAATGGAGGTAATGCTCATCACTTTAAGTTCATGTTCTGAGCTGGGCCTGTGCTTCTCTCACCGTCGGACAAAAACATGTGGAATGTCCCACTGTGTCGTCACACTTTTGAAGAAGCAATGTGTAAAGCAGTTAAACAAATCTTATATCTGTAAAACTTTAAAAAATCTTGTTCACTCTCAGATGGAGCTGGGCAATCAATCGAGAAATGAAGAAATTGAGATTTAGTCATGGCGAATTGTCAATTTTTTGGTTGAAGAATTTAAATTGAAAGCTTGACAACCAATCTTTTGTCAGTGTTTGGAGCAGAAGTCCAAACTACTGACACATGTAACACGTTTTTTGTTGTTCTGTTTTTGAAAAGGGTAAACAAAATTGAATCTAAAATCCTCAATATGAGAAAAGACAAAAGAAAATGTACAAAGACACAGGGAGAACATGCAAATTCCACTTAGAAAGATCCCATGTCGCCTGGGAAAAAGAACATTCCCTTTATTATGGGCATTTGAAATTCCTTGTTTTCATTAGACTTCAGTGTTTGACGAGAGACTTTTGAGATAACGTCCTTTGTCCAAATCAAACTTCATGTCAGTGTTGTTTTCCTCTGTTCTACTTTTTGGTGAAAGAATATCAGCTACTGCAATGAAATAATGTTTTTAGGATAAAAACATGAGGTTTACATGATTAAAACAATGAGGAAGAGTGTCTTTTTCTTCTTTAAATTCACAAAAGCTGTGTTACAGACAACAAGGCAGCACAACACTTTTCTACTTTCTGATGCAGATTCTATAGATTCAGCCTCTTTTATGGAGCATAGATTATATTTAACCTTCCAAATGTGAAGGAATACAATA
Organism: Mugilogobius chulae; assembly: GCA_038363315.1. Lineage (NCBI taxonomy): Eukaryota > Metazoa > Chordata > Actinopteri > Gobiiformes > Gobiidae > Mugilogobius > Mugilogobius chulae. The sequence goes on from CM076408.1 coordinate 36,683,241, forward strand.
GTTTTATTTACTCTGACACTTTGAACTCGCTCACAGAAGAGGAAGTTCTCCTCAGAGTCCTAGTCCAGTAGGATCGTCTTTTCTTCATTTTAAAGATCAATTATTTGCTCTAAACTTACTCAACAAAGTTTTTAGTCTAAGACATTTTGCCTGTAATCTGTTTGAAAAAAAAGCCAGACTCCAGAAGCACCTGATCATGTCAACAAAGGGCACATTTAGTATTTCCCAGTCATGTGACTTTCACTGAGTCCTTGTGCTCACACTACACCCCCCTCTGCTGGTAATCTGTGAAACTGTATCATGCATTTGACTGTAGACAAAGTCAGCACGTGCATGAGAAAGCTCTTTATCGCCACATAGAATGAAAAACCAAAGACGAAATTATCTGTTCTTGACATGTATGTTTATGGAGGTGGGAAGAAAACAGAGAGAACCCATGTGACACATGGAGAATGTGCAAGCTTCACCCACAGAGATCATGAGGCTCAACTTGGGAGTCAAACCTACAATCTTCTTTTTGGTAAGCCAAAGCTCTAACTATTCTGCCATTGTGCACTTTAAAGTAAACCAATGAAAATCTATGTATCTGCATCAATGTTTAAGTAACAGAGTTCAAAGCTTGTGAAAAAGTAGCAGCTCAGAGTGTGGAACTCATGGTCAGTCTATTTATTGGTCAAAAAGTTACACAGTGGGCCTTAAATTAGACTATTAGCTATGATTTGATCGATAAATGACCTAACAACACATGCATTTTGTTAAATTATAGTTGAAACTGCCTACAAAAGTGTTGATTTTTCTCAAACCTCAACTTGATTGATGTGAAACTATGATAAATATTTACACCAAAGAAGGTTCTAATTCAAAAACACACAAAACTTGTTACATGTGCTTTTTAAGACACATTCTTTTCAAGTTTGCAAGACTGAGACTTGCACAAAAATAATGGAGGAAATAGAGACTACATTTGTCTTAACTGAGAAATAATTGATAAAACAAACTGACAGCAACAGACGCAGTGACAGAAAGAGGAAATAGAATTGTGTTTGTTGTATTCACACTTTAGCTGGAGTTAATTTAGCGTGTATGCTAGCGCTGTTTTAAGATACTCTCTCATTTGTAGCTCGATCGATAGTGTAGTTACCCTGAACTTGAATGATGGACGCACAAACAAACTGGCTGCTTTAACCGATCGATACTTGGCCCCTTCCTTCTCTCAAAGACTTTTCAGACTCAATAACTCTTCAATAATAATTAGTCTGCACCGAAAGGAATGAGCCAAGGTCAATCAATACATTTATTATTATAACACATCAGATTATACTCATCTTTCAATTGACAGAATGATTAGTCTTCATGTGAGAGAAAAGCATATTGTGCGTCAACCATTTTGAACCTTCAACTTATGTCTTTGTTTCAACTAAAACCGAACAAAGCAGCAGGGTTTGATGCTCAGTACTTATTTATTTCATTTGTTTAGAATCACTTGTAAAAAAGTATGATGATGATGTTGGACAGAAAAAACCTTGAGGTGCCAGAGTGTTTTTGAGTAAAATGACCAAAGGAGATTGTCTGAAATTCAATGAAGGTTGTGTCTGGCAATTGGCAATCATTTTTTAAATAATAAAATATTACGGGACTTGCAGATACAAAATGGTCTATGGAGAAGTACTTATGGCTTGGTTATCCAGAGAATGGACTGGTCATTTGTGACTTGGACTTGAGTCACTATTTTGATGAAACTTGGGACTTAGGGCCTTGTGACTGGAGACAATTTGATGCAAAAGATAAACTGTGTAATTTCACATTCAACCTGCAACACATCCCTCCTCACTTCTTTTTGTGACTAATCATTTATTTTAAACAGGATAGTTCATAAAAAAAAACTATCTATAAAACTGTAGAAATAAAATATGTATTTGATAATATGATATAAAGACTTGAAAGTCAAATCAGACATCTTGAATTTGACTCTGACTTGTGACCAAAGACTTGATACCTAAAACTGTGACTTTGAGGTTAAAGGTCCTGTACCCAATTTCTACTTCATTAAAAATGTAAACAAACAGAAATAATACATTTTACACTTTCTACATCAGTTACCTAATGCATTCTGAGCCTCTAAACCAATGGTTATGTGTTTTTAGGGGCATATTATCTTTACTCATATATTTCCATTTATAACCATTGCATTTTATTGTTTTTATGATTTTTCAACTCAAACAATTGCCTTTAAAATCTGTAAAATGTGCTGTAAATAACATTTTCCACATTACAAAACGTGCATTTCTACCTTTCTTTTATATCTGTAATCATCCCAAGTACCCCCTGGCAAATGGTTTCATACTCCCTGGGGTCCACGTACCCCTGGTTGGGAAAAACTGCTCTAAACTGTTCATTGCAATGTTGTTTAAGCTTTCATCACAGCTGTTAGGAGCAAAACGTACCAGTATGCTAACGGATGTTAGCTACAATGCTAACAACAACAACAACAACAGTCAAACTTAGCGGTGAAGAGAGAATAAATGGGACATTATTAGATGGATGAAGGACATTGCAGACTCATTTTCTCCTGAACAAACACAGTAATAAAACATCTGTGCAAGGGAGACAATTATATTAAGTTATTTTAATGCAAAAAAATATAATAACGTATTGAGAGTGAGAGAGAGTAAAAAAGGTTTAGCCACCGACTGTCCAGTGGGATATAGGATTTTGTAACTTTGTAGTTTATTTGGACACATCTAGATATTCACAATCAAAATAAAAGAATGGTTAGGATTGGTGTAAGGTCAAGAAACTTTTTATTTAGTTAAGTACAGAGCTTTGTGGTGTGAAATGCCTGTGCCAATCATGCCAACTATAGATGAAATGTTCAACTTTTAGTGAGTAATAAGACATATTAAGTGCCTTTTCAATGCTGCCTATCCCATATTCTCTTTAAAAACTCATCCAATCATAAACACATAAAGGTGTCTTACCTGTGCTTCGTTGTCCTTGAGCAGACGTTTGGTTCTGGCTCCTCCAGGATCGTCCGTGATGTTTAGGACCACCACACTCTTCTTCTCCCACCCGATAAATGAACCGTCCGTCATGCCCTCCACCATGGCCAGGAAGTCCTCGTATCCATGGTGACGCGTGGTGACCACGGAAAAGGCCGTCCAGTCGTACTCCTCCAGCACTTCGAAAATGACCTCGAGCTGCAGCAGCGTGGAGCAGGTGAACTGGAGGTAGATGGACCCGCTCTCCTGCAAAAACAAACACATACACTTGTTTTTCACACTGGGATCTGAACATTATCAAAGACACAAAAAAGCTAGAGCATTTCACCAGGTTGACAAAGCCCCATAAAAACAAATAAAGTGGATTTTTGTAACACTGTTGAGGAGTTTGGGCGCACATTCAGACACAGCCTCAGTGATTATTGTCGTTTCTGTCCAGTAAACTTACAAATAAAAAAGTACAAAAGCATATATTTAACACTAAGACAAAAGAGGAGAATATAATACAGTCTGCAATCTCAACTCGGGATGTTCTGGCCTCACACACTGCTTCATCTCTGTTCAATGATTGGCTGATTGTACTTCCTGGTTCTGGGGATCCATCTGCAGTTCTGAGAAACCTGTGCTAGAGCTGGAGTGAAAATCAAATCAAAGTAGGTGGCACCAGGATAGACTTCTGCAGCTAAACGGTGCCTCTGACCCAGGTTGTTGTTGTAAATGAGAATTTGTTCTACCTGATAGACAAAGTTTGAATGAACTTGACTATTTTATTTGGGGAATGATTTCACCATTGTCTCAAAATGATTGAAAATGTTTATTCCAATTTTGCAATGGTGATTTATTTATATTGTTTTATAGTCAATTTATTTAATAAGCAGAGAGAGAGTGTGAGGAGAAAATGATCTCAATTGCTTTTCAAAACAGTCTTTGCATGATGGATGGTTTAATAAAAGCACAAACCAAAGTGAAACTGATGATTTTCAAGTGTTTATCACATTGACACGAGAGAATTAGTCTCTGCCATGAACAAAAGCTTTGCATTAATCAGAACACAACATTTTTCACTATTTTTTTAAGAACAACATGACACTGACACAGCAGTGAATACTCTGGTCACGTAGAAGGTACTGGGTTCTATGTGGAGTTTACATGTTCTCCCTGTGTCTGCTGTTTCCAGTTGTTTTTTCCATCTCCAGGACTGAAGATGGATCTGGTACAAGCATCTCTGCCATTGTGTTTAATGTAAATGTACATTGTTTTAATGAATCTTTGCCAAACAAATCAAAAGTTTTGTAAACATCATTAAGGAAACTTTTAAATGGTGGAAAGGGAATCAGTTATTCTGACATAGCTAATGCAGGGCACAATGGGCCTCATTCCTGACACATTCTTACCAACACATTTGTTCTTAAGGGCTTCTTACGAACATTTTGGGCATTTACAAAAATTTGTCCCGAACGGAAAATGTTCATCTGAAAGAACAAATCCTAAGAACACTCAGGAGCACCCGTAAGAAAAACATTCTGCTGTTTCAGCATTTTATTCCCTCCCCCACACCTCCCGTGTTGCACCGTGTCGTGAAACATGATATAAACATTAAAAGCCAGGCGTTATTTAAATATGGCTTCCTCTGAGTGTGTTCTTGTGTGTTTGGACATTTCTAAAAGACGCTGAAGTCGGGAGACGCGCTGTTCTTCATCCTCATTTCCTCTTGGCTGGTCCTTAATGCATTATTCACTTTTATGTAAATAAGCGTTCGTAGCTGGAGTTTGGTGATTTTGGCGTAAAAGAGTTTTGCATCTTATGATGAACACATCGTGAATCTGACGTAGAGTTTTCTCAGCAGCTTCTTAAAGTGGAAGTTACGTACAATTTTTAAGAACACTTTCATGAATGAGGCCCATTAATCTTAACTGTTCCAAAACAAACCAAATCATCCAGGCCTAGAGTTACATTTCCATTTTCTTCCTCTCATTTACATTGCAGAGGAAACGGCTTGAAGTTTGATGTTTACAGACAGCCTGAGCATGCGTCAGCCGCGGTCCCACAGGTAATTAAGAGCTGATTAGATTCTGTGGTTACAAACGAGTCAAAAGCGGCTGTTGTGTTTTTTTTTCTTGGGCTGAATCTCAGAGGACGGAGCCGTTTTTTGAGCTGCTGATTGAATCAAAGTGAGAATTGCCAAAACAAGTCCAAAGAGAAATGGAAAGCAGGAACACCAGGACCATCGGAGACGACTAAAAGAGATTTGTAAGCTGATTTAGGAGTGATTGATTTATCAGCGGCACGGGGAATACTGATAATGTATTTACTGTGAACAATGCTTCATTTATTTACTCTGTTTAGCCTCTAATACACTTCACCATTCACTGTAAACAGGATTTTATGGAAATATTCACAACGGGATTAAAAAAAAGCAGAAGCAAACAATGGAGGTTATGCTGATGGTATTTACTCTTTCTAAATTTCAGCACTGAGTGGAAAAGTCAGAAGTGACAAAGGATGTTTTCGAAGCTCAAAACAAACACCTTCACCTTGAACTTTATTTGTAGATAAAACCATCTTGCTGATCTCATATGAAGAATTTACATCACTGGGACCTACTTTTTGTCCTCATAAGGAAGGCAGGTCCCCGTAAGTAAGAGCAAATAAGTGTTTCTCCATGTAAATATGAATGACCACCATCCTAGTTTAAAGTTTGGTTATTGCCTGCCAACATCGGCTGCTTTGAAGAATATTATCTTCAAGTTATCAGGAAAGAAGCTGTAGTCATTGAACTCTGTACTGATGATATAAGATAAATGATGTATTTGTCCCTTTTACAGTACTTTCCCACAGGAAAACATCTTATAAAACAAGCTGTAAATGAGCTAATATTGGACAGAAATGGGCGAGCATACTGTAAATATGGTGTAAACGCCTGTGTGCCTGTTTAATAAAGATCTATGGTTAACATCTTTTTTTAGTCTGGAGTCGATGCTGCTAGCCTTGGAGGAAAACTGACAGTTTATACAACTTTTGGTCCTCAGAGTGATGAATATTCACCCACACAAAATCAGCTACAATCTGATAAAAAATATAAACAATGTTATGTGCAGTGCCTGGTTTCTGCTCTTTTTTTAATGTTAAATATAGGCCCAAAACGTTTGTTACATATGTGAGACTATATTTTAATAGACACATCTGTTCAGTTACAACTCAGAACAAATGTGTTGCAAAAAAATCAGCAGTTCCAGCTTTTGATACTAACACTTTTCCTCTCTTTACCTGGAGAAAAATGGGAATTGGAGAAGGCTGGAGTACATTTTTTTACTTGTTTGAATGATGTAGGACCAAGCAGGTACTAGTAGAAAAGCCTAATTAGTTTTGCCAGATGCCAAAACTGGCACACGTCTTGTATAAAACGGATCATGTGAGTGTTTTACCTGTGGTTCTCGTCCCAGGCTGGCCCCTCCCCCCACAGCCACCACAGGGATCCCCGTCTGGGCCGACACAAACTCCAGCATGGGGGCGAGGGGGGCGCGGTTTGGAGGTGGGGGGCGCTCCTCTTCAAAAACAAGGCCCTAAGACACACACAAAGTAAATACGCTTTAAACTGTTCAAACAGAAGGAAATACAACAGACATAAACAGAGGCTAGAAAATCACAGTGTTACAAAATGAATGAAGTGACACACATTTGATTTGGAACAAGTTTGACTGACGTTGACATAGTTTGACTGGAAACTATGAAATACAGATCTGTGTCAAATTCTATTTATATTGTGGGATTTCCGGGACTGTTTGGTAATACGTGTGATTACCAAACTAAAATGAGTCAAATTGGAAAGAGCATCAGCTGCAGGACAATACAAGATGACTCAAACATGCAGGAATCAATCTGAATACAGCTTTGATGATGAGAGCCATTACTGTGACGTGTGTACAAACTTAGACGTTTATTGTTCTCTTTAAAGGCCAACTCATACCAAAGCGCAGCACGGCACGTCACTTGTGATGCTTGGCGTTATTTTTCAACGATCCACGGTCGTAATGGGTGAGTAACATAATAATTCTGTCCTAAATAATGAAAGACATTCCTTGTTCATCATTGTTAACAAAATAGCGTCGACAAGTGATAACCGTTAACTACTGTCTGATTTGTACAAGATAAAACTACGGGAGCTGGCAAACAAACAAAACCGAATGATGGTACATTGTAAAGCGCCGCCGTGTGCACGTGTGTGTACATTCATAGAAATTAACGGAGGCGCGTGGCAGAGCGTCCCAGTGTGCGTTGGCCTTAAGACAGTTTTAGATCAGATCAGAGGCTATGATTCAAGTTTTTCTAAGCAATCATCAGACACTAGGCTCTACTTTATTATGCTATTTTGTAATTGTAAAAGTTACTTAATAAAACTGAAATTGAGAAATAAAACCCTTGCTTAAAAAGGCCAATACTATTACTTATGAGGCGTTTCCACAAGCCCTACTTGGCTCTACTCTACTCAGTCTGGTTGTGTTTCCATTACTCTTTAGAATTCAATACTTTCTCCATAGCAACTACCTGTAACAAACCAAAAACATAAGGAAACACCAAAGTAATGGTGGTTTCCACCAGCAGTCTGACCAGGTTAGAACCAGGCCAAGCAGTAACAGATGTCCAGTTCCGGCAGCCATCTTGTGTGGGGAGTGTAAACTAAAAGGAAGCTTAACTTTTAAATTACTTTTTTCAATCAAAGCCCATTGAACAGATTATTATTTGTTTTTTTTTTTATTTTTTTTATTTTGGTGTGAAATGAATAAAATATGATAATGAACTTCACCAAAACAACCAAACTGGATAAAACAATGTTCAGTGAAATCTGACTTCTAATCATGTTTAAAATGTGGTGTAACCTGTCATACGCACTTTAAATACTTTGATAATTTAATCTTTTGGTATTTGTACATTTGGTGTCAAGTTTTGCAATTATACTTTTGTTTCTAAAAGGTCCCAGAGCAGAAGCTTGAGCTCAAAATATGAACACTCTTCAAATGAGAACCACAGTACACCTACACTTCTGCTAAACATTACAACATGTTCTGACACTAGAGAGAAAGATTTCTGAGGACAAACTGCACGACCCTGCAGTTTATATTATCCTCAGCTATTTTGTTAAAATCATTGGATCGGTTTTACAAATGTATCTCTATAGATGCTGAGCACATTTTTGCTGCACAACTTTCTTTTCTGACCTTGTCCCCAAAGCTCTGTGCAACAAACTAGACGTAATGAAAAGGATTTAACCTCAGAAACACTCAGTCTGGCGAAGATGTATGGACTTAAAACAGCTGAAGCAGAAATGAGAATGTCGAAAACGAGCTGGTGAACAGAATAAGTTGTGTATAACATGACCAACATCTCCAAAGTTTGTCATACATCAGTGAAACATTTTGTGGTAACACTTTATATTAACTGCACACTATTAAGCATTAATAAAGCATCAGTTAATGATTAAAAAAGCATTTATAAAAAATGAGTAAACATTAATAAATGCTTTATAAAGCCTTATAAATCATTTATAAAGACTGCATTAGTAAATGCTTAAAAACGCTGTGCCTTTAATAAACAGTTTATTAATATGTAATAACTAATATCTATTAAGCCTTAACAAACATTTGTAGACACTTAATTACTTTAAAATTTAACTGTTTATTACCAAACACCAACACACTATCTAAATTTTTGTTAGCAGTTAATAGATGCTTTATAAAACCTTTGTTGAGTAAAACTGGTATTTATAAAGCATCTATTAATTGTTAATAAAGTAACTAGAGTGAGCTTATCTAAAGTGTAGTCTTATTTTGCCTTATAACACATTTATTAAAGTATTGCAAACACCAGTGCACAAATGAGATTTTATTATTCAAACATCACAGTATGAACGTTTACACACCGAAATACATCAAAATACTTTCCCATAAAATAAATACAGAATAACATGAACATCTTTTAATGGTGAAGTTGTGTCAAAAGTCTTTATGAATGTCGAGGCTGTGATTGACGCAGTTCAGGATTAGCATGTTGTATTTTCTCAAACAAAGTCAATCTTCAATAAATCTAAAATGTTTTTTTTTTTTTTTTTTGGTTTTGTTTTATGTTGTAACAATAAGTTTTCATTCACAAAACATCAAAATATTCTCCAGATAGTGTGAAGCTAAAGGAAATATTATTTAAATCCAATTTTGTATAATAATAACAAAAGTAAGGGGACCTACTCACTAGTCTGAAAATGTGAAATGACAATACATTTTAATAGTATTTTAAAAACAATGTTATGAAGACAAACTCATCACAACATTTTAGAACGTGAACGGTACGTATTACAACATAAACATGGTATAAACAGTTTAAAAAGATAACCTGGCACTTACGGTATAAAATATGAATGTACACAAAATGACTGCTTAACATGACTGAAAAAGGTTTGTTTGTTTGTTTGTTTGTTTTTTCACAACAGATAGAATAATTACTTAAAGAATGATTGATTAAGACATTTACCAGTCTAAATGTCTTAATCAACCAAATCAATGCCATACATTTTTGTAAAAACTGCCATTTCATTTCCTCCAAGTCTCTAGAGAGTCTTTATTGACGTCCAGGTGCTCTGCAGGTGCTCGACATGGGCACCACAAACCAACTGTTGTGGTTTACCCATGATGATGACCTGTGATGTTTCACCCTCGACCTGCCAAGAGCCCAGTTTCTTCTCTTCCATCCGCCGGCCATCCTTCCTCTTCAATAGTGAGGCTGAAAACATAAACAAAAGCAAAGAAGTTACAATCACAATGAATAAGAACTGCAACAGATCGTTGTTTTTATTATACTTTTTTATTGTTTAGAATAATCAGTTGGTTTAGATTTCAACAGGACCATGTCTGGACTTTTTTTTTACTAAGATGGGGTTGTCAAAAGAATCAAAATACAAACATAAAAATATACTACTGAAACTAGTAACAAAATACTAATTTTAAACTATTTTTAGTAAAATAACTCAATCAACAGTTGTGTCCATGTGGTCTAGTACACAAAATAATGTTTTGCCTAAAATGTTAGGTTGCACAAGTCATTGTCATAATGAATATAAAATGTCTATTCATAATTTATCGACATTTATTTATGATTTGTGGTCCTAAGTTTTTCATTATTGCATTGAGATTTTCTCTAGCCGAAATGCCAACACCATAGTTGTGCCAATAACATGTTTTTTGTTTTGTTTTCTGACCATCTTTATGTACTGTCACTTAAATCATTTACTGTGCCTTAAAAATACATGAATGCTGTTTCTGATATCTGAACACAATGTCCACATTAGCTACACAAACACTTACCAAGCATGTCACATCCAGAGGTCCGTTTCTATGACTCATGGAGCACGGCTAACACACGCTAGCTAGCCCGCTAGCAGCGCTAATGCTAACGGGCTGAGCATGGCTCTGACTGCCTCAAGATCGTATTTTATCAAGAAACGGAGAAGATCATGGCTGAATTTCGTTGTCTCTGCTTCCACTGCTTCCATGTCCGAATGTGAAAACAAAAAACAGGTTTTGTGGGTCTATGTTCAGTTTTTTTCTTTGCTTAGCGCAGTCTGAGCGTCCCTTTTCCTTCACCAGAACCCACCCAATTGCTCACAAACAGCTCCAGCAGCCAATCGGGAGTCACCTTACAGCGGCTCTGACCAGAATTAAGCCTCCTGATTGGTTCCTTAGAGAGCAAGCAAAGTGTGCTCTAACCAAAGTCACAGAACAACAAGATTCCCACAAAACCTGCTTGTTTTTTCTTCATACTTGAACACGGATACAATTGGAGCCGATAAAAGGGAGACTCAGCCTTGGTGTTCTCAGTTTCTGCATCAAATTAAATCTTGGGGCAGTCAGAGCCATGCTCAGCCCGCTAGCATTAGCGCTGCTAGCGGGTTGTGTTAGCCGCGCTCCATGAGTCATAGAAACGGACCTCTGGATGTGACATGCTTGGTAAGTGTTTGTGTAGCTAATGTGGACATTGTGTTCAGATATCAGAAACAGCATTCATGTATTTTTAAGGCACAGTAAATGATTTAAGTGACAGTACATAAAGATGGTCAGAATTATTGGCACAACTATGGTGTTGGCATTTCGGCTAGAGAAAATCTCAATGCAATAATGAAAAACTTAGGACCACAAATCATAAATAAATGTTGATAAATTATGCAAAATTACTTGTTTCTGAATAGACATTTTATATTCATTATGACAATGACTTGTGCAACCTAACATTTTAGGCAAACATTATTTTGTGTACTAGACCACATGGACACAACTGTTGATTGAGTTATTTTACTAAAAATAGTTTAAAATTTGTATTTTGTTACTAGTTTCAGTAGTATATTTTTATGTTTGTATTTTGATTCTTTTGACAACCCCATCTTAGTAAAAAAAAAGTCCAGACATGGTCCTGTTGAAATCTAAACAAACTGATTATTCTAAACAATAAAAAAGTATAATAAAAACAACGATCTGTTGCAGTTCTTATTCATTGTGATTGTAACTTCTTTGCTTTTGTTTATGTTTTCAGCCTCACTATTGAAGAGGAAGGATGGCCGGCGGATGGAAGAGAAGAAACTGGGCTCTTGGCAGGTCGAGGGTGAAACATCACAGGTCATCATCATGGGTAAACCACAACAGTTGGTTTGTGGTGCCCATGTCGAGCACCTGCAGAGCACCTGGACGTCAATGAAGACTATCTAGAGACTTGGAGGAAATGAAATGGCAGTTATTACAAAATGTATGGCATTGATTTGGTTGATTAAGACATTTAGACTAGTAAATGTCTTAATCAACCATTCTTTAGGTAATCATTCTCTCTGTTGTGAAAAAACAAACAAACAAACAAACCTTTTTCAGTCATGTTAAGCAGTCATTTTGTGTACATTCATATTTTATACCGTAAGTGCCAGGTTATCTTTTTAAACTGTTTATACCATGTTTATGTTGTAATACGTACCGTTCACGTTCTAAAATGTTGTGATGAGTTTGTCTTCATAACATTGTTTTTAAAATACTATTAAAATGTATTGTCATTTCACATTTTCAGACTAGTGAGTAGGTCCCCTTACTTTTGTTATTATTATAAAAAATTGGATTTAAATAATATTTCCTTTAGCTTCACACTATCTGGAGAATATTTTGATGTTTTGTGAACGCAACTTATTGTTACAACATAAAACAAACAAACATTTTAGATTTATTGAAGATTGACTTTGTTTGAGAAAATACAACATGCTAATCCTGAACTGCGTCAATCACAGCCTCGACATTCATAAAGACCTTTGACACAACTTTACCATTAAAAGATGTTCATGTTATTCTGTATTTATTTTATGGGAAAGTAATGTGAAAATGTGGTTATTTTGATGTATTTCGGTGTGTAAACGTTCATACTGTGATGTTTGAATAATAAAATCTAATTTGTGCACTGGTGTTTGCAGTACTTTAATAAATGTGTTATAAGGCAAAATAAGACTACACTTTAGATAAGCTCACTCTAGTTACTTTATTAACAATTAATAGATGCTTTATAAATACCAGTTTTACTCAACAAAGGTTTTATAAAGCATCTATTAACTGCTAGCAAAAAATTAGATAGTGTGTTGGTGTTTGGTAAAAAACAGTTAAATTTCAAAGTAATTAAGTGTCTACAAATGTTTGTTAAGGCTTAATAGATATTAGTTATTACATATTAATAACTTGTTTATTAAAGGCACAGCGTTTTTAAGCATTTACTAATGCAGTCTTTATAAATGATTTATAAGGCTTTATAAAGCATTTATTAATGTTTACTCATTTTTTATAAATGCTTTTTTAATCATTAACTGATGCTTTATTAATGCTTAACAGTGTGCAGTTAATATAAAGTGTTACCCATTTTGTCTTTCTTTAAATCTAACTGACAGTGCTGTGGTCGTTCGATACTTTGCGCAGACAGTTCTTTAATCTGTGTTAAAACAAACCGCGTCAGGCCGTCGATGAAGTCAAAGAAGCTAAGGTACGACTCTTTTAAATCTGGAAGCTTCTGGTGCGGCGGTGAAATCGATGTTTTGGAGATAGGATCAGTCTGAAGCCCCCAGACCGTCGCGATCGAGTCCAGAACAAGTTAAGCTGCTCTCAGACACAAGATAAGCACCAGGCCCAGCCCCAGTGTCACAGGGAAAACGGAGAACTGACCAGAGCTAAGGAAGGTCGGAATTAAGGATAGCAGCCGGAGAACGTGTCCTTAATGACGGTTAAATGTGCTCCTGAGTAACTTTACTTTGGCTGTAGAGCTTAGGCATGGACATTATTTCATTTGAACAACATTTCCTCGACAATAAGGATGCAACATAGTTTTTTAGGTCAATATGTTACAAAAAGCATTTTGGTTGAAGCCATGTGGCGACATTTTCTTTGGGTTAACGTTTATGATTCAAGTTACTAAAATGGGTACATTTAGGCTGAGGCTTGGGGTAGGTTAAGATTTACTCGTTAAACTAAAAAAAAAAATGTCGCCAGGTGGCTTCAACCAAATTTTTGTCTCATTTTGCTACATTTACCCCAGTACTTTACACTTTTTGATGGAAAAGACCAAGTTTTACAACTACAAATGTCAGATCTTCCAGCTTGGAGTTGATAGTATTTTAGGATTCCCCCCCCCCCCCCCAAAAAAAAAAGTAAAGTCAGTTGACCCATTTTTTAACAATACATGTATTTCTTGATTATAAATGATGACACCACACTTGTAAGTTACCTAGCAATCCATATGCAGATTGGGTCAAAATAGGGCTTATGCACTAACATCTTCAGGTCTCAGATGGACAAAGGTCGCTACATCAGGTGGCGTAGTTGCCATAGTGACACAGATATTTACTACAAATGCAATGGACATCAAATGAGAAATTTTGGACAAGTCCCAACTAACAAAACTAACAGAAGTGTGAAGCTTCTTTTTGCGTAGTTCGCTCACACTTTTACAACTTTTCCGTATGAAAACCCGTTTCAGCTTCAGAAGCTGCACTTTTCCTGCTATTACAGTCGTCACTGTGTCTATATCACAAAAGTGTCGCTTTTGGCTCTCTAGAATCCTTTTTAAGGATTGCTTCAGCCCCAAAGTCCCTTGTCTGATGTTCATCGCATTTAGAATGAACAACTATATCACTATGACAACTATGTCACCAGATGTAGCGACATATGTCAAGCTGAGACCAGAAGATGTTCGCTTTAACTTTAAAGCTTTTCGTTAAAAATCTTCTTCTTGACTCATGTAAAAAGTCTCTGTCTCTCTCTCTCGATCTCTCTCTCTCTACCCTCCCCCGTGTCTCTTTCTGTCTCTCTATCTCTGTCTGTCTGTCTCTCACTCTCTTGGTCTCTCTCCCTCTTGCTCCCTTTCTTTCTCTCGATCTCCATCTATCCATCCATCCATCCATCCATCCATCCATCCATCCATCTATCTATCTATCTATCTATCTATCTATCTATCTATCTTTCTTTCTTTCTTTCTCTCTCTCTCTATCTGTCTCTCTCTACCCCCCCCCCCCCGGTCTCTCTCTCTCTCTTTCTCTGTCTGTTTCTCCCTCTCTCTCTCTCTGTATCTGTTCATTCATCCTCATTAGTAGCACACACACATTTGTCCCAAACCACACAACAGTTTAGCACACACGTGACACAGATGCCACACAAACGTCCTAAATACTCGACGTTCCCATTACTTCGTTCCCAAAGTGACGAGGCCTGCTGTAATTCCGGGTCGCCTTGATAACTTGTTTTCTTGTAGCGATTCAGGTCCAGCAAAGTGAAGCTGAGCAGGTCTGACAGTTCAATCCTCACGAGGGAAGCATTTGATATGTAAATGTGACTGAGCCCAGGGAGCTAACGTTAAAAACACTGATTTATAATGAAACAAGAGCAATCAGTGCAGACAGGGCGAGGCAACACGCTAAACAGAGCCACACAGAATATGGTTTGTCCTATTGTTTAAGGCTTTGAGTCATTGTATTGAATTAACTGTATATGCAGCACATTAGAGTTTATTTGTTTATGATAAAAGAGTCAGTTCCACTTGTTCATTCATTCATGTTTTACTGTTTGCTTAAAGTGCCTGTCACAGCTTGAACTAGTCCTTTCATAAAAAAGCAAAAGATGTCTGTATATAGATGGATTATTTGTTTGGATGTGAGCACAACCAGTTAGCAGAAAGAGTCGTGGCTGATTGACACAAGCTGTAGCAGCAACGCTAGCCAGCGCTGTTGTCAGCTAACTACAAGAGTTTATCACTGTATCAAAACTAAAGTTATGCTGCTAAATCAACATTTGTAAATGAAATGTGTCTGTCAGACCGGTTCAGACCTGATTCAAACAGCTGCTCTCGTCTCGATTTGTTGTTTTTATTAAACAAGTTTCCCAGCCAACTAGACAGACAGCGTACCTTTCTGCAGATGACATGCACATTAGAGCGGAAAATTACAAGTTTCATCCCAGTTTAGCCTTTTTGTAGGATTAAAAACGTGCTTCGAGTTCATAAATGATGATATACTGCTAGAAGTTGCCTAGCAACTATGTAATAAAAGGTTTAATGTATGTTTTTGTTTTGTTTGTTTTAGTTGAAGAAAAAAAAAATAATTTTATATTTTTGTTAAATTGTCTGCAGACTCATAACAATGTGTTTCTTGTGAGAAAACTGAAAATGTTCTGGTCTTCCTTGTGTGACGTCAACAGTTTAGAACCCTTCCCCCAGGGCTCCCCTGCAAAAGAGATTCTGAATCTCAGTGGGACTTCCCTGGTTAAATAAAGGTCAATTAAATCAATTAACTTTGCTCTACTTCTTTTTTTTTTTTTTTAGATGTTCCTTCGTAAACATGTTCTTGATTCATTAAAACTATAATTTATACTTACAACAAGACTCGTTAAGTCTAAGTTAACAAAACTCTAAAAAACCTGTGGCACAGGTGACTGGAGCTTATTCCAGTGACTTTGGGCCTTAGGCGGGGGAACAACAGTGGTCAACTCATCGCAAGGTTAAAACAATCATTCACTCCCTCTATCATTCACAAGAGGAATTTAACAGTGCTGTCACTTGACCTAAACATTCATGTTTTTGGGAAGCCAGAGCAACTGGAGAAAACCTGCAGTAACACAGGAAGAGCATACCAAGGGCTCAGAGAAGAGCTGGAGAAGGCTTGGAAGGTGAAGGCAACAGTAGTGCCTGTGGTGATCGGTGCACTGTCTGGGGGCCATGACCCCCAAACTGGATGAGTGGCTACAACATATCCCTGGATCTACATCCGAAATCTCAGTCCAGAAAAGTGCAGTCCTAGGAACAGCAAGGATACTGCGCAGAACCCTCAAGCTCCCTGGCCTCTGGTAGAGGACCCGAGCTTGGAAAGCGGATGAGACCACCCGCGTAGGGTGAGAGGGATATATATATATATATATATATATATATAATATATATATATATATTATATATATATATTAAAACACACTTGTTATATTATTTTTATACTATACTTTAAAGCTTTATAAATGAAATTGACTGATTTGAGCAGTAAGATCCTCTCACTACAGTTGTGTTCATCCTGTAGGTCCTGCTGCTGTTTGTGCTTTTGTCCTCCTTCTCTTTGGTGTTCAGTCCTCACAGGCTCTGACTCCCATGAGAGAGCATCCACTCTCAAAGCACTGGTCTGGGGTCGGATCACTGGGCTTTATAGCAAAGAATTAAGTGTCAAGATGGTCATTTGACAAAGAAAGGCCACTGACATCATTACTCTGAATGAGCGAGCGAGCGAGAAAGAGAGAGAGGGAGGGAGAGGTCAAACGGTCAGAGGAGTCATTCCACATCTGACTTTAACAACACAACAACATTACACACCTGCAATAAATACAACTGCAGGTCTATTATTGTATGTGCTCTTGTTCTGAGAGAAGCAGCTGTGCAGAGAGGAAGTGCACATTTTATGTCATGAGCGTGATGAGAACAGAGGAAAAAAAGTTAGGGAGGAAGCACTTCTAGTTCCGGAGACACACTGAAGACATGTAAGCACACAGGACACATCAGTAATCTACTTTTTCTGCCATTAAAAAGCCACAGTTCAGTGAGTAGTCGATACAGGCTCACTTCAGGCTCAGACTCAGACACACAGAGAATGATTCAGGTTTGGAGTCGGACTGGGCTGTATTTTCTGGAACCAATCTGAACTCTAGTTTGTAGCACAAGGCTGAGATTGACCATTTGTCTGTGTTGTACTCTCCACATCCGAGTTGATGGTTTAAAGTGCTGCCTATCCTTCCAAATCCTTCTTATCATTGTGAAGCAGAAATTGGCCAGCTTTGGATTGTTCCTCCTGAAGATGTGTTGTTGCAATAGTCCTCCATCTCCACAAACAAAGCAGTATTTCTTGTACATACTTTCAGATAACAGTATTATCTGAGAGCACATCAAGACTATGAACACACTCTGAAAACTATCTACTCCATCTTTGCCCTTAGACTGACCTGACTTGTACCATGAAGAAAACCATTTACACAGAATTTATCGCTATTGCATGAATGACACTAGTTTTGCGTAAAAAGCTGTAGTCTCTTTATCTCTTTATGGGGTGTGACGGGAGCATGAATATTAGATGGGTGTGCTCAGTGTCTGCTTCTGTCTCAGGGTCAAACTTCACCAGAGTCGGCTGAAATATGAATGAGATCGGAAACATGTTGTATGTGCTGATGTGTTGATAGAAGACGACTGGTGTGGTTTAAATATCAGCCTCCAGTTGGTTTAAGAAGAAGAGAATGTTTAGGTTTTATAAATAGGGCTGTGTAAAAGCAAAACAGCATAAAACATGTTACACCTCTGTCGAAGTTGTGTTTACATTTTTACACATGAAGGAAGAGTCTTTAATATTCCTCACTCAGAAACCCACATGCTTTAGGGTTTACTTGTAGATGCATTACTTACTTGTGCATTAGGTTAACTTAATGCAGAGCAGTTAGCGTCAGACAAGTAAGCAGCATTGGAACAACAGTCACATAAAACAGTTTTATTACGTTTTACTTGAAGCACAAGGCACTATTTAATCATTGAAATGTTAATGTGAAAGAATGGTACCATTAAACTGAATGGTAAAGGGCACAATTATTCTTCACTACATCTTTTACAATAAGATTTAGCAGCTTTTAAGTGTAATTACATCAGGCACAAAGAAGGGTTTTTAAACTGCATAGCTAAAGAAGTGCTAAAGAAGCTAAGAAGTGTTCTTTCCACCTTACAGTCTGTAAAAACTATTACAACTGCAAAAAGGCAACTTAATATAACGTAATATAGGATAATTACACTATTTCTCCTTCACTCCAGAAAAACTACTTCATCTCCAATATAGTCTCACCTTTAGAGGTGTGGTGGACCTGTCTGTCCCTGAGTCTACCACATAGAGTTGTGTAGTGACCCTCCCCTGACTCACCTGTAGGGGTGTGGTGGACCTGTCTGTCCCTGAGTCTACCACATAGAGGTGTGTGGTGACCTCCCTGACTCACCTGTAGGGGTGTGCTGACCATGTCCTACCCCCTGAGTGTCTCACAAGTAGAGGGTAAAGTGACACTGACCTGTAGGTGTGTGCTGACCCTGTCCTACCCCCTGAGTGTCTCATGTAGAGGGTAAAGTGACACTGACCTGTAGGTGTGTGCTGACCCTGTCCTACCCCCTGCGTGTCTCATGTAGAGGTAAAGTGACACTGACTGTAGGTGTGTGCTGACCCTGTCCTACCCCCTGAGTGTTCATGTAGAGGGTAAAGTGACACTGACCTGTAGGGGTGTGGTGACCGGTCCTACCCCCTGAGTGTCTCATGTAGAGGGTAAAGTGACACTGACCTGTAGTGGTGTGGTGGCCAGCAGCTCACACAGCTGCAGCAGCAGAGCTCCAGGGCTGCTCTCGTTCACTGCCAGGTAAATGACGTTGGCCTGTCCTGAAGGCGTCATGACAGTTTCTCCCACCAGAGCGGCCAACGACGATGAGGTGAAGAACGAGGCCAGTGAGGCGGTGTCCATCACGCCCCTCCCTCCTCCGGCTGAGGCTGAGGCTCCTGCTCCTCCGTTTCCTAAAGCAGAGCCCGGCTCCGCCCCTGGCCCCCCGCGGCCGCTGTCTCCGGGAGCAGGGAGGAGCTCGAGTGGACCACCGCGATGTTGACCCCACCCGAGTCCCTCTCTCTCTCCGGGGCCGGAGCAGCAGGGGGGGCGAGGGCCGCACGGGCCCGAGCAGGCCAGGACAGCCAATAGCAGCGAGAGGGCGGGCCTTGGGGCCACCATGGGGCAGAGGGCAGCCAATGGCAGCGGTGGGAGGGGCCAGTCAGGGCTCAGAGAGGGAGGAGTGGGGAGGTCACAGGGCTTCACCTGACCAGAGCAGAGCCTGAAACAAACGCAAACAAAACAGGGTCAGAAACAAGTTTGCTCTGCTAAAAAAACGCCAAAGTCAAGAGAAAACAGACTGATTAAGAGGACAGGACATAGTGGTGCTCCATGTACTTCATATGTACTTCTATATATTTGGAAATAACTCTTAAATGCCAGTCTGGTATTCACTTAACAATAAAACAAAACTCTAAATTCAACAGCCGAGGTCCAAACACAAACGACTACTTTCAGCACCAAGGACAGCTCCAGACCCATGTGCTCTGGCTGAGTTACATTTAAGCTTGAACGTCACATCACTTTTTAACATTAAATGGGGATATTTGACAGAAATAATCTTGGACTGTGCCTTGACTGAGCCAGTGCCAGAACTGGGCTCAACTAAGAAGATAAAAACTTGTTTGATTTCCGTCTAAAAGACTAGTCCGGCCTGTTATCTGGTTTCTATCAAAACAAATGACAATGATAAAACACTGCGATTATAAAACTTGGAAAGGAAGAACATTTTTATACCAAAATCCAATCAAGAAACTTTTCTATCAGTGTGGCCTCTGTTTCAGCACCAGCAGCTACTTTCAGCACCACGGACAGCTCCACCGCCAATGCAATCAGTTTTCATCAGACCAAACGCACAGCCCATTTGTGAACTCATCAGAGAATAAAACAAACACAGCAATGCAATATTTGAGTTTGAAGTTAGCACAAGTGTCGCTACCTTGTTCCTAAATCCAAATGTGTGAGAGACAAAGAGAAGAGTGCGCTGCGAATCAGGACTGTCAGACTGTTTCCCTGAGCTATGACAGAGATTTATGAGGTTTTTACTCCGCACTCACTCTGCAGTCAACAAAAGGACACACGGATCTGCGCTCAGGTCCTTCCACAGACTTCACAGACCTCACAGCGGCAGTGCAGAGTCAGAGGATCACACTTCCACTCTACGACACGCAGGTTAAGACCATCAGACACACCAGACAAGAGAAGGGCAGTGCGCTAAGTATGTCAGTTAGCCTGTGAGAGTTCTTTGAAGTGTGGAAGACTTTACGCCAGATGCCCTTCCTAATGTATTCAGTAGTTTAGTAACAAGTCAAGATTAGTTTGTAAAGCACATTTAGCAAGGTTTTACATGATATACATATGTGTAGCTGCATTTTTGTAATTTTTATAAACCACACACCACATGGACTCAACCTATTAAAGAAGACCGTTATGCAAAATTGAGTTTCTAATCCTCTTCCTCTTCAAAAACACAGCTGGAATTCTGTCTGAGATGCTATTGTTTCCTCTCTGAGCCTCAGAAAACACTGCCAGAGGTGGATTTCCTTTGCAATCATTCAGACTTGTTTAGACTATTTTTGTAGAATAAGAAATGATCAGTTTGATGGACGAGCTCTGGAAGGAGTTCTAACTAAATTCCTGATGTGGGAAACACATTTCTACTTTTAATTCCAGTATATCAGATGCCAAAGTGAAGGTTCAAGAGCATGTTTTAAATTAAGTAAAACTCAGCTATTTCATTCATGGAAACACAAAATAGTCTGGGTGACCTTAAACTACTGAACAGCCGTGTATGTAAAAAGTGCATTATGTACAGTAAAGAGCAGACATGTAGGTATCAGATGGCCACACGAGGGTAACATCTGTAAGCAAAATACATTCACAACTGTCATGTCAAACGCACAAATTTATGCCATTACTAAGGATAGGACGATTTAAAATATTGTCACTAATCGCAATAAAAAGGGGCCACAAATAAATGTTTGTGGCGTTCTTTCATAATCGTGATAGTTGCACACGCAACACTAATCTCTATTACAGGAGCAGGCAAACTTCATAATACACTTTTCAAATGTTAGTTATGGTGCTTGACCACAAAAGAGCTCTCCCCCACAACAATAAACAAATCATTGCAGTGGTCAGTCTGTGGAGGTGGATCCAGGTGGCTTCACATTTACATCCTCCTTTCAAGAAGAAGAAATCTCATGTGTGGAACTATTATGGATATAAAAGACAAGATCAACAATCTGATGAGCCACGAGTCTGTAGAGCCCAGAGGATGTGCTGCTCTGAAGGAAAACACGAGCTGTAGCTAGCACATTCGCCCGACAACAACGCTGCAGTGTTTACAAAACGTGAGTCTAAGAAAACATCCAATGTAGGAAACACACGCAGAATAAAATGTGCAGTCTGTGTGAGTTTGCATTAACAGAATAATTATTGCTTTGTGTCTTTGTCATATTTGCTAGATTTAGGTTTATAGCATTTCTTCCAGTCGACACGTGAGTGTAGCTGTGACGCACGGCTTAATAACAACAACATACATATAACACTGAATGTAAAACATGAGTCTAACAGCAGCTAAAACCTGTGACAGTTGTGACACTAGTAAGACGCACTCTTATGATTAAATGCAGTTGGTTCATGTGTTAATCTTTGAATTGATCTTAACGACTCTGAGACTAAATCAAAAGGTTTTGGCTCAACATTGTAAACAATTGTTTATTTTGAATCATTGTTGATTGCAATCAGACAAAAAATACAATACATAGATGTTCAAACAAATGCATATTTCAGTGAATTTTAATCTGTACACGTTTACATTTAATAAATTAATTGCAATTATTTTGTTCACAATAACCGTGAGTGCAAACTTTAATATCATCCCATACATAGCCATTAGCAACACACATTTTTCATACACATTTTAAAAATGATACTGTCCCTGTTGCTCTGATAACAAACAGATGAAAAAGATTATAAGTATTAACCTCAAAATAATAATAATTAAAGTTTGAGCCTCTGAATCCAATCAAATCATGAGCAGCTCCTCTTTCCTAAAATCAGAATAAACAGTATTTTCATCTGTGTGAATGTAAACTCCAGTCTAATTAACCAGAGCGTGTCATTGTGTGTGTGCTCCACTGGCCTGAGATAATGTGAGCGAGCTTCATATTACATCATAAATCAGAGCCACATTCACAAAACGAATTAGACCCTAACAGTAATATCAGAGAGATGAATCCAGCACTCCTCACATTACAGCTTTTACAACAGGACAAGTTTAATCACTCTTTAGAGGAGTTCTATCAGCAGAGCCACAGATCGTGTTTCCGGAGCATGTCCATGAAGTGGAGAAAACTAATAAAAACAGTGTATGAAAACGCAGGGCTGAGAGGGTTTATAATATGATGAAAACGCTAACTTTTGGTCTGTTTTCTCACGTTTTGGGGCTGCTGCAAATCTGTTTTAGTTTGGTGGTTAATTATTGACACTTGTGCCAATGATTTAGCCCTGCCTTCTTATTGTGCTAGAGGCAAAATAGGGCAGAGCTTTTACCTCTGGCTTTACCCCTCTGGTCTGCGCTCTTTTGCCTTGCCCTGATGCACCTCTAGACTCCTATACAATCGGGTTTGGGGGTGTGGCCTGCTGTGGGGGAAAGTCATAGACAAAGTCCTAGTTTGTTTTGTTTTGTTTTTTACCTTTTTTAAGATATTTATTTGTGAATAAAGTGTATTTTTAGCACAGCTAATGCAAGTCAAGTATTTAAATAGTTGTTGATGTGGAGTTATCTCAGAAAAGCAGCACAGCATTTTGTTAGCATTTAGCTCACAGCTATTGTTAACATCTTTGGGTCGCTGAATCACTTTATTCATCTTCACATCTATACTTGACACAATATATTTCCACATTTATAGTTGTAGTTGTTGAGCAGGGAGTGATAAGACTGTTCATGTTATGTTTCCCCCACAGAGGTCCGTTAGTGGGCGTGGCCTCTGATGAGCTGAGCTGCTGCTGCTGCTTCTTCTCTGGATATTTTCAAAAAATAGTCAAATAAAGTTCATATCCAGCTTTACCGAGGCAACAGTAAAGTTACCACAAGTATGCACTGGTTTAGTTTTGTCGAAAAATAAGTTTCTCCAACTCTATTAATTCAACTACTGAGATTCATGTCCACCTCACAAGATAATCCATCAGCAACGTGTAACTATAAACCTTCAATATCTTTTCTACACCGTCCTTGCAAACAGCGCTGGAGCCTTGACCACAGAAATACAAAAACACTGACTGAGAAATCAATATCGTGAAACTACAGAAACAAGACTCTTCCAACGTTCGAACAAAAGACTAGAATCCAGTCAGGCAGCCGCAAAAAAAGAATAAACCTATACATTTGTAGTCAATGACAGGCCTCACACGACGGTAAAAGAAGCCTGAAAGCATCACAGCAGAATCCAGAGCCACGTGTTGAGATGGAAATGGAAATAGTGGGTGCAGTGAGTCCCAGGGGAGCTCTGTCTTATCTGTGCTTCTCCTGCTGCCGTGAGCTCAAATTGTGTTGATTTAACTGCGGCCCGCTCGAGCTCCGAGACGGGGCGGACATTTTGAAGAGACTGGAGAGTGAGCCACAGTGGAAATTACAGTATGTGCAGTGTTTGTTCGGAGGAAAGTGGTGAAATGTAGAAGGAGAAGTGTGTTTTGTATTGGATTTGACTTTTGTTGTCTTTACAGAACTGTCTGTTTTACAAGCCTTACAGCAGTCACGTTTTTGTTCATCTGCCTTCATAACTTTTGACCAATATAAGCATTTTTCGCAACTTTCTGGTCCTGTTTATACAGCAACTATTGTCACAAAAACTTACAATTATCGCCTAATTATACTGTATCTGTCTCTAGACACAAAAGAATGCTTCACAAACTGGAGTATTCTCACATTCTGCTTCAATGGGTTTGATAGATTTATATTGCAAATTTACAGTGACAAATGTCTTCCAAAGTGCCTCACACAACACATCCCCCTGCTCCCTCAGTGACACCAGCAGTCCCGGGGCAGTTCAGCAGAAGCATCTACACACCTGGCGTCTCATCCTTCGACCACCACCCAGAGTTATCTAACCTGCATGTTACTGGATGGTGGGGAAACCGGTGGAAGCTCAGACATGGGGAGAAACCAGCTAACTCCACACAGAAAGGCCCGGGCCATGTGGGAGTCCAACTGGTAACCTTTTTGCTGTGAGGCAAAAGTGCTATCTGCTCTGCCACCGGGCTGCCACGAGTTTGAGATAACTTGACGCTGTTTTCATAACATGTGTCTTGCAGTGTTACTTTGCTTATGCACTTTATATAAGGTTTAAAGGAAACAGAAGAAGTCCTCAAGTACGCTAAAAAAACAGGATTTTCTGTTTTTGTGGAGATTTAATGGTAAAAGGTCTGAAAATGTAGCGTTTTGTAAAGATGACTCATGTGTGATGCCTGCTGTGCTGACCATTGTTTTGTTTTGTTTTGTTTTTTTGTGTTTTTGTTAATTAGCTGATAGTGGCTTCTGTTTTCCACATAAACTACCCCAGCTGTGGTTTTCAGTAAAGCTCATTGTGAAGCCAATATGACATCAAAACATTGTCAATGTGTGAAAACTCGCCATCATGTAAAATACCCCTATATCTATATCTGCACAAATTGTGACTTGTTGGTACTAACAGAGGCTAACTAATGCTAAAGACATAAACAAGCTCATTTTCAGTGGCTGATCCATGAAACTATTGTTGATTTTGTATTTTTATGATGTATTTGTAGCACAAACATCAATAGTCAACAGATACAAGAAATTACACACAAAACTTATTCGATCTGTCTGTCTTTGTGTGTTGACCACTGACCAGGCTGTTCCCCCGCATAAGGCTCAAAGTCACCTGACAGGAACAAGTGGTAGACAAAAAAAAAAAAAAAAAACCTTTAGGCAGTGTCCCTTGAGATGAGCAATATTGTTTTAGAGTATAAGTCCCAAAAAGGTAATCATAAAATGTGCTTTAGGGCTGCAACTAATGATCATTTTGGTGGTACTATTATAAAAAAAAATGTGGTTTGTTAAAAATGGAGAGCTTTTTCCTCATTTTGTTTACAGTAAAGATAGCCACTATTCTTAAAATATTTACACAAATACTGTATATAGTTTAATATCAAATCTGTCTTTATTATTAACACTGACTTATGTGAGATTGTTTTTTCTTGTAAAAGCAGCAAATTTACACATTTTCTGTCATTGTTTCCCATCCCCAAAGACCAGTTAGTGATTATTTGATTACTAATTTAGTAGACGATTAACTCAATAATCGATTAGTTGTGTTTAATTGTATGTTGCAGCTCTAATGTGCTTACAAACGTTGGTGTTACATTTCTCGTTGAAACAATGGCTTTTGCACAAACCCGAGCAGATTAACCCAAACCCCTGCATTCTGTTCTTTCCTCACCACACTGCTGCTCTCCTCTCTTTGTAAGATTAGAAAAGTGTCAGCTGGACTCTTGGCTCAGTCTTCCAGAGGAGGAGGGCCCCGCGGTGAGATGCTAACCCGCTCAGCAGCAGCAGCAGGTGGGGAAGAAGAGGTCTGGACAGCTCCCTGACGAACAAGTACAGCCCGGAGCTACACACAGCTGCTCCAAACACTTACACTTCTGATGTGCTTAGCAACTTCAGATCCACCGCCAGGAAGGACAATTACACTGTACACTGGCTTTTATCACTCACACTTTGGATTGGGGAAGAGAAAGAAGATTAGTTGGCAAGATTAAAGTGTGTTTTTCAGTAAAACAACATGATTATATTGAAGATTTCACAACATTAAGATCGTTTTTCACCCACTCATCGGGGTACTGTGAATTGCAAGTTTAATTCATTTGTAAGTTAGAAGCTGTAAAATTATGATACACATCTGCCACAAGGACAATCACACCAAACTAACGTAAAATTAGTCAATCCCACAGGCTTTAAATTAGCGCTGTCGAGCCATTAAAAATTTAATCGGGAATAATCGCAGAGTTGTCTTGATTTAACATTTAATTAAATGTTTTTATTTTATATTTTTTAAAAGTATTTTGCATTCTAATAATATATTTAGCTTTCAATCCTGTTTACTATGTCTTTAATTGTAGAATGTATTACTCTCTTAATGTTTTGTAGGCTTTTCCAAAAAATTAGGCCAAACCGTGGTATTGAGATGTCTCGCTCATTATAAGCCTTTATTACACTGCTCTTTCACAATAAAGCGCTTTCTGCAGCTGGAGATTATGAGGCTTTTACTGTGGAGGAGTCACAGGAAGTGTTAGTTAGAATTAGAAGAAGCTTTACCGCTATAGCTAGCGGAGCCCAACGTAGGACTTCGAAAGTTTTTCTGGAGTTTTTAAAGACTATTCAGGATATTGGATATTTTCAACAACTTGAGTGGACAAACATAACATTTAGTGGCCACGGACCGTGACTTTATCGAGACACTGGAAGATGGAAACATGAACCGAGCCTCGAGAAACAACCTCCTCCTCATCAGCTGATCGAGCTGCACACAGACAAAGCTGAGATAAACAAACACATCTCACTCAGACAGTGGTGCGATCGAATGGAAACGTTACCAAAGTCTACAAAAGTGAGCCAGCAGAGCCTTGGTTAGTTTTTTCTATGAACCTTGTGTCACTGGAGCGCTTCAATGGTGAAAAATAAGCATGAGATTAATTTGCGTCAAAACAATTTTCGCCGTTAAAGTAAAAAAACGTGATAAAACTGACAGCAGTACGGTAGATATGTGACTAGAGAGACAGTCAAGATGGAGGCCTGTCCTATTGAGTTAATGTTGTCTGCAGCAATTAGCAAACTTTATCAGACTTTTAAAGGTTGTGGATGAATTTCGCAAACTAGAATTTACAAATTATCAAAGACAGAAGAAAGCCAGAGCATTTCGCTGGGTTGACAACGCTCTATATGGATGAAAAAAAAGTTGACTTCTACAGCTAAAAGACTTTGGCATTTATGTTTTTACCATCATTTCTCAACATCTTTATTACAATCCCATGTTCAATTAATCTATAAAAAAAAGAGAAGTGTGAAGAGAAAACGTTTGCAAAAGCTGTTCAAAACCATCTTTGCATAATTCATGAAAGCACAAAATAATACGGCTATGATTTTGATTTTCACATTGACACGAGATAATTAACTTCTGTCAAATACAAATGTTTCATAAAAGCCAGAGCAAGACACGTTTTAAGTAATCTACTGTTGTATTTTTGACCTTGTAGATTTCCCTTTAAACTTTGAATGACAAATCACAGCAGCCATCCCTCTAGGGCCTGGTTCCAATCTCTTTCCTCCTCAGAAAATGGATGAGGAAGTTCTGGTCACAGAGGAGACACACTGATGAGAGAGAAGACAAGGACAGAGGGCAGAGGAGATGATGAGAGAGAAGACAAGGACAGAGAAGACAAGGACAGAGGAGACGAGGACAGAAAGATGAGGAGAGGAGAGACAAGGACAGAGGAGAGTAAGCAAGGTTGAGATTGTTAAGGTCAGAGGTGTTGAACTGGTTAGAGCAGGGGTCTCAGACTCACAGCCCGGGGGCCAAATGCACGTGGCTAAACAGACGCAGCGACATGCACACGGCAAAACACATGCGGTACACCCGGCTTTAACAGTATCTAATCGTCATCAACATAAACGTGCCTGACAAAGGGTCACTTCTGTAGTGTTTGTGAAACAAATTGAAAGTGTGAAGAGCACAAGAGCAGACACACAGACCAGACTGGAAAATGAATGGAAATATAAAGGCTTTGACTGTTGAAATGTGACCTCTAAAATGCACCAGAATACAGTAAATTGCATTCAATTTGGTCAAAAAATTTCCTGAGGAGGACAGTGTGACCCTGGTAAAACATTTTTATTTACTTTTTTCATTACATAAGAGAAAGTATTGTAAAATGCATTATATAGGATAAAAAATACTATAATTATATTGTAGGCTCTATATTGGAGGTACAACCTAATAAACTTATTTATATTGAATATATCAGAGCCAGACCAAAATTTTAAAATGCGGTCCTCGACAATTTTGCCTCCGATCATTTCGGCCCCAGCTCTATTTGAGTTTGAGACCCCTGGTTAGAGGGAGGCCAAAAGCCAAAATTTTCAGCTGTCACCCAGGGGGGTCTGGGGGCACTCCTCCAGGAGATTTTTTTTTTTAGATTCAGTGCAATGTCCTGCATTTTACTGTGTTTACATGTGCCTCTTATGATTCTCTATGTGATTCTATTGAATTTTATTAAAAAGACATGAGTCTGTAGTGAAAAAACAAAACAAAAAACAATAAATAAATCAATTAAAAAACAAACAAACAATGCCACCGACATACCTTTTGACCTTTTGTCTAGTTTTCACTAAAGAAGGATCAATATGAAGCTCCAGTTTCACAGAATATCACTGGGAGTCTGAAATCTTTCTCAAAGAAACAATCTACTGTTAAATAGCTCTGATTTGACATTGCCCTGACAGTTGCGTGCTTCCTGAAGGAGAAAGAGAGAAAGTGTGGAGGTGCAAAGGTTTCTGAATGAGCTAAAGACAGGCCAAGAGCTGCATGCAGCTCCTGAGGTTCAGGTTCACCACCCCAGATTTGAATGAAACAAGCTATGTGAACGTATTCATCATCTGACCCGTCAATCACCTAGTCCTGCCTGTTCAGTGGACTATATGGATTATTATATTTTTTGGACCTGCTTGATATTTGGACAACACTTCCTACATCCTGCCAGGCAACCAGACAGTCAATCACAGTCTTCAATCTCTCACTTTAAGGCCTTAATTTTGACACTATCAAAATCAATACTGCTTACTGCTTTTAAGAGCCTAAATCGACTCTGTATATCAAAGGTTATTGACAGAAGTGTGGATCAGTCAAGACAACAGAGCTAACAGAAAAGTTCTCTGACTAAAACGTGAAGATGTGCTGAACGTGGCATGATGATTGTAATGGCGTGTGTGGTTAGGGTTTATTATTGGTGTTCTCACGTGTTGGTGCGTTTCCTGTGAGAGTTTTGTGTTGTTGCCGATGGAAACATGTCGAGGTGTGAAAGCTCTGAATCATTCGCTCTAATCGTGGCAATTACTCACGTCTGAGGCCTGAGCTCTGACTGCAGCTGTCCACTTTCACTGGAGAGAGAGAAGAAGAAGAGAGGGAGAGAGAGAGAGAGAGAGCTGTCCACTTTCACTGGAGAGAGAGAAGAAGAAGAGAGAGAGAGGGAGAGAGGAGGGGGGGTGTCCACTTTCACCAGATAGAGAAAGAGGGGAGGGGGGGGACCCGTCCACTTTCACTGGAGAGAGAGAGAGAGAAGAAGAGAGGGAGGAAGAGAGAAAGAGAGTGAGCGTTGTCCACTTGCACTGGAGAGAGAGAAGAAGAAGAGAGAAAGCAGTTCATTTTCACTGGAGGAGAAGAAGAAGAAGAAGAAGAAGAAGAAGAAGAAGAAGAAAGAGAAGAAGAAGAAGAAGAGAAGAAGAAGAAGAAAGAAGAAGAAGAAAAGAAGAAGAAGAAGAAGGAAGAAGAGAAGAAGAAGAAGAGAAGAAGGAAGAAAGAAGAAGAAGAAGAAGAAGAAGAAGAAGAAGAAGAAGAAGAAGAAGAAGAAGAAGAAGAAGAAGAAGAAGAAAGAAGAAAAGAAGAAGAAGAAGAAGAAGAAGAAGAAGAAGAGAAGAAGTCCACTTTCATAGAGAGAAGGGGGAGGGAGAAAGACAGGACTGTACAATTTCACTAGAGAGAAGGAGAGGAAGAGAAACATAGGAAGAGAGAGAAAAAGAGAGAGGGTGGTGTTTACTTTCACAAGAGAGAGGAGAGAGGGGTGGACTGTCCACTTTCACTAGAGGGAGAAGAGAGAGAGGGAGGGGGAGAGAGGAGAAAGAGAGAGACAGAGAGGTGAAGGCTGTCTACTTTCACTAGTCAGGGAGAAAAAGAGAGAGAGGGGGGTGGAGAGGAAGAGAGAGGGAGGGAGAAAGAGGGGGGGTGAGAAAGTGAGAGAGAAAAAGAGAGAGAGATGGGGGGCTGTCACCTTTAACTACAGCAGAAAAGAGAAAAGAGAGGGGAAAAGAAGAGAGAAAGCTTTCCACTTTCACTACAGCAAAGATGGAGGGAGAAAAAAATTTGAGAAAATGAGAGAGGGAGAAGCTGTTCACTTTCACTTTTAGCAGAGAGAGAAGGAGAGATGGAGACAGAGAGAGAGAGGGAGACATGTTGTTTCCTTTCACACCAGCAGAAACAGGGAGAGAAAAGGGGAAGAGAGAGAGAAAGAGAGGGGAGAAAACAATTAACAAATGGCAATGTACAGCAGAGAACAGAAGAGAGGAAAAAGGAAGAAGAAGGGAAAGGAGAGAGAAGCTGTCCATTCTAGTAATGTAGAGTGATTGGAGACTAGAAATGAAGATGAAGCAACACCAGTCCTTGAAGTGTGTCTGTTCTAACATTTCTGCCGACAGTGAGAGTGAGCGAGAGAACAGACAGATGTGTGACACCGGAGTAAGGACAAACAGTGCCAGGTCCAACAGGTTTCCATGGCTGTGAGCACAAGCTAGCACCTGTGTCTCATTAGCCACTGAAATTACAACAACAAGCCAGAGTAAAAAACAAGAAGTGAGCAATACGGAGGCCACGGAGGGTCAAAACTTTCAGCAGAAGTCCAACGAATGCAGCAGGTGGACAAAAGAACAGACTGAGCATTAGTTTTAGATAAACTGTTACACAAAGAGAAAGCAGCATTTCATAGAGGCCTTTTTAAATCAGGAATAGGTTGTGTTCACTTTCTGGATTGTGACGGAGTTCAGTTTGTGGGCAAGAGCTTGTTTTGTTCTGTTAACGCTGATTTATGTCATTTACATTTAATTCTATGCGGCGATAGGGCTCTCTAATGCACGCGCTGACTTTGTCTACAGTCAAATACATGACGCAGTTTCACACATTCACCAGCAGATGGTGCAACTGAGGACCCAGAGGAAGTCACATGACCAGGAAATACATGTGTTTTTTGTCTTCATTTACACAGCACAGTCGGCTGTGTTTACGTGATCAGCTGCATCTAAAGGGCCGACTTTCTTCTCAAAATACTCAAAATCTCTTGAAGTAAAAACATTGTCGAGTAAATTTTTCTTTAAAATGAAGAAAAGTCGATCTTACTGGACTAAGACTAACTTCTCTGGACTCACTTCTCCAGAGATCACCAGGCGGGGCAGACGAGACCAGTTTGACAGATCTGTCAAACTGGTCATGTCTGGGAGTATTCTAAAAGAGACACGTCACAACACCAGATGTCGCCTTTGACGGAGAAAAAAGAAAGTTAACGCTTCATTGTAATACATTTAGGAGGAAAATGATGTTTGGGCATCCTGAACTAGACCTATTCACAGTCTCCGAAGAAATGTCAAAAACAATGATGTTTGTTTTGTTTTTTTTAATAAATAACTCACAAGAAGCCGTGTGGGGACATTTTCTTTAGGTGTAATGGGTACATTTAGGCTTCAAGTTACTAAAATGGGCAAGTTTGGAACTAGAGTTTGGAGTAGATTAAAATTTACCCATTAAACCCAGAGAAAATGTCGTTTTAACCAAAATTGTGGTTATTTTGACCTTTAGACCCCTGGTGAATATTTAAGCATGGTGAGGGGGGTGGTATGCTGAGGTTTGTTAGATGTTTTTAAATACATTTTGTGTCAAAAAGGACAGATGATGTATTCTCCTCAAACAGGTTAATAAAGACATAAAAAACCCACTTCATTCATCATCTCTTCTCAAAGTAAACTTTTGAATGCAACACAAAATTAAGTTTCAAAGTAATAACTTTGGAGGCTCTACAAGCAAACATGGGCACACATGGACTAGATCCATTCACTTGTTGCGTTACACAACAACAACAAAAAAAATACATTAAAACTACCAAACACGTGTTCTTAATAATACTGGTCTGTAGGGACGTCACACGTTTATTTTTGACAACTGAAGCGAAGAATCCTCTCTTTAATGGCTAAGATTACACAACAGTATAAAGCTATAATCAAAGCTCTAAAACCCTTCAACCAAACACACACATATGAGCTTCTTTATATCTTCTTCAAAGTCCTGTTAACTTTACAGTCTTTAAATAAACATCAGTACAGTAGAAACACACTTATCTTAATCACATCTGAGATTAAAGCTCTCTCTGTTATCACTTGGTCGTAGTAAAATGGTGTCCTACATTTGTCTCTCTCTCTGTTCTGTACATCTTTTTTTATTGCCTTATCTTTCCACAGAACGAGATTATCTGCCCCGGTATTGATCGAAGCTCGTGGTGTTTTTCAAATCAAACCAGCAGAGTCTTAAGAGCTGCACGGATTTACAATGGTTTGTGTTGACTGACTGTGCACAAACTAAAGCTATATGTATTAGCTCCAACGTAAAACTTTTACTATGGGAAGTCCGCTACCTCTTGTCTCTTATTTCAGTCCTGGAACATCTGCATTTATTCAGTTACAAGTGAAAATCATAAGTATATCTTTGCAAAATGAGGTGTTTGCATTCCATCAACCTAAAGCAAAGAAAATTACAGTTGTGAAATAAACAGTTGTGCTTTTCTGAGTTATAACTGTATTCTCTCAATATTAGCCTACTCGAGGTTCTATTTGGATTGCT
This sequence comes from Mugilogobius chulae, assembly GCA_038363315.1. Classification (NCBI taxonomy): domain Eukaryota; kingdom Metazoa; phylum Chordata; class Actinopteri; order Gobiiformes; family Gobiidae; genus Mugilogobius; species Mugilogobius chulae. The sequence goes on from CM076408.1 coordinate 36,716,112, forward strand.
TCATGCATGTTTGAGTAATCTGATTTTGTCCTGCAGCTGATGCTCAAATTCAGATTACACGTAAAACATATAGGGATCAAAAAATGTCTTACAGCCACGTTCCAACATTTATTTAAATGACCTTCAGACATTGGCAGTAAGAAAATAATAAAACTAACAATTAAAATAGCTATGACTATCATCATGACAGAAGTTCATATATTAGGATTTGTTAAGCCGCTCCAGTGAGGTTTTGAATTCTTGGACTGATGCAGAGTTCCACAGTTGGGGGATATAATTTAATAGTTTGATTGCAAAAAGAATGGGCGATCGATCGAAAGTGCGTGACGTTGGATATGTCAGTTTGGGCAATTCCAACCTTTGTCTCCGCAGGTTTATGCCAGATGTATGACGCTTGGGTAGAACTGAAAGAACTGGCACTAAAGAGTGAAGCAATTTATAGCCATAGCAAGCAAGTGAGAAGTTTCTACGGTGTTTCTAAGCCTAAAGAACATCAGATTTAAAAATGTGCCTAAATTGTCTTTGGTAAAAATGCAGAGCAGTATACCTGATGTTCTAGCGAATGTCACTAGGTTTGAAATATTTGGGGTTTTGACAATTCTTCTTCAACAGCTGAAGCCGTTTACATTAGAAACGAGTCTTAGGGAAGAATTCTAAAAAGCTTAGCTGGAGCCCATTAAAAAAACCTCAATTCTGAAAAAAAACAAAAGCATTTAAGGTTCAGACAAAACTAATTAAAAAAAATTGTCTATTCATACAGCGCTTTTCTACCTTTCCAGGAACTCAAAGTGCTTTACAATCTAGCATTCACTCACCCAGTGTACGCAGACACTGAGGCAGTGTGGGTTAAGTGTCTTGCCCAAGGACACAACGACAATCTACTTCCCAGTGTGGCACCTGGTGTTCTAACGGTCTCCCATCCAAGTACTAACCAGGCCCTTTCTTGCTTAGCCTCTGAGATCTGACGGGATCAGGCTTTGACAAGCAGGTATGGCCATACCATTAGCCATACATTAACAACACAAATGTAACTGAAGCCAAATAAAACATGTTTGATGAGTAAACATTGTTAAAGTTACACAATCAAATCTCCAGAAAGTCAGTTCACTGAGTGCTTCATCTAACCTCCATTTGCAGTGCATGTGAAACGGGGTTACAAGGCAGTGATATACATCCAGAGAAAATTGAAGTCAATATCACCTAAAACTATACGACCCTGAGAAACCCACAGAAAAGCAGGAGTGATGTGGACGCCATGGAAACGGCCTTCGGAGCACTGACAGAGAACAAATGTCACTGAGGACTTTATGAAGCACAATATTCTGCTGCTGTGAAGACAAAGCACTGGTTTGACAGCAGAAAATATCAATTTATTCACATTATTTGTGTCCAGGAGCCAAACCAGACCCTCCAGCCAGTTTGTTTGGGCTAAAATGGTTTTAATTACGATTAAAAATTCAACAACACATCATCAGTAGAGCAAAACTAACCTGTCTCAGAATGGTCTAAACCCAGCTCATGAAGTGAAATCAAAAGATCTAAAAGTAATACTTCTATGAACGCTTGGGCCATAGTTTAATTCTGGCTGAGTTGGCAAAACATTCACAGATGTGTCTAAATCTGTGTTAGTGTAAATGAGATAATCCAAGAGTCTCACAGGTTTAGGGATGTTCATGGTTATTCGATTAACCTTTGTGAACCTCTTTGACCAGTTCACAGACACAAATATACAACTAGGGTGTACTCACACTGGCACAACCGAACCGTGCCCAGGCCTGGATGGCCCCTACAGCGCGGTTCTTTTGTCCAGTGTGAGTGCAAACGAACCACGCTCAGACTCGGCACGGTTCCGTCTCTGGCACGGTTGGAGGAGGTGGGCCAGAGCTCGGCACGGTTACTCATGTACACGCACACGCACGACTTTAGCACACAAGCCCACTGTGACCGCTGATATTTGTCACAAGAAGACAGAAACTCTGCACCAAACTCCGTGGAAATGCGCTTACCTTGAGTTAGCATCATCGCCCGGGCGAAAAGTTGTGAAGTCTCTCGTCTTCTGTTGTTTTGCTGCTCCGCGTAGTTTTTAATCCAAAGCCTGACGGAGGAGCGCTCATCGCGGGTAAAACTCGGGTCTGCCTCATTATATTAAAGATATAACGGCCCGCTGATCTTATTTTTGACGCTACAGCAGTAGCACTTCAGCGCGTGATCCACTCTTCACCGCTACATGTAAACAAACGGCGCTAGAGGATGACGTCACCGCCGGCCGACGGCTCAGATCGTTTATGCTAGTGTGAGTGCGGGCCGGCGCGGGCCAGAGAATTTTCTGCAATTGGGTTTGAGCGCGGCACGATTACAAAGCCCTAGTGTGAGTGCGCCCCTACTCCAGCTCAGGGCACTGACTGTCCCTGAACAGTTCTGGCATTTAGGTTTGGGTGTTTCTCAGCCCGGTGATCTTTTGGGTCTGCTGGGTTGACCACGCCTATCTGGGAAGACTACTCAGATAACAAAATATCTCTTACTGATATTTGTCTGACATAAAAGACAAAGAAAATGTCATTAGGCCTAAGCAAACCGGCAGCAACACTTTTTTTGTTTTGTTTTTTTATTTTTTGGACAAAACAAATCATTTTATTCTCTTGGATTTATTTTGGAGAAGAAAACAGATTGGATTATTCAACTTTTACCTGGAAAACTTGATGTTTTCCAAGATAAGCGGCTAATGTTTGCAATAAGTTTAAAACGCAACTCATAATTTACGTACTATTTTACTGAATATGCACTAGAATTGCATACATTGTTTTAACAATGTTAAAACAATGTGTGCAGACTTTTATTCAGTGATGTTGTGCCCAGTTCAAAGACCTGTTGCGGTCTCACTGCTCTGAGTTCACACTTTTATTGAAAATAACATAAAGCTGTTAACTGATTATTGATTGTGATGGACGATGAATGACTAAAGGAACATTTTAAAACATGCATCTTTAGTTTAGACAGTGAGAATTTGGCACAAGTGTAGCTTATTGTAGCTTCTTTAATGTTTCCAGTACTATGCCATTGACCAGTTAGAAACCTTTCCCAAAGCCCTTAACCTAACCAAATTAACTGAACTTAAGCTTGGATTTCTGAAGTAAATATTACAAAATATCATATTTTGTGTGTCAAAAAGTCAGGAGGCTTAACACAGCAATGCCACAAATATTGCATTTGTCTTGACAAGTGTTAAGCTGTTACCAAAAGCAATACATTGAACTGGATGTCCTGTAACAGTTTTTGTTATTTGTATGTTTGCTTTGCATTTCATGTTTGGAAGAGCAAGTGGCGGCGCACAAAATGTGCTGCAGCCCAGGGGCTCAATTCAAATGTAATTTTGTTGTACTCTGTGACAATTACAATAAATATTTCTGTTCTGTTTTAAAAAATCTACTGAATTTGTGTGACTTACTTCACATATAAGAATCAGATTTATACAAGACCACTAAAACACATCTGACCTTTTCTCGAGCTGTTTTTCTTCTCTTCAGATGAATCTAAAAGTGAGTTGGCTCAGTCTGATTGAAGCCTTTGTAAATGAGGCTAGCAGTGGGATCTCTGCTCTTCAGGGCGTCATTACCTGCACTTATACGTCTCTATAGGCCTTCACTATCTCTGTGTGCGGCTGTGACATGTCCACTACACGCTGCATGTTTCTCCAGCTGGAATGAGCTTTCATGTGAGCTCACACTGGGATCACAGCAGAAAAGTGTCTCTGTGCAGCTGTGAGGACGGACTGTGGACCGCCTTCTCATCTAGAAATGATCCGCACATGGAAACAGAAATATATATATATACATATATCTACAGAAAAGAAGAAAGGCAATTAGGAACGCACCGATCAAGCTCTCTCATTTGGTTTTATAAATGTGGACACACGGTTTTGACTGTATAGGGACAGAAAAAAGCAGTTCTTTCCCGTCAGTCTGCAAGCGAATGTGCATCTGTCCATGGAAGTGTTTTTTCTTGCCGAGAACGAGGAAGAAATGCCCTGGGACAATTATCTATTTTCTTGTTTGCAGTTGGAGCTTTGCTTTTGCTTTATTGACCAGTGACTGTTGTTTGATTTTCTAACGTTTCTAATGTTTGCTAAATCAACAATCTCGTGAAGCCCTCAGAGGCGACTGTTGCTGTAATTCTCTTGTGGTGTAAGATCATTAATTAGCAGCCAGATCAAGCCAGACTTTGCTTTGGAAGCTTCACAAAGGCCACTTGGATTCTGCATGTTTGTGGCCACTGGCGTTTGAAGAACTGTGATTTCTGTCACACAACAAGACATGAAGAATAATAAATGCAGTTTGAGTCACACTGTGAGAGGTTTCATATGATCAGTCCCAGCTACATTTATCTGAGCAAACATCAGGCTTTAGGCTGTGTGTGGTAAAGTCATTGGAGTAATCTGAGGTTAAACCTGCGCTCAAACTGCTTTCTATCAAGCTCTGGTGGCTTTGGAGGTCACAGCAGCAGCACCAAAGCAGCACTGGACTAATGTGAGCTCCACACACAAGAGGGAGTCTGATCCTGGGCTAAAGTGATGTGCCAGCAGTGTTCTTTACTATTGTAATAGTTCCTAAGTAACAGGGTATGATGAGGCAAATAAGTTTCTGAATTCCAAGTGTTACTTTGAGCTGCACTGTTGTTTATATGTTTACAACATCAACTGTGGACACAGTGACAGGATGTCTCACTCTGCCATCAAAATCTTTTGATATCAGTCACAGTTTGTCTTTAATCTCTTGACATTTCTAAGATGAATCTTTGCCTCGGTCTTACTCAGAGAGCTTATGAATGACAATGTAAAGTAAGAATGTTTTTCCTACAAACCGATATTTTTTATTGAAGATAAACACAATGTTGCAGTGGGCACACGGCTAAGACATTCTATAATTTTCATGATAGTATGAAACACAGCATTTAATCTGCTACGCTAGATTAAACATTATTTTTCCAGTTAATTGTAACGAGTATGGAGTGATTTTCTGCACCCACCCAATCAGATCAGATTTAACAAGTGGCTAAACAGATAGGAGTATAAGTCCTACAACAAGGTTAAAATGTGGTTTAGGAACCAGCAATACATAAAGGTGGCTAAATACATAGGTTGTTTGATTGTTTGTATGGACTGACCTTCGAAGCACTGCTCCTCTGGCTCCTATTCACATAACTGACTGGGAAAAGGAGTCAGAGAGCTTAAATATGGCCGCTAAGGTGAATGATTGGCTGCTTGAAAGGAAGTGACAGAAAGTGGGTGTAACTGGAGAGTTATGGGGAATAACAGGACTGGACTGTACTGAAGGGATGGGACTGGATTTATTTGAATTGTTTTTTCAACCCTGGTTACATTATGCTGTAGAATGGAAAGAAACATGCTAACTCCATCTTGTTGTGAAGCAAGAATGCTAGCCGTTCTGCCACCGTGATACCATTTACACTGGGCCATGAACTTTTGTAGCCACAGCTGCCCTGGGAAAAAAACATGTGAAGTGATACTATTAAACTGTGTCATCAACTCCACCTCTGACAACCGTCACGTACTGATCCAAGGACTTTAGTGTGAGATAGTTTGCTACAAATATAACTTCTGAATGGAGGCCATTGTCTGACCACTGAACTAGAATAACTAGATAAAAAGAAGCTAATTCAGTATATATACAACTTGCAAAGACAGTTCTATGGCACAAGATAAAATTGGACTTTACTTAAGATTGCCAACATACAACAGAGAAGTAATAAAGTTTAATAATGTTAAAATGGTACACCACAATTCAATATTTTATTATAACACGACAATCGAACGACAATCAATGCATATTTTTTTTTACAAATGTGAACACTGATTCTTCCGAGAACAAACTTACTGCAGCTTAGCCATTTGCAACATAATTGTTTTATTACTACACATGTTCTATTCAAACTATTTCCACTCCGAAGCCCCACAATGGCCGCTCTCTGCACACGTGAAACACTACAGCCTTTTCATTTTATTTCCTATTTTCTGTCTGGTTCGTGCGGAGCAGATGAATCAATATCCAATGCACTGGCCCCTGCTGCTTTTCCCTCTCTCTCTCTCCTGTCCCTCCTCCGCTCTCCTCTCAACCCTCCTCCCCCCGTTCAGAGCTCCTCGTGTGGGCCATCAGAAGTCATTATCCAGCCTCTCTGATTCATGGAACAGACCTGCATCACTGGAGAGCCTGGCGGAGTGCCCATAAATCTCATTCCAACGACACACACATGCACACACGCGCCTAAACAGGGAGGCTGCGTACAGGCTGAGGAGAAAGTCACTATACAGGGAGGATGTGTACAGGCTGAGGAGAAAGTCACATACAGGTCTAAACAGGGAGGATGTGTACAGGCTGAGGAGAAAGTCACTAAACAGGGAGGATGTGTACAGGCTGAGGAGAAAGTCACATACACGTCTAAACAGGGAGGATGTGTACAGGCTGAGGAGAAAGTCACATACAAGTCTAAACAGGGAGGATGTGTACAGGCTGAGGAGAAAGTCACATACAGGTCTAAACAGGGAGGCTGTGTACTGGCTGAGGAGAAAGTCACATACAGGTCTAAACAGTTAGGGTGTGTACAGGCTGAGGAGAAAGTCACAGGTCTAAACAGGGAGGATGTGTACTGGCTGAGGAGAAAGTCACATACAGGTCTAAACAGGCAGGATGCGTACAGGCTGAGGAGAAAGTCACATACAGGTCTAAACAGGGAGGCTGCGTACAGGCTGAGGAGAAAGTCACATACAGGTCTAAACAGGGAGGCTGCGTACAGGCTGAGGAGAAAGTCACAGTCGCAAAGAAAAAAAACAGTGTCCAATCAGATTTGACTTTGCTTCGGGGCTATTCGCTGCTTGCAGACAGACTGACCAATCAGATGTCCCCTTTACTGACAGGTACATTAGAAGTTTGTGGATGACTAGCTTTTCTGTTTAACGTTGTCGGGACATCATTTATGATAAACACGAAGAAGACGCTGCGTTCGGATCTTTAATTGTTAACTATTGATGGCATTCATTATTTGTTTGTTTTTGCTTTGACATTTTTAACGAAACTTTCACAACAAGAGCACCACACTACATATTAGCGACGGATTTCTGACACTGGAACCTGCTCTGAAGCTCTCGGAGGAAACAATGAATGAACTATTGTTGGATTAAACTCACGATAAGCACACTTGTGTAAATCTGAAGTAAACTCCTCCTCCTGGCTTCAGTGAGTGAGACTGAAACAGCGCTGTGTTCAGAAGTTATTATAACGCTTGTCTATGTGGTGACAAGACTACGAGTTACCAAGAAGAACACAGAAACTTTGTAATTTCAGGTTAAGATTAACACCCAATTAGCATTTCAAAACAAAAGTAATACAAGTATTCAGAATACAGAACCTAAACTTAGCCAGGTAACAAAATATGTTACACAATACTTTTCAGACCAAGTATTTGCTATTCTGTAATGGAAAACACAAAGTCAAAGTCAAAGTATTCTACCCACCAACCAACACTGATTATCTCATATAGATACATGTAGATGCATGTACTGAATTCAAAACCTTTGCCCTAATCCTAATCCTAACAGTAAAAAAATAAAAATAAAAATACTTGCAACGGCAAGTTTGCACCCAAAAGTAACAAAAGTCCTGTCTGTGTAAAACTATGATGGATTAAATGTCGCTTTAGTTTGGGAGACTGGTTTAGTCAAGTAAAAATATAATGCTGCTGTATTTCTTGGTTTTAAGCCCCCACTTTTATCACAAGCTTCAAATCCACCGCCTACACAACAATTTACAGAAGTTTGACAGCTTATTTTTGCTTGATGAGAGGCAAAACTAAAAAAAAATACCTAAATACATGAGAAAAAGAGGAAGGTATAATACACACGTCCCTTGGTGTCGTGAGGTATTATAATAGAATTGTGGTCACACAAAAACCAAAACCTCAAGGCTTCAAGTCAAATCCCAAGTCACTGATCTACAAGTACAAGTTTTTGTCCATTTCATCAAGTCACACCTCTGCAATTAACCAAAACTATCTTTAACAGACAAGAGAAGACACAAACTCCACACCAAAGACCAGAGAATCAAACCTAAGACCTTCTCGTTGAAAGGAAAATGCCTGATTAGAAACTGCAGAGGAGAGGGTTCCTGTCAGTCTGTCCAGGCACTGAGCAAACAAGGATTTCCTCTAAATCCTTCAGAGTCTGTTTGAATCAATATTTTACACTTTATACTTGGACCAAACAATGAGCAGATGGAACTGTGTGTGTAACTTTACTATATATAACCAGGAATATAAACTATACAATACAGAAGACACGGTTCAGTTCAGGAGTCTCCGGTTACCTTTTGTCAGTCATGTTTTAATAAATTGTGTTGTTGGACAGATTTAATGATCTGTTGGCCCCAGTGCTGTTCTTTAAGTGAAAAAATCTTCAAGTTCAAAGTCTCAGATCTCAAGTTTAATGTCATACAGTGCACAAAATGTAAGGTTGACCTGTATTATTAACATTGGTATATGAAATTACACACTGTAGCTAAATCTAAAGGTGTTTGGTGGAATGAGAATGAAGAGAGTTGTTGAGGTAGAATAAGGTCTGGTTAAGGTTAGGGAAAAACAACAGGGCTTTGATCAGAGCAGACAATAGCCTGCTATCTTTCTCTAAACTTAGCCCGACTTTTCCAGATCGAAGAAGTCTGAATCAGCAGCAGCAGCGGAGATGAACATGAGTGATCCAACGGAACATTTCACATTTTACACATAAACATAAACACTCACATTAGCTCATATCTTTTTATAGAAGGATTATCGGTCTTTCTGCTCTACTGCGCATGTCGCCTGCAAAAAGAGACGCTGTTCGTCTACGTAGTTGGCTGGGGAAACTTTCATTCATTCATTCATTTGTTCCTGTTAAGGGTCGCAGGTGACTGGAGCCTATATCAGTGACTTTGGGCAGGAGAACACCATGGACAGTGGCCAACTCATCGCAGAGTTACACAGACAATCGTTCACTCTCTCATTCATTCACAGGGGAAATGTACAGTAATGCCCAAGTAACCTAAACATGCAAACTCCACCCAGAGAGATCATGAGATGTTCATATGGTCTGACGCGAGAGTCGAAACCTCAATCTCCTTATTGGAAAGTCAGAGCATAAGCACTCTGCTAACGTACCTCCTCTGGGGAAACTTCTTTGTTAAAAACAACTAAATTGGACAAAGGTTAGCTTTTTGATCAGGTATGAACGGACGTACATCTGGCTATTGACAGTTGAGTCATGACTTTATATGAGTCATAAAGATGAATTTCATTCACAATGTAATTAGGAGTATATATTTTTTTTGTTTTCACAACAGCTTGTGACAAGCAGCCACAGCTCTTTTTGCTCCTCGCACGCTTCTATGTTGATAAACAAATATTCTGTCTAATTGTTAGTGCATCTTGAATGGGGCAGTTATAGCTTAAACCTACAAACATTGCAGAAGAAAAAAACTTTGTTGATACAAACATTTGTATGTGCTTTTGTACCAAAAATACATGCAAGTTCATATTACATCTTGGTATTCTGCACATTAATGTACCAACAACAGCTGTTTGAAATCTTTGTGTTTGATTCAACAAGCACCACAAAAGAACTTTAGAAAGTGGAGGTTGAAGTTGATGATTGACACGTCACTCAACAAAGTCTAAAAAAAAACTGTGCTGACTACAAACAAAATGTCTTAGTTTCAATCAAAATGATGGCGTAACATTGAAGTAAGTTATTAAAGTGAGACTAAGTGATTTATTTATTTATTTGTCTCCTGTCACGACATTCACCCGCAACATATCATACAGCCTAAAAAAGAAACCATCACAGGCTTAATCCAGTTTTATATCTTTAGTCAAACATGATATCAAAGTTGTGACACAAAGCAAGGCTAATACCTTAAAAAGAACATTAAACATGTGTCTTTTTATAACCAGCTGTCCATAATCCAAAGTGCTGCTCTGTAATGACGTTGGAAAGTTCTAGCACAGCTGGATTTAAACCATGAAAGTGCTCAAGTAACCAAAAAGCTTTTAGTGTCTGCGTCAGAAGAGGTTGTTTCTTTCACTGTAACCCTCTTTACTTTACTTTATATAAGGAACTTTGAATTACGACGTCCATGTCTGTATTTGTGCACAATCAACTAAAAGCACAGCGCTGCAAAGAAACTACTTTGAATAATGCAGGATAGTGATAAAGCAGTCAAAAACGCCACAACCACAGCATAAAACAGACTAAACAAGAGGCAATGCATTACAACTATTTCATTCTCTTTGGTTGCTATTGGACCAAGTTGCTTTTTTTTTACTAACCCTAAACCACTTATTTTAATTTATTACATTTTTCATTTTAAGGAATGCCAAAACCTAAAAGTATAACCAAACACAAACCATCACAACACCACAGACATTCATAAAAATAAAAGAGAGATTGTGGGTTTGACTCTTGTGTGCGCCTGCTGCTTTAATTGCAATTAATTGCAATTAATTGCGATTACGATTATCACGATTATGAAAAAACGCCACGATTATTTAATTGCGGCCCTTAATTATTGCGATTAGAAATAATATCGTATATTGTCCCATCCCTAGTTCAAACCCAAGAAAAGCAGATTTTACAGAAAAGGTCTCCTTTAAAACTAATCTAATCACAACACAACTGACAAGAAAGGATTGAAAACAAGCACTTTGAACAATTTATGCATCAGGTTCATTCACTTTTGTCCAAACAGTGTCACTACAGCAGCTTGAACCAGCTCAATTCTGTTCCTGTAATTAAACATGAGTCAGTGTCCCACAGCCAAACGATCTTCCTCCATTTCAGTTCGGTGCGGTGGTCACAACCCAGAAAACACTAGCTTTGTTGTGACCACATGAATCTGAGGACTACGGTGTGCGGTGAGGGACATTTTGGTGAATTGCAATGGAAAACAGACACGAGCACTTAAGAAATGCCTAAACATGTGCAGCCGTAAACAGTAGCGGTGGATGTATGGGTCCTTTCAGAGGTGAGCCTGTCCCGGGACGGCTCCGTGTTGATACAAGGAGCTGTGGAAAACTGCTGCTGCTGCTGGGGCCAGACGACTCACTTCCTGATAGAAAAGTTTGACCCATATATATGTGTTCAAGCTGCTCCAAGCACAACGCGAAACAAGCACAAAGGGGCAGTGTGGGAGCGACAAATGTGAAGTTTTTAAAAGTCTCACTTACATCATCGAGTCGTATACTGAATTAAATCAAGTTAAGTCAACCTTACAGTATCTCTCTGAGTGGAGTTTGCATGTTCTCCCCGTGTCAGCATTGGGTTTCCTCCGGCTTCCTTCCACCTCCAAAAATATGCATGTGATGGTCAACTGTCAACACTGCAAATTCCCCCTAGAACGAATACGAGAATGATCGTCAGTCTAACCCTACGACGTCCAAGGTGTTCCCCCGCCTAAGGCCCAAAGTATCTGGGATGTTTGATTTTTTCCTCAATCCAGTTATGTCACACACCATCACTTTGCATTGGTGGCTATGCAAGCAAAAGTTTATTTTTTGGGTAAGGTGAAGATTAGGGTTAGACTTATGTTAAGTTAATTTGGTTAAGATTAAGGATGAGGGTTAAGGTATGTTAACCGTGTTGTAGCGTAACTGCGTTGTGGAAACTAAAAACACAACTGGTATAGACTCCAGTCACTTGTCACCACTAACAGGAACAAGTAGTTAAAAGAATGAATAAACTTAGGGTGACCAGACGTCCCTATTAACCTGGGACAGTCCCTATTTTGAGCCCCGTGTCCCATGTCCCAGCAAATGTCTCCAAAATCATTGTTTTGTCCCAGTTTTACACAAATTATGTCCCAGTTGCCCTGATTTTTGACCCTTTTGACACTTCCCAACAGTAAAGGGAGGAGTATATTGTCTTTTCTTTCCTCAAACTAGACAAAATTGTGCTTGAAAATAACCAAAACACAACAAAAAAGCATCAATTTGCTCAGATAAAAGTTTGAGAGAATATAGGCTACTGTACATGAAGGAGCCTGAAGTTGACTAAATGTATAAGAATATAGCCTACTTTTTTATCCGTTATCCAGTTTTTAATTCTGAAAATCTGGTCACCCTAAATAAACTAAAAAAATAAAATAAAATACAAAATGCTACTCAATAGAGTCATTTAAAACATGTTACCTTTTCCACCATCTGATACTGAAATTCTAAAGATAAATAGAAAATTAAAGCCTTCAAATCTACAGCCAAGTCAGTCATTCTGGGATGAATCAGAAAGAAAAAATAATCAATAGATCTTTTATTTGGACTACCTCTAAACATGTTTTTTGTCCCTAAAACTCTAAACTCCCTAAAAATCTTTGCACTGCTTCACTTTTTTCAGTTTCATCCAGTTCAGTATTTTGGTTTCAAGTATCTGCTGCAACCCAACAGTGTAAGAGCTGAAAATAAACTTTTTTCTTTGGAAAACTCAACTGACTTGCATATATGAAGCTGTAACTTAATGAGCAAATAACTTACTTAATTTCATCAACATTATTAGAGGTTCTGGGTCGACATCAGTAATTAAGAAGTCTCATTGTTCTCCATTTAAGGACACAAACATGATATCCACTGAACTAATATGTGACTCATACTCAATCCAACAAAATGTCATTACTATTACGGATCCAGCATTTTCAGTTCAGTTAAGTGTGGGGACTGTAAAAAGCAGTTTTACCTTGAAACTCAGTTAACTTGTTAGAAAATGGAGTCCAGACAGTTTGTGCTCCAAAAGGTTCAGAAACAGCTTCAGTCAGAATTCAGACAATAGGCCAGACTGTTTTTTTTAACTGTCTAAAATTGCATAAACTGGTAGTTGTGAGAGACGATGACTTGGACGACACAAGCCCACACATTTGCAGCAGGTGTGTTCGTCTGAGTGACTTATAGACGTGTTCAGTGGAGCAGAGACGACCAGCTCCAGCTCCAGTCCATGCATCATCCTCAGACCAGCGCCTGCAAGTGTCGGCCATCTTTAGCCCCTCTCTACGTCTTCATTCCAGGCACAATTTGCACCTCTTCGTCTGCAAAGGTGGGATTTAAGTATACGGAGATTAAAGAATTAAAGTTGGATTCAATAAAAACACAATGAACTACTGTTAGCAAATATCTTCTGCTTTAAATATTGATCCATAATCTTGTGTTTTCAGCATCCAACCAAAAACACATGAACTCATTTTGAGTAAACAAACTCAAGCGCATGTGCATGACAGAAATAGTGTCTTAAATAGCACTTGGCCAATGGGTAACATATAGGAGTAGGTACTAATGTCTTACTGAGTGCCTCATAATGAATAAAAAATAAATTCTACGTTAATATTTGACACAAAGTCAAAGGAGGACATATACAGTCTGCTGATTGGCCGATTGTACTTGTTGGGAACTATTAGCAGTTCTGTTAAACCTGCCTTAAAAGATGGAAAGAAATGAAATTGAGCGAAGACACAAGGTGGTGCCAGCCTATAAGGCAGGCCTATTCAACTTAAGGCTTAAATTGGCCCTTCAAAGATTTGATTTGGTCCTCAACCCATTTTCCAAATATTTCAATTAATATACTTTCTCTTGCTTGCCGGTTAAAAACTGGGCTACTATACTTTATACTTGATTTGGTCCTATTTTAGTTATTCTGGTTTATTTCTGCTTTGGACCTTGTTTGGTCCCAGTTTAGTCCTGGTTTAATGCCGAGACTTTGTTAATATAAATCTTGTCCTTGTTTAATTTTGGTTCAGCACTGTTTTAGAAATTTTGTAGAGCATTAACATTCAAACAGACTATAGCAGTATTGTTTTATTTTTATTACTGAAACAGAATTAGTGCTGTAGATATTTGGCGTAGCCCTAAATTTGGTCAAAAGTGGTGACGTTTTGTGCAACTGTCCGGCCTAGAGGCTATCTGGTCTTTGGTAAAGTTTGCATATTGTCATGTTCTGATGAGTTTCGTCTTGGCACTAAGCTTTCCATCAATCCAAAACACGCACAAACATCTCCTGATCAATAACCTAACTCACACCAGATGGATCTGTGTAGCTCTCTGAAGGGAGTTCTACCTACGATCCATCTGCTGTCAGGAGGAGGCGGGACATCATGATCAACATTTGAAAAACATTTGAGTGAAAAGCTCATGTTATCTGTCCACAAAGGCACAAGTGCTTCTGTGTGCATCGTTTCAAAAAACAAATTAAAACAGTAAAAAAAAAAAAAAACAGACTGCTACAATAAGTCCAAATACATCGACTGGTGCCACAGTTTTTGATTTAGTTTGCACCTTTCATTTCTGCCCGAGCCACACTGTTGAGCTGTGGCTGGTGTTTCAGCAACATTAGGCTAAATGCAACAGGCAGATATCACATTATTAAACCAACACAGCAGATCTAAACATGATTTATCAATAACTGTAAATACCTCTGAGCAGCAATACTTCTCTCTTGACCAATTTTACTTTTTCTCTCTATACCTTCCTCCCTTTGTCTATCCAGTTTCCTCCTAGCATCCCCCCTCTTTTACCTTCTCTGCCTCCCTTCCTCCTGTCTCTCTCTCTCTTCACCTCTTTTCTAAATCTCTCTCTATGCCCCCCTCTCTTCTTCCCTATCTCTCTCTTTGTCTTTTTTCTCTCCTTCTCCATCTCTGTCCCGCCCTTGTCTCTTTCCCCTCGTCTCTCCTTCTCTCATCCCATCTCTTGCTCTCTCTCCTTCCCTCTGTCTTTCTTCTCCCTCTCCCTTGTTCTTTCACATACTCTCTCTCCCATCCTCTATCTCCCTGTCTCTCTCTCCCCCTCTGTTTTACTCTCTCTCCCTCTCTCTCTCTATCTCCCTCACCCCCCTTTCTCCCTTGTGTTGATCTGCCTCCCTTTCTCTCCCTCTCCTCTCTCCCCTTCTCTCTCTTTCTCCAATTCTCTCTCAAGCTCTCTCTCTCTCTCTCCTCTCCTTTCATCTCTCTCTCCTCTCCTCAATCTCTCTCTTCCTCTCTCTCAGGTCTCTCTCTTCTCCCTCCATCCTTCTCTCCCTCTCTCTCGCTCTCGTCTCTCTCTTCTCTCCCTTTCTCTCTCCTCTCTCTTTCTTCCGCTCTCTCCCTCGCTTCCCCCTCTCTCTCTTCTCTCTCTCGCTCTCTTCTCTCTCTTCCTCTCTCTCTCTTCCTTCCCTTTCCCTCTCTTCTCTCCCTCTTTCTCCCTCTCTTCTCTCTCTCGCTGTCTTCTCTCCCTCTCTCTCTTCCTCTCTCTCTTCTTTCCCTTTCGCTCTCTCTCTTCCCCCCTCTCTTCTCTCTTTCTCTCTCTCTCCCCTTCTCTTCTCTCTCTCTCTCTCTCTCTCTCTCCCTCATCACTCTGTTTAATGAAGCCACACCTCCTGCTGCTGCTGTCTCTCTCAGACACATCTCTTTATAAAATCACGTCCACACATTTCCATGTTTTGAAGGTTAGTCCAATAAAACACTTCCTGGTTTGTTTTGAACAGAACGATTCGGGACAAAAATGCTGAACTGAGTCGTAAACTGCACCACACATTTTCACACAATTGCGCTTGAACGAGCCACATAAAAATAAAAACTAAATATGTGATTGTCCCAGAGGGAAATTACCTTGAACAAAGTGTGGCGAGATTGAACGCACCAGAAAACACTGACGGAATGTGAAGTCTTTTGTTTTTGTAATGCACAATCAAACATTTGCTTTGTATTTTCACAACACTGTTCTGTCTTTGTTCAAACCCGACAAAAACAAACCACTCAGACTATTCTATGTACAGTATACACACAAAGTACATAGGTGAAGTGTGTTGCTCATCATTGTGATAATATAGAATTCAAGGCAGTTATGTCCAGATGGAAGACAATATCCCTGAGCCTCATTCATGACGCGTTCTTACAAACTCATTTGTTTTTTGATGACTTTGTGCAAACAATTTTGACATCCAAAAAATGTGTTCTTAGCTGAAAATGTTTCTCTATAAGAACAAATCTCAACACAACATAACTGTATTACTCCTATGTTTAAATATATATATTTTGTATTATTATTCATATTTCATGGTTGTAGGTTATGCATTTTATTGTCAGAGCACTCTGAAAATAACAATAAAAGCTCTTTACAACAGAGACACACCAGAGTGTTTGTGCTGCAGTCACATGACACACCAAGTTAAAGGAACTAAACACATTTTTTTTACAATAAAAACACAGATACTGTATCTTATTTATGTATCTATTCGGGGAGAAATGAGTCTGACCTCAGATAATAATGTCTTGTTTCTTCACCAAACTCAAGTTTATCTGTGGTTGTTAGTATTGTGGTTAACTGCTGTTAGCATAGCAGGTCTCACTCCTAACAGCTGTGAAGAAAGTCTAAAATAAATAGGGCCTGATTTATCAAGGCAGGGGCTAAATTGCGGGTGCAAAAAAAAAAAAAAAGGAAAAAAAAAAACACAAAACAACAAACAAACAAAACAGGTATGAACAACTTCAAATCCTGCATCTTTAGAGTGAGAGTGTGTGTGAGAGAAAAAATGTCATATCTGCCAAGGTTTTGCTCCCCCTAACCGGTTTTGCACATGAGCAAATGCTTGATAAATCTGGCCCATAGTTGTGAACAATTCGGAGGCTCAGAATATAGGTAAGTGAGTGAAACATGTGACTAACGCAAGAAGGTTCAAATTAATAATTTTTGTTTACATTTTTAAAGAAGAAACAACCAGATACAGGACTTTTAATTGGAATAACAATCCTCAGAATATTCCAGATTTGGCCCAGACTAAAAGCAAAGTAGTTTGACTCCACAGATGAACCTGTCCCTGGTCTCTCTCTGACGCAGTCACACAATCCTGGTTTATCCCTCGGACACACACTTCTCACAACAAGGTCACATCCCCTGCTTCTCCTGCTGCTCTGCCTTTATCTGTCTATTTCTCTTTCTCTCTCTCTCTCTCTCATCCTACCTTACCCCATTCTCTTTCTCTCTTGTCCCCCCTCTTTCTCTCCCTCTCCTCTTCTCTTCTTTTCTCCCAGTCTGTCTCTCGCTCATTCCTTTTTCCCCTCTCTCTATCTCTCTTTTTCTTTCTCACCCCCCTACTCTTTTTCTCAGGCTGTCTCTCTCTCTCTCTCCCTGTCCTTTCTCCCTCTGTCTCCTGTTCATCTTACCCCCCATGTCCCTCTCCTTTGGTCACACCTCTCTCCCTCCTCTCTTTCTTTTGCTCATTCTCTCTCTGTAGCTCCCTCTCTCATACCACCTTTCTTCTCTTTCTCTCAGCCCCCCTCTCTTTCTCTTCTTCTCTTTTTCACTTTCCCTCTCTCTGTCCCTCTCCCCACCCCTCTCTCTCTTCCTTCTCTCTCTCCTGCCAGTCCCTCTCCCTCTCTACCCCCTTCTCTCTCTCCCTTGTCTCTCTCTCCATCGATCTCTCTTTCCCTCTCCCCTCTCTCTCGCTCCTGTCAGTCTCTCTCTCAACTCTCCCTCTCTTTCCTTCCCTCTCCCTCTCTCTTGTCTCTCTCTCTCTCTTCCATCTCTCTCCTTCCGCCTCCCTTCCTTCTCTCTTTCTCTCATTTCCTCTCTCTCCATCTCCTCCCTTCCTTCTCTCTCTCCTATTTCCTCCCCTCTCTCTCTTCTCTTTCCTCTCTCTCCTCTCTCCTCCCTCCTTACTCTTTCTGTCCCAGCTTCCTCCCCTCTCTCTCTTTGTCCCTCTCTCCTCCCCTCTATTTCTCCTTTCCTCTCTCTCTCTCTCTTTCTTTCTCCTCCCTCCCTTCTCTCCTCCCTCCCCTCTCTCCCTCCCCTCGCTCTCTCTCTCTCTCTCCTCCCCTCTCTTTCTCTCTCTTCCTCTCCTTCCCTCCGTCTGGGGGGAGCAGATGGGAAATGGCGATGACGGAAACTGTCCGTTAGCGAGGGAGAGAGACTGAAGCCAGCACTGACAGATGACAGAGTTTGTACTGTAGCTTTAGCGCCGACATAACAAATACAAATTAACTGAATAGTTCTTCAGAAGAGTGAGGCTTACACATGGAAGAGGAGGACGATTTATGGTGAAAAAAAAGACAAAATAAAAAAAAAAAAGGACAGATTGGGCGGTTTAAGGCCAACTGCAATTCTTAAGTGAAACGTAACTCTATAGTAAACAGATATGACTCCAGGTTATAGGAGACAATGGTAAATGTCTGATGACAACTGAACAGACTTTAGGTTACAACCAACAGAATCACAAGACATGACTAAAGATGATTTGGTTGATCTCTTTGGATGATTTGGATCTGTGTCAGTGCAGTGGACAAAGTGACAAACATGTTGACAACACTGACCAAGACAAAATATCTAAACCTTTTAAGGCAACCACAAAAATGAAACTATTCCTGTAGCTGTCCCTGTGGACAAACTGCTCTAGTGTCTCAGGTGTGTGCAGGTCCAGTCCAGTGTTTTGTTCTTAGTCATTCTTGGCAGTATCTGTATGTTTTTTAAACTTTATCCTGTTGGAGACTGACATGTGATAGAGACACTACTCAAATTTTGCCCCAGACCTAAACAGAACCAAACAGCCCCACAACATAATCAAGTTCCTTCATGTTTCACAGTCTTGTTTAATATTCTTTATGTTTTTATGTATAGAGCTGATGACCTATCAACGAGGTGTTTTTGGCTCATCGGTCCAAAGTGTTGAGGACACATAGTTGTCCCTGTTAATCTAAGAGTTGTGCAGAAAACTCTGGATATCTGAGGCTGGAGAAGTTCATTTACCATCGGTCCATAAGCAGAGACTGAAATACTCAATACATTGTGATAGTTCTGACTATTCAAGGCTGTGCTTGAATAGCCAATACTATGGCGGAAATGAAATGCATAGTAGACCACTTCTGTGAGATGAGTTCACTGAGGAATTTGACAGAGAAGGATAAATTCTGTAATAGTTGAATGGCAGCCATCATTGATTCGCGTAGTAATGTCAACAGTAATGAAACTCCAGGTGTCCTTGTTAAGACCGTAAGCACAAGATAGACATTTTTCTTGTTCAAATAAAGACATGTCCTATCAACTGATTAGTTTTCTTTATATTGCAAATGTTCTGAAGCTAAACATTATCTTTTGATGTTGTCAATTATCTGAATTTCAGAAGTCTAAAAAAATGTAATGGAGCTCCTGCAAAAACAACAACTTGCATAGAAAATGAATAGGATACTGTGTGTTTGTATTAGGGCTGTGCAATTAATCTTGCCTGACCAGCCAGTCCCTACACGCTTTGACAGACTCTTTACAAACCGTGAAACCCGGAAATTCCACCAAAACAGCGACACGATGTTTTCATAAACATTTAGCGCGAGGATTTTTTCAGTCTGAAGCCCCTCAACACGATTTTCTGCTCACGTTTTAAAGAATTGATACGTTCATTGTTCAGCATGAGCTGAATCAGCAACGTTCGCCTTCTTGAATGTTTTGAAATGGGGCTTGCAAGCAACTTCCGACTTTTAGTGTCACGTGTCATAATCGCCGTGCTTGATTGGATCGTCTTAACTTTGGGAGACAACTTTATTGGCTAACCGTCAGGTCCCAGACCCTTCTGCATTCAAACAGAATGTAACAGAATGTATATATAGGAGGGGCTGGCTGGTCAGGCAACAATGAATCACTTTTTCAATTTAAAAAAAAAATGTGTAATTGAGCAATTGTGATTGTGACTGTAACTTGTAGGTCTGTTTATAAGGGCTCATGTTTCCTTGATTTGGAAAAATAGGTGGTTTCTACAGTTACAGCAGTTTATGCATTCATTAATGTAGAATGATTATTTGCTTACCTGTCTCGCTAAGCAAATAATCATGATTTCAGTTATGTTAGTTTGTGTACAGATTTATATGAAAAGCTGTCTGCAATTTTCTACTTTTTGTTCGACCAAAGAAGCGACTAAACAACTAAACAATTACAGCGCAAGTAATATGAGGATAATAGAAACAGATCCACAGTTTAAAGCTGCAGAACTAATAAGCATCACCGTTTCATTGTGACATTTTGTCCATTTCGTCAAATCAAATCAAATATCAATAGATTGTCATTTACAGTAGTGATATTTCAAAACTCTGCTTGAACCACTTAAAGTCCTTAGTTTATGCTTTAATTTACACTATGTACAGGAAGTGGGCGGGGCTAAGGTGTTTCTGAGCTCAAGCTTCAGTTCCAGGACAATACAGGATTACTGAAAAATAAAGAAGTCTATCTAAATCCACGTATGACTACATGAATGATGAGGAAACACTGATGCAACAAGAGCAAACGCCTTGTAAAGTTGCTTTTGCATAATATGTCTCTTTTATTTCTGTGTTGGCTTTGAATTGTACATGTAAAGCAGCTAAAGCCTGGTCATGTTTCCTCTGCTCCTGTCAAACCCTGGGCCTGCTCTCCTTCTGCAGCTCTGAAGGATGGGTCCAAGTCCTCGTCCTGCGGGGACAATAAAGTCTGTCTTAATCTAACGCTGCATTATTGATGCAGACTTAGTTCAAATGGATTAGCTGCTCTTTCACCGAGGCCAGATGGAGACGCAGGGATGGTTTATGAACAGACCTGTGCATTATTCAGGTCTGTGAAATAACAGGCTTCAGGCAGCGCTCACACTCCAGTCACATCTCATTCACAAGATCTGATCACTGTGTGTAACGGCCACATAATGAGGGGATTAGTGTGAGAGCGGGCAACAGGTGGGACTGGATATGGAGCCAAAATACTGCAGAATCTACAACATTTAAAAACAATATGGTAATTGGGAAAACAAGTTTTAAAAGTAAACTGTGAATGATTGACATTGTGATTGGTCCAATGTGTTTTATTCTTCTTTCCTTCACTTTGTTTTGTTCACCTTACAGCCTGTTCCAATATCACGTCATATAAATAGTGGGTCATGTCAACACACTTTCTGTTCATGACGATCAGCCGACTTGTTATTGATCTCACTGAACACAATATATTTTTTCTGTGTTTTGGTGAGGCGAGGTTACATTTGGGATTAACAGCTGTGCTTAGGTCTAGGTGAGTGTACGTGGGGCTGGGAGTTGACCAAGATTGGGTTCAGGGCTTTGCTAAAATTTAAAGGTTGAATGGAGGATAATGTCATGTAGTTATGGCAAACAGCAAAGACTCATAAAAATGTATAAACTGTGGGCATGGTGGGCCAGTAAAACATTGACAAATAGAAAACGTGGTATTGGACTGTTAATTGATCGATTAACAGTCCAATACCCCGTTTGATCAAACCCATTATTTTCCCATATAGCTCATTGGCCCAATAAACAGTGGTGGGCAACCGGCGTGGTTTTGTGTGATGAAACACATGAATCATTTTAAAAACAGCTGCTGACTTGGTCTTTTCTTGGAAAATCCTTCAAACATAAATGAAGGATTGATAACACATCTTATACCTGCACCATGAAAATGAACTGGGACAGATAACTGCGCCCAAACACAATATCAGAACATATGCATTATCTCAAGTCTGGTTGGTTCTGGTCAACACAGTGCATCACCTCTGTTCACTGATTGTACTTCCTGGTTTTCAAGAACCGTCTGCAGTTGTGTGATCACTGACCTATTAGCTGGAGTGAAATGAAATGGTGCAGAAGGACTGTAGTGCCAGCCTGACTGGTCTAGAGTCAGTAATAGGGATCACCGTACACTCTCTTCTGATATTTACCTCAGCCTTATATTATGTACAACCTGTGAAAGCTCTCAGGCTCTCTCCATTTGTGAGCCGCTGCTTTTGGTGGATTTTTGGACGAGTTTCAAAGCTGCTGACATAACTCCTTTTTGAGTTTGTCAGACAGATCCCGGGCCGTCTTGTATCAGTGAAGAAGAGTCTGCTTTGTAACCATCAACGCTGTGAGCTGCAAATGCACAGGCTTTAGACTGAGCACACTCTATAGGCCAGACGACTGCGTGAGAAAATGATTCAATAAGCCTACACACTGCTTTGAGCTCATAAGATCTGGAATTCTCTTCAACAGTCACCGTCCAAAATAATAAAGAAGACATGCCTTTGTCAGCAGAAAGAAGCTAATGTCTTTTCAGTTTTGTGCTACTGCAGACTCTTTAAGATCGCTGTACACAAGATTTAAAATGAAAAATATTATACATAGACTTCTTTAACAATTGGACAGGCCAACAGAAGAAAGAGGATAAACAAAGTAAGTAATTGCAGGAGAACAAAGATCCACTCACACAGACTCACACTTTGTTGAAAGCTGTATGTTCATTTTCTTTCAGAGGCGATATTCATGACTAGAGCAGACCAAAATGGAAGAAAAAACAGATCTAAATTACAATTCTGGGTGTTGGTTGGAGAAAATCTTGGATCTCAGTTAACCAATGCAGGCCAGTAGCATTTGGCTCTAGGAAACAGTTAGCATTAATGACAACATGTCACAAATCCACTGAGGCTAGAAGTCGGTCCATTGGCTGAAAATGTTCCATGTGTTTATTTATTTTCATATTCAGTCTGACTTATGCAAATGAAGAATTTACATTTGACCCTTTGTACAACACAAAACTGATCCAAAACAGTTTAGAAATATAAACAAAAGGATTAACTTTCTTTTCAAAACTGCAGAGCTGATAAGCCCCGCCCATTTACAGTGATAAGTCCCGCCTCTTCATAGAACTGTAACGACCGGTGCTCATTGCTCGTGGCTACATGACAATAGTGAACACCTGAACACTTGATTTCTGGGTATGGGGCTGTCTAGTGACAAACTCATTGGCCATATGTGTATCGATACAGGTGATCAGGATACTTAAACTAATTATAAATGTTACACTGGACTGCTGCTTTAAGACTGAAGCTATTGAGCTAAAAAATGAAATATTCATAAGACACTTCCATCCAATAAGCAGTGGTAACACAATTCTTCTGCGGTTTGTTTTTCTGCATACTTAAAGTTACATTCTCAACATTGATTTTAAGGAGAGCTGCACTCAAAAACATGTTGAATTTTTTTTTTTAACTGAAAAATACAATACTTTTCTATTGACCCTATTTTGTCCCGCCCACTTGGCTTGGAAATGCACTTCCTGTTTAGCTCTGTTAAGGTAGCTAACGTGTTTGTTTGTCTGTCTTGTGGGGCAATTTTAATTAAATATAATGACAGTTAAAATAAACCCATCGACTGAAATCTACAGGCTAAATGCAGCTAAACAGGAAGTGCATGTCCTAGAAAAGTAGGCGGGACAAAATAGGGTCAATAGTCTTTCTACGTTTTCTCATTTTGGTCAGTAAAATATCCTGATACGTCTCGTACAGAGGGATTATTTGTTTATCAAGACAGGAAATATGCGCGCACATGGGTGCAGAAAGAGGTGCTGTTCATTCATTTATCCATCCATCCACTTTGTTTATAAAGCACATTTTATAAGCAGGACTGTTTCCAAAGTGCTCTACAAAGAAATAATTAACATCATTCACACAAGCTGTGGCAACAACACTCACCCGGGCTGTTGTCAGCCAACAACAAGAGTTTATCCACTGTGTGAAAACAAAGGTTATTCACATTTGTGAATGAAATTTGCCCCTACAGCCCTTAAATGTACATTCAGGTGAAAAAATGATGAGAAAAACACTGTCTCAAGCTTCAGGAGACAGACGTTTGTCAGACTGGTTCAGACTTGATCCAAACAGCTGCTCTTGTCCCGTTTTGTTGTTTTTAAAGAAGTTTCCCAGCCAACTAGACTGACAGTGTCTCTTTCTTCATGGGGCATGCGCAGTAGAGCAGAAAGTGACACTGACCAATAATTCCTCTAACAAAGGAATTGTATTGAAATATACATGTATCAGGATATATCATATCAAAATGCTCTTGGCAATACCCAGCCCTAGTCAAGTGCAGATAAGTGGGCAGGGATAGGTGGCAGGTGAAAATAGGATTTTTTAGAGCACTCAAGCATAAGCTGTTGGACAATACAAGTTTAGTCAAACATCCAGAATTCAATGTAATTACAACTTTCATTCTTTCCTTCAATAACCTAAAAATGACGATCTTCCAGATAAGTTCTCCTCATGACGCATCAAAAGCAAACAATACATTTACTTGCAGAATAATGTCTGTAAATAAGGCTAAAATGAAAGGATTGGATACAGCTACAACATCATTTTTCCTCAGATGCATTGCTAAAAGAAGAAATCAGGACTAGTTTAGCCCAAATGTACAGTACATCAGAATTGCAGATAGCTTTAGCCGCCAACCACCACTGCTCCGCTCTGTGGATGCTGCTAAAAGATTTATGGAGTCAGAGGAATTAGAAGGAGCCCCGTCTTCTATCGATTCTGCTGTCAGTGATATCATTCCATACACAGAGGAACAGTTGGTGCGGAGCATGAAGTCAGCCGCACAAATTATCCTCCGCCAGACGAAATACAGCTCCCCAAATCTCCCCAAAGAACGCACCTGTATTTTACCTTGAAAGCTGACCTCACGCTGCGTCAGAGTGTATTAATGGGCAGCGCAGTTGTAATGTAAATGTGTTTCTCGTATGGGACAGCATAATGAAGCTCAGGATGGATAGACAGGCTCTTTAAGACAGATGAGTCGCGTCAGAGAAAGAGCCAAGGCCGGAGTCTCATCATCAATCACACGCAAACGTAATGATTGGAAATGATGGCACCACCAAACACGGGATGGGTTTTAAAGAGACAGAGCGCAGGATCAGCCCGCCGTGTTTATACCACGTTAGTCGGGTCAAACGGAGGTCGAGAGACGCAGGTAAAAACTGGTTCAGCAATGCAAACGTGTGGTTTAATGTGGATTATGCTCATTTACAGTGAGATGGTTTGTTCATAAACATTTGTGATGATCTGTCCTCAATTCTCCTAATGTTAAGAGCTCTATTAGTTACTGTATGTAAAGGATTTGGTATGACTTATATTGTATAGTATAGGTTCTATAGACACTTGTTGCTATCTTTGCAATGTAAGCATTCACTCACATGCATTCTGAGTGTCTGAATTATTGACCACAATGTGTCTTGAAGCTCCTTTCACCACTTTCAGAAACTAAAAGAAGTTCTGCTTTGTCAAAATTTTAACAACATTTGCTAACAATGCTAACAACATACAGATCAAACTTCCTGGATATCAGAAAGTAGGTTCAGAGTGCTGTGCTTTTCTTCCTGGGTTTCTTCCTTTCTTCTGAAAACAAAAAAACAAAAAACAAAAACAAAATACGCATTGGGGCCTTTAAAAATGGATACAAATAGTCAACAGATTGGAGCTCAACAGTGGAAGATCGCCCTGGTTCAGTCAGTAAATTACTCTAGTGTAAAGTGTCAGGATTTTTGAAAAATTCAATTATTAAGAGTTTAAAGACATCACAGGCTGGCCAGCTAACTCGGATCCACAGTGAGAATATTTTCAGTATAAAAAATGCCCTAATAACTTCAGTTTATAAAGCTGCAGAAATAGCTTTTAAACAAAAATGTAGGTTTTCTGCTCTTGTGGAGATTCATCATGGGAGTTCACGCTTGTTGAATCGGGAAGTGGGCGGTCACAGCCTTGTGATCAGGGGATTTGGGCCAGCAATTACCATTTTGGCTTTTGTTTTAGTTCTGCAATGCAAATGATCATACTTTGCTTCAAAATAACCTTGTTAAGTTCCCTAAAACTAAGCAAATACAACTTTTCAGAATAAATCAAGAAGAAAGGTAAAATTGCAAATCTAAAGTGCTTTGAGTGTAATCTTCAAGGACCTGTTACAATTACTACACTTACCCTGTTTCATTCATTCAACATGTCCAAGGACAAAAACAAGCTCAGAAGAAGTTCTACAAAGAACAATAAAGAAATGACATATTCATTCATTTCTACCATTTGTTCCCATTTAAGTAACTGAAACACCCAGAGCAATGGCCAATTTACAGAGGGTTTTTTTGTTTATCAACACGGGCGATGCAACCCACCTCCAGAAAGAGCCTGCGCTCATAGACACAAACAAAAGCACCATTGTCAACTACTACAAGAATATATCACTGTGCAAAAACAAACGTTCTGCTGCCAATTCAACATTTGTGAATGAAATCCGACCCTACAACCCTTAAAAGTTACATTTAGGTGAGTGAAAAAACAAGTTTCAGGAGACAGACGTCGTTCAGACCTGATTAAATCAGCAAATCAGCTGCTCTCGTCTTGTTTTGTTGTTTTATTCAAAGAAGTTTCCCCATGTAAACAGACGGAGAGAAGCGCTTTCTGCATAACACATGTGCAGTTGGACGGAAAGTGACATTGACTGAAAATCCCTCTATAGACACTGACAGATTCTCTCTCATTTATTCACTAGGAGACTTTTACAGTGGCACTAATTGACCTGTACTTGCATGTTTTTGAAGGAGGGAGGAAGTCGGAGTACCAGAAAAAAAACCCGGTCACATGGAGAGAACATACAAACTCTACAAGAGAGATATGGATATTTTATATATAAATCCATAAAAAAAAAAACACAAAATGTTCCCCACAAAGACACAGACACATGGCCTTTAACAGCCCAATCCTTTCTCCTCATTCACATCCTTCTTCGGCATGACTGTACTTTCGATTTTTCCATTGGCCCCAAACCAGAACAGCCGGTCAATACGCTCTCCATAATACGACCTATGCTTTGTGATTATGATGGATGCACGGAGCTGTGACAGGAGAAAGAGTCCATCCACAGCCATGCATTAAACATGAGCGCCTCGCATTCATCTCCATATCAAGCTCCTCTTATTGACCCAAACACATTACAGCTGACCGCGGATTAAAAAGCACATTTAGGTAGCTCTGTGATGACGGAAATTGCAGGTTTATAGCGTCGGATGTGCTTTGTGTGAATTATTCGTTCAAAAGGAAGAGACGACTGGAGCTGCTTTGGAGCCAGAGCTGTGTTTTCCAAAGCTATAGAACGGTACACAAAGATCTTCTACAACAAACAACATAAGGAGAAGTAATCCTTTTAAGTAGAGAAAGAGAGAGAGGGGAGGGAGGGGGAGAGAGAGAGAGAGGGAGAGAGAAGAGATAAAAGAGGCAGAAATAGAGAAAAGAAAGACAGAGAGAGGCATGGAGAGAGAAATAAGTGAGAGAAGAGAGAGACGGGCAAGTAGAGAGAGAGAGAGAGGCAGAGAAAGAGAGGGAGGGAGGGAGAGTGAAAAGGTAGAAAGAGAGAGAGGCAAAGGGAGAGAGGAAGAGAAAGAAAAGATAGCGGGAGAGAGAAGAGAAGAGGATGAGAGGGATAGAGAGAGGAGGGAGAGAGAGGGATGAGAGAAAGAGGGAGAAGAGAGAGGGAGCGAGAGAGAGAGACAGAGAGCGAAAGAGAGAGAAAGAGAGAGGGGGAGAGGGAGGGAGAGATAAAATAGAGAGAATAAAGAGAGAGAGGCAAAGAGAGTTACAGAAGAGAGAGAAAGAGAGAGAAAGGAGAGAGGGAGTGAGAAGAGACGAGGAAAAGAAAGAAAAGAGAGCGGGAGAGAGAAGAGAACAGAAAGAGAGGGATAGAGAGAGGAGGGAGAGAGAGAGGGAGAGAAGAGAGGGAGAGAGAGAGAGGGAGGAGAGAGAAAGAGGGAGAAGAGAGACAGAGCGAGAAAAAGAGACATAGAGCGAAAGAGAGAGAAAAGGGAGAGGGGGAGAGGGAGGGAGAGATAAAATAGAGAAAAGAAAGAGAGAGAGGCAAAGAGAGGGAGAGAAGAGAGAGAAAGAGAGAGAAAAGAGAGAGGGAGTGAGAAGAGAAGAGGAAGAGAGCGATAGAGAGAAAATAGAGAGGGAGAGAGATGGGAGATAGAGAGAAAGAGACAGAGAGAAAAGAGGCAGAAATAGAAAAAGAGAGACAGAGAAAAAGAAAGACGGATAGAGAGAAGAAAGGGAGAAAGATAGAGAGCGAGGCAGAGGGAGAGAGAAGAAAGGGAGAGAGAGGAGAGAGAGACAGCAATAGAGACAAAAAAGGCAGAAAGTGAGAAAAGAGAGAGACAGGGAGAGAGGGATAGAGAGAACAAAGGGAGAGAGAGAGAAAGAAAAAGAGGGAGAGAGCTGCATATGTGACACATCTAAAGGAAGGCTTTTCACAGACAGAAGTGGTACATACTTGTTTCATTAGAAGAGGCTGATAATGTGGGTCTTTTATTTAGTCTCAAAGTAAAGTATCAGTGACAAACACTTATATTAAAAACACTCTATATAAGAAGCAAGCAGTAATATTTATATACATTTGTTGGTTGTTAATATCCAACCAACAAACTTTTTAGGTGTCTGGGTTTGTTCATTTATAATATAACTGACCTATAAAGTTTTAAGAACTTGAAACTGATATCTTTCTGAATCTCGTTAAATAACGGCTGGTGTAAAGTTGAGTCTGGAACTTTCCAAGCAAAATCTGGAGAATCAGGAGAATCTGGAGACCAAGAATATGCAAAGACTTTATTATTACACTTTTTAGCGTTCCTCTGTGGAGAGAGGAGAGCCTTGCAGAAGGACAACCATCTCTGCAGCAATCCACCAACCAGGGCTGTATGGTAGAGAGACCAGATGAAAGCCACTCCTTGGTTAAAGGAGCATGGCAGCCCGGCATGGCTGCCATAGTTTAATACCAAATATATGAGACAAAGCAGCAGAAGAGTCAGTTTGTCTCTGCTAAAGTAGCCCAGTTGTTTGTACAGTAAAGCTTTGTTAAGAAGCTAATTATGTGCATTTATAACAGAGGCTCTGCTCATTAATGCAGCTTCACCTGCTCCAGTTCAAAACACTAAAACATCTAATACTAAAGAGGCTCTATTAGATTACATCTTAAAACAAATAATGCACAAGAGTCTTTGAATACTAATGTGCACACAGTAAAAGCATAATCACAGCATAATCTAAATATCTGAGAGATAAGTCTGCGTATATTCTTTCCAACTCAGCCAAAACCACACTGATTTGCCTCCAGGATGTAACAACTATCTTAAAGTGAAGCCAAACAATAAAACATTTCTTTTTGGCTCTTAAACTATGTAGATGGTGTTTAAGCACTGCTACTGTTCTGACTCTTTTTTTTTTTTTTTGGCAAACTTAGTGCAAACAGAGTAAATGAAAGTGACCACTACTGTATATAACTTTGGATTTGTATTTTCTGGTCCAAACAGTTACAAACTGACTGTGTCTCACTGCACAGACTCATGTGACGTCTTCATTCATCAATACTATGACTTGATTGATTGAAATTATATATTTAGTTCTGTCCTTGTTCTGTCCACTTGTTTGTTAAATATATATTTTTAAGGAATAAGTCATTTTCTTTTTATTTTATACTTGAACAGAGCTGCATTAAGAAATCATAACACGTCAGTGCTTTATACATAGGAAACATTTGTTTAGTTGATTCATGATATGACTGTTACTCACACTGCTCCCCTCCACTCTCAGCCCCTTCTTTCACTTTCTCCTTAAGCTTTCCCAGCAGTTAGCTTTGTTTGAAATGTGTTTGTGAGTAAAGTATGTAAGGTTAGCTTATTTTTAAGATATTAGTTGTTGTCATGTCTGTGTAATTGTACCTTTTTTGTCAGAACCAAACATGTTGCAGGAGAAACTTCATATTGTCCAATCAGAGCAGTCAGACAGTGCCAGGCTTTACAGATCCCAGCAGGCCTTTGATATTTGTCCTTCTGCAACTGTGAGACAAATGACAGTTGTAAATATCCTCATGTCTGTGGCCTGCTCGCTTTACAAGAGTCTAAACTTCTCAAGTGTTCAGTCGGCTTCTCGTGTAGCGTTATATACATGTTTTGTTTTGTTTTTTGTCATCAAATGGAAACATGTCTGAAGAAATGCAGCAGGTGTTCACGTCACGTCTGTGCAAAATATGACTCATAAGAGGCTTCAGCACGAAAACATTATTTTTGCTGGAATTGAAAAGAGATTTCAGCGATTCCCGATAGACAGAGCAGCTCTTTTCAGCATCTGCCCAGAGTCGCACAAACAGGAGCAAAGAGGAGCATTTTTAGTCCATTTATGAAACCTCTAGTTCATCTCTAACTCACCAGGGACAGTGATGTGTAACCTCTCTGTTCAGAACATCCACAAGAGAGCTATGCCAAAACAATAAAAAAAGCAAATGTTACGATCAATGTTTAACTTCTTCAAACAGGTTGTGTTGATGTGACTTGAGTAGAGCTGGAGAACATATTGAATTGTAGATAATACAGTGAATGGTGTTGTTAAGATATGCCAAAATCAAGTATCAAAACATCCTCCAGGACAAAGATAGTTTGGCAGCTAAAATTAATTCTATTTATTGTTTTTTTTGCTGTAATACAAAAAGTTAAAGTGTCTATTCTCTGATAACTAACTTTAGCAATCTGAACACATCCTTTTAAACCTGACAAAGAAGTTTAAAGACATTTCTCTTGGATCTATATAATATCCAGTGTTTACAATAACATAACTTAAAATGTATTTATGCATAGCACTGACATCTCGTCAATGTATCTGTTCAGATGGAAATGAGTCTGCAATGTCTGGTCTAATAATTCACCAAACTCCACCATGTTATGGTCTGTTATTGTTGTTGGCATACTAGCATGTCTTGCTCCTGACAGCTGTGATAAAAGCTTGAAACACATTGTGCTGAACAACTCAAAGGCTCGGAAAGCATTAGGTAAGTGTTTACCCAGAACTACATTGGCAATAGAGACAAAAGAAAAAGCATATTTTTTCATGCAAAGAAAAGTGGAAAATAAGAGAACCTTTGATTCCTCCACAAAGAAGAAACTCCATTTTTCAAGATTTTCCAAAAAAGTGCAAAACGACACAGCAACATCCACTTTTCTTTAACTCTCAACATCAAAAGCTAAAACAAGCTTTACCCACCTTAACTATGCCGTTAAAATAAACATATAATTCAGTCTGCAGCTTGTGTGTCTCGTGATGATGATGTCACTTCCTGTTCTGTCTCTACATGTGCAGAACTCACTGGACTCTCTTTACAGAGGATTAAATTTTGGATTCTTTGAACAGTTCTGGTCATTTGAATCTTCACAACCTTTGGTGAGTATCATTAGTATCATCAGTATTCAATTCAATTCAATATATTTGTCTGTTCTCAGAGGACTTCAGAGGATTGTTGATTTAGCAAACAAATAGTCAGAAAATCAAAGAATCAACATTTGGTCATTAAAAATAGTCATTATTGAGAAATAGAGGCCTCTGGTGCTTCATTGAAAGTAACACAGAAAAAGGCCCTTATCATGCTACAGCTAAGTTAGCTCTGGTCTGAAAACACTTGTGGAGTCTTTTCTAGTAACATTAGGTCCTTTTAGAGATTAAGCTGAAACACCCTGAAAAAACTAAATATCTAAATGTCATTCTTCACATGTTCAGACTTTCACATTTGATGTAAATACTTCATCAGAGAAAATCCTATGTGTGTATAATGTGCCTTTTGTGTCTCAAAGCTAATGCTAACGTTTATTTTATTTAATTATTAATGTTAAAGTAACTGTACAAACTGAACTACCTATTCACAAAAAACAGCCTGGTATTTAATGTATTTTTATCAAATGGACTTGATTTTTAGTTGAAACTATTTGTTAGCCTTTAGCATTGGGGCAAAACAATGCATACAGTCTTTCTCAGGTGAAGTATTCACCTCGTATGTGAAGATCTGAACTCGCTGCCAGTGATTATCTTGTTGAAATCTGGTTTCTGCTTTGTTAGTTTGAGATATTGATTAATTGTAGCGTATCTCAGCAAATGCAGTATATGCAACTTTCCCCATAAAGAATAAATGGAACGAGAATAAATCAGCAGGTGTTAAATGTGGTGAGGCTGATTTTCACACTGCAAACACAATTAAAGGTTTTAAATCGAACAACTTCCTCTCAGAAATCCTTCTACACATGGTTAATATCGACATGTATTCATTTTGATTACATTTATAGTCAATAAATGTCTTTTTAGACACAACAAAGTGAAACTGAAGCGGATCATCCAAGCTCAGCCAATAAGAGAGCTGCATTTGGCTCCTGATTAGAACAAAACATTTTATTAAAAATGTTATATATTCATTTAAGACCGTACACGATGGTCTTATTCCATTTATCATAAACTTTTTTTGCGGAAATCATAAAGTTACAAATTTACAACAAATAAAGTTAGTTACCCCAACTTTAATCAAACAAACATGGAACTAGCCTAGCGACAAAAGCTACTGGTTAAATATTTTGATTTGAAGCAAGGTTAACAAAAGGATCCATTTGACCAATAGAGCTTATGCACTATGGCTGTAGTTGACCAAAGAAATCTGCAAATCAATGCTAAAACATTAACAGGTCAAAAGTAAAAAAAAATCTTAAAATAATCTTGAGTTTCATCAAAACTGGTTTGAAACTAAAATGTTGATCATAAACTTGGATTTGTGTTTATGTCAGTCCATTGTAAAAAAAAAAAATCTGACACTCTAATTCTCATTGTGGCATCGAGAATCAAGTTTATTCTTTAGTATCAAAATCGGATTGGACATTTTAGTATCGTGACAACTCTGCAAGAAACTTTGTTCAAAAAGACTAACAATATTATGTAGTTCATGCAAAACTAGTTTAAACAGAAATGAAGAGGAAACCGTGTGTTTGTATAAAAGGCAGTTCAGACCAATGATTCTTTTACTGTTGAATACAAATTCCTTATAATCTAATAAAAAGAATAAGTCGACTAATAAAATGTTGGTCGACCAAGACTCCATCGACTGATTAATCGACTAAATGACTAAAGAACTACAGCCCTATTATGCACTAACGTCTTCAGGTCTCAGATTGACATTTGGTGGCGTAGTTGCCATAGTGACACAGCTGTTTTACTCCAAATGCGATGGACATCAGACGAGCGATTTTGGGCTAGTCCTGAAGCATCCTCTTTAAAAAACAAAAAAGTGCTTCTCTTCTCTCATCTGTTGTAGACAGCAGGAAAAGTGCAGCATCTGAACCGAGTTTTCAAAAGTTGTTGTTTTGTTTTACAGACTTGCCCAAAATCCCTCATCTAATCACATTTGGAGTAAACAACTGTGTCACTATGGTAACTTGCGATGTCAATCTGAGACCTGAAGATGTTAGTTATACCCCAATTAAAGATAAAGAAATAACACAACATGAATACATTTAGATTAACCTCCTACAAAAATCTAACAACTTCTACAAGACAAGCAAACAGCCAGAGCCCTTCACCTTTAATAAGTGCCCGGTCCGCTGGGACGTGTGCTTTAGCCCTCTTCAGATGTGATGTCATGCTTCATCATTAGCTAAGCCTCACTTCAGTTTCCCATCGAGACACCAAACCAGCTCTTTAATCCTGGACAATGATGTAACAAAACGCTCCTCGGAGGCCTTTTCTTCACCACAACTCAATTTACTGTGAGCCGTAACAAGCGCCTCTAAAACCATCTCACTTTCTTTATTTGCTGTCACATAAAACAGCGCCCGCCGCGTGTCTCTCTATGAATAATGCAGACAACACTTTTCAGACCGGTCTAAATCTAAGTCCCCGGTGTGGTCTGGTTT
Source organism: Mugilogobius chulae (assembly GCA_038363315.1). Lineage (NCBI taxonomy): Eukaryota > Metazoa > Chordata > Actinopteri > Gobiiformes > Gobiidae > Mugilogobius > Mugilogobius chulae. The sequence continues at coordinate 36,749,673 of CM076408.1, forward strand.
GGGTCGGTTCAACTGGAGCCAGATCAGGTTTGACAAGAAAATATTGGGCATTTTACTCCTATAAAATATTACTTCAATCAAAAACTTATTTTTCAAAATTTTGCATCTAACAAGAAAAGTTTGTGACTTTTCAGAATATGATTATGTGTATATGTATGTAATTTTTAGAAGATGGCAAAGTCTTCCAACAGCAATAGTCGAGAGAAGTGTTCTAATGCATTTTTTTTTTCCTACCAACCATATATAAAAACTTCCAGGCATTTCTTAGCAAAAATATCTACAAATTTTGGCTGTAACAATGTTTTCTTTGAGCTTAACAGGTAAATCTTTTCCTACCACAAGCCCCAGACCTAAAATTACCCATTTAGTCCCTTGAAGCCTAAACTTACCTGTTAAACCTGAAGAAAATTAGTTAACATTTTGTCTTTACGTGAAAATATTTCCATGAAAAAGGGATACAAATGCACTCATCATTTTGATATTTTGTTATATCTGCATTTTCTTCGGAGACTGGGCTGTGATAGGGATAATTGTGTTGTACGCCATAATGTGAAAAACAAACAAAAAAACATAACTTGTGTGACATTGTTTCCATAGAAATGTCAAGAAGAGACCCTCTTTTAGGTCAAACAAGAGTCCATTTTGTGGCCATACAAGCAGACAAAGTAAAACACAGATTTGTATTATTTTGTAGTGCAATAATTTCATCTCTATGATAAAAAAAAAAAAAAAGTTTTTATTCTAGTGTACAGTATCTTTGTCAAAATGTTACACAGTGAACCTTTAAGACTATGCCATGAATCAGGTCCAAAGTTTTGTCAGCATCTTCTGAAAGTGGAAGTTACGCACGTTTCCCAAGAAAAAGTTCACGAATAATGATCATTGTGTTGTACCCAGACTGGTGCGACCTAGTGCCTCTGCTCAATTTCAGATCACAGTTCCCTGACAGCAGGAAGTACAATCGCCAATCATTGAACAGAGTATATACTGTATTATGTTCTCCTCTTTTGACCTTGACTCAGCAACGACCACTGACACATGTTTACTCTTCCCACAGAGCTCCTGCAGCTGATGTCACGCTATCCCAGCATGCACGGCGTATCCTCGGCCGACACTGACGATTCCATTGAATTCAACGGCGGCGACCGGGATTATCAGAGTTCTACAGAATATGGATTATTTTGCACAAATGATCAAGACAGAAGAAAGCCAGACCATTTCTGCCACCAGAAAAGTGGATTTCTGCAGCAAAATCAACTAGAAGTGAGTAAAGACTTACATTAATTAAGCTACAAACGCATTGATTGTATTTAAATCTGGTTAATCACTTAACTGTCATACTAAAACAATTCAAATTTTTGTTCCGATTATGTTTGGTGATACCTTTATAGATAGTTTATTAAAAAAGCAGAGTAGTGTGAGAGAAAACATTAGCAAATGCTTTTCAAATCAGTCTTTGATGGTTTAAGTATAGTAATCAGATGTCCCCATTTACCTGGGACAGTCCTTATTTTAGGTGCTGTGTCCCATGTCCCAATAAATGTAACCAAAACCTTTAATTTGTCTCAGTTTTACACACAAGCAGTCCCAGTTGTCCCAGTTTTAGACCATTTTGAAACCCAGCAGTATTACATACAGTAATATTGCCGTTTCTTAGTCAAAATTGGGAGAAACTAGTCAAAATTATATTAGATTTTATACTGCTTCACTGTAAGAGATGCATGTAGGGTTTTAGACTCAAATATATTTCACACAAACATCATCAGGGAAACGCTTGAATGAGATTGCGTATTTTAATAGATGCTTGTTCAAATACAGACTATTCTACCCACAAACTTCTCTCATGGGTCAGTCCTTGTCCGTCAGTCAGGCTGTAGTTCTCTTCACCGAGGCTGTGTGTGACTCGGAGGTTTACACGCCTAATCGTTTGGACAGGCATTGTTTCATTAAGCAGCTCAAACGAAGTGTTTTGACGGACAGGCGGTGGATCCAGTCTCATAATTGAGTGTCTCACCGGGTCGGGACCTTGTACATCACACTCCTGTTTGTGCCACAATTAGAAGCAAAGTTGGGAAAGCTAAAGCGACAGTGATAGGAGGGTAATTGCTGCTGAAGTTTCTGACAATAAAGAACAACTGGATGCTCACTTTAAGTTTTTCTTGGAGGCGTGTGTAATTGGTCTGGAACTAAAACACTGTTGTCTGATAGCTGGATGGTCATATGGTTCAGTTCTCAAAAATATGGCTCTTTCTGGCTAAAGCTAAGTTGTTTCTATCAGGAAGTTTGTCCTCTGCATTTTTATCAACTGTCCAGAGATGGTCCTGGGATCATCTCGAGATCTTCAGCTCAGTCTGATCAGGAACACTGGAGCTGGGGGGTGAAACCTAGTTTGGATTGAGTTGGGGAATCAGAGTTTTGATGAAAACCTACACAGACACATCCACATGGCAGTTAGCACTCTGGGCTTGTTTACAATTTTGACAAAAGAATATTTTTCTGTTGATATTGCACTTTGATTTGATATGTGATGTTTTTTGTTGTTGTTGTTGTTGTTGTTGTTGTTGTTGTTGTTTGTAAAGCATGCTATTTTGCAACAATTGCAAAATGTAAATTATGAAAAAAAATCCAAATATTTGCTCTACTATTATAAGTTATACTACTGAAGCTACAACCGAGCTTGATTGGCGGGCGTTTCAGTTTCATTCACACAGACGTTGTCACAAACTGGAGAGAAACAATCAAATACAAAGCAGGAAAATCACAACTTTGTGATTAACTAACTGCAGTTGTTAATATTAGGTGTGTTCAAGATGCGAAATCTCTGCCTGGATTGCAGACGAGAGCAGGCGGTTGAGGCAAAGAGGAGGAGATTCAACTTGGACACTTGTTGAGCCCGAGAGCAACGAGCAGCCTCAGATCTCACAGACTCACGGAGCTCTCGCGTTTGTTTGAAGAGTTGCACTGAATAAAACTACCTACAACGTTGTAAATGCATGTCTGTTTCCCATCACAACTCACTCACACATCACCAGAGCAATGAATAAAGAGCTCATGATAAAGATGGCACACTTTAGATTTGCCTATGTAAAAATGACGTTCAGCTCATCAGATCATGTATTAATGTTGTTGTGTGTAATGTACAACAGTCTGGGTCTTTTCTGACTCGTTTAAACACGTGTGATGATATAAAAGTCCACAAATACGATAAAGACAGCGAAGGAGGAACTGCAGCGCGTCACGTTGGATCAAAGCCAATCAGCGGGCAGTCACCGCACTACATTTCCCATCATGCATCTTGATTTTGTATCATCGAGGCGTGAAGCCGCGAGCAGTTGCTTTCTCGCTCGACGATTGTAAGTCGACCGAGCCATACCTTTACCATTGGTGCAATCAACACTGAACACTAATAAAAAAAAAAAAAAAAAAAAAAAAAAAAAAAAAAAAAAAAAAACACTGAAGCTGCTTGTTTAGCTTTGGTAAGCAGTTAGTTTCTAATTGAACAAATTAAATGCTGAAATGAAATGACTATAGTTTTGACTTAAGGTTCAATTAATTGACTAAAGTGGTCCTGTTGTGACAGTGGATATAGCCAAAAACAGCTCATGCAGAAAATATAGGACTAAATGAGACATGGGGAAACTTCTTTGAATAAAACAACAAAACAGGACGAGAGCAGCTGTTTCCATCAGGTATGAACTGGTCTGACAGATGTCTGCCTACTGAAGCTTGACTCACCTGAATGTAACTTTTAAGGGTCGTAGGATTGAATTTCATACACAAATGTTGATTTAGCAGCAGAACTTTTGTTTTGACACTTTTGTTTTGATAAACTCTTGTAGTTTGCTGACAAATGAGCTTTTTCGACTTGTTTTGACTGTTTGTGTTTATGAGCGGTGGGTCGGGTGAGTGCACATTGTCTGTGTTGATAAACAAAAAATCTCTCCATCCATCCCTGTTTGTAATGAGTGAGTTACTAGAATAAAAGAATACAACTACTGAACTCAAAGAATACATCTACTAAACTCCATTTGAGCAAAGAATATTAAAGACAGGCTTTTTAAAAATCTCCCTGAGACTCTGGTATCATGTGTCTGTTCTCATTACACTGCCCCCTGTGTGCTCGGCCCCAAACTGCGCCTCATTAAAGCTCTGTAATAATCCTGGAGCCGACGCCCACAGTTCGCTCCCATGGCAACAGCTGTCTTCTGTCTGACCAGCTGTCCGACTCCAGCCAGCGCCGAGATCCGTCTAATGAATCACCAGTTTGCCACACAGAGTTCTTCCTCTCAGACTCTGGTAAAAGCCGGAGTATGTTTGCGTTTGGAGGTGACTGGAGTGCGAGGCTAATGCGAGGTGTTTGCTAACATGAATCATAGCGTTAGATGCTAATAGCTCCTGGATGTGAGCTTTATTTGTGGTTCCTCCTCCGCAGGATCAGAGCAGCAGCTGGTCATCACACCATTTAAACTCTGCTGCTGAAAGAGGAGAAGAGGTAGAAAATATCACTATAAAGTCATGAATGGACGTTATTGGTCTGCAAAAGCCATTTCAAGACAAGTTCAAAGAGATTGAATTACAAACATTAAGTATCTTGCATTGAAATGACGAGGCAGATATTATATCTAATCATGAACAAGATATTTTAATCACATATGATTTTTTTACTCTCTGTAGGTGCAAAGTAGAGTTTTGTTTTTTGTTTTTTTTGAAGCACAAACAGAAAATCTCTCTGTATAGTTTATTGTGATAGAATTATGGCATTGAGTCGCTTTTTCAAAACTATAATGGAGCAAGCTACTTTCAGAGGTTCCTTATGGGGCAAAGTTATGTCTCTATTTAAACATTAATCATTATGTATTTATATAGCAAACATGCATACAATCATTTAATGGAACACCATGTAAATAATACATTTTTAAGTGCAGTCTTTATGATTCTAAAATCCTTTGGCGAGCTAAGGCTGAACCTTGAGTCTCGACCACATATAAAAACAAACATACAACCACACATGTTCGAGCCAAAGGCATCCCTTTGACAAAATTTTGTTGGCTGTTCAACTTTTTTTGTTAAATTGTCAGAAATCAAAATGTTGTAGGATTGTTTTACCGGCAAATTTGAACAGATCGGCAACCATAATGTATAGTATACAATACATAAACCCTAATGATGTGTTACAAAAGTGTGGTGGCTCCACAAAATGTTGGATATTATGATTGCATTCTGTGGCCCTCAGCGCTATATGTTCTGTGTCTCTGCTTACAGCAGTAAGTTAAGGGTCTTTCACACCAACACAACCCCCAGTCTCTGTCATTAGAGAGGAGCGATGCAGCGTCGATTCAAGTCTCTTTGGGGCACACCGATGTGAAAGAAGATTCACACAGACACGATCCAAACAGTCAACAGTTGCCAAACAAATGCCCAGTGAGCATGCACGTAATGTAATGCTTGACAAAAATTATGAAACATAAGTTGCGCGTGAGTAGTTGTCAAACTCTGTGGTGAACCGATGTTTCTAATTTTGACTCACAGATTGAACTCAACTTCTACTTCTACATCAACTTCTACTTCCTGTTACAGTCCAGCCTTTGTCTTTGTTTTCCTCGGTCGAAAGAGCCATTCTCCTTTGTACATACGTCACGTTTGAACCTGTGTAAATAACAACAATCCACGCTCGGCTAAATAGTGTTTTTCCATAAGCGTCAATCAAACAGCCGAATGTGTAGCAACTGGCGACCGTTGGCGATGCAGACTCTTTAAGCAAGTCTTGAAAATCTCGCCTCCACGACCTGCTCTGTGGTCCTCTGACCTACTAAACCGGTTCAGACGGACGACCCTCGGCTTGGTGTGAAAGACCCTTTATGATCACTCACATCTAAGTCATTTGCCTTTTAAAATCTTTCAGGTGATTCTGTCTTTTTTACAGTGAACGTACTGATATTGGTTGTGCAATATTGACAAAAGCAAATATTAAACGTCGTCTGAAACAGGCCTGTGAATGGTTCAATTACACAAAAAGTGCATCATTTCGAACAACTAACTGCTCTTTTCATCCTGCTTTTTGCCTTTCCAACAGCTGTAATTACAGACGGCAAACTTGATTTTCTAGTACAATACATCTCCACAACAACAATTGTGATCCATTTTACATTATCTCTCACATTGAAATACCCACACCAATTTGTTCCTTGTAATCAGACTGTCTAGTTTAAAACATCTTTGTGTAAACGACTTCTCATCAGTACAATGGCTTTGCTCGTGTTAGTCTTATCTCTGAGTTCACTGTGAATGGGCTGCTTTTTGCACAGGCTCATTGTAGCGATACCAGTGTTTCCATGTGTCTGTCTGGAGTAAATATTGACCATTAGGCGGCTCTGGACCTGCCCACACCAGTGATTTCTGTTGGTTTATCAGCTCAATATCTGCTTCTGTTTGCAGATTAGCTCAACAAGCTTCACGAGTCACAGAGAGAGACAGAAATGACCAAAACACTTCAGCAAATCCAGAAGAAGATGTAACAACAGTAAAGGACAGACTCTTTACAAATCATTCAATAAGAGAACAGGACAGGATGACGCAGCATAGCTAGAAGGTCCTTGGATCGACTCCCATGGCTGCAACGGGCCTTGTTTGCATGTTCTCTCCTGTTTGTTAGTTTGTTTATTATTTGATAACGTGAAAATTGCACATTAATAACAGAGGTATATGAAAAGACATCCCATTTGTAAGCTAAGCATTATGCATTCTAAGAAATCCCCCTTTACAAATATACACGCACATAATGTCCTGACAGAGAAAAATACAATATTAGCACTAGAGTCCGGCCAAGTCAAGCTCCGCAGATCAGAACACACCAAACAGGAACAAGAAAGTGAACTATGTCCAGATTTATAAAGTAAAATCACTCTGCACGGACTTTATTTTGATCAGATTATGAAAAGTTTGTAGTTTTACAAAAAAGTTGTTTTGGGGGGATATTTGGACAAAGCAGACTATTATCTACTTAATATTCCGCGGGCACACGGACAGAAAACACGCTACTGAATGAAAAGCCCAGTTTCCCTCAGCAGAGAAGCAAAACATCAGAGATCCTGATACAGTTATTTGATCTTCAACAAGGACTTTTATTTCACAAATTGGTGTTTTTGACACATGTTCGTCTTGAGCTCCTCGGGGCAATGCAGTCCAGCGGAGCAGACTGGAGCGGAGGCAGTGGGCGAGGGGTCTGCAGTAACTTTCAGAGGCAGACTGTGGAGTAGGGGAGCTGCTTGTTGTGGGATCAGCAAGTAACAACCATGACTCGACTTGTTCTTGAATGAGCTGAGAGTGAGCAGCTCACATACTGTTACTCTGATGGTGTTTGAGAAGCTCAAAAAGAGATGGTTCTCCAGGTATCACTATGACATGTCCAGTAGAACCCTCCCTCACCTCAGGACTACAGATGAGTTGTAAAACTAGAATGTGCATCTGCCATTGCTTAATGTAACTGTGAGCTGGCACGCTGTGGAAAGTTTTGAAATGACTCGCTACTTTCTTGGCGTCTTAGCGACACTGTTTTTGGTCACACAGTAAGTTCAGGTCTGAAGTTAGAAAAATGGTTACGTTTAAGGTCTGGGGTTTGGAGTTGGTTAGGATTAGGATTAGGTAGGGCAGGGCAATATCAAGGTTTGTAAGTATGTATTTTTATATATATTTTTTGCATTTTTTTTTGTTTGCATTTTTAAACAGAAAGTCAGTGGATTTACAAGCATCTTTTGAGCATCTTTCCAATGAGACCAAAGGAAGACTTGTGGAGCTGATGTGATTCTTCCCTCTACAGGACGCATTAGCGCTTAGCCAGCACTCAGACTTCAGCCGACTCAGCGCTCTGTGTCCGTGTTTGTGAATGAGACCCTGCTCCGTGCGACAGGAGAGACCCTAAGTGAGACCGAACAGTATTGACAAAACAATAAGTGCTGCTGGAGAGAGGAGATGAACCAGGGGCTAACCACAGGAGCAGACCCGCGTTCACTCAGATCAATACAGCTCCTATGACCCCGACCACTCCACCAGCTCTCAGGCAGACTGGGGATGAGACCGTCGTAAATCAGGAGTAAATGCTTCGACAAAGTCACCTGTCTGCTCTTAATTGTGTAACTTAGATTTGCATATGTTGGGCCTCTGTGAGCTAAAATCAAGTTTTAGTGTTCACAAGTACATTTAGTGTTCAACAGTCTGCACCACATCATATTAAAACTGGACAAGGGGAAATTCTCAGTTTATTCAACAGTAAATGCAACTTTTAACTTTTTTTCAACCAAACAAATTCCTCCACAGTAAGTGTATTTTATTATTAAGTCTTGTCTCATCTTATGGAGGACCCAGCTGCTCTCTCCATCCTGAACTCTAATTGGCTAAAGCAGCTTGCTCAGGGATTGGCCAGGCATGGTTCCGCTCCAACATTGATGTTGGGCTCACTGAGGTTGAGCTGTAAAAGATTGCTAATGCTAGCTGACTCCAGATTGATAATTAATGTGACATTTAAGCAAAATAAACCTTATGTAATGCTTCTTACTTTATAAATACTGTGTGTGTCAAACAGATCTGACCAGTGTTTACCACAGAAATTACTTTTTACCACTGACTTGTCACTGTTTAAGTCACGAGTAACCCAAAAGAAGAAAGTAGCCTCAGTATGTCCGAATCACCATGAATGAGTCACTATAAGTCTATTGTTTAAGGCAGCACTATGTAGTTGTTATTGGACACAGCCTTAGTTACTTTTTACATCTTGTTTTGTTACTCTCTCTTGGTCGCAACACTTTAGAGAAAATTACAACCCCCAATGAAGCTGTCGAGGGTTTATTTTCTACCAAAGGCAGGAGCAAACCTATTCCATTTTCTAACTTGGGCTCTGGATTTTTGTGAGTTTCCGTGTTGGGATTCTGATTTAGAGAAAGACGGCTGGAACACATCATTCCTCACTCTTTTTTGACATTTGCTTACAATTACAATCAGAGAACACTAAGCCCTTTTTTATGATTATTCTTCTTCTTGAGATCAAATAAATACTTCTCGATTAAAATGAATGAATAAAAGAAGGAATAGAGAGTCTAGAATGGCACTGCAGGCCATTCAGTCTGACCACCATCTGACCACCACGTCTGCAGGCACTTTGGCTCATCTAAACAATAAAATGAGTTGAAATCCACTTGTAAGAGCACTCGTGAGTGTGTGAGGTGAACAGAGCGGAGCCTGGAGGACACACATGTCTCTGGAGATCAGATTTACGACGGCTGATGTCTTCACTTCTCTCCATCGATCGCAGTAATGACAGCCAAAACGCACTTCCATAAAGAGGGCTTATCTTTACTGCTGACCAGCGCTAAAGGGAATCCAACATGGCCGACACAGACAGGATCAGACGCAGGAGATAACGGCGGCAGGTTGGACAGCAGCGGGTTCATTAGGCCATTAGTGAAACAAAAGAGGATTTAGTGTGGTTTGCATCCTGCATAGTGTTTTTAAGAGGTGCTCATGTTAGCTTTGAGATAAACAAATACAAGTACATTCCCAAAAATGTTTTCCAGGACTTTACATGTTGTCATGGCATCTACACTGTTGTATTTTTGGACTATTTTACCAAGTCTGTAGTCCGCTAACAGTCTATAAAAATGACAACAAGGGTCTGGAGTTCCTGTCAGCCAAGATTAACAGTTTTTATTCAATAATTGCGAACATTTTCCTTCATGGAAGGTTATTCAAAGAATTTTTAAAACTTCAGATAAACCCAAAACATGTCTTGTGACCAGACTGCTGAGCTTGGGCAGCGCCAGTGTGTCACACTGCGAAGTTGAAAGGCTGCTGATGTTAGCAGAGGAAAATTGGCTCAGTTGTATCCATCCAAAGAATCAAGTCGGGGATGTTCTGAAGATGACCAGGGCATACCGGCTGAAGAGTATCTCATATCTAATATCTATTTGTGGCCATACCAGTTTGCCAAAAGCCTGATCCCATCACATCTCCGAAACTAAGCATGTTGAGATTATGCAAGACTTGGATAGAAGACCTCTGGAGGAACCTCAGGTGCCACAGTGAGGGACAAACAGAGGAGAAACTCATTGTTGTGTCCTCAGGCAAGACACTTCACCCACATTTCCCAGTGTGGATCTGGTGAGTGTGAATGGTTGACGTTGGTCGGACGGGCCGATGGCGCAAAATGACAACCTCGCTTCCAACAGTCTGTCCCAGGGCAGCTGTGGCTACAGTAGTGGCTTACCACCACCGAAAGTGAAGCAAATGAATAATGCAGAATGTGAAGTGTCTTTGGGTGTCTTGAAAAGTGCTAAATATATCCAGTGCATTATTATTATTAACCCTCTACCGCATAGTGTTGCTTTTAGGCAACAAACCACTTTTTTGGCTTAGACACTGGCCCTTTAAGGTTTTTTTTTATTTTTGTTTTTTATAATGTTAGCAGACATGTTTCTGTCCAATAAAATCAGAGGCTGAAGTGGGTGTGCACATTTGACTGAGTCTGAAGCAGTCATTTCTGGAAGCAAAGTCACATGTGACACAGTGCTAGGTAACGGTAAGATAAACAACACTTTTCTCTGGGTTAAATTGGAATAATTTGATAAAAAAAAATATTATAATGTCCAGAAATATGTCAAGATGCACATTTGATTGTTTACATATAATTTTTACTTGTATGTTTATGCTAATACTGTGTTTTAGGTGTGTTGCCCTAGGGCAACATCATGCAGATGTAGCACTTTTGTTGGGAAAAATAGTGCTAAAGAAGAGATGTGTTGGAGTGAATAATGAGTATTACTGCTTGTAGGAAATGGACATACAAACATTTTATGGGTCCAAGAATGAACATGGTAGGGAAGTTCCATCCGACAGTGAAGACAGTGAGCTTGAGGACGAGAGTGATAGTGGAGAAGAGTGGCTCCCTGAATCAGGTTTGACACTCAATGTAGGTCAGGGGTCAGTCAGGGTTCTGTAAGATGTGTGTTGGTGTGTGTGTGTTGGGATGAAAATGAGGATGAGGATGAGGTGTTTGAACCAGAGGAAGACAATGGCTGGAGAACACCCCATAATGCCAACTTCCCCTACTATCCTGAATGGCAAGGAAGCCTTCCGAGATCAGAAGATTACTTCAAGATGTTTTTTTCAGACAATATCCTGTCAGTGATCACAGAGCAGTCAAACCTGTATGCTATACAGTGCAACCCAAGCAGGCCTTTAAACCTCAGCACTAAAGAACTTGAACAGTTCATAGGTACTGTAGTCTACATCAGTGATTCTTTACCATAGGGCCGGGGCCCAAAGTTGGGCCGCGAGCACCTCTTTGAGGGCCACAAAAGCAGTAAAGTACAATACATTTAATAGGAGATTGGGCCCCAGGTTACTTTCTACATGAATATTTGGGCCTCGGGGTCAAAAAGGTTAAGAACCCCTGGTCTACATGTCACTGTTTGGGTTACCAGCCACTCGGATGTTTTGGTCCAAGGCCTCTCGGGTGCATCAAGTAGCTGATACCATGAGTCTGAACAGATGGGAGGCCATCAAGAAAGCTCTCCACTTCAACGACAATGAGGCAATACCTGCAGGAAGTCCAGATCCACTTTACAAAATCCGACCACTTGTAGACCATCTTATTTCAAAATTGTAATCCATCCCAATGAGTGAGAAGCTGGCTGTGGATGAACAGACAGTTCCTTCAAGGGAAAGAATAAGAACAAGCAATATCTACCTCTCATTTTAGCCAGCTCTGAAGGTATTCCACATAACTTTGAGATCTACACAGGGCGTATAGTGCAACTCCCTGAGCTGGTAGATATAGGTACAAGTGGGAACATCGTTTCTCCTAAATTGGCTCTTTTTTAGGTAAATTGGGCATTATGTTGAATAAAACCTTTTCTGATACATTTTTAGATTATTTTCTCCTATTCCATTCAGTATTGAAAACCTTGGTGTTTTAGTACCCTCATCGCACACTGTTGCCCTGAGGCAACAAACCCAGATTTTTGTGGGGGGCGTGGGGGGTCAAATGTTATAATTGATATAATGTCAGGGACCCACAAGCTCTCAAAAAGTATCTTGAAATATTTTTTTCCTCCTAAAATAAAAAGTCATGCAGTAGAGGGTTAATATGCAAAACGTATCTTTGAAAAGTTGCTACTAAAAGCACTGACAAATCCAACATGATCCAACAGCTTCAATACAATCTTCCCTCATTGTTTGTCTAAGTAAAGGTAAAGAAACAAAGTAAATGAAGTGCTCAGAGTGTCACGTGGCTCATGCCAAAAATAAACAAGGATTTATACTTCATTTCACATAAACTCCAATCTGAAAGTAAAAGGAAGCCAGATACATATGCCTGTGGTCATGTGACAACCACCGAGAGAACTAAAGTTGTGACGTTGCTTTTGTGAGTCACGTGATAGATATCGCATTGTTAGTTAGTAATAATCCTTTATTGTAAGTTTGCTGAGAACATCAAGGCAACAATCAAAGGGACAAGAATTATTTTTTTAATGTTTAAAAATCAATTTAAAACATTACATTATTAATTTCTTCATAAATAATTGTAAATAATTGCATTTATTTTTTTCTCCTCATTATAATGATGTAATACAATGAGTGTATTGTCACATGTCAGCTAATCGAATGCCACTATTTTGTGTAAAAATGTGTGGCATTTGGGAAATTAGTGACGTCCAACAGTGTGACTGCAGCAAGGATTTCTCACCTAAAGCTCAAGTCTATCCACTGATTTATTTATCCAAACCCCAGGTGTCGCTACATCCACAGTTTATTTTGTCCAAACTCCAGGTGTCCACTATATCCACAGTTTAATGACTGTGTGTTGAATGTCTGTGGACCAGCAGAGACGTAGCATCTGCAAAACTGAATAAAATCATTTCACAGTAACTGCTTTTGTTTATATACATTTACAGAATACCGCTAAGTTTGCTGAAAAGAAAATTGCTGCTGTCAAAGATCCGACTTGCTCATCATTTTCCCACAACTTTCTAAAAGAGGAAGAAAACTATTACATTACACTGAGGCCATCGGAGACGTCCAGAGCATCCAAAGTTTGCCATTTTCAACGGCGATGGGCCCATTTCAGTTTACACAAGCACAAACATGATTGCCTCTGGCTGTGGGCTTGTTTTCTCGTGTACAAAACAGAAGAGAGGATAAAATAGCTTGTGTCCAAAGCTCTGGAGACAGAAGGAGAGCTTCAGAGACAAAACACTGTTCAGATTGAGCTGGTGGTGCCAAATGGTCCGGTCTACAGGGTTTCAGTCACTTACCAAATGCTCGGAAATATGCTCGGCTCTGACTTAATACTTGTCAGACATATTTTACTACAAAGCCAGGCTGGGCCATTGGGAGAACAAATTAATCATGTTTTTGTCTTCCTCATATTGATTGATCTTGATTTTGATTCACCTAAATAATTGATGATTTGACATGATTGTACTATGATCTATCAATCTTTCAATTACTTGCCCAGCTGGTCTTTTAACTAAAGAAACAATACATGTAGGGTTGTCAAAAATATTGCAACTTCGATACTAAGTGATACTAAAACTGGTATTGATACTTCTCCAAACTCCAGACAGAGCAGCAGAAAGAGGATTAGGTCTAAAGACTTGTTCTTTTACAAAGTTACACAGCGACGTGTGAGCTTTCTGTCAGTGTTTGAATTATGTTTCTAGTCTTTATGATCGCAGAGAAACGTCAGGTTAAGTTCTTGAAAACATACTCGTGTTTAGTTTTAAGACGCGAACCTCACAGTGAACACCCGCAGTAAATAACAAAAAACTGTCACTAATTGTACTTTAATAGTTATTATCATTTAATTTAGTTTTATCACAAGTCTAATGGTACGTTCACATATAACGCGAACGGGCGTACGCGTCCCATGTAAAGTCTATGTAGACGCGCGAAGAGTAGCGTTTTCAGCGTTGCGAAGCGTCTCACACTGGCGGCGCGGCGCGGTGTTCACTGTGGGGCGTTTCAAACGAGCGTCTAGTGCGACCACGAGCGAGCAGTGGGCAGGGCCTGCGAGTGGTAGAAGCAGAGCAGTCGCTGTGAATGTACACGCCCCCGACTGGACGTGTGGATAGTCTACATTTTGGGCTTGGGGTTCGCAAATGCCTAAGGTTGTCAATTTGGAGGTCATGACTAAAAAAGGTTGAGAACCACTGGTATAAGCAGCAAATGTGTCTGATAATGGAACATAGCCCATGTGTTAATGTAAAAGTTCATGAACCAAGTCAATCAAAATTAATACTCCATTAATCTTTTTTTTTTTTTTTTTTTTAGTTAATATCATGGGATCAAAATAGAGAGTATTGTTTGTTTGTACCAGATTCTAGCTAACAGCTAATTCTCATCTGTAGTCCTGGGGAGACAGGAGGCACATGTTTTTTGTTGTAGGAGGACACTGGAGTAGCTGGAGGAAACCTACACAGACACGGGAAGAACATGCAATCTCCAGAAAGGCCTTAAAGCCGCCCGGGAGTCGAATCCAGAACCTTCTTGTTATGAGGCCAGAGCGCTAACTGTGTCGCCTAAACAGTGGTGAAAAGTAATAATAGTTTTGCTCAATCCTGAAGGTAAAACAACCCAGAGTAATTATTAATTAATTTATAAACAGTTCACTGGATTGAAAAACCAGACACACATTTGTACAACATTAGAATTACCGGAGGACTTCCCAAGAGGTAAAATTCAAGAAAAACTTTACCAACATGGACGATTCGCAGTGGACAAGAAACTTGTGTGACCCTCCTGCGTTTGTGCGTACAATCTGTCCTGTCTGCAACGTTCAGGGTTTGAAAATGCACTATGGACGTCTTAAGAAGCTTTGAAGATTAACTTTAACTGTAAACGAAATATTTAGCTTGCTGTTGTGTTGTTTGCGATTATAGTCAAAACAACCATCATCATCACGGCAATTATTCCTCATCCTAATTTTCTCCTCCAGTGACGTGCGCCTCTCCTCTGTCGATAAAATTAAGGTCGTCTTGTTGGACTTTTCGCGGAGGAAGCAGTTTATGTTAAAACCACATCTTCTCCCCGAGGATTTAATATCGAACGCCACGCAAGATCAACTTCCCAAATAAGTGTGGTCGCGCTCCCATGCCAATAAACAAACCCGAGATGATAAATGCAGCGTTTCCCCAGGCGGACTTACAACCGTTTGGCTCTGAGTCGGAGTCTGACAACAGCAGTGAATGAAAATGAGCCGCATCACCACAGAGCAAATCACAAAACTGCTGCGGCTGGACACAAACGAGAATTTCAGGGGGAAAAAGTAGATTTGTGGAAAAGTAACAAATTTAGATGATGCAACATTCTAATTATTTTCATTAAAGGAGACCAATTTACATACACAAAATTGATCTTAAACAGGTTAGAAATATAAGCATGCCCATTAACTTGCTACTCAACGCCTTTATGTATTTGGTGGATTATTACCTATATGATAGTTTCACATGAATGAATATCAAGTTTGTGAAGAAACACTTGAAACTAATGGGACTTTGGACTCTGAAAGGATTCAAATCAAATCAAATAAAAACTTTCTTTACAAAGTGCTTTTCGTATTGTAACACAAAGTGCTTTACAGTTAATTAAAAACAATCCCACATGCCCCCACACTACACCAGTTCACGCCAGACACACTCCAGATTACATGCACCACACCCCACCACACACCCACACACACTTCCATAACCTTTAAACTATAATTTTCTACTTTTGCGGCACAGTGCGGATAATGCTCTGGCCTCACAGCAAGAAGGTCGCGGGTTCGATTCCCTCTCAGTCTGGGACCTTTCTGTATGGAGTTTGCCTGTTCCTCCCCGTGTCTGGGTAGTTTCCTCCGGGCACTCTGGTTTCCCCACCAACTGATAACATGCGTGTTAGGAAACACTTGGTGTTAGTCGGAGGTTGAGGCGCCAGCTTACTGTCACTGAGTGGGGAGGGGGCGGGTTCATTTCACTGTGAAGCGCTTTGTGACCCTGTGTCTGTGAAATGCGCTATACAAATAAAGATTAAATACAAAACATTGACTGGGTACAGATGGACCAAAGGCAGCATCATCAGAGTAGCGAATTCGTCATTCAATAATCTGACTTTTTTTGTATTTTTTTAATCACCAGTATTTTATAAAAGTGCTCATTGAAATACATTAAAGAACAAACTCATGTTAACAAATAATTTAACGTGATGAAGTGTGATTTTGTGTTTCTTCCTCTTTCCCTTTCCTCGCTCACTTCACACACAAGTGCGGGAAAACAGAGCAGATGAAGAGATATAAACCAGAGACACTGAGGACAGAGGGGACAGGAATTACAGCAGAGACATGTTCCTGGATTTTTAAGGTTTAAAGTGATGTGTGTTGTATTACATACTACTCATATTCATTTAGAAATTAGCAGAATAAGGACATGAACTTTGACGGGTCTAAATGTAAAGGTATTGTGGGCAAAGTACTGTAACCCGCCACAATCTTGCCTGGAAAATCTAGAAGACAAAAAATCTAGCCAGCATGTGCCTCTTTAAAATTTCAGTGGGTGTGGTTGACCGATTAATTAGCCGTTGAAAAAGATAAATAAATAAAAAATACATGGCAAAATATGGGAGAAAAAAATATCGTGTGGAACTGAAAAAAAAACATGGATTTCTGCAGGGATCTCAGGCAAACCACATTATGAAATTAAAATCTTTGGTCCAGAGCTACAAATCAAAAGATGATCATGAAACAAACGCACACTTGTTTAACGTGATGCTCACTCATGTAACAACAATAATCGTTCTAGAGAGTTGTTAACCGATGCAATCCTGCAATAAGCTGGGCACATCTTTATCCACTTCTCTGCTCTACGTTACATCCCACGCGCTGCCTCCAGGCCCGAGCTCTCCTCTCACTGCAGACTCACCCTACAGTCTGAATGTAATCTCCATACATCGAGCTGACGAGTGTCCTTGTGCTGGGCTGGACTGATGCCTCCAGAGCAGTGAGACAGCTGCATCCTCCACCCAAACATGACCTGCATCAGTCTCTGTCTAGACTCCGCGGCTCCAGAACAGTTCAGGCTCAGGTAGACAATTAGCAAATCACCAGCGAGGGCAAAGACAGTGTTTGGTGGGTTTAAGATGAACGGTGACAGTGGCATGGATGTGGCTGGTCTGATGTGTTTGACTGTTCTTCAGCGTCATGGTTTGGGCTAAAAATGTGTTCTTGCAATATTTGTGAATTCACAAACTCGAGAGAATCCTTCTGGGGCCCCTGCAGCTACAGTAATTGGTTTGCAGTCCGATCCAGTGGTTTAACGGCCCAATCACATCGCAGCAGGGCGGGTCGAGGAGGAGGACAACGTCAACTATGGCCTGAATCAAGCAGCTCCCAGGTGTTTCTGCTGATTCTGTTTTAGCAGAGTTTTTCCTTTTTGAAAGAAGAGCACAGAGATGAGCATGTGTGACACTTGTTCTGTCCCATGTACACACTAGATATGTCATTGCATTTTGCTCCTGTGATTGGCTATGTACAAACTCAGCCTGTGCACCCAATCAGCTCTAAGTATTTCATTAAACACATTAATAGCGGTGGTGGGAGTTTCTGATGGATAATGTGAAAGAACTTATACGTATCAGAGTTCAACACATTGTCTGGTATGAGCCAGGCCAGGTTTTAACTTCCTTAAAATGTGAAAAACAGAAATGTACTGAACAAGTTATAACTCAACACTATAGTTTTGCTCACATTTCCATGGGTTGAACTCAAACATATAGAACATGTATGATAAGCACAAAAGATCACTTTATCCCAAATATTGTTTACAAATGTGTCTAAAAGTCTGAACACTTCAGATGTGACAAATGAAAATGATAGACACTGTGAATGTCACACTTAATGGCTAATTGTTTATGTTTTCATTCAGCAGAGTTAATGTTTAGTTCAAAGTTATCCTTCAAGACGAGTAAAACCAACAACTATCAGGACAACAGCACACTTAGTTAACTTAGAAACATGAACAAACTCCTGTAAAGACCCTTAAGACTCAGCATGAGGCACTTTTCATCTGTCATTGCACATGTCTGTGTCCCCAAGAGAAAACTCAATCACATTGAGCAGCTAAACAGGACAGGGTCAGGCCTGGGTCAGGCAGGTCCTGGGCCAAGTCAGTTTGAGGATAGGATTAAGAAAACATGCACAGAAGGTACAATAGAAATAAGAATAAAATCTGACTCCAGACTGGCACCAGAACAAAACAAGTCCATCTGTGCCCAGAGAGGAAACAACTGTTGTTTTTATGATGACTTAAAGTGAACAGATATTAAATACAAGCTGCACATGTCACCAGAATATTGCACTTGTCATCTCCAGCTCCGACAAAAGACTTCACTCTGATCAAACTCTTTAATACAACTGTGGTTATTTTAATGCAGTATCTCTGTCATTGTTTTTCTAACAAATGTATTTGTCTCTTCTCAACATCACAGGCGACTCTGACACAGCTAAGTTTAACCACAAACAAAGCTACTAGACACAGAAGTCATCCAAGTTTCACAGCAGAATGTACTGACCTTTATGATGTTTTAAACAGAATCTTCACTTCACCCACAGGAAACAAACACAAATAAATCCACTGAGTCAATTTTGAAGCTTTCTCCTAAGTTAAATTCACCCTCTTTGTCTCTTCTAGCTTTTACATTCATGGTCATTCAGAACTTTTCACATGTTTGAATGAAATCTCAACTAAGCTTCTGTTGCAACTTCCCTGCCCATGCTCAGTGCCATGTCTTCTTCTTGTGACTTTCTGTCTTTGCATCACAGCGCCACACTCTGGACAGGTACAAGAATGACTGCTGTTTCAAGGCCATGTCACTGCTTTCATAGCAAAAAAATGCATTTCAAGACAGTTTAATTTCAGATATTTTGACACAATTACGGAAAAAGCAGAACACTCACATCCATTCACTCATTCTCTCCTTCACACAAACCCAACAGTATCAGTCAGACATGTTTGATTTAAGGGTCTGGATATGAGCAACGTTTGTGTCAATTACAGATGAAGACAGACAGAAAGACAGCAGTGAAGAATAATGTCAGACTTCAGGACTCCCTCAGGACTCACTAAGAGGATCAGAAACGTTGCTCAACTTCTTAAGCTAAAATCCAAGATGTGAAGCTGTTGAATGAACACATGTGAAACTAGAACATCCAACCTCTGACGACAACTGAAACGTATCAAAACACAGTACAGACATTATTTAAATGTGTTACTTGACAACTCTTTAAAAGTTAAATAAACAATATAAATACAGACATAATATTGCCACAGAAAATATTCACTGATTCATTTTCTACCGCTTAATCCCGTTAGGGGTCGCGGGTGACTGGAGCCTATCCCAGTGACTTTGGGCCTTAGGCGGGGAACACCCTGGACAGTGGCCAACTCGTCGCAGGGTAAGACAGACAAACATTCACTCTCTCATTCATTCACTAGGGGAAATTTACAGTGATGCCCAATTAACCTAAAGAAAATATATCCCAGATAAATATGTGTTGTTTTCATTTGTCTAAAGTCAAAGGAAACTTCACGATCTTTTGAGTCATGCTTTACATTTTACAAAGCAAATATATCAGCAAATACCGACTATCGCCCACAGGAAACCAAATATCAAATACCTTTATCCACTTGACCCATATGGGCTCTCTATAGATATTGCCATCCTGGAGAGAGTCTTTACAACTTTTCTATCTCCATGCAGACAAGTAGGAGAGTTTCAGAACGTAAAATGTAATTAACTCTTTAAATCACAGTTTTATATGTTTTGAATGTTCTAAAGTCCTCAAGATAACTCTGAAACAGGAAGATGAAATCCACGAGTTCTCACAAACGGCGGTTATTGCGAGTGAAAGTGTGCAAATTGCAGAGTAAATTAGCGACAGGTTGTTAATGAGTGTTGGAGCAGGTGGAGAGGTTTATATTTGGAAGCAAAAACAAAACGAGGAGGAAGTCAAAATTGCACTTTTTGGAGTTTCACAGATGTTCGAACAGTTTTGGGTAATGGCCAATACAATCAGGTGTAAGTGAGCAATTAAGCAGAACTATGTTTGTTCTAATCTCACAGCCAATGGACCGTTACATGGGCAAACCTTTAAGTATACATGTGTTACTCAGTGGGCAGCTCATGAAGGAGGTGATTTATTTCATTCTGAGTCGACCAGTTTGCATCAGCCACTTTGATTTAACTTTGTGGTCTCACCCAAACACAGGAAGTAGAACATAAACATGTGTGTCAGTGATTGTTGTAATTTCTGTGTGATAGACTTTCAAATTAAGGTACATTATCATATTATAAGTTAAGATTTGCCACAAATTCGAAGGAGGAGAACAAAGACAGTCTGCTATCTCAATTTGAGTTGATTTTGTCCAACACACTAGAGACCTGCATCCTTCCTGTGGGACCCACAAGTAAACCCTCGGGGTCAGGCAGTTTTAACATTGCCACTGACGGGAACAGATGGTCAGGCCAAAACACTTCAGGTCCCAACCGGACTAGAGCGCTCTCTCCGCTGTCTTAAAAATATTACGTAGCGAGGAAGAAACAGGCTACCGCTTTATGTGTGCTGCTGTTCCACTGGACTAGAGAGATGCAACACTGATGTCTGTGAGGTGCAGCAACTCACTGCCGAGCGGCGATGTGTTTATAAATGTGCAGACCTGGAGACTGCAGTCTCATGCACCACACTCACGCTGCAGATACGGCTCCTGATTAAAAGAGTATTATTGATCTCTTGACCATGATTGCTTGAAAGACAAGCACTGATGGTTATTCAGATTCATTTAGGCCTAAATATTTCACAAAATCTCACGGCTGCATTTTTGAGTTTGAAAACTTTCCCTTCCCAGAGGAATGAATAAAAGACTGTTTTTTACACAGTCCACATTTACTGGAATATGGCGCCGCGCTGTTCGTGTCGTAGCAACAGAGCAGAACTGCTGATTGCACGTCTACTAATATAATGTCTATGCTTAAGAGTATTTCTCTTCAGTTCATTTCTATGAGTTACATCATTTAAAATGAACAAATATTCAGAAAGTCGGGCAGTGAACGATGAGTTGTGGTGGATGCCTCAGAAAACATGTTAAGAATACTTCACCAAAAGACCAAAGTGTGATGTAAACTGACACGGTTTTTCAATGCTAGTGCTAACAGGAAATGCTCATAAGTAGAAGTTAGAAAAATTGAATATAAACAAGCCAACTGACGTTCCGTGCACAGAGGCTATTGTTGTGTATCAACCTTTAATTGCTTGGAAAGGAGGAGCCTATTGTGCAAGTTTTCAGTGGTAGTGGAAACCAAAACACCTGAGGAAGCCTACACAGAGACGAGGAGAACATGCAAACTCCACATAGAAAAGTCCTGTGCCACCTGGGAGTCAAAACCTTCTTTCCATAAGCTCCAACCGCTGTGATACATTGTGCAGTATTTACTCTTTCCTCTGCAAAAACGGAACAGCATAAATCACATTATATAAGGTCACTTCCGTTGCAACTTTATGCCTCAGCAATATTATGAAATGTATAGGTAAAGCTCCACAAAGTCTCTAAGATTCTCCAGGAAAATCAATAGCAGGCGCATTAGCATATCAGTGTGTGCTCGCAGGTTATCACAGCCTCATTGTGTCATTCCTCTTCACTTTCCCATTACGATCGCTCTCTCAAATCCATTTATCAGACGTACAGTGCGGCGCAGAAAGCCAGTGCACATGATGTATTC
This sequence comes from Mugilogobius chulae, assembly GCA_038363315.1. Lineage (NCBI taxonomy): Eukaryota > Metazoa > Chordata > Actinopteri > Gobiiformes > Gobiidae > Mugilogobius > Mugilogobius chulae. The sequence continues at coordinate 36,771,471 of CM076408.1, forward strand.
CTCCGCAGGACTCGCTAATACTCACATTCCAGATACAATCAGCAGTCGTGAGCCGCGGAAAAGGCCCAAACACGGTGACACGGCACATATCTGATTCTCTGGAACACATTCATCTTCTTACAATGAGCAGAGTGTCTATGTGGTTCTGACTTATTAAGTTGAACATTTTGACCGCTTGTACAGCAGAAATGAGAAGGGACACAGTTATTTGATAAATGTAGTAAAGAGCAGCATCTAAACAGATTCATTTGAGAGAATGGGTTTTTCACAAAGTGCTAGGCGTTTGTTTTGGAAGGTGATCATTTGCAGATAAAAGCTTCTTATTATAAAACTGCAATTTTAATTTTAAATGATAAAGTTTATACAAAACCTGCACCAAGACATTGGTGGATTATGTTTTCTGACGTGGGAAATGAAAATGGATCAAACACAGTTGTTACCAATGAGTCATTTGTCAAAGGTTCTGTTCACGTTCTGGAATATAAAGTAAATAAAGATGAATGATCTTTATTTGATAAACATAAGTTTGTCCTTTTCAAACACTATTAGTTACCAAACTCTGACGAAGAACAGATGTTTCTAATCTTACCTCACAGATGAAGCTCAACTTCTATTTCCCGCCACAGTCCAGACTTCATACTGTGGTTGTTGCAACCCAAATAGTAGTCATTCTCCTCTTTACTTACGTCCCATTTGAACCCAAGTAAATAACAACAATCTGTGCTCGGCTAATTTGTGTTTTTCCATAAGCGTAATTTTTGGTTTTCCAACCAATTTTCTTGAGCACTGACTTGCTGGTTCACAATCAACAGCTGCATTTGCAGACACTGAAAGCACGTCTTTAAAACTCCGCCTCCACGACCTGCTCTGCGCCTCTGACCCACGACAACATCAAAACACACCAAACACACCAATACACACCAATACACACCAATACACACCAATACACACTAATACACACCAATACACACCAAACACACTAAACACACCAAACACACCAAACACACCAATACACACCAAACACACCAAACACACCAAACACACCAATACACACCAATACACACCAAACACATGTGAGCTGCTTGTCAGAGCGGTTCAGAGGGAGACCTTGGGCTTGATGTGAAAGACCCTTAACACAGCACTTTTAACAGAAGTTCTTAGGACTAACGGTGAGATCTGTTGTGACTCTGTCCAAAAGCTAATGTTAAAAATGTATCATTTAAACAATACTTTGTGTTGCTCTTTTGATAAAACTGACAAACAGCAAACCCTCAAATATAGTCATTTTGGACAATGAGCTCAAAAGATTAAAACAATTCTGATAAATCAGCTGTTTTTCCTCCATCTCCACACAGTAGATAACGTGAGTGTTTAAATCCAGCTTTTGACCAGAGTTTGTGAGATGTTGTTCCAACTTGTTTTAGCTTTCGTGTGCATTTTCCAGATTGGAATAGCAGCTTCCCGTGTTACTGAGGACCACATGAATGCAGCATAATGCATTACACACACAAAGATTTACGTTTGCAAGAAAATGTTTGAAACTGAAAATGTTTTTGTTCATTAAACTTCAAATTTGCACCAAAACTGAGTTTTACAGAAGTAACACATGGGCACAAGAACATGACAATGTTCTCTTAAAAGGCTTTATCTGACTTTATTCAAATTTAGTTCAATTTCCTCACTTTTGTCAGATCTCAGGCAAAGCAGAGGGACCGCAGAGAGAGACTTTGCTATTCCATCCATCACTGGCTCGTTTGACCCCTAAACTCCAGCAGCCTGCAGCCAAACTCCTTCTTCACACAGTAACCAGCACAAGCCCCGCCCCAGCACAAACCCCGCCCCAGGAGTCGCTCACCCAAACCGTTTAGAAGGCCAAGGTCATGAGCAGAGTTAAAGAGGCAGAACACAAACAGATGGAGCACATTTCTGTAAGATGTGTGTGGATAAAACTCTGTGAATGGAGGTTTTATGCAGCGCAGGTTTTTTTTTATTATAGGTCCATACAGTATAGCTGCTGAGATGGACTTCAGTGGAGCAGTAAGATAAGATATGAGAACCTTATTTTCTCACAATGAGGAGTTTCTAGGGTTGCAACTGACAGTTCAAGAAAGAGAATAGATAGATGCAGAAACAAGTAAGTATACTTAAATCTACACAAAGCTTTTATGTTGGGTAAACTATATGCTGGACAAAAAAAAAAATAAAAATAAAAATACTATCAGTATGTGGACTTATAGCAGCTAAAGCAATTTACACATTCATTCATTTATTTGGAGACTGGTAAAGTGGCTGTTGTGCTGTAGTGAGCTTGTGTGCCCAAACTATCCCAGTTTCTGGTGGCAAATCAATGAAAAAGTATTGAATACACACTTGTGATGCTGAGAATGCAATAATTAAGTGAGCAAAACATGTGACTTCTGAAAAAAAAAGTTTTAAAGAAACTAAGTCTGTTTTTCTATGTTTCTAAGACGGCAAAAAAATTGAGTATAGAACATTAAATGTATTCATTGTTTTGTTCTGGGACAGTTTCCACTGCACCATTTGTGTCCAGCTACAATGAAACATTTGTGACTGCGAGAACAATGTTGAGTCATATTTCAAAAGCCAAAGTATTAGGAACATTCTGTTGTCCATGTTGGACATGTGACCAAAACTAAACACAACTCACTATCACAGTGATGACAGAAGAGTTCAGCTGTGAACAGAAGTTCTTTTCATTTCACAAACACAGATGTAACTGTACAAATCCAGTGACTTTACCACAGAAAAACTACGACTGACACAACATGCTGTGATGTTTAAACCCCTCATGACTTGTACTGAGACTTTCTACAATAAGATATAAACTCACAATATCCTGTGTCATGTGAGCAACGGTGCATTTGAGTACTGACGTTTATACTGTACATATGAGTCAGTTGTACACACAGTAAGTACCACATCAGGATGAAGGGATGGGAACTCTGAAACAAAAGAGTTTATATTAAGTAAAACAAACTTAGAAATGCATAAAGAATGACAGAACTACAAAAGTCTGTCTTCCAAACACTGAATTAAACAGAGTGTGCATCCAACCAAAGGAAAATGATCCATCAACACTGCTAGATAAGTCTCTCGTCAATCTTTTGGAAAAATCAGGCTTATGAAACTAGTTAGATAATACACTGTTTAAAGAAACTATAAGAAAATCAAAATGGAATTGTACTGATAAGAAGCAGAGGTGGGACAAGTCACAGCCGTATTTGACCCCAAATCCAAGTCGAGTCCAAGTTCTTTGATTGGAGTTTTTGGTCTTTGCAGGTCTTTATATGAAATTACCAAATAAATCTTGTATTTCTACAAATGTGTTGTTTTAAAGTTTAATTTCTGGTCACAGTTTGTCAAAGTAAACCTATAATTACTGTTTTCTAAAGAGAAGCATAAAGTTCTCTCAACTAACAAAGTCAAGTCCTGAGTCAAGCCAGTTTTATTTTTATTTCAAGTCAAGTCTCAAATCATTTAAACAGCGTCCCATGTCTGACTTCAGTCCAGTTCACACCTTAGACTTATCAGTATCATTGATATTGATAAAATGGTCTCATCCTAACTGAGCTTCAGCTGTAAATAAACAACATTACTCCTGACTCAGTAATGAAGAAACACTGTTGGAACACAGTGAAAAACTCATATAAGTTAAGTTTGTGTAACATGTTCCCTTTTACATAAATAAAAAGCAAAAAAACAAACACAGAATAATTAAGTGTGTAAATAGATTCCCAAATTATCATGTTCATAAAAAGTTACGTGTCGAAGCAGGAAGTGTCAGCTGTCGGCAGTCTGAACGCGATAATGAACCCAGCGTGATCAGAACATTACCAAACCATACATTCATATTCAGCTTATAGACTCATTACCCAGAATGCAGTGTGGTGTTGTGTCCCTGAGGTGCTCCAGGCTGTTATATGAGTGTGACAACATATACACCCTGGGCCCATCCATAAGTGATGAAACAGTTCAAATAAAATCAGACGAAGAAGTAGCAGTGTTTGTGAGTGAGTCACTTTGAGTTAGCTTAACTCTTCGCTCTGCTAATGATGGACTAATGTTGTGCACTGTTAGTAATGTTAGTTCCTCATTTAAACATACTTGTACAATGTGAGGGCACGTTTCACTAGGCCTACTTGAGCCTATTCTACTCAGCTCGACATGGCCTATGTTTCCACTAACCCTGTTTCTCTGGGTACTTTTTAGTACCTGCTTGGCCCTGTGTGTAACCAGGCCAAATAGGACCTGTCGTTCCCCAGTTGGAGTCACCATGCTAGTTGTTAGCTTGACTGCATTTTCTTTACTTAAATTGCCAAAAACAGCTAAAAATGCAATTTGTCAGTTGTAACGTTAAATCGCAAATCACATGAGCTAAAAAAAAAGGAACTCCTGATTTTACCAGACCACTCGAGCCTTTTGCGTAGCCCACTTTGTGCCCATACCTGTTTGTCAAAGCCTGATCACGTCAGTTAGGGCCTGGTTAGTACTTGGATGGGAGACCACTGGAACACCAGGTGCCACAGTGGGACAACTCGAGTGGATTGTTGTGTGTCCTTGGGCAAGACACTTAAACCACACTGCCTCAGTGTCTGCGTACACTGGGTGAGTGCATGTAAAGCGCTTTGAGTGCCTGGAAAGGTAGAAAAGCGCAGTATAAATAGACCATTTACTGTCTTACGTGTGTGAGATCAAAGGAGATGGCAGCAGAAATGTGTTGTCGAGATAGACCCCCCTCACTGGCTTTTGTGACACACCAACCTTACATATATACAGTACATAATTCTGAAGCAAACTAGTTCCAGTTTGTTTTGCAGTGCAGAGTCAGTAAAACAAACCAGTAGCGAGTCGTCAGCAGATCATAAATGAACCATAAGCTACAACAGATTTCTCTTCGTTTCAATTATTAATTCTTGCAACATGTCAAAACAACTCCAACACCTGAGCCTGTTTGTTTGTCCTGCTGCAGAGCAATCGTGAGGTTAAAAATTCAAACTGCAATGTTTCTTCATATCATCATTAATATTTTACAGTGTGTGTGTTTATATGTAATACAGAAATAGAAAGCTTGGAAATCATTAGATGAGAAAGATGAGATTTTGGTCTCTACCAACAATGTGACATGTTAAGGGCAGAGTCATACTTCATCAGACGCCCGCTCAGGCTGTAAGAACAAAATGACGTAATTCTGATGGTTTTGCCAAGACTATCAGTATCGGAAACAACCCTAGTATTTATTTCAAAATAGTTCAGTGTTATATGACCAAAAGTCACTAGAATCATATTAAACCCTCTCATTATGCATCACGACTCAGTCTTTGCTCTAGATCATATGGTTTGTTACAGTCTTGCTCATCCCTGGTTTAGTCCTTTCGCAGCAGATTTAAATGACACTTATTTTCGGAGATGAATCTTGTTGAACAATAGTGTGTTTGTACAAAATCCACACAGCCTGTTTCTGTTTCCCACACACTTCACACTTTAACACTGGACCAAAGACTCATGACCAACTGTTACTGACACACAAGTCCTCAAGACACAGATTATGTTCTCACATTTCTATACAACACTCTTGTATTATTCATGAATGAGCTGCCTAAGGCTTCTGAGGCTCTTATAAGAAACATAAAGCATATGCACGTTATTGACTTCACTTTGATATCTGTGCACAAAGCTAATGCAATCAATATTTGTTCAGAAATGAGAGACTTAAAGATCAAACTTGTAACAGCACACACAATCACATTATTGACTCTGAAATAATCTGAAGAAAACAAGAATTCCATCTCTTTGTTTCAATAATCCAAGATGTAGGCTACATGATGAATTGATCCAGATTAATAGGGTTTATATTTAGGTTTACATTTGAATAAAAGGGGTGGTTTTGACTGCAACAAAGTCTTCCATTTTGAGTGAAATTATCAAATCATTTGTTCACGTTTTCATAAATCGGTTAAATTTGAATTTGGACAGACATCGACTATTTCCTGTCAGACATAAACATCTGTGTTACTGGAACTGAAACATATCATTGGAATCAAATTGGTCAAGTCGCTGTTTGCAAGTCTAAAGTCTTAAGTTAATTCTTCTGAACTGAGTTTCAAGTCTTTACAGGTCTTTATATAAAAATACCAAATATATTGTGTATTTCAACATTGATTTTGGATAATTAACATCAATTATTCCATTTAGTGGTCACAAAAAGTGAGGAGTGAAGATGTTTCAGTTTCTTCAGTGAAACAGTTTTTTGAGGAGAAGCATTGTCATCTCACGTCACAGAACTCCAAGTCAAGACCCAAGTCTTAGTCCAGTTTATCAAGTCTTGAAGATATTGTACATTACTTGTGCAACCCAGTCTCCGGAGAAAACTTAGATGTACAACTAAATGTATGATAAGCACAATTTCACAATTTTGATGCCTCTTTTCCTGCCTTGTAAAACACTTTGAATTGCTTTGTGTATGAATTGTGCTATACAATTATGTGCTTTGTCTTGCCTTTACGCCCATAAAAAGCCAAAAGGTAAAACAACCACAAGTTCTGGCTGAAGCCACGTGGCGACATTTTCTTTGGGGTAGATCTAACCCAAGCCCCAGTCTTTAACATACCCATTTTACTAACTTGAAGCCTAAACTTACTCATTCTCCAAAGACTGTGTTGGGGTTTTTGCAGGTTTTGAATAAAAAAAGGCATTTACATCTTGATTTATGCTACATTAAGATAAAGTTAAGCCTAATGCATTATAGTCACAGAGTTGCTTGATTTAAACATTAGCTAAAGATATGTGGAAATAGAACTTTGTGAATGATCCTGGGGTAAATCAGGGTAGATAAACTACACAAAAAGTCTCCCCCACACTGCTCTGAGCTCTGACTCTCTTTCTCACCAACCACACAGGTCAGGCCAGTTCAGACTTTAGAACTTATCTTTAGTGTGAAAAAGTCTTGACGTTATAATGATCCTCAATAATCACATCTGCCTCAGTCAGCTTTATTTTGTTCAAACAGTCTTCCTGTTCAGAAGCTCCATTTGCATCACTGACATGAAACTGCTGACAGACGCTCCTGAACGCCTGCATGTTCTGTGTGTGTGAAGAACCTTTCAGCTGCTCAGGACCGTTACATGTGAAGACCTGCTCGTTAAAGAAAACTGGACACTGTCAGAGCAGAGGTTTCACTCCCAGTGCAAGTGCTGAAGTACTATGTGTCGTTTTTTATTACAGGAAAAAAATCAGATTTGTTGTAGTGCATGTATTAAAAAAGCAGCTTTTCTAACATAAATAAACAAACGGTCTCTAAAGTATAATGCTCTGGCTTTTGAAGGTGCGAAAAACACATTTATCAGGCTAGGAAAAAAGTTACCTATGATGATTACAATGGTTTAAAATGAACTATATCTGCATTTTCACATTTTTAGCCCCACCTTCTTCTCATCTCCACATTGACTTTATAGACTTAAACTCTAACAGCCATGGATGTCAGTCAGTCCTGGTCACTGTGTCTTCTGCTGAGGTCTGACCACCATAATTAAACTCTATTTGTTGCCCGATTTTCTTAAAGGTGGGAACCTGATTGTATTCTTGCAAACGAGAATGGTCTCACATAAGTGGATATTTATTCTACGACATGTTATTAGCTTGTCATGAGCATGTTTTTAGCCCTTTCAGCGTCTCTATTTGACATTGTGAAAAAATGTCAGATAGAGACACTTTTTGTTAGCGACACAGTGGCGAAACAGTTAGCGCTCTGGCCATTCATAGCAGCAAGGTCCTAGGTTTGATTCCTAGCCAACCCGGGGCCTTTCTATGTGGAGTTTGCTTGTTTTTCCCATGTCTGCGTAGGTTTCCTCCAAGTACTTCAGTTTCCCCTACCACAAAAAATATGTCCAATAATAGTTTCCTTCACCCAGGACTGCAAAAGAGATTCTGAATCTCAGTGGGACTTTCCTGTTTAAATTTAAAAGAACCGTAAGATGCACAACTAGTGGTTATTAAAAGGTATTACAATCACAGATGAACTCGGGTTGCCTGATTGTGAAATGGCCCACACATTGACAATAGGAAGCTACTGACCAATCAGGAACAAGATTTGCTTTGAATCATGGGTAATACCCAGAAAGTCACTCACCAGACTCTTTGTCATGGTTTGTTCCCAAATGTTGCTTTTTAATACAATGTGGGAGGAGCCTAATGAGAACTGTGTAGAAACAAGTGCTTGAGTAAAGTCAAGTAAAAAAAAGCAAGTAAAGCATGAGCCAATCACAGACAGTTGTGTCTGAGTCCTGGTGCAACATCAGTTAAAACTCAAACATGTTCCTGACTCATGGTTCAAAATTAACTTAAGGTTCTAAGAAACCAAACTGGCAACCGAACTGAGAGAGTCATGTGAGGCTCATTTTGCTTTCTGATTGGATAATAAATATAAACATCAACAGACATCATGTCCATTGCTTTTTAATTAAGAATAACTCAGAATTACATTGACTTTCAGTAAAAATGTTGACCTTGTATCTTTGGACACATATAATTCATGTTTATGAAATCTGACATTAAAATCCTACATACGGTTCCTTTACGTCAATTAAAAATCATTACAAAATTAGCATCCTGTAGACAAGTGTTTTGGTTAAGGGTCACATGGGGGACATTTTCTCTGGGTTTAATGGCGAAGTTTAGGTCTGTAGTTACAAAAATGGGTAAAAATGGGCTTAGAGCTGATTCAGATTCAGATTAGGATTTTGTTAAAATTTATAAACAAAACCACATCTTTACATTCATCACATAAATGATCTGGGGCAACTAAGTCAAAATTAGAAAAAATGTGATAATCTTTTACATAGAATTTAAACTGCCTTTTGTCCTTTCCATCTTTTTTTCCATTTTACAGTTCAGATCTATGCATTTAAATAGTGAGAGCTCATGTAAACCAGCAGCATAGATACAGTATATCCTGATATGTGTCTGCAGAAGGTGTATGATTTCTAAATATGAGCCCACATTTGCAGCACACGTTCCATCTTGTTTATGATTCAGCCCAGCGTGCCTTTATGTTGGACTGTTTTCCTTGGCAACAGAGCCGCTCACCGTGGTCCACAGCAGACGTTCCTCCTGTGGGTAAATATAGCCCTTTAATGGCCTCTCCCTGCTATTCTTCACCAGTCTTGGGGACACATTTGCACCACACACAGATCTGCTCCACGTGAATCTACACCGGGCCATATCAGGTACAGGAACAACACTCATTCATCGAGTTGTATGTGAGCAGCTCATGGTCACGGAGCGGAGTCGCACTGCAGCACACAAAATACATTAGACTCAAGGAGAATCGTGTTTGTGGTGCAATGGAAAGAGTTAGAGATGAGAAATATTTAAAAATTATTATCAGTTCATTTATTATATGGTTAGAACGAGCATTCTAACTTTTTTGCTATTGGTCTGATTTGGTACGTCCTTCAGCTAAATGGTTTTAATGTGTTATTCTATGTTACTAAGTAACCGTGTCAGTTACTAGTAGTACACTTGGTACTTACTGTGGTACTTACACTGGTACCTAGAGTGGTACTTTGAGTGGTACTTGTACCAGCAGTTACTGGTACATACCAGTGGTAGTTACTGTGGTACTTACACTGGTACCTACAGTGGTACAGTGTTTTTTCTCAAAACAAAAAAATAAAAAACGTTCTCGCCTCACAGTTAGAAGGTTGTTCAACTCGAGCTTTTCTGTGTAGAGTTTGCATATTTCTCCCTGTGTGGCTTTTCTCCGAGCAATCTGGTTTCCTCCAACATGTTAAGGAATATCCTCCAGCTACAGTTGTCCTGACCAAGCCTGATTGGGTCAAACGCAGAGGAAAAATGTCTGTACCGGGACAATAAAGTGTACCCTAGCATTAACCTATCGATCTGTGTTGCATTATCTGACTGTGAGCTGACTGCAGTGGCCAATGGCATCTCCATTCCAAGAATGAAGTTTACCAATATCTCAAACTCTTGAGAATCACACTGGGCTCACACTGCATCTAGTCCATACTCCGGTCCGGCGTCTGGAGACTTTATATTTCTTGAAAGGTAATGAGAAGTTCTCACCAGGCAATCCATCTGGTCCGGAGAGCCAGACTGTCAGAGTACTCCAGAGCCCTTTTTGGTGAAGTTGTGAAAACAAGACACAACAAATCAAGCGGGCGCACAATTATTGACACAACTATATAACAAAGGATGTAAATAAACAGCATGTGTTTATCCATTGTGTGTAGAAAAATCAATCAGAAAATGAACTGACGTAAAATAAACTCAAAACTTGATGCAAATTTCCTTTGTTTATATAACAGTGTTTCCTACGCGTGTCAGTGATCGCGTGAACTCCCAAGTTAAACATGAACCCTGTTGCCGGCAGAGTCCCTACACATACTGTACATCATCTGCCTCAGTGTTAGTGGACACTGCACCTAGACAGACCCGGATCAAGACTGGAGGCAGTGTGAGTCCAGTGTCTTGCAGGACTCCTGCTGCTGCTGGAGTAGACTGTGATATGTCCTGAAGCATCAGCGGTGCAGATACCTGTCCAATCACTGAGCTGCATCAGGATTTTGGCAAAAACAAACCAGCAGTGGTTCAAGGTTTGTTTAACAATGTCAACCACATTTGTCCAACCACAGACACACCTTTAGACAAGACTGGTCCAGTATTCCCTCTAATGTGTCCCTCCACAAGTTCAGGGAAGTGTGTGAGTAACAATTCTCATAAGAGTTCTTCACTCATTATGTCTGCAGTCAGGGCAACTCTGTCATGATTGCCAGATCAGACCACCATAAGGTTCCAACATAAAACTCACTGTATTTTTAAATTCCTAAAATATAAAAGAAAAAGTCAACCCACTTTGTGCACATTTTACTTTAATTACTCTGGCAATAAATCAGTTCCTTAGATCTAATGAATATCTGCTCTACTGTTGCCTTTACAAGACAAGTTTAATATATGTGCTTCATCGTTGTCCTTTAAAAAGCTTCTTAAATATATAAATAAAACCATCACAAGCAAACATCTCAAACTCACCACTTCTGAACTGTTGTAAGACCCGGTTCAAAGAATAAACAACTAAGGTTCGATCAACTACATCTAAAAAAACAAGTTTATAAGACATACTTTTCTTGTATTTATTCTGACTTTGTTTATATTTTCTTTGGCGGATCCCAGTGGAGCTCCTCTGCAGTACAGTATCAGTGACTGTTTAATGCATGAGCTACATAAGAATCCACAAGAAATGCATCAAATATTCAACACAAACAGTTTTATTAAAATGCAATGAAGCGCTGTTGTGTTCAGATGAAATATTCACCTCAGAGATGAAGAAAATCTGCTCTGACCGAGTTTATGGGAAAACAACTGAAATCAAAGCTATAATGATCAATTTATTTAACTTAAAGAATTCACATGTGATTGTTACGTGTCTCCAGACCTGGACCTGACTGTGACGTGTCTCCAGACCTGGACCTGACTGTGACGTGTCTATAGACCTGGACCTGACTGTGACGTGTCTCCAGACCTGGACCTGACTGTGACGTGTCTCCAGACCTGGACCTGACTGTGACGTGTCTCCAGAGCTGGACCTGACTGTGATGTGTCTCCAGAGCTGGACCTGACTGTGACGTGTCTCCAGACCTGGACCTGACTGTGACGTGTCTATAGACCTGGACCTGACTGTGACGTGTCTCCAGACCTGGACCTGACTGTGACGTGTCTCCAGACCTGGACCTGACTGTGACGTGTCTCCAGACCTGGACCTGACTGTGACGTGTCTATAGACCTGGACCTGACTGTGACGTGTCTCCAGACCTGGACCTGACTGTGACGTGTCTCCAGACGTGGACCTGACTGTGACGTGTCTCCAGACGTGGACCTGACTGTGACGTGTCTCCAGACCTGGACCTGACTGTGACGTGTCTCCAGACGTGGACCTGACTGTGACGTGTCTCCAGACGTGGACCTGACTGTGACGTGTCTCCACATTGAAGTTAAAATGCCGATGACAGATTGGATCACTAATTTAGCTACAACACAGCTAATGTTTTATTCTTATTATTATTTTTTTCTAAATTAAAAATGTACTTCCTGATTACGTCCCACTTACGTCACCTAGCAACTAAGTTGTACAATGGGCCATTTTTAAAGTGACACTATGGAACTTTCAGAGGTCAAAATCCCTGCCATAATTCCATTGAAATAGAAAGTTAAAACCATGCTTTGGAACATTATTTGTGGTGATAGGTCATACAACAGAATAGTATAGCTAAAGTTACAATCTCTCCATGGAAACAAGCGGGCGGAGGGCCTCCTCTAACCTTTAAAGAGACACATTTTGGAAGATGCAAGCCCACGTGAAGAAAAAAAATGTAATTTTTAAAATGCTTATAGTCCAAAATAATATCCGAACATATACGTTAATTCAAGTCTACATTCTAGCATTTGAACTGTAAGTTCAAACATTTTGACACAGTAAGCTCTATTTTTTGTGGAGACTTAGAATTATTTTCTTGTTTCAAACTGCTTTGGACTGATTTCAAGACTTTTTTTTTAACATTATTTGTTACTTAAGCTAATTGTACTTACTCGAATGACAAATTTGTGTTGTTGTTTTAAGCCTAGTCTCATAAGATCTTGAATACAGGGACATTTGCAATATTACACAACTAACTAAAACTTATCCTGTAAAAAGACTCAAATCCAAACAAATTTTCAGAATCCAAGTCACTGTAAGCATGTCTACATGTTTTGTTTTTACAATGCATTTGTTATATTTTGCAAGGTCATAGAATTCCTCACAAAGATTAAAATATTAAAAAAATAAACATGAGCCACAGTGAGACCCAGAACCCTTTTGTTGTTGATACACAAACAGTTACAAATGCAGAGTTTATTTGCCTTTTAAAACTTTGTGTTGTTCTCTTTGAAACAGCCGCTCGGGGAGGTGAGCGCCAGAGAATCCTTGTTATTTCACTGCAGCGCTGAGCCTTTACATTATTGAACAGATGCTAAATATTTAAGTGTGCTGTGCTCTGTTCTGCAGGTGCAAATTAGGAAACACTACAACTTTACTGCACTCCGCCGTGTTTAAGTTTAGCTCCGGGAGGACGACTTATCTTCTCTCTGATCGTCTGTGACTTTAAAAGCAAAGAAGAGGCCCACATCACCACATCGGGCAGTTTATCAAATAATGAGGCTAAACTTGTTTTGTTCCAGTATCAGCGGCACTTGGTTCACACACAAAACTTTTTCTAATAATAACTATGTCATTGGTGAGCTGCAAGATCAAGCTTCATCAAAATCATTATCAATCCACTCATATTGTTGTGTTTAATCAAAGAGAACTAGTTTAGCACATTTTTGGTGCAGCAGTTAGCGCTATGGCCTCGTAGCAAAACAGCCTGTTTTCACAGATATGTGTGTCTATTCCACGCAATTGTAAACAGTGTTATGTTTCTATTGTTTGCCTGTGTATTTCATGTGTTGCTGTCCCAGTTTATTTCTTTGGTGGATGTAAAGACGTGTCAACATAATCCGCCCAAACCTAAACCTACCCATTTTTGTAACTTCTGACCTAAACTTTGTTAACCCCAAATAAAACTTCCTGTTTGTCCTCGATCAAATTGTGTGTCTATAACACGCCAAGAAAACAGGCAGAAGCATCGTCACTAGATGGCGTACTTTTACCACGACACAAAAACAGCGTATTTGGACCACGACTTCACAGCTATTTTTAGTACTTATGTTACGCCGTGCATTTAGCACGATATGAAAAAGCATAAAAATGACACGAGATTTCACAGCGTAAAAATAGGACAAGTTTTGATTGAAGCCACGTGGGGACGTTTTCTTCAGGTGAAACGGGTAAGTTTAGGCATAAAGTTACTAAAATTGGAAAGATTAGGTCTGGGGCTTGGGGCAGGTTAAGATTAGAATCAGGATTTCATTAATATTCATAAATAAGAACACGTCTTAACAATCACCATTGAAATGAATGGGGACTGTGATGCGTACTATAATTACGCAAAACAGCCGTGAACTCGTGCTAATCATACCTAATTTACATATTGGGTAATGTCGTGGTAAATGTACGCTTTCTTGTGAGATCGGGCTTGGTTAGCATACCTTCCCCAAATCCTTAAACTTAGCCAAATTAGCTTAACCTAAACCTAATCCTAACCCTAACCTTACCCAAATCCCTGAAATAAATATTTTAAAATGTAAACTTTTGCTAGCATAGCCACTAATGCAAAGTAAAGAAAAAAAAGCGTCGTCATGACACGCAATTTGTCATGATGTGGTACAGGCACGCAAGCCATGAGAACACGTTGATCAAAAAGGTTTGGGGTTTAACTCCCAGACAGCCCAGGGTCTTTCTATGAACGGTTTTCATGTTCTCTATGTCAGCATTCTTTCAAGTGCTCTAGTGTACTCTGCCACTAAAAAGAAGAGATTCACGTCTCGTGGTGGCGCGGTGGCAGAGTGGCTAGCACTCTTGCCACACAGCAAAAAGTCACGTGTTCAACTCCTGCATGGTCTGGACTTGTTTGTATGTTTCTCCTTTAGGTGAGTTTTCTCTTTTCTCCCACCAAGCAAAACATGCACATTATGAAATATCCAGCCAATACTGAGCATGTCTATTCCACGCAGTTTGAAACAATATGACATATGAACACAATTTCTATTTTTTGCATGTGTATCTCAAGTGTTTCTGTCCTAGTTCATTTCCATGGTGAATTTAAAGACGTGTTATTATTCATGAAAACTAACATAATCCTAATTCTAACCTTAACCAACTCTAAGACTCAGACCTAAACTTACCCATTTTTGTAACTTCAGACCTAAACTTAGCCGTTAGCTCCAAATAAAACCTCCTCAACCACATTGCATGAAAAAGCAGGCATAACTGTGCCCTGTGCGCGTTACCCTAAAACCTAATAAAAACACAGACATTTTCAAGTTCCTAAGTAAAGTTACTCGAGGGGATGCACCAATATCAATACATATCTTCAAAACCTAGAAATAGCTGTTCTCTGGCTGTTTGCTTCTTGACTCACATATTATTCATCAGTGCACTAAAACTCAACCGTCTGTAGTGAGCCTGAGTCTGGAATAATGAGATGATGTGGTCACAGACTGTGTCGGTCACCCTCCAACAACACAGAACAATGAGACCTCCCACACACACTGGTATCTCTAATTAACCTGGTTATGTGACCTACATTTTAGACCCAACTCTTTCCACCAGTCAAAAGGACGTACAAGTATTTCATAAATACAGTATTTACATACACTTAGATTTAGTTATACATAATTCAAAAAATCTAAAATTATTTCATAGCAGTATTTTAACCATGAATAAATGATGACATTACTCAAATTAAATCATAGCTCTAACAAAACTGGTCTAAAAAATATTGGTCTCATAATATCGGTTCAGCCGATATTCTGGTTGGTTCTTGAAGAGACTCCAGAGTAGTGATGGTAGATGATGCCTCAAGATGTGTGTATCACACTTTCACCTCATTGTGTCGACACTAGATCACTTTGTGTCGGTGTGTGTGTGGGTGTGTAGGTCTACATTGTAATGAGTTTACACAAGTGCAAGGATTTATTTCATATATGAACAACTGAGTGTGTGTTTAATAACATGCAATAAAGTGAATACTGCTACTAATATTTTTTTATATATTTTTTTTTTTCTTGTTGCAGATAAGCTTGAGAACGTTTTATACATTGTACTTGAAACATTTTCATATGAAACGTTGGAATTACAGAATAACATAAATCCATTATGAATATAGGTTTCCACACACAAGTAAAGAAAGATAAAGTACCATCGTTGCACTATGCATCAGCAGCCTATCTAGTTAGGCCAAACAGCCTTTGTGTATGGGACAAAACAACAGCTAAATATACTCTATTTTTATTTGTATTTGTGAATGCTGGTAGTTTTTGCATTTTTACATTACAAAATTCACCGAAAATCAAGAAAAATCAATCATACCAGCTCGCCAAAGCCTGATCCTGTCAGATCTCAGAAGCTAAGCAGGGTTGGGCCTGGGCAGTACTCAGATGGGAGACCACGGAGGAACCTCAGGAGCCACAGTGGGACGAACAGAGGAGAAACTCGTTGTTGTGTCCTTAGGCAAGACACTTCACCCACATTGCCTAGTATGGATCTAGTGTGTGTATGAATGGTTGGTGGTGGTCAGAAGAGCCGATGGCACAAAATGGCAGCCTCGCTTCTGCCAGTCTGCCCCTGGGCAGCTGTGGCTACAATAGTAGCTTACCACTACCCAGTGTGGAATGAATGAATAATGCATAATGTGAAGTGTCATTTGGTGTTGCGAAAAGCGCTAAATAAATCCAATGCATTATTATTATTATTAGAAAAGATATGAAATCTATTACATGTTCAAAGAAGTTCTCTTTAGTCTTATTGTTCTTTTTTCTCCAGGAGGACAGGTGAAGCAGTGCCTCCTCTAACGCTCATCACTGACTTTCTGGTGTAGAACTGGTGCCTCAACGACACATAACACAGAGTGATACCATTCGATAACGTAACTGCTTTGGTCGTGTGACTCTGCTCGACTGAGGCCTCACTCTCAGCGCAGGGCACATGTATCGGTGCCTCGGCTCGTCTAGCCCTTCACTGTTGGAGACATTAGGACTGTTGTGCTGATATTTGAAGTTTTCTTCACACAGAGATGTGCAGTTACTACTTGCAGGAGAAGTAACATTGACACTATTTGATGAATTAGTCTTTTATAAAATGTGAGTTTCAAGGATATTTCAAAGCCAGTTTGCAGGACTACATCAGGCATCAGTCCATGTGTTTAAACCAAATAATGACATTGATGTATGAGCTGGAAAAGATGGATTGTTGCAGCCTTTTCTCACCAAGATCTTAGTCTGGGGCTAAATCAGAAATGTAGATTATGACACATGAATCAGTAAACCTAAAACCTAAAAGTGTGTGTTTCCATCCCTGCTGTTCACGCTGCCACATCATTACACCTGCTCCTGTTTGATCTAATATTCTTTTTATAATATGGATTCAGTCTGACCCAGTTTTACTTAAAGTTGACTCATTAAAAGTCCGCCTCTTCTTCAAAGTGCCTTGTCTTTAACCTGTCCAACACCGGTTCACTTTTGTTCTTTTATAATCTTTCTCCAAACTCATGTTCATCTTAGCTCTTCACAGGTTAGCACTGTTAGCTTAATAATCGCTAAATGTCAGCGCACGGGTCACTACCGACGAGATTTGGGTAATTAGAATGGATTTTCTGCAGCGGAGTTCATTTAAGCTTCACTTCCGTCTGTTTTTCTCACTAAATAAATCAAACGTTTAGGTCTTCAGAGTCCAGAGACACTTTAAACATGTTGTGCCAGAGCGACTTGTGCTGCCATTTTGTCCTCCCACATTCAAAGAGTGGGCAGTGTTAAACTTTTGGACTGTCTGCTTGTATTTTCACATTTTACAGACTGTCCATCCTTGACCTGAGAAAAGAGACACAAAGTCTTTAACAAAACAGATTTCATGAAGATTGATGACGACTATTTTTTGTTAAACTGAAGAATTTGAGTTACTGAGTCATTGGAACTCTTTTGTTGAATATCTACTACATTCCACAATCTTCAGTCAAGGTAAGAGATAAATTGTTCTGGTTAATATTGTAGTTATTACTGGGCTGTGAATGTTCAACCTCAAAAATGTAATTGTTCTCAACTAAAATGACTTTAAATGTCAAGTTTGTGGAACAAATTCCTGACAAATTCTAAAGTTTTACATTGTATGTTGTCTATTCAATAGATACTATTTTTAGTAACAGTAATTTAAGGTGAGATTATTTAACATTTGAGTCTGTTTGTTGAGGAAATAAAATGTTAGGCCAGGCAACACTCAATATGAAAAAAGCTAACTGCTAGAAACAAAACTGCAGAAAAGCAGAATGAAAAGCAGATGTGTTCACACGTGTCCAAGTGAACTACTCCAGAGTTATTTCTCTCAGAAGGTGAAGGTTATGTTTAAAGTATACTTTATTATCTTCGTAGGGACATGTGTCCTTTATTTGAGCGATCTTTAATGTCTCTGGAGTGACTCTCCAGAAGTCTAACTCCAGGACACATGAGGGATTACACACTGGTAATGCAGAGCCATGTGAGTCAGTATGTGACTCCTATGGATGAGAGCTGTTTAGACTGTTTCACAAACATTTATTGTCCGATACTGACTGAGGAACTTCTCGTGCCTTTAGTTTTAACTCTAGGGTTTATTTGGACAACACTTATGTGTCTTTAACATTAAATTAGGTAAGTTACTTTCTAAATGTCACACTGCCAAAAATTCTACTATAAAGAGACAGAGTTTTTATCAATTAGTCAATCAATGAAAAAAACAAGTGCAAAGCTTTTGAACCTGTGTTTTCACTGAGTGATCATGAATGAAACTCACTCACTCTGTTATCTTTCCCTCAACCACTTTCTTTCATTTCTCACTCTCTCTTTGTATTCTCTGTCTTTATATTTCTCTTCCACTGGCCTCTCTCTTTCCCTCTCTCTCACTTCATCTCTTTCGTTTCTCCCTCTCGATCACCTTTCTTCCTCTTTCTCTCTATCGCCCTTCCTCTCACTCCCTGTCTTGCATTTCTCTCCCTCCATCTCTTTGTCTCTCTGCTCCTCTCTTTTTCTTCTCTCTGCCCTCTCCCCCTTTCTCCTTTTATCTTTCTCTCTCTCTCCTTATTTCCATCTCTCTCATCTCTCTCCCTTCTTCCATCTCTTTCCCTCTCTCTCTCTGTCTCTACCCCCCTCTCTCTTTCTCTCCCTTCCTCTCTTTCTCTTATTCTGCCCTAGCTCTCTCTCCACCTCCCTCTCTCCCTCTCCTCTTTTTCCCTCTCTCCTCTATCCCCTCTCTTTCCTCTCTTCCTCTCCTCTCTAACTCCCTCCCCTCCCTCTCTCTCTCCCACCCCCTCTTCCCTCTCTCCTCTCTCCCCCTCTCTCATCCCACTCTTTCCCTCTTCTCTCTCTCCTGCTCTCTCCCTCTTCTTTGCCCCCCTCTCTCCCTTCCTCGGTCTCTCTCTCTCCCTCCCTGTCTCTCTCTCTCCACCCCCCTTCTCCGTCTCCCTGTCTCTCTCTTTGTCTCCCCCCTCTCTCTCCCTCCCTTCATCTCTCTCTCTCCCCCTCTTCCCTCTCTCTTCTTGCCCTCCCTCCCTCCCTCCATCTCTCTCTCTCCTCTCTCTCCCTCCCTGTCTCTCTCTCGCTTTACCCCCCCTTCTCTGTCTCCCTCCCCCTCTTTCTCTCCCTCCCTTCGTCTCTCCTCTCTCTCTCCCCCTCTTCCCTCTCTCTCTCCTCTCTCCCTCCCTCTCTCCCTCCCTCTCTCCTCCCTCCCCCTCGCTCTCTCCCTCCCTTCGTCTCTCCTCTCTCTCTCCCCCTCTTCCCTCTCTCTCTCTCCCTTCGTCTCTCTCTCTCTTCTCTCCCTCAGTCTCTCTCTCTCCTCTCTCTCTTCCCTCCCCTCCCTCTCTCTCTCTCTTCACATTCTCACAGTGCTCTGGCGGCCCCAGCCCAGGGGACGCGCTCCCTCACCTCTGCCCAGTCGGAGCATGTTTGTTTGGGCATAAATGAACGTGACACGGGCCTCTCCCTCCAGAGGCCTGAGCTCTAATGAACTTCAGCCAGACCTCGTACTGTAGCTCACACCTAATTACACTGTAATCACTCAGCATTTGCCCCGCCACGCTTTAAAGAAGGAATTAAACATGTATTTTATGAGCAGCAGAGTAATCAGTGCGGCGCTTTGACCAAATAATGAGCAGATGCAGTTTGTGTGAATGTGCAGGCAAAATGTAAATAAAGCAGCCAAAACTAATGATGCTTTAGAGAATTAGCAGCACGCTTATGTTTTTAACTAACAGCCAACTGAGCAGAGGAAAGTGTGAGACGCAAAACCAAGGAGAAATTTAACGGAAATTAAAAAAGAGAGGAAGATATACAGTACAATTTAGACCTATTAAGAAGAAAAAATACAAATACAAATAAAAATACAAAAACAAAATGAAATTCATCTCATTAGTTTTTTGTAACTTTTTTTGGAGAAAGACACATAAACTGCCAGTTTCCATGGTGATATATTACTATAAAACATAATTTCTCAGAAGCAGAGTGGTTAGAGAACATGGGTTCGACTCCCGGGTGGAGCTAAGTCATCATTTCATGACCTCTCTGGGTGATTTGCATGTTCTTCCTGTGTTACTGTGGGTTTTCTCCAGGACCTCGGGTTTCCTCCCAGCTCCAAATACATGCATGTTTAGGTTATTGGGCATTACAGTAAATCTCATTGTGAGTTAATGATAAAGTGAATTAGTGCAATGTGTTGACCAGGGTGTTCCCCGCCTAAGGCCATTGGGATAGACTCCATAACAGGAAAATACATGAATGAAAATAACTGCCATGTATTTTAGATACTGATAGCTTAAGTCTATGGAATATTGTAGCAATGAAAATGAATGTAAACTGCCCTAAAAAACACATTTATAATTTTCTTTTTATTGCTATTGACGTGAGTAAACTTAAAGAGAAGCTAAACTCTTAAATAACTTGTTTTTTTGGCTGTTAAACTGCATATGTGGTGTTTAAATAGCAATGTTTCATTTTTTGGCATTTTTAGTGTTAACTGAGTAAATGAGCAGGTTTCAGGTCAAAATAGTCTCAAACTGACAGTGTCTCACTGCTCATGTCATTTCAATACACGTCAGTGTGTATTGTCCAATCAAAATCAAGAAACTAATCGCAGACACCTGCTGTCAGTCCAATCACACTGCTGCTCTCCTCTCTAAGCCCCTCCTTTTCCTTTCTCCCAAAGCTTTTCAATGAGTTTGCAGTGTTTGAAATGTGTTTGTGGGGGGAGTTTAAGGAGTGAGCTTTACCTTTTAAGATTAACAACCATGAAAATGACTTTGCTGATGTAAGAAAAAACTGTCCGTTTATTTTATTAGCATGGTCATTTTCACTGTTATACATACCACTATTATAAATTATAGTGAGAAAAAATTCATAGGGCTTGAGAAATATTGATCAATCTACTGCTATCAGGCGAAACATGTGTCTTTACAGAAGTTTCAGACATAGAAAGTGAGCGAATAGTTTACTTTCTGTAACTTAGAAGAAAAGATAATTATGTTTCAAATCGATTTAATTGAAGCTATAACAAACACAGCTTTTCCATTTTGTCACCAGAATCAGGCGTCATGCAGGTATTGAAGCTCACACCTGCAGCTGGATCCATCACAGCAGGCTGGAGCCAAAATGGCGTCAGAACAAAGCCGCGTTTGTGCCAAAATGTGAGCTTGTGTTGAACAAAGGGCCTGAGGATTTCCACCGTGTCTGCAGCAGTTAAAGCTGTGCTCCTCTGCCTCACTAACGCGCCCTGATCTCAGATCAGCTTAAGTTCATCTTAAGTTCAAATAAGGTTAAGGTTTGGATTAGGGTGAGGTTAGGTTCAGTTTAGGCAAGAGTCTTCAAGGTAACCGTAACCGTAACACCCCCCCCCCCCCCTCTCTCTCTCTCTCTCTAATCACTTCTCTTCTATTTCTTCACTTGACCAATGGGGCTCTCTCTCACTCCATCTCTTTATGCCTCTCTCCCTCCCCCTTCCTCTCATTCTACCTCTCTCTTACTCTTTGTCTATTTTAGCTGTATTATCTTGCTTTCTATCTTTTTCTCTCTCTTTTCTCTCCCTCCACTCCCCTCCCTCTTCATTCTTTCTCATCCTCTCCTTTTCTTCCCCCTCTCTCAATTTCTTTATCTAACTTTTTTCATTGCACCCTCATTTCTCTCCCTCCCTCCTTCTCTTTCCACTTCATCTCCCTTTCTCTCCACCCCCTTCTATCCTCATTCATCTCGCTCTCCTTCTTTCTCTCTTTCTTTCTCTCTCTCTCCCTCCCTCCCTCCCCTTATTTCTCTCTCTCTCTCTCTCTCTCCTCTTCATCTTTCTCTCCTTCACACTCATTTATCTCCCTCTCTCTCCCCTTCATCTCTCCCTCTCCCCTTCATCTCTCTCTCCCTCCCTTCATCTCTCACTCTCTTTCCCTCTCTCCACTTCATCTCTCTCTCTCTCTCTCCCTCCCTACCTTCATCTCTCTCCACCCATCTCTCTCTCCCTCCCTACCTTCATCTCTCTCTCTCTTCTCTCTCTCTCTCTCTCCCTCCCTTATCTCTCTCTCTCTCTCTCTCTCTCTCTCTCCTCCCCCTCCCCTTCATCTCTCTCTCTCCTCTCTCCTCTCTCTCCCTCCTTCATCTCTCCTCTCTCCTCCTCCCCTTCATCTCTCTCTCTCTCTCTCCCTCCCTCATCTCTCTCTCTCTCTCCTCCCTCCCTTCATCTCTCTCTCTCTCTCTCTCTCCCTCCCCTTCATCTCTCTCTCCCTCCTCCCTCTTCTCTCTCTCTCCCTCCCTCCCTTCATCTCTTTCCCCCTCCCCTCTTCTCTCTCTCTCTCCTCCCTCCCATTCATCTCTCTCTCCCTCCCTCCCTTCATCTCTCTCTCTCTCTCTCTCTCCCTCCCTCCTCCATTCATCTCTCTCTCTCCCTCCCTCCCTTCATCTCTCTCTCTCTCTCTCTCCCTCCCTCCCCTTCACTCCTCTCTCTCTCCCTCCCTCCCTTCATCTCTCTCTCTCCCTCCTCCCCTCTCTCTTCTCTCTCCTCCCTCCCTCCCCTTCATCTCTCTCTCTCTCCCCCACTCGTTCTCTCTCTCCCTCCCATTCATCTCTCTCTCTTCTCTTAAAAATAGCCTTGTGTTTGCTGGATCTCGGGCCACAAACGTATGAATTGCAAATGCGAGCTGCGCCGGTGCTAAGACGCTGAGGAGAAGTGACATTCGGGCTTATACACTGACCCCCGTCTCTGCAGCGCGGCATTCTGGGTAATACTCCGCCGTACATTGAAAACATTTGGAGGAGAGCGGATATTAGCCGCACTGATGAGATCAAGAGGGCTGGAACGTGAGAAAATGTGTTTGTAGCCCCGAGCAAAGCAATAAGACTGAAAGACTGACGCAAACCAACACATAACAAATGTCACTGTCACGTTTGTAATCGTCTGTCTTGTTTCAGAAGAGCACTTGACTCAAATTATTTTAGTTCAGCAAATCAGTCAAAGAATGAAATAAGGCAAGGGTGTACAACTGATTTTTTTTTTCTTCACAAGTTAAGTTTATTGCCACACAGCAATGGGTTCGACTGCCACACTGCCTGGGCCAACGATCACTAACACTGTAAGGCTGAAGCGGCTCCATCACATCATAAAAAAGTGATATTTGAATCAAAATGTCCAGGGGCTACAAACAGACTCCTAATAATAATTTATTGGATTTATACAGCACTTTTTATGACACCCAGAGACGCTTCACAATTATGCCTTGTTTATTTATTCCACACTTGATGGTGGTAAGCCTCCATTCACACTCACACCAGATCCAGACTAGGCAATGTGAGTGAAGTGACTTGCCAAAAGACACAACAACAAGTTTCTCAGTTTGCCCCACTGTGGCGTCTGAGGTTCCTCCAGAGATCCCCCATCCAAGGACTGCACATGCCCAACATGCTTAGCTTCTGAGATCTGACAAGATCAGGCTTTAGCAAGCTGGTATAGCTTGATTTTGACCTCTCCGCTTAATTTCTGTTTGCTGATTGGTCGGCGCTAGCCTGGCTAGCCCTAGCAAGAAGCTCTGGAGACACGTCCCCCTGGCGCTGCACTGTGGAGATACCTGAGCGGCATTAAAGGATGGCTCAAATGCAGAGGACAAATTTCCTACGGGGACAATAAAGTTTTGAGGAAAATAAACATAATAAAAATTCTTAATAATAAAAATTATTAATTACATTTGCTCGTTAGCGTTAGCTTTGAGGCTCAAACAACACATCTTATAAACTTACATTTTCTCTGGTATCCAAGTATCTGCCTCATGTGTAAAAGTCTGAACATTCAGCTCATGATTATAGTTCTCCATAGGAGTGAATGGTTTGAGGCAAACCAGCTCGCCGCAGCTTAAAAAGGGCCGATAATAAATGATTGTATCATGGGGTTACTATGGTCACAAATGTATGAGACTCCGAAACTGCAAGTATGAGACTTACAAACACATTCAACATGTTTAAATGTTGTAAAACTCTGAAAAAGTACACTTGAAAATACTGTATTAGACCTTGGTGTGGAATCTTCATCTACACATTTATTTATTTTTTGTTTCTTTTTCAAACTTGCAGAGCCATAAGAGTCACTATGTGCCTTTTTTGGATGCAAGGGGATCGTCTGTGCAGAAGGAGGTAAGTCTGCTTCATTTGTCTTTTCTGAAACACAAAGTGAAACTAGTGAAGCACCAAAGGCTTCGTTAAGTTCAGCAGCTTCAATCCAGAGATAAAACTGTGATGCTGTAATTAAAATGTGTGATGGTGGAAAGGTCAAAGGTCACAGAGGTTAATGGTCTGAGTCTGAACTGAACTGCAGACTCACTTGATGAGGTGATACAGTTTACACAGACACACATTTGGGAGGTTCACCACTCTCAGGTCAGACTGAAGTAAACCTCTGTCTCGTCACATTTACACTGATTATGAGGTTTAATCAGGTTTATTATCATCTCACTATAGAACATCGTGTGGCAAGAAAGAGTATTTATATCATGACACTCGTAGGATGAGAATGATTTCACAGCTTTTTATGTATATATGTTAGGCCGTATATGCACAATATGAAAGTTTAGGCTTAAAGTTACTAAAAAGGGGCAGTTTATGGGGCTGGGGCTTGGAGTGGTTAGGAAAAAGATTTTGTTAATATTCATAAAAATGAAAGCTTCTTTACAACCACCATAGAAATGAACTGGGGCTGCAACACTTGTCACAGTGACACAAAAAAGCCATGAAATGATGCTGATCAAAGACTTTTGTCATGTCCTGTTATGTCGTGGTATATGTACACTTTCTATCACTTTTCTGAATACAACTTGTATTTTTGCCATTTTATTCTTTTTATACATTTTCCTATGTAAACTTGAATAACTGTCACAGACAATTGTAAAAGTACTGGATACATTCCAGTTTGTTTGTGTGAAATTACACATCATGATAAAGTTAATAAACATTGATATTGTCAATAAATACAGAGAAGCATCAAGTCTCTCATCACAGAGCTCCAAATCCAAGACACTGACCTTGAGTCTAAATTGAACTGGAAGTCTTATCCCATTTAATCAAGTCAAAACTGGACTTGTAAATGTGGACTTGCAAGTCCACACTTCTGGGTCCACACCTATACATAATACATTCTCTTTGAATAACAAAGCTTCTGTATGATTCCAAATCCCTCTGGGGAGATACTGAAGGTGGAGAGAGCTGCTCCGGAGCTACAGTTTACAGGCCTCTGGTAACTGCTGGTCATAACAGACAATAATAAATGAATATTTTCATTGTTACAGTTACTTTTGGTAATTGCTCATTATCCAGCAAACACACAAATCTGTGACTAGTGTTGCTCCTAATGAGACAAAAATGTGTTTTTAAAGCACAAACACACCACTCAAATGCAATCCACAATAATAAAACCTGACCAGGACGAAGGAGACTGTCCCAGGATGAAGGAGACTGTCCCAGGACCAATGAGACTGTCCCAGGATGAAGGAGACTGTCCAGGACCAATGAGACTGTCCCAGGACCAATGAGACTGTCCAGGACGAATTAGACTGTTCTAGGACAAATGAGACTGTCCAGGACCAGTGAGACTGAACCTCCTGCTTCAACCAGAGCAACTGTGTGTTTGGACTGTGAATGTGACTGTTGTGTGTGTGTGTGCAGGAATAAAGCCCTGGGGCGAGAGAGAGAGAGAGAGAGAGAGAGACACAGAGGAGAGAGAGAGAGACAGATAGAGAGACACACACACACAGAGGAGAGAGAGAGAGAGAGAGAGGTGTGTACGGTTGTGGATGTGTGCAGTCAGTGTCCCAGAGGCTGCAGATCTGTGCTCTTCAGATCCACCTCTGTCTGTGTGAATCTGTCCTGGAGCTGTGGACGTCTCAGCAGCACAAACCCAACACAGGACCATTGTATTTCATTTCAAACAATGAAGCTGCAGGAAACTGATCCACAAAACATTTTATATTGTTATAATCAAAACTCAAAGACTGTGTATTGTTTTCACACAACAGCTTAGTCTCTGCAAGAACTAAATATTGTTTACAAAATCATCTTGTAATTGTTGATTAAGCCTCAACAAACATTTTCAAATGTACAGTGTCAAAGATAGATTATGTTTTTTTTTCCAACTCTACAAAATAAAAAAAAACTAGAGCATTGCTTCTCAAATTGGGGTTCAGTGACCTCAGGGACTAATATTTTGGTAATACTGGTTATTATTTAAAAACTATATACACGACACGGTCTCATAGAAATGTGTCTCCTTGGACATGTTAGTGTGGTATCTAGAGTATGTCTCTAAACCTTTTGTGTAAGTCTTTTAAACTGCATTATTTGACGCTTGGGTGCACGGTAGCAGAGTGTTAGAGCTCCGGCTTCCAATAAGGAGGTCGTGGGTTCGACTCCCGGGTCGGACCATATCAACATCTCACGATCTCTCTGGGTGGAGTTTGCATGTTCTCCCCGTGTCACCGTGGGTTTTCTCCGGGTACTCCGGTTTCCTCCCACATCCAAAACATGTATGTTTAGGTTAATTGGCCATCACTGTAAATTTCCCTTCATTAGTAAGGACAACCAAAACAGAGATGTATACGTTGTTTATTGAATAGATGTAGATGTGAAGTTCCATGGAATCAGATGAGCGATGACCAGGCAAGGAGACTCGTGTGGGGGTCTGTCCAGCATCTGCCCGGCCGATTCAAGACCCCCACCCTTTCCTAAATGGGTGCTAGAAGGAATGTTGTGAAAAGTGGAGGCGGGTGGGTGAGAGACAGAGTTGAACTGAGATGAGGCGCATGGTCAACTGAGACGCAAGCATGAGCTGGGATATGAAGTTTCCGGTGACGTGGGGGTGTGGTGGAGTGCGATGGGGGGTGGTCCACTCACGAAACTTAATTAACCAAGTAAATAACGCTTAGAGAGTGAATGAGAGAGGAATGTTTGTCTGTCTAACCCTGCGGCAAGTTGGCATGTCCAGGTGTTCCCCGTCTAAGGCCCAAAGTCACTGGGATAGGCTCAGTACCCGTGGATAGCGGGTTGATATGGCCACGTGGGGACGTTTTCTTTGGGTTTGGGGCTTAAGATTCAAAATTCCTTTATATCAGTGGCAACTATTTTTCCCTGAGGACCAGATTCGAACCCGGACAAGTGGTGGGAGGGCTGAAATTCGGTCAGTGGTGCGACAAATGATCGTTATTGTAAGTATACATTGTTTGTGAAATAGGCTTTTTAATCTATTATTTAGATTATACATTACGATAAATATTACAGCATCAAGCAAAGACACATGCTCCATCCAAATCAATCAAATACAATGTATTTAAAGAGTAACACTTATTCTCAAAAGCGTTCTGGGGCCACAGCAAAACAGTCTGAAGGGCCACCCATCCACCCCAAGAAATAAACTGGGACTGGGACATGTATTGTAAGAGAAATTGTGAGGTCCACAGAATGGGTTGCAATGTTTTCATCCAGATTTTTTCCATGAACTTAATTTTTATGTGATGCTATTGTGGAAGATTATAGGGTGTCTTTGATCAATTGTCTTATGAGGCCTGAGATCTGAAAAAGCTTGAGAAAATGCACTAGACTGTCATATTTGGAAAATTCATTCTGTCTTCTTTGTAGTTGTAACTTTCTTTTTTCTTGTCATAAGACAGGTTAATAAGCACTCAGCTTATTGCAACTGTCTTATTACAAGAAAAAAGAAAGCTTGCACTAGACTGTATTAACATTGTGCTTAGTTTCCACAATTTCAACCCTTTGTGCGCCAGGTTTTACAAAGGAAATACAATTTTGTAAATGTAAAGACTTATGTTCCCCTGGACAATCTAAAGTGATATTTCTCTGTTTTATTCCACAAAACCACTGGGACACAGCTGAGTTTGGCCTTTTTTATGCTTATGGAACTCATTCAAAACCAAAATCTGAAGACTGAAGACAAACAGTGCTGCATCTGTGCTTCACCAGAGTTCACCTTACCCACTGTCTTTGCTCAAGTCACCGGATTATTCAAATCGAAAATCAGGATGAAAATAGGAATGTATAGTGACAGTCAATACATTTGGAACTAATGATCTGCCTCTTTATCACTTTAAAGAGGCAGGGCTTTTTTAAAATCATTTTTATTTCTGTGCAAGTGTAAATTACTGTATCGGATTAAGTTTTATTCAACACCTCTTCCAACCACTTAATTCACAAAGTTATATGGGACTCTGTAATATCAAAGGATGTATTTTTATACATGCATTTTCCTTCCACATGAACCAAAACTCTTACATGAGAATATCCTAGTTGTCCCTGTCCTTGGTTCTCCTGCAGCACGCACTGGCCCCGGTCTGTCTTCAGCTGAAAAAGCCCTTTACTCTGTGCAGCACTTCATCATTCAGCAGCACAGAGCCGGACTGTCAGAGCGGCCCTCAGGACTGCCACTCAAAACAGGGGCCAAAACCTCTCTCTTCTCTCCCAACGCTGGCCTCAAATATATGTGTTAGAGAGGCGGATACAGTGTCTCCTCTCCTGCACCATCACGAGTATGGATCAGCAGGAAACAGGAGCTGATGAGAGGCAAGTCAAAGCGTGTGCACAAGGTCAAGTCATTTTTATAACGAGAATCTTTCCACAGACGAGGGAGGAAGAGGGTTAGTGAGGCCAAGTGCTTAGACAGGACAGAAATGTGTCAGAATGTGTCCACTGGAAGAGCTTCTGTTCTGATTTATCTGCACATGCTTAGGTATTCTAGCAATTCTTATGTATTTCTAATTGTAACCTTGTGGAATTCTATCTGTGGTAAATATTTATCATAGTTTTACACAAGTCAAATTGCAGTTATTGAAGTAACGGTTAAAATGAACAGATTACATTTGTCAATGAACAGGACTGAATTATGGTGCCGCGATCAGAAGAGCTGTGAATCAAGACTTCTGGGGAATTATGGCGTCCAACCCTGTACAGGATGAACACAGGTTAGGGTTAGGTTATGATGATGATGATGAAGTTAAATGGTAAAGGGTCTATTTATACAGTGCTTTTCTACCTTTCCAGGCACTTAAAGTGCTTTACAATCAGGGATCCACTCACCCAGTGTAACAGACACTGAGGCAATGTGGGTTAAGTGTCTTGCCAAAGGACACAACAACAATCCACTTTTGTCGTCCCATTGTGGCACCTGGTGTTCCAGCCGTTTCAGATCCAATACTGACCAGAACCTGACTTGCTTAGCTTCTGAGCCTGACAGAATAAAGCTTTGACAAGCAGATGTAGCCTGGATGGTGCTGAATCTTTTAACAAAACAAAGTTGCTCTCACATTCTTTGCTTCTCATGTCATGTCTGTCTGTACAAATAATCATGTAATGATGTTAAGAGAGAAGTATCTTCCTAAGTTACATGTGAATATACAAGAATATTATTTCAGTTACAAAATATAACAGTTTAACTTTGATTGGTGACTTTATAAAAGGAGCTTTTTCTCTTTACAAATGAAATATCTTGTGACCTTCGACATGTTGAGAAATGCAAGGAAATGCATATACTACTTTGCCAGTAAATGTGTTTCGATTTGTTTTGTGCTCCAAATGAAATGAAATGAATACATCATTTTGTGCTTGTGTCTTATGCGTATATGTCCATCTGTAATCAAAGTTTTTGTCATGGCACAAAATGACAGCTCGTAGGTCTCAAAGACTAAATTTAGAACAGACGTACAATCAAAGACAAGCTGCGACTGATATCAAACTTGTCTGATCTCTTATAATCTTTGTAACAGACTGAGCCTCCTGTCACTGTATCAGCAGTGGAGGTTTGACTACGGGGCTGAACTGGGACTTCCTGTGTGCATGTTTCTCCACGTGGCTGGTTGGGTTTTCCACCAACCAAAACATGCATCATGGGAAAAATCCTCCAGCACCTCTTCTAAACGATCTGGAGCTGGGTCCCTGAGTGCTGCTCTGTGGTGTCCATTGTTCATTGGAGAAGAATATATACAAACTGCCAACAATGTGCCCAGAACCATTGGGGAATGGGTCAAATGCAGAGAACACATTTCCTGATGGGAGTAACAAAGTGCACCTTACTCTTAACTTTGTCAAAACCTGCAAACTCTAGCACTCCTAAAAGTATTGATGGAAGCTTTGACATGAACATGACCTTATTTTCCTATCATTCAGTGAGCTGCCACCATCGACTTTACTAAACTGAGCCCAGAGCCTAATGTTGCACTCATAATCTTGAAATGTAATCATACAGTGCCTTAACAAGAAAGCACAATTAAACTTCATCTGCATTGCCAAACTCTTAGAAACTGTTGTACTGAAAAATCTAGTCTAGTCTCTCAGTGCAGCATAACAAAAAGTCTGTAGTTTCATGTATTTGCTGAATGAGAACTGTCTGTGAGTGGTGCAGATGGGAGCTTGGCAGAGTGAAGTGAGGGTCAAACGCAGTGCTTTGGAGTCAGACGATTGTTCACACAGAGAGACATCTGCTGCTGGACCTGTGGAAGCGAGGGTCACGAGGGACTGGACACAAACCCATCACAGACAAAAGGGTCAGCGGCAGAGAGAGAGAGAGACACAACAACACGTGTGCAAACAGTTTTAGATTGTACCAAGCATGTGTGTCTCAACTTATGTTTGTTAAGGCGCTGCAGACGATTGTTTTCAAACTTTAATTTTAGTCCCAGAACAAATACTGACTGAACTGAACATGTTCTCATGGAAGGTGTGCACAACGCTGTTTTGTGGGTGAATGGCCAAGTTAGGCTTGAAGTTATGGAATTGTTGAGTTCACATGACACATTGCTTTGCACAGACACATATTTTGTGGATCCGGTTGAACCAGCAGCGTTTGAAGGAGAGAGTGTTGAAGGACATTTCTCTTTTCATTGAGTTCCTGTCTTTTTCTGTCTCAAAAATATTCAAAATACTTTTCACTGGAAAGCAGAAGTTGACAGAAACAAGTAAGAAAAGCTACCTCGGATGGCAAATTGGTTCATTAAATTGCTTTTCATTCGCCTCCAACAGAAAATGGGCACTGGTATCTGGCTCTGTCCACGACTCTCCCGTCCAAAGCAGCCATTTTCAGCCTGGAGCTAACACCAAATCCCAGGCCCTCGGGGGGAGAGCTTAGAGGCCCCTCCAGAGCCGACACATGCCCAGGCGAGGTGCTCTGGAGGCGGCTAGAGCAGAGGCTGGACCACTGCAGCAGATGGAGAGGCCGATCCACAGCCAAACGGATTAAACTGCACGGTCAGCCCTCGGCGTGTGCCTCCCCAAAATAAGGTTCTGTCAGGGCAAGCTGGAGCTGACTTTAGGAATACAAGATTCAAGCATTTATCTGGGACAAAAATGTTTATTTGAGTTTGTGGACAAAAATGTAATTTGATTTCTTGGTACAAACATTGCATTATATTTGCCCAAAATTCTATGTATTTTCAATGAGGTAGTGGAGCCCACAAACAACCACAGTGTTTCCCTTAGGTTATTGCTTTAGCAGGGCTGACATGGTCATGTACACCAAGGAACAAATAGCCTATATATTGAACATGCTTATTGGAAGCTTTTAATGCCAATTAATGCTATACTGACAAATTATCACAATTCAAATTCTAAATTAATATTTGATAAAAGATAAAAGAAGTCTGCTATCTCAACTCAGGTTGGTTCTGACCAACACATTACTTCATCTCTGTTCACTGATTGGCCGATTGTACTTCCTGGTTTTCAGGAACTGTCTGCAGTTCTGTGATACCTGACCTAGGAACTGCACTGAAATTAAATTGAGCAGAAGAACTAGGTGGTGCCAAACTTACGCCTCCCGTACACTGACTGCAAGGCACGTTGTGTTTGGGACACGTGGAGGCAAAGTGCCTTGTCCACCCGCTCTGGTCCACTGGTCCAAAGTAACGCAGATTCACGCAAGAATGCTTATATTATGACTTGAAAGCCGTATCAGAGCACTGCAGTCTCTGAAAAAAAAAAAGACTCTCTACAGTTTTTTCCTCATACTTGTATGAGTCCCAGACCTGCGTCTGCACTGCACCAAGTGCATTGGCTTTAAGCACTTGCAAAACACACTGAGCGTATATCAGGGGCTAGAAATGAAACGTTAAAGCCAAACTTTAGAAGGGTGACCATCTGACTCTACGTCTCAATGGTAACAACTTTCCCATGTAAATAAGCGAGGGTAATATGAGTCAGTTCTGAGAATACACAACCCCTCTTACAGAAACAATACACATTTTATTTCAGGGTCACAAATGCCTTTCGTACTCTGACTGAGCCGCACGGATTCAAGTGGATTCCTATGGGAATGCTTGTATTATGACTTGAAAGTTGCATCAGATCCGCTGTGACCTTCGGGAAAAACAGATTCTCTATGGATTCTTTCTGTGCGACTCTCTGACCTGCTCTCGCACTGATCCGAGGTCTGTGTACAAGGCTGCGTTGGTTTTAAACACTTTCTAAGTCTTGTGGGACTCAATCTCGCACATTCCTTCACTTTTCAGTATAAAAAGGCATTTTCAGCTGCTCATTCAGTGTTCTCTAAAGATATACAGACACTACACTTTCATACGTGAAGACCAAACCCCGGAGCAGTCTTTGTCAGAGTGAATCAGCTCTAGTTTGAGTCTTAAAGCAGATTATTGGCCCAAACAGGTGATGATGGATGAGTGTGGTCTGGAGTTTAGCCTGTTTAGCAGTGGGAGCACAGCTGGGCATGTGTATCTGCAGACTGACCATACGTCTCTCTGTCTGCCGTAAGTACTACACAGTCTGAATAATCATGTCAGCAGGACGTGGGTTTGAATTAGACAACACATGTACAACAATGAAATAAACTGCAATGGTACATTTGGTCCTTCGAGTGTAACAGATATTTAGGATCTATGTCGGCTTAAATAATAGTTTAAGAAATCAAGTAATGGTAATGTTTATTAAGGACAATGTGCAATCACATTAAGTACAATGGCAGAGATGCTTGTACCAGATTCTAGCTTTTACAGCTAATTTCCATTTGAGGTCTTGGGGGAGGGGAGGAACAGAAGGAATAGAACCAAGGACCTTCTTGCAATGAGGCCAGAGCGCTAACCATTGTGTCACTGTGTCGCCCAACTAACAACCAACTAATTCACTCAGCCTGAACCAAACATGCTATCTAAACATCATATAGAGCAGTACGGTCCCCAACCTTTTTTCTTGCAAGGACCGGTACAGTCACAATTTTCTTTTCCAGGGACCGGTTGAGGTTGGGTAGCGCCAATAACAGCAACGCAGAAAATGTCAAATGTGTTGCATAAAAAAGTTGTGCTTCTTTAAATAAGCAACAAAACTGCTTCACCACAAAAAAAACAAAACAAACAGAATTATTTTACAGCAGCACTGAGTATCAAGGTTTTCCCAAACTCACAGACATCAGATGTTTGTAAAGCAGAAGTTCAGTGTTTGCCTTCTTCACACACAAGGGGAAGCTCTGACTTACCACCAATAATAATCCATTTTACCTTAATCACACCTATTTTTTTCTCTCCAGAACAGTTTTAATAATGTAGCAACATCACAGTTTTATGACTTGTACTTCCGTTGTATCACTGGCTCAATTTATTTGCCGAGGTGTTTCCTGGTCCTCGATTCATTGTGGAAACTCCGGGACATTGTGTGGGACAGTTAAATTGGCACAGCACAGGTCGGTCCCTGAAGCAGCATTAGTCTTTTATTACAGAGTCGACCTGCAGCTTCAGGACAAACAGTGCATTTTTCTGAAACAAACTATAGACTTAAAGAAGCACTGTGTAACTTTCTGGAGGTGAAAAGTCGACTGCACAACTCAATACAAAGTTAAAAGTGCTTGAAACCATCCGCAGTTTGACTTAGAGACCAATCTTTTTATGTTGAGGTCCTCTTTTGTGACTTATACATGATTTATTATTGTTTTAGACACAAATCATCCTCATTTTAAACCACTTTTAGGTCTAACACAGTATGAGATTTGATTAAAGGTAAACCGAAGGTAGCGTAGATTTCTATTTTGTCTTTGCAGAGCTTTACTAGCTTACTTGCTAACACCAGCTTAGCACAACAACACATCAAAACGAGTCAAAAACAACTTAAATAAGAAGAGAAGTCTCAGGAGCTCTACTGTGTGTCTATGTCATTAAAAAAATGTGAGAGAAGCAGATGTGTTCATGTTGTTTATCTGATTTTCTACTATTGTTTACCTAGTTTTCTCTGTTTATATGTCGGATAGAAACTCCAAATGTACTTGTTTAAAAAAAATAAGCAACATTTTTCTGTCAAGGACTGTGTAGAATCCAGTGTTGTTTCTCCACTTTTGTTGCCGATTTCACACTTCATTGTCATCACTGTTTTCATAAGTCGTAAATGTCAAGATTAAATTACACTTTTGCTCTGTAATTTTGCCCTGAGTGGATTTCTAGCTCCACGTTGGTGTTTTGTAGTGACTGTGATTAGCGACAGTGGGAGAATCTGTTCAGTCTTTGGCAGTTATTGGCTCCCACTTTACGTGAGTCATGGAGTCTTAGTCAATACACGCGTCAATCTTTAAACAAGGAATCGTGACCAAAACAAAATCAAGGTGACACAAAATAACAGGGAAATGTGGTGTGGGAAAAGAGCTTCTAAAACAGACAGCAACCATCAACAAACGTGAACTAAACTGGATAACTAAACTAAAATCCACCAGGATTTGTTGTCATCTTCAATATTCATATAGATTTTGATACCACAAAAAAAATATATATATATATATATATATATTTTTTTTTTTTTAGACACAAAATGAAAACAATTCAGCTGAAAATATCGATGGCAAATTAGTAAATGGTCACTCAAAGCACTTTACAAGAGGTTCAGTCCTACTTAGATCTGACAAGATTGGGCTTTGACAAACAAAGATTGAACAGTCGTGTGTTGGGAGTATTCAGTCGGGACAGAAGAGGACACTTTCTTAATTGCTAAAGGATGTGCACAATCTCCAGTTGCACTTCACCATGCAGAGGTTCATCTGGTGGCACAGGTGCTGTAAGCTCTAGATAACCAGCTCTTCCTCCTGACTACAGGAGGTTGCCAGGTTGTAGGTTTTACTTAGGCCAGCCTATTGTGTGCCACCAACTTTTCTGTTGGGGTTTCTTCCTTTAGCCTTGCCTGAAGAGGCTACCACAAGGCAGTGGGACTATTTCCACAGCCTGAGATTGCAAGGTTAGAAAAGGCAACATGCAAGACATGAACAACGACATGTAACATTACATGTATTACTACAGGCATCTACAGCACTTCAACACTACTGCATGATTCCACGCCTTTTTTGTTTGTTTGTTTTTTTGTTTGTTACGTCAATGTTAAGAAAAGCCAAAACATAAAAGAACCACACATTTTGGTTGAAGCCATGTGGCGACATTTTCTTTGAGTTTAACTGGAATTAGATTAGGTTTCATGTTGTTAGGTCTGAGGCTTGAGCTAGGTCAAGATTTAAACGTTGACCCCAAAGAAAATGCCACCATGTGGCTTCAACCAAAATGTTTGGTTATTTTACATTTTGGCTTTTATACTAATGTAAAAGAGACGATTTTGACATTTCGTTGTATATTTATGTTTTCTTTGGAGACTAGGCTGTACATCACACACATCCTATCCAATCCTAGCCCTGAGGTAGTTCAGGGAATGTTCAAGTATTGACGCATTTATGAAGTACTTACTATATAAACTCTTTATTGTCATTTGGGTGACTGGAGCATATCCCATTGACTTTGGATGTTGGGCGGGGAAAACCTTGGACAACATCCAACTCCTTGCAGGGTTAACACACAGAGACATCTCTCATCCATCCACCAGAGGGAATCTACAGTGTTGCTAATTCACCTATATGCATGTTTTAGGAAACAGGAGGAAGCGGCGCAACCCTAAATTCCATGTTTTCTAGTTTTACCACCAAGTCCATATTCCCATGTATGTGAAGCAGAGAGTGCAGAATCAAGTCGATACCGTAAGAATCAGCTCCACAGGGTAAAGTGACACGTTTGATTGGATTCTCCTGTAACAGTAGCAGTATGTGCCATTACTGTTCTGCGCTGTTCTCACTACACACAAGTCTCTGTGTGTCGAATACAAAAGGTGTTTTCTCAGGCTCACACTGTCGCTCAGATCAATACGAGATCCTAATATTCATCTACCTGCAGAGGACCAAAGAACCACAGCAGGGACAGAGCACACAGGACTGACCCTGGAGGAGGGCTTTGATTCTGGGGGAGAGAGAGAGAAAGAGGGGGGCAGCTATTATCTCATAATCACTGCATCTACATCGAGGAGAAGAAAACTAAGAAGGGTTTTAAAGATATAGTACATTAAAAATATATAGATTGTTATTAGGACCTGTGTTTTTTTTTCATGCATTTAATATTTCCTCATAACAGTTATTTTGTTTATTGTAAAGTGAACAAATCAAAACTGCAGAAGTGACAAGTCCCACCTATTAAAAAAAAAAAAAAAAGTACTCTTGCTTTAGATTTTGGGAGTAATCACAAGCGTATTGAGACAAGTGGCGGGGATAAGTGGTGGGTGAAAACAGAGACTTTCTTGATGCTCGTGCATCAGTTACTGGACAAAACAAATTTCTCAAACATGCATGAATGAATCCAAACTAACTAAACTTATGATGAGAGACATAGTGACAAAGCCAGAAAAGTAGATTTTACAGAATGTCTCCTTTAAAGGAACCATGTGTAAGATGCACAACTAGAGGTTTAAACAAGTATTACAGTCACAGATGGACTTGGGTTCCCAGATTGTGAAAAGGCCCATACATTGAAGAATAGACGCTACCGACCAATCAGGGACAAGTTTTGCTATGAATCATGTGATAGTAATAAACTGGTCAGCTTTTTTCGTGATCTGCCCCACCCGACCTGATTTGTATTTCAACCTGACAAACCTGTCCAGAAAAAAATAGCTTAAAACTCAGTACCCGAACAAATCCAAAGTGGCACGCAATAAAATAACTATCATTACTTTCTCAGACACCTGACTCTTTGGCAAGGTTCATTCCCAAGAAAATATTTTTTTACCTTGTATCTGTGAAACACACAGGTCATGTTTATCAAATCTGAAATCTTACATACGGCTCTTTAAGGTAAAAACCCTTTATTTGCATACATTTTCAGTAATATGTTTTTGAATCATCTGTCACATGTAGATCAGGCCAGGATTCAGACTTATTTGACTTTATTTAGTTGTAAAGCAGAATTCAAAAGCAGAGCTCAAACGCTTGGCTGATTCCTCTAACAAGCTGTGTTAACTAAAACTATTGACTAAACCAGTGTAAACAGTCTGTGTGCGATCAGGGTCATTACTTCAAATACATTAACATACAAATTGAGATCAATCCAACACAGAAGGAAATAATCGACTCTTATCCGAAATCCATCCGACGTTTCCCGATTTGAATCCCATCATTATCAAAATCAATATTAGTCTTTTTAAATTACCTGCGCTCTCTTGACTTCAGCCCACGTTTTGTTCCGCATTGCGCTTGGAGACGCCACAGCATTAGCTCCCATCAGGGCTCGTATAAACAGGGCTGTAATGGGGTTAAGTGCTGGTCTAATGCAGGCGCTTGATGAGGAGCTGGTGGCTGGTCTCCGCACTGCAGCTTTGGGACTGACAGCAACACACTGGATTCAATAAAGTGCAACTAGACTTGTGTGTGAAATGTGTATGCGCTGAACAGGAAATAGAAATGTATGAATAGAATATGTCGTTTTAAACAAAAATCCCAATACTAATACTCCCACTGCTGTCTGTTGCATAAACATTCACACAGCTCAGTGGATATGTGCGCTGTGATTGGCTGCTTGTGTATTGTGACAGCTCTTCTTCTCACGTCGGCGGTGTGGATGTTACAGGTACAAACAGCAGCATCACTATCATCACCATCACCTCACCTGTGATTCTGTCAGCTCTGTCAGCGCTCCATAATGAGACACTCACTCCCTCTCTCTCTCACATGTGTGTGTAGTCCTGGGCTGGAGCAGTGTGCCAGTGCAGGGCCTCGACATTTTATTACATTTGTCATTGATTTAATATGCACATAGCAAACCAGAGGCTTTATTTTAAGTGTTATAACTCAGGTGCTAATGTACATGTTCATTAAGCATGGGCTTGCTTAAAGCGACTTAGATTCAGAATTTTAATCTGGGTTTGAGTCTATTTACCTGCATATAGCTTAAGTAATGTAGAATATTTCACTTGTTTCCAGGTGTTTTATACTGGTTATTAAAAAAAAAAAAAAATTGACATAAAATAAGAACAAAAATGTCTTAAGCCATTGGCAAAGAATTTGGCTTGAATCAAAAAGTAATGTCTTGAACTTAGTTCACAACTTTTTAAAACATTAAAAATGATCTAGGTCTCTATAATAATAATAATAAAAAAAAAAAATAACTTAAATTTGTCAAAATGTTTGAAATAGGGTTCAAATCCAAGAATCAAGCAATTCACTTTTTGCAGTGTGTACAGCTCTATTGTGATTTCTGTCACACAAAAGACAAATCTAACGTTGATAAAATGACTTGAATTAAGCATAATAACTAATTTTAATATTTTCTTACTAGGATTATTTGGCTTGTTTGAAAATATTCTATCCTGATTTAACGTATCTTGATACAAAAACTTATTTTAAGCAAATTTGTATCTGTTGTAAGCCAATGTTGCTTAAATCAAGAACAGATTTACTTAAAAATCTTGTCAAGAGAACTTGAAACTAGCATTTTCTGCTCAAAACAACTGGGTGAGTCATATGTTCTTACTGCACTGGAAGATTATTTCACTTAAAATAAGAGACATCTGTCTGGATCCAAATGGAGAAGAAACTGGACTGTCTAAATGATGTTCTGAACTTTGGATCTACAGGCTCCACTCACAGAGGCTCTGGTGTTAGGTCTGAATGAGCTTTGACGTCCAGCAGCCAAAGCACAAAACAGTGGGGACACAAGATTTAGAAATGAAAAAATAATACTAATATTTATATAACCAGGAATGTCAGGCAGAGACGAGTAGTGGTAGGAGAAACCAATTCAACGCAGGCTCAGTTAGAACATGCAAACTCCACATAAAAAGGCCCCGGGTCGCCTGACAATCGGCCCCACACTGCAAAAAAATGAATTTCAAGACAAGTTAAAGTTGCTTGATTTTAAGATTTTAATTTATTTCATAAATAGTTAACCTATCTTTAATTACAGTACTTATTAAATCTCCACTCACACAACATTGTCAAAATTGGTGTGTTTTTGTCAGTGGATTCTCAGCTGAACCAAAGACTGATCATTGTCTCATTTCTACAGTTATCAGCTAAGTTTAGATGAGAAAAATATGCAAATAAATCAAACAGACAAGGTTAAAGGCTGAAATAGTACTCATAAATCCATCTTACTCTACAGTTACTCTGAAACAATTACCTGACACATTCTCAGATTCCTCAAACAGAAATCTAATTATGGTGTAATCAGATTATTCTGCAGAAACTGGCCGTGTGACTGAGCATCATTATTTACTGAAAAACACAGATTTCTTAAAAAGACAGATGGACTTTTGACCTCATCAGAACAGACGCAACGCTTTCATCTCGTTTGGAAACTTTTCTTTTGTTTCTAATCAGAATAATTATGACGGAGCCCTGCTGCGTTCACTGCTACAAATGTGTTCTTATCTGCTTCAAAATAACTTTATTCCACTTTCCAACCGAGATGACAGAAAGACAGGATTCAGAGTAACTTTGTTTAAAAGTCAAAATAAAATAATAATGAAAGACTTTGTGAATCAGGAGAATGTTACACCACAAGACACTTGTGAGTTTATAAAAATACTGTATGTGTTTGTGTCTAAACAGAAAATACTCATGTACAGAAGCTATACAACGCATTCTTATGGACAGGATGTGTGTTTTGTGGTAAATACAAGCTTTCTTCAGATATATAATTAGCCCCTAGTGTCTAAAGCTTTACTATGTGAATTATTACAAGCCTGACCAGGTTAAACCTGGGCAGCTTTAGTTAGTGTTACTTTTACATTCTTCTTAGATTTTACACCATTCTGTAGAATAATGCTGCGTTCAGACTGAACAGTGTTGGAGCATCCAGTGCATCAAGATTCCATGCTAACTCAATGCGAGCCTGCTTTCTGAGGCGTCCAGTGAATCTGCAGCGTGAGTTTGCATTCAGCGCTTCAGAATTCGCTTGTTAAAGCGTCTGCTGATCCCACATCTTGTGAAGTAGATACTTCAATTTACGTCGGATGCTTTGGCCGCCTCGTCAGGTGTCAACGCCCAAGTTGTGCACTGCTGAACTTTCATTGTCTGAACGCCTGCGTCCACCAGTCAGGACCTACTCTTCTGTGACGCAGTGACATGCTGCTCTGCTCTCAGATCAAGAGGAAAGAAGGACTGTTTCCTTAAGTCTTTTAATAACTTCTTTTATCAAAAGGTCACTTGCTTTGGGTCTTTTTTCAAAGGCTTGGTCAGTGTTGCTCTCTGACAATCTGGCAAACCTGCCACTGCAAAACAAACAATACAGGACATGATATGGACTGATGCAGAAGACCTCACATGGACTGATTAAAAATGCCCATAGCGATGTTTCAACCACTGCTGTACGACATAACAACCGAGGAGTACAAACATAGTAGAAGGACATGGTCTGGAGGAGGACAATGTTATGCTATTGGGTAGGTTAGCTACGTATGTTTTCTCCCTCAACGTGCTCTACTTATGTGCCAAACAAAGCCTTTTGCAGAAAGCAGGAATGCAGAGGAGTGTGTTGGTGCATTTAGGGAAACTGTTAGGGCATCAGTTTCGAAAATATTCTGTGTCAAAATTTGCTTCAACTCACAAAATGGGACGCCTCAGCTTTGTCCAGTCTGAACACAGTTTAATGTAAAGAAACATTTCCAAATGAGTTCTGGAAGTCTGGAAAGACACATTTTTTCAGAATTTTTTCCTTGAACAAAAACATTAAAAAGAGCCAAGTCTATTCTGTGATGTTTAATTTCCAGTATTGTTTCCACTTCTGCAGCAGACACAGAGGAGAGTCGTACGATTGTTTGTAGTAATCATCAGAGCTCACTTTTGTCCCTGTTTGCACTAGACCTTCTGTTGTTGTTTCTCCATTGTCCTGCTCTTATTTTGGGTAATTGTTAAGGGTTTATTTACTCGTCTCCAAGGCCCAGCTTTAGCCACGTCTCATTAAACCGTTTCTCCTGAAAGTGTGGCATCCGGCCGCAGCTCAAAGGCAGCTCGGAACCAATTTGTTCTGGACACGTCTTCTTTGTTTCTGCGGCTAAGTCTACAAATACAACCGCTGACCTTTGAATTCAGATACACAGCAGAAGTTATCAACACTTTAGGCATTTTAAACTTTTTCTCTGAGTTTCCACAGTTTGGCATAAAACAAATAATGTTCCAACCTATAATTTTAACCAATGCATTTGACTGGGATTGTTTAAGTGACTCTCCAGCTTCAGAATCAACAAAGCAGAGATTGTAAAGTAGTCCTGCAATAAGCTTTCACAATTGGGTTTGCGCAGTTTGAGAAAAACACACAATATGAGGTGGGCCTTAAGCAGTTAAGCCAGAACTAAACCATGTCATAAATGCTCAATAACTTCATAAGAAATGGGGAAAAAAGAGATTTTTTTGGACACAATTTCTACATAATAAGAACAGGACAACAGGTCAATCAATCACATGGAAGTTAGAGTTACACACAACACTTGAACGAAGCCATGGCTAAAGAAAGGACTAAAACAGGTCAAAAGCAAAACTATCCCACAATCAAGATGAAGACCAAAGTTAGGGCTCAACAAATAATTGACAAATCGAGATTCATGTCAAGTTGTCAGTTATTTGGTTTGGTTTTGAACTGAAATATTGTCATATATTAAAAACGTGGTTTAGAGCTGAAGTCACTTTTGGAGGCAGAGTACTGATAAAAAACAATTACATTATAAAACTTCCCTCATTCATCCAGGAGTGAAACATTGTAGAAAAAAGGCTTCAAAGTGGTCACCTGTTCAGAGCTTTTGTAGATCAAGACGTTTCAACTATCATTGTCATTGTGAATTCGTAGACATGAGAACTAGCCTGGCCTGTGAATGCTTAGGACGACTTAATCTAGTCGAAGCAGTTTCAGTCAGAACAATAAGGCTCAGACAAACAAAAGAAGGGAAAGCATCGGTCACTAATATAGGATCCACCAAACCAGCTCATGAAGTCGTCAAACAGACTTTAGGCAGTACAAAACTCAGTTATCACATTATAAACCGCCATAGGGATTTTGAAAAACAAGTAAATAAATAAAAGTTTGAAAATCAGCTCTCTGGGGAGTCACAAGTAGAAGATCTGCATTTCAAGTTAGGGTAACTACCTTTTTTGTTGTAAATTAGTACATTTTGGGCCAGATTTATCGAGCATTTGCTCATGTGCAAAACAGGTTAGGGGGAGCAAAACCTTGGCAGAGGTGACACTTCTCTCTCACAAACACTCTAAAGATGCAGAGTTTAAAGTAGTTCATATCTGTTTTGTTTAGTATGTGGTATGTGTATCTTCCAATATTAAAGTGTGTGTGAAATGCTTATAAATAAAACATGATTTTTTTTTTTCCTTTTTTGCACCTGCAATTTAGCACCTGGCT
The DNA here is from genome assembly GCA_038363315.1 of Mugilogobius chulae. Taxonomy (NCBI): domain Eukaryota; kingdom Metazoa; phylum Chordata; class Actinopteri; order Gobiiformes; family Gobiidae; genus Mugilogobius; species Mugilogobius chulae. The sequence goes on from CM076408.1 coordinate 36,814,373, forward strand.
TGATAAATCAGGCCCTTTGTGTTTTCCACTAAAAAGTGATAAGTAAATGCTAAATGCAGACTACTTAGTACTGTCTTAACTGAATAATAAAACATTTTAGTTCTAATAAGGAGCTGTATGCAGCTCTCCGATTGGCTGAGCTTGGTCCTTTCCAGTTTCACTTTGTTGTTTGTAAAAAGTAGTTTATAAGCTATAATTGTAACCATAATGAATACATGACAGACTACTTTAGACTAAAAACATCCAAGTTACATCTAACATCATAATCAGTATGAGTTTTTATAATAGGGCACTGTACCTTGGAACCAGAGCAATCTTCTATAAGAATAAAAATTACTATTGGATGATGGTCAGACGTCTCTATTTTGACAAAAACGCTGTTCAAGGTTGTAAAAGGTTAAACAAAACTTAATCGAAAATCAAGTTTGATCAATATGAAGAAACCAAACAGGGATTACATCTCTTCCCAGATCGCCCAGTCCTAATCACAGCGGTTCATATTTTCCACTCAGAGTTAAAAGTCCTTGTGTTTCAATTACAACTTTTGATTGTCATTCACAAAGCGACCCAAGTGATGAGAGAGAAAGAGAGAGACGCGGAAAAGCAATTAATCAAACGACAAACCAAAACAAAGGCTGAGGAAATGACAGTTTATCCAGGCTGTTGCCATAGTGACCACGAATACAAAGATGGTGCTGGATTTGTACGAGAGATCACCTGTCAAGGTTAAAATGTTTAAAGGAGATCTATTGTGTTTTTGTCATCTAGATACATTCATTTACTTACAACAACAATTAAAAGTATCAAATAGTGTCTAGTCCCAAGATAAAAAACGAAGACTGACACTGACTGCTCCAGCACTTTGAGTTTCTCCAGCAGGACACAGACACACTGAGACTATTTTGTGTTGAGAGAAACGTCTACAGAAGCTGCTTTGTGCCCAGTGCTGTGAGAAAGTTCAATCAATCATCGTGTCGTCTGCTCTCTGTCTGTTTCAAGCAGAGTAGTTTTCTATTACTGCCTGCAGAGTTTAATCTATTGAAATGTATTTAGTCGTCTGTGTGCTCGTGAAGATGATATGTGTGAAGGAGCAAAGCAAAGACAAATGTCTGCCATTATTACATAAGACACACAAGAAAGGTATTCTATTCTATTCTATTCTATTCTATTCGCCTTTCATCATTATGGTCAAGCTTAAGTTTCCCAAATGTGGATTTTCAAAGATTTTTAGAGAGTTTCCAGGGTTTTTTGAAAAAGAAGTTTGAAGCAAATTATGGTTATATCAAGAAATGTTAATTTCCACCTTTCCATTTGGATTTGCTCTTGTCTTGGTCTCGAGGGAGCTTGAATTCGGTCTTGTCTTGGACACCGAGAGTACATTTAATTACCACCACGCTCTGCTAAACTCTGAGCAGGAGCACGGTGACCTGTTCAAGCCACTGTTTGCTATAAGCACTGCACAATAAGATCATCATCACTGTTAAAAGTAAAAAAAACTTCAAAGGTGATCTTGACTCAGTCTCGACCCTCAGTGGTCTAAACCACACATCGTACTAAGCAAGTGTTTCAGGACACTGAAAACTACGCCCCAGTGTGAAAAGATTTCCAAACTCTGCAGTTACACTGCATCCACAACTTTCTTTTATTTTTCATGATGACATCACTGCCCCAGACACATGGACAAATTTCCACTTCAACCTCTCTTAAATCTGTTTTGAAGCTTTGTCAAAATAGTCCAAATGATTTGAAGCATAAATCCACTTTCTCTGTCTTTTCTGTAGGTTTTAGATCTGCGCTGTTCATTCCAAATGTTTAAGTTTGAAAGAATTCTCTCCTAAGTTTCAGCATCTTTTTTGCACATACACAGTGTCAAGTCCTTCTCTCATTTTGTGACTTTTATTTACACTGATTTACTGATTTGTGTGGACACTAACAAATCCTAAGACAGCTCCATATTCATGCAGTTTGTTTTTTAAGATTATTATCGTTTTGTCTTCGTGTGGACAAGGCCCCGATCTCGACCTAAAAAAGTCTGGGTCTCAGTCTTGACCTTCAGCGGTCTCTGGACTCTGCGATCTCAGAAAGGTCTTGGTCTGGATTAGTGTGGTCTTGTACTACACTGGACAGGTGGATGTTACAATTCTAACAAACATCTAAGCCTACCCATTCACACACCAGTTCTCACATACACACACATCCTTCTTTTCAACCATACTTTTACAAATGCATTACATTCATCACTTATGGGTGCAAACATACCTTCCCAAAAGCCAGTTTTTGTAATTCAATAAATGTAATCATCTCTGTTGGCATTGACTCATTGAGACATCTAAAAGTATAGATCTAGGTCCTGAGTTTAATCGATGTTGGTAGCTTTGAATGTAGAAGAATGTGTTTGCGTTCATATCCACAAATGAAATCGGCGTCACTGGGGAGAAAACAAGAAAGATTGAAAGCACTGGTCTAATAAATTGCCAAGACTGACACGAGAGAAAAACACTTGTGTTGGTAATAAATGCAGCAGGTTCTGTGTCAGCTTCTTGTTGTTTTGTACAATTTGTTGCAAAGTAAGAGCAGGACCCTCATTGGTTTCTCTGTTCCCATGGTTTTATTTATGAATGTGTATGTATATTTGAGTTATTGTTAGTTATTTCTTGCTGAGAAGGAGAATCAGCTCTGAGACAGTCCATTTGCTTTTGCTGTTTTAACTATTTCATTTTTTGATTTTCCAACATTTCTGTTTGCTAAATCCCCAGTGGCCACAGTTGTGATTACAAAATGAAATTGAACTGAAAATTGAAAATAGCTGCCAGTGAATATGACACAGAACTAAATGTTACAGTCAAAGTCTAATCTGTCAGATCTCAGAAGCTAAGCAGGTTGAGCTTGGGCAGTACTTGGATGGTAGACTGTTGGAACCTTCCTGTGTCCTTAGGCAAGACACTTAACCCACATTATGTAGATGTATGTTTTCATGAGACAAGCCACAAGATTGGGTCTACGAGATCGAGACGAGATTTTCAATTTAGAATTTTAATAAAGCAAATTACCAGGTTAGAGATGCAATGGGATCAAATATCTCCTTGTGTGAAATTTTGAAAAACATTGCGCTGTTTTTACAATGTTTAGGACTAATTATCTCTGTCAATGTTTGTTGTTAGGCAAAGTTTAGACTGTTTTCTGTCCGATTATGTGCTCTACAAGCTATATGTGGAGGAGACTTTTTACTACAGCTGCTCAAAGATACGCAACTGAACCCTTTATAAACACTCCCAAGTCCGTTCTTTACGTGTGCGCACAGTATCGTGACAATTTGATCTGGCGTCCCATTCCTATCCAGAATAAGTGTGAATGACTGGTGGTGGTCAGCTGATCGTGCAAAATGGCAGCTTTGCGAAATGTGAAGTGACTTATGGGTGTTTTGAAAAGTGCTTTTCAGTCCAAAGCATTATTATTCCAATGCCCTGCACCACCTGACATGACATGTTCACATCAGAAACACAACCTATACATAAAATACAATCATTTTCTACCGCTAAATCCCGTTAGGGGTCGCGGGTGACTGGAGCCTATCACAGTAACTTTGGGCCTTAGGCGGGAAACACCCTGGACAGTGGCCAACTAGTCGCAGGGTTAGACAGACAACCATTCACTCTCTCATTCACTCACAGGGAAATTTACAGTGATGCCCAATTAACCTAAACATGCATGTTTTTGGAGGTGGGAGGAAACCGGAGTGCCCGGAGAAAACCCACAGTGACACGGGGAGAACCCACGACCAGAGCTCTAACCACTCTGCCACCGTGCACTCCCTCATAGAATATACTCAAGGTAAATGTTTTATCCTGCAATTGTGAAACAAAAAGCCTAATCAGAGTAGGACTCAAAACAAAAAACATAATGTCTGTATAAAAAAATAAATAAAATAACTTCAAACTTGAATCATTTTTTCTCTCAATAATGACATTTCCTTTGCTCTTTTAAGACTTGTCGCTGCACAGATGAAGTGAAACATGTCTCCTCGCCTCGTGGCACAGGTGAGAACAGTATAATGAACCTGCTCCTATAGACGTCCTGTATGGAAGTCCATTAACCTGCAGGAGATTGGTTACCATGGGTTACCAGGCAGATAAAAGCCATGTTCTCCCATACTGCCAGCCTTTCTTCTGTCACCAAAGCTGTGTTTGTGGTTTACATCAGGCCAAAGGTAAATCTACACAGAGCACTTTATAAGCTCAGAGTGGCTTCACATGTGACAGCTTTATACTGTAAGACTAACATGTGTCACAAATGTACTGAAGGTATTCGTGAAAAGGAACGTCTACAGGAGGAGGTCACACTGATACATGGAGTCCACAGGAGCAAAGAGAATGTGGTTTTGGTCATCGTTTTAACTAGGGTGTGAAAGATTGAAGCTGGTTTCATCATGTCATGTTTTCAAATAGAAATAAGGCATTTTTGAGTAAAATACAACCAAACTCAGCATTCAAGAATCATATAGAAAAGGTGCAATTTGAGACCGGAGAGTGTTCGGTTTGAGGAACACCAGCTCTCATCTCTGCTGTCTGCAGATGATGTTGTCCTGCTGGGTTCATCAAACCAGGACTTGCAACATGCACTTAGACAGTTTGCAGGCGAGTGTGAAGCGACTGGGATGAAAATCAGCTCCTCTAATCCCAGGCCATGGTTCTTGTTTGGAAAAAGGTGTTTTGTCCTCTCCAGGTGGCACAGTCCTGCCCCGAGTGGAGGAGTTCAAGTGTCTCAGGGTCGTGTTCACGAGTGGAAGAAGGATGGAGCGTGAGAGTGACAGGTGGATCAGGGAGACATGTGCAGTGATGTGATCGCTGTATTGAATCATTGTAGTGAAAAAGGAGCCAAAAGGCAAAGCTCTCGATTTAGTGGTGAAAGAATTTTAACCCTTAACTATGGTCATGAGATTTTGGTAATGACCGAAAGGACAGGATCACAGATACAACTGATCTAAGTGAGTTTTCTTCACAGGGTGGCTGGACGCTCACTTACAGATAAGATGAGGAGGTCAGTCACATGGGAGGAACACTGAGTAGAGCCGCTGCTCCTCCACGTCGAGAGGAGCCAGCTGAGGTGGCTTTTGGACAAGGAGTTCGTTTTCAGGTGTTCTGAGCGTGTTCCACAAGGAGGAGAACTCGAAGAAGACCCAGGACACGCTGGAGGGCCTGAACACCTCCAGATTCTCCAGGAGGAGCTGGAGGAAGTGAAAAGGCTGCCTCTGACAATACGACTGATAAAGCAGAAGAAAAAAGGAGAAAATTCTCCTGGAGGTTGTGAGACAGGTCTGCACTGTTCAAACAGGTTTTGTTTAGCTCTACATATGACCGAACTGATTTAATGTAATGATTTGTATGGTTCTTGTCATTCTATTTAAATAATATTAGTATAACGATTAGTTTTGTTATTGCACTGTATAGATTTGTTATATATTTTATATGTTTAGAATTGTGCATCAACAAGTCCTTCTGTAAAACCTTTCAAACTGTCATTGAGTCCAAGATTGTAAAGCTTGTTGTGGAGGAGTTACTTCAGACTGTGATCTGCTCCTGTGGAGGGAAAATACATTTGGAGGAAACATCCTTTGAAGTCGTTCCATCTGAGTTTACAGATGAAGTGAAATGATAAAACATATTTGGTTCCATTTTGTTGATTCCACATGAAAGCTCCTGATCAGAGAGCAAACAGAAAGGCTCATCCATAAACACCATTGTATTTATATGGAACAACACAAAATCAAAGTAGTAAAAACCTCGAGTCACAAAGCTTGTCCTGTATTTCTCCCTCTTGGTCACTTCCTCCTAATGAAGAACAGCCATTATCTGTGTCTGTTCTTAATCTCTTTACTCTCTCAGTATATTGACTTTCATGTAGAAACAACAATTGTCCAATCTGATCCTTACAATATACTGTAACTAATTGATTTAACCTGCTTCACACATCAAGTTCTATCTTACATTTTAAAGTCTCCTGATTCAATAGGTTTAAACTTGGCTCTGTCTGTTTTGTCTGTTTTTGCTGAAACTGTTATGTGCAATTTCTGCAAATGTTTTCATATAAAATGCCGTATTTCTTTATGACAACAAGACATGATGGAAAAACTTAATTCAATTCAATTTATTTGTACAGCAGTTATCTCAGCGGACTTTACAAGGTGTTGATTTAGCAAACAAGATTTGTCACAACTTAATTAGGGATTGGATTATTCTGTTTTGTCACAATTCAGTTTTTGATAAATGGGTCATGATTTCCATTTTAATTGCAATTTTGTTGTCAGTTTTTCTGGAAATTTGCTGAATAAAACATGGCTTTTCAGCAAATACCAATATTACTGCTTTAAAGCAGAACTAATCTACTTGTGCAACTGCTGAGTTGAAACTTAAAATTATGTATTTATTTTCTCAGTTTTGCGTGAGTTTAAAATAGAAAAAAGGCAGCAGAAAGCACCTTTTACACTTCTAAATAAAAAAATAAATAAAATAACCAGGGTTTCTCAGGAGAGAATCTCAGGTTGGGAATGTGTTGGGAAGGCGGTGGGGGAGGAAAGTTGCAGTTGCCATAGTTTCTGCTGGAGACAGCAGAGAGAGTCGATACATACTTCAAATGTCTTAAAATACATGTGTACCATCATCACGGAAACTTACAAAGACATTTTACCAAGGTAAAATGACTTAGTTCTGATCTTACGTCATTTTTAAGGAATTACATCAGAGGATTATTAAGATAATGTCTAAGAAAGATCATATTTCAGTTATTCATGGGTCAATTTTAGTGACACAAAAAGTGACAAAACTCACATCAATGAGAATATAACGACAATAACCTGTTGTTTACTTCCTGAGAAATGACACTGGAATCAACTCTTTTCTACATGAAAATTACAAAACTGAAACATCACTGTCAAATGATTTAATGCTTTTTCAATTATGGCCCATCCCTACTTGTATTTTTATTTATTTTTCTTGCATTGTTAGCTGTCCCTACATTCACCTGCAGTATCTTGTCCTCATTTCCACAGAACTTCTTGTTACAAACACATTTGACCTGCTTTGTCTCGAGTCCACGTGAGACTCTGGACTGAGCGACACCTTTTGTCTGTGATGTCGCTTCAGAAGAGAAAAAAAACAACTAGATGTCAGTGCGTTTCCATGGATACGCCGGCCGAGTGTCCTTCACCATGACGCAGCAAACTTTGTGTTAAAACAAAGCCTCTGGTCTTTTATTCTGATCCAATCACATGACGAGTTTATTCACAGAGCAGTAAGGCTGAAAATGTGAATCAGAAAGGCAATATTAGCAGCAGAAGGAGGTAATAAAACTTAGTGGCTCCCTTAAGCGAGACAAGCTCAGATGTAAAATGGATGTGTCGTTACAGAAAAGCGATTACTGCCCGGAAACCTGACGCACATTTGGGAGAAAATGTGAAAATATTTACATAACAAACAAAAGAATATCATCAGAGTGAGTGAGTTCAGCTAAATGAATAAACACATCTTAATTACGGTCTCGTCCTGTGGGAAGCTCTGTGTCGATCAGGTATTGAAGAGACAGATCAATATGTTTTTTTCATAAGTCTGGACAGATTAGATCTTTGAGTGTATACTTTATGAAGGCATGTGAGTCTGGAGCTAAATTCTGTCTCAATGATGTACAAAGTGTGTGACTGACAGGTGTTTTACCCAATCAGAGAAATGCCTAGTGTGTTTGTGTTAAAACAAACATGACAACTTAAAAGGAAACATAATATCAACATGGATTTCTGTAGAATCGACAAGCAAAGCATCAAACTATGTAATTCTGAAGTTGTTTGACCAGTGTATTCCAAAGTATTGTGAGTGTCAGGCTCTACCTGTTGAATTCTCTCAGTGTTTGTTAAAGACGGCCACCGTGAGCTGGACCAATCACAGTGCAGCACTGTAGTTTGGATTTTCAGTTCAAACTGTAACAAACATGGTGGTGCCGACTGATGTAAATCAACCTATTTTAGCAGAAGTCTGTGTAATCCCTCATTACAAGGAGTAACAGACAAAATGTCTCGATCTTCCAAAAACACTGACCAGATGACAACTTTGAAGTCTTTCTACCTTTTTTGCAGATTACATCTGTTTTGTCATTTGTAAAATGCTTACACGGAGGTTATTTGTGCATCTTTGGATGGGAAGCATGTCTATGCTTTTCTCTTGACTACATTTAACAAAGAATGTGATTTAGGGTTAGGGGTCTAGATTTTCTATCTAGATTAATAATGTGTAGCCTATATTCTCATTAAAGGCAGGTCTATGTCTGTGAAAGGCCATGTTAAAAAGCATGTCATAGGAACACTATTTCTGTTATTTGCATATATCACACGTTGCTGCCCTAGTCTATTTTTTATTCATTAATTAATTCATTCATTCATTCATTTTCTACCACTTATTCCCGTTGTTGCGGGTGACTGTAGCCTTTCCAAATGACTTTGGGCCTTAGGCAGGGAACACCCTGGACAGTTGCCAACTTGTTACAGGGCTAGAGAGACAACATTCAGTCTCTCATTCACTACATTGATGCCCAATTAATCTAAATATACATGTTTTTGGAGGTGGGTGCCACCAAAATGTAGGTGTATGTGAGTCAAACTGTGTTGAAATTTGGATAATACCATCAGCAGCGTGCCATGGTCAGGTGTGGAGGGAAATTATGCTTTGGAAAATACTACCTTTTTACTCTTTTAAACACAACTATTTCAAACTGTGTCACAACTGATTTTTGATGAAAATTGCTTATGTAACATGAATAGATTCTTCTGTATCTGTGAAAATAGTTGTTAGCATTCTTAGATGTTTATTCAAATTCGGGCAATTCAACCACTTTATTCATCTTCTTACAGTTAATTGGAACATTGTACATTACATTAAGTGCAATTGCTGAGATGCTGGCTTCGGATTCTAACTCCTAGGAATGTTTCTAGTGGAGCACCCAAAGGAAACTTACGCAGACAAGGGGAGAACATGCAAACTCCACATAGAAACTGCTGTGGTGTTGTCCAGGTCTTCTTCTGTGTATTTAGCACAATATTTCTCCTGAAGTCTGTGTTTGTGGGGCAAATTTAATAAAGACACAATTCCCCAAACAGCACCAGCAGCAAAGCTTAAATACACTTAGTTTTGTGCCTCGCAGGTCGTTTTTGGGTTATTCCGCTGCTCCTGTTACTGTGGACGGCCTGTGGAAACTGAATGTCACTAATAATGCCAAAGTGTGCTCTATTGTGAACTCTGTCAGTGAACGTTAGCCTAGCGACTCACGGCTAAGACTGAGTTCACCTGAGGCCCATATGCTTCCCAAACACACTGGGTTTAAAAAGATAAGAAGTCCATTTCAGACATGGGTTAAGGTTCTTATCTCGGTTGGACAAAACTTGCTCTGACTTCTGGATGTTGTCGAAAACGTTCAAGTATAGTTATGTTTATCTACATTAGTACAAAAGAGGTGCACGATAGCAGAGAGGTTTTAGCTTTTCAATGAAGAGATTGTGGATTTGAATCTGAAATCAGACCAAATCAACATCTTGTAATCTCTGAGTGGAGTTTGCATGTTCTGTGGGTTCTCTCCTGGTACTCTGACTGGCTCTACAAAATGGAATCGTGATATTTGTGATTTCTGTCTGTTTAATCCTCCTGCTGTACAGTCAAGGTGAGTCGGATCAATCATGGCGCCGCAAAGTGGTTTGGGCTGAAGTGCACCATCGAAACAACACAAACGTGACAGCACTGATGAATATAAATCAGCCTATTTCAGAAGAAACACAGACTATTTGGACTTTTAAAAAAAAAAAAAAAAAACTTGTGCACACAGGAAATGTGTTTATTTTTTTGACAGGAAAGATGTTTTGAATTTAATAAAAACGTGACATCTCAGCTAATTCTGCAGCTAATCTGATTCAGATCATTTGGATTCGGGTCATTCCAGACTGATAATCTGTGCTCAGTTCAGAGTCACTCTGACACTGGTTTCCTCTCACCTCCAAAAACATGCATGGAGGTCAATTAGCATCACTGTAAATTCCATGGATTGGGACGACTCACTTAAGTCACACATTAATTCAGTTTTTAATATTGCAGCCATGGTTTTCAACTTTGTTTGAATTTGTTAGTTTACCTACCGTAAACAGTTATGTTTAGAGCTCCCCCCTTTAGCTGTTAATGCAACATATTAAGATAAAATCAGCCTGTTCTCACTAGCCTGTTCTCATGGATAAGCGTGTGAATACCACGCTATTGTAAACAGCGTGTCATATGAACGCAACTTCTATTTTATGCGTGTGTATTGAAGCGTTTCTGTCCTAGTTCATTTCAATGGTGAATGTTAACAGGTGTTATTATTCATGAAGACAAACACAATCTTAATCCTAACCTTAACCAACTCCAAACCAAAGAGGTAAATTTACCCATTGTTGTAACTTCAGACTTAAATTTCGCCATTAATCCCTTGAAAAACCTCGTGTTTGTCGTCAAACACTAGGCGTGTCCAGACCACACCAGAAAAAACGAGCGTGTAATTGCACGCCAAAACAGGCAGAGGGCGTCGTTGTGACATGCAATTTGTCATGGCGTGCAATTTTACGCATTCCATGAGAACACGTTGGTTTTCACAGATAAGCGTGTCAATACCACACAATTGTAAACAGAGTGTCATATGAACGCAATATCTACTTTTTGCCTGTGTATTTCACACGTTTCTGTCCCAGTTCATTTCTATGGTGAATGTAAAGACATGTTATTATTCAGGAAGACTAACACAATTCTAATCCTAACCTAAACCAACTCCAAGCCTCAGACATAAACTTACCCATTTTTGCAACTTCAGACCTAAACTTAGCTGTTCAACCCCCAAAAAACTCTTGTTTATCCTCAACCACATCACGTGTCCATGCCACGCCAGAAAAACACGGACGTGTAATTGCACTCCAAAAAAGGCAGAAGCGTCGTCATGACACGGAATTTGTCTGGTATTTACACGCAAGCCGTGAAAATACGTTAGATAAGATACGGCAGAAGAAATTTGTCTTGAGGACAGGAGGACACATGCTCCATATTAATGCACATTGAGTCAGGTCTTGCACAAGTTCACCCTTTGTGTCTTACATCGTGTCTATTGTTGTATTATTATTTGAATGATGCAACAATAGGGTGTGTTTGTGTAGGTCAGTGGCTTCATGTTTATTTTCGCGCAAGAGAGTGTCCGTTATGGGTAATGTACACTTTATTGCACCCAAATAGAAGTTTCTCCTCTCTCTCAGTGCTCAAGGACCAGATGTTCTTCCAAGGCTTAGTCAGGACAGCTGGAGGATTGTCCTCAACATGCATGTTGGGGTTGGTGGGAAACCGGAGTAATCAGAGGAAACCCACACAGAAAAGAGGCGAAAAATACAAACTGCACACAGAAATGCCCAAGTCAAACCCACAACATTCTACAACCTTCAATAAGCTATCCGCCCTGCCGCGTCTTTATATGTTAACCTTTGATGAGCTAGTCACTGTCCAGGATGTTCTCCGCCTAAGGCCTAAAGTCAGGAATAGGCTCCAGTCAGCCCAAATAAGAACAAGCTCCAGAAAGTAACATTTTTCAAACTTATTTAAAAAGAATAATTATGTAAAGTGTGTGACAAACAAAATTATACTGTACAAATGCCACAACATGCAGTTTAGAATCTAGCCAGAGGAGCAGTAAAGCAAGTACAGATTTAAATGTAGCAGCAACACACTTTACATTAGTAGTTTTTGGTGCATGTTTGCGTTTATGCTAAAAATCTACAGTTTGTGGTGTCGCTTGGTGCTACTTTGCATTCCTCCCCAAACGTCCCTGGCTCCTGCTGTGGCCTCAGACGAGACGTTCCGCTGTATCAAGGTTGTGTTGTGTGTGGAAGTTGTGCTGATTAAGTCCATAATGTTTCCCTAAATGCATTTCTCTGGCCTGTCACTGCAGCTTACACGCTGGAACATCCTGTTGGCTCACTTTGGGAACATTTAACGACTCTTCACAACTCTGATAAAACTTTCTAAAGATTAAAATAGTTATAACGACGCTCTGTAGAGATCAAGATTCTGGGATTAGTCCAAGTTCATTAGAAAAGAGGAGCAGGACTGCTGTTATACATGCAAAGTAGGATCAAAGTTGGACCTGCCTCTGGTGTCCAAAGAGATGTTCAGCAAGAATGATTTATAAAATGTCTGAACACACAGTCTATGTACTTTTGGAAACAAAACATACCCCCAAAACCCCAAAGTCGGATGAGCGAGCATGACTAGTCCAATATTAGTGCACCACAATGTAACTTAAATGTGTGTGTTTGGTACGCATTAATAATACTAATGGAGTGGACTTGACTTTATTTGAGAGCAAAGTTGCACCATTGCTTGTAAACATATGACAGAAACACAAAGGGAATCTTATACATTGACCAGTGGTTCCTCTGTATTTAGGCCAGGGGACGTGGGACCTCGAACTAGTTTTCCCAATGAACCAACGAACATCCACCAACAGTAAAATACTCCAGCGCTAGTTAAATACAAGCCTCAACGAGATGTGGAGATGAGTCCCAAAGCACTGCACTATGGCTGACTGCTTTAGCTTTGTCTCACATTTGTTCTGATTGGAACAACAAAAGTGTACATTTAGTGGCTGTAGAGCTGCTAAAGTCTAAACTTGTGGCATGTGCCAATGAAGCACAGTCCCAGCTATCTTTCATCATGAGGACTGGGGGAGGACATAGATTAGTTGACCTTAAAATGTTCTACAAAGTGCTAATAAATGCTGCATTTTGTAGCCAAAGCTAAAAACTGCAAATTAAGCTATTTGTGGTGCTTTTCTTGGGATGAATTTAGACTTGAAGAACTGCAAGATCTTCAGAACTCTGATCACTGAAAATGTATTTTTAACTATATGCTTGCAAATAGATAAGTGTTTCACTGGGCTTGCCTGTTAATGTTTAGGAGGGTCAGTAAGTGGGACATTCCACGTCTTCTTCACGGTCAGGACTAGACCTCGGTCCAGACTGAGTCCAGCAGTATTTTATGAACCAAAGTCCTTGGGAGCATTCACATCTGGACTTTGAACCAAACCTTACTAGAAAGTTCTAAAGTCCGGACCAAAGGCTGCTAGTGTGAAAGCAGCCTAAGACCACTTTTGCATTTTGAACAAAGTGTAAATGAGTGATTTGTGCAAGTAAAAATGTTTTGATGCAGATGTCAATAAGATGGAATTAGTATCTGCCAAAACTCTGTATTAACTGATAACAGGGACTGACTGACTGACTGTTTTCTTCCTCTTAAAATTCAGTTGTCTTTAGAAAATTATGTGCTATGTAACTCTTAACTATAACAACATAACAACAACAAAAAACTGCAAATGCAATTTCAAACATTGAGACATTCTGGGTCAAAATAAGCAAGTCTTAATAAATACAATTAAAGACAACATCAGGGTATGGCTGAAGCAATATTATGGGATCAAAACTCAATCCAGGACAATTTCAAAATACCCACAAAAATCAGCAAAATAGATTTTAATCAGAGTCACAGAACAAAAAAAAAAAAAAAAATTCTCCATTGATATCTCTGCTCCAAACCACATCACAAAGGATTGACCGTGGACTTTTCTACAGAACAAAACCAAAATGCCCAATGACCATTTGAAACGAATGAATCTCCAGTTGATTAAACTATGATTAACTGGAGACAATTCAACATCTTTATCGAGAGACAAGAAGAGTAACCATTTTCCAGCATGCTGCCTTTAGAGCCCGACTTTCCAACAACAGCACAGAGAATTACCCTGAATTACACTTAACCTTAATTAAGCTCCAGGTCAGTCCAGTTTCTCCTCACCTTTATATCTCCCTCATAAAACCGTCGAACAAAAGCCACGCAACATGAACTATAAGAATTATTATTATTACAAGTCATAGAAAAGGGTCGTTTGTCAGTTTGCGCTCCTCCTCTGCGTTTTGCAAAGGTCAAGGCATAAATACACGTTAGCATTTTAGCTGCAAGTCTGAAACTCTATATATTCCTATGCAGGGATGTGTCCCAGAGGCGGCTGTGAATAATGTGTCTATTACAAGTGAAAATATAGATTGTAATTCTTACGAGACTCTTTCCTTTTCCCATCGACCTGTTTTTGATCTTGACCCAGCCTCTAGTCGTAAATCCCTTGACATTTTAACCATATAGCTTTTCCCATATCTGTATTCAATGCATTTCCACCGCCAAAAGAAAAAGGCATATTTTATTTACACGTTTCAGAACTAAGTGGTGCTCTGGTGATAAATTTCCGCGGGGAGATGCAAGTTAAATGAAGCCATCTTGAAAATTGCCATATGACTGTAGTTACCTTCAAATATCGAGGCAATTTAGCGGAAAAGTTGGACGTCAAGGGGCTCTCGAGTGGAGTAGCGCTGTTAAAACGCAGACGAGAGCACAGCCAAAGCACCGGGTCATTCACAAAATTGGATGAGCCAAATCAAAAGGCATGATTTCCAAGGGCGAATGTAAAGTAAAGATGGTTCACTTGGGCAGAAGGAGGGTCGTGAAATATTTGAGGTTATTTACACACTTCTTGACCGTGATTGCTTCAACTTGGAAAACACAAGCTGGTCATGGATTTCATCTTTTTTTTTTTTTACCAGTGAATAATTCCATGATGCAGATTTGAAGACATAAGACAAGATTATATCCCATTAAAACAGCAAGTAGTGTTTTCCGATTAGAAGAAGGTCTTGTGGCTTGTCTTTGAAGGGCAGAAACAAACTGCAGAAAATTGTAAAGTGCTCTAAGATAACTGGTGTCAGACCTAGAGACTTAAACTCTCTGTGGGAGGAGCCCAAACTCTCTGTGGGAGGAGCCTAAACTCTCTGTGGGAGGGGCTTACACTTTCTGTGGAAGGGGCTTACACTCGTTGTGGAAGGAGTTTACACTCTCTGTGGGAGGGGCTTACACTCTCTGTGGGAGGGGCTTACACTATCTGTGGGAGGAGCTTACACTCTGTGGGAGGAGCTTACACTATCTGTGGGAGGAGCCCAAACTCTCTGTGGGAGGGGTTTGCACTCTCTGTGGGAGGAGCTTACTCTCTGTGGGAGGAGCTTACACTCTCTGTGGGAGGAGCTTACACTCGTTGTGGGAGGAGCAGGTGCTAAGTAAAGCCAAAAGCATCCTGAGCCAGCCTCAGCTCCCTTTGACTTGTGCTTTTATCATAAGGCTTTCAGGGTGCCGGTTTTAGGCACCTGCACAGAAAACAAATCGATTTTCCAGTTTATTTGTACTCTTAGTAGTGCTCACTAGTTTATTTGTATTTACACTAAGTGCATTTATTCTGTATTAAAATTGTTATATGGAGTCAAACTCAATGATTGTTTTAAAAAAAACTGTGGAATGGACTGACACAACTTGTGTGTGTATGTGTGAACTGGGAGGCCACAACTTAATTGCTCTCTGGAATCAATACAGTTTTCTGATTCTGAATCTATACTACCAAGATTACATTGGCAAAATTTTTAATAATATTGTTATCATCACTAATACCAATGTCTTTTTACAAATAAAACACAAATCTCAAGCTTGCACATAAAATGAACATTGTTGTTTGAACAATAAATAATATAGGTTGGTTAATTCATCATTTCTCCAAACAAGGTTTTGTCATTGTCCATTGGTCAATTGTTGTTTTCCATTGTCCATAAAGTCTTTGCACCACTGTTCTATATTAAAACAGCTATTTTCATGCTCCTTCCATTTCAGCTGGTTATTCGTTCGGATGATTCTGTTTCCTTACAGTGTCCAAACAAGCTGAATGAAACTAAATACATGGATAATAATAGTCTTTCTAGGAAAATATTCTTCCAGTGTCTTCTGTAACACATTTGCAGTTTTTTTGCAGTGGATTTGTCACAGTTTAGTGGGACAGGTGTGTGAGGTGAGCCGGCTCATGGGACGTCTCTGTCAGGTGTGAATGAGTCTGACTGTGACTGTGGAGAACGTTCTGGAGCCGGACCAGGACTGGGACATTCAGAGCTGCACATTTGAGATGGTGTATTGATTATCACAGGGTTTCTACCAGTTTTGAATCAACTCTCCATCATATTTTCACCTAAAGTTTGGTCCCTTTGTTTCCAGCAGCTTGTCGTGCAATGCCCCAGTACTTCACAGCTCTTCAGGGGCAAAGAAAACACAAGGTCCAATCAGATCTGTTTAGGAGCAGACAGACTGACCAATCAGATTGTCCCATTATTGACCGTTACATTAGAAGTTTGTTGATTCCTAGCTTATCTGTTTAACTTTTTCAGGACTTTATAAGAGAAGATGCCGTGTTTAGATTTTTTTTATTTTTAACCATTGATGGGACTAATTTTTCAAAGAGAAAAAGTTTGTTTTGCTCCGATTCTTTTAATGAAACATATACATCAAGTGCACCTATTAGCAAAGAATTTCTATGGAAGATGCTCTGAAGCTTATGAAGGACACGATGAATGAACGAGGGTGACCAGATGTCCCTCGGGCAGTCCCTATTTTGAGCCCTGTGTCCCATGTCCCAGCAAATGTATCCAAAATCCTAGTTGTCCTGAATTTTTACCACTTTGACACTTCCCAACAATGAAAGGAAGAATAAATAAACTTCTAGACAAAACTGTGCTTAAAAATAACCAAAACACAACAGAAATGCATCAATGTGCATTGACAGGTTTTACAGAATATACATGAATGTGAAGGAGCCCCAAACTGACTAAATGCATATAAGAATGTTCTTATTTACTAGTTATTTTCACAAGTGTGTCCCAGTTTTCAATTTTGAAAATCTGGTCACACTAGAATGAACTGTTGTTGGATTAAACTCACGATGAGCACACTTGTGTAAATCAGACGTAAACCTCTCCTCTCGGATCCTGTGAGTGAGACTGAAACAACGCTGTGTTGATAAGTGATTATAACGCTGAGCAATAGTTACTAAAAAGAAACACAGAAATTGTGTAAATCTAGGTTAAAAATGACTCCTAATTTGCATTTCAATACAAACATACAGTTTTCAGAATACAGAACCTAAACTTAGCCACGTAACAATATGTTACAAAATACTTTTCAAAACCTATTTTGTAACGGATGACATTTTCAAAGTATTCTACCAAACACTGTATGTATGTGTACACAAAACCTAAACGTTTAATTTGAGAACTTCATATGGATACTGTATTTACCAACAGTACTGGAAAATATCTATTACAGCAGAAGCCAAACCCTGAAGATGAGAAAATACACAAGGGCCCATCACTGTGCTTTGGACTTGTGGCTCTGTAAAAGTAGGTCAGACGTTTGGATGGGCTCCTGCTGTTAAGAGCTCAATGCTACAGTGGAATATATTGAGAGATGCAGAAACATGACTGACACACATTCGAGATACAAATGTGCTCAAAACAACAAACAAGAAAAGTGCCTCTTCACTAATGTTCTCATGTGTCAACAGAAAACAACTGAATCTTAATGCTGACGCTCGTATCACTCCTACCATTTATCCCACTTGACATTTACTTTCCATTATTCAGATTCCGAAAAAATAAATATATGATTAAAAATTGTCATGTAGCCACTCCAACAAGAAACAGGAATTTGAAATCTATAGCTTATAAAAGGTGGAATAGCTGATTTTCACACTGCAAACACACATTGGGTTTTAAATCTGACTTATTTCTCTCATAAATCCTCTCAACACATGGTTAATATTCACATGTATACATTTTGGTTGCAATTCTGGCTTTTAAACATATTTTTACAAACAACAAAGTGAAACTGGAGACGACCACCCAAGCACAGCCAATCAGAGCGCAGCACTGTATTCGACTCCTGATTAGAACTAAAAATCTTTTTTAGTCAATTCAGACAGTACTCAGTGGTCTCATTATTTCACAATGTGCTGTACTTATCATATACTTTTTAGTTACTCATTTAAATGTTCTGTATGTGTGCTTTGCGTTTCATGTTCGGAAGAGCGAGTGGCGGCGCACAAAAGGTGCAGCGGCCCAGAGGCTCCCTCCAAAAGTAATTTCGTTGTACTCTGTGACAATGGCAATAAATCTCTCTGACCTGTTCTCCATTCTTTACAAGTAAAACAAGTTAGTTATCCCAAATGTAATCTTACATTTTACCATCCTGCCATTTTGAGCAGGAAGTCAATGGACCTGCTTCAAACTCTAGCTGTTTTAAATGATTTGTGTCTTTTAAAATGAAGAAAATGTAAATTATTGATACGTATGTGTCCTAATTTCTTCATAACGAAAACATCAAACTACAATAGAGTGTTGCTGCGTTTTGCACAAGCTGCAGATGCCCAAGTAAGACCTGACTGACTCCGGCAAGCTTTATGAAAGTCCAAACAAGGCAACAAAAGCATGCACCAGGACTAAAACATAGTGGCAAGAGACATAAGCTTGTTTAAAATCACTCTCAATGTATGTTCCAAATCATAACAGAAGTTTAGGAAAGCCAAAATCACAAGAAGTGTAAAAACATATTGTAAAACCATTGGTATAGATACTGTAGAACTGATCTGTTAAAGTTGTACTCTCTGCCTTGTGGGAATGAATCCAAAGTGTGCGCCTGCATCTGTAACCTCTCCTCACAGAACGTCAGATGTGCAGGCGACTTCCACAAACATAAACAGTGTGAGTTTAAGGCCAGCGCTGTCTCCTGAAACCTGCCTGAGAGTAATAAACATCAGCAGAAAAGGAGACAAGATGGAGACAGAAGAGTCGACACCTAAAGCAGAGAAAAGAGGAGATTTGTCTGAGATGTCAGCGACTGTCAGAGCAGAGTGGATGAGACCAAACCCAGCCAGCGCCAAAGAAACACGAGCAAAACAGGAACAAACAGCCACCAGCAAAACACTGAATGTAAGAACCAGAGAAAACACAAGATTATGCACAATCCACGAGCACGGTTATGAGAGAAATATTCTGCTTTCTCTGTGTATTTAGTGACAAACTACATGAAGATAATGTTTTGGCATTTTGTTCTTTGTAAAACACAACATCCAAATGAAACAAATAAAGACAGGTCCAGTGACTTCCTGTTCAAAACTGCAGAACTGATAAATCCACCACTGGTTTAAAACAAAACTTGGCATCAGTAATAATTAGAGGTGTAACGGTTCACTAAAATCATATTCAGTTCGGTGTTTTGAAAGTTGACGGTTTGGTATTTTTCAGTACACTTTCAGTTCAGGTTTTATTTTAAAAAAGGAAAATAGACATTTGTACATTTCACTGTAAAAGGAACATTATTCTATTTATACTAAATTAATGCTGATGACCTGCAGTAAATATCTCAAAGAAACAAAATCTTTACTTAGGTTGAGCTTGTATTTATTTATAAAATGATCTCCTTGAATCTGTACTTTTTTTTTTCCGTGTATCTGCTCAGTGTGTGATTCAACTAATGTTGCCTAAATGAACAGTGACACATGACATTTTTTTTTCTTTAAGAATAGTAATTGTACACCTCTAAGCTTGTGACTTGTGAGGATAGTTTGGGACAAATATTTGTTCAAAACACTGAGACATTTGAGAAAGGATCATTTTTTAGTTGACTAATTGATTGATAGCACGTCTTAAGTCGACCAAAAATGTCTTTAGTCAACTACAGCCTAATTTTCCTAATCATTAAATTTCACACTTCATACACTTAAATATGCGTTAATACATTTTCCAAGTTGGTTTGAAATAATATTGTCATAATATTGTTAGTGAGATATTATTAAAAGCCTGAATTGTAAGCTACTGTTGTAAACACATCTGCCCTGGGGCAGAGTGACAGAAGAGAGGCTGCCATTTTGCTCCATTTGGCCCCTCCAACAACCACCAACCGTCACACACACCAGACCCAGAGTGGGTGAAGTGTTTTGCTTAAAGACACAAAAACACATTTCTCCTCTTCTCGTCCCTGTGGCCCCTCAGGTTCCAGCAGTCTCCCATCCAAGTACTGCCCAGGCCCAACCTTCAGTGATCTGATGGGATCAGGCTTTGACAGGCTGATATGGTCACACATTACTTTGCATAAAGTAGTGCTGTTTGAACCTATAGGACACCAAATACAATAGCAGAGTCTTCATGTGTCACTAGAAGCAGCCCACACACCACAGTTTGAGAAACACTGACATAAAGAACTGAGTCTTAAAAGTATAACTGTGTACAGCGCAGATTCGTGAAATATACTTGTGTTTAATGGTTGTAACAAAAGCCCAGCCTGTGTTTCTTGTGTTTCGGGCCCAGACAGTCTGGGATTTGAGCAGGATTAGAAAAGGCTCTTCACACTCTGTCTGGGCTCCAGAGATTTAGACCAAAAACACATTTTCTGCTGTAAATGCCAAAACGTTCACAACTTATCTGATTCTGGGCGTTCCCTTCAGACTGAGCTGTGGATGGGAGCTGGCCTGGAAAAACGTATAGAGATGTAATGAAAGATTTATTCTGGATAACTTCAGTCTTTCACCGCTTTGTTCAGTGCCATTTAGAGGTTCATTGAATTGAATCGTCTCATCTCAAACAGCATTGAATCATTTAATGTCGTGTCAGTGTAATGGCAGTAAAAGTTTTGAGAGAGTAGTGTTTGTGGACTTTGTAGAAGAGATGTTCTTTGAGGTTTGTTTTACCAGACTGAGCACAAGCTTCTTTTTAATCATGTTTCTATTGAACTATGGCCACACAAGCACCTGTGGTATAGTTTAACTTGTTTTCGGTCATTTTAAAACTATTTATAACTGTTTTACTACTGCATCTAGGTTATTAGCATTTGCATCTATTTGACTCAATAACCTTGTCATCATTATTTCTTGTTCTTTTATATCTAATGGTTTTAAGTTTGCATCTGTCCATCTCTCACTCCCATCACTTAAACCTCGTTGCCATAGTTACTCACACACCATGGGGAAAGGGCGGGGCCTACTACTTTTGGAAGTGGAGACTGCCAAGCTTTAACATTACCAGAGAAACAAAAAGATTTGTATGATTTGGCTTTTTTAACATCGCCGACTTTAAAATAATCAAATTAATTTGATCTATCACCTAGATTTTTGTTTACCACATACAGTTTTCTAACTGTACTCTGGATGCTTTGACACTCCAGGGTTATCATCCCTTTAAGGAACTATTTGTGCTCACTGGTTTGTATTGCTTGTGATGAATCAAAAACATCAGTTTCCGAGTAAAACGTCATAAGGCCACTTTCCTGTCAGGTTGGTGCTTTTGCTCAGTTTCATTTCACACACGTCCACAGATGGTTTCTGTAAAGTGTTGTCCAGAACTGACTTGTTAGCGGCCTGCAAATGCTTTCCTCCTTTGACCTCATGTCTAAAATTCAGTATCGCTTGATTCAAACAAAACTAAAATGGTGGTTCCCATTGATGTAGGCCTATGTGTTTCTGCTGTTTGATTCTGTTTTAGCAGAAATACAAAGTGTTTTCTTTTTGAAAGACGAGCAGAGAGGTGTGTGTGACACTTGTTTTATCCAACATGAACATTGGATACACCATTATGATTCATTGCTGTGATTGGTTAAACACAAATACGGTAGGCCAATCACCCAATCAGCTCAATGTATTTCATTAAACGACCCACCTTATCCCAAATGCTTTCCCCGAGTAAAGTTCCAGATGGATACTGTGGGAGGACAACAGTTTCTTTGGGTTTAACGAGTAAATCTTTACCTACCCCAAGCCCCAGCCCTAAACTTACCGTCTTATTACAAGAAAAACATAAAGATAACCCAAACTTACCCATTTTACTAACTTCAAGTTTAAACCTACCTGTTAAACCCCAAAAAAGTGTTGCCACGACCACGAGGCTTCAACACATTTTTTACACTTTGGCTTTTTGTCACTAAACAGGTGCCATTTCCATGTCTTTTCTATGTAACATAATGACATAGAAAAGATTGAACGTGTGTTTATTGTACATTTTTGAAATCTGTTGATTATTTACGTTTTCTTTATCCTATGATGAAGCAAGCAATTCCAACAGTGAGATGCCACGGTTTCAACAAAGTAAAACATAACCAGCTGACGCATCAGGCTAAAAATTTGTTATTTTACCATAAAGTCAATGGGCTTATTAGTTCTATAGTCAGTGGACAGATCAGTGTTGTGCTAAAACAGCCATATTTTAATCCTAAATACAACACAATACTATGTCCTTTTGTTTGCTTCAGCCCTTTATATGTTTAATGTAAAGGTTTATTTTTGGTGTCTAACTTTGTTTTGTTTGCGAGCCTCTGGAGCCTCTCTGGATCCAGACAGAGTGACCTTGCGTCTTGGCCCTCTTGTTTTGGCCCGGTCCGTGCGCTGCGAGCTGATTGGCCGCTGAGCCGGTGATTATCTGCGTGAGGTAAATAATTCACCGTGTGGTCGCTGCTCCAGGCTCCTCGCGCCCGTCCCCTTTATTAATGCCACAACCACAGCCCAAATTCTACAAGATTTATTATCCGGCAAACGCACAAATACACAATGGAGGTGAATAATGCAGCGGCGATAAGAAGCAGGGAAGTCAGGGTTCAGGAATAATCACCACCGCTGGGACAAGCGCAGGTTTAAGTGAATGTGACGTAAGAAGGCAAACAAACACAAATGTGAAATCGGATCAAATCCTTAGGGAAATCAAGTTTATCTCTGTAGTAACTATGTGTTGATCTTAAAGTTGGATTTGTTTTTTTAAAACCAGGCTCAAAGGAAAACTATTATTTAGTATGCACTTTAGAACCTTTTGATTGCTTCTGATGAAATTCCATGGAAAACAGTCAAACCGATCTTGCCTGGTATGCTAATGCTGAGAAAATGTTGGCCTCCTAATGGTTAAAACACAACAGCTCCCACATCAATTTAATATCATGCATTTCCCCCTCTATATCCATTTCCATTCATATGTTTGGGCTTTTTTACAAATACAAATGCATTTTAACTACAATAACTGGACTCTCTGCATTATTATGTTGGTGGAAATGGTTGAATCAAATTATAGCTTTACAGCTAATGCTATTTGAAGTCCTAGGGAGGCACAGTTGGACATGTGTTTAGTGGGAGGAGAAACCGTAGTACCTGGAAGAAACCTATGCAGACACGGGAAGAACATGCAAACTCTACATTAAAAAGCTCCCAGGCCAATTGAGAGTTGAACCCTGGCCTGGACCTTCTTTCTATAAGGGCAGAGCGCTAACCGGTGCGCTTCAATGTCGCTGACATGATAATCTCTCAGTCTAATTTACTGAAATCGTTTCAGCCCATTTTAATGTAACTTTTTTTTTTTTTTCTCACTGAAATAAGCCAAAAGCCCAACACTCAACACAATATTTGTGAAGCATGAACACATTCAAAGGACTGATTTTCCTTAATTTGCAACATCTGGCATTGTTAATTCCAATAGACAGAACTTCCAGAGGCACAGGCAGAGCCACACAGAGGCCAGAGGGGCATTTGGCCACTGCAGTTTTTCAGGTTTTTATTTTTGCAAACATAAAATCCAAACTAAAAGTTGGACTCCAGCAGCACGATCACACCATCTGGACAAACTGTCGCTGAAAACCGTCAAGATAAAAAAGGAATGTCATGATGACACATTTTTGAAGCTAATTTGTCAAAGCATCACAAAGCAGAAGTAGTTGACAAATCACATTTTTCGTTCTCATGCACAAGTCCTGTTTGCTTACGTCAGAAATATCTTGTTTTTTTTGTGCTTTGTTCTGTATCTTTGAAACTGTTTTGTTGTTGACTTGTTATTAGTGGCTTTAATAGAGAAAAACATATGTAATCTGTAGTTTAAAAATACAACCCAAGGTCACTGAACAAACAGAAGAAGTCTTACAAAACAAATCTCAAAAGTCAACAAGCTTTTATCTGAAACATATTATCAAACTGACACAATGTGATTAATGAATAACCTCATGTTACAGGAAGTGTGTTTTTTCTGAGCGCTGCAGGTGGTGTGTCCTGTAATTGGTGGATCAGTCAGTCGTGATTATGCTTAAGCAGAGCCAGGGGAAGAAGCGTGTAGAAGAAGCCACTATAATGATTAAACATATTCATTATGGTTAAATGGACGGTCACTAATTAGATCTGCAGACATTAACCTCTCGTCTTCCAGCCCTGCTTTTGGCTGATATTTGCACAGACACAGGCGCTCTTCTGTCAGTCTGTTATTATAGAATATAGGGTTTATTTAAATATGTATGTATGAAGATATATGTACATGTGTTAATCATCTCTGTATTGTTTAATGTCAGCTCTACGCATTAAATAACAACATGTTGTGGCAATATTTGAATCTGATTGATTCTGAACCCAGACATAGCCAAGAATATCACAGGCAAGACCAAGTCACTGTTTTGCAAGTAAGTCTCAAGCTTTTGGTCTCAACTCCAAATCAAGTCACGAGTCAAAGGAAGACAAGTCCAAGTCAAGTCCCAAGTCAAAGGTGGACAAGTCTTGGTCAAGTTGCGAGTCAAAGACAGACAAGTCCAGTACAAGTTGTGAGTCTAAGGCGGACAAGTTCAAATCAAGTCCCAACTCAAAGGTGGACAAGTCCAAGTCAAGTCCAGAGTCGAAGGCAGACAAGTCCAGGTCAAGACCTGAGTCAAAGACAGATCAAGTCCAAATGAAGTCTTGAGTCAAAGGCAGACAAGTTCAGGTCAAGTCGCGAGTCAAAGGCAGACAAGTTCAGGTCAAGTCGCAAGTCAAAGGCAGACAAGTTTAGGTCAAGTCGCGAGTCAATGGTAGATAAGTCCAGGTCAAGACCTGAGTTGAAGACAGACAAGTCCAGTACAAGTTACGAGTCGAAGGTAGATAAGTCCAGGTTAAGTCCAGAGTCGAAGGCAGACAAGCCCAAATCAAGTTGTGAGTCAAAGGCAGACAAGTCCAAATCAAGTCCCAAGTCGAAGGTGGACAAGTCTTGGTCAAGTTGCGAGTCAAAGGCAGACAAGTTCAGGTCAAGTCTAGAGTCAAAGACAGATCAAGTCCAAACGAAGTTGTGAGTCAAAGACAAGTCAAGTCCCAAGTCAAAGGCAGACAAGTCCAAATCAAGTCCCAAGTCAAAGAAAGACAAGTCCAGGTCAAGACTTGAGTCAAAGGCAGACAAGTCCAGGTCAAGAACGGCCATTAAACATTCTGCATCTTCTTGAACAATATTTTTTTAGTTTTACCTGAACTAACCTCAGACACATCTTCCATGTCTAGATAAACCACATCACTGTCACTTCACTCAGCCCAGCTAAAATAAATATTATTTTTAGCCTGTTTTTAAAAAGAACTCTGCGTCTTCATTAAATCATTCCTGTGTAAACAAAAGACTCAAAGACGACATAGAAAAGAGCAAACTCGGCCTTAAAACGTCTACAACAAAAACAAGCAGCAAATTCACTTTCAGCTGGAGCTACAGCTGACAGCCGCGCAAACACATGTCGAAATGTTACGATAGGATGTGGGCAGAACTGGAACTTGGTTAATCAATAGTAGTGATCCAGTTCAGTCAAATGTTCGCAATCGAAATCTCAAAACCTTTAGCTCACCCCAATGTGCAGAAAATAATCTCTCAAACAAACCATAAGAAATGTCCTTTTTGCTTTTCAGTCCAGTTGAAACGTTAATGGAGCAGAAAGTACAGATGTCTGCTCTCAAATTTAGTAAAGAATTGCTACAAATTAAGTGTAACCAGAGCTCAACATGTGACTCTGCTTTAGTTGAAGTTACTACCCCACGTCGTGCCTGTAGGTGAGCTGTAGTGCTGTGACTTGCCCTAAATAACCCAACGCACCTTTTCTCTCCGGGCCCTGATCAATGCTCCACACTTGATTGATTACGCAATAGGTTCAGTTCTCCGAGAGGACGAGAACAAAGCGCGCTGCCGGAGTGGGCAAAATGAGCAAATTAAAAAGGATTTAGGTAGAACTAAGGAGATCTGCGCAGCCAAATGGTGCTTATCATCCTATTAGACCTCTCATTGCAAAGAGAGAGAGGGGGAGGAGAGCGAGAGAGGGGGAGAGTGAGAGAAAGAGGCAGGGGGAAAGAGAGGGAAAGAAGAGAGAGAAGGAAAGAAAGAGGGAAGAGAGAGAGGAGAGAAAGAGAGACAGTAAGAGAAAGAGAAAGGTAGAAAGAGATTGAGAGAAGAGAAAGAGAGAGAGAGAGTGGAGCATGAAGAGGTCAAACACAATTCAATTACCACACTGACACACACAAACCGGATGAATAACCAGGCCAATGGGAAATTTCAGAAAAAGTTAAGTTTTGAGGAAATTAAAATGACAATGTGTAGAAAAATATATATATTTTGACATTTTTATTTAAAGGGGCACTGTGTAAGAAAAAATAAATAAATAAAGTGATCCGAGTAATGTCCACTTTTGAACACCAGGGGGAGCATTTTCAGTGCATTTTGCCT
Organism: Mugilogobius chulae; assembly: GCA_038363315.1. Classification (NCBI taxonomy): domain Eukaryota; kingdom Metazoa; phylum Chordata; class Actinopteri; order Gobiiformes; family Gobiidae; genus Mugilogobius; species Mugilogobius chulae. Next base: position 36,840,834 of record CM076408.1, read on the forward strand.
ATCTATCATGCTGACATCTAGCGCCACTTTAACTAATGGTAAGCGACTCCAGATCCCTGCACAGTTAGCTATTGAATGTTAGCGTGACGCTAGTAAGTGTCCTGATATTCAGTGGCCTGATATTTACCTGTATTTAGTGTTTTACTTGTACATAGTGTTAAAACCTTGTGAACACCAGAGAAAATCTTCGAGCATACACTTCCCTTGATGAGTAACTGCATATCTTTCTGAAAAAGTACAGGAGGTGAGTTACCACAACACTGATAAAGACTTTTGTGTAATTTATGTCAATTATTTATCAACAAAGTGGAGAACTACAGACTCACACAAAATGTATGAAGGTCTGCAGGCTTTTGAGCCATGACTCTCGAGCAATCCACTGTATTTGTTTTGTTGTTGGGATTAGTGATCCCTCAATGTTCCTTCGCTAATTAGCACAAAATATAAAGAACATCAACCGGTGTAAACCTATGGAACGCATTAGGTCAGAGCCTTGTTAGAAGTCATTGTTAGTTAAGTTAGGGGGAACCTGTGCACAAGGCTCCATTGCACGCCCGCCCCTTTTAATGACGTAGTCTCTGAACGGATCTATTAGACCCAGTTGCCTTTCACTTTTTTTCAACCATCCAAAAAATAAATGCATAAATAATGCCAAGCTTATGGACCAGCCTAGTACAGGCTTCTCTGAGGAGAATCAGACTTGGTTTGTTATCTGAATCTACAAATAAATACTTGCCCCAAAAACATTCTTTGTTTCCTGTTACCTTCAACTTTTGCAGAGGAAGTGTCTAAAAACTTTGACTTTAGACAAATGTAGTCCAGTGTTTTGGTCCAATTTTAAGCCTTATGTGCCCCTCTACGAGTTAAGGAGGCGTGGCCAATAAAAGGATTTTCATAAGAAATGTATTGTCATTTCTCTCCTTAGGTCTGTCCATCACTGCAACTGTGACCTTTATACATTTGATTTAATCCACTGGCATTTTATCGTTGTTGATGTTTCACTTTTATAACTGTGAACATGAAAGAAAACACTCTGCGCTCGATCACGTGGCACACACACTGTTCTCCGCTCACTGCTGCACTCCACATGTCTGTGTTGTCTCTGTTCTTCTGACACTTGATGCAACTGAGACAAATAATTACTGTAAACGTTCTTATGTCTGTGACCTGTTCAGTTTTTGAAGCGTCTAAGCATTGCAAAAGATCGTAAACTCCTCTAGTGTTCAGCCAGCTTTAGGGGAAAAAGAGGTAATATTAGTTGACTGGGATTATATCTCACATTGGTGAAGTGACTGACTTTGAGTTTAGCTTGGATATCTATAATCATTTAACAGTTCATTTGCAGTGTGTTATTTCTCATGGAAGTGTTTAAAAACGGCTCCATGAACTAAATCCTCATTGGAAAAGATAAATTACAAATCTAATCACAAAAGCCATCACCATTTGAAGGTCCATTATCCTTTATTACTCACACCAAAAGCACAAACTCAGCACATAGTAATAAGTTTTGTCAGAAGCTTCGATCTTAAAGTGAGTGTTTGATTCAGTGAGAGCGGCTCTTCCTGGTACCGGTCACAGCAGACTGACACTCTTCCAGTATCTCAACCTCCTGGACACAAACCAGAACTGCACTGACCCACACAGGCCACCGTACTTTCATCTCATAATGCAGTTAGCAAAAAACAAAGCCAACGACATACTACGAGATCAGAAACACAGTCTGCCCTGCCTCTACTTACTTTGTGATGTCATTAGGTGATCCAAGAAGAGACTAGAATGTGCTTGAACTCAAGTTTTGCCTGGTTAGGTATGACAATATTTCAGGATATTATGAACAACTTTTACACAGCTAATCAGAGCAGCCAGAGAGCGCATCCTTTAGTAACAGCTCTTTAAATGGGATGAAAACAGATCAGTTTACAAGCAGACACAATAATCTAAGTCCTTCTGCAACTGTGAGACAAAGACATGATATAAAATGTCCCTTTGTCTGGGTCGTACACTTTTTAAAATTGGGAAAAATTTTATTATCCCGTCTGGAGAATGCAGCTGGCTTCAGGCTGACCACAATAAAAGGACACTCTGAAATAGCAATAACACAGATGTCACAAATTTGGAAAGAATCTGTAATTGTGAAGTAACAGCAGAAATGTCCACCAAAGCTCCCTGGGCTTTAGTATTCATTTTTTTTATTCATAAGTTGTTTTCAAAAGCATTTCAGAAAACTTAGACTGATTTAAATTGGAAATAATTCAAGCGTTGTGTTTACATTTTGGTTCAGTGTTTGTGGCATTGAGTGATGATTTCACTTTGTGGAAACCATCTGATGTTGCACCAATGAAGGTCATTCGCTATAGAAGGATTATCGATGAATGTCATTGTCCATTCTACTGCGCATGTCATCTGCAGAAAGAGACGCTGTCTGTTCAGTTGACTGGAAACTTCTTTGATAAAAACAACAAATCGGGACAAGAGCTGTTTGAATCTGGTCTGACGGACATCTGGCTCCTGAAGCTTGAGACAGTGTTTTTCTCTGTGTTTTTACTCTCACCTGAATGTAACAAGTTTGAGTAAAAAAGTATTGACTCACAAATGATTCAGCAGCATAATTTGTGTTTTCACACAGTGGCAAACACTTGTAGTTAGCTGAAAACATTGCTGGCTAGTGTTGCTGCTACAGCTTTTGTCAATCAGCCGTGGCTCTTTTTGATGTCCAACTGTGTTTGCATCGCCTGTGTTGATAAACAAATAATCCATCTATTCACCTTATTCTGCCCTGCTCACTTTTCTGTAGAATTCAGTTGCTGGATTTGCTTTAACAATCACGATATCCATTTCAGATTGCCCTGCATGGCGTACAAGATAACATAATTCCTATCTTAAAAAAGCGAGACAGGAAGTGCAGGGGATGGGGAGTAAGGTGAATGGGGCATTAGAAGACTTTTTTTGCTTAACCCTGGATATATACAGACGGCGAGGCGGGTTCGGTTCGCGACACCTGCGGGTTTCTTGCAAAGTGCCTGTTACACCAGATGCTGCCAACTGCTGGTTTGGCTTTGTCCAAAGCCACGCGGATTCACTCAAGTTCCTGCGAGAACGCTTGTATAATGAATTGAAAGCCGCACCAGACCGCTGCGGTCTCCGAGAAAAATAAACTTCATGCGGATTCTTTCCGCAGACCTGCGCAGCTCCCACACTCGCATCCGCACTTCTCAGAGATCAGTGTACATGGTCGCATTGGTTTTAAGCACTTTCTAAGTTCTGAGGGACCCGCGCGAGTCCCGACCTGCACCGAACTTGCCATCTGTGTACATTCAGGCTTACTTAATTGCTTTTTGGTCTTGCCCAAACACAGAAAGTATAGTTTAAACATATTGTCTGTCAGCGATCGTTGCTTTTTCTGTGCAGTAAATCTACAAATTACTGCCTCAATGCTGTTCACTGATTGTAATTCCTGGTTTTTGGAAAGCATCTGCAGTTCTGTGGTTCCTGACTTAGTAGCTGCAGTGAAATTAAATGGAGTCACTAGATTGTGCCTGAGTGACTAGCTGGGAGTGGTTCTACGTCAAATTGTAGTTGAGTTGGATTACACACTTTACTGTACAAATACAATTTAACTAGGAATGAATAGTGCCACTTCTTCTAAACAGCTTTTACAAATTCACTGCATCACGTTCACTGTTTTGACTTGCTTCTCTTCACAGTTCTGGTTCAGACGACATTAGCCTCTGCGTCTCCCACAGCACTAGTACAGCACGCTCATTATGATCATTGTAGCTCTCCATGTTTATGTAGTAAATGCCAAAGCTATTTTTCATCCGGGACGACGTTAATACCAAAGTCACTACATGAAACAGTCAAATTACTACAGCAGCACTTATGGAACCAGTATTGATCATTTAATACTGTTAAAATGTAAATGCACACATACGTTAATCCCGTTGCTGTGGAAGTGCCAGGGCCTGATTTATGGGTCACATTTTGCTGCAGAAGACACGCCTCCAGAGGACTTTGGACCACACTGGAGAATATGACAGCTCAGATTTATGGATATTAGTAATTGAGTGTGAGTGTTGTTTTAAGATATGCATGTCTGGAGATTTGTGCGCACAAACTGAAAAGCCAGGAATACAAAGTCATTAATCTTAGTATCAACAGAACAAAACGTATTATGATATATTGTAGGTTGTGGCGGTTGCAGATAAACATAATAATTAGTTGACTGAGATTCACAAAGCTAGCAAACTTGGGTTTAGTTTCTCCGCTGAGTTTGGATGCAAATCCATAATGTACTGTGCAATCAGATAAGATTATTCACATGGCGTATAAAGGAACTTGTGCTGCATTTGAGAAACTTGGAGACACTTATGGTCTGACTTTCCAAAGTTCCCCAACAGTTAAGAATGCCAAACAACTGCATGGCTTTACTTGGGCTGTCTTTGTTGATTCATGAAAAAGACTCTTAGGTCTGATTTTGTATATTAAGTACATTTGCAACTTAATTTATTTTTCCTTCTTAAATGATCATGGTGAATTATGGGTAAATTCACCTGAGCAACACAGCGAAGGATACACTTGTGTATTCTTGATACGTTGGCCACATGCTAACCAAACCAAAGTGTGGAAGACCTGAACATTGGAACATGACTTGGACGATGTCCATGCCTCGCCACGCCCAGATCAGACCAAGGCAAGGCAAGGTACCTAGGCTTTGAGAAACAGCCTATGTATTTATACTGACCTGAGTTTTATACTGAGCTTCTACATGTTTGACCAATGTTTCCTTGTTTCTGATTTTCTCTGGTGTAGTATTGATTAGTGAATATTTCATTGATTTTCTAACTTTGCTGTTTTTCTAAATGAATAATATTGTGAAGACATTAAAGATGAATGTTGTAATTTTGGATATACAGATCTTAAGCTATGATTAACTCAACTTTATATTATGTGTACATATACTTGTTTCAGACTACTTGGTTACAGCTGTAAATTTGACTTCACAGAGCTTTTGCAGTCTTTGGTTGCAGGTTGGAGTGATCCGACAGACTTTGGAGGAATTAGCCACAATGTGTGTCTGCTCTGCCTACAAAGCCAACAACATGCAGCAATGAGGTAAAGACGACCAAACCACGCCCCTAAACCCCGAAGCCTGCTGGGTGTGAGACTCGCTCAATACTGCTGCACCACCGCATGTGCATAAATCAGATTTCTGAAGCCGCAGCTGACAGATTGACAGAAGCAGCAAAGTCGATCTGTCATCTCTCTCCTATAAACGCTTTTCCGTACAAACACATAACCTTCAGAGTCGTTCAGACGCACAAACTGCAGCCGTGTGAGGTGTTGCATTAATGCGGCAGATTTAAGATCCAAACACAAGTCCCACACATTTGTTCATTAATATTGATCCATTCATCTTAAGCTCCACTACACTAATTACTGCAGTGGAAAAGCCGGCTACAGGGCAGATACCTAATGTACATGCAATCATTCACTCAGAGGAGCAGGGAGGACTTTACTCATAAAAGAGATTCACGACATACATACTACTAACGTGTACTGTATATGCAAGAATCGGACGTTAGCTGAGAAATCTAAGCATAAATAAACACTCCAACCAATATACAGTATGTCCTCCATGTGTCCATTTCTCCAACTAACTAGGGCTGCTTCATCGTATCATTCATGATATATCGTCTGCAGTGATCCCTGAAAGCTGGCTGCACATTAGATAAGTTTAAAATCGTTCACAATGTTAAAAAAAGCACAGGTCACATACATGAAGATATTAACAGTGATTTGTTTAACAGATGCATTGAAAATCAGAGACTGTGCGGTGATTTTCTACAGAACGTCTGGTGCCAGAGACAAGCTAACTTCACGTGTGTCGTTACCTATAAAAGTGAATTGCACAAGTATTAACCCAGTTTTTTAGGACCACATCAAAGCAGGGAGTCATTAAGGAGGTAAGGAGCTGGCTACTCTTATTTATTGTGGATATGAAAAGGTTTGCAGAAAGTGAGGTAAAGTGGGTTTTCGACATTTTCGGAGCTGCCATAACAAGGCAGTGAAGCAGATGCTGGTTAGTTGTTGTTTACATTGATACAGTCATAAAAATGACAAAAAATCTTTTTCAAAAATAGAGGGACACTGGGCTTAAAATCAGACTAAAAGTACTTTTACACTCTAAAGCAGGAATGTCAAACTAAAATGAAGCTGTGACCCACTTCATCAAAGTCAAAGTGGGTCGAGGGCCACATTTTGACATAATATAGGTCTACCTGTGTTATATTCAATCACACGTAATAACACGTTCGTCCATATTGTAGGCATTACATTTCATTAGATTGTATTGTACAATCTTCCAGTGATTTTTAGAAGTTTTATAGTGACTTCTAAACGATATAAGCCTGTCCTTTGTTATAAAAGGTGGACCCCAGGATGATGTTTGATCATCATTGGTAGTGGTGCGCAGATAAAAGCACATAACAATTTGAGAGAGAATCACGTTTAAACTTTTTTATGACAAAGGACAGACTTACACCATTGAGAAGTGACTATAAAACTTCTAAAAGACACTGGAATGTAGCAAATTGCTGCAGTTTTGGAAGGACAGTCAGTACAATGCAATATAAAGAAATGTAATGAAATACAAACTGGACGTTTGTGCTATGTTAAGCTTTATACAGCCCATTTGCCATATTTGAATATCAGCACACTTTGACTTTGATTATTTAGGCCCCAGCTGCATTTGAGTTTGACATTCCTGCTTTAGTGTGTAGAAAGCTAAAGTGTGGGCTTGTAGTTGAACTGTACATCATTATATTTCATTAAATTATTAGTATCACTGTGAAATATATCAGGTCTTTATTGTAGATGCCATTGCCTCCCTGTTTCCCCTCCCTACTTCTCTTCACAGTTCTGGTTCAAGCGACATTAGCCTCTGCGTCTCCCTCAGCACTAGTACAACACACTCATTATGATCATTGTAACTCGCCATGTTTCTGTGGTAATTGCCAAAGCTATTTTTCACCCGGGACGACGTTAATATCAATTGCTAGATGCAACAATGAACTCACTGTACACGTGCATATCTATAAGTGTACAGAAAGCAGCACATACTGTACTATGCATTACACTGTGTTAGATACAGTAGTGTAATTACATTTTCACAAGTGTCAAACTGTGTGGTCTATGCAACCTTCATTCATATTTGCATTTCTGTCACTTTCTATCACGAGGGTGGGTTGTGGGAGGTTTTTGTTGGGTCGCATGAAGTTGCCAGATAAATGAAGCTTTAAGTCCTGCTCCTCAGCACAGCTCAGAGTCTGTCTGATTCCTCACAAACAGTCCCTCCACATAAAGGTTAAACTATTAATTGTCAAGATGAGATAGAGCGAGTATGTGTGTGCATGTGCAAGTTTTATTTTTGCTTCTTTCTCCAGACCTGCATCTGTTTTTTCAACCCTCTCCGCCTCATATATGAACGCTGCAGTGTGCAATGCAGTGTATTTTGAACTTAAGTGGTGGCAACATAGGCAACAGTCTGCCTCTTCCTCGCTCTGTCTTTGGCGGCACGGTGGTGGAGCGGATAGCGCTCACAGCAAGAAGGTTGTGGGTTCGATTCTCACTCGGCCCAGAGCCTTTCTGCGTGCAGTTTGCATGTTCCTCCCTGTCTCTGGGTGGTTTCCTCCGGGCACTCTGGTTTCCCCACCAACCGATAACATGCAGGTTAGGGAACACTTGGTGGTAGTCGGAGGTTGAAGCGCCAGGTGTTTAGTTGACTTTCCTTTGCTGAGCTGAGAAATGTGCAATACAAATAAAGATTACTTACTTACTGTCTGGACAGACCTGTGCGCAGGTTAAACCAGCTCATAGACAGATCATGACTGACAGAGGGACAATGACAACTGTACAGTTTTTAGCTACAAAATGATGCATGTTTTATTACGATTTGTTTAAAATTAACTGAGATACAAACGTAAGGAAAAACAGAATGTCAAAGCACTAAACTTCAAAGATCAACCTGCCCGAGCATGGACACAGTCAAATAAATAGCCTATTTCTCAGAAGTCCCTGGTCTCGTGCGAATGCGCCTCAGATCAGAAGAAGTTGTTTCCTTGTCACAATGCTTACTTATCGGTAACAGCGTTGCAGTGATGCAGCTACATACAAAAAGCCTATTTCTCAAAATGCCTCATCATATTCTATTAATTTACTAAAAATTGACTACTTCGACTGCCTTTGGACAAAGTGGGTCACCTGAAAAAAATGTTTGAGAACCACTGGTTTAGAATAAGTGTTCAAGATGTCACTGTTGGTTTCCGTCTTTTTTGTCTTGAATCAACCATAAGCTACAGTACATCTTCATTGTAAGTAACTTGTCATATTGTTTTGTCCTAAATTCAACTTCCTCTTTTGTGTCTAGACTACAGTGTGTAATATTTCTGCTTCATCATCAACGACATTATTTTGACACTCACTTCCTCCATAACATTACACAACAGGAAACATATTTGAACTCTGCAGTGACAGCTTCGTTCACTAAATATCTCGTCTGAATGCAAACTCCCAGAATAGCATCCATACACTTAAAATAACCCCGTTTGTCATGCGTCCTTTTGTGCGCCGTGACACAGGAGCAGCCTAAATATAAACGTATGATTTTCACTGGATTACGCTGCAAAAACTCTTCTTATTATGGTTCATTTATCTTATTTCTAGCATAATATATTGAGCTAGATCTACTTAACTGAGAAGATGAAAAATGTGTTTAAAGACGAGACATCCTCAAAATCTCATTGAGCCAAAACAGGATTAAAATAACATATTCTTAACCTACAGTAAATCAACGTTTTATATCATGAAATTAAAACTAAATACTTTGATTATTTTAATGGAAAATACTAAACCAGGACCAGACCAGAATGTAAACCAGACTATAAGTGCACTAGACAGACTAGAACTAAAGCTGGACTAAACCAGGACCAGACCAGAATGTAAACCAGACTAAACTCATAGACAGAACTAAAGCTGGACTAAACCAGGACCAGACCAGAATGTAAACCAGACTATAACTGCACTAGACCAGAACTAAAGCTGGACTAAACCAGGACCAGACCAGAATGTAAACAGAACTAAACTGGACTAAACCAGGACCAGACCAGAATGTAAACCAGACTATAACTGCACTAGACCAGAACTAAAGCTGGACTAAACCAGGACAGACAGAATGTAAACCACTATAACTGCACTAGACCAGAACTAAAGCTGGACTAAACAGGACTAGATCAGGTCTAAAGTTGGTCTAAACCAGGACTAGACCAGGACTAAAACGGGGCAAAAGCTGGACTAAGTTGATCTAAACCAGGACAGGACAAAAACTGGGCTAAAACTGGACTAACCCAAGACTAAAACTGGTCTAATTCACAACTAGACTAGGACCAGTGTAACCGGTTTAAAACCCACATGAGGTACCAGGATGGAGAAGTGGTGTGGTAGTGGTGTTTGTCGGTCGACCGCCCCGCTCAGGACACAACACAAGGCAGAGAGTGAAAACACACTGGTCACACCAGGATATAACTAAACCCAGGACCAGACCAGGACTATCAAGACTAAAACTGGCTTGAGCATGAGTCTTGCGACAAAAATACTAGATTTGAGATTAGACAAAGACAGAATCACTGAGTCGTACAAAGGATAATTAGTGAAATAGACTTTGTTAGTATACTTCAAGCTCTAAAGGACAAAGTCAATAAGTTAAAAATCCTAAAGAAAACAAAACACGCTTGGCAGATTTCTTCACTTATTTCAACTAGATCTTGCTTTAAGTACATTTGACTAGTTTTAGGACGGTCATTTTTCCAGTGCAGACAGACCATGTATGTTATAATTATCTCCAAAATGGCACCGGGTCGTCAATCTTTCTCTCATCAAAACAGTCATTTTGGGAGTAAAAAGCCAGACAATTAAGAAGAGCTATAATTTCGGGAGTGAATCAGTGGCCAAATGTCTTCTGATGTTGGAAAAAGGCAGAAAAACACGGTCTTTTTTCATCGATTGCGATGTAACGCGGCGGAGGGGTATTTTGGGGTTTTTAGGCGCTGACAGAAATGACATCGTTGTTTCGTTTGCTCCAGGCCAAATTGCTGCTTTGACTTGAAAATGGATCGAGGGGGAATCAATAGAGACAGCCATTAGGGAGGCAACAAGCACAATGGTTTAGGTTTGAAAAGCTTTTTAGACGTAAAATAATTCATTATTTTTTTAGCATTTACCTGAAAAGACTGGGCTCTGTTTTGAAGCGACGTTTTGCATTGGGCTGAAAATGAATGAACCAGAGTTAGAATGTGAAAGGTCTTAATTAGCAAATCAGTGAAAATCAGAGCTATTATTTAGGTAAATCTTTTGAAGAAATTAAAGATATTGTCTCGGAGCAGTCTTTTTGTGCGTAACAGCTGCCAGACCAAAAGCTTTCTCCTTCAAAAACATGTTTTGAAAAGCACTGGGTTTGCGTCTTATGTGAGATTTTTAATAACATTGGAGAGAAAAATAAAAAAAATTCGCAATAGCCAACAGTCTCACTGAAATTAGTATGTCGTTATTATGACATACAAACATGAGCATATTTCTACCGCTTTTTTGTGTCTATCATACGACAACTGTGTGAAAAGAGACACTATTTTATTTGTTTTCTATAGACTAACTTTGACTGGAGCCACATAGAGACATTTTCTTTGGATTTAACAAATAAGTTTAGATTTGAAATGACACAAGCTGGTAAGTTTAGGTCTGGGACTTAGAGCGCTCTCAAACTAGGGTTTTTAACTGTGCGGTGCCAACGTATTATCATCGCTTGTGTGTAAATTCCACGCCATGAGAAATTGTGTGTCCAATTACTGTTTTTTTCTGGCGTGGTATGAACATGTAAAATAGTTGAGTTTTTTGGGGGTTTTAAGGGCTAAATTTAGGTCTGATGTTACAAAAAATGGTCTGAGGCTTGGAGTTGGTTATGGTTAGGATTATGTTAGTATTCATAAATAATAACACATCTTTACATTCACCATAGAAATGAACTGGAACAGAAACGCGTGAAATACACACACAAAAACTGAAATTACGTTCATATGACACACTGTTTCAAATTGTGTGGAATAGACACACATATCTGTGAGAACAGGCTGGCCGCGGTCAAGTCTGATTGCAGAAAATCCTCTAACCTGCACAAGTGAACCGAGCCACAGTCCGGTGACATCATCCTCTAGCCTCGTTCGTTTACATGTTACATTTTATGTAGGTCAGTGAGCATATATCTTTTTTATAATGAGCCAGAGCCAGGTTTTGCCTGTGATGTGCGCTCATCTGTCAGGCTTTAGATTAAAAATCCAGTGGAACAGCAAGAGCAACAAGAGACAGGAGACTTCTCTCTCTGGTCATAGTGCTAAGTGCACATCCACAGAGTTTAATTTTGTTTTTGTTGGGAGAAACATCAGCGCTCACAATGGGTTTTTATACTAAAATTGTGTGTCGATTCGCTTGCACTCAAACTGGACTAGCCACGCTCTAGGTGCCATTCGGGCTCCGGCGCAGTTCGGTTGTGCTAGTGTGAGTGCATCCTCAGTATTGGTTAAGATTAGGATTTTGTTAATATTCACAAAAAATTTGCATCCACTGTAGAAATGAACTGGGATAGCAACGTGTAATAGATACTCTTTCTCTTTCCCTTTCTGTCTGTTTCTGTTTGTTCATTCATCAGAGCTGCAGACAGTGTTGCTCTGAGGCTGACTGGAGGTTAATGGTCTATAGAGACACAGACACAGAGCAGAGACTCCTGAGGACAGAGCAGAGGGACACAGACTGGTCACTCAGGTACAAGGCCACTAACAAACACCACACACACAGTGAGTATCAGAGAGAATGCCACTAACGGACCTCTGTGGGGGAAACTGCTCAATGGGCCTAAAGTGAGCTGCGGACGGCCCTGCATTCACAGTGGACCCTGGAGCAGACTTCTGTCTCTTTTTTAAGGCTGATCATTGAATAAGAGGAAACGCAGGTTCAGGTGAAAACCAGATAAAAAAGAGCAGATAGAAACATAAAGTTACTGTATGTTCCTGGTGGCACGACAGCAGAGTGAAGAGCGTTCTTGCCTCACAGTAAGAAGGTTGCTGGTTCGACTCCCGCATGGCCCGAGCTTATCTGTGTGGAGTTTGCATGTTCCTCCTCTTGTCTTTGTGGATTCCTCTGGGCACTCTGGTTACTGCACCAACCACTAACATGCAGGTTAGAGAACGCTTAGTGGTAGTTTGCTGTGAAGCGCTTTGTAACTCTGTCTGTGAAAAGCGACATTTACACTGAGGAAATCTTTTTTGTTGCTCCAATAGACTTAGCAAAGCAAAGCTAGCGCGCTAGCATCAGCTGTTTCCTGTTTGTCAAAGCAAAACACTCTAAAATTTGTAAATCCTGAGCTTAATGTGTCCAACATAATCTAACCTCAATGTATTAAATAAATCAAGTTTTATAGCCGTGTCAAGAGACTTTGCAGAAAGATGAAAAAAGGTGACCATAAAAAGTAAGTAGTTTCTTGTTTACACCAGCCTGACAATTCTGACACTTATTGACGTCAGCTGCTCACGTAGCAGAGCCTCAGGAGCCTGGACCTGCAGTAGAAACACTCAACATTATTAACATAAGTGGCCCAAACCGCTCCAAAGTGAACCGTCTGAGGGATCTGAGTTAATGGATACATGGCTATGGAGATGAATCATGATCCAACTGTCCAAATATGTAAATATATTCAATGATAGCTGCGAGCTAAAGCCACCTGGTGTATTCTCTGCAGTGAAAGGATTCGATCATAGAAATCACCAGATTTTACCAACAATTATAATGTTGTTATTATTATGAAAAATGGTTCTTTCCACCATTTGGACAAGTAAAGAAAGAGGATGCCTTAGTTGCTCAAATGTAGATGTAATTAAGAGTTAAGAGAAAGTGAAAGTCTGTTGTAATCACTGAACCCAAAAACCTCACACTGCAGTTGTAAAGTCACTGAGGCTCCGTGTGTTACTATGAGATTTCACACTGAATCTATCAGCGTGTGAAGCTCTGTTCACTTCCTTTTAAATAAAACCGATGGTGTTTTAGAGCGAGGACGAGGTAATGACTTCTGCAGAAAGATCTGAGCTGCTGTGCTTTAATTACAAATGTTTTATTTCTCCATTTACTCTAATAACAGTTTAGTTTTTCATTCACTTCATAATCAGGATCATCGTGCATTTTTAATATCCACATTATAAGAGAAGAGACGATGATGAGAAAAACAATAGCAGCATCGACATTAGAGAAATGTTTATTAGGACATTTCAGCTTTCAAATCTCCTGAGAAACAAATGAAGACAACCTTAATCTTGGATATGTTCTGCAGAATAACAGTTTGCATTAGAGGTATGTTTGTTTGTTTTTTCCTTTGAAGAACTGATATTAGGCTTCAACAATCACAGCAACAAATCACAATGCTGTCTTCAATGTCCACATGAGATAGAACAAGTATCACACATGGACACCTTTGTTTTTGTTTTTTGTATTTCTGCTGAAACAGAATCAACAGCAGCAGAAAACTACTTGTTGTCGTCTTTGCTCATAAGCCTGTCACTCCCCAGTCGGAGTCAGAGCTGAATTTGAGTCAAAAGTCCATGTGCGCATGTCCAGAAGCATCTGCTCAAACACATGAACGTTAGTGTGTGACTATGACAACACCTACGAGGACAAACAACATAGAATATGTATCATTTACTTTTTAAATAGGTTTAATTTAGATAAAATATGAGCTTAACGTTTGTAAAATCGCAATATTTAATTGTGATAAACTTCATGAAACAGCTCAGAGCAGTAATAATGTTTTTTATGAGTGTAGAAAGTATGAGATTTTATCAAAAATAAACGTTTTTAATGTGCCCATGACAGGTTGAACAACTCATTTAACAAAGACATATTAAGATCAATATATTTAAGGTTTTACTAAACATTTTTCAAATTTTATTCCAGTTTGGCCATTTTTAATATTACAAATGTACTTCCTGTTCATCAATGATGACATCACGCTAGGTAGTTGCCTAGCAACCATTTAATAAATTGGGCCCAAACACTTCAAATGTAACTTTTTTTTTTTTACCTGAGCCAAAAAAATATACTAGAACTCACTTTTTTGTTAAATGTGTGTTTACAGAATTATAAAAATCAGTTTCTTGTGAGAAAATAGTGTGATGTCATCAGTTTAAAGGGGTCCTATTGTGTTTTTTCAAACTATTTAGTAAGAAACTAGAACATGTGCAGATCAGTAATTTACCTTTTGTTCATTGTAAAACACAAAGTTGATCTAAAACAGCTTGAAAATAAAAACAGCTCTATAGACTTCCTGTTCAAAACTGCAGAACTGATAAGCCCCGCCCCTTCATTTTAAAATGTAACTGTAAAAAGCAACAGATTTTAAATTACAAATTATTATTGTTGGAAAGTGGCTATGGGACAGTTTTGAACCATTTATACTTCACTTTGAGTATTTATCTTTTGAATTATAACAAGTAAATACAGACAGGTGGTAGGGTGAACGGGGATTTTTAGGCCCTTGAGCTGCAGCTGAAGAACAATACAAGATTACTCCAACATGCATGAATCAATTCAAATATAACTTTGAGTAAATGAATGATGAAAGAAGGCCATTATAACAAGGTTAAAAACGTAAAAAAGTGGATTTGACATAATAGGACCCCTTTAAAACTCTGCTCTACTTCCAGGTATTTTCATCATATTTTCACATTTTTCTCCACAAACTTGTTCTTGATTGACATAAAACTATCTTTTATAATTACAACAGGTAATAATCTACTAAACTAAATAAACATTTGAAAAACATGCAAACCTGTCATACGCACTTTAAACTTTTTTAATGGACATTTTTAATCTTATATGATTGACAATCTAAGGTTACAACTGATGGAGACATTATTATCCGTTTCTGGCAGTTAAAACAATGACAATACAGTCAAGCTAACAACTGGAGAAGTCTGAGGAAAAATCTCCGTCCAAGGACCAATAATCTCACTGTCTCCTGGAGGACTAATGCTACAGGTGCATCCTCCATCTTCATCTGGTACTGACACATGTTCTCTCTCTCTCTCTCTCTCTCTCTCTCTCATTGTCATTCCATTCTTTGACGCTGCCTCTACTATATTTTCTTTCTCTTTATTTGTCTTCCTTTACCACTCAGTCGTTCCCTCTCTCTCATTTTTATTTCCTCAATCCCTCTTTTTCTGCCATATCTGTTCCCTTAATCTCTCCATCCCCCTCTCTCTCTCTCTGCCCTTTTCTCTCTCTAAACATCTCTTCCCTTTTTTCACTCTTTCGCTCTCTAATCTGACATTTTCTTTCAACCTATTTCTCTTCCTTTCCTCTTTATCTGTCAGACATTTCCCATCTCACTTTCAATCTCTCTCTCTCTCTCTCTCCTACTCTCACTCTCGTTTGTTCTCTCCATCTCTTTCGCTATCCCCTTTTTTCATTTTTCTTCACTTCTCCACCCTCCTCTCTCTATCTCTTTCTCGCTCTAGTTCTATCTTTCTCTTACTTACGCCCTGTTTCTCTCCTCCCTTTTCTCTCATATTCCCTCTTTCTCTCTCTTACTTTGTCACCTTCACTTCCTGTAATCTTTTATTTTCTTCTTTCTCTTATCTCTTCTTATTATCTTCTCTCTGTCTGTCTCTCTCTCTCTCTTTTTGTCCTCTTCACTCTTACCTCACTCTCTCCTCTCTTTTGTTCCTCACTCTCTCTTTCTCTTTCCACTCCTCCCTCTACTTTCTTCTTCTTCTTCATTTGTCCTGTCTTTCTCTTTTCCTCACCATCATTCCTTTAACCTCTCCCTTCCCTTCTCTCTCTAGTTAACTCTTTCTCTCTTACCTCCACTTTCTCTCCTCCCTTTTATTCCCTCACTCCTTCTTTCTCACTCTATTCTTTTCTGTTTCCTTTTCTTTTCTCTCTCTCTCTCTAGTTTTTCTTACTCTGGCTCTCCTTCTCATTTTCTCTCTTTCTTTCTCTCACTGTCTGTCTTTTTAGACTCTCCTCTTTCTCTCTCTCTACTTTTCTTCTGTTCATTCACTCTTCCTCTCTCTATCCATTCTTCTACTTTCCTCTTCTCTCTCTCTCTGGTTTCCTTTTCACTAATACTTTCACTCTCTCCTCCCTTTTGTTCCCTCACTCTCTTTCTCTTCCCATCCCTCTGTCTCCCTTTTCTACTCCTCTTTCTTTGTCTTCTTCCCTCTCTTCTTTTCACTAACCTCACTATCTCTCTCTCTCTCTCCCTCCTCTCCAGGTGCTCTTCACCCTCTCGTCTCACCCCAGCCGTGCACATTAATCCTGGGATTGTAGATTTCCTGCGACAGCCTGGTCCTTGGAGCTGCTGGTTCGTCCACTCCAGTCTCACGAGGTTTGGCTTGTCTTTCCTCCCCCCCCTCTCTCTCTTTCTCTCTCTCTCTCTCTCTCTCTCTCTCTCCTCTCACCGAAAAGCTTCAAAAGTGCTGTTCAAAATCACTTCCGGATAATCCCGCCTGGTTTAGCTGACACTTCACCTTGACAAGGGAAAACTGAAGATATAGATGGGATTTTATGGAGAAAAATTGAAAAACTCAAACCCCCAGAGGTTTTTGTTTTCCCGTGGAGACTTTAGAAAGATATTTGTGAGTGTCTACAAAGGGAAGTGTATAGTTTGATTGACAGGTGGCTTGGAACTAGTCGATTCCATTCAGAAATCATTATTGATCTCTTAAAGCCGCAGATAAATTCAGTAAATAGTCTCTTAGTCAGAGAGAGGCTTAGCTGTTCCAGTGTCCAGTTCTTTCCATTTGGTCGATGTTTATAAAGGGATTTATGCAGACTCAGACTAAATGACAAAATCACAATTGTATTCAGTAAATATTGCATGTACTTTCATTTCCAAATCAGAAACAGTAAGCACAAAACATGCCACACTTAATTCAGTCAGTCATAAAAGGCCTAAAAACATATTTAATATCAGTTGTAATGAGTAAACTATTTATTGTGTTAGAGCTCAGATTGATTCAGATTTTTAGAGAGCAAGAAACAACCCAACCTAACAAAAAGCCTTTCAATAAAAATACAGTATATAAAATCATCCGCTCAGCATGCCATTACATCACAAGAGAGCAGTGCCTGATTGGTACACATGTGTGCGCAGGTTTGAAGGTTCAACTTTGTCCAACTCTGGCGCTGATGCCTGACGAGGCAAGCCAAGCATTGGACGCTGGTTTGAGCGTCTACTTTGCGAAATGCTGCAACCTTGTTGCTGGACACACATTCACTATGAAACTTTGCTGGACGCCTTGACTGGTTTACATTGACTTGATGCAGAACTAAGTAACATTTTGACCTTGTTACATATCTTTGTAAGTCTATGTGATGATGGCTACATGTATTTTAGAAACGTGTTGGCTCGAGCAGAAACTGCAACCTTCTCTGATGCACTCTTCACAACACATTCCCGACCCAAGTACAGACAAAACATCTTGAACTAAAAACATTGTTGAGTAAGTCTAGAGTAGATATTTAATCTTTATGAAGAAAATGAAGAAAAGACAATAGGACGGCACATGCAGCGAGTCTAGAAATGTCTTCTTCTGTGAGTGATCCAAAAGTGGTCATAGTAAGTAAAACTACTGTATTTCATCTTTGGAGGGTTAACTATAATCATACCCCTTGAAAGAGGATGAATTTATAGAATCTGCATCAGAAAGTAGAAAACTGCTGGTGCGGCCTTCCCATCTGTTACACAGCTTTTTTGGTTTAAAGATTAAAAAGAGCCTTGTCCCTATTTTCATTATATATACCTTGTATTTTTTTTCTAATGACATTATTTCATTTTAGTTAGTCATATTTTTCACCAAAAAGTAAAACAGACAAAAATAACACAGACATCAAGTTTGATTTAGAAAAAGGACATTATCTAAAAGGTTTCTCGTCAAACGGCAAAATCTAGGAATTTTTAATGCCTATAAAAGAGAACGATTGATGTCATGATTACAGTTGCAGAAACCTTTTTGTGGAGCTGTGAATATTGTTTAAAATTAGTAAAAAGACCTGGCAGGGAAGGAGGGTCAAAGCGAGAACAGGGCTGACACTGAAAGAGTTAAAATGTCATGGCAAATATACACATTTCATTTCTGTATAACTGTATTCATCTCCATGGACACAGTGCACGTCAGACCTGTGGAGAGGCAAGCCCACGCTGTAACAATGCATAGTTTTTTTTGAGGTTCATTCACCACAAACAGCTGTAACTGAATAAAACACAAGTACAGTATCTACTTTCTAACATTCCGTCTGTTCTTTCTCTGTAATGAAGCACATTACTGAAACCTGGCTCTGGTTCGGTCCTAAAATATTCCTCCTGTCACCCACTTCCTGTCGCCTGATTCCTTTTCATTTCCACCTTAAAATGAGTCCCGGGAGAGCCAATGTTCAGACAGGATCATTAGCGTCTGTATTTCTCTCTCTCTCCTTCGCTAGGCTATACTCATCTGTTTTCATCTAAAGAAGCATTGATTTGGAAATAAATGTGATTTCTTTGGACCAGTGACTTCGGGTTGGTTCTGCTCAGGCACAATTTCACAAGAACAAAACAAACCAGGACTTGCCCAAATTGCACATTACAGCAAAAAGTGAAAGAAAGTCAATATGTTGTTCTGAGAAACTAGCCTTAAATTTGTGTAAAACATTATGGCAAATAGTCAATATAATTTTCAGAATATAGACTTTTTAAGATGCCTGTGTTTCTTATCATATTTTGGATGTGAAAAGAAAGCTGTGTTTTATTCCAACAAAGTCTCAGAAGAAAACATAGATTTACAGCAAAATGTTAAACGTACAATAAGCACATTATAACGCCGGGCGACAGAGTGGCGCTGCGGTTAGCGCTCTGGCCTCATAGCAAGAAGGTCCTGGGTTTGACTCCCGGGCCGCCCGGGGCCTTTATGTGGAGTTTGCATGTTCTCCTCGTGTCTGCGTAAGTTTCCTCCGGGTACTCCGGTTTCCTCCTACAACTAAAAGCATGTCCAATGTGCCTCCCCTCTCCCCTCCCCAGGACTACAGATGGAAATTAGCTGTAAAATATAATCTGGTACAAACATCTCTGCCATTGTGCTTAATGTGATTGTACATTGTCCTTAATAAAATATTACATTACCTAACCTTTTTTACGTCAATATGCTACGGAAAGCCAACACATGGCAACATTTTCTTTGGATTTAACTGGTAAATTTAGGATTCAAGTAACTAAAATGGGAGTGTTTAGGGCTGGGGCTTGGGGCAGATTAAGATTTACCAGTTAAACCCAAAGAAAATGTGGTCATGTAATGTGTGGTTGTTTTACGTTTTGACGTTTTCTTCAGAGACTCTGTTGTACATTATATTCAGGTTAAAGTGTGTTTGACAGGTTCGACTACATTTTTCAATAAAACGTAGTAAACATTGTATTTAGGATTACCCTAAACATTTTGCTTTTTCACTGAATTTGGCTGTTGTGATGAGGTTTATAGTTGCCTTTTGTCTAGCAATAATTCCATAATAGATAGTGATCCAGTGTTCTCACAAGAAAGCGTACATTTACCACGACATGTTTGCTCAATCAACATCTTGTAAAGTCCGCTGAGATAACAAACATAATGAATTGAAAATTGACTTGAATACAGTAACTGACACAGATGTTATGATTTGATGCTTCATTACTATATCACTTTGATTAATTTACAAAGTCCACAGGCATTTCCATTTAGCTGTTTTTGCAACTTAATCTGAGAGGAAATACATTCTACAATATTCCGCATTGAGTGTGAAATATTATGGGGGCCCCGAGCAATCTTCAGGCCAATAAGGGAACCGCTGCAGCTCTGAAAAGTTTAGGAACGGCTGTTCTAACACTTTAGTTTTGTCAATTGATTGTTTGAACTCCCAGGAACCTGTGAGTTGTGGGTAATTTAGACAATCACAAGGACTGTCACATGCACTAAACATCTATGAGCAAACACATGGTAAGTGCGAGCAATAAAGATTACTTTATCCAATTCATGGCACATGAGCAAAATCAGGAAGAAAAATAATTTAAATTTCTTCTGCCTCAAACAAACAAAAACAATAGCATGCTAATTATCATTTAAAAATAATACTAAATGTTGTATTAGCTTTACTTAGGCATTTGACAAGGCTCTGACCTACAACCTTTCTTTTTGATTGATAGTTTGTCCACTAGGGATGGAACGTTTCACTTTCAGTTGTTGATTTGCAACCACAATTTTTGATTTTGTTCAATTTTGTTTATCTATATTAACTTTTTTGTTTGTTTGTTTTTTTACCTCAAGACACAAAATAAATCATAATTATGCTTAAAACATAGCTGCTGTTTGTGAGTCAGAACTTATATTTTTTATAAACATTTGCACAGCAAACAGACATATTTAGTGCCCATATATATAGAGTTGTTAAGCCATCAGTTGTTATTGCAACATAATAAAGCACATTCAGCCAGGTCTTGCACAATTTCCATTTTGTTTCTTCAAACATTGTGGCTTTTATTGAATTATTGTTTGTATCATACAACTACAGTGTGTGTGTGTAAGTCTAGCTGCAGGAGCAAAACTGATCGATTCTGGCCTTTTGATTCGATCGCTGCAAACTTCGATCGATTTTCGAAGTTTTCGATCGATTTTCAATCCCTATCGTCCACTAAATTAGAAAGTGTCTTTGTTTATAATGTTAATTTCGGCCAATATCATACTGACTGTAAAACAGATCTATTCAACTTTGTTTGCTGGAGAGTCAGATATGTCGGTGTGAGTCCAAAATGTCACCACTTTTAACAAATTTTGAAAATAAAAAAGTCAGTATATATTACCAATCGGATGCAGGAAAAACTAAGAACAAACTTCCAATCAAACCAGTTTTCTCTTATGTGAGCCAAACACCTAACACTCGCCACAGCAGCAGAACCACCAGCCTCCTCAGCTTCTCATCTTCTTCTCCCCACTTTCTATTTAAATAAACGACTTCTCCTGAAATGAAATTACCATGTACAGTCCATAGCAGCAACCCAACGAGCGCAGCAGCGACGCAGTGATAGAAATGTGCTCATGTGGTGAATACTAAGCAGTCGCAGGGATGTAAAAACCAAACACATTAATTTAGATTAAGACCGGGTCCCGAGTGGAGTCATTAATGCTAAATAAATGACATTGGGCTGTTTTCTGCACATGAGCTCGTTGACATTGTAAGCGTGGCGATGCATCGATCTCACACGCTTCTGTCCAGGCTGCGGTCGCTCCTTCGGGTTCTGGATCTCACACGAACAACACGCAGCTAATGATGAGGCCGAGTCAAACGGGAATAAACATAAAGATCACCTTCCATTGACCGCGTCGGGCTGTAAGAGGATTCAGAATGCTAATGGGAATGGACAAAGATACAATGTCCGCATATGTACAGCACAGCGAGGCATATTGACTTCATCAGCGACCACAAGGGTTTTTAACTCTCAGAGCGCTAAAGCTAAGTGACAAATGTGTTGTTTCACATGTAGCTACACAACTCACATGTGCTGATTTGTTATAAGGTTGTTTAAAGTGCGTCTGATGGACATTGTTTTCAATAAAACACAATGAACATGATAATATTAGGATTGTACACATTATGCTTGTTCTTGTCTAATTTGGCTGTTTTGATAATGCTGACTCTGGTCCGTGTTTAGTCCTGACTCTGTTCCATGTTTAGTCCTGACTCTGCTCCATGTTTAGTCCTGACTCTGCTCCATGTTTAGTCCTGACTCTGCTCCATGTTTAGTCCTGACTCTGCTCCATGTTTAGTCCTGACTCTGGTCCGTGTTTAGTCCTGACTCTGGTCCATGTTTAGTCCTGACTCTGCTCCATGTTTAGTCCTTGCTCTGGTCTGTGTTTAGTCCTGACTCTGGTCCGTGTTTAGTCCTGATTCTGGTCCATGTTTAGTCCTGACTCTGCTCCATGTTTAGTCCTGACTCTGGTCCGTGTTTTGACCTGACTCTGGTCCATGTTTAGTCCTGACTCTGGTCCATGTTTAGTCCTGACTCTGTTTAGTCCTGACTCTGGTCCGCGTTTAGTCCTGACTCTGTTTAGTCCTGACTCTGGTCCGCGTTTAGTCCTGACTCTGTTTAGTCCTGACTGTGGTCCATGTTTAGTCCTGACTGTGGTCCATGTTTAGTCCTGACTCTGATCCGTGTTTAGTCCTGACTCTGGTCCATGTTTAGTCCTGACTCTGATCCGTGTTTAGTCCTGACTCTGGTCCATGTTTTAGTCCTGACTCTGGTCCATGTTTAGTCCTGACTCTGGGCATCAGCAGGAGGCCAGTCCCTGATGTCTCCAGAGTTGGAGATGGTTCATAAGGCACTAACATGTCAGAGATGTACTGTGGTGCTAGTCCATGGAGAGACTCACAAGTAGAGCTGTTTTAAAGTCTATTCTCTAAGCCACAGCAGCGTTCTGGATGTACTGCAGCTGTTTTACAGCTCGTTTGGATAGGCCGGTGAGCAGGCCGGTACAATAGTCTAACCTACTGGAGACAAATGCATGGATAAGTCTCTCCAAGTCACGCTTTGACACTAAACCTTTGATTTTGGCAATGTTTTTGGATGGTAAAAAGCTGCTGATGTTATTGACGTTATGTGGTTGTTAAAGTTCAGTTAAAGTTTTACACAACGTCTCTATTTGACTCTTATAGACGTGTTAGTCCTGTAAATAAGTTTAATACATTTTCTAATTCCAAATATGCCAGTTTTCAACCTTATCATCTTATCATGGTTATCATGGTTATCATGTCAATGTGTATTTTACTAAAGGTTTAAGTGTTCAGAGGATGATGTTTAGATTTCTGGTCTTATCTCAGTATGATGTAATAGTGCATCATTTTGCAATGTAATGTCATGTTGTTTATGAGACGCAACACTGCAAACAAAACTCAATTGTGTGTAAGTGTTTTTTTTTTTCATTTAGTGATTTGTGCAGTCTTCAAAAGCTTACAACTTACAAAAAATCATGTTAGCACTTGTTCAATTTTGTTCTGTTTTGTTTCTTGTTAAATTCAATAATGTATGATTAGTGATTATAGAAGTGGAAGAGACAAAACATCAGAGACCATAACTTTGTAAAATCTGCTTTTTATTTTTTTGTTAGCAGAATTAAAAACAATGCTTCTTAGTAAATCTTTGGTTTAATCTATGGAATAATCAGACTCTCACAGATTGAGCTGCTGCTTCATTAAATGTTGCTCATTAAACATCACACAAGTAAATTGTGTCTCCCTGCTTCCCTGTGTTCAGGTTCCTCTCTATCACATTTATTCCAGATTTCTTGTATGTATCCGCAGAACGCCAGTCGAGTAGGAGGAACAGGCCTTGGACTTTTCTCTGGCCTGGAACTGAATTGTACCACAGATACACTGAGGGTCCGGTGTTTTCATTGAGGTTGACGTCCACCACATGATACCCCTGCCTCTTGAGCTCTTCATACTGCTCAGGGTTGGTGGAGATGTTTAGAGCAGACAGACCTTTGCCTGAGTCACTGGTCTTACGGTACCAGATGAAGACATCCTGTCCCAGAGCTCCCAGGTTGGTGCTGATGTCCACTCGGGTGAAGCCCTTGGAGAACAGCTCCTGGTGGTTGTCGTAGGTTGTAGTGGCAGTGACGTCACAGATGTAGAAGGGGTTTTCTCTTTTCATCCAGGCGTACACATAGTTTCCTCCAGCTCCAAGGTTCAGATTGCAGTCGACATTCTCCCACATGCCCCTGGCGGTCAGATGGCTGACCTCATCCTGAGTTTCCGTGGTGACAGCCACATCCATAATGGGGATGTCAAATTCTCCAACGGCCTTGGAGAACCACATGTAGAGGGGACCTCCACTGGTGCCAGTGTTGATGTTTTTATCAATCATAGTGAACTCCTTCATTGAACTTTCCATTTGTCTGTTGTATGTGACCTGAACCCTGGTGATGGCCAGGGCTTTCTCTCCTTTTTTGTACCACAGAAAGTTCTTGTTTGCAGCTCCTGTTCCTTCATTCAGATTTACATTGATTTGAGTGAAGCCCTGTGTCTTGAGGACATCCTCTTCTTGGGACAGGTAGAAACTGTCAGGTCAGTGATGTACAGGGCCATTCTTTCTACCGAATCTGAATTGGTAGGGAAAAAGAAAATAATAATAATATCAAGAGGAAGAAGAAGAAAAAATAAGAACAATGAATACATAAAATGTGAGCTTATTAACACCATAACAAGCTCTGTTTGATTCTGCCTAATATAAATTAGAAAGAGAGTAATAATGTAGAGTAATTAATGTAGAAAATGTACCTTACAGTGCAGTCCAAATGTGGAGAAGCTCAGAGCTGGTTTCAGTCAGACGAGTTGTACAGTGATGGGACACTGGTCTCCTCTTTTATATTCACATTTATGCACCATCAACAGGAGGGGTGTTTCACTGGAAATAGTGTAATTTCAGAAGAATTAAACGTTGGCAGTGCCTCAGATCGTTTGAATAAGGGACTTGTAGTAAATCTGTCACCTTTGGCTTCTGCAGCTGATATATTATTATACTGCTTGATAAGCACCTGCTTTATTGTGCTGTGATGTGACACTGTTCTCCTCTTTTATATTCACATTTATGAACAATCAACAGGAGGGTTTTCACTGGAAGTAGTGTAAGATTTCTGAGGAACTAAATGTTGCCACAGTTTTGTTGAATTAAAGGAGTGTCTTTGAGGTGAGGCAGGTAAATATCCACCTCCCATTTTCTATCTTTTGGTCAGTTTGCTCTCTCTCAAGTGCAAACAGTTTGATGGTCCAGTCTCCTCCTTATATTTAATTTAATCCACTTCATCTAGAGAATTATATTATAAAATAGTAATTCCAAGACATCTTTCTTTCTTTTTTTTTTTTTTTTTTTCAAAAGTGCATTTTCAGCAAGATCATCCTCTAATGTTTAAAGACGTCGGTCCGGCTATTTAAAGAGGTCGGTGCGGCTCTTTAAAGAGGTCGGTGCGGCTCTTTAAAGAGGTCGGTGCGGCTCTTTAAAGACGTCGGTGCGGCTCTTTAAAGACGTCGGTGCGGCTCTTTAAAGACGTCGGTGCGGCTCTTTAAAGACGTCGGTGCGGCTCTTTAAAGACGTCGGTCCGGCTCTTTAAAGACGTCGGTCCGGCTCTTTAAAGACGTCGGTCCGGCTCTTTAAAGACGTCGGAGGGGCTCTTTAAAGACGTCGGTCCGGCTCTTTAAAGACGTCGGTCCGGCTCTTTAACGACGTCGATCCGGCTCTTGAAAGACATCAGTGGGGCTCTGAGAATGAGGAACTAGATTGGAGTTTACCTTTCCCTCTTTCAAAATCGCACAGGTGCATTACATAAAGAAAAGATAACCTAACTAATTAGTCTCGTTATCAAAACCATTTTTGTGAATAAATTTTTTTTGTAAAATGTTGTGTTATTTCACTTAACGGTCTGTTAGGTGAGATAACACAACTTAATTCAGTTATGGCTCTTTTTCTGACTTTGATTTGGTTTGACATGAGCAAATGTAGCTCTTTTGCTGTTAAAAGTTGTAGATCTTGTAGAAACAGAGACAAAACATGCTTGTCTTTTGTTCAGATGTCAACAAAATTAACCAATAATTTACAGTATTTCAACATGTGTTTTTATGTTTGTTTGTTTGTTTGTTTGTTTGTTTGTTTTTTCAATTTTGAAGATTTGAGTCTGGCCGTCTTTACGCATATTATACCATTTATACAGTTCAGAAAACGTAGATATAAAACAAACTTTATTATGAGCAGCATCGACCAAAATTTGGGGTTAAAAAAACACAAACATGTGATGAAATTTTCTTTGGGTTTAACGGGTAAATCTTAACTTATCCCACGCCCCAGACATAAACTTACCCATTTTAGTACTTTGATGCCTAAATTTACCCGTTAAGCCCAAAGAAAACATCGCCAACTAAAGTTCATGGTTATTCTCTGTTTCATTGTACACCAGTGTTTTTTCTGAGACTTTGTTGCATATATGAGATTCGCCCCCACTGCTCCACTGTGACCTCAGCTACAGAGCCGTATGCAGTTTGCAGCCTGGCATTAGAGTGGATAATGCTGCCATGTTCCTGCTGCATTAATATGTCTCACCTGGAGAAGCCCAGCAGCACACTTGGTGTGACGGCTGGTGTGAACCGTGACCTGCCAGAGTTTATGTCTGTGTGTCTGACCACCTGACCGGCAGTGTGGAGGCAATGCAGGGCACTATCCTTGGGCCTTTTCTCTTCACCCTCTACACTGCAGACTTCAAACACAACATGGACAGCTGCATCCTGCACAAGTTCTCTCTGCCATCATCGGACTCATCACAATGCAGAGTACAGAAGACTAACTCAGGACTTTGTGGGTTGTGTCACCACAACTATCTTCTCACCAATGCTGGAAAGGAGATAGTGAACATCCAGAGAAAGGACATTGAGAGAGTGGACTCATACAAGTACCTGGGTGTTCATCTAAACCGGGGGTCGGCAACCCGCGGCTCTAGAGCCGCATGCGGCTCTTTGGCGCCCCCCTTGTGGCTCCCTGGCGCTTGTCCAAAAAATATAAAAGTGGAAAATTGTGTGAACATAACTTTTGTTTTAAAATAATTTGTGTAGGAGGAAAAATATGTCAAACACTTACAAAGTGTTCCGATGCTGATTAACGAGTAGAATAAATATTTAATTTCAACATTTCTGTCAACAAAGGTTTATGTCATAGCCGGGCGACACGTGTTTCTATCAGGTCCGCGGGTCTGTGCGCTGCTGTAAACAAACCGGCAGGTGCGTCGGGCCATGGCTCCAGAAGCGAAAAAGAGAGAGACTGAACAGTGGATTCAACAGTTTTTGGACCAAATCATTTGCTTTCATTGCAAATGTGGAAGTTTTATCGCAACCAGGAAGGTAACAAGCGGGGAAGCTAGCTGTTCATTGACGATGAGGACTCGAGATCAACAACAAGCAGCGCGGAGGAAAAGCTACCCAAAGAATGAATGAAGGACTGTTTTTAATGCACGAAGACACAAATAACACGTGGAGTTCGTGGAAAATAAACTGGATTTAGCGGAAAGAGATGTGTGGGACTGTGCGTCAGGTAAGAGGCTACACTCCAGTTGTTGAACGTCAAATGTACACGATACTTGTTGCAGATGATTAGTGACACTTCAAGAGCTGATTTATGCAGAGTTTAGTCATGTTTTGATCTGCGTCGTGTAGTTTTACCTCATATCAGCGCCTCTGTGTAATAACAGGAGCGAGGTGGATAAAAATGTCCCGCGTCTGTTCGTGGGGTCGAATTATGTCATTAATTAAATCATTACCCCCCAAAAGTGCCACTTGTAGTCCGCCGTGCGATCTATACGTGTTTTTCCCTCCTAACATATGTATTTTGGCTTGTGCGACTTACATTTTGGAGCAACTTGTACGCTAATCTTGAATGTTCATTTTGTTACATTTTGAGGTTGTTAAAGCTAATATAGACACTTACAGCATGTGTTGTATTCATTGTAAGGCTTATATAAGGCTTTTATTTTTTTTGCGGCTCCAGACAGATTCAGTTTTTGTTTTTTTGGTCGAAAATGGCTCTTTGAGCATTTTGGGTTGCCGACCCCTGATCTAAACCATAAATAACTCTGTGGTGGCATCAGCCCTCCTGTACGGTGTGGTCTGCACAGAGAGAGAGGAAGAAGCTTGACAAGGTCAAAAAGAAGTCCAGAAGTTGGGCTGTCCTCTTGAGTCAGAGCGAGAGGTGAGGGACAGTAAGATTGTGTGTGGTTTAGTTAAAAAAAAAATGTAAACAGTCATCATTTTATTAATACATTTACAGAAAACATGAGTTTCAATTGTAAGGTTTGATTTGAGGTCAAATTAGGTCTCACAAGACTTTCCTAACTATTTGACCAGAGGGTACGCGAGGCAGTTTGACTGATCCTCAAAACAAAAAAGTGAGGACCCACTGAGTTAGACTACTGTCTTTAATTTAATGAAGGAGGTTATCACATTACTTTAGAAATGATTTGCCTGAAATGATAATTAGGATTGTAAAATCTCTTTACAAGCTTTTACACTTCTGTAGAAACAAGGCAAAACCCTGATACCAAGATTCCAGTGAAATACAGGAAACACTAAACGCTAAGATAAAGCAGGTGTTTATCAAGCTGTATAACATCTTATCAGCTGCAGCTACTATGACCAGAGGTGACAAAACTACTGCAAGTCCCTTATTTCAACTGAACTTAGGTGGTGGAAAAATTAAATTCTTCAGAAATCTTACACTATTTCCAATGAAAACACCCCTCCTGTTGATGGTGCATAAATGTGAATATAAAAGAGGAGACCAGTGTCCCATCACAGCACAACTCATCTGACTCAAACCAGCTCTGAGCCTCTCCACATTTGGACTGCACTCTAAGGCACTTTTTGTTTCTGCGTTTACTTTTTTTTTTTTTTTTTTTCAATTGGGCTATAGTAGTTTACTTTGTTTTTGTTGATGCAGATTCTGTTGAAAGAATGGCCGGATATGTACCTTTTGTTTTGTTTTTTTGTTTTTTTGAAGAAGGCCTCAAAAGAACCAGCTTCACTAAAGTCAATGTCAATCTGAATGAAGGAACAGGATCAACTTTCTGTGGCACAAAAAAGGAGAGAAAGCCAGGGCCATCACCAGGATTCAGGTCACATTCAAGGATGAGATGGAAACTGGGAGCACTGGTGTGCCTTAAGGTATTGCTACATGTGCCTTGAACATATGTCAGATGAATGAAGGATGAATTATGAATTTAACATAATTTACCAATTTAAAATATCTGTTTATCAACACGGTCTAGATCTAGATTTTAATGGTAACATCAGCTTTTTATCATCTGAAACTAAAATTAAAAACCTAATGTCTAAACAGGACCTGGAAAGACTTATCCATGCATTTATCTCCAGCTAAACAAACTGTAAAACAGCTACAGTATAAACAGAACGCTGCTGCTCCAGTCCTGAACCAGGAAGTACGAGCTCATAAGTCCTACTCAGGTCTCTGCTCCGGCTCCAGTGGCTCACAGAGTTGAACTTAAAGTAGCCCTTTGTGTGTTCAAGCCTCTTCATGGTCTAACTCCCAGGTACGTATAGATCTGATATGTTGGTCCCTTATCAACCTCAGGGACCGACCTCCTGCTTTTGCCCAGAATCAGGACTAAACATGGTGAATCATGCAAAGATTTGGAACAGTCTCCATTAGGTCATGAGACAAGTTGCCATTCTGACTACGTATGTTCAAATCCAGGCTTAAAACAGCTGTTTCACTGTGCATCTGACTGAACTTATTTTATTGAAATGTTATTGTTTATGCTTTTATTCTTTTTTATTATTATCTGTAAATGTTTAATGTTATTGATTTACTATAAAACACTCAAAAATGTTTTTTGTATTGTGCTCTATAAATAAATGTTGATTCATTGATTTATTGATTGATTCAGATGAGTGAAAAATACAGAGAAAAACACTGTCTCATTCTTCAGAAGCCTGACGTTTGTCAAACCGATTCAAACTTGACCGAAACAGTTGCTCTCGTCTTGTTTTGTTGTTTTTATCGAAGAAGTTTCTGCAGCTGCAGGTGACATGCGCAGTAGAGCGGAAAGTGACACTGATCGATAATATCTAGAGTTTAAAAGCCCATTTTTTCCCTAAATAAATTGCATTTACTTTTTTGTGCAGATTTAGTAATGTGCTGGTTTCCATCTTTAGCCCATAACAGAGAAACAACATGCAATAGAGGACAAATGTAGCATAAAATGACAGTTTCCACCCTGAGAGGTTGATTTCAAATATTCCATATGGACAATTCCAGAGACTTCGTAGAATATGTGATGATGATAGTGACTTTGACAAACAAGCGAAAGATATGTATTTGAGATTCCAACGCAGGGGGTACAAAAAACCAATACTTGATCAAGCTTTAACAAAAACGAAAACGATCAACAGAAAGGATCTGCTCAAAAGCAAGCCCAGGACAAATACAAATAAGAACAAAATGTTTTTTTCACTTCAACATAGCAATGCAACCAATGGCATTAAACATATAATTCGTAAAAACTGGAATATCCTCCGTAGTGACCCTGCACTAGCTTCGGTTTTCTCTGAACCTCCGCTCTTTGCAGTCAGGAGAGCGCCCACATTAAAGGACAAGCTTGTTAAAAACTATGTACCTGGTCGGAAAAACACCTCTTTCTTCCCTCAACCAAAAGGAACATTCCGTTGCGGTTCTTGCAACTACTGTGCTCATATCAATCGCTCAACCACTTTCAAGGACTCTGGTGGAAATAGAACTTATCACTGTCGACACTTTGCAAACTGTAACTCTACTCATGTAATCTATCGCTTGGATTGTTCATGTGGATGTTTTTATATTGGATTAACTAAACGCAGATTGCGGGACCGTTTCTCGGAGCACAAATACGCAATCAGAACACAAAATCCGAATTATCCCATCGCTGTTCATTTTAAACTTTCGGGATGTGACATGAATCAATTAAAGGTCATGGTTATCGATGTCATACCCAAACCCATCAGAGGCGGGGACAGACTCAAACCCTTGCTCAAAAAGAAACCTTTTGGATAGAAACTTTACAAGCAACAAGATTTCCAGGCCTCAATGAGGATGTGGATTTCTCGTTTTTCCTCTGAGTGTTAACGTTGCTTTGATATGCACTCCCTTTGTCTGTTTTGATACATAGTTTTACATTAAAAGTATAATGTATATGCCATCCAGATGTTTTATGTAGTGTGGGTACCCACTTAAGCTAACATATAGTGGACGTCCTCTACGGTATGTCAGTAAGTGTATTATATCTTGCTGGGCCTGCGTAGATTCTTTCTACTCTATGTCCTATTCTTCATATGTATTTGTGTTTTGATTGTAAATATTTATTGTCATTGATGTGGTGTTTGGCGGTTTTATGGTTCATATGACCATTTAACATCACATGACCATCTCACGTGACTGGTATTTAAAGCCACCTGGTGCTATTCAATGTTTTAAGCCATGATGAAGACCTAGACGTGGTCGAAACGCGTCGCTCTGTCCCTGTAGCACAAATAAAGGACTTTTATTTTAAGTCAGTGTGCCTCGGATCTCCTCTTTGTCTTCTTATTGTAAGTTTTGCCGCTTGATCCTTGAAGAGCACCTGCAGATCTGATTTTTGGCCTGTAGACGCACTCACTTTTTTTCTTCTTGATCACTAAAAAGGTTATTGAGGCTTTTCTAACAATTATGTATTTCTCACTTGATAACAGTCAGATCAGTTATATTTAATCACTTTAAAATCGTTCTCACTCAGTGGAAAACATCGTTTGCTAGATTACATCTGAAAGAGTTAGTTACAATAACTTTAAAATGATTTGAAATTAAAAGTACTTGGACTCTGTATTAATTGAACCATAAATATACCACTATATGCTACTTTATAAGACCATAAACAGTTTATAAAACATATATTGTTAGAAATTATTACAATTATTAGTGATTTTCACTTGTTCTATGCTATGCTATGCTATGCTATGCTATGCTATGTTATGCTATGTTATGTTATGCTTTGCTGTGTTTCTCAGACTGTGATACTTGCCTCTGCCTCTGGTGGCAGCAAAACTGTCTTGTCTTTGTCTTTTGGTGGAAATCATTATTAAGAGCTGACTTATCCACAATTCAGTTTTATATTAGACCAATTTAGTCTCTTTTTATATCATGTTTATACATTTCACAAAGTTTGACAAACAAAAACTTTAGTGACCATAACTTTGTCTGATTTGTGTTTTATTTATTTGTATGCACAAGACAAAACAATACCTCAAAGTGAACGATTATTTTACATCTACAAACCAAATCCATTAATTTTTGTATAGCCCAAAATCACCACAACATTCGTTCACTTAGCAAACATGAATGGTAGAAAATAAGAATAAAACAATACACATTCAGAAACAGTTATTGATCAAGCATGTCCAAATAGGAAGCAAGCAAATTAATAATAATTTAAACCCTCCTTCTCTGCAATAAAAAAACAGTACACAGTATAATCAGACTCACACATTGACAAACTGGTTTATTACATTCTGCTGTTTAAATATAACAGAGGAAAATGTCCGCGGCACCGACATTCCCAGTGTTCAGGTTCCTCTCGATCACGTTGATTCCAGCTGCTTTGTATTGCTCCACACAGCGCCAGTTGAGCAGGAGCACCAGGCGTTTGACTTTGTCCTGGTTCGGCAACGACTTGTACCACAGATATGCCGGACTTCCACCTGTGTTTTCATTCAGGTTGACCTCCAGTCGGTCATAGCCAAGCCTCTTCAGCTCTGCGTACTTTTCAGGGGTGATGGAGATGTTTAGAGCAGACAGAGCTTTGACTTGCTCACTGGTCCTACGATACCAGATGAAGACGTCTTTGCCCTGCTGCACGGTCAGGTTGGTGCTCTCGTCCACTCGGGTGTAGCCGGTGGAGAACAGCTCCTGGTCTCGCTGGAAGTCAACGGTGGCAATGACGTCGCAGATGTAGAAGGGTTTCTCTCTTTTCACCCACAAGTACACATGCTTTCCTCCTGCGTCCAGATTCAGATTGCAGCCGACCTTCTCCCACTCACCCCTTTCCTTCTTCATGTAATTGACCTCGCCTGCTGTTTCCGTAGTGACAGCCAGGTCCAAGATGGGGTTGTCGAAGTCTCCGATGGCCCTGGAGAACCACATGTGGATGGGGACTCCAGTGGTGCCGGTGTTGATGTCTCGCTCGAGCTTGATGAACTTGTCCATGCCTGTTTCCATCTCGCTGTGGTACGTGACCTGGACCCTGGTGATGGCGTTGGCTCGGTCACCTCTTTTGAACCACACGTAGTTGTCGTTTCCGGCCCCCGTTCCTTCGTTCAGATTGATTTTTAATAAAGAGAAGCCTTGGTTTTTGAGGCCTTCTTCTTCGTGGTAGGTGGTAGAAATTGCCAGGTCAGTGATGTAGAGGGCCATTCTGTCTACAGAATCTGCATCAACAAAGAAGGGTGAACCATTAAGTATTATTATTTAGGAATGCAACTAATGGTTATTTTGGTAATGGATTAGTTGTTTGGAATGTAAGAGTCGTTTGAATACACTGGGGAAATGCATCATCTTCATAAAGTGACAAGTTCATAGGGGCTTGAATCTTAACTAATCTTGTTTTGACTGTCTTAAGATATGATTTGCAAATGGAGCAGGCATAAAAATGTTGCTTAGAAGAACAAAATTATATTTGCACATGAAAATTGGGGGAAAAATATCACTGAATTTCAGATAAGAAGGAAGTTTGATTGAACCTTGCAAAAACTAGACTTATTTAAAAGGAATGAGAAATGTATTTGAGCTGTTTTAACTGGATAAGATTTAATTGCTTTAGTAATGTAGAATATTTCACTGATTTCAATTTTTTTAACTGATTATAAAAGAATTTGGCATAAAACAAGAACAAAAATTTGCCAATGAGCTAAAGTAATAATAATTTGACTCAAAAGTCAAATTATACTTAAACAAGTCACATTTGACTTTGATATTGGATTATTTAAATCTATATTTTGTCCAATGTAAGGTTCTTTGAAAAGGTTCAGGAATTGTAGATTTACAGGCAAACTGGGGTTTACACTGCAGAGACACAAATATTACATAATTTTCATTGCTCATTATTGTAATTTCTGTTCAATCTGAGGTTTTTCTCAGCACGGCATGTTTTGACAATTATTTCCAAGATCAATTAGTTGCAATTTATTGGTTACAGCCCTATTATTTTTATCATAATAGAATAAAGTGAAAAAACAGTGATAGATGTAGATAAAGTACCTTGCAGTGGAGTCTGGAGAATCTCAGAGCTGATGAGATGAGGAGCTGATGTCCGTGGGATGAGTTGTGCTGTGATGGGGAACTGGTCCTTCTCCTTTATACTCTCGCACCATCACCTGGAGGTGTGTTCAGACTGGAATGATAGTGTAGCGTTTCTGAAGAATTACATATTGGCAGCGCCTCAGTTCAAATGAATTAGTGACTCTCAAGTGAGGCACCGCAAATATTCTGTACATTTTGATGAGTTTCATCAGAGCTGTTTGTAAATACTTTTCTTGACAGTTTTACAATCATAGGCCTATTTAACTTAAGGCCCTGGTCCCAAATCGGCCCCCAAAAAATTGTATCCGGGCCTAAATTAACTTTCTTATTTTTTTGTAGATTTAGCTCTGGGTTATTACTCTGAAAAAATTGTCCAACCTAAATTTCTTTAACGTGTCAGTAATGTGTTTGAACTCAGCAATAGTTATCTTGATTGTATTATATTTTCACTGTCTGAAAATAGTTCTGGCCAGATGGATCTAGTGTGTTTTTCTTGTTTCAGCTCACTTGCATTTTTTTAAAACTCGAGAAAATGTTGCATTTTTCATATTTTTATTAGCAAAACAATCCACTTTGCTCCTGTTCTATTTGTAAATCTAGTTTGAAAACTAAGGCTGTCAAGCATTTAAAAATTGTATTCGCGATTAATCGCATGATTGTCTTGAGTTAACTTGTGATTGGTCACATTTAATTAAATGTTTTTATTTTATATTTTTTAAAATGTATTTTTCATTCTAATAACATATTTAGCTTTAATTCCTGTTTATTATGTCTTTTAAAAATGTATCACTCTCTGAAAGTGTAAAATATTGTTTTGTAGCTTCCCCAACATTCTGCCAAATCGTGGTATTGATGTGTCTCACTCATTATCAGCCTTTATTACACTGCTCTTTCAAAATAAAGCGCTTTCTGCAGCTGGAGATTATGAGGCTTTTATTGTGTAGGAGCCACAGGAAGTGTTAGTTAGAACTAGCGGAGCTAAAAGTAGAACTTTGAACGTTTTTTGGCGGAGTTTTGAAAGACTATTCTGGATACTGGATAGAACAAACATCTCATTTGGTGATCAGGGGCCGTGACTTTATTGATACACAGGAAAGTGGAAACACAAACCGAGTCTCGCTCAGACAGTGGTGCGACCGAGTGGAAAAGTTATCAAAGTCTACAAAAGTGAGCCAGCAGAGCCTTGTGCACTGTGCTTTTCTATGAACGTTGTGCCGTTGAAGCGTTTTAAACATGTGATTAACTTGCTTCAAAAAAATTATCGCTGTTAAAATGGTGTTGTGTTGACGAGATAAAAAATGTGATAAAACTGACAGTCCTATTGAAAACATACATGACTTAATTTAAGCATTTGTTCACCGATAAACCATTTAAGATGTCACTTTTTACAATGTTCAGTCCTGATTTAATTTTAATTCTGCTTTAGACCTTGATTAGTTCAGGTTTAGATCTGGTTTAATGTTGAGATACTGCAGGTTCAGATTTGGTTTTGTGGTTTAACGCTGATTTTAACATTCTGTAGAGCAATACAAATACACTGCAGCATTAGTTATAATCTCTATCTAGTCTAATCTCTAGCTATCTATCTAAAGATTGTTTTTTTGTTTGTTTTTGTATGGAGCAATGCAGCATGTCGTCAAGTGAGTTGTAGTTTGGACGACTTTTTTTTTATTGTCCACAGAACAAATCCAGTGTTGTTGGTTGGATTTTAACAGTGTCTACAGGTGAGTTCTCTCTCTTCCTCATCTTATATTTTCTCTTGTATTAGGCGAATCTGTTTCCTTTTCCCTTGCAGCATCTCCGCTCTCAAATCCTCTCTCGCACAGTCAGCCAATAGCGTCACTTTTCCCACACACAGCCTCTTTCTGATTGGATAGTGCCTTCCCCCTAACGCACAAGCACAATTCACAGATCTATGAGTATGAATCGGATCACACAGAAGTAGTGCTCAGAACGTGTCGTGTGCAGCCGTGGACCAACTAACTTGATCAAATACATATTAAAATGATGTATAGAGGGATTTTTGGTCGATGTCACTTCCCGCCCTACTACGCATGCTCCATACAGAAAGAGTCGCTCTCCATCTGCTTGGCTGGAGAAACTTCTTTAAATAAAACAACAAAACGAGATGAGAGCAGCTGTTTGGATCAGGTCCGAACCGGTATGTCTCCTGAATCTGTAGACAGTGTTTTTCTCAACGTTTTTTCACCTGAATGTAACGTTTAAGGGTCGTATAGTTAAATTTCATTCACAAATGTTGATTTAGCAGCAGAACTTTTGTTTCCACTGTCTGCATAACGAGTGTGGACGCTAAACACAAAATCCCTCTATATGGATGTCACTGTATCATGTTGACATCCATATAGAGGGAATATCACAATTATTATCACGACAACCTGTGACAACAACTGTGAAATCTGTATATCATTATTTATTTATTCGTTTTTTTCCCAAACATGTCAGAATTTAGCTTTTAGTTTTTGTTTGTTTGTTTGTTTCCCAATACTGATCTGCATTGACTTAAGATATTTGCTAAGACCAATTGTTGTAATTTTTTATCTTTAACAAGGTTCAACTTTACTTTTCACTGTAGCAAAAAAACAAACAAAAAAAACATAATATATATATATATTAAAAAAAAATGTATTTATCTAATATATATCATATCTGCACCAAATATTGACTTTTTTCTATTAACTCATTATTATTATTATTATTATTAGAATGACAGGAGAGAGAGCTGCAGTGTCCTGTTATATCTAATTTAATTCTGAGTTATTTAAAGTTTTATCGCCATTGTTTTTTTGTTTTGTTTTGTTTTTTTCACTTGAAATGACTCTTTTCTATATTAAAACTTAACATGATGAAAAACGAATACTTTTTTTGTATATGAGTAAGCTGCAGCAGAAGTTTCACATTGATAGCTATAAATTATGTATATATTTATTTTTTTCTTTACACCTGCCGTGTCTCAACAAGAGTGTCACAGTAATCCGAGAGCTCATTGGACAAGACCAACCAGATTCCTTTGAAATAACTTCCGCTCACGTGATTTCTACATGCCAATCATCTTTAATCATGAGTAAGCGCAGCTAAAATGAATTCCATTTAAATTGATTTGTTGCAACACAGAGGGTAATGGGTCTGTTACCTCAGAAAACACCAGATTTTAAATGAGAGGAATCATTCTTAAGATGTTTTATTGCAAAATCCACTGTTATCACTGCCTCTTGCCTCGTCTGACCTCACGACGTCATCAAATTCTCTGAAGTAAAAAAAACAATTTACAACAAAACAACATTCTGGCAGGTTAAAGCAGGTGCTTGTCACACAGATCAGATCTTATCAGTGGCACTATAACTACAGTAACCCGGAGGAGACAAAAGCACTAAAGTTCAACTAAGTGCAGTGACTCGAAAGTAAAAGTTCTAATACTCAGTCACATCAATAAAAGTACAAAATGTAAAGTGACTATAATGCCATAAAAGTAACAATAGTAGTGCAGTTGTCCCACTCAGATCAGAATGTGTTTTTCAGGTGGAGGAAGAAGCTTATTGCACATGTTTAGTTACCAAACAAAACTAATAATTAACAGTAACTTTTGTAAAAGCAGATTCACAAATGTCAAAACAAATCCAAGTATAAAGAAATTAAATGTGGGCTATTTACGCTATCCACAGAGATTTCGTAATCCTTTGTAAGTATGAACATTGTTGAGAGAAGATTCAGATGATTATGTTATCTGATTACCCGCCTACATGACTTTCCTCAGAAGTGTTACTGGTTTGTTGACATGTTTTCTAAGCTTAATGTAAGCTGTTTGCAAAGTTTGTCATTAGCAATGTTCCTTAGAAAGCCCACAGGAAATAACATAAACATGTCAGAGATGATTTATAGTTCTCTGTCAAGTTATGTCGTGACATTCGGTCGGTCGGCGTCAAAGTGCACAGCGGACCTGGCTGTGGTTAGTTTAGCTGACTGGACGCACCTTGAACTTGATTCGCTCTAGACAGAAGCTCCAGCGGCAGAAAGTACGAGGACATGATCATGTGACTGAACTAAATCACCCATAAAGCATGAAAAACCCAAGCTACTTCCTCCACAGCAGTTGATCAGTGTTGCCAGAAAATGCTACCAGCACCACAGTTAGCTTGACTGTGGTATATGGCCTAATGGTTGTTATTGATGTCGCAATGTCTCAGGAAAGTAAACATACTGTATGTCCAGTAGATGC
This sequence comes from Mugilogobius chulae, assembly GCA_038363315.1. Classification (NCBI taxonomy): domain Eukaryota; kingdom Metazoa; phylum Chordata; class Actinopteri; order Gobiiformes; family Gobiidae; genus Mugilogobius; species Mugilogobius chulae. The sequence continues at coordinate 36,879,074 of CM076408.1, forward strand.
TATAATACAGCAGGCGACGCTAGCATCACGTTAGCATTTAGCCCGCAGCTGCTGTTAGCATATGTTTGCAACATATGCTAACAGCATATGTTGGTATCTTTGTATCAATGAGTTATTATAATGACTAAAGAGGGAGTGTAACCATTGTAGCCTATAGCCAACATATAGCCTACAAAAGGCCAGTTCTGGCAGCCATCTTGCGTAGGGAAAGTCAACTAAAGATCTCATACAAACCAGGGCCGCTGCCATTTTGGTGCCCTATGCAAGATTTCAAAAAAATTAAAAATCCAGCTTCAAACCGACCCCACAAACGCAATGTATATATTTATGTAAGAGACAGGGTCTGAAAGTCCCCCTACATTTTTTTGTTTTATTTCTTTCTTTCTTTTTCCTTTTTTTTTACATAATAGATGCATTTGTTTTTAATCTGAGATGTTTTAGAACGATAAGTCCATTAATTTCAAATTTTTTGCCAGATTGCTTTCCAGTGGGGCCCCAGACCTCTTTGCCCCCCTAAACTGCCCTCTGCTAACCCCACTGCTCCCTCTTCTGCACACACTAAACACAGCTCAACTTAAGCTGCATCCTCTCGCAAAAGTTTGAGGAAATACAATCGTCTGTAACTTTTGTCAGGACAAATAGGCTAGATTCATGGTCTGTGTTTCCCTCTGAAAGAATCTGAACATAAAAGTGGAAAAATCCGCCGTATTTTGCAGCGGTTATTTGCGTGTTCAAACCTGCAGCCGTCTTAATTCAGCTGCTGTTTCTCCTCGTAACTTACCCAATATGTGTCCTATTGACGCAAAATAAAGATTGGCTAAGAGCTTACGGATTGTAGAACATATTTCTGTTTTCAAAAGAGTCTTTGCTTTTGCGCTGTGTGTTAAGAATCATCAGGCACCTGCATGTAGACCAAACTTGTCTGTCACTCATAAGTTCAGCACGCGGGACAGTGGGACGGCACAGCTCGGCTTGGTGCCCTCAGAGCAGGTGATGCCCTACGCGCTCTGCGTGATGTGCGTATTGGGGGCGGCAGCACTGATACAAACTAATAGGAAACTGAAATTTTAAATTAGCCTTTTCCCTTAAAAACTTTGTATTTGTACATTTATTTCTGCTCCTGAAAACTAATGTGAAGGAATCTGGAAAAAACATACTTTTAATTTTAGCCATTAAAATCTTCTTTTATACTGTAGTAACAGCCATGAAGTAAAGCAGAAGAATGATAAACATTTGTGCTCACGACACACAGATGTACTTTCAATCTGAACAGACATAGACAGAAAACAGCTGTCTGGATTATTAGGACCATAAATATTTAACTATGAACTCTCTGTCCTTGATTTTACATTATTTTCAATTAGAATTTAGCTGTCTGTCCCTTCGTAAGATGGCTGCCGCAACTGCCACGATAACAAGGCCCACACTTTCTTTAGTCACATTGTCTTTCTATCTATAGTTATCAAAATAGTTCTCATTTAATCCATCTTTTCTGTCGTAGTTGTTGAGCAATGAATGATAAAACTATTGTTCTCCATTGTTTCCTTAGATACCAACTGTGTCTATACTGAAGTGAGTTATTTCTATATTTCTTTGGAGAAAAATCAGATGATGATGAAACTTGTGGTCAGACAGGAACATTGTTTGATTACCTGCTTGACGAGTTTCAGCCGTGGCCTTCCTTAGAAGAAGCATCAAAGGTGATAAACCTTGTAAGACTTTACATTCAACTTACAAAACACTTCTGAGGAAAGTCACAAGAAGCACCTGAAACATGGAAAGCATCCAGGCTGTTATCTAGGTTAACAAATACACAAAATTACACAACATGTCCGCATGTTAACATTGCATTATGAGCATGTTACATCTACAGCCTGTCCGTCTATGGGAGTGGATCTCTCCTTCACTGTGGTTCTCCTCTAGTTTTCTCTTTTTCTTTTTCAGTTTTGTTTAGTTTTTTTTTTTTTTTTTTTTTTTGAGTTTTTCCTTGCATCCATCCACTTTATTTAAATAGCACATTTTATAAACAAGATTGTTTCCAAAGTGCCGCACAAAAATTATTTCAAGTACATAAGGTATAAAGCAAAATCTATCAATACCAAAAGTAGATGAAACAATAAAAAAAAAACAAAAAAAAAAAAAAAAAAAACATATCAATAGATAAAAAGTTAGCGTCTGTTTAGTCTGGAACATTTAAGTAAGTATATATTTCTTGTGAGTTTTTTTGCTTCTATATAAGACTATGATGTACATAAACCAAAATCACCACTGAAATCAACAATAAAACACAGCTATTCATAACTATTCCTAATATTAATACTCTTTACAAATTTAAACATTAATTTTGGGAGATACTGCATCCAATGCTTTGAAGTATTTTTTTTTCTGGGTTATAAGGAAAGCTTGTTTCATGTTTCCAAACATGTTTCCAAACAAATCTAATCTTGTAAATGTGCTTGAGTCACCAAAAAAGTTCCTGGTCCGACTGAAAAGTACCCGCTTCAGAGCAGCAGTTGAAAAAAGTCCCTGAAGTGTGGCCCCAGTCCATAGTTCCAGCTCTGTGTGAACACACTTAAAAGACTGGAGACTGGAACTAAAAAAAGTAAACTGAAAAAAATTCCTACAGTGAGAAAAGACCTAAAGCTAAAAGCAAGGAGGGGCTAAGGACAGCGGTGGCTCTGAACAATTATGCATTTGCTTGTTTACTCATAATCTGCTTTGACAGGCTTGATCAATCACTGTTTCTGAATGTTTATTGTGTTATTCTCAATATTATTGTTTGATTAAATGTTTATTGTTTTATTATTTTTTTTTTTTTTTTACCATTCCAATTTGCTAAATAACAACCAACTGTTGTTGTGATTTTGGGCTTTACAAAAATAAATTTGATTTGGTTGTAATGATCACAAAGTATACATCTGTACCTTGTTTGAAAGCTTACATCATGTTCAGTAGCTGAGTTTTTAAGTGTTAAAAGTGCTGCCAAGGAAATGGGAGCCCGAATAAAGATAATATTATGTTATGCTATGCTATGCTATGCTATGCTATGCTATGCTATGCTATGCTATACCAGAGAAGTAGAGTTGCAAGTTGAGACTGGGACTCAAGTTGAGACTTAACTTAAGTCAGCTATGCAATATACTAAAACCATACTTTGGGGCATTCTGAAAGGGTATAGACACGGTTTATGCTGTGATAATCAAAATGACAGCTACAGTGACCACATTTCTATAGAAACTAAACTCCGCCAGGCCAAATAATTCATACTGTGGTCATACAAGCTCACTCAAAGTAAAGTATTATTTATTTAGTTAAACAAAGAAATCAAAATGACAAAACATAGTTTTACTCAAATCTAATTTGGGGCAAAAAGTTAGACAGTGCACCTTTAACTTGATAAAATAGACTTGGAACTTCACTTAGAGATGTGGCTTAAGATGACTTGATACTTCTGACAAATTCCTGGAAAAGACTTGAAGCTAAAATTAAGTCTTAGATGTGATGTAGATTTGAGATAGCTATACTCTATGCATTTATCTAACCCCAAATACTGGATTTAAAGCACCATAATAGCCTGTTTGTGTTTATGAATTCAGTCTTAATGTTGTAACTCAGCAAACCAAACAAGGTAATTTAGATTTTTCTTTGACCAAACATAAAAAATGTCCAATCTACCCGTGTTAGTTTACAACACTGGATGATTAGTGATTATGAAAGTGGAAGAGACAAAATATCTGTGACCATAACTTTGTCAGATTTGTATTTTATTTATTTAAAAGAAGACGACATAACAATGCTTCATAGTGAATCTTTTAACCAGACTCTCACACATGTTTTGTCCTCACTTATGGCTCTAAACATCACACAGGTAAATCATGGCTCCGTCGTTTCCTGCGTTCAGGTTCTTCCTGATGACGTTGATTCCAGCTTGTTCGAATAGCTCCACAGAACGCCAGTCGAGCAGGAGGATCAGGCCTTGGACGGTTCCCTGGCCTGGCACTGACTTGTACCACAGATACACAGGACTTCCACCGGTGTTTTCATTCAGGTTGGTGTCCACCACCTGATAACCCTGCCTCTGGAGCCCTCCATATTGGTCATTGGTGGTGGAGATGTTTAGAGCAGACAGAGCTCTGCCTTGGTCGCTGGTCTTACGGTACCAGATGAAGACATCCACCTGTCCCAGTGATCCCAGGTTGGTACTGACGTCCACTCGGGTGTAGCCGGTGGAGAACAGCTCCTGGTCATGGTCGTAGGTTTTAGTGGCAGTAACGTCACAGATGTAGAAGGACTTCTCTCTTTTCATCCAGGCGTACACATAGTTTCCTCCAGCTTCAAGGTTCAGATTGCAGCCGACCTTCTCCCACACACTTCTGGTGGTCAGGAGACTGACCTCATCCTGGGTTTTTGTGGTAACAACCACATCCACAATGGGGATGTCAAATTCTCCAACGGCCCTGGAGAACCACATGTAGATGGGACCTCCAGTGGTGCCAGTGTTGATGTTTTGCTCAATCTTAGTGAACGTCTCCATCAAAGTTTCCATCTCTTCCTTGTATGTGACCTGAACCCTGGTGATGGCCCTGGCTTTCTCTCCTTTTTTGTACCACAGAAAGTTGCTGTTTCCAGCTCCCGTTCCTTCATTCAGATTGCCTTTGACTTTAGTGAAGCCGGTTCTTTTGAGGCCTTCCTCTTCTTGGAAACAGGTAGAAACTGCCAGGTCAGTGATGTATCGAGCCATTCTTTCTACAGAATCTGCATCAACAAAACCACAAACAAAAGTGAACTATTAGTTATAATTGTTACCAAAAAGAAAAGACAGTGATAAATACTATGAAAAATAGTACCTTACAGTGCAGTCCAAATGTGGAGAAGCTCAGAGCTGGTTTGAGTCAGACGAGTTGTGCTGTGATGGGACACTGGTCTCCTCTTTTATATTCACATTTATGCACCATCAACAGGAGGGGTGTTTCACTGGAAATAGTGTAAGATTTCTGTGGAATTAAATGTTGCCACCGCCTCAGCTAAAATGAGGAAGTGTCTTTAAGGTAAGACAGGACAATTTCTGTCGAACAAACACATTTTTGTAATATCATGCTCTTTAGTTCGTACAAACTGCACAAGCTTGGATTGTACAAGAGTTTAAGGGTTTTACAGAATAATTTGTTCGTCTGTTCTATTTCAATAAATCATTAAATCTTTTTCTTTCTTTTTTTCTATTTTCTTTTATTTTATAATAAACTGTCTATGTTGTCTATGTTGATTTGGCAAAACAAAACAGGAAGTGAGCCATTTCTTTTCGGGATTATAAAAAAACATTTCAGTGAAATGGAGCCTTTATGTTACAAACATTAGAGCCATTATCTATTACAGTGTTTCCGGACCTTTTTTTTTTAAATCCAAGACACACTTTTTTGGTTCAGAATTTTCTTTGGCACATCTACTCAAACGATCATTTAGTGTTGTCAATATTGCCTGTGACACTGTCATTTGTAATTGGTACTTGACTTGAGTTGATTCTTGGTGAGAAATGTATTCAGGACACAGCAGAAAACATGTTTTATTTAAATCTTTGAATCGGATTTCATGAAGTGTAATGATTAGATTATTTTGTTCAAGTCAGCGTCTGGAGGCACACTGGTTGAAAATCACTGATCTAAAAGGAAGTGGGAAAAACTGGGCATCTAAAGACACCTTTACAGTAGAAATAGACATGTTTCATACAATGTGAGTAATAAAGCACAATGGACTCTATTTTCCCCAGAGCTAACTCTAGTCTTTTTCTCTGTTGGCCACTAGTGGGCTTTCCTCAAGCGCTATATGCTATTATTTTAGGAGGTGTGGCTCCAGATGTGAGGCACCGTTTCATTCAGTGAACGTGAGATGTGCTCTCGTCGGCCAAAGCGCCAATTGAGCAGTGCATTAGCATCACAGGCAAAAGTTTACTGTTTATAGTCCTAGTTAGGAAAAGAAATGTAATGTTCACATGACAGGCTTTATAAACATTGTCTAAAAATGTGTCTTTTCTTTTACATAAAGCCTGTTGACTTATTAAAACAGATAATCCGATGTGAGAGTGAACGTGGGACAATGTAAATGCAGCTCTGTCCAAAAGATAAAACCAGGAGAGCGCGGAGTCTGCTCCACTGTCATGTTCTGCAGGAATGTAGGTTCACTAAATGAACTGGGATCAGTCTGTGCCACATGCTGGAGGTCACAGCAGCCGACACACAAAAACTAGTGCTGTCAAGCGATTAAAAGAATTCAGAGATTAATATATTATGATCTATAATTTATTTATTTATTTTTAATCTCACCTAAAAAAAACACTCAACTTAAGTGTTTTTGTTTTGTTTTTATCCAATTTAATTAATCACATTATTGTTGCAGATGAAAATATGAATATATTTTAAAAAATGGAGACTTTAGTAAGTCTTTTGTTGCTATCTTGTCAAGTCGAACAACCCTTATGTCACTTTGTAACTCACATATGGAAACAATGAAGTTAAAGATTTCAAAATAGATTAATGCAAATAAAAAAATTAACTCAATTAATGTCTGTAATGAATTCATCTCAATTAATGCACTAATTTGACACTCCTAGTCTCATTGTACAGGTCATGACACTGTCATGGAACCGACATGAGTCACAAGACGTTGACCAACTATTTGTCAAGAATGATTTCCAGTGGATTTCAAATGTCTAAAGGCGAGATCGGGAGGGGCACAGTTCATGTTCATGTCAACATTTACTGATAAACTTGTGTCACAGCAGTTTGAGCTTCAACTCCCCAAAAGGGTTAGACACCGTTATTAAAAGAGTAAGAGAAATATGTTCTTCAAATGCAAAATGTAATACTAAAATTTAGAAAAATGTAAGTATATGAACGTTAACTATCCACAAATAATTGTTACAAACAAGTGAGTTATAACTATTTATTTCTGTGCTATGTTTAGCTGCATTTAGTCTGTAGATTTCAGTCAATGGGTTTATTTTAACTATTTCAGTCCGCTCTTGTCTCCTCTTCTATTCAGTTTCTTGTCTTTCCTCTCCTCTCTGTCCTCTGTTCCATGTTTATCTCTTTTTCTCTCACTCTTCTTCTTTGTCTCCCTCTTTCTCTTCTTCTATATCTCCACTGCTGCTGCTGCTCTCTCATTCTCTCTCTTTCCTCTTATCCCTCTCTCTCTCTTCTCTGCTCCCCCTCTTCTATCTATCCCATTCTGTTTCTTTTCTTCTGTCTCTCCTCTGCTCTTCCATCTTCCTCTCTCTTTTTTCTTCTCTGGCATCTTTCTTTTTATTCTGTTTCTCTATTGTCAGCTCTCTCTCTTCTTCTGTCTTTTTTGTGCTGTATTCTGTTTCTCTCGCTTCTTCTCTCTTTCTTTATTTCTTTCTCTTACTGCATGTCTCCTCTTCTCTTTCTCCTTTGTCCTAATCTTTTTTCTTCTGCTGCTTCCTGTTTCTCTCCCTCCTTCTATCTCTCCTCTGCTGTTCTCTCCCCTTATCCCTCTCTCTTCTTCTATTTCTCCTCTTCTCTCTCCCTCTCTCCCTCTCTTTCTCTCACTTATTTCTCTCCTTTTGTGTCGTTTTTATCACACTCTGCATCACTCTGTCTGAATGGATTCCTGGGTTGAGACAATGAATGGGCTGCCTTCATACATCCCCTCCATCCCTCTACCCCCCCCCCCCCCCCCCCTCTCTCTCTCTCTCTCCTCAAAGACAGTGTGTAAATGTACATCTACAGTTTGATGTCACCTATATAAAGGAATAGAAATTGATTAGACTTTGAAGGCTTCAGTTTGAGGCGTAATAGTTGCAGAGGATTTTGAAGCCGGCTCACCATCGCTTCAGGCTACGCATGTTGTAAGTGGATTTTCTCAGAGTTTAAATACAAGAAATGCATGCGAGGAATGACTGATTCTGAAAAAGGTCCAGTTAAATTCTTTTGCACTCAAAGCATCGCTGTGGAACTATTTCTTTTGATTCAGAGGGAAATCAAAGGAACACTAGCCACAGTCTTTATACAGAAAGTTTTAAACACTGACTCTGACTCAGGTCCATGTTTAGTTAGTTAGTCCTGACTCTGAGGCAGGTCCATGTTTAGTCCTGACTCTGAGGCAGGTCCATCTTTAGTCCTGACTCTGGTCCATGTTTAGTTAGTTAGTCCTGACTCTGAGGCAGGTCCATGTTTAGTCCTGACTCTGGTCCATGTTTAGTTAGTTAGTCCTGACTCTGAGGCAGGTCCATGTTTAGTCCTGACTCTGGTCCATGTTTAGTTCTGACTCTGGTCTATGTTTAGGCCTGACTCCGGTCCATGTTTAGTTCTGACTGGTCTATGTTTAGGCCTGACTCTGGTCCATGTTTAGTCCTGACCCTGAGGTCTGTCCATGTTTAGTCCTGACTCTGGTCCATGTTTAGTTCTGACTCTGGTCTATGTTTAGGCCTGACTCTGGTCCATGTTTAGTCCTGACCCTGAGGTCTGTCCATGTTTAGGCCTGACTCTGGTCCATGTTTAGTTCTGACTCTAAGGTCGGTCCATGTTTAGTCCTGACTCTGGTCCATGTTTAGTTCTGACTCTAAGGTCGGTCCATGTTTAGTTCTGACTCTAAGGTCGGTCCATGTTTAGTCCTGACTCTGGTCCATGTTTAGTCTTGACTTTGAGGCCGGTCCATGTTTAGTTCTGACTCTGGTCCATGTTTAGTTCTGACTCTGGTCCATGTTTAGTCCTGACTCTGGTCCATGTTTAGTCCTGACTCTGGTCCATGTGTAGTCTTGACTCTGAAGTCAGTTCATGTTTAGTCTTGACTGGCATTAAAACTAGTTCATGTTGGACAGATGAAGAAGAGATCAATTCAAAATGGTTATTCTGTTTTATACTAGGGCTGGGCGATTAATCGAATTAATTTGATTAATTCGAAACTTTGAAAATCGACGATGTGAAAAATAGCCAAATCGTAAAATCGAGCTCAGTCCGCTGTGATCCAGCTGCGCGCCCTGGACACCTTCAGCGGCTTTACAAAGCTCTCCCTCGACTCTCTCAAAGAACAGACGAACAGACGAACCTTGCGGCTGTTTAGCCTTTTAATCACTTAATAACAGCCACGAGTAACCTTTCGTAGGTCGTGCATAGAGCTTAATTTCTATAAGTTACGAGTTTGTTATTTCTCCGCGGGTGAGTCGGCCGCTTTCAGCGCTTTAGACTCGCGGTAAATTTCTAGAAAAGTCCCGCGGTAAATCTAGCGTCTTTTTGATTTGTCTTTGCCGTTACATGAGATGCCGCGTGTGCTTTTTGTCAGGTTTTCTCTGATAAAGTTAAAAGCCGTCCACAGCGTCTCTCTTCCATGCTCTCTCCAAGGCAGCAGCGAGCAGGCCCCGCCCCTTTCCCCTCCGTGTGTGAGTAACCATGGTGACCAGTTTGAGTGACAGGACTGAGAGATGAACACTCGCAAACTTAAAACTTTTAGATATGAAACAGCAAAATCATAATGATGAACTTAACAGGCCTAATAGATACAAATGCTAATACCAGTATGCATTAGATGCAGCAGCAAACACTTATTATTTGTTTTAATATGACATAAGTCAAGTTAATCTCATTGGCTCATTCTTTATAGATGCTTCAAAATATTATGAGCTCATAATAAAAAGCAGCAGTCATCGATGACGTTGAATAAAATCGATTAAAATCGAAATCGTCCAAAGTGGTCTAAAAAATCGAGATTTTATTTTTTGGCCATATCGCCCAGCCCTATTTTATACATTATGAAAAACAATAGGAGGGGTCTAAAGAAGCAAGGATCACAAACAAATAATGCTTCTGGGCTGATCTTGCAGCAGGAAAATGCACTTTGAGAACAGACTGTTGTTGTTGTTGTTGTTGAATTTGTCCCAATGTCCGATAAAATATATGGACGAAGTAGATTTAGTTTAATGAGAAATATATCTTTAGACAACAAATTTGACAAATGGATTGTTTCTTCATGAAAATCTTTGCTGAGAGAGCAAACTGACCCAGAGACAGAAAATGGGGAAGAAAAGAGAGATTTGGCCATGTGACCTGACCTTCAAGACACTTCCTCATTTCAGCTGAGGCGGTGGCAACATCTAATTCCTCAGAAATCTTACACTATTTTCAGTGAAACACCCCTCCTGTTGATGGTGCATAAATGTGAATATAAAAGAGGAGAACAGTGTCCCATCACAGCACAACTCGTCTGACTCAAACCAGCTCTGAGCTTCTCCACATTTGGACTGCACTGTAAGGTACTTTTTATATATATATATATATATAATATATATATATATATATATATATATATATATATATATATATATATAGTATTTATCACTGTCTTTTCTTTTTGGTAACAACTATAACTAATAGTTCACTTTTGTTTGTGTTTTTGTTGATGCAGATTCTGTAGAAAGAATGGCTCGATACATCACTGACCTGGCAGTTTCTACCTGTTTCCAAGAAGAGGAAGGCCTCAAAAGAACTGGCTTCACTAAAGTCAAAGGCAATCTGAATGAAGGAACAGGCGCTGGAAACAGCAACTTTCTGTGGTACAAAAAAGGAGAGAAAGCCAGGGCCATCACCAGGGTTCAGGTCACATACAAAGATGAGATGGAAACTTCGATGGAGACGTTCACTAAGATTGAGCAAAACATCAACACTGGCACCACTGGAAATCCCATCTACATGTGGTTCTCCAGGGCTGTTGGAGAATTTGACATCCCCATTGTGGATGTGGTTGTTACCACGAAAACCCAGGATGAGGTCAGTCTCCTGACCACCAGAAGTGTGTGGGAGAAGGTCGGCTGCAATCTGAACCTTGGAGCTGGAGGAAACTATGTGTACGCCTGGATGAAAAGAGAGAAGTCCTTCTACATCTGTGACGTCACTGCCACTAAAACCTACGACCATGACCAGGAGCTGTTCTCCACCGGCTACACCCGAGTGGACGTCAGTACCAACCTGGGATCACTGGGACAGGTGGATGTCTTCATCTGGTACCGTAAAACCAGCGACCAAGGCAGAGCTCTGTCTGCTCTGAACATCTCCACCACCGATGACCAATATGGAGGGCTCCAGAGGCAGGGTTATCAGGTGGTGGACACCAACCTGAATGAAAACACCGGTGGAAGTCCTGTGTATCTGTGGTACAAGTCAGTGCCAGGCCAGGGAACCGTCCAAGGCCTGATCCTCCTGCTCGACTGGCGTTCTGTGGAGCTTTTCGAACAAGCTGGAATCAACGTCATCAGGAAGAACCTGAACGCAGGAAACGATGGATCCATGATTTACCTGTGTGATGTTTAGAGCCACAATAAGTCAGGACAAAACATGTGTGAGAGTCTGGTTAAAAGATTCACTATGAAGCATTGTTATGTCGTCCTCTTTCAAATAAATAAAATACAAATCTGACAAATAAATACTCTTTCTTTCACTCATAGCAACACACATAAGTTCTTATAAGTTGTATGCTGTTGTAACTTCACTTTGTATATAGTTATCAAATATGGTGGAACATTCAACAAAACTAAAACATATTTTAGCTCAAACATTTGCCGTCAGTACCTGGACTGTCACACGTGCCACATCACAGCTTGACAAATTACACTCCCAAAGATTAGTCATTTCCTCTATATTTTAATGAAACAGATCTGGCAACCCTGAGGTGTGGCTGGCACAGTTAGCCGGCTGATTATTTCACAGTGTTAACTCCGCATCAACACTGTCGTCATATTTACAAACAGAATCAAACGCCAAGAGCCTGCCACAGAACTGCTCTTGTCCCAATCAGCCTTGTAATCCCAAAATAAACGCTTCACACACTCCACTATGGAAATTTATACATTTATTCTGATTAAAGGACTTTCGAATCACATTCACATAATATGGTACATAGTGAGTGAGAGCAGCAGTGTTACCTCAGACTTCCTGCTTCAGCGTCTTTCTACTAGAGATACAGTAGACCAGAATATTTGCTTATTTATCCATGGAGGGACAACATTAGTTCAAAAAGCATCACCATAAAGCAGCAACAAAGAAGACATGATCTACTTCTGTTTAATGTTTGTGATAAAACAGGCCTTTAATGGAGTTTAAAGTTTATTTAAAGTATGTATTTGAAAAAAAAAAAAAAAAAAAAAAAAAAAAAAGGTCAAACCAGGCCAGCAAATCAACTTTTTAACCAAAACAGATTTGGATAAAAGCACGTTTTTACTTCCCAAAATAAATTATAAAAAGCCGTCTTTTACTTGGAACAGACTTCAGGCCACAGAATGGATCAATATTTGGCCAAGAGGGCGGCCTCTTTGTGTGTTGCTATAGAAAAGTTCTTCCTGTAGCTATATTTTAACACACTATAGACATACATAGACATACAACATGTAAAAAACATACAGTAGAATAAGCATGTTCCCATGCATTTATTTATTTAACGTAGATATGTTACAAAAAGCCAAGATGTAAAACATGACGAAATTGTCTTTAGGTTTAACGAGTAAATCTTAACCTAACCCAAGCCCTAAACTTACCAACTCTAACTAGGCATTAACACTACTGAAGCTACAAGACTGATTGGCTGGTGAGCTTGACAATTGACTCTGTGCATAAAAGCTGTTTATTTTCAAATTGTCAGACTTTTGGTGAAATATTCTCCTCATTTGTAAAATATTTAACATGTTTTCAGAGCAAACCAGCAACAACTCACTGTTCACTGCCCGATCTTTAAGTATTTTTTAAATTTTAGACGGAGGTAGTGAAACCCCTTAGAAATGAACTAAGCAGGAAACAAACATGCCGACAGGAAGTTAGCATTTTTGAAAAAAATATAAGCCAACTGACCTCTGTGCACAGAACCTGCATAAAAAGTAACAGTGATTACTTGTGTAAGCTTTTATGGTTTATGACAGAAATATACGCAATTACGAAAGAAGATGGCATTTACCTTATGAAGACCGAGCAAAACAGCGACACTGCAGAGTTTATGGACTAATATCAGTCATGCAGCTTTTTATTCGCTTTTGCAGAAAACAGACTGGACTTAGCTTTTGCCTGGGAAATCAATGTTTTACCTGCTCAAGCTAAGCTAAGGTAAAGGCCAACGCTAGCAGCAATTTTAAAACGTGACTCTGCTTTCATGAGTGGTTTTATTGAATACGCACTACAACAGTCATGATTTGTAGAAACTTTTGTTCAGTCGTGTCGTGCACAGTTCAAAGGCCTGTCGCTGTTTGCTGCTCTGTGTTCACTTCCGCAGTGCTGCTCTGTCTAATAACAATAAAAAAGTACTGCATAAGGAAAGGATTAAAATTGCAGCTTTTGCGATTAGCTAATGGCAGTTGTCAATATCGCAATATTGATATTGACAACTGCAATTAGCTTTGCTCCTAGCTGGAGCAAAGCTAAGTTATTTTTTGTTTTAAAATGTGAGTATAACCTTTACTTCTTCAAACCAGATGCACATAAAGAACAAACAATCAAATCATAGGAAGCAAGAACGATCATTTTTTATTGAGTTGTTTTGAGATGGACCAAAAATCTATTTCTCTGACTGGCTTTTCCACCTGTCAATCACACTCATTTAGACTCATTTGGGACTTCACTGTGTGCATGTCATAGAAGCTTTGACTCGTCTGTCGCTAAAACCCCAGTGACTTCAACGCATTAAAAGCCTGCTCTCCGCTTGTGGACATACGCGGTGACACATTTTTAACTTCCTCTCCACCTGTCAGAGCAGCGTGTGTGGTGAAATTGAGTGCCCGGTGTCCAGGGGCCCGTGGACATGGCTCTGGGGCCCGGGTCTCTCTCTGCTCCACCGACTCACTGAAAAATCAATACCTCTCATAACAGCAGCTTTTTATCCAGCGCTCACATGGAAGAAGCCTGTTCATCATTACCGGGGCATCTGGGTCAATACGGAGCCGTGTTTGGGATTGAGACGAGGTTTGAACTGGAGCTAAAGGTACAAATGAGCAGTCAGAACTCTGTTTGTCTATATAACAGTGAGATTTCATTATAATGGCATTAACACTCTCCCTGCTGTGTTTTTATACATTATACATCTTATATCCGGGTTTCTCAAACTGTGGAGACAATGCTGGTACTTGATCTGTCTCTGGTGCCTGAACCCATTTTGATAATTTACTTATAAGTAGAGACAAATCTATTGTTTTAGTTTGCTTTTGGGTTAAGCATCATTTACAACGGTTGTATTTAATTTGGTTTATCTTACTGAGCTTTAAGTTAGGCCTGGTATAGTCTGAGTTTGACTCTGGTGGGACTTGTGCTAAGAGAATCATTGCCTGGCATTTTAACACCAGATAAGGCTACATGTTCTGATGGATTGCGAGTCTGTGGGATTATAAATCGAAGTTTGGACATCTACATCTAATCACAATCGCAAATAGCTATGTTGTGAAAATGTGTCTGGTTTAATCAATAAAGAAATGTTTACAGTAATTAAATACTTTCGTATATTTACACCGTGTAACTTTCTGAATGTGAAAAGTCAACTGCACAATTCAACAGAAAAGAAAGATGAAACCATTTTTTACATTAGAACAGCTGCTTGATTATGATGAAAATAATAATCTCGATTATTGAAGGCATCATTGAAATCACAATTATTCAAACAATTATTTGCTTAGAGAGACAGCGTTAGTAAATGTAGAGAGTGAAAGGATAAAATGAAATTTGTGACAGGCCTCACTGAAATAAACCGCTGTAAATGTATTGAACAAACCGACTATTTTTTTTTTTCCAAATAAGGAAATAAATGAGCGCTTATGAACAGACGGTCAATAATCACGATTCCTCGATTGCACAATTTTTGTTAACGATTACAGCAATAATCGTAATTGAAATTGAAATTCGATTAATTGCACTGCCCTATTAGAACATATTGGGATAAATATGCACAATGCCACAACGCCAAACATACTGTTAAAAGAGGCCTGTTGTCCCCTGTTCCACTGCCCTCCTCCTCCTGAACACTCGCCCCACCTCTCTCTCAGGATTAGCCTGTCCTGGTCCTGCTAGATGAGTCGTTTCCCTCTGCTAATGGACTCTGGCTCTACAGACTTAAACTCTATACTAGACCTGCGTTAGTCTTAGTTACATCTACAGCCTGTCCGTCCATGGGAGTGGGTCTCTTCTTCACTGAGGTTCTCCTCAAGGTTTCTCTTCTTCCCTTGTTTGTTTTGTTTGTTTGTTTTTGTTTTTCTTTGCCAAGAAGAAGGGTCTAAGGACAAGGGATGCTGTGGATAATTATCTATTTGCTTGTTTACTGTTGAAAAATCTGCTTTGACATGATTGATCAATCTGTTTTCTGAATATTTATTGTTTTATTGAATGTGTGTTGTTTTGTTCTTATTCTGTACCATTCATGTTTGCTAAATTAACAATCTTGGGAAGTCCTCAGAAACAACTGTTGTGATTTTGGGCTATACAAAATGGATTAAAGTCACATATTTTCATAATTTAGTGCTACAAAGACATTCAAATTAGAAAAACATGCCATGTTCAAACTTTAAATCCAAAACATTTACCTTGTGTTTACCAAAGTGAGAATATATTCATTTTATGCAAGTCAGGCCAGTGCTTGAAAACTTTCTAACAATTTTCTGTGTCAAAAAAGTCTTATTACGGTAATAAAAGGCAAATTCTGACATGAACCTCACGTCTTTCGAAAGTATTAATGTAAACACTTGACAAGGCTTTTAGAGACACAAACAGCGCGCTAAAGTCCAGCGGATATCTTTTTTCAAAATGGCCGTCGTCTTTGCATCTCTTCCTCTCACACTGAACATGAAAGACACAAGGAGGCCCACTCGAGGATTACCAACCAAACCCAATCTTCAGACGGCTTAGACGCGCAATTAAAAGACTGTGAAGAGGACACAGACAGACGAGAGGAGAGAGAGAACTAAGAGAAGGAAAGAGAGAAGGAGAAGGGGCTGTTAAAACACAGTTCACCAAAATAAGTCACATTACAGAACAAGAAAGAAGTGAAAGGTATTTGGGGGAAGCAACCTGAGGGATATTAAAGACTCCTTCAGCATCCAAGCAAAAATAATCTACCAATGAAACATGTCAAAGTAATAAATTATATCTTATTTTAATGAGTGTGAAAAACTAATTAAACTTAAAGACTTTTATCTAGAGTGAACACAAAAACCTACAGAGTCTGGGGAGAGCAGACAGCAGACAGATGAGAGGAGGAGATAAAGGACAGACGGCCTGCTTGTCACTATCAGTCCTCACACCTCAGCCCTGATGCATTGTGGGAAAGGAGCCATATGAAAGTCAGAGTAAAGAGAAAGACACACGGGACGGACAAGCACAGACAGACAAATGCTGTAGTGAGTCATTTATAAGATGTATAAAACCAAATCAATTTAAACGTACAAATGTTACACTTCGTTGAGTGTAATTTTGAGACCGGACAAATCTGCCAATCATTTGATTTGTTCTACTGATTAAAAATAAACAGTTTTCACTACATCTCCATTACGCAGTGAGTCACATCCACACTGTTTGTGGATTGTAATGTCGAACATAGTTTATTTTCAGGTTATTTAAATCACATCAACAGTTGCCTTAACGACTCCACTAGATTTTTGATTAACCAAGCAAATGTTCCAAAATCAAACAATGAAATAGTCAGTCAGTACAAACAGAAACATTAGATAATCAGAAACAATCATTGCTCAAAAATGCAAAAACAGATTGTCCAACAGCAAACAGGAAAAAAGAAAATTGTCCCAGCCTACTTGCCTGGAAAATCCAGACGAGATATTAAATATACATTGTCTGGATTATATACTATATGCCCCTCTTTTGAATTTTAGTCGGCATGATTGACATATTAATTTGCCAATCAAGGGCACGCTTCGTCTCTTTATGAAAACCAATATTTGTGCTTACGTCAAAAAACGAATACATGGAAAAATACAGGGACTGAAAAACATTGCTGATTTCTTAGATTTTGGTTTTGACTCTACTGAACCAAATATTGTAATGCCATTTTTGAAATCTCATGGCTCAGTCATGCTTTAGTGCTGGTTTATTACACATTTTAGAGTTGTGCGGAAAGAATCCGTAGAGAGGCTATTTTTCTCAGAGGTCGCAGCGGTCTGATGCAGCTTTTCAGTCATAATACGAGAATTTGCGTGGGAATCTACAGGAATCTGTGCTACTTTGGGCAAACACAAACCGTAGAGGACTGGAACTTCACAAGAAACCAAGCTCACCTTGCAGTCTGTGTATGAAAGATGTAACGCCTCCTTTACAATGACTGCAAGGCGAGTACGGTCTGAGACGGTCCGAGTTTCTTGCGAAGTGACTTGTACACCAGCAGCAGTCCACTGTGGTTCGTGTTTGCCCAAAGTCACGTGGATTCACGTGGAATTCCGCTAGAATGCTCGTTTTATGACTTGAAAGTCGCATCAGACCGCTGCGACCTCCGACAAAAGTAGACTCTTAACGGATTCTTTCCGCACACTCGCGTGACTCTTGGACGTGTACTCGCACTGCACTAAGGGTTTGTGTACAAGGGCGCATTGGCTTTAAGCACTTTCTAAGTCTTGCGAGAGTCGTACAGGTCCCGCCTCATGATGAACTCGGACTTGTGTACGGCAGGGGTAACACTGGCATAAGATTTTGTTGTATAGGGTATCAGTTCCATAAAATTCCATAATTGTCTTACAAGAAGAAAAAAAATCAGTTTTCAGTCCCTGCACCAGTATTGTGTATTGAAAGCCACAGTATCGAAAAATGTGTATGGGAATAAGAGGCCTCAAAGCCTAACAGTCCAAAGCCTATACGTTTCACATGTATTGGTTTTTGCCTGGAAAATCCAGACGATACCGTGTCCCTCTTTCAGATTTCTGTAGCCGTGATTGACAGATTAATTAGCCAATCAGAGACACGCATCTTCCGCCGTGTAAAATCCAACATGGTTGCTCCCGATGAAAAAAATATCACGTGGAACTGAAAAACATCGTGCATTTCTGCAGAATCAATGAGTGAAGCAAAAAACGATTTTAATGTGAGGTGAAGTTAAATTTTGGTCTAAATGACAGACGACCAATCAGCTCATTTGTTTCATCTGTGTCACGCTAATAAGCTAATGTGATTGCCTGGTACAATGTGGATTTGGTCTGAAACGCAGGCGGAGGGCGTGGCGACCAGACCCACTCTTCGCAGTATGCTGAAGTGTGGGTTCTGGATCCCAGGCAATATTGGTTTGTGAGTTATTTTATAAAGGTGTGATGTGATTCTGTAATGAGAAGCTCAGATCATAATTCTCCAAATATCTGCCCCACTTGGAAAATCTAACTGGATATATTAGGCTCGATTGACAAATAACTACACACCTTAGTATCTAAATGAAACTTAGATTGTTAGCGCAGTGACAAGACCAGGTCTGACAGGTGCAGCAGACAGGAGCACACGAGTCTGGCAGGTGCGGCGCCTGTCAGAGCTGGTCCTCAGGGAGTCTCACACACACACACACACACACACACACACGTACAGCTCTTATCCTCTGAGTCACATTCAGGCCGGCACATTTCCACACAGCCTCAGATGGATTTCACACAGAGCGAACGCAGTGGCTTTACTGAGCCTTTTACATCTGAACCAAAACCGTTTGACCTGCTCAATCATGAACAAGAGGCATCTGACCATAAAATATCTTTACATGTCGGTGATAAACTATGAATGACTATGAAACTACGAATCTATCAACGTGTCACAAGGAAGAATCAAACCACCACAAAATGTGAAAAAAGTATTGGAAAAAAAGTCTTTGGTAGGTCTTGTGTGGACTTGAGTCATACTTGAGTCACTATTTTTGATTACTCAAAACTTGATCAAATGGACAAATGGACAATCATCTTAGTGTTGAAGATCAGTGACTTGTGTTATTTTACAATAGCAAACTCAACATGCATTTGGGACTTGACTTAGGCCTTGTCCACACGACGACAAAACAATGATAATTTGAAAAACAATTGCATAAATACAGAGTTGTCTTGATTTGTGAGCATCCACATGAATTAGTAAACCAGCCTGAAGCCGGTGTGACTGACCATAGTGCGGCGCTGTGACACTGACACAGAAAGACACAAAACTAGAGGAAGACTTGACACTGAGCATGCCCAGAAAAGTTGCTGAATGTAAACAGAAACTTAGCGGAGAATTATTTTAAGTTTAGCAAACATCTGAATGCATAGAAAGTGGATTTATGCCTCAGATTCTTTGGAATATTTTGACAAAGCTTTGACACAGATTTTAGTGTGTTTTTTAATCTTTCCATGTCTTCTGTGGTGTCGTGGATACAGTATAACTGCAGAGACGCTAAACCAGGGTTTTGAAATCCTTTCACTCTGGGACCTGGTTTCAGATATCTTTGTTTTCAGTCTCCTTAAACTCCTGCTTTGTGTGGACAATGTATAGTTTAGGTCAAACATTTGTTCTGAAACGACTGAGCTTGGCTTTGTGTGCACAAGATGTTAGACTTGACTAAATTCAATGTATTCAATTCAGTGTTTATGTATAGCTCAAAATCACAACAGCAGTTATCTCAGAGGACTTCACATGATTCAAATTTTTGTGGAACTTTAAGATTGTAATATTGCAGCAAAAACACATGTTAGCACATTTTACACAGCTAAAAAATCAAAGAGCCACAATTTCTCAAGAGAGTAATTCAGGTTGGCGTGGGGATGAGACGGAGAAATTGCAGTTGCCGTATTTACTGCAGATACATTTACTTCAAAGGGCCCAAAATACACATGTAGTCATCATCACAGAGCGTTACAAAGACATTTACTTAGTTTTGCTGTAGGATTTTTTCATTCAGAAAAAAAAAATGTCATAAAACTGGTCACAAACTTGAGAAAAAGTGCCTTGAGAATGAAAGAAAATGAAAGATTACACTGCTGTTTTGGTTGGAATTGTGATTAATCTTTTGATATTTCATCTCACCATAATAGCAACACAAACATTTGACATTACTGATCCATAACAACCACTTTGCCTCTACATCAACTGGTTTTAGTGAGACACACAGGCTCTATAGGTTGCACTTTGCATCTTGATTTATCGGCCCAAAACAGAGACCTAAAGGTGAAATAAAAGAGCAGAGAGTCCAGTTTGTAGAGCCCGGGGACCAGAACTGATCAGGCCCATTGACCACAGCTGAGTCAGGACTTTATACTGTCCTGAAGCTACAACTACAACAGACAACAATGCTGTTAATAATGTTCAATGTCCTGTGTACGATAGTGCACATTATGCACTAATGTGAAAGGTTATGTTACTGCCTGAGGTAAAACAACATTGAAAGTTCCGGAGGCTAAAGTTCACATTGGCATAAACTGAACACCTATGGATAAATCGAGACAAAGACTTGATGCTTTATCTGTGAAAATGTGCACACCAACAGACGATGAGGCGGCAGGAAAGTTCACATTCACTAAACATGTAATTACTCCTAAAATTGCCAATCGCACATGAAACAGCTGTTGTCATTCACCAAAGAGGCAACATTTACAGCAGAACATGATCAGAAAACAGACGAGCAGATGTTTCAACGCTACGGCACATCTGGAGATTTTAAACACATTTTAGACAGAATGAAGAAGATCTGAAGACAAAGCTTAAAGAACAGAGCAGCTTCACCGAGAAAGCATGTGAGAACCACCAGCCGCTCTGACCACAGTCACACTTCACACATGGACCTGGACCAGAGCTTTGCCCAGAAAGAAAAAAAAAACAAACAAACACATGCACTGGATACAGCAAAGATCGCACCAGCAACCTGCAGTTTGATGCTTTAGAATCCTAACATTTTATTTCAGTCATGAATACTTGCTTGCATCACTCACTGTAGCTTCTATGTTTCCTTACAATTAAATACTTAAAGGTTGTATGGAGGATTTTCAAAAATTGTTTGTCAGTTTTGGTGAAAAACAGTTGTATAGATTTGTAGCAGCCTTGTACTTGTAAAAGAATTATAAAAATATATAAACTGTGGACATGATGAAGCCAGTAAAACATTGACCAATAGATAACGAGGTACCTCGTTATCTATTGGCCTGTGAACCTGTCAAGCAAACCCTCAGTGTTCCTAAGTAACTAATTGGCCCAATTAGCAGTGAAGGGCGTGGCCCTGGGAGGGGAAACACATGTGCATCGTTTGAAAAACAGCAAGCAGCTGTTGGATTCGAAAAATCCTCCATACAACCTTTAAGAACCTGCCCAACATTTTTGATAAAGCTGTTATTGTGACCTCCTAATCTGAAGATTAGCTTTGTGCTCTTTGAATAAAAAAACATCTAAAATGTTTTATTTGCATTGTTCTTGTTTTTTAAACGTACTCTTAGAACCATAACTTTGGTATCTTACGTACCCAAAGTTTTTTTTTTTTCAGCAGGCCAAAAGGAATATTATTTTTCCTTGAAGGAATGAATATGAATGAAGCCTGTTGAGGGCCAATGTTAGTTTTATTTTGCATCTTATTATATACGTTTATTTGCAAAAAAAAAAAATTATTTGGTGCGCTTTGACAATCTTTTTAACTTAAATATATATTCAGACAGATTATCAAATCTCAGCACCTCATCATGGGCCAAACTAAACCCCTTAGAGAGCTGAGTTTTTGCCCCCGAGAACCACTTTGGGCACCACTGTGATAGAGCTTAATATGTAATAAATGACCAAGCTTGTGTTTTCAACATCAGGAATTTAGACAAAGCTTCATTAGCAGGCCGCAGAAGGAAATACTCTAACAGGTCTTGCCTGATATGCTAATGCTGCAACATGAGTCTGGGTGATTTATGGGATTACAGTGCAGAAGATCTAATCACAAATCTGGAACATTCTGAAGAGTGTTTTCTGAGGAGAAAGAATCACAAACAGAACTCCAACAGTGCTTTTAATGAAGTAATAACCCTAACCCTGCAGATGGATCCTCACTATATCTGTGATTTTTGTACAATCTTAAGAATCCATCTGGTGGGACCACTGTCAGCTTGACCAATCACAGAGCAGAAGTGGACCAATCACAGAGCAGAAGTGGACCAATCACAGAGCAGAAGTGGACCAATCACAGAGCAGATGTGGACCAATCACCGAGCAGATGTGGACCAATCACAGAGCAGAAGTGGACCAATCACCGAGCATACGTGTGGACCAATCACAGAGCAGAAGTGGACCAATCACCGAGCATACGTGTGGACCAATCACCGAGCATGTGTGTCGACCAATCACAGAGAAGTAGTGGACCAATCACCGAGCAGAAGTGGACCAATCACAGCGCACCATTACGGTTTGGACGAAAGCGCACATTCTAGCCACTTTGGTCTATTTCATAATTGCTGACTTGGGACTTTTCAAGATGTGCACACAGAGTCGTAGATGTATAGAGAATTAACATGTATGTGCTTTTCTTAACTCAATTTAACAAAAAATATAACATGCTGGTAAATTCCTTTTCCGCTTCAACCAATCAGCTTCAAACACTCGCCATGACATTTGGGTTTTTCCCGATGCCTTTTAACGGCAGTGTATCCAGATTGATAATGTTTAAAGTGATGCATATATCAGTCTGATGTTAGAACAGGACTAAAATTTGCATAACATGTGTCTTCTTAGATAAAGATTAATGGTCTTTTGAAATCTCTATGAACCACAGCAGAAGACAAAAGCATGAAGGTGAATAAAACTGGCTCCTGCTGCTTTCCATAATCCTGGCCTGGCTCCAGTCTCTCTCTCTCTGTCTGTCTGTCTTTCTCTCTCTCTCTCTCTCTCTGTGTGTGTGAAGGTGTCATAATTCAAAAGCCACTCATATCCCCACCTGGACTAAAACAGTGACACCTGACCTGCCCCAGTCCAAAGGCATCTCTAAATCCACGCTAATCCGCTTGCTCTCTCTCTCTTTCTAAGGCACAAGACCTGCTCCATCTTTATCCAGACTCCACATCTCCACAACCCGAACTAAGCACCTCGAACAGGGGCAAAGTGTGAAGGAAAAGCGCCCACTCAGCAACTGACCCGCACCAGACCGAAGCAAAGAGCAACAATACACAACATTTGGGGATTTTGTCACTACTGGACAAAGGGCAATAAGTCAACAGAAAGTGTCAACGTGTCCACAGAATATTGATGTTGTGGTTGGACTTGGCGCTGGGTAAAATGAGAAAAGGACAAAAGCAGAACAGGAAGATGAGTTCTGCTTTCTCATCAGATTTAGAACAATAAATAAAAGTGTAAAATCTACTGTTCTCTCCTCATTAGTTTACTCAAAGTTGTATTTGAATTGTTTGAGTAATCTTGTATTGTTCTGCAGCTGATGCTCCAGTGCTGAGAAAATCACCCTGTTTTCACCTACCACCTATCCCCGCCCACGTGTCGGTATTTGCGTGAGATTACTCCAGAAATTCAGATTCATAGTAAAACTTTACATGTTCAGAATCATGCAACCCCTTCCAATAAAAAAGTAATTTATCAGTGCTGCAATTTTGAACAGGAAGTCAATAGATCTGTTTGTGTTTTGAGCTGTTTTAGACCAACTTAGGGCCTCATTTACCAATCCAGGTGCTAACTTGCGAGTGCATACTTAAAAATATGTATATACTGTATATATACATGTGCTAATTGTTTGTGCACTCCATTTACTATTTGCACATTTTTCACAAAACACTAACCCATAACCCTAACCTTCATACTGCATCCAGTCCAGGCTCCAGTCCGGATTGAAAAGCAACAAGAGGCACTCGCATGGCGATCCGTCCGGTCCTGCGAGCCATGCAGATGTGCTCTGCTCATCCAGATTGTTTCTGTTGCAAAGAAATTTTTGGCCTTTTTGGTGAAAACAAGACACGGCAAACAGGAAACCAAGTGAGTGCTACTGAAGTGCATCTGGTGCTTTTCAAAATTAAAACATTTTGCTACTAATACAAATACATCACATTTTTTGTTGTGGCCATACCTGATTGTCAAAGCCTGATCCTGTCAGATCTCAGAAGCTGAGCAAGTTAGGGCCTGGTTAGTACTTGGATGGGAGACCGCGGGAACACCAGGAGCCACAGTGTCACAACAAGAGAAGACTGTCATTGTGTCCTTGGGCAAGACACTAAACCCACACTGCCTCGGTGTCTGCGTACACTGGGTGAGTGGGTACTTGATTGTAAAGCACTCTGAGTGCCAGGAAAGGTAGAAAAGCGCTGTATACATATACAGTTTTTTTAAACCTACACACATCTGCACATACATGTAAATAAATGTGCTTTGTGCTTAACTATTGTGGAGCAAACAATCAAACAGAAAACTGACGTGAAATAAGCCCAAATCTCAACACAGGTGTTTTTTGGGGTTTTTTGCCAGTATTTGGCTTCATCACATGAACTCTTGACTTGCAATGCTGGTAGTCTCTGTACCAACACATACATGCTCCAGTCTCAGTGTGAGTGGCCGCTGAGCCCAGACGAATCCGAATCAAGAACTGAATCCAGACTGAAGGCAGTGTGAGCTGGCGTTGCAGTATTCTTCGACCAAAGAAATTCTTGATCGACTAAAGGTATGTCCCATCGACCAACAAATCAACTAAAAAGGGGGCATCACTAAAGCGATGAAGCTAAAAAATCAGTTTTGTTCTATTTATCTGACTCTATGAAAATAATAAAAACCCAATAGTGTTCATGTTCATACACAAAATGAAAAGCAAACATGATATTTACATAGACGACAGCTCAAACCAATGATTTGGTCACAAATCCTCAACCAAACAATATTTGGCCCTGTTCAATATAAAACTTCATAATCTATTTAAAAGAATTAGTCGACTAATACAAACGTTGGTCGACTAAGATACCATCGATTAATCGACGAAATTACTAAACGACTTCAGCCCTATGTCACCTCAAATGTGCATTCATACTGTCTGTATGAGACACAGATGTTAGGTTTTTGCTCCCCTGAACCTATTTTGCTCAAGAGCATGTGCTTGATAAATGAAGCCCTTAGTGTTTCACAATGAACAGAAAGTAAAAGTTTGCTCTACATATGTCATAGTTTATTTCCAAACTGTACATGGGAATATGTCTCCTTTAATGAGATGGAAATGGTCGAAGATCCTCTGGGAGAAGATTCAGAAGATGACACATTTTTCTATTATTATTTTGACGTCCTCAGCACTTCTTTGTTTTATGAAGTGCTTTGAAAGGCTGTATTCAAATGATCGTGTAAATAAACTTCAAACTATTTGTCAAATAAAAGCTAAAACTGCACATTCACAAGTCTCCAGTCATCACTTTTTTAATAGAAGAATGAAAAACAGCCTTTGTATATGAGTTTTACGTTGATCTGGAGGAGGATCTGTCTCCTGCTTGTTTGTACTGATGTTACTGCTGTAGGGCTGTATTATGAGTTGTGTTCACATGACATTTACATTTTAGCTTTTTTTCATATTAGAGAAATAGAGAATAATGTGTCATGTATTTGCACATTTTATTATTTCTGTATTTTGGTGTAAAAGTCATTAAAACTATATTACAAGAGTCTTAATTGGCCCTACAGCGTTCATAATAACCACAGACACAGCAGTACATTTTATATGGAGTGTGAAACAACACTTCAGAGGTGAAACTGGAAGTAAAAGACGACATGAACCACTGGAGTAAATCATATCTGAATCTGTCAAAGAATAATTAAATTTCAGTCACACATGCATGCGTTTTATTAAACATGTTACCATTTACAGAGCGTCCCGAGCAGACAGAGGACATAATGTGACATAAAAGTGAGAAGAACAGGTCAGACTGCTTTTTGCACTGAGACATAGTGAACATTAACCTGATGCATTGGCTGGTTTTATTTCAAATCATTGAGGTTCATTTACTTGACAGGAGGCGGGGATTTTTTTTTTATTCAACCAATCACTGCTAATCGTGTGTGTCAGTGATTGTTGCTGTTTATATGTGGTAAACTAGCAAATTAAAAAGAGAAATATCATATTTTAGGTTAATAATTGACACAAGGTCAAAGGAAGAGAAGGGTTGGTTCTGCCCAACACATCACTCCGCTCCTGTTTGCTGATTGGACGACTGTACTTCCTGCTCTTTGGGAACTCTCTGCAGTTCTGTGATGCCTGACCTAGAGCTGGAGTGAAATGAAGGCCCTAACATACAATCATGTTAGCCTAACTAACATGATTATATGTAAGATTTTACTAAACATAGTTAGTAGTTTGACTATTTCTATGTTTAGTAAAGTCTTTTGTTCAATAAATATAACATATGTTACCCACCAAGTACATTCTTAACATGGGCCAAAATCTGCATACATTTTATTTATGTATTATTTAATTATTATTGCATTTGTTCAGGGAAAGACGTTTTCAGAGTTTATTTTCTTTCAAATTGATTCAGCAATTTCTGAGAACTTGTGATTTTTCTGTTGTGGCTCTTTGACCAATCAGATTCAGATATTCATCCTGATGCTCCTTTTTCTGATGTCTGTTAGTAAGTATGGCTGTGGTCCTTCAGTTGTTTGATTGGTTGATGGAGTCACATTCGACCAAAATGTGCATTTGTTGACTCATTATTATTATTAACATAGAGACTATACCTAAATATCAGCTTATCTTCCTGGGGTCCTTTGAACATAAATTTTACACTTTTATTTCAAAACTTTCAAAACTATGTAATATTCACTTAGAAGAATAAATGGTATAATAATATTTTATAACAACAAGCAATTCATATTACAGTAGAAAATGTAAGAGTTTTACATCATTTTATTAAAATGTCACATAAAATTTACTGAACAGCAACAAAAATGAGTCAAATATCTGAAGATATGGAACCAAATCATTGGTGTAATCTATCTATTTAGATATTTACGCTTTCCTTTGTATTTTCTGTATAAACAGTTGCTTTTGCATGAACTCTATTGCAGTTTGTGTCATTTTTGCCACGCCCCCTTTTTAGTCAATGAATCGGTCAATGGGACATGTTTTTGGTTGACCACAGTGCTATTAGTAAGGGACTTTTTATAGGGCTGGGTAAAAAGTGCATCTCACAGTCTGCTTTTTAATTTTCATATTGTGATTCACCATTTCTCTTCTTGACACATCTGTCTCTTGAATAATAAAATTCAACCTTTTTTTTGCCCACATTCTTTGCTTCATGGTCAGTCTCATTCCAGCTCTGAGTGAGTGACAGCTGAAATTACCAATTCACTGTGAGATTCAAGTATAAAGCAATTATTTTTTGCTCTCTACTATCATCAGCCTATGACTTTTACTGTAAAATAAACAATATAGGTTAGATCGTTCTCAGAATTAGGTTATTTTCTCTTCCATATATAATTTCCACAGTCTCATGTTCATCTCTTGCCACCTAATCAAAAAAGAGAGAAAAAAACGAGCATTTGCAGCAGTAAAATGACATTCTCCACGGTCATTTTCCCTTATAAATCCTTATCATTTTTCTTCCCATTTACACTTGTGTCTTTTTCCATTTTAGACACGCTCCAAGTGGGACATTACCTCCACAATCTCCAATCACCACTTGCAAAACCAGCCATGTCCCGCTTCCAATATTCATTTCACCGATCTGCAGCGCACACCAGGCCGTGAACCGTGACTATTTCACTCTAATGCCAGCCTGACCGCATCTCAAACACAGACACGAAGCCTTTTTTTTTCCCTCCAAATCAGCAGAAGCATCAGCAACAGCAGCAGCAGCAGCGCACGGGACTGCAAACTGTTGAATCACCATCATACCAAGCTCATGTCTCCCCTCTCGCCTGCTCCACTGCCCCGTCTTAATGACAAATCCCTTTTCCTACCCTCACCTATGCTCGCTTCTGTCACAAACCAAATCCCCCTGGAGCCAAAAACACACACAAAATCCAAAGGGTGAGGCGAGAGTAGTGTGTGGTGCCTCAGTTTGGCGCAAAAAACCCAACAGAAAACGCAGAGAAATTGCATGCAACACAAGCTCTTTGCACGCGTATGGAACTTGGGCACGTTTACGCAGCGTTTTCGCCAAATGCCCATGCACAGTTACACCAATGACAGAAGGGTCAAAGTCTGTTACGAGGGAAAAGCCGGTTAAAAAAACGCAACAGCAGCGAGAGAAGGCGAATCTTGAAGGGCAAACACGTATTTCCACATGTATTTCACAATCAGAAAAGCAGCACAGAAGCATGACTGGCACATTTTCGTTCATTTTTTTTTCGCGTACTCACTGTTGGCACGACCCAGGCACTGCTTCTTCTCTCCATGCGTCACGGTGCACGTTTCCATCCCTGTCCTGCTGCGAAGAATCTCTCCTCTCGCTCCTCTCTCTGCTGCTCGTGGGCTACTGTAGACGGGCCAAAACATAACCAAGTCCCGAACGAGAATAGGTAGGAAAAAAGCAGGCTGGTGGTGATTTTTTGTGGGGTACAGCTTGATTCGGATTTGGCGTAATCGGAGTCCACGGTCCGGGGCTACATGTTGCTGACTGAAGAGGCTGTTTCGGAGTGACGCTGGTGCTCGTCTGGGTGATGCTGCGTGGATGCTCACTCACTCACTTCAGCTCGGAGCCAGTTTAACATTCAGTTTGTACGCTCCACGTCGCTATGGTAACCTCCCTCACCCCCCTCCCCTCCCCTGTACGTCTCTTTGGCTCGCTCGCGCCACATGCGTCCAGCACTTCCTGACGGCGGCGGCGACACGTGTTGAATGCGTAAAAAGTTCACGGTCGGACGGTGTGCGAGGTGTTGTCGTAAATGTTCTTCCGCTGAGTCGGTGAGTGTCGTCGTTTGGCTCAAGGTTTTTTAAAAGTGCAGTTTGTTCTGAGGTGTTATAAAGTAAATTCTGTTTTACGTTTTTTGACATTGTATTGCCACTTTCTAAATAGAATTGTAGATTGATCAAAGCTGGGCAGGGTTTCATTTCAAGTCAAGTACTTTCTTAGAACGATAAATCTAATCGAAAATTGTTTAATCTTGTTTTAACGATGCTTTCTTGTAAAAAAAAAAACAGCTGGAGTTCTGTCTCTGAGATTCTTTTCCAAATTTGAGGCAGGGTCGGCACACACAATAATATGTCGACTCCCCTTACGGAAATAAAATGTATTAATACTATCAAACTATTTAGAGACAGACCGATATATCAGCCAGACGATATTTTTATTATTTATTTATTTTTCATATCGGCTTCAATTTTGACCGATATTTGACCAGGCAGTTGTTTGGGCTTTTCCTCTGTGATGCAGCTGCACTCACAGTCATCAGCTGAGTCTGAGTTGGTTTGGAGAGAAACAATATCTCTCCATTCCTAAGTCTGCAGTTTTTATTTTACCATTAACATGTCTTTAAGTTTTATTCTTGTTCTTGTCAATATGAACATTATACATGTCTTTCATTGGGCCAAAGAACAATCCTGCATCATTACATTGAGAGAGATGCACACGCACCAGGGTAAATAATGGTTTAGGCTGAAGTTTGTTTTTTTGGTTATTCTATTTCACTCCAGCTACGCGTTTGAAACTAAAATCAGAAATTTGGTCTTGAAAATGGATCAATAATACCAGCAAAACATTGGGTCCAGCCAGCATGATTTAGTTGACAAAGCCAAACAAGAACATCTGGAGACATCAACACATTGCGAGTTTTGACTATTTGTGTCAATTTTTTGCCTAGATTTACGGTTGCTTGATAACTCCCTCGTGTGATGTCAGAAAGTAAAACTTCAGTCCTAAGAAATAGTTAAACTGGGAACCTTATAAAATGTTATGAAAATATTTGATTATAGCACTCTCAACTATTTTGAAATGAATAGTTCATCTTTCGTTTTAAAGTATCACTTTTTAGTGAACTCTGTTCAAATTTCAAAATAATGTTGAATGTGAGTTCAGTGTAAGACAGGACACGTGGGACTCTCGCAAAACATAGAAAGTGCTTAAAACCTATGTGCCCTTGTACACAGACTTCGGAGCAGTGCGAGTCCACATCCAAGAGTCGCGCAACTGTGTGGAAAAGATCTGTAGAAAGTCTATTTTTGTTGGAGGTTGCAGCGATCTGATGCAACTTTCAAGTCATAATACGAGGAATCCACGTGAATCCGTGTGGATTTGGGCAAACACGGACCGCAGTGGACTGTAGTTGGTGTACAAGGCACTTTGCAAGAAACTTGCATATGTCTCACACCAAACCCACCTCGCAGTTGCGCAGTTAGTTTACTTACTTAATTACGTAAGGACAGCCAGAGTCTTCTTCAGGGGCCACGTCTAGAGAGTACGGCGGAGTTATAGATCCGGAGCTTCGTCTTGCGGGAGATGGTTGAATGTTGCCAAAGTGGTTTCCAGAGAGACTGCAAGGCTCTTTTTTTGACCAGAGGACAGACTGCCCAAAACGGTAACGAACCTCAGAAGTCAATGTACGGGAGGCGTAACCCTGACATTGGTCTATTTACCAGAAGTCTGGGCAGGGGTTCTGTGTTTTCAGTCGAAGGGGAGAAAATCAAATCAGAAATTGAAATGAATCAATATGAGGAATAAAATTGTGATTATTTCCCAGAACACCCTGCTCTACAGTTCACAACAACAGTGTTTGTGCATGCTCTGGTTGGAGTTATTAATCATTGATCGGGTATTTCAGCCAAAGTTGAAGTTGCTCAAGGATACAGTTTAGAATGCAAGTTGAAGAAAGGTTTAAAGCCAGAATCACAGCTTTACCTGTCAAATGTTATTTCATCAGTTTGTAGAGTTGAGCTGAGAGCTGCCCCACAGACACAGAAGGAGAAGGTAAAACACTTCGCTCCAGGACAGTGTGAGGGGAAAGATAGGAATTTGTTTAGTCTGTTTATTTTATGTTCCAGAAATCATTACCAAAACCCAATTTGATTTAGTTTTGGAAAATGTTAAATAAACTTGAATCGAAAATCAAGATCAATAAGAGGAAAAAATGTGTCTAGTTGCCCATGCTTAGATTGCTAATTTCAGAATAATTCATCAAAATATTTCCTCAGGAAGATCTTCTTAACAGCTGAACTGGCTCAGCCCCTAAACTCCTGCATGAAAAGCTTGAGGAGAAGGTGAAGGGAGAGGCTGTGTTTTCCCAACCAAAGGTACCGCACTTACCAGAGGGAGCTCTGAATGGCTTAAGACTTTAAAAGTTTAAGGTAAATTCAGTAAAGTATTAGTTACATTTTGTGTAATTTTGTAGAGTTTGGGGGCAATATTTTGGGACATAACAGCCATTAAAACAAGAAAATGGTGGAAATAGGAAAGTTGACTCTTACCCATGGATTTACTTTAAACCTGGAGTTGGGAGGTACTTTGAATAAATGACAAAGTTTAGGACTGGGGTGAGCAACCTGCAGCTCTAGAGCCACATGCAGATCTTTTAAGACTCCAGTGTGACTCTTTTGGTTCTCATTGACATTAGGAAATACACTGTTAAGAGAAAAGGAAAGAATATTCTAATATACAGTATGGTATTGTGAATGTGAAACTTGTCTGCATACAAAGAACTGTCTCTGAAACTGCCGTTAGTTTGCTCTTCTATCGTTATTAACAGACTCATTGTGATTACTGCATGGTAAACCATACAAGTATACGGCTTGTGTGATGTCACATAAGTCTCTAAAGCAGGGACAGGGAACAAAAACTCACAATCTGGGGCCTCTAACAGTAACATACAATACTTCAAGAAATTCAAAAAGGTGATAAATATGGCGAATCTATTTTTTCGTTTTAAAAATATTTTGGAGGTTGTTGACTTTTTACCCACCAGTAGGCTATAGCATCTAAAATGCACTAGAATGCAGAAAGTGACATTTGATCAAGCATGATTGACTTACATGATTGGGAGTTTCAGGAGCAGGACCACAGCCCTTTCGCACCAGGAAACCACACCTCGCTCGTCTTCTCGGACACACCTCCAATTACCCAGAAGCTTCTATTTAAATCACCCTTTCCTAACAACACGTCTTGTCTCAGATCTCTCGACAGATCGCAGAGACAGAGCCCCCATCCACAGTCACCCGATCCTGCCATCAATCAATCATCAGTAAACATATTAATTGCATTCTTTGATGTGGTGTGGTCCTTGCTAGTGAATGACTTAAAGTGTGTATATTCACCCTTTTAGCGGCAGCTCTTTCTGATTTTTAATTTTCTTTGATGCGGGTCATTGCGGCTCTTTTGCGGTTAAAGGTTGCAGACTTCTGGCTTAGGTGATATCAGGAATAAAAAAAATCGGCAAAACACCGACATAGCGTCTAAAAATGACATTTGCCTTAGTAGAGAGACACAGGATGTAAGCGAGCATTTTGACCTGAAAGATGCTCATTTGCTCAGTTTGCTCGAAAATCACCAAAGAATGACTCAGAACAGTCGTCAATTCCATTTAGACACTATTTAACATTCCAAAAAGTGTTGCGTTGAACGGAGACAGGGAAGTGTGCTAAATGTCTTGCTTGAGGACGCCTTAGTTTGCAGTATCTGAAGGTGATGTTTGACATCTATAGTAATAGTCTGTTGTCATTGTTGTTCTGACTCTAAGAATTATAATTCTTTTCTTCCTAACGTAAGTCTGAAGTGAATGATGACCGTTTCTGTTTGTTTTGCTGCAGAGAAATGTGTTTGGGTCTCATCTGCTGTGGAGGCTGCTCTCTGACCACTGTGATTTTCTTCCACACACAGTGAAAACCTCACTGTTTACATTAATGACAGTGTGATGTATTCAAATGGAGGTTTTTAGACTTAATGTGGCTAATATTAGTGTCTGGTCCAAACTCTGATTATTCAGAATGGACTGATTATTATGTGTGGACTCAAAAAGCATTTACATATTTATTAACAGGTGGAAGAGGCTCACACAGTCTTGACGGAGATTATGAGTTTTGGTGAAGCCATGTGGATAAATACTTGTCTGCACCAGTATTCACGTTCCTGCACCTGCCTAGACCTGACTGTACGTATCTGCACCTGTCTCCACTTGTTCGATTAAGGTCAGTGAAACTTACTTCAATCACCTTCGGACTTGCTAAACGTACGTAAGACGGTATTTTTGGCAGTGTACCTGTGTGCACCTGTCTGCACCTGTCAGCTGAAGCTCTGAACAGGTGTTGTGTGCTTATATGTAAATCTACCAAGCTCAACAGTGATCATCCACCTGTTGGCTGCAGAAGTACAAACTTCTATTATAAGTTTTCATAAATAAATATTTAAAAAAGTGATGCAGGTACACTGCAAAAACTATATAGCTGGACTTGCTTAAAGCGACTTGAAATCAGAATTTTAATCTGTTTTAACTGGATTATTTATAGAAAATTTCACTTGTTTAAAGATGTTTCTGACTGGTTATACAAGAATTTTAATCTGGCCAGCCAGATGGTTTATCTTGCGATGTTTGTGAATTCACAAACTCCAGATGAATCATCTAGCCTTCCAGTCGCCCGATTGGTTTGAGAGTCCGAAGCGGCGGTGTTTCGGCTCACTCACATCACAGCAGGTGGTTTTGAGGCCCAATCACATTGTAGCAGGGCGGGCTAAGAAGGGCTGTTAGCGCTGAGTCTGATTCAAGCTAAACAAAGATGGCCGCTCTGTGGATGTACGTGTTTCTGCTGCTTTTGATTTGGTTTTAGCAGAAATATGGAGTAATTTCTTTTTGAAAGAAGAGCAGTGTGTGTGACACATACTTATTCTATCCCACGCGGACATTGGATACACCATTACGAGTTGTTGCTGTGACTGGGTAAGCACAAATAAGGTCGGCCGCTCATCCAATCAGCTCGAAGTATTTCACTAAACGTTCCACCTTTTCCCGAACGCTTTCAGCGAGTCAAGTTCCAGATGGATACTGTGGAAGAACTCAAATCGGAGTTCACCACAGATCCAGATCTGGCAAAGGTTACAAGAATTTCACTTAAATAAGAACAAAACAGTTGCCAGTGAAATAAGAACAATTTTCTAAACACACAAGCAAATAATTTGGCTTGAAATAATGTCTTGAAATGAGTTGGAAACTGTTGGAAACAAGAAAAAGGATGTACATCTCTTCAAAAAACAGAGCTTAATTTAGTCTAAAATGCTTCAAATTAGAGCCAAATCCTACAATCAAGCAATTTTAACTTGAAATTCACTTTTTGCCGTGTAGAGGTGGACAGAGTAGACAATATGCATACGTAAGTGGAAGTAACTTATCAAATTATCAGTACAAACAAAGCCATTTAACTGCTGCTAACTACACCACAATCACTCAAGAACAGATCAAAACCAGCTGCATCTACAGTCTGGTTTAACTCACAAATAAATGTAAATTTTGCTGCGACAAACGACCCTTTTACCACCAACAGATTTCCAATTACACTTGTGTTGTTTCTAAACGCTCCGTCCTCTGTGTGTGAAACCTAAAAGTATTTGTAGTAACTGTGTAGTGCTGCGGCCCGGGGGATATATGATAATTACTGCAGGGCTTTTCCTCTGTCTAAACACCATTTCTGCCCCTCACTTCAGCAGATAAGATTCACAAAAGAGAGAAAATATTCGTCCAATTAACTTTATCTTTGCTGCTTGTTTTTGCATGCGCGGCGGCTGTTTAGACACGACTCCCCGTTGTGTGAAAGGCCTCAAAATGTTCTGTTTGTCTGAAGAAAAAGAAGAATGAATTTACATGGAAATGACATCAGACTTGTACAGAAACGCTGCAGATTTTGAGCGTCCTTCAGATGGGTCGCGGTTTGACGAAGACAATTCAGAGCAAAAACATGAATTACATAAATGTGGATCAATACAAACTTCTGCAGCTGAACCAGAGCTTTCAGACCATCCTTGAACATGACATTTTAATATTTTCTGTTGTGCAAAGTGGGATACAAACATCTGTTCAACAAAAATGTAAAGGTTTCAATATGAAACTTCTGCTTTTTTCTTACATGGATGAAAGAAAAATATATTTCAAACATTTTCATCATAATCAACATAATAAAACCAGAAACATGGACAGAGCCAGGTTTAACCGCTTAAGGCACAAAGGAGTCATCAACTAAAGTAAATAATTTTTGGACATTTAGAAGAACAAAAACATTGCTAGTAGGATTTATGAAAAGTAAACAAGAATTTAAAGCATGTTGCCTGATCATTTACAGTAAGAATCTACACTCAAGGTAAAAAGAAAAAAGAACATTTTTTACAAAACAAGTACATTTGTAAAAATGGGTTAGCATCATGATTCTGTCCATAGTAAGCTGAAGACAGGTGAACACATTTCTTGTTTTGGCTTGACTGACTGTGAGAACAATAAAGAGTGCATTACAGGGTCGTTTATTCACACAAAATCATGTTTGAAACTCAGAGTTGACTTTTACCGCTGGTTAACTGTGCTCAAGTCTTCTCTATAAAAAGCCACCAGAATGAAGCCAAAAACACACTTCTTCACGATGAAATGATTGTCGCAACCAGAGAGAAATCGAGCTATTGGCTGCTCCAAGCTGGACGGTGTTGTCTTGTGTCTCCAGGGTGTTTGGAGTCACCGCTCTACCATTAGTCGTCTTGTGGAGCGATACCAGGCCACTGGTTCCTCTAACGACCGCCCTCGTACTGGTGGCCCCGTGTAACGACCGCTGTACAAGACCGCACCAACCGTCCTGCACAACTCCGTGAAAGGTTCTGGCACGCCACCATGTCCACAGCAGAGACCATTGGGACACACCACAGGCCAGTGTCGGCCAGTGTCAAACTATTAACAGTATGATGAAAGTCCTGTCACTTTTGGTTTGGGGGTTGCTCTATTGTTTGGTTGTGTTACTGGACTCGAAAATGTGTAAACACCACAAGAGTTGGCCTGAGGAGGGTAGTAGGGTTCATATGAAACAGGCAGAAATTATTCTGCCCCGCCAAAAACTCCAACTGAGTGTTGTTTTTCTTTTTTCCTTGAGTGTAGTTTTAGCAACAAAAATGCCAAGTGCCAAGTACAACGTTTACGGGGTTATTTCCGGCCAAACAATGACATCTGCAAAGTTATAAAGAGGAACATTACGATCAGTTGTAGCATCAGTCAAAAAACAAATTATCTAATGTAAAACCAAATGTTGGTTTTGCAGAATCAAACTCCCAGAATAAGCATCTTCCAACTTATAATGGAAACAAAACTCAACACAGCTGGACCAATCTAAAGTAGTTACAGTTTGTGATTAGAGTGAAACATAATGTAAATCCAGCTGTCTGTAGCTTTTTTCTGGACACATTTTACATCTGTGCATCTGTCAAGGAGCCAGTCTGTCTTTGAGAGAGCTTCTTTGTTCATTTGTATTGTAAACTTTAACTACACTTACAGTCATAATCATAAATTTCTTAATTCCCACACTCTCAGTTTCTGAATGAATCACATGTTCCGTAATATTCGTGTCTCCTCTTTGTCTCCTGTGACCAAGGCCATACACATGAGCATGTTTTAATAGAGAAGATAGTTCCATCCAAACTGAAGGTGTCAGTCCCATAACATTGGTTCAGCTATTATCATGTTTGTGTCTTAAACTGGAAAACAATGAAACAAATTTGCTGATTAATGTTGACCCAGAATTGTTCATATTGTTTGATATTATATTCACATAAAGTTGTTATTTGCACAATACATTTGTTGCCACACATCAAGTAAACTGCTAGCCCACACACTGATATCTGGATTGACATTGACATTGTATCAAAACTGAAAAAGTCTCAGGTCGGCTTCAAGTCAAGTAAGTCCAACTTCAATGCTTTTAGTTAGTTAGTAGTCATGTCTTATGTTTTTGTCTTGTGTCATGTCAGTCTTCAGGGTTTCCAGATTTTCAGAAAGCAACAAGAGACCAAGCCTTTGAAATAAGACCAAACCAACCAGAGCAGCCAACACAGTCTCACAAGAAGTTGTGCATTTATCACAACACAAAACAGCGCATTATGACCACAATTTCACGCCTTTTTTGCGTACTTATGTTACAGCATACATTTTGCACGATACGAAAAAGCGTAAAAATGACACAAGATTTTTTTTTTTTTTTGGGTGTAACGGGTAAGTTTAGGCATCAAGTTAGTAAAATGGGTAAGTTTAGATCTGGGGCTTGGGGAAGGGTAAGTTTAGGATTAGGATTTTGTTTATATTCATAAATAAGAACATGTCTTAACAACCACCAAAGAAATTAACTAGTACTGTGACACTTAGCTTAATTACACAAAACAGCCGTGAACTCTTGCTAATACGCAATTTACATGTCCTGTAATGTGGTGGTAAATTTAAGCTTTCTTGTGAGATTGAGCTCAAGCAGCACATCACTGCCACAGGAGAGCAGTGTCTGATTGGTAGAGGCTTGTGTTAGGGTGTTGAAGGTTTCAACAGTGCCCAACTCAGGCGTCAAGCCTGATGAGGCGGCCAAAGCGGCTGACGCAGGTTGGAGCATCTACTTCGCAAGATGCGTCATCAGAAGATGCGCAAACAAGCAAATTTCGCTGCGCTGGATGACTTCACATGTAAACTGGACGCACTGAACGCTCCAACACTGTCTGAATGCAGCATAAAGTAAATATTTTCAATTGTGTACCTCTTGTATTTTGCTCAGTGAGAGGAGGAAAATTGATAAAAGGGCTGTTCTGGGCCTTAAATCAGGACTCAGTATTTGTTGGAAAGTTAACTAAATATATACCTTCTTTCCCACAATAATTGTTTTGTACTTGGGATTTAGGCACAATAAACCTGAGTCTTTGGAAATAATAGCCTATTGGCTAAAAAAAAAGTTTGTCTTTCAACAAATATTGAACAGCATCTACTCTGGGCCTGATATATCAAGTCAGGTGCTACATTGCGGGTGCAAAAAAAAAAAAAAATAATAATGTTATTTATGAGCATTTTAAACAAACTTTAATATTGGAAGATGTACATACAACATACTAAACAAAACAGATATGAACCACTTCAAATTCTGCATCTTTAGAGTGTGTGTGAGAGAAAAATGTCATCTCTACCAAGGTTTTGCTCCCCCTAACCTGTTTTGCACATGAGCAAAGGCTTGATAAATCTGGCCGTATGTGTTTAGTTCTTTCTCTTTTTTCCATTTAATATTAAATATTGTGTAATAAGGGTATTGAAATCACTACACCCATCACTTAGATTCTGGATGAATCTAGTCTAAGCCACATTTGTGGAGTTGTTCTTTCCCTCCTGCAGTCGATCCTGCTGTGACTCGGACATATAGACATTAACTTCTCTCATCTCAGCGGTCGCAGCTTAAAATAGTCCAGAATTATGAGAAGAAGAACCAGGATAATATCAAGACAGGCAGATCCAAAGACAGGCAGACAGTCGGCCGTGTTGTTTACCGCTGGCCAAATCTGTGCGCTGCTAAATTGGACAACAACAGAATCCTTCAAAGCTGCAAGAAATACTGCTGCTTTTCACTGAACAAATAAAAAGTAAAGAAGTGGAGAAGTGAGAGAAAAAAGGGGAAGAGAGAGAAATTAATATCAGGCTGTATTTATTATTTTTAAGCGTGTTGGACACTAGAGAAATTTAACATTTTCCTGGAGTTTTACACATATCAAAAACAAGAGCATGCCACAGACAGGAGGATATTTTACCAGGATTATTGGTCTAATGATGCACCATGTCACATTAAAAACGAAGACACCATGGACATGCTACGCTCTGCCGTTACTTATAAATATGAAACAACAATGACTAAACCCAGCTTGTAAAGGCCACAAGAGCCGATAGTCATTAGAGGAAAGGGAATGGTTAACACTGACTTATTGTGGTTGTGATGAAATAAAAGTTTCCTCCCTGAACTCACAGAGGGACATATTTTGCTTAAAGTCTGTCCAAAACTTCTTGAATGTGCAGAAGTCTTTATGTTTTTATGTAATGTACCTTTCGGGCAATCCTCGTCCTGAAATAGCCTGTGTCCCCATCGCGGGTCCTGTTGTTAGTTCTTGTTGTTGGTCCCTGTCGCTGCCTCGAATGCGATCGTGTATAATGAGAGTTGTGACGATGGGTCTGCAGAGGCTGAGCTGTGGCTGGATAAAGTTTGTTTTAGTCTCAGAGAAAAGACAGAAGACAACAGGCTGTACTGTTTGTAATGTTTCTCTTACAGCTGTGGATTCTGTGACTAAGGACAGTCTTTACTGCTCTGATGACATGTTTCATCTGATAATCATTGACTTAAGGGTCTTTCACACCAACACAACTCCCGGTCGCCGTCAGAAGAGTGGAGTGAAGCAGTGTCTGATGTGAAAGAACATTCACACAAACATGATCCAAACAGCCAACAGTCGATGAACAAATGCCGAGTGGACATGCTCGTGACAAAAATGACAGTAGTGTTTCGTCACACTTTCACACTCTGATGGAGAACAGAAGTTGTTGGTCATGCTGCGGTAAATAAAACCTGCGTAAGGTAGAACAAGAGCTCAACTTTTATTCTCCTGCCGCACTCAAGGCTTTGAACTGTGGTTGTAACTTTTCTCGGTCTTCGTCCTTCTTTGTCCAAAACCCATTCTCCTTTGTACTTACGTCCCGTTCGAACCCGTGCAGTGTGAATTTGATTTGCAAAACTTAGAAAGTGCTTAAAACCGCGTCCGAGAGCTGCGCGAGTGTGCGGAAAGAATCTGTAGAGAGTCTATTTTCGTCGTAGGTTGTAGAGATCTTTCAAGTTAAAGCGACTTTCAAGTCAAATACGGACTGAAGCCGATGTACAAGGCACTTCGCAAGAAATTCACATTGAACTCGCCTCGCAGTCAGTGTAAGGCAGCTGTATGTACTGTTTCTCCGTATTTGTGGTTTTTGGTTTGGTAGTAGTGACAGGCCAATCAAACAGCTGCATATGCGACTATTGTCGATACTGACTCTGCCAGTACACTGAAAAAAACAACTATTAAGATTTAATCAAAAAAATTCTCGCGACAATTTGCAATATTTTTTATTCCTTACGTTTTAATACCAGAGTTGACATAATTTTTGCTAATGTTCATAGCGTAAGATTTATTCTGATTAACTGAGTAAATTTTAGTATTGTTTTACCCCAAAAAATTAAGTAAAATTTAAAGTAAAAAACAAGTAAGGTTTTGATTTTTTACATACCCTTATGTATTTATATTGTTTAAAATTTAAATAATTTTCTTAACATATTTTTTATGTCGGTATGTACTATATATGCCTCATTCACAATGAACACCAAAGGAAACCTTCAAAGTGTCCACACCAGTTCAGACGTGTGACCCTCGGCTTGTTGTGAAAGACCATTTATAAGTAGGCTACTTAGAAAGCACATCAAGCTTTTTTCAGGTTCTTATTATGATATAAAATATAAGTTGATGCCTGACATTTTAGTCATTCACTTTACCCATTACCACTAGTATTACTGTAAGCAACTATCTTAACCACTGTTGACCTGAGGCAAACTGAATAAAGGAAGACTGACATTTGCGCTATCAGCCCTTTGATCAACACCAACTTTTCACACACACGACACACCACATCCACACTAGGCAACGTAAAAAAATACTGATCGGGCTGTGAACAGTGAGTTATGATTGGATTTTCTCTGACAATATGTTAAAACTTTATAAATCAGGAGAAAACGTCACAGAGGGACCAAAGTGTGCTAGGATGTGTTTGTGAGTTAATGCTAACGCTAAAGCTCGTCAAACTGAAAATAAACCTCTCACATGCACAGAGTCAATTGTCTTGCTTAAAGAACCCATTTTATACAATGTAATTTCTTCATAATGTAAGCTCACTGTAAAAGTTGGTGGATGTTGCTGATTCGGCTGTAACAATGTATGAGCGCAGCTGGAACTCTTCATCAGTCTATTTTTAATCTGAGCAGCACAAATGATTAGACTTCCAAACTCCAAATTAAAGCAATACGTTTTCACAGTGAACAGGGAGTCTCAAGGGCAAAGCTAACGATTGAAAATATAAATACAATACACAAAGACAGACCAGACTAAACCAGCAGAGATGACGACAAGGATTCGGTTCATTCGGATTAATAACGTCATAAATTAGCCTTTTATTTTGCTCATAGATTTCACTTAAACACAAACGTCTCCAGCTCTTTGCTCCAGACCCTCAGGGAAGCTCATGTATTATTGATGGATGTGGAGTTGAGTTGGAGCAGTAAAGTGTAAAAGTGTAAAAGTACGACCAGAGACATAGAGTGTGAGCCAAGACTGTCAATCAAATATGTCCACAATTAGAAGAAACCAGTTTAATGAGGGTGTAATCATGTGTGTGTGTGTTGGAGGTAAGAATAAACTTTATAGTATAAGGTTGTCACAATGGTCAATCATTCGTCCAAGAGTGATCCATAGTAGAAAGGATTTAAAGTTGTCATCTGGACAGCGCATTCAAAGTAGTTAAGTAAGCTTTTTTTGTATAGCACTTTTTCACAGACAGTCACAAAGCGCTTCAAAGTGAGACCCTCTTCCCACTCATTGATAGCAGCAGCCCTGGGGCAGCTCAGCAAAGGCGATTCAACAATACAGCACCTCAACCTCCTACTACCACCAAGCGTTCCCTAATCTGCATGTTATTGGTTGGTGGGGAAACCACCCAGACACGAGGAGGAACATGCAACTACACAGAAAGTCCTGGGCAAAGCGAGAGGCAAACCGGCAACCTTCTTGCTGTTGGGCAAGAGCGCTATTCACTGGGCCACCTTGTCGCCAGAAGAGCGAGAAATTTTGGCTCTCATCTGAAAGCCATTTTCACCTGGAGCGTATTGAGGTATTCTTACCACCTGGTCCAAAGGAATGAAATCTAGATTCTTAGTACAGTCTCAGTGACTTGTTACTAGGACCAGGTCAGATGTTTACCACTCTAGGTTGTTCATCGGTAGCATAGATAAATAGTACGAAGAATAAATTCACTTACATTCACATGGTGATACTTTCACAGTTGAGTATCTATTTTCAAAACTGGTTTTAGTAATGATTAAAATCAGATTTTCCCTTCATAGCACTTTTTATTTGGTGCATATCTGTGCCAGTGATACTTTTGTATGTTGAATTTGCTAACATATTAACTAAACTTCAGCTAGAAATTTTCTTTTCAATTGTTTTCTCAGCTCAACGTCATAATACTTCCATAATGGTATATGGCTTTGCTCATCACCCTGACACAGCTACTGCTGCTGCTGCAGGTCAGTATTCTGAGGGTCACAGAGGTTTTAACATTCGCTTCAGGACTTTTATGTGAATAACTCTGTTTTCACTTTTCAAAAATCACTTCAGCTTTAGACACATAAACAAAATACACCTCAAGCCAGTGTGTGAACTTTAACACAGGTTTAGGTTTCTAAATGTGATATTTTCCATTCGCTTTTCTTGACTTTTTCAATACTTCAAAATACACTTTAGAAATAAAGGAATAGAAACACGTCAGTCAGGTCCAGGTCTGGAGACACATCACAGTCAGGTCCAAGTCTGGAGACACATCACAGTCAGGTCCAAGTCTGGAGACACGTCACAGTCAGGTCCAGGTCTGGAGACACATCACAGTTAGGTCTAGGTCTGGAGACACATCACAGTCAGGTCCAGGTCTGGAGACACATCACAGTTAGGTCCAGGTCTGGAGACACATCACAGTTAGGTCTAGGTCTGGAGACACATCACAGTCAGGTCCAAGTCTGGATACACATCACAGTCAGGTCCAGGTCTGGAGACACATCACAGTTAGGTCCAGGTCTGGAGACACGTCACAGTCAGGTCCAGGTCTGGATACACATCACACTCAGGTCCAAGTCTGGAGACACATCACAGTCAGGTCCAGGTCTGGAGACACATCACAGTTAGGTCCAGGTCTGGAGACACGTCACAGTCAGGTCCAGGTCTGGAGACACGTCACCGTCAGGTCCAGGTCTGGATACACATCACAGTCAGGTCCTGGTCTGGAGACACGTCACAGTCAGGTCCAGGTCTGGAGAAACACCACAGTCAGGTCCAGGTCTGGAGACACATCACAGTTAGGTCCAAGTCTGGAGACCGTTACAGTCAGTCCAGGTCTGGAGACACATCACAGTAGGTCAGGTCTGGAGACACATCACAGTCAGGTCTAAGTCTGGAGACACATCACAGTCAGGTCCAGGTCTGGAGACACATCACAGTCAGGTCCAGGTCTGGAGACACGTCACAGTCAGGTCTAGGTCTGGAGACACGTCACAGTCAGGTCCAGGTGGAGCAGGTAAACTCATATTAGTTGGTAGATATTCCTGCAGAAATGAATAGAAACTTAAGAGTTGGTCCGTCAGATTTATAAGCACATTACAGTCACAAGGATAAGGACATGGTTTTATTAGATCAACACTTGGTTTGAAACAATAACCTTTTCAACTTAAGCCTGTAATAAACCAGAAGAAGCACTGTGTATGTGTTTAACGTCAGCTCCTATTGAAATTAGCCCTGTTCCCCTGAGCTAATCCCACAGCCACACATTTCATCTTGTACACAGACACAGCAGTCACAACAGCCTATTCATTATTATAGAAGAAAATG
Source organism: Mugilogobius chulae (assembly GCA_038363315.1). NCBI lineage: Eukaryota > Metazoa > Chordata > Actinopteri > Gobiiformes > Gobiidae > Mugilogobius > Mugilogobius chulae. Next base: position 36,922,602 of record CM076408.1, read on the forward strand.
AATTACACTCTGGAGCCATGCCACAAACACTCGCATTCTAAAGCTTTCTGTCTTTAAGAAGGATTAGACAAATTAGAGCAATCTCTAATGTAAAACAGCAGAATTAAGGAGGCTGTGTCCTTGCTGACCTGTGCAAATAATATAGGTTTATTTTGGTCATTAGTTATGCAATGTATTTAGTTTTGATTTTAATGTCATTGCGTGTATACTGTTATATTACAATGCTTTGTTCATAATCCTATGTTTGATGTAATTAAAGAAGAAATTTTTTCATGTATTTACACTGATTTTAGTTTGCTTGTTCTTGTAAAAGAAAAAAATGATCTAAACTTAGAGATATAAACAGGTCCAATGACTTCTTGTTCAAAACTGCAAAACTGATTCGCCCCAAGTATTTACAGTAAAATGTAATTCTTCATTCTTCCCCAATAAATACAGTATATGATGCTTTCTAAGTGTTACCAGTTAATTTATATACTATTGTACGTACTCAAAATTGTCTTTCTGTTTGCTATTTACCTGGTCATGGCTTCCTCTTCCATCTTGCAAACCCCCATGATACTAGGACAAGGTGGGTAATCCAATGCAAACCTATGTAGCAGTGTAGTAAAGACCGCAGTAATGGAGACCGAGACCTTTCCAAGACCACTGAGGGCCAAGACTGAGATTTGTATAAGTCGAGACCGAGACAAGACCAAGACCACAGTTCACTGAGACCAAATCAAGACCACCTTTGTGATTTTATACAATTATCAGTGTCACTACAGGATCTTATTGTACAGGACTTACAGTAAATTGTGACAGGGACAGGTCGGTCACTGTGCTGCTGTTTAACAGAGTGTGGTGGTAATGAAGTTCAAGAATCCCTCGAGTCCAAGACAAGACCTAATCCAAATATGCTTGAGTCCGAGGCAAGACCTTAAAAAGGCGGTTTCAAGACTGGTCTTGTAGACTGACTGCGAGGCGGGTTTGTTTTTTTTAAACACGTGCAGGTTTCTTGCCTGTTACACCAGATGCGGTTAACTGCAGTCCAGTTTTGATCAAACCCACACGAATTTACAGAAATTCCCACGAGAACGCTCATACCGTGAATTGAACGCCGCACCAGACTGCAGCGTGTACAGTGTATATGAGTGCATTGGTTTTAAGTACTTTCTAAGTTCCACACCAAACTAGCAATCAGTATACATCCAAGGTACCACTACTACAATACTACTACACTAGTCTTTATTTATTATTTCATGTTTATTTTCCATTGTAGCACTGTTGTACTTGTATTTAAGTTAATATTGAGTGTGTATCTTATTCCATTGGCTTTGATTTAATGATGTATCTGGAAAAACGCTGATTCTGTTCATTGTCGCACATGTTGAAACTGATTAAATGGAGAGCGCTTCCAAACGTTTGGCGGTGTCCTGTGGTTAATTCCTACACAAATGATCATAAACCAACAACCAGCATAAAATAAAATACACAATACATGAGCTATATGTCTCTTTTAAAAACTATATAAATGAGGAGCATAGTGCACGAGCACAGTTGTGTGCTCATAAAAGTAGGTCATTTGTTTTAATTGCTGCAGAAAAAAAAAATGCTTTCTTAAAAGTTTTCCCAAAGCTAAAGCTAAATCATCTTCTTAAACTTTGCAGAGTTTGTTTTCTTATTGATCACAGAAAATGTCCAAGATAGTTTTTAAATTTGGAAATTTGAACTGGTCTATGAAAGAAGACCCAATTAGTTACACAAGTATTTAATTTAAAGGACACAAAAAACCTCAATGCAAACAATAAATATTTTTCGTTCTTTAAGACTTTAAAACAGTGACATGTGTTGCTAATTTAGCTATACATCAACACTTTGCCTTGACAATGAGTTTAGAGGCAATTTTCTCAACTTTCAGAGTATGTAAACAACATAAACAAACACACTTCCTAGATTTCGTTAGTCAAGACACTGTGAACTTCTTGCCACTTTAGTAGATACTTTGACAATATAGTATCTGTGCTGGAGGAAAACTGGTGTTACGTTAGTATTTAGTTTTTAAATGATTTTTATACATTTTGTTCTAGTTAATCTTTCCATCGGATTCATTGCAGCAAAGACTAAACATGCAAAGCTTCCCAGTAGATTTATCTTATCGAAGCGCTGCCTTATAACTGTGTCAGAGTAAATCCATAAGTCCCTCTGCAGAGTTCATACCTGTGTTTAACGATAAGTATTGACCGAGAGGAGGAGCTTTGATTTGTAGTCATGAAGCAGAAGCAGGAGAAGCTGCTCTGGGCCGTAGATCCTCCTCAGGCCAGACACCAGCCATCAATCTGCCCCAGGGACGGACTCACATTTAACACGTGATTATGCTCTGTGTCTGTCTGCTTCAGTGTTTGTTTGGATCGTGTTAGTCCTGAGGTAGACTTTTGGATAGTCCTGGATTGGAGTTTGTTCACTTATTTTAAACTATGAAAGGAAGAGGTATAGGTGATTAGTGTTGGATGTAATGCAGCGATAGTAGAATAGGAACAAATGTGGGAAGCAATACACTCCCAAAATAAACACAATGAAACCTAATTTAAATGGTTTGAAGTTTAAAATTAGTATAATTTTAAAGTATAGTATAGTATATATAAATAAAGTATATATTCTTTGCTGTGGGGGTCGCAAGTTGGTTGCATGATCATTCTGGGGGTCCCACGCTGAAAAGTTTGGAACCTCATTGGTATCTTAGTTGCCACATTTTGTATTATTTAGAAAGCACATTGCTCATTTATTCAGATTTTTTTTACATACAAATCTCATTTGACTCCATTTTTATCTTGAATCATGAATTTGCAAACCTATGAGGTCGTGGTCTTGTGAAGGCAGTTTGGGTCAAATATTGGTTTCCTCCTCTCCCAAACATGTTGCATGCAAATAGTTCAACTCAATTACTAAGCTTGTAAATGCACCTTGGATACAAAAATTGAATCCACAATTGGATGTTTAAAGGAGACCTAGGGCCGTATCTTATGAGTGGCGCTAAACTTGACGCTTGCGGTGGTGCGAATATTGGCCGCCAGCGCAGTTTCAAACACCAGACGCAAAACTAAGTTCAAAAGGCGGAACCAGTTGGTGCTGATTAGAATAAGGTGGAGCTAAGCTACCTGCAGGTGGAACCCCTGTGAATTTGAGGACGCACATTGGACAAAAACCTAGGAGTGTGGCCTGACCCACGCTCTCAGAAAGAAAGTGTGAAAATGCAAAGAAAATGAACAATAGGCTATGGGCCTAATTAATAAAAATATAGGCCTAAGCCTAACACATTTTTTTCTTTAATTAATTATAATTTTTTTGTGTTTGTTTTATAGGCTGCACAACAAAGGCTGCAAGATTCACGAAACGTGGCCTAGCCTATGTGAGGGTCTAATTGTTTGTGACACAAAAGAAATAGGTTTGTGTCAGTGAAAAAAATTAAAGTTGTCCTCTCAGTCAAAAGCCTACAAGAAGAGTTTTCCTAAATGTGTTTTGCCAAAAACTAGGCCACAACTCGGATTGGCCGTATGGAGATATCAACAGAGTAAATCATCACCTCTATGTCAGTTTTTATTTTTTCTAAATCCGTTCAGTAACCGCGTAGTTACAGAACAGTAAAATAACTAAACCAAAAGCAACATAATAATGAATCTAGCGCGCGTCGCGGAGATCGCTGCCGCTGCGTCTGCTGCTCGAACCGTGGAAAGGCGCTGCGTTTTATTATAAAGACAAGCAAAAACAAAATGTAAAACGTTCATTATCATTGGCTTCGTTCATGTCATGAGCGGGTTATGGAGTCTGCGGAGGAGCTGACGCAGGCACAGAACCACAAGACAGGACTGACGCAGAGCCAGGACCAGGACTCAGTACTGAATCAGACAGTTGCCTCTCTAATGTATTTTTAATAGGTTATACGTTGCACTTTTACAGATCACATTTATTTACCATATAAAACCACGTTTAAACACAAGCATGCAAATATTACTCGTGTCAGAAGCAGCACATCCATGTCACGTGTTGGCAACTGTCCTCATTGAAGAAAAGTTAAATAAATCCAAACAACGACCACTGTCCATAGCGTGTTCTACAGTTCTGTCAGACTGCTGTCGCTCTGTCTCTGGTCCACAAGAGTCCGTGTTTCAGCTTAAAGTGCTCCAAGTAAACAGTCCTCCAAACGCATTTGATTACGGGGCCAACTTGCTCCTTGTTCCCGGTGTGATGAATGATGTCGTCATTCCTTAGTCACGTGCAAAGGTTTTTTAAATACAAGTTATAATAGGAAAATTATAAAAACTATAAAACAGCAAATATTGTAGGCTTTTGGCCAGAACGCATCCTCAAATTCACGGGGCTCCACCTGCAGGCAGCTTAACTCCACCTTATTCTAATCAGCACCAACTGGTTCCGCCTTTTGAACTTAGTTTTGCGTCTGGTGTTTGAAACAGCGCTGGCGCCCATTATTCGCACCACCGCACGCGCCAAGTTAGCGCACTTCGTAAGATAGCGCCCATAGTGTGTTTTTATAACAATTTAGTAAGAAACTAGAACATATGCAGATCAGTAATTACCTTTTGTTCATTGCAAACAAAACTGATCTAAAACAGCTTGGTTAGAAACAGCTCTACTGACTTCCTGTTCAAAACTGCAGAACTGATAAGCCCCGCCCCTTCACTTTAAAATGTAACTGTAAGAAGCAACGGCTTCTAAATAACTATTTATTATCGTTGGAAAGTGGCTATGGGACAGTTTTGAACCATATAAGCTTCACTTTGTATTAATCTTTTGAATTATAACAAGTAAGTACAGACAAGTGGGAGGGGATAGGTGGTAAGTGAGAACAGGGATTTTCTGATCACTTGAGCTCCAGCTGACGAACATACAAGATTACTCAAACATGCAGGAATCAATTCAAATATAACTTTGAGGAAACTAATGATGAAGGGAGGCATCTTATCAAGGTTAAACTCTTTGAATAATACACATTACAAAAGGACCCCTTTAAAATTATTGAAGCAATTAAACACAGAGAACTTTTTTTCTAACATTTACCAAAAAGTTTGTCTCATCTGTCCAAAGGACATTCTCATTTTTGCAAATTCCAGTCATTTCAGGGACCAGTGGGAGTTTTCCTTTAACAGAGAGGTACCACATGTGTAAGTCTACAGATAAAGTAGTGTAAATTAACCAATAAAACATTTTCTAGGAGCAGGCAAAGGATCTTCTTAACCAAAGATGCCTGTGACAAAAGTACAGTTCATTTGTAAACTTAAAATATCAGACATTCACTAAAAAGGGGCTGGATACATTAAAAACCCACTGGTTTCCCTTAGGCCTTCTTTAGAGTGTGATTAGGAGCAGATTGGACAATGTTGTGTTTCCACATGAAATAATACACTGCAGCAGGACAAAAACTAAAGAAAAGTGTATTGTGTGGCCCTAACAAGCACATTTGTTGAGTGGAGTTGGTGCCATAGTTATATTTTTGTCTCTGAGCCGAGGTGTAAGTGGCTCAGTGTTCTTGAACCAGGTCGACCCACACAAGCCCCAAAGCTCACCACTTTTACCTAATGACTTCTGCAGTCCAAACCCAACTGCAGCTTTCAAGACTTTGGCATAATTTGAACAGATGTCACTCAAACCACATTTCTCTGCCTAATGCTCTGCCCTCTGCTTTTCTAATGCACAATTAGGAACTCGGAGCTTGAGTAAAAAAAGGTCTCCAAAACTCAAACACTGCTTTATGGTTCATTTATAACAAACATATTTACGGACTAATTGTTGTCTTGTCTTAGTTGTCTTATTGTCTATTTGAGGGCAATTTGACCATGTTCAGTATAATATTTCATTCATTGAGTTGTGTTATAAAAAGTTGCTGTCTGATGTTGTGGGTTGTTTTGACTAGTTCAGAGGAGTGCTGGACACTAGTTTTCAAGGTGCATTGTGGGAGCTCACACTGCTTTTCACCTGCTGGACATTCGGACAACACTAAAAATGACACGAGCCTTAAATAGACGAGGTAGGAACAGTGTGGACAAGGCAAGTGTGGACTGCAACTTGTCAGACTTTACTTCAAGTATGTCAGAGGAAAAATAAGAAAAATCAGTCAATTAAAATATGAAGTTAAATATGAAGTCTGTTCTTGTTTCTTAAAGTTTGAGTAACTAACTTTTTGTGTTGCAAATTAGTAATCTTTGTGTGTTTTTTTAAAATAAAAAATAAAAGATAATTGCAGTAATGTGTGAAGCACTGAACTAGTTATGTGTGCAAATACCGTGACTGTGCTGCCACGATGGTCAAACGCTGTCAGTGCATTTTCAGTTCATGCCCGCGTCACATCGAGTTGACGTGACAAACAAGCCGCCCAGGTGGGATAAATAAACTTCTCCTTCTGATATTGTTGCTAAGGCAAGTTAGAAAGCGGTCGCTCGTTGTGTGATTACATCTTCAGTCATTTGGCCCAGCCAGCTAAGCATGTGGTACGAGGTACAAAAGACTTGTGCACAGCCTCAGGGCTGTGAACTTCTCCTCACATCAGGATCACTCCAACACAAAACTCACATCACTCACAAGCTCACTGCCCATATCTGGTGCTGTCGATCAATGTCTGTTCACACCCACTGGGCGTCTCTTAAAAGACCTCCAGGCATGTACCACTTTAGCGAGTCTGTTTGAGGTTCAGTTGTGTGCGGAGTAAGTCTCTGACCTCACTTTAAAATCTTACAGTGAAGAGGTGGGGCTTATCAGTTCTGCATTTTGTCACAGGAAGTAATTGGACCTAAACAGTTCTAAACAGTTTTATATCAATTTTGTGTTTTACAAAAAAAAAAAAAAAAAGGCAGCTGTGTTTTTAATGACGAAGCAATATCAGGACAGAAATAAAAACAGTTTTGCATATGTTCCTTTTAAATCAAATGTTCCCAAGGTTTTCTTTGTCCCTTGTACACATTGAAAATTATTTTGCTCTTTGTGGACCTCCAAACCTCAATAAATAAATCTGTTTACTATAATATATTACAGTATTAATTATATAGCATTTTGTTTGATTATGTTGATGTTCCGAATGCTACTTAAGGATGCATAGTGTACTGTAAAGCACATTTCAAACCAAATATCCATTTTTATCTTGTTTTGTGATGTGAAAACCATTCTAAGCAGCTCCTGATAAGTGCTCACAAGGGTCTGCGTAACATTGCTTTAAATGAGGAGGACTGCAGTGTTTTGTACAGTAATCCACTACAAACAACTGAAACCAACAACACAAATAGATTTAATACATCCCAAGAGCAGCGTGGCCAATCCTCTAAACTCTTAGTGGGAAGATGTTCTCATTATAATTCTGTTAATTGAATTTTCAGTCCGAAATCTCCCAATAATGTGATGCAGAGGGCTTTCTGAATGTAGAAGGAGCAAGCTTCCAAACCCACACACCTCCCACATCTGAGTCTCATTTACATTTCATCCCTAAACAACAAACACAAGACGAATGCGTTAAGACTGTGAGCTCATGTTCATTTGTAAACAGCACAAAACACTGTCAAATGTGCAGCGTGGAAAAAACAAGCCTCACTGTGTTACTTGGGCAGCTAGCGGGCTGTGTTACGAGTCAGGTCTGTAGAGAGGCAAGCACAGTCTTATTTCTGTCAGGGAGCTGCTTTTTCAATAATATAGCAATAAACATGTTTATCTTGTTTTCTTTTTATTACTCAAATACCTTGAAAAACACATTCTTTCTGTGAGCGAGTGTGCCTCTTCACAGATCTTATCTGTCCTGGCTTGCTAATGTTCCATTTTGGCTTGTTTCCATGGTAATGGCTGAGAGAGTGTCCTGGTGCATGGCTCAGTACACTGGTGTAGTTATTAATTAAATATATAATTACAAGTATTTTGTACTGTTAGTTTGATTGGTCATCTCAGCTTTATTTGCAGCTTTTTGTCTTAGACTTTCCTAATTTGATCCTTTTGCTCGATCGTATAGCTGCCAGCTTGACTATATTTTTTATTACTAAAGGAGACCTATTGCGCTCTTTTTTTTCCCCCCTATTTATTTAGAAATAAACTATGCTATATACAGTAGATCAGTAACTTATATTTTGCTTTTTGTACAACACAAAAATTATGTAAAACAGCTTAGAAAGAGGTCCAACCAAATATACCATTCATTCCATTCATTTACTTCCTTTTCAAAACTGCCGAACTGATAAACTCCACTTTGTTTTTTGTTTGTTTTGCTTTGCTTGTTTGTTTGTTAAGATGTTAATGTAGAAACAACAGATTTTAAGTGTGTAATTTTAATTGTTGTAAAGTTGCTATGTGACTTCTTTGAACTATACATGCCACAATCACAATTAAACACAGACAAGTGGGCGGGGAAATGTGGTAGGTGAAGACAGTGTTTTTCTGAGCACTCAATCACAGACTACTCAAACAAGCAGGAATCAGTCTTAAAAAAACATTGGGTTACTAATGATGAGAGAAGACAGTTGTGACAACGTTAAACAAAGAAAATCAAATTTTACACAATATGTCTTCTTTAACACAATCAGGTTAAACATGTATTTGTCACTTGTAGCCTTAGAAATTGGATTTATACAGTGCTTTTCATGAAACCCAAAGACTCTTCGCATGTTGCATTATTCATTCACTCCTCACTCTGTGGAGCTAAGTTCCTATTTTTCCCTACAGCTGACCTTGGACAGACTCATGTACGTGAGGCTGCCATTTTCGGCCACTTAGACCACCACCAACCAGTCACACACGCACATACACCAGATCCAGGCAATGTGGGTGAAGTGTCTAATCCAGTCGTCTCTCTGTGACTCCTGAGGTTCCAGCGGTGTCCATCCAAGTACTGCCCAGGTCCAACCTGCTTAGCATGTGATATATGACAGAATCAGGCTTTGACAAACTGGTATCATGGGTCGAATAGAACCTGTTGACAAATTTTCATAACATGCATTTTTAATATCTGTCTTTTCACAAACATATTGAGATATAATGTAAATGTAGTATGTTTAGTACAAGATAATGACAGTAAGTCATTGTTGTTTGTCTTCATGTTTCTGTAGTCATAGAGCAACATTTGTGTAGAAGCATCTAAGCAAAGCAAACTGTAAACTCAAACATGGTGCTTTAAAGCTGCACTTGAAGCTAAGATCTTCCGAGTCTTGACTTGTAATTTCCCACTGGAACACTCCTCCAACTCGGGAATTCTCACTCGAAAACTAGGAGAAAATTTCAAAGTCCAGTACAGAAAATCAAACTTGCTTCCTGTGTTGGTGAGAAACAAACTTCCGACAACCACATTTTAGATAAATATTGTGTATTTTCTCTTCATAGTAGTTCCTTTCTACTGTTAAATGTCTGTTAAAGTGTGTACTATTAAAATATCACTATAAAATACAAAAGCACAGTAAAATCCCTTGTAGATCTTTTTCCTAAATTGCACAGCTCTATACTTTGTGCGTTAATCCTGTTTGATTTAGTGTCCGTGTCAGGTCCTTCTGAGCTGAATATGTTAGTCTGACCATACATCGTCCTTCGGGGAGCTCCGTCCATCACTGTCTGTCAATTAGCCCATAGCTCTTATTTAACAAATCCTGCTGCACATGGCCCGGGGCACTAACGTCGGTGTGATGGATCGGATTTACCATGGCTGCCTCCTCGAAGCTGCTCTGATGCTGTTGTAACACACAGGACCAAAGAGAGAGCTTAGGTGTGGATCAAACAGTCATACAAATAATAAGATTTAGATTTAAAAAGGTTGTGTTCATTTGATTATGTCTTAATCTCAGATGGAGGGTTTGTTCTCATATAACTCAATGGGAAAAACATTGCTTTAAAATAAACAAATAAAAAATTACAATAATTTGCCATATAAAGTCAATACAAGAAAATGAAATACAAACTCTGATGCTACACTCACAAACAGAAATAGCTGACTAATCTAGAACAGTAATTAATGACGGGCAGAATACACTGCAAATGTTTTTACTTAGAGAACACTGAAGACCTGCACTAAAATGTATTATTGTTTTTTGTTGTCCAATCAGAATCAAAGTCACTCTGACGATGAATTGAATCATGCATTTATTTCTAACTAAAAATAATCTTTATCAGAAATCAGAGAAGGTCACACATGCATCCAAGACCTGCTCTGTAAAATCTGATAAACCAAATAAACTCGAACATGTGAGGTAAAACAAATCCGCTAAATGATTTAACTAACTCAGACTAATTAAGGTGTACAATACTGAATCAGTGAAAGATTGTATTCATGTACTGGATGTATAAAGCACTTAACATGACATTCCAAATGCTTAATATTTTGTATTATCCATTCATTACACCTTTGATTGTGGTAAGCTGTTATAACCACATCTGCCCTGGGACAGACTAATGGAAGTGAGGCTGCCACACATCAGATCCATACAGGCAATGTGGGTGTTGTGCTTTGCCTCAGGACAGTTTCTCTTCTACTGTGTTGCTCCTGAGGTTCCAGCAATGTCCCATCCAAGTATTGCCCAGGGGTAGCTCCTGAGATCTGATGGGATTAGACATTGACAAGATGGTTTGGCCACTGATCAATTACAGTGGTCTCTCGCTCTAACGCAGTTCACGTTTCATGGCTTTGCTGTTCGCACATTTTTTGTGTGCAATTTTGCATTGTTTTTCACAGTCATATAGACGCACTCTGTGCTGCATGCTTTGCTATCAAACGCACTTCAGCGCATTATTAACTGTACAAAAGACACTAAACATAACCTGGCAGGTTATAAACTGAAATTATTGGTAAAAAATGCAGAATACTACTTGAAGGGTTTCGCCTTTCATGGGTTATTTTTGGAACATACCCCCACTATAAACGAGAGACCACTGTAATCACATCATAACACGTACTGAGAAAGTCAAACACTTAGGTCTTACTTGAATCCGATATCTTTAACTCACTTAGGAAGCCAGTTGTTCTCACTTTGTCTTAATTCAACTGTAGAGAATGTTTTATGGAATTGCTTCACTCACATAAACTAATTTAAAGGTTAAATCAACTGAAATTAATCAAATGTTTTCATTGTTTACATGAAGTTCAAAGTCTAAATCAGGTAATCAATCACTTTTAGTCCCCTGAGTTGGGGAAATCAAAATGAAAGAGTAAATGTTGCAGACAGCCAAATCAGTATTCTGGATCTGTGTCTGTTGCCTCTGAACACTCTCTATTATTGCAAAGGCTCATATCTGCTTTGCTGTTGTTAGATTTCTATATCCTCACACTTCTGTACTTTAAGCCCTAAACACCCGGCTCTCTGTGACGTCTCAGGGGTCCTGCTCCTTCAGTTCAGTGTCGCTGAATCTCACTTTCTCCAAACCCACTGGGACTTCCTCAGTGTCAGGCTTTGGTCTCTGCTCTGTCTGACCGAGTCACAAACACAGGAACAAAGTGAATCTCAAATGTACGAGGTGTCCCTGAAGCAGCAGACCGTGTGACGTTCATGCTCCTCAAGTTCTCCCAGTTTCTCTCTGAGGGCCAGTTAACCACCTCCGGTCTGACTTAGCATTCAACTCCTAACTCTAACTTTCTATAAATTAACCATGTAGTTTCAGTGAATAATGAACGTGGACATATATTTTGTGATTAGGCACCTAAAGAAAAGGGTCCTAAGATTGACCCCTGAGGCACACCACAAATCAAGGCCAATGCGTTTTAATACTCAATTCCCAATTTCAAAATACTTCCTGCCTTCTACATTCAACTTGAACCATTTTTTTCCCTGCCCTGATCAGTGGACTATAGTGACTCATTAGTATGTTTTTTCGAACAAGCAGCACACTACTCGCTGTTGACCGCTGCTCCTTGAATGAAAAAAAAAATTAAAAAAAGCCAGCAAAACTCAGATAAAAATGAATTTTTGTCCATCTGACATGCACATATCTATAGACTTAAGTTTTATTTAACTTGGACTGCATGTTAAACATGAAACAAACAGGATAATGCAACGTTTACAGCACAAATCAAAGTAAGCAGCTAACATGCAAAGTTGCTATGCAGCTAAAGTGAAGCTTTAGTTGCAAGAGTTTGGTTTATTTTTCCGACTCAGCAGTGCAATAAACAACTCTTTTATCATTTATCATTCAGCAGTGTTGTTTAAGATCTGATGCTCTGGGTTTTTACAGTTTGTGCATTAGCTTTCCAGATACATTGCTAAATAGTGTGGGTATTCAGACAAAGCTTATATGTAAAAGTTCAACAGTGTCAAAAGCAGAAGGATTAGGACACAGACTTTGTCTCTGTTCAGGAGGTTGTCGTTAGTTACTTTGAGAAGTGAAAAACACATTTCGCTGATACGGGCCTGTTCAAATCAAATATCAAACAGGCATTTTTCAACTACACAAACCTCATCTGTGCAATCAGTGTGTCTTTTTGTAAATAAAAGTCTTTAGTATGTTTGACCAAATGTCAACAGAACAACAGTGGACAGACATAAACCTTTATGTCTGACCAGGACAAACTGACTCAGAGGCCAGATGTTACCCGGCCTATTTTAATCAAGTCCCCTGTTTTTGAAAAGAAGTTTTACTCTCTATATTTCTTTTGCTTGACTTGGTTTTGGTGGATGTATTCACTTGTATTTTGACCATATCTCAATAAATGGACAATAAAATATGCTTGCAATAATGAGATTTACTTACCAGTTGTGTCAGACTGGTCAACTTATCGAGATGGGCTTTCTTCACTTGTTTTCGTACAACAATTCTATGGCCAAGTTTAGAAAGGTTAGTGATAAAAAGTATGGAGGGACAGAAGAGGGCTGGTTGCCATGGTAATGAGGTTATTTCTGTTGCTAAATGGACCTAAACTGTGTTTTTTTTTTTTTTTTTTTTTTTAATCTTAACCATTACCTGAACTTTTCCCTAAGCTTACCCATAAACCTAACCTTTTTCTTCAACTTACCAATTTTCCTAAACTTAACCACTGTCCCTCCAGACCCGACTATCTATCATTTACTGTTCAGAAATGGGACTTGGGTGAGTGTTAGCAACAATAAATTAAAAATAACTTTTCCTAATTTTAAACCAGCGGTTTTGATAAGATGTACCAGTTCGTCACCACTCGAATATGGCCCCCAAGGAAAAAGAATTGCCTACCCTTTTGCAAATTACAGTAACATTTTTGTAGTCTCACAGTGAGCAGAAAAGTTCCAGATTTCACCTTTAAGTGTTTGTAAAGTGCTTCCAGTGGTATAAACGGTACATAATGGGATGTGTCCATTTGTGACTCAACATGTTGTCGCCACAAATCTGTCCAATTCTAACCTAAAGTCTGTTAAAATACGTCTCACATTTCAGACTCAAAAGAAGCCTCACTTTTGCTGTCAGGTGCAAACATGCATTTAGCTGCTCTTTGACAAATTATAGTAAATTAACATTATTCTGTCATTCAGGTCGGCTGCAATCTTCTCAAATTGGTCCATTTCCAAAGTAACATTTTCTTTCCCGGAAATCATCTCTCACGGGGAAGGACCTGTACAGAGTGAATGCCTGATTCTGACAGCTCTTTATGAGATTTTAGAAGTCTATTTCTATTATCACTACAAAATGAAGTCTGGGACATTTTCACTGTGCACTTTTTAAATACATTTTGCCACATTGTTTCACCTAATCACCATCAAAATGATTAAAAAACAGCATCTTTAAGCAGCCCATCTCTCAATATTACAGTTAAAATGGTTCTTTCTTTGATAAACTTCATCAAACAGGAGCCACAGAGGACGTTTTTCTTCTGGAAAAGTTCACATTTCAAATCAAATGTCACAGTAGAGAAGCAGAAGGAGTTTATAAAGTTTCTGATTCCACTTTAGCCTCAGTGAGTCGACTAAAACAATGAAGAGGTCACTGCAGGGTCGGCTCTTAACATCTCGCTGCCCTGATTTTCCTCTCCATTTAGCAAACACTCTAAATCACTCACAATGTAATGTGAAGGAATAAATACAAGAAATTGAAGTGGACTTGAGAAAAAATGGGTTGAGATCTTTAGAGAAGTGTATTTACTTGAATCTTGGCCTTTCACAGTCTGATCTTTTATCCCTGTTGTCTACAAACAGGCTGAACAATGATGTGTGATACAAATCATACTTGTCCATCCATTTTCTTCCACTTTATCTGGTCATGGAGGCAGCAGTCTGAGCAGGGAGGCCCAGACTTCCCTATCCACACACACCCCTTCCAGCTCTTCATGGTAAATCGCGAGGCGTTCCCAGGCCAGTCCCCGGGGAGGCGTCCAGGAGGCATCCGAAAGAGATGCCTGAGCCACCTCAGCTGGCTCTTCTCGATGTGAAGGAGCAGCGGCTCTACTCCAAGTTCTTCCTGTGTAACTGAGCTCCTCACCCTATCTCTAAGGGTGCAGAAAAAACTCACTTCGACCGCTTGTATTCGCTTGTTCTTTCGTTCATTATCCAAAAGCTCATGACCATAAGTGAGGGTTGGGACGTAGATTGACTGGTAAATCGAGAGCTTTGCTTCTTCACCACAACAGTCCGATACAGTGGCCACATCACTGCAGACGCTGCACTGATCCACCTGTCAATCTCACGTTCCATCCTTCCCTCACTCGTGAACAAGACCCCGAGATACTTGAACTCCTCCACTCGAGGCAAGGACTCTCCACCCACCTGGAGAGAGCAAGGCACCTTTTCCAATCGAGAACCATGGCCTTGGATTTAGAGGAGCTGATCTTCATCCCAGTCGCTTCACACTTGGCTGCAACCCGTCCCAGTGCATGTTACAGGTCCTGGTTTTCAAGAAGCCTTTAGACTGTGTTTACAGTAGCTTCCATGTCGAAGTCAATTTAAAAGCAACTGTACGTTGACACCAGACAAGGAGGAAAAAAGTTGAAGTGAACATACCACACATGCAGCTAGAATGAAAGTGATGAGTTTGATAGCGATCTAAGAATCGTACCAGCCTTTCTGAACTGGACAATTCAGAATGGAGTGTTTTGTGAGGCTCAGCGGGAGAAGACTTACTTAAAAAGAAAACCAGCATGAAAACAACTCCAGCAATCTTTCTGATGAGCAAGCAATATTACACAGGATTTTCTATTAAGTTTACTCAAAATCTCATCTATAAAACACATTTAAAACTTGAAGTTGTATGTTCAAGGGACTAATCTTCATAAAGACTCATTGATGAGTGTTTTGTTTTAGAAACCTAAAGTTCTTAACATGTCCTTCCCCTTTAATTGCTATTTTAGTCAAACTTTGCCTAACTAAGCCCCTCAGAAGCCCCTGCCTGCGGTCCGTGCTCTCTCGTTCACAAACATGTTGCATACATTAGCCTAATCGCCCTCTGAGCCGCACATCAAAGCTGGTCTCTAAACATGCTCCAGTGTAATGTTTTAGAATGATCAGAGGTGAGTTGGTTCACTGTCATTATACTCCAGCAGCAGCGGCAGCCCTGGAGGAGAGCTCTCAGACACATTTTCTGTCCATTAGGGCCAGAGGAGCAGGGCTAATGTTGGGCCCAGCCGCTGATGGACAGAAACAAAACAAAACTCTGCTTTCATCTTTAGCACAGTCTTGTTAACACTGTCATTAAAGCTCCGGCTGCTGCCCCTGGTGGACTCTTCTGACATGACAGAGGTTTGGATTCGTCTTCATTTTAGGAGTGACAACAGACGCTATTTCTCTCTTTTAATACGTGTTAGTTTTTATTCTTTCATTCATATAGCTTATAGTGTATCTTGCTTTTCCCATGCATTTAGCAATAAAAGAAAGCTTAGTAATTCACATTGTGTTCAGAACAGAACTGATAAGCCCTTGTGAAATTCAATTGAAACATGCATTTTTACCCAGAATCCTCAACCAGCTGCAGGAAAATACAAGTGTACTCAAAATACATGAATCAGTTTCAAGTACATCTCTGAGTAAACGAGAGTGTTGTAACATGGCTAAAACTATATGTTCTCTTTAAAGAAGACATACTGTTAGTCATCTGTTTGTAAAAGTCTGGTCAGATCACTAATCAAGGCAGGGCCTGGTTAGAATTTGGATGGCAGACCGCTGGAACACCAGGAGCTCTATAGAGAGAATTGTGTTTGTGTCCTTAGGCAAGACTCTGAGCTCAGCTTGTCCCTGTGGGTGAGTGGTTCCTTGAAAAGTGGAGATTGTTATCTAAACATAAAACATTTAAACAACAGACTTGTCTTGAGCTTTCCTCTGACCAGCTCAGCAGCAGCAGCTTCTCTCTCGCTCTGCTGTGCACCTCGTCTCAGCTCTAATCAAAGGCCAACTGGCCACATGTCGCTCCTCTGACCCAGCTCAGCTCCGGCTGTCCAGTTTAGACTAAACCACAACTGACATTAGACAACCTTTTCCCAGGAGACATACTTTTGCTGAACTAAATCAGTGATAATTGAAACAATGGACATCTAAAGACACATTTACAATAGAAAAAGGCATGTAATAAATAAAGCTTAATATGACCTAAACTCCTCTGACTGTAACACCTGAGCTGCTGGAGACCACTGCCTGAGACTTTAGATTACTGACATGAAAGCTTAGTACTCTTTAACCTTGTTAAAATGATCACAGCTCTGCATCTGAGGTTGTGCTGAATCTGTGACCTCGAAATGATCGAAGGGAAAATGAATTCTTGTGAAATTGAATTTCTCACTTACATGAAATATCTAAATGTACTTTCATATCTTCTATCTGGTGAGTTCAATGAATGACTAAACCTATTAAGACAAAAAAACTGAACTAATATTATATTTGCAGGGCTTCATCTGTATTAAATAAGACTAGCCTGCAGAATGTGTGATGTGAACACAACCTATTAACCACCCAGATCTGACTACAGTTTCTCCTCTGATCTGGGGTCAGAGACTCATGTGGGACGGTCTTAAATACAGATTCAAACTAAAATAAATAAATAAATAAAAATGTTTGTGCCGGGGCTATTTTTGTCTTTGGTGTCACTTCTGATTAGGACACAGATTGCAATGACGCCTCTATTGATTAAATGAATATTCATTATTTACTGCCGCCCCCTGTGTGTGTGTGTATGCATGTATGTGTGTGTGTAGTGCATCCTCCTCTTTCTGCCATGGTGGAATTATCAACTGACCGGAGCAGAAAGTGAAGTGTTTATGTCGGATTTCTTACAGCGCAGCATCGTCTGAAATGTCAAATGTTTTAGCACTAAAATAATCAAAAAACATAACCAAAGTTTTGCACATGAATCATTGAATTTAAACTCTTCAACGTGCCTTATGTCAGTGTTTCCCAAAGTGGGGGTCGGGAAACCTCGGGGGGTCGCGAAGCAAAATCTGGGGGTCGCGAGATGATTTCTAGATTTAATTTTACATATATGACTTGGTTTTTAATTAGTTTTTATAACTTTAGCATGAGATTTGACCAGATTTTGGTCATATAAAGCATTAAACTACAAACATAAATGCATCTTAGCCCAATTTAAATGGTTTTCAAACTTGACATTTTGATTTTATTTTGCTGTGGGGGTCGCGAGTTAGTTACATCGTCATTTTGTGGGTCCCGGTCTGAAAAGTTTGGGAACCACTGCCTTATGTAACTGTTACTATGGTGACAAACAGTTGATGACACTGAGCTGAATTACTGGTCAGATCTATGGAGAGGAGACTCACAGCAACAATAGATTTTGAGTTTTGAATCCTGTTCTAACATTGTTCCTCGTCACAAACAGTTGTGTTTGTGAGATGCTATTCTCTCCCCTCTGAACCTCAGAAAACACTCTTATGAAGTCTACTGCGCTGTTTTTAAGTCCATGCATCACCCAGATTCATTTTGATAATTTCTACAGCGTTAACAGATCAGCAAAGACTGGTTTGTTAGGTTTTTCCTCTGTGTAATTTGCACTACAGACAGTAGATGAGTCTCTCATACAGTTGGTGACATGGGAAACACCAACCCAGTCTCTCTGAAATGTGTCCTTTTTTATGTACTGCTCATTTTTATGGTGGATGTAAAAATGTGTTTTTATTTATCAATATTAATGAAAATATTAATTCAAATTTAAATTTTGAATTAATATTAATACAATTTAATTCAATATTAATACAATTTTATGAAATCCTAATTCTTCCCAACTCCAAGCCCTAGGCCTAAATTACTGCTAAACCCAAAGAAAATATCTCCACTTGACTTCAACACAGCATGAAATAGAGACGGCGCACAGAAACGTACTCATGATATGTCAATAACGTATGGTAATGTACATTTAGTGAGACTGTTGTGCTTTATTGGTTCCACATTATATGGTGGTAAAACAGAATCATGTTTAAACATGGACTCGGCTCGATTGTGAACCAAAGTTGTAACATTGTCTCTTTCTCTGAACTGGCCCGGTTCTGTTCACAATACACTTTTATCAATCGAACCAGCGCTGTAGAGACACATCTGCCTTTGGCCTGCAGAGGCGCTGTGGGACAGAAACACGTTACACAAACAGCAAAGAAGACACCCGGCTTCTCTGCTACGTCAGCGGCTACGGCTCCATCCAAAACAAACACACTGCTGGACTTTATATTTTAGGTTTTATGGATCTTTTCCACAACTTCTCTCGCTCTCCGTTTGCAAATGAACCGCTCCAGGGCTTGATTTAACCGAGCCGAGACCGACTACTCCAACCGGACCAGATTTTGACATTTTGGTTCAAATTTTAGTTCATTTACGCTTTCACAATTACTCAATTGAATCGAACTATCCAGGCAAATGAATACTGATCCAAATTAAAAGTGTATTGTGTATGCTGACACCAACTATAGTGCCTCCACTCAATTTCACTTCACTCCAGATGGTTCCTGAGAAGCAGGAAGTACAATCGACCAATCAGTGAACAGAGATGAACCAGAGATGACAGATTTCAAATGTTCTTTTCCTCTTTGATATAGTGCCTTTAAATTTATAAGTTTACCTCACAGAAATGGCAAACGCTGACACACGTTTATACTTCCTGGAAAAAAAAACAAAAGTAGCAGTTAGGTAAAGCAAAAACAGTTCGCACCTTTAAGGAACTCGCTGATGCATCAGTCTATTAAAAAATAAGAATTATACAAACATTGTATACTATTGGTTCTTCATCATCTTACTTTTGAGGCCAAGTAATAATACCTGATGAAAGAGGATGAGCAGGTGGTGTATCCTTCAATAGAAAAACATGAATTTTTATCCTAATCCACATTAAATACAAGGTTGATATTCACATTCAAGACGTTTCTGTAATTAAAGATTTGCTTTTATAGAATCAGGTAAAGAAAAGCGCGATGAAAGAGCTTTTGTTTCTGTTCTGTTCCATTGAAAAGCTGCTCTGTGGACTCACTGTATTGACTTTGACAGAAGCTGCGCCTCCCTCTGACTCACCTCTTATTGGCTTCTCAACACCATTCAATAACAATTACATTTACTGTGTCCAGTCTTTCAACGTAAACCACACATCTGACCAGAACAGAACTCCGGGTCGTCATGACAACAGCAAGTGGGCAAGACATTTTGGCTTCCTGTGAATGTCCACACTATTCCCTGCTTTGGACACCACACAGGGCTCATGACATTTTTATTGGTGTCCGAATGTCCAACAGGTGAAAATTCCCCACAATGCATCAGGAAAAGCAGTGAGCACTGATGGTAACTAGAACGGTTACTATAGACGACAAGTGAGAAAAAAACAAACAGCGTCAGCAGGGTTCCTACCCGTCATGGAAAACCTGGAAAATCTGGAAAATGTGTAGCCAATTTTTCAGTCACGGAAAACACAATGAAAATGAAAAAAAAAAAAAATAATAAAAATATGTCATGAAAACTTTATTTTTTTTTCCTGGGAATTTATTGAGATCTACTCAGTGCGCAAACAAGCCAGATTTTTGTAATGCGAACTGCCGACTCTAAAAGGCCCTGTGTGTAAGCTAGTTGAAATTAAAAAAAGGCATTTTTAATTATATCCAAAATCTCATAGAGAAGACCCCAGACCTGCCTCACATCTCAGCAACCCAAACCAACAGTTCCCACAACCATTTCAACAGGAATTCTCATTTATCAGTTTTTCGATTGGCTGTTTAACCAAATGTTTTAATTCAGACTTAATTGAGATTAAATTCACAATGTTTTGAGAATAAAGTCAAAGCCATAAAAAAACTATATTTCAATATTAATCTTAAAGTTTTACGAGATTAAAGTTGTAATTTGGATCATGGAACATCTCTTGTGTGTTTCTATGCAAATATTTGACTCATCCAAGTCCAAGTCCTGACAGATATTTAGTGTAAAATTTTAAGTTTAATTTGCTAAAACTTAAGTTTGGTTTATACAATAGCTTCTCTTTATGGCTTCAACTTTATTTTTGTATTAATTTTTTTTTCTAGAAAAATAATACTTCCTTAAGCTTTGATTTACTTTTCAGAGAACCTTTAGCTTAATCTCGAAATGTTGAAAGTATCTTATGGTAGAGAAAATCTTTTATTATGGTTTTCTATATTCTGTCAAAGAAATGTGTTTTCAATAATGAGAATTTTGTTATACCAATGTTGGCAGTCTGGCCCTCCACCACTATTCTGGGTTTGGATATGGCCCTCAAGTCAAAGTAATTGTCCACCACTGTTTGAATTGAAGCATATATTTTAACAAAATAGGCTCAACAATAGTTTGATATTATTATCAATCATTTTTCTTCAGCTACTAGAACTTTTACAATGCATCAGAATGCACCAAAATGTACTTAATTTTTCCAAAATCTCTGAGGGATGACCCCCTGACCCCGGACTCATGTTTAACTAGACACAACATAACTGAATGAAGTAGACGAAAAAGCTTTTTTCAACAAGAGCCAAATGTTGAAACAGAGAATAAATGCGGACTGATCTAGGCCAGACACATACAGTCAACCTAAGAAAACGTTGATATGCAATGAAATCTACGTTTTATGTAAATATGTTACGAAAAACCAAAATGTACAATAACCACAAATTTTGGTTGAAGCCACGTGGCGACATTTTCTTTGGGTTTAAGGGGTAAATCTTAACCTACCCCAGGCCCCAGTCCTAAACTTACTCATGTTAGTGACATCAAGTCTGACGGTTGCATATGGAGTCAGGCTCGTGCCATAGTGCTTCTAATCAATTTCATTTCACTCCAGCTCTAGGTCAGGTATCACAGAACTTAAGACTGTTCTCTAAAAGCAGGAAGTACAGTCGTCCAATCAGCGAGCATTGTATATTTTAATTTGCAAGTTTACTACATAGAAATGGCAACAAACACTGAGACACATGTTTATGCTCTTCCAGGACAACAAATTGACAAAAATAATTGGTAAAGATAATCTTTCTGTAAAAATGTGGCTAAGGTTAGCTGCTTACGTGAGTTTGAATAAAAGAAATGCACATCCAGTTTGTTAGATTTATGTCAAAAAACAAATCTTGTCATATTTTATTTTATATATATGTTAGTTACAGATTTGACCAGTCTTGAACAGTTCATTTTTATCATTTCATGTCAGAAATACATGATCGATGATAAAAAGAAAAGAAAAGCTGAGTGTCTCAATGGCTTTGTGAATGAGTCACTGTAAAGTCTGCTGAAAAGAACAGAAATTGTGATTGAGACAGAACAAGTGTGGACATTCAGACACAGCCTTTGCCATCTGAACATGTGACACAACATTCTAGCCAGGGCTATTTAACATAAAGCCTGCTTGCCAAATCAGAGCCTCTAACCAAATATATCCTCTCTTCATTTCATCCAAGCTTTAGAAAATATCCAGCCATCCTTGCAATGTCTTCTGCTTTATCCAGGGTTAGTCATGGAGGCAGCAGTCTGAGCAAGGACACCCAGTCTTTCCTAACCACACACATTCTTCCAAAATAAGGCTTGTCCTCCTCAAGTTGGTGGAGAAATCTTGCCCCAAGTGGAGGAGTTCAGGTATCTTAGGGTCTTGTTCAGGAGATAAGAGATAAACAAGAAGCTGAGACGAAAGGCAAAGCTCTTGAGTTACCGCTCAGTCTACGTTTCAACCTTCTCCTCTGGTCATGAGCTTTGGGTAATGACGGAAAGGAAAAGATGGTCAAAATGAGTTTCTTCCACATGGTGGCTGAGCGCTTCCTTAAGGCATCCAGCCACCGTGTGGAAGCTGGACGTCTTAAGGAGTTTAAGATCTTTTGTATGTCAAACAAAGAACAAGCCAAGGACAGTTACAAGAATTATTAGTCTGACAGTGGCATCATGTGGCAGAAGAACAGAGACGACACAGACTTGTGGAGTGCAGCAGTGAGCGGAGAACAGTGTGTGTGTCACGTGATTGAGCCTCGACCTCGTGCACAAAGCGTTTATTTACAGAGGCAATGTTTCTTTTTTATTTTACATTTTAAGAGCCTCCATCACAATCCAGATGCAGCAGATGCTGTTTGTTGTAAAGGTTTTCGCCCTCATGCAGCAGGTGAACCTTACCATGATGCTCCTGACAAAATAGTGACTCACAGACATAAGGAGAGAAACGAAAAAAATAAAATAAATAAATAAATAAAATAAAATAAATCATTTACAAAAATCCCTACTCTGGCCACCCCTCTCTGAACATAGAGGGGCACATTGGGCTTAAAATTGGACAAATACTCCTTTAGTGTGCAGAAGGCTTTCGAGATAAGAGCTGCTCTTCCCTGTTGACAGGAGTCAGTTGAAGAGGCTTGGACATCTTTCAGATGAATTCTGGACGTCTCCCTGATGAGGTATTATAAAATATATTTGTTCTTATTTGGTTTCTGTTTTGGTTAGTACTACCTTAGTCCTGGATTGATATGTTAGTCTTTTTTCAGACCAGTCAGATAGTCTTGCCCTAGTTTAGTTCTGCCAGGGTCTCTGATCGGCAGTTATGTTGGCAAAGTCTCTTGTATTTTATTTTTCAACTATTTAACAATGTTAAAGCAGATCTAATATTAGAACTTTTGTGTTCGACACCAAATTGTGCTAAAAATGAAGACTCATTAAATTAATTTAGATGACCAAAACTAAAGATGCTTAAATGCCCATGTGTCATACATAGAAATTATCATCTTGAAACTGGCTCTTACTCACTGTTTCTCCTTATGACATCATCAAATTGTAGGACACAAACACAACCCATTGAACCCCTGCTGTCCTGTGCGTTTGATCCATTCACATTTCCTCACCCCTCTGTAAGCTGTGTCTCTTCTTTACATCTCCTCTTCTTTGGCTCCAAACACACTCTTTCAGCTGCCATCTTGAATCCCCAAACCACAGGAGTAGACTTTGCTTTTGAGTTCAGCCCAGTAAAGCCATTC
Source organism: Mugilogobius chulae (assembly GCA_038363315.1). NCBI lineage: Eukaryota > Metazoa > Chordata > Actinopteri > Gobiiformes > Gobiidae > Mugilogobius > Mugilogobius chulae. The sequence continues at coordinate 36,945,925 of CM076408.1, forward strand.
ATCAGGAGCCAGAAGTTGTGGCCGTGATCTGGCGCCGGTAGAAAAGTGCTTTGAGCTTATCAGCGGCAGATAACACATTAGATTTGGGCTTTTGAGAATGGCATATCCTCTGCAGCCCTGCCAGCTGGAAGCCAAATGAATGAAACCATTTTCTTGGACCCAAACTAAAGCTGACAGAGTAATGTCGGAGAGGCTGGGGTGACATGCTTTTAAAGTCATTGAGGAGCAGTGTTATTTCAGCATTTAGACACATTTGGAAGACGGAAAAGAGCAGAGTTTTTGCGATATGAGTATTTCAGCATTACAGCCATTATTGAGCATTATCCGAGGGAAAAGTAGAGTTCACAGTTGGAGGTTTAAGGATAAATGTAGTGAGATGTGCAAATGTTACCACACTGTCAGAGAAAAGTAGTCAGATGAAGGCAATGGCTTTAAAGGACAAATATGGTGCATTTTTGTGTTGTTTTCTTCCTTTAAACCTGCTTCTGAGTTAATAGAAATGTTATTGCTGATGAAATAGCCCACTCTAAATGTTCTGAGTCACTCATCCTCAGTATATGCCTGATTTCTTGTCTTTGTTTCATTATATTTCCTTTTATTTTTAGTTTCTTGCTGGGTGGACCACAAACAAAAGCAGAGACAGGGCTGCATAATTTCTGTCTTTGGGTTAAAAAGTTTAAAAACTATGGAGGTACATTTTCTTTTGTAAATTCAAAAATTACACTAAATTCTAGGTAAACTGTGTTTTTTGAGAGAAGCCTGAAGTAAATGTTCTCGGCTGTTACTTTAACCTGTCGATGATCCATATAATGAGTATTGGCAGAAATGGTTCTGCTGGAAATGTCAAAATGCCACAGGGACTTTGTTACGTGCTGCAGTGCGTGGAGAAAAGTAATGGACTTTATGCAGCCTGTGTGATCTGCCCAGTTTGTGTCTGCTGAAAGAATTTATCTGAGAAAACTTTGAATGATAAACACTGGACTAATGAACATGGGCATTTGAAAATGTAGACATTGCTCTGTCTTTTAGAGTACCAGCTGTGTCTTTAAAAAATCTGCATGAATCAGTCTAAAGCTACTCAGGCAGTTTAAAAGAGAAAAGGAAACATTGCTTATAAGTCTCCTTCAAGAATCACATGAAGGGTTTCCATTCAGAGCCCAAAAATATTTTCTAGGTAACATAGCCAGAAAGGTTCATAACCATAAACAATGTGGTGGTGATGATGATATTTCTTGCATTCTGATCAATTCTGACTGTCGGATCAAGTGGACAACGTACTGGTTGATTAAACAATAAAAAAAAAAAAACATCTTTAGTTAAAGTAGTAATAGAACAAAACAGAAAGATTTATTGTCATTGTCACAAAGTACAACTAAATAACGTTTGGAGTGAGCACCCCGGGGCGCTGCACCTTTTGAGCGCCGCCACTCACTCTTCCAAACATAAAATTCAAAGCAAAAAAAAAAAAAAAAAAAAAAAAAAAAAACACAAATAATACACCATGTTTCAGTGTAGAAAAGAAAGATATTATAGACCTCTGAGCTTCAGACAAACTTTTTGTAGGGCATTATGTATATTGCTGACCTTATATTAGAAATTGTAATAAAACTATATAGTTTGTGAATTATTTTATGGCTGAAACTTTTCTAGGTGTTCTCATGGCTTGCATGTCTTTACTGACAGATTTTTTTCTCCAACCCAGTTATACCATACATCGTCACTTTGCATTGTTGACTATGCTAACGAAAGTTTATATTTTAAAATATTTACTTAAGGGATTTGCGTAAGGCTAGGGTTAGAATAAGGTAATTTGGTTAAGTTTAATTATTTTAGAAAGGTATGCTAACCAGGAAGTGGCATAATTGTGTTGGGGAAAATAAAGACGCGTCTACACCATGCCATGACAAATTATGTGTCATAATGATGCTTCTGCCTTATTGTGGCGCGTTTATTGCACGCCCTTTTATGCGTGGCATAGACAAACGATTGGGTTGAGGACAAACAGGAGATTATATTTGGGGTTAATGGCTAGGTTTAGGTCTGAAGTTACAAAAATGTGTAAGTTTAGGTCTGCGCCTCGAAATTGGTTAAGGTTAGGATTAAGATTGTGTTAGTATTCATGAATAATACATTTCATCCACCAAAGAAATGAACTGGGGCAGCAAGAGAAATGACATGTTTCAAATTGCCTGGTATAGACACGCATATCTATGAGAACAGGCTGGTGGGACCCTGACATATGTTTTAGTAAAATGTCCAGTCACATCTTCTGTCTGAACAGTTCAAATCACATTCACATCTCCATATGCAACTTTTGTATGCAACGATCATATTGAACCAGCAGCTAATTGATCTGTTTTATCTTCACACAGAGAGCTGAGTTTCCATCGATCCAGCCTTGATGCGACGCTGTTTTTACATTATTTTACGCCTCTATAAACTGAACAGTAAATGACACAGTGATGGCGACTCTGTGCTGATACCGGCACAACTTTTACCTGTTAGTCTAAACACATTGATTAGCCACGCTGCGTTTTGGGCTGCGAAGGAAAAATGAGATTGTACAGAAACAAGTCGATACAGATAGAAAATTGCACTTGCATTACCACTCCAGTTTATCACTCACATCGATGTGTGCTTAACTGCTGTGTCTACACTCGCTGTACTGGGGCATTAAAACTCCATAGCTGTGACAAAATAATTGGTTTAGCTATTAAAATTGTAATTGACTGTCTTATTTCTTGTCTGCAAGCAGTTTATTCGAAATAGGATGAGAGGTAAAGAAGTTAGACAAGTCTTTTATGCCATTTTCAACCTCAAAATTCAACCAATAGTAGATTGATTCTATAATAATAATCTTATTTGGAAAATTAAAGTGACTATAAATTATACTTTTGTATGAATCAAGAAGAAGTTTTTGAAGAACAGTTAAGAAATAGGTGAAAAACAGCTAAGTAAAACAGATTATTTGCAGTGTTGCAGTTAAAATGTTCTGAATCTCCAATTGTCGTTAATTGTAGTTGAACATAAACTTAACTTATGTAAAACAACACAAACACAACAAAGACTTACGTTTTTTCTAATGTTTTCCTCAGTCAGAATGTTGAGAAGCATTGTTCAAATATATAAAATATCTTTGTCAATTTAAAGAAATTTGTTAAGAGTTTTCAACTTGGTTAATAAATACAGTCAGCCCACCAACAAACCTCCGTGAGGGAAAGAAATTAAATGTGGTTGTGACTCGACTTGAATTAGTTGTGCTAAATACACATTTAATTCACTAGAAAAGGTCTTAAAAGAAGTAAAAAGTTTAACCTTCCATGCCTTAACACAGATTTCCCAACTCGACTCTCCCACTCAACAGGCCACGCCCACAAATATGACGCGTTGCCAACTGTGGCTAGAGTGATGTCATCTTTAATAATTCTGAAGTAAAATTTGATTGGCAAATCGATTAATCTGGGATGAGATTTTAAAATGTTTGGACAAATCTTGAATCTACTGATCTTAACTGTGTTCTAGTGAAAAAAGTCCTCCAGTCTGTTTTAAACACCGGAAACAGTTTGAAAACAAAAAAAGAATTTAGTGTGACAAGATTTTTTTTATTTTTTTATTTTAACATAATTAATTCTTGTATATTAACAAGTAACTGTAAATTAAAGTTTTACATGAATCAAGAGTTTGTGACAAAAAACCAAAGATATTTTGAGCTTCTAAACTGATGACAGAAGAAACACATTTTAATGAACCTGTAAACATAATTCAACAAAATGGAATATTATTGTGTAGTTTTGCCCCAATGTATTAATTTAGGCAGCTTTCTAGTGTGATGTCATCATTTATAGAAAGTACATTTAATAATGGCTAAATTGGAGTTTATAAAAATCTTTACTAAAATATAAATTCAATATTCTTATCATCTATATTGTTCTTAGTTGGGTCTTTTTACTTTCTCTAAAGACAAAAGAGAAAAGCAGTTTGCAGAAGTAGGTGAGTGAGTGTTAGAGCAGTTCACAGCTTGAGAATCCTGTCTCGTTTTCTCTTGTTCTTGTTTCAAACTGAAAACAAGCTGGTTCATGTTCTGTGTCCTGAGCACATCTGTGTGATCTCTGTGACGGTCCATCTCCTGTGTGTTTGTCGGAACTGAACTGTACATGTCCTGACCATGAAGTAACGTTTAATCACTAACAATTTCTGTGTCTTTTAATTTCAAATCAAATCTATTTTATTTTTGTATAGCCTAAAATCAAAGTAATCTCTAAGCACTTCACAAGATTGTTGATTTAGCAAACACCAATGGTAGAAAATAAAACAATAACTATTCAGAAACAGTGATTGATCAAGCATGTCAAAGCAGATTAGAGTAAACAAGCAAATCCCCCTGTCCTTAGACCCTCCTTCTTGCCTTCCCACCTCTTACCGGAAGCACACTTTGTACCTTTAGCTTTACTTCTCTTACATTGCTTTATTCATTTTGAAGTTTTAATTAAACATAGATGAAACTGTTAAACACAAAACCCTGTTACAGATTTCAGCAAAGCAAATTATTGTAAAATAAGATTATTGCTGTTTCGATGTCAGAAAATGCCTGATTAAGCTAGTTCTGGCTGCTAACTGTTAGCCTAACCCTAGAGAACCCAAGACCCCTTTTCTTTTTTGGAAAATTATGAAACATGCTTTAAATGATTGCTCTAAGTTCACTGATCACCAAAATATCCACTTTTTAAATTTTAACCCTTTATTCCCTAATTTAGGGTTGGGGTCAAATTTGACCCATCGAGCTTTAGGTGTATTTTTTCAAGTAATCACAGTATCAAATACTGTTATTACAAACTATTTTAAACCCAAATCTTTTTTACTTCTTTACTGGTCATATGATTGTCTACAAGGTGGGTGACAGAGAGCAGCAGGTTGAAAAGTTTGCAACTCATTACGTTTGCTATATAGGTCCATACTGAACTTTTTTTGTCGTACTCTTGACATAAAAAACAAATTCTATCTTCAGATAAACTCCATGAACTTGTTCTGTCTCCTTTATCAAAATATCTACATCTGCCACATACTTTTGAGCACTGTGTAGATTGGTGTGTATGCTAAACATAATTTTCCAACATATCAAGGGAACCAAAGCGTCAAGAGTAAATCAGTGGCATGTCTCTCATGGTATCTTGTTACGACTAAAATTGTTCACCTTGAAAGTTCACATTGGGCAACTCAAGGCCTTTTTTGCCACCTGTAAGATTTTTCATTATGATTTGGCTCTATTTGTGGGCTTCCACTCTTTACAAGTGGCCCATCTTCATCACTGGATGAGTTATTGGACGCGTCACTGTCATGGGCAGAAGATTCACCACCATCACTTTTTTTGTGGTTGAAACAGTTCATCCGAATCACTAATTAATAAGAGCCAAATCACTACAATGAGTTTCAAGTTGTTTCCATTCTTGTCTTGCAGTGAACTTTCCCCGTTGCTTCTCCTGTACCGAAAAAGGACCAAAAAGGACCATAGTCCCTGAAAAGAAATTGTTATTTACTTTATTAGCCACTGGCCCTGAGCTATCAAGGTGACTCAATAAAATATATAATAGAAATGAATTTATTTCAAGGCTCTACAAGAAAAGAGTGTCATCATTCTTTTCCCACAAAATCTCTCAAAAACCCAAAGGGTCATTTTTGACCCAACCTTTTTTTAACCATTACACCCAAAGAGTCATTTTTGACCCATCATTTTTTGAATTGGCTCAGAGTTGCTGATTTATCAAAAACATATATAAAACGTATTTCTAGTCATTCTGCAAGCTCTTACAAAATAGATTAACAAAAAATATGCAACTTTCTCAATTGCTGGTTTGCTGAGGAGACGAGTCTGTTTGGGTAAATTTCAAGCTAAAAAAAACAGCATGTGGTCAACAATTTTGACACCACCATTTTGGCTAGTTGTAGTTCAGTTATGATCCACTAGGTGTCTCTTTGCATGGGCCAGAAGTGGCACTTTGGGCTTTTAAAGTTAAAATGGATGAGTTTTTTTAATGTTTGTTCATTTTGGGTAGGAGCAATTACCTGCAGACAAATTTGACCCCGTGGGTTCTCTAGGGCTAAAATAATGATAAATAAATGTGGCGTTTGGGTATTGTCCTGACGAACGTTTGTGAGCTACTTTCATAAATATCAATATAAATAAATAATATTAACTGTACACTTACAAATAATGGTTTTAAAAGATGCCATTTTGGCCTGCGCATGCGTAGTTGCACTAAAAGGTACAAAGTGTGCAACAACAAGGCCACATCTCTGCTCTTCTTTTAAAAACGAAAAGCAGCAGAAACATGTACATCCACAGTAGCTGCCATCTTTGTTTTGAACCGTCCACTCACCTGCTGCCAGGTTGGATAAAACCCAATTTAAATCTGCATTAAAACAGTATTTAGGAACCAATGGTAAAAGCACTAGTTGTCAGACTCATTTGGACAAAGGGCCACATTGGGATCGTGGTTATCCTCAGAGGGTCGGTTGTAACTAAAATTAACCTTACTAATCTTTGTCACACTACTCAATTTTTATGTTGGTATAATTATTTAAGTGACAATAAAGAATATACATTTGCATTAGCCTGAAAAATGATGTACTCTTTAAGTTTCAAACAAATCATTTCATGGTTAAGAATCCTGGTTATATATCATTGAAGAAGCCTTGTAAGACCTGGAGGGCTGCATACAATAATGTGGACATTACATTGGTATTCTTTTAAATTAAATTGAACCCATTAATAAAAAATGTATAGGCCAATTAGTTAAGATAATCTTCACTCTAAACCTTTGCTCTCTGTTGCTTCCAACTTTCACTGAATTCCTTCCGACTGAAAACTGCAGACCTCTAACAGTCTTTTTTTTCCAGCTGGAGCGTGTTCATAAATAAAAGAGGATTCCCGAAGGTCAAAGGTTAATGTTAAACCTCACGAACGACATCATCATGAGTGAATACACAGGCTGAACTTTGAACCGTACAGGTCGTCGTAGTAACTGAATGCAGCGTGGAAGCTAATCGGGCTCATTAGCATTCAGTGGCCTGTATCTGGAGACGATAGTTCAGGGTCATGAACAGGGACAGTCCACACACAGAGGAGGGCAGCAGCGGGGTTTGGTTTTGTACGAAGGCTGGGTAAAGACCTGTAGTATTTTTTTTGTTTGTTTTTTTAGGATAATATAAAACATAAAAGTTTTCTATAGAGGGATTCTTTGTTTTTCAACACAGAGGTTGAGAGTTAGCAGAAAGAGCTGCAGCTGATTGACACAAGTCATAGCAGCAACACTAACCATCTCTGTTGTCTGTTAAATACAATAGTTTATCACAAGTTATGCTGCTAAATCAATATTTGGGAATTAAATTCAACCAATATACGTATACATACGTTACATTTAGGTGAGTGAAAAAAGCAGGGAAAAACACAACTTCAAGCTGCAGAAGCCAGAAGTTTCCCTGGGTTCGTATGAAAAGTCCTTATCATGTGAGGCCTTTTTTTTTTTTATTTTATTTTATTTTTTTTAAATGACTCCAAAATAATATATATTGAAAATAATACGCAGGTATTTTAATAAAGTCCTGCTCCTGCTAAGAGGCTCATCTGTCTCATGTTTGATTTGACTCACAGAACAATCTCATTTATATGAATGAGAGATCTTTCATATACAAACAAGCTGATCTGCGCGGCACAGAGCCGTGTTACAAAACAGTGTTACAAAACAGAAGAGCGCGCCATGAGACGGGAGAGTGGCAGAGAAGAAAGCAGCACGTGAGAACACAACAGGAACAAGCGCGGGAGAATGGGACGGCCGGGAGATGCGATCCACCAGTACTGCCCACGAGATGCGGCGGATCGCAGCGATGGTGTCTCAAAACGGCACGCAGGACCACGCATGTCAGGCAAGCACATGTACAGAAGGAAAGACAAGGCAGAAGGTGCTTGTCCTTACGCGGTCTGGCGCTGAGATGTGCGCAGGAGGAGCGAGTACAATTAATGGATGCGTCAATTTATTTTGACGCGATTAAAAGAAAAAATGAACGCACTGTTGTAACGCGATAATTTTCCCAGCCCTAGTGAAAAGAAAAAAACGAAAATTGTCTACTTTGTTACAAAGACCTTGAGTGATACACTATTTTACCCCACCTCTATCTGTCTGTCTGTCTGATTGATTTAGCTACTGTATGTGTATCTCTATCTCTACATACTGTATGCCGTAGCAGAGCTGTGTATCTGATATTACTAGCAGCACTGGTTCTCCTCAGGGGACGGTCCTCTGCCCTCTCCTCTTTACTCTCTGCACCACAGAGTTCACAGAGTCAGTCTGTCTCTGAGGAATCTGTCTTTGCATCAATGGAGTGAGTGTTTGCATCAATGGAGCGAGTGGATTCTTAACTCTCAACAGGCTTAGATAAAAGGAAGCTACAGCCATTCTATGTCAAACTGAACATATTATTCATTCTAACGGCTTTAATGTTCTTTTGCTTTGGATTATTACTTTACCAGGGGAGACTGCACACTTGTATCTGTGACGGGCTTAGCCTGACCAGCCAGTGTCTCGGACTTTCTCTGTCATAGCTTTGAAAGATTTACCAGGCAAGTGCAAAGGGACAGAGGATTTTTAGCTCAAAGGACTTAAAGGAGACCTAGATGTAAATGCTCTTTTCTGAGTTTGTAACAGTGTTCTCTCATCATTAGCTTCCTCAAAGTTGCATTTGGATTGATTTATGCATGTTTGAGTAATCTTGTATTGCCATGCAACTAATGGTCAAGTTCTCAGAAAATCCCCGTTTTCAACTACCACCTATCACTGCCCACTTGTTTGTATTTACTTGGAATCTGAGTCAAACAATGTAGGGTTCAAAATTGTCATACCACTTTCCAACAATACAAAACATTTATTTTAACAGTTGATGCTTAAAACTGGTCACACACTACACAATTTTTTTCTCATTTCCTTGTTATTTTCAGTTGCACCTCACGTCTAGTCATGATTAGTTGAAGCTAGGTGCAGTTGTGTCACTCGTGTAGTGTGGACTTGTTTGTAACTGGACTCATTTTCTAATCGTGTCGTTTGGAGGAGACAAACACGAGACTACACTCGAGTTGCAGTTTATTAAACATATTTGAAATATAAACCAGATTTTTGCCTCGCTCCTCTGCTGTTTACTGTTTATGATCCTCCTCAGGACAAATGCGACCAATGAAAGTTCTGAGCTGAGGAGACACATGGAAACAAGATATGAGATTACATTTCTAAAAAGAAATGCGAGGCACAGAGTGAAATGTCTCCCTAAATATCAAATTGAGTTAAGAAATTTTCACTTATGACCAAAACAGCACCAACTCTGCTTTTTGAGAGAGCTAGCTAACTCGCACCAATTGTGCCGGGATCTGGAGGGTCACATGACCCATTTAACCAATGAAAAGTGTTTTCTGATGGAAAAAAATATATATATCATTAATTACGTTAAAACAAAACCAGTTTTAGATTTCTGTCTAGTAGAAATTGTTAGACAGATAGTCCATTAGCACTCATCTGGCAGCATGCTCCACGCAGAAAGAGACGCTGTCCGTCTTGTTGGCCTGGGAAGCTTCTTTGATTAAAACAACAAAAAGGGATGAGAGCATCTGTTTTGGATTAGGTATGAACCAGTCTGACAGTCTGTCTCCTGAAGCTTGAGACTGTATTTTTCTCGTTCTTTTTTCACTCACCTGAATGTAATGTGTACAAGACGTACGGTCGAATTTCATTCACAAATATTAAATTGGCAGCAAAACTTTTGTTTTCGCACACAGATAAACTCTTGTAGTTAGTTGACAACAGCACTGGCTCGTTTTGCTGCTACTTTGTCAATAAGGGCAGCTCTTTCTGTGTTCCGGGTGCACGCCCATCTTCCATGTTGATATACTTCTATAAAAAAGTTTAAGGCGTTTGAGTGTGTTCTGCTGTCCGAAATTGAAAAACAAGTGTTTTAATTAAACTACTGTGACTGCTGCTTAGAGCCATACAAGCCCATACTGCTAGAACCTGTCAGATCTCAGATGCTAATCAAGACCGAGCCAGGTTAGCACTTGGATGGGAGACCACTCTGACAACAGCACTCTGACAACAGGTGGGAGTGAATTGCTGTTTCCTTGGGCAAGACACTTAACCCAGCTTGATCCTGATTTCCTAATGTGAAGTGTATTTTCTCTCTGATTGTAAATGCATGACTGTAACATACAGAGTTTATCCCTGGGGTACAAGCAAGTCATTCAGATTCCAAACACACGCACAGTTTTTCCCTCTCAATGGCATCTGTGTCATTTGTCGCATCTATTTTGCAGCCACATAAATGTTGTAATAAATGTATAAATCATAAGAGCAGCCTGTAGACTCGTGCATAATGTCCCCGAATGTGTTTCTGCAAATCGGCTGATAATAATGATTTAATAAGGCTGAAAACTAACATGTGAAAACCCAGGGGAATGCAGCCTGTGTCGCAGTGGCTGTTTAACACGAGGCTGTAAATGTGCTTTGGTTCAGTCCACATGTGAAGAGGCTCATTACATCTGCTGTTTATAAGGTTTTATTCACTCAGGTTCAATCTGCAGGGGAACCATATCTGCATTTTACAAGCTTCTTCAATTCTGTTTTAATATTTTATGTCCCAATATCACGACGGCCGTTTCCTCGACGTGATGAGAAGGAAATGAAAAAGCCAATAGGTGATTTCAACAGTACGAGCTGAACTGAAGGAGGTCTGAGAGCAGGATGTTGACGATTTAGAAAGAAAGATACTAGATTTCTCTGAGTTCTTTGTTATAGAATTTTACTTTGACAAAAACAATGGCAAACATACTTTTAACAACATATGTTTTAACAACCCAACCATATTGCAGCGGGGGGTGGGGGAAGAGAGCCAATGTTTAAAAACAATCTTAAACATTGGCTCAAGAATAACCAGGTCTGTAGACACTGACACTGCTTTCTCCTTTAATGTGTTGTATTGTTTAATGTGTTCTTTGTCTTTTTTACTCTGATCTGCCAGGGACTACAGATGGAAAGTAGCCATTTTGGCTAAATCTGGCATATTTACATTGTATGTTCATTAATATGCATTGTCCCTCTAAATAAAATAAAATAAATAAAATAAAAAAAGGTAGTTAGCACTTTTTCACGCCTTTTTACATCAATATGTTGTGAAAAGCCCAGATGTAAAATAACATTTTCGGTTGAAAATCTGGTAAATCTTAACCTAACCCAAGCCAGAACCCTAAACTTACCCATTTTATTAACTTGAATCTTAAATTTACCCATTAAACCCAAGAAAATGTGACTTCAACCAAAATTCGTGGTTATTTTACGTTATGGCTTTTCGTAACATTGACGTAAAAAAGACAACAGAAAAATTGCTAACCAAAAGTTTTTGACATTTCATTGCATATGTAGATTTTCTTCGGAGATTCTGTTGTAGCAAATGTCAGCAACTAGTGTCTAAATCAAGATAGAAGCTTCTGTGGATGTATGTGTTTCTGCTGCTGCTGCAGGTAGAGCTCCATCTGTGTGTTTGATGAAGAACCATTGTTAGAACATTGCAAAACTCGAAAAGTCAATTTTGCATTATGTGTCCTTTAAGATCACAATGTCTGCAGTTGGTGTTTCAACACAATTTTGTATGTGTCATTATTATGGACTGCCCTGATTACTGCCAAGTGTGTTTGACTAAAAACATGCTGCAGATACTACCATGTTCTTATGCATTGTGTCTTTACCACTCAATGAAAAACATTTTGTCACGAGGACACTTCTTCCTTTTCTAGAAAGTCGTACACCCATTTTCTTGTCATTATATAGACACGTTTTTATTTGAGGTGAACAGTTAAATATAGGTCTGAGGTAAAAAAAAATGGGTAAGGTTAGGTCTGTGCTTCAGAGTTGGTTAAGATAAGATCAGGACTTTTTATGACTCATAGATAACACATCTTTACCACCAACCATTGAAATGAACTGAGGCAGTAGTGCATGAAATAGACACACAAAGAATAAAAATTGTATAGACTTTTCTGTGGTTTAGGTTTGTTATTTCTCCTCAGACACAGATGAGACTAATTACCTGCACTGAAGACATCATTGATCTGCTCTGATCCTAGATCTGTTATAATCTTTAACCAGAACATCTGACAGAAGTGACAGCCCCACCACAGAAACACCACTGAGCATGTGCAGATCCTGGGGTCTTATCGAGTGAGACTTAAAGGTGAAACTGTGACACTGGAGACAAGAACGTGACGGTCAATGTTTGTCCGTCAATGCCTTTGATTTCACACATTCAATTCTTTCTTGTTGATCTAAAGCAAAGGTTTGGGTTGAAGGTCAATCTATACAATAGGTGGGTTTCAGATGACATCACAACTTTCTACAGGCCAATGTAATTCCAATGAGGTGGAGGGCAGCTAAAATAAATATTGTTTAAATGCAATTTATTTTTGTAATACAAATAAGTAGTGGGTCTAGTCATTATAGAAAAAAATTGCTTTTTAAATTAGCAAATTATTTTTTGAATTATTTCACGACAAAGTCCAATGTTATTAATAGAAAAATCTGCCTCTTGCCCTCCACCTGGCTTATAACTGCCAAGAATTCTAGAATGTGAAACCCAACTATATGGTGTAAAGCTCAGATCAAATGAATGATTGAACATACAACTTGCTGCTTGAATTAAACAATGCTGTGAAATTACAAAGATTGTTTATGTTGCTAAATATTAAAATAAAATAAGTTTCTAATTGAGTTGTCTGTCTTGTTGCAAAGTAATGCTTCAGTTTCAACCAAAATACAAAACAAAGATGTGCAGGTGTTATAGAAGACATATCAATCAATCAAACTGTATTTATAAAGCACTTTTCACACAAAAATGTAACACAAAGTGCTTCACAGTGTATTAAAAACCATCCCACCTACATAACCCATGCACATGAATAAACTCAAGCCAACACGTCCCCTCACATGCTAGAATATACTTGGTTTTAGTTGTTTTACAATGCAATAGGCTGGGTAGAGATAAGCTAGATGAGAAAGCACCATCAGTGGAGCCATTTGCACCAGGAGCAGAGCCACCTGAGGTCACAGGACACCAGTCCAAGGTCCACAGAAGAGATGAGGTCTTTTCCATTTCCCTAAAATAAAATAAGCACATACTGCAAATCACTATTGTACATTATGAACTCAGACACATGCACCTACACACCACACGTTTTCACAATCTTACATACATTGCAGACACCTTACTTACAGATACTCACACCTCACAATTGATTATCTTTAATTTGGATTAAGATATTATTTACAATAAATTTAATTTGATTTGGCCCATATCTTTGTCTCTGTTTTCCACATTTTTGTCCCAGACAAAGAGGCAGTCCGTGCATTTTATTAACTCATGGAAGCTCTGATCGGTCATAAACCCTGTTTACGAACAGATTAGGACAGTTTCAGGTTTAAGCTCCTCCCACTGGGCAGGGCAAATTCAGTGTAGAGTCGTTTACAAATCCAGGATTTGAAAACAAGATTTAATTCGACTTTTAGATGGAAGTAAACAAGTCTTAAAAAAGTATTAAAAACTAATTTCTTGTAAACAAATCATCATACTTTATGACAAAGAACCCCTTGAAGCATGTAGCATCATGATACTCAGCAAGATGTGTAACTTGTTGTTTATTTTGTTATAAATTGTTCACGTGACTTGGTAGGCGCCCGAAACGTCACTGATTAGCAAATAGTATATGACTTTGGGAGCGACATTTTGCCATCTCTCTTTTATTGTATGTTTGCCCTCTGTGTCCTGCACGAGGACGTTCCTGCTTGTGTCTGCTTTTATCTTAAAATTGTTTGTCCACATTACAGTTTCTGCATGAAGCCAAAGCACAGTCACAACACACTCATCTTAAACTGCAGCATCTATTCTTTTATTCTGGGTTTGCGATCAATAAAATGCTTAATCATTATAATTAGGTTGGTTTTGTAAATTGCTGCTAAACAAAAAGGCCTCAGACATCCCAGATCCATGTTTGATTTTGCCTGAACAACCTGCAGCACTCTTTGCAGGGTCGTGTGGGGAGAAAAGTATTATGTCATGGCCTGTTCCCTGCTGATTCACACCTGCCTGTCTCTCATATTTCTCCCCCAGAGTTCACTTCTAAATCATCTGCACTCTCCCTGTTCCTCCAGCCCAGACCTAACAGACGCCATATTGTGCTATAGAGTTTAGATTTACTGCGGCTTCTCAAAACTGTTACCCTTTTCAACGAAGCTCCACTGAACATGGCACATCGAGATGGGTTCAGATGTGTGCAGTAGGGGAGAGCGGGGTTAGTCGTCACATTTTTTACTTTGATTTGAATTTCTCAAAAACAGCATCAGCCATTTTAACAACAGAGAAAAGTTCAAAGTCTTGTGTAACTAATGAAACCACCTGCTGTTCTCTGTCTTTTTCTGATCAAAAGTTATTGATCATTTAATAGAAATTGTTCACCTGTGACAACCAACCCCAAGTCTGGGTTGGTTGTCACAATGTTATGTCAACGGGAGACCGATGACAAATGTGTCTTGTCTTTAGTTTGATTTTTTTTATGTTGGATTTCATTTAGACTTAAGACTGTTACACATTTTCTGAATCAGGAGACGTTATAAATTATATTTTTAATATGAATTAGTGATCAATATTTTTTGAACAGAACAAGCTCCATGACAATAGTTACATTTATTTCTTAGTTGATACTTTAAACTAATTTCTTGAATTGGAATATTTAAAATACAGTATTTTTGAGAAAATCTGGCTTTTGTAAAAGTGTGACAACCAACCCCGCTCTGGCTGTGTGTTCTAGATATAATCATATGTGACAACCAACCCAGACTGGACTGTTTTTACTCTCACCTCAAATTTCTTCTACATTTTTAAACCCAGCTCAGAAAAAAATAGTCCTAATTGTCACTATATATATATATATTAGGAGTGTCAAATTAGTGTATTAATTGAGATAAATTAATTACAGACAAATTAATCGAGTTAATATTTTTAATCACATTAATGTATTTTAAAATCTTTGACTTAATTGTTTCCATATGTGAGTTGCAAAGTCGACATAAGGGTTGTTCAACTCGACTTGAGAAAAGTCTGCACATGACCTTTGACCTGATGGATGGGAATGACGAGAAGATAGCAACAGAAAAAGGTCCTAAAGTCTTCATTTTTTATAACATATTATTATTTTCCATCTTCCACAATAATGTAATTAATTAAATTGGATAAAAACAAAACAAAAACAGTTGAGTGTGTTTCCTCTGCAATAGGTGAGATTAAAAATAGATTAATTAATTACAGATCATAATTAATTAATCTCTCTTTTTTAATTGCTTGACAGCACTGTTTTTTATATTTCGTCTTATCACAATCTTGGACAAATCTTTACAAAAATGTTTTAGTGAGTGAATTTTGGTTTATTTAATGAATATTTTTATCTGACTTTTTTCAGATGCACCAATCACAAGCTGAGATACAGTGACTGTGACAACCAACCCGTGTGACAACTAACCCGGCTCTCCCCTACTCCTCTTTCTCCACTCTTCCAAAGTAAACACCTATCATGACTTACATACAGTACATGTGGTTCAGCTTACAGACTGGCAGACAGATACTTGTACTGTAAAGTCAAATATTCTTGTTAACAGTACAGTACACTCTGTATTTATCCGTCAGTCTGTGTCAGAGCTGAGCCTGGTCACATCTCGTGTCTGCAGGTGGACCACGCTGTTCAAATGGTGATTAACATTAGGCTGGAGGCTGTTCATTATTTTTACACTCTACAGTCCTAACAGGCTGCTCCACATCGCCCCCTGAAGGCAAACAGCAAGAGGAGAACCAGACGTGACTAATCATCTTCAGGAAACGGCTCGGATGAATTTTTTCAGAGTAGTTTTTTAAAGAATGTGTTCCTTTAATAGTTTTGAGGCGTCTTTAGTTCTGTTGATGTACTTAAGCTGTTGTCTTGCACAGTGTGAATGTGAAAGTTCAGGTTTTAGCCCAAATTTTGGAAGTGACAGACATTTCAAAGCGCACAGACATGTATTTTGCCGCTGTGGAGAAAAACACAGTTGTCGCTTTCATCAAATGTCAAAACTGTGCTAAGAAGTGTTTGCTTGTGAAAGAAAAAAAAAAAAAAGAAAAGAACCTTAAACGGCATTTAAATAAACTCATCCTAATGTAAATATATCCTACAGTGCTAGCTGCAGGCTGAATGCTAACGTGATGCTTGCTCCGTCTTTCGTGTTTTAACATCTTTTTTTTAACTCTTTTTAATTTTCTGACATATTGGTATGGTATGATTTCATTAGGGACAGTGCACAGTTGACATTAACCATGAAGGAAAGGCTCGTGCCAGGCAAACATTTGCATTTTCAGCACACTTCATTTAAACATTGTTTGTGACTCGACTTATATTAGTTTGACTAAAAATACATTTAATTTGCCAGAAAACATCTTAGAAGAGGAAAATAGTTTAGCTTTCCACACTTATGCATGGTAAGGCATGAGACACTTTCCCCTCAGCAGGCGACGCCTCCAAGTATGATTTGTTGCCGACTGTATCTATAAAGCTACCAGCTTTTACAAGGTCAGCGCAGTGAAGAGGGAGCAGAGGCGAAGCTCACAGGGGGAGGGACAGTTCTGGGGCCCCACGTGGAAACACTGGCACTAAGTGAAAGAGGAGAAGTGCAATCATGCATTAATCATAAAATTAAACAAAAATTAAACATACATTTTATGATATAAAAAAATAACCTTAGATCCATCACGCCGGATGGATCTGGGTTGAACTCCCATCTGAGTTCTCATTATATCCATCTGGGACTGTACTAGCTGAACGCGTTCGAGGAAAGGTGGGGCGTTTAGTGAAATACCTCGATCTGATTGGGTGTGGGGCCTACCTTATTTGAGCTTAGCCAATCACAGCAACAACTCGTAATAGTGTATCCAATGTCAGCGTGGGATACAACAAGTCACACATACTGCTCTTCTTTCAAAAAGAAATTACTCCATACATGTACATCCACGGAAACCGCCATCTTTGTTTAGCTTGAATCAGACTTGGCGCTAACAGCCCGTGTTAGCCCGCCCTGCTACAATGTGATTGGGCCTCAAAACCACATGCTGTGATGTGAGTGGGCCGAAACACCGCTGTTTTGGACTCTCAAACCAATCGGGCGGCTGGAAGGCCAGATGGTTTATTTCGTGTTTGTGAATTCCCAAGATAAACCATCCAGATTTAGAGAAAACGCATGTTTTATATCTTTATATTAAGAAATATTATTTTGCTTACAATTATTTTTTCTGTTGCTTTGTGTATATTTTATAAATTGTAATGAAAAAGTCAGCTTAGGGGCTCAAAAAAGGAGGGAAAAAAAAAGGAACTCGAGACACATCACATGCCACGCATTAAGCTAGCGCGGCATTTTTCTACAGGCCAAGTTTGTGGTGAGTGAGAAAATCAATGGGATGGTCTGAAAGGTGAATTTGGTAAAAATCGTTAGCTTATGTGCTTTTGGTAACACAGAAGAGGAAAGTACGGGTGCCGTTAGGTGTCGCCGCTTCCTAAAAGGCACAAAGTCAAGCATCATCCAGGCTGGTTCAGAGAAATAATGAAGCACTGCAGACCGTCCCAGTGTGCATCGGCCTTAACTCTCTGAGACAGCTCCACAGAATGTCTGAAAGTCTGGGCTTTCTGAAGGCAGCATGAAACCAAACGCTGGAGACCAAAACAAAATAATAAACAAGTCCAGACCTTGGAGTGGATTTTCCAAAGTGAATCAGCCCTTAGTTCTTCTGACTTTAATGTGTAAAAGCACATATCATTTCTAAAGAAAACATATTCAACTTGATTTTCTGCCACAAGCTAATCCGCGTTTGTGAATAAAGTCACAGAGACAATAATCAGCCTTAACTGTTATGGTTAGTTACCTTTGTGTTTGTCTGAAGAATCAGTGACATTTCTCCCTGGGCTTGTTCTCACTTCAGATGCTCCAGCGTGAGACACAGGCTTTGACAGCCGCTCACAACATGACAGATGACAACTTATTTTCAAGGAAACTCTGGTGTTCTGTCCTGAACTTATGGTGAAAACAAAGCATTTCAAAAGACTTTCCAATAGGCTTTTTGTTCAAAGTTGTTTAGACATTTCTGATTATTATTCTAAGGAGATAAGAAAGTAAGAGAAAATGTAGTCTGTTTCATTTGCACAATCTATTTGAATGTATTGTGCTGTCACTTTCAGAGGTTGAGGTTGTTATTAGAATAAAAGGCTGTGTGTCTAAGTGGGGATTTAATCCATTTTACATTCAGTGCATTGCTCTTAGTTCACTCAGCCTCCTTTTTATGTGAATGTGCTGACATTTGGAATAATAGAAGAGAGATCCTCACAGATTATCCACAGGCCACGAATGGCAGACACGACCGTTAACAGCAGATAAAACTTAACATTAGCAGCTTTTCTGGTGGGACAAAAGTGTTTTCAACATCTCTACGGAAAGTTTTGGGTGAAACTCTTGAACCATAGAAATGTGTGTGCTGCGTTTTGTTGATCATTAAATAAACTGGAGGTGGTCACATGTGAACACAGTCAATGAAATGACTTTGTTTTGTGCGTCACAGACTCAATTTGCAACTGTTCTCTTCTGGTATTCTTACTTAAAATGTTGTTCATTGTAAAACACAAGGTTGAATCACAGCTGCTTACCCCAGGCTCACACTGCTCTCGGTCCAGCTCAGGTCCTGGCATGAAGGACAATCTCGCCGTAGTATAAAATGGCTGCAGAGGGTTCGGTGGACTGAAAAAGAATCCTGAACTCCAGAGTACCAGACTGCATGGTATGTCATGTGAAAGTCTCTTGTATTTTTGAAGAAGTGGAAGCTGCACCAGAGCTCACCTGGATGCAGTCTGAGCTCGAGGTTAGAATACAAACAGGTCCATTGACTTTCTGTTCAGAAGTGCAGAACTGATAAGTCCTGCCTGTTTATGGTGATAAGCCCTGCTGTTTCATGACTCACTTTGGCTTCAGTGACTCCAGCGGTTTGTAGCTGAGCGCATTTATGAAATAAATGAATTACATGTAGCCAGTGATCCCATCTCATCTATGACCGGCCCTAGATCTAGTGTTGTTCTTGTAAAGCAGGAAGCTTCATTCAAAGCTGTGTGAGTGTGAACAAACAACGCAGGGCCCACACATGCAACTCGTGTAGTCCGCAGTGTGCAGCTCTGCTTGTTTCCTACAAAACATGTTCAAACCTCCAAACATGTTCTGTTGTTCAGTGGAAGGCAGAACCTGGCTGAAAGAGAAAAATCCCTTTGAGTTTGTGGACAATGCATAATTTCTTGTTTCATTCCTAAGTGGAGCGGAGTAGCTGCTCCTCCCGAGGACACAGGGCTCATTTGACTTGCATGAGGAGCAGGTTATTGGATATTCAGGGAAGACACATCTCCACATGATCATGTGAGGGGCAGAAAAGCTGAGGTGGACCTGTGAACCACAACATCCAGAGAGCGCTGCAGCTGCACACCTGACAGGAATCTTAATGCTCTTTTATTAGGATGAATGAACCTGGGAAATGTGGGGTTAAGTCTTAGTTACGTTTGGTATGAAACTCAGCTTTGTTCTCCTCCTTTTGTATTCGTTTGCTACACGCTTAGTCATTCGTCATGATTTATCTGATCAATTTTGTAACGTACAGTAAGTACAGTCACTATGAAGCTTCTTGAAACCTGTCTCTTTCAACACAGGGCGTTTGTTTTGAATTTTTCTCTCAATAATAAGTTTTTCTTTTTGACTATTTGATGACAAGGACATTGTATTTTGAATGATAACTTACAGCCAGGTTTAGTCTTGGTTAGTTTAGTTCCTGGACAGTCATGAAGTCCAATGAAATTCCCACACTTCTAATTTCTTATCTTTAGGTCCACACTGATGGAGCTTAAATCCATTCCTGTAAGCGACTCCAGAAGAGGCTTTATTTATTACGCTCTGAGAGGCTGCTGTGGTATTTACGACGGAGATCCCACTATTTCCTGGAATGAGGTACATCATCATCAGACATGGACATAAAGCTCTTTGATTAAAACGTTAAGAATGTGGGGAAATGGCACTTTTAATAGGCTCGTAAGTCCAGGCTCCATAAACCCCACAGAGGATTGCACTTCTCATTGATGAAAGACGTCTGAACGCTCTGTTGGCTGTTTACACGTTTGATAGTCTATGATGAACACGCAGAGCTGATGTAGATTGTGAAGGTCTTGCAGGCTTTAGGTATGATGTCATCTGCTTGTTTAAATGCATTATTCCTTTGTCATGTCATGTGTTAGTGCTTGTATGAAAAAACTACACTGTTTTGCATTAGCTGCTCTCCCAGATCTTGTCCACACAAAGCCAAGCTCAGACGTTTCGAGGATAACATCTGACAGCTTTGTACCTGATGGTAGGCTATTGCAAATATGAATGAAATATAAATATTATTACAATATTGGTCTGGTAATCCAATGGCCATCAGATGATCCTCACGAGGGATGGCAAAACACCCATCTGGTATTGCAACCCGATCTCACAAGAAAGCGTAAATATATCTCGACATAACAGGACATGTAAATTGCACATGATTAGCGCGATTTCACTGCTTTTTTGCTCAAATATGCCATGTGTTGCAGTCCCAGTTCATTTCTATGGTGGTTGTAAAGATGTGTTCTTATTTTACAACTATTAACAAAATCCTTATCCTAAGAACCTGCCCCATCCCTAATCTTACCCATTTTAGTAACTTGAAACCTAAACTTACCCGTTACAGAAAATGTCACCCTGTGGCTTCAACCAAAACTTCTGTGTTTTTTACGCTGTGAAATCTCGTTAGTTTATTGCTTTTTCATATTGTGCTTTATCCACGGCGTAACATAAGTTCGCAAAAAGGCGTAAAATCGTGCTCATAATACACATTTTTTGTGTCGTGGTACATGTCCGCTTTCTTGTGAGACTGTGTTGGGTATTGTTATCCCTGCTGGACACTGTGGGCGAGTTCGGTGCGAAGTGGGCAAGACTTAGAAAGGGCTTAAAACCAACGTGCCCTTGTACACTGACCTCAGAGCGGTGCGAGTCCAAGAGTTGCACAAGTGTGAAGAAAGAATCCGTAGAGAGTCTATTTTTGCGACTTTCAAGTCATAAAACGAGCAATCTCGCGTGAATCCACGTGGGTTTGGGCAAACATGGAGCGCAGTGGACTGGAGCTGGTGTACAAGGCATTACGTAAGAAACTACAGAAGAAGCTACACAAATCAGCCATATTCTTGAGATTGTCCAGTAGACCACTGCATTCCATGATGGCTTTAAAAAAAAAGACTGATAAAGAAAAGGCACATTTTAATTTGGGAATATTACAATCACCTCTAGATAAAGATCCTAATGCTCTACTTGTGAGTTGAGAGCGAGGCTGTGTGTAAGTCTTAAGAGGAGGTGGTGGGGGCAGATATCAGAGTACCTGATCAAATTTTCCAGAGTATAGAAGTGGTGGTGTTACAGCTGTGTGTTTACTAAATACACTAAAGCCACTCACTCAACCTGGTCTGGACATAAGAAAACCCCTCACAAGCCACAGGAACATTGAGATACAGTGTTTCTCACATCGAGGTAAGAGCTGCATAATATTTCTCATTAAAATGTGTGCGTACATGTCATTTCTGACACAAAACACTGTCCAGTCTGAGCGTGCCGTAAGTCATTTTAAAATGGAAAGTTGAGAAAGAACAATCAAATCCATTTGAAAATGCTGCTCTTTGGAAAGTCACAGAATCAGACTGTTCATTTATATTCATCACAAGTGGCAAAGTGTTTTTGTAGCAGACGTGTATTACAGTTTCTATGTTGAGGTAAAAAATGTAATAAAATTGACAACTTCTTTGCCTCTGAAATCAACCTGAGAAACATAATCACGAGCTCAGTTTGTGCAAGCCAAAACTGCAGAGTTTTTAAGTTATTTCCAGGTCCAGATAGAGCTGTGCTAATGCAATAATTTCATTTTAGTTCTTCACATTTTGTCACTGTTGCCTGGAGGCAGCTCATAAGAACTTCTGTGCTGTTAATTCCAGTGTACATTTTGACTTGGCAGCTCGTGGAGCCGCTGAACCTGCCAAATGCCCACTTCTCTGCACATGTGAGATAAAGACGGGACTTCCCAAATCTCCTGCTAATTCTGCGCTAAGTGGGCTTCTTTCAGCTGCTTCTTCAAACTAAAGCCAGAATCAGGGACCGACTTCTCTTTTGACTGAGCAAAAACACAGGAGGTTAGGTGAAGGCAGTTTTACATCTCACTGGAAATCCAAGGCAAGTCTTTCACTTCATGTCCAATTCAAAAGTATTTATACTATTTTAGTACTTTAAAACAACAAAATAGTGATGGAAAATCGATCGAAAACTTGGAAAATCGATCGAAGTTTGCAGCGATTGAATCAAAAGTCAGAATCGATCAGTTTTGCTCATGTAGCCACAGACCAGCACACACACCCTGTAGTTGTATAATTGACACAATAATGGCCCTGAAGTTTGAAGAAAAAAAGAATGAACTTGTGCAAGACCTGACTGAATGTGCATTATTATGTTACTTTAACAACTGACGAGTGGACCTTTAAATATGGACACTAAATATGACCGTTTACTGTTCAAATGTTGATGAAACACACAACTTCTGGCACTAACAACAGTGGCTTTGTTTATTTCGTCTTAAGGTAAAAAATGTTGATCCAGATAAACTAACAAAATCAAACAAAATCATAAATTGTGGCTGCAAAATTGAAAACTGAATGGAATCTGACTTTAGTGAATCATCCCATTCCTACAACAAAGTGCTGTACACAACAAGATTAATAAAACAATGAAAAAGAATAAGAAAGGTTAATAAATAAAACAGCGAACAGAAAGAAAAAAGACCATCTTACAAAAGAGACTTAAAAACATTCACTGGCCTGTCTTATTTCCACTTTGTTTCCTTTTTGTTTTTGGGACTGCCAGGATCAATCAACCTGAGAACACAATTGAGTCTTGACTGGATCAAATCAGCCAACTGAAAAAGACCGATTGAAGACCATTTAAAGTGCCCAAAGTGGCACTTTAAATGGCTCTCGAGAGTTGAATTTGGCTTGTTGAGATTTGTCAGTCTGATCAAAAAGAAAAAAAGTGGAAAAGTCTGTCAAAATACATTAAATCAAGTGTAGTCTTCTAAAACATGTTATTAAAATGCAATTCAATCATTACCTTGTTGCAAATATATATTTTAAATACAAGAAGACATAATTCAATTTGGCCCTAGAAAATCATTCATATTGGCCTTTGGAGAAAGAAATATTCATTTTGGCCCATTGAGGAAAAATGTTGTCTCCAATTTAAGCATCTAAACACATCAAACCACAGTGGCATTAACATGGCCAGCCAGATGGATTTTCTCGTGATATTTGTGGATTCATAAACTCGAGAGAAATCCATGGGCTCCACCAGCCGTCTAGTCTGCTGTAACGGTCCAATCAAATTGCAGCAGTGCGGACTAAGGGGGATTGTCAGCAAAGACAACAGCAAGTAGCTCCTGAATCAAAACAAAGATGGCAGCTCCTGTGAATGTACGTGTTTCTGCTGCTGTTGATTC
Organism: Mugilogobius chulae; assembly: GCA_038363315.1. NCBI lineage: Eukaryota > Metazoa > Chordata > Actinopteri > Gobiiformes > Gobiidae > Mugilogobius > Mugilogobius chulae. Next base: position 36,969,649 of record CM076408.1, read on the forward strand.
TCTTTCTGCAGAAATACATTTAGCTGTGACTGGCTAAGCACAAACTAAGTCACCCAATCAGCTCAAAGTATTTCATTAAAAGTCCCAGCATTTCCTGATCGCTTTCAGTTCAACACATATCCATCAGGAGTGAGCCAGGTTACAGTGGTAAAGATGCAAAAATCATGTTCTATCATTGCTTACTTGTCAAATACACAGCTGGAGTTTTGTCTGTGAGACACTATTCTCTCTCCCCTGAGCCTCAGAAATCACGGTTTTCAATTTCACTGATCTTTTCACAGATAATTTCATAGATACAAATACCCCAGGTTTGTGGGTAGATCTTCTTTGTCTTTGGTCCAGAACTTGTTTTGAGTATTTGTGCAGCATAAATAGGCCTACATCAAGCAAGAGCAGTTTGATTATTTCCACTTAGACTTTCGACACTTTGAAAAAAATTTGAATCATCATGAATCGTTAATTTCAAAGAGTCGACTCCTTCACAAATCTGACTTGTTTTTTTTTTAACCCACCTCAGTCCACCCTGTATTTATTAAAGGTGCCTATTCAAATACACCAAAGAACAAACTAAGTTTAACAAAAAATGTAGACTGCAAATGTTTTAAATGATTTTGCATTTGCACAAGTGCAGTGAAGCTAAGCAGACGAGGGGAACTAAGACAAACACAACTAAAGCCGATGGACATGACTGATGCAGAGATGTGTTCTTTGAATATTAAGGTTTAAAATGGTGTGTGTTTTATTACAATATGGCTCATATTCATAGAGAAATGACTCAAATGAGGACACACATTTATACGTGTCTAAATGTAAAGTTACTGCGGGCATATGAGAACACAGTCAGACATTTATCATCACCTAACAACCTGCGGCTGTGGAATAAAATCATCAGTCCCGACCTACGAGTCCAAAGAAACGGCATGCAACGCGTCTGTACATGCTCACGTGGTGCGCACTTGTGTAAGTGATACGCACTGTGTCTGAATTAACACCATAGTCTTCTCTGTACATGCACATTTAAGCTCCTTTTGTCCCTGTATTTGTTGTTGTTTCCTCTTCATTGAGGAAATGGATCGTTCACCACTGTGACTCGACTCTCATCGTTCCCAGGAAGGACTTGTTCAAAAGAATCAGATCGTTTGTGAACGTCACATCACTCTCTACCGCAAATTTCACAATATTGAGAAAACCTGAGTATAAGTTGTTGCACCAGGTAGTTTTACAAAAGAAAAAGCCCACAATGACAGCAGGGTTCAAAGCTTGTGTAAAAAGTGTCTCTCATAGTTCAGAAATGATGGTAATATTGTTTGTAATCCAGTAAATGGAGCTCTAATCTATTTCCTGACATGGAAATCACATCACTTGTGCATGTTCTAAGTCTCAAGAGCATGTTTAAAAGACAAGCAAGAATATTTGTCATTTAAGTCTGCTCTAGTACATAGGTTCTGTCTAAATTCCCAGTGACACAGTACACTTGATTTAAGAAACTGAATCAAAAACAAAAGTAGATTCAGTCTGATTTAGAAAGTCAGAAACAGCCCTGAGTTTGTGTCTCTAGGTACACTTGTGTCTTTGTGGTGGTTAGTCTGTGATGAGCAGCTGCCCCAGGCCCACAGCCCAGAGGAGGAGCAGCTCACATTTACAACAAAAGCAGTAATAATCCCACAAGGAGGACATCTGCCATTTCAATTAGCTCACACACTTCTCCTTTGTGTGTACATTTATGGTAAACAAGAAAACAAGCAGGAATTGGCCCGTGGCTGGATAAATGCTGGTTTTGGCCCGGGGCGGATGGTGTGTGTAGGAGGAGGAGGAGATTTGAGTGAAGGAGGGAGGTAAACAGCAGCATCTGGACTGGAAACACGAGGTTATGAAGAGTCTGCTCAGGATGCAGGCTGTGAATGAGATTAAACATATATCTGTCTTCATCTAGACGAACGTGTGAAGCCAAAGGGCCAAATTACAGGTAAGATCTGTGGAGAGTCCACCCTGTTCAACATGCTCACTGCGACAAAATACTTTTGATTGTGAGTTCAATAGATTTTATGTCTTGGATTGAGGCAAGGACAAAGACAATTAAAGCCGCTAAAGCGCGATGATAGCTCTCGCCAGCCGCGCGACCGCCCTTCACTCGCGCCCCCACTAACTCACAACCTCCCAACATTGCATTTTCCTCTCCAAACCACTGTCCGGGCTCTTACTCTCATCTTTTGAAAAGTGCCATAGTATTTGAATGCTAGATTAAGACATTTTTGTAAGTTTGTGCATTCCAATAGGTGGCGCTGTAACTCGGACTACATATTTGTAACTATATCTCCACGTCATGAGCGTGTGCTTCGCGCCCCTAACTACATTTGACACAATGATTTCCTTACGTAAATGGTAAATGGTCTATTGATGTTGTGCTTTTTTACCTTTCAAGGCACTCAAAGCACTTTTACATTCTGGGATCCAGTCAATGTGGCTATGGTAGTTTGTTGTTCTGATGCACTGTCCATGTTGTGTTTCCTCACAGAGATCGTTAAAGCCCTGTTTCCACGGCTCAGGTCGGGGCTGCGCAAAGCGTGAGTATAATTCAGGTACATTTCTTTTTATTTATTTAAGAAAGCATGTGTAATGTGTAAGTGACGTCAGCTGCTCACATAGCAGACCCTCGGGAGCCTGGACCTGCAGTGGAAACGCTAACCCTCATTAACATAAGCGACCCAAACCGCTCCAAAGTGAATCGTCTGGGGACCCAGGCAATGGAAACGTGGCTTACGTGAGTGTTCCCTCCGATGCCGACTGTATCTAGGAAGGAATTTCTGTCAAAGAGTGGGACCTCTAAACCAGTGGTTCTCGAGCTTTTTTTCAGGCGACCCACTTTTTCTAACTGGTCATACTTTGCAACGCACCTTTTTAGGTCGTCTAAGTGGCCTATTTTAATAAATGATTAGACTATATTGAGAAATAAAAAATATATAAAGTTTCTATGTAGCGGCAACGTTGTTACCGATGAGCGATCTGATCTGAGCGGTGATGCACTCTCTCACGAGACCAGGTAAAACCAGGTTAATCCAATAAATTGTGGTTAGAGATTCAGTAAAGCTGAGGATATGTTGCATTTGGAGTTTAATCGGATCATAATCATTTACTGCTGCAGGTGCAGATTGTAGCCTACAAGTTGCCACTGATTTAAAAAAAAAAACTGCATTTCAGTGCACAACCTTTTTATGAGAGATGAAGCGGGTTGAAAAAACAGACATGGGTCTGGTGAAAGAAAATAAGAGCGTGAATGTAGATACTCTTTGCATTAATTGTTTTTGACAAAAAAAAATGTGACACTGCTGTGCTGAGAAGCAGGACTTTACAGCTCATTCAATTGGCAGCTTCACACGACCCAACAAAATTATCCCTGAACTCCACCGTTGAGTCGTGACCCCAAGATTGAGATCAATGCTCTAGACGATGCGAGTTGATCTTTGTCAAACGTGACTAACAAAAAGAGAAAGAGAACAAGAAGAAGAAGAACTTTGATTGTCAGATGTTTTTACCATTTTCATGTTTTGTTCTGATCACCCCCTGCGTAAAGCAATCGGTACATCACCATGGCGACTGGTGACTGGCTTCTGGAGATGGCTCGGGGCAAGCAGTCAAACCATGTCAAAGTTTACTTACAAAGTTGTCTGAAAAGAAGAAATAAGCTCTAATATACACAAAACAAGATGAACATTATAAAAGATAGTTTAGTTCTTGTACAGTTTGGTAGCCGATGGTTCAACAATCCAGCAAAAATGACCTGAGACCAAACTTCTGTCTTCAGTCACTAAATATTCCAATAATTGTGTACGTGTTTGTTCGAAAGGAGAGAATAATATTATAACCCAGCTTAAGTCGTCTTGTCCTAATACGTGAGCTGTAGTCGAGTCTTGTCACATCCTGATCAGACGTCTGTGTGGTTACTGTCCTTCACTGTCACTGCCTGACAAGCCTTTTGACTGTTACACAGACGACACCAGTGTGATGTTTAATTTGCACTTTCTTTTGACAGGTTAAAGACTGAAGACAGCTCTGCATTGACAGCCTCCTCTCTGTTTCTCTGCACAGTCTGTGTAGCATCTATTTACTCTGTTTGCTGAAAAGACAAAGAGATGAGGAGCTAAAATGTACTCGAGTAAAGTAAGTGCAATATTACAAGTACATACTCAAGGATTGAAATCACTCCAGGTTGGTTTGCGGTTTGGGACACATGCCGGTCTTTCAGAACAGTACAAACTGCTCAAAACCAGTGCATCAAACAAACATAGAACCTATGCAGGCACAAGTCTGTGGTATAAGTCTATTCTTTGAGATGATCTCTTTTCAGGCCATTATGCAAGTGTGGTTGCATGAATCCATATGCCTAGTTCATCACAATGAGTTTAGAAGCACTTTCATAACTTCACGAGACCAGCACAAGTTGATCCAGGTTGGTTAGCTGTTTCAGAGCTAGCATAAGCTACAAGTTTTGGTCAAAAATGGAGTATAATTAGGCATGAATGGCACACTATGAACTCATTTTTAGAGTATGCTTTGACACTGATGTAAAGCTGACTGTTTAAGATATTTTATTTAAATGGTCAGATATGCTATAGAGCCTTTAATGTAATCTGAGAAACAAGCCATTCATTATACAGTATTTGCAAAGAATTTATCAGAAAATGAAATGATAAATTATTTATATTATATGATGCTTTTCCAAGGAACTCAAAGTGGTTTACATCCTTTTACACCTGTTGGTTTACACTGTTGTTGACAAATACCTGAGGAGTTCTTTTAAAGGAGATACAATATACAAAATCAACTTTTTTGAAGTTTTATTGACATTTTAAAATTGCTTCTTCATCAAAAACACTGCTGAAGTTTTGTCTGTGAGATAAAAACACTGTTCTGAATCAGTGATCTGTGATGTCACTAATAGATCTCAGATCACTGTTTTTAGTCCATATATTATCCAGACTCACCTTGAGCATTTCTGCAGCATTAGTACATCCGATAACATCGATTTGATTGCTTACCATGTAAAACTTTTCTTTTTAATCAGTAAATAGAGCTCAATTCCTGATGTGGGAAACACATGACTGTCATGTGTTTACTAAACTCTTTACATTGGTTTTGGTGCCTGAGGTTACAAAGTGTAGATAATCAGGAGCAGGTTTGAAGGTAGAAAACAACACAAAAATGTATCGTATATGTCCTTTAAACTGTTGAAATAAACTAGTTGGATAGTTTAGTCATTTATTGAGAAATGGGTCGATACAGATTTCCTGCTTGACACAAATCCCCTGCGGCTAATGCTAACAGAGAACTAGCTGCTTTGTGCTGATAATGAGAGCGCTCTGCTGTGTCACGCTGCATTTCCAGTGTCTCAGGACGGTTTATCAGCGTGTCCTCTGGATCTGAGCAGGTGGAGACATTTCACATTCTGATAAAAGAACATGACTTTATCTCCAACATTATATTCTCCTCACACACACTGATATGGATCTTATCTGCTCGGAGCTCCTCTTTCCTTAATGTACTCCAAACCATGTTTGTTTACTGTGAACAGGCTGTTCTTTTTTAAATAAGACGATGCATTTTACTGAGTTTTTAAGGTTATGATCATAAACTCATTGCTACTGTTAACACCTTGTTTTTGAAAGGCCCATATACGACTTCTGATATAGATTCTTTTCAACCATGCAAGAATGTATAAATCAATTGGTCTAATAATGTATTTTTTGCTTAAGAGGAACATAATAGTTGTTGCTTTGGGACTCTTTAATTATCTAAAGATGTAGCTAACATAATTTTAAATGCTGAATTAGTAGCATGATATTTGCACATGTTGAGAGGTGATCACACTCATTCATTTCTGCAAAACAGAATATGAGCATTTTAAATAAATAAAATTCCACTTTCTGGTATGATTCATATTGACTTTGTGCTCGCCGAGATCAAAGCCTGGACTTTACTGAGGCTTTTGGTTTCAACAGCAAAATATTGTAGACAATTGCAGGTCTTTAGTTGGTGTATCTCTGTAAAACTAAAATAAATGACAATATTTGGTTCAAATCACAGTGAAGGTCACTTCAGATTTCATGTTTGCAGTACTTCTGAGAGTTCATTAAAGGTGCACTATGTAACTCTTTTCTAAAAAGGTAATGTTTTCTAGACACATTTCATGTTCCACACCATCACATGAAACGTGCTAATATTTTATTCGTTTTATTATTGCTAAAAATATCTGGAGGAAACACATTTTTATCAGCTTGCGTCTCTACAGGTCTGACATAGTTGCCTGGGATCCAGAAGGACATTTCTCTGTATTTTTACACAGAGAAAATGTCAGTCTGGTCGCCCTCCCCTCCAAGGGCGTTTCCTTCGAAATCGAGATCGTACCGTGCAATGAAAATCATTTATTTCAATCACGTGGTTTTTGCTAACAACGTCCTTGCTGTGCGCAGCGCGCATGAATCTAGGCAGCGCGGCGGAAGGATAAACAACATGGCGCACCGGAAAACCGAGAGTTTGTTCCATTCACCGGTAAATGCCATTTTAAATTATCAAAAAGACATCGCGTCAATAGTCGTGTTCAAGATGGTCAAGGCAGTGCAGTCGGCTCGAGCAGGTAAGGGGACCGCCCTTACCGGCAGATGACAGCGAGAGAGAAATCCCAACAGCTTACGGCAGTAGAAGCCTTTATGCTCTTCTCTGATTGGTTCCCTCCGCTGTCTGTTAGGTGAGCTTTGCTCCGCCCTAGAAATCCAGTTGACTCGGGGGCGACCAGACTCATCCGCTGGTGCAGCGGTGAGGCTGGATTCTCCAGGCAACTGACATAGTGCCACCTGCTCTTTTTCTTCATGCAGATAGATTCATTTAAGCAATAGCTCAGTGGTTAGCGTTCTGGCCTCATTGCAAGAAGGTCCTGGAACCTTTCTGTGTGAAGTTTGCATGTTCTCCCCATGTATCTCCAGGTCCTCCAGTCTCCCCAATCAAATAAAAAAACATTACTATTGTATTGATGTCTGTTTCATGTTTGCATTTGTTTATTCTTATAGGTTGCCACCTAGTGCCTCCGCTCTGTTTCATTTCACTCCAGCAACTATCAGTGCTAACCCCTGTTGCTGCTTGAATCGAGCTTTAGAGACGATCAACCAATCAGTGAACAGAAATTAAGAGGCGACGTCAAATTCAGGCATCTGTTTGTAGTTCTGCAAGTTTGCCGTTTAAGTGGTAGCCTATCTGCTGGGAAGTTAGATTCATCACTTTTTTATGATGTGATGGAGCCGCTCTGGCCTGATGTTTCAGCCGGTTTCATTTCAGCAATGATCACTAACGCCCATGTTTACGCTGTACTTTCCAGACCAAAACGAATGTGTTGGTCGCAGGACATACAAAACGTCTAGTAACGAACAAAGCAGTGATTGTTAATGTGAAAAAAGAACCCAATGCTGCTCCAATGCAGAAACGTCAGACGGTTTCCACTGAGTGAAAAGAAACCGGCTGCTTCATCAGGCTGGGTTATCACAGGGTCTATACAGGGGAACTTGAGTACCTCATAAAACTTTTGAAAGCCTCCATTGCAGCTCTTTTTCGGCTTATTTTCCCTTTGCTACTTTCCCACCTTGAAAGGCCCTCAGATTTAATTTTCTTTTATGTGTACTGGCCCTGGATGTGCTGCTAGGCCTTAAAGTTGTTCTTTAATGTCTTTTCCACCAAAAATGTCTTTTCCTCTGTAATCTTTTTTTTTTTTTTCTAATTACAGAGTTTTGTGAGTAAATATGATAACTGTGTTCTGTCTGTATCAAAAAAAAAAAAAATTATAAATATCCAAAATCAGCGTCCTGATCAGCTGTGGTTGGGTGGTCCACTCCTGTTTCACTTTCCTGTCTGTAAAAAAGATGTTCTTAAACTATGATTGCAGCCAAAATGAATGCATGGGGTGGGGATAGTAACCATGTGGATAGAGTTAACCTTCTTATCATTACACTCCGTTTTCTCTGAAACATGTTTATATTTCAATCTGAAACTGTCCCACTTTATGTTTTGAAGTGAAAATCAGGTATGCAACTGCACCTCACTAGGCTCTCTTCTTTATATCTGCATGAGGAAAGTGAGGATAAAAGAGCATGCTTACTGTTGGGCTCACAGTAACAGAAAATTCACCAATCTGTCATATGTTCCAAGATTTAGGCTTAAAGAAATAGCGTCTCTTTCTTCAATTCACTTTGAATCGTTTGCTGTCAAAGGTTGCATACTCCTGGTTTAGCATTAGTCATATTTTTATACTCGAGTTCATTCAGCTGAAACACACAGAAGTGGGGCGGAGGGGGCGTAGGTCCAGGCATCAGTGGTCCGGCCCACGTCACTGGAACAGCGACGATCTGAAACAGTTACACTCCCCGAGAGGGGAGTGGGACAGGGGACAACGAGTGAATAGTGGGGACTGGTCATTTTCAACTTCCTGGAACGTAGCATAAAACCATTTTGCCGAACATTGTGATAATATCTCCATGCAGACGAGCAGCTGTTAGACATTCCACCAGGAAAAAAAAAAATGAATCAATGATATAGAGGAATACAACACATCATCTGCAGTCGGTAAATGTCTGTATCTACATCTCATTCAGATTCAGTGGAACATTAAGAGTCAGCCATGCGTTGGTCCGTATCTATGAACATCCCGTGTTGGATAATCTGTCTCCTCGTGGGCGCAGCGTGTAAAAACCAGTGGTGAGCGTTTCATTACAGACCTGCTGAACTGGCCATCTGTAACACTGGAAATACATTAGAAAAGATCCCAATTTACCCCTCTCTCTGCAGCTCCAGTCTTCTGCAAGATTGATTTTGCAATTTACATTTCGCACCATCGTTTCAAACTTCTCCTTCATTAAGAGCAATAGGCCTGGTTCCTTGGAGAGCGCGTTATTAGTGACCAGTTTAGTGCACGCGTATGAATATCATCAACATATAAAGTGTGTTTTTACAGCAGCAAAGGCAGGAGTTGATGATTTTTGGGGCCAATTTGAGTGAATCCCTGTGCGAGTTTGACACTTGGCAGGTCGTAGGATGGGTCTCCTCCTTCCCCTGTCCAAAGCTTGTCTCCTGTCCAAAAGTTTTAAAGCGGACGAAGGCGGACGTGTTTTTAAGGGTTGTTGAACTCACGCGTGTCATGTAGAGGCTTATGGTTACAAGAAAACAGTCCACATTGGTGCTGAAGATGCACAAAACACAAATGTGGTGACGAAGCATTTACAATAGTTCATAAATGTGTTTACCAATAAGACAAATATAGGTCGGTGAATTACATTTTGTTCATTGTAAAACACATAGTGAGCTATATCTGCTTTGAAATATAAACTCTGCTCAGGTGGGGGTGGGGTTGCCTGGGATCCAGAACCCACACTTCATTTTAAAGAAGATAGTTGACGCTAGTGGATGGCAGCAATAAATCAAAAGACCCAAATCCCTCTAAGTCGCTACAGATTTGCAGTGAACACTTTAAACAAGGTAAGTCAACGCTAATGAGAAAAAAAAGTATGACATTTGAACAAAAAAAATGCAATGACTATCTGAAACAGCCTGCATTATGCCTGGCTAACACTAGCCTCACATGATATACAGCTAAGTGACTGAAAACCAACCTCTTGTAGCTTTTTAAATCTGCTCCAGTGTAAGACAAAACCCTGTTTACCACAGAACGGTGCAAATCATGAGGAGTAAAGTCAGGCAAAATTGTACATTTTATTTATTCGGCAAACATAGCAGGAGGAAGAGGGCATGGATCAGCTAGCATTCATTAGCTTTTCCAAATACCTTGCTTTGTGTGCGTCTAAAAGATGTCCTACTTCCACAGACAAATGTACTGAACATGCACTAGAAGCATCCACTGCTTTCATTACGGAAAAATAAGGAAATATGTGAGAATTTGTCAGTTTTGCTCTTCCTGTAATGCTGCACAGACTTTTGCCATCCAGCATGGCGCAGCCACGTGATCAAGTGACGTAGGTGCAAATGGTCAATACATCGTATCGGGCAATCAGATTAGCTTATTAGCGTGACGCAGATGAAACAAAGGAGCTGATTGGTCATCTGTCACTTACACCAAAATTTAACTTCACTCACTTCACATTAAAATTGTTTTTTGCTTCGCTCATTGATTCTGCAGAAATGCGCGATGTTTTTCAGTTCCACGTTCCATGTTGGATTTTACTTTTCGCTTATAACATTTGAACCTACAATCTACTGCTCCTCTCACAGCTTTTCTAACACTAAGCCTCCAGAATGTGTTTGAGACAGTGTTGCAGTCATTATCATACATTGGAGGGTCTCATTATAAAGCTAAATAATTCCATTGACGGCTGAGATAGATACATGGATTTTCAGGCTCCGGGTTTAGGATGACTTCTAGTAGTAAAAATACTATTGTGGCCCTACCCAAAATATAAAATATGAGCAAAAATATGATTTGGTATGTTAATACATAAAATAAATGCTGCCAAAAATCTGCACTTACATCTGAGATTCTCCTCAGTCTTACATAGGTATGATGGTATTTTCTCCCACAAACACCTAAAACACCTGTGTCAAACCTGCCTGCACTTCACTGTCCTATCAAACGAGAACACTGTGTGCAAAGACCAGAACTGTCCCTGCGTCTGTCCCTGTGTTTGTCCTTCTGCTCCTCTGAGTGTAAACTGTGACTGTGCAGTAACGAGGCAGGTGTCCCAGAGCCTCAGACAAGTCCAGACACTGACCAGTGAGCTGAGAATAGAAGAGGACGTTTATTTTAGCACACAAAACTATAGTGAGGGCTTTATTTATTAGATTTTAACCCAACCCCAACTTATAAATGAAGATAACTCTAACTTTTGCATTTTAGCATCCTGTGCTGGGGTCTAAAATGAAGAAATAGTGCTACAAGTTGGGAAAAGTGAGTTGTTGTGAGTGTTTTTCTCACAAAGACTTTACAAATCAGGAGAATACTTCATCAAAAGATACTTTTGAGTTTATAAAAGGATTTGTTTGTCTGTCAATGCTAACGCTAAAGCTTAGTCATTTGACAATAAACAGCTTCCAGGCAAGTCACCTATCAATACTAAAGGTGCATAGTGTAAATTAAAATGCTCAAAGTTGTGAAATAGCAGATTACAGTCCATTTGCAATTGTCTGGATTTGCGCCTGCCGCTTTGTTCTCCGAGGTTGCCTCTAAAAGTGCAGGCGGCCTGTTGAATGGGAGTGACTCAAGCCAAACTCTTCACTGTATTATTGTCATTGTTTGTATTACCTGAAATATTTGTGCAATCTTTGAGGCGCTCATGTCGCTCACTTTTAAAGTTAGTCGTTTATTTCCACGAAACAAGTGGTAAGTGTTCTTCATCTTTAGCAAGAGTCGTAAGCAGGAAGTAACCAGAGGTAACATGTGCCAAAACTTTTACTTCCGGATCACCCAAAACAAAAAATAATAAATTGTTAATTAGTTATTTATTTCACATAAGCTTTCAGTTTTATACAGCAGACCAATTTTGTACATTGATTGTCTAAAACATGTAAAATACCACTATCTTCCCAAACCATGTACAACACAGAAGAAGGATCATAACTATAATAACTACTGCATTGCAGGGTCAAGTAGCACTCAGACTTTTGAGAAAGACAATATCTGAACTGCGCTGGGGATCAATGCGATGCTTATCTGTCATTCAATTTAATTTAGAAGGTAAGACACTCAGGTTTGTCAAGGTATATCACACATTTAGTGATTTAGCTTTATTTTAGTAGCTTGTCTAGGTCAAATTACAGTAATAAATTGGCTTATTGCATTTTGGTAATTAGAAATTGATAAGAGGTTGTTTCTCTCAAACAAAAACCTTGAGTTTAACAGTTAAATCTTAACCCAAGCCCCAGCACCCAAACTTACTCATTTTAGTGGCTTGAAGCCTAAACTTGCTAGTTAAAGAAAATGTTTTACATGATTTCAACTAAAATTAATGGTTATTTTACGTTCTGGCTTTGCGTAGCATAAAACGCAAAGAAAAAGTGCTTATCGAACGTTTTTGACATTTCATTGTATATACGTTTTCTTCAAAGACTGTGTTGTAGCGTCTACATTTTCATAGTAATCGCTTCACAGGCACCGAATTATGTTTTTTTGAGTGGGTGCCCAACCTAACATGCATGCACATGCACATTTATATGTGTCTCTTCTTTCACGCATTAATTTAGTTTCTTTTCTACCTGCAACTGACAGATTTCTGTTTTTTTCCCAGTTAACAGAACTCATTCAGTACTTGGCAGCTCTCATGGCACCGGGCGCTACAAACAGGAGCAGTGCAGTTTGTCACTTCATACGTCTCTTGTTCAGTTCTGAATCGCATCGCAACTCAACATTCTCATCTCCCACTTTTTTCTGACTTGATTTCCAGCGCTGCTTTAAAGCACAGTTTCTATGATCTCACCGGGCAGAGGACAGAGCAGCAGCACAGAGGCTCAGACCACGAGTTTAAATGAGAGCGGTTTGAGAGAGGAGAGATGCCGAATGAGCGCTTATATTCACGCATACAGATGAAAGAAAGTGGCAGAATGTGAAAGACGCTATGACCAAATAAATGCGCGCACTTAAACATTTAGAGAAGCGTGATAATGAAGGTAGGAATAATTCGCCTGGGTTTACAAACAGTCGAGTGGGTGCTTGATCCCGTGGCAACCTTAGGAATGGCGGGTGTGAATAACTTTGTCCTTAAAAAATATTTTGCAGAAAATAATGATGTGTCAACAAGAAAATTGAAGCTGTAAGCTGTGTCTTAAGCTCAGAGTAATAGTGTGGGTGGAGTGGCTCTAAACACCAAAGATGGTGCACTTTTTCAACTTTGAAACTCTCCTTAAATGTTCCAAACTGTGGTTTTAACTTTCAACTTTTACTGAACTGTGTGGTTCAACATTTAAATTTGAGAACAACAAATTAATTCATTAAAAGGGCCCACTGCCGCTTATTATGCTATAGTAGCAACTGTATCTAAAAGCTGAAAAAAGAGCACATTTTGCATAATGGATGTCCTAGCAGCTGTCCTCTGCCTTTAGATTAGAATATATTAAGTCTGTTTTTCCCCAGATGAACTCCCGCTCCACTCGTAATCAGCTCTGGTCACACACATTAGACTGGACTTGTCCTTTTTAATGACAGTATTACCTCCTGTGTGTGGACAGATGACCAGCCCATTACCGCTTGACACAGACAGATCTCCCACAATGCTTTGCTCTCTCAGACCCGCAGGTCCTCCACTCGGCCAATAAGTCTCCCACAGCGGCGTGTCTGAACCAGAACCTGCACAGACGACAGAAGAGTTAGAGTGTTATGGGTTTAGTGTGGGAGAGAGGAAACCATGAAGACATCACATTCTGTTAATCTGTAGAAAGCAGGGCTTTCACAAATACATACATCTGAAATGAAAGATTTCTGTGTAACACTGGGCTTTGTAACAGTGTTCTTTTATTAGAAACATATGTCAGGCAGCATTTTAAGATTACATTACACCAAAACATCGACATGCTTTTTGGGTTGCCTCCATCTGCAATGCTCCAAACATCTTGTTCATCACATTTCTGTACTTCTGTTAGCATGTTGTTGGGGTAAGCTAACTTGACTCTGAACACTCATGATTGGTGAGTTCACAAATCCACCCGGAGAGACAGCTGCTATAAAAATGCAAACAAACATAAACATTCCATTTTAAACTTCCTCCATCAGTCCACATGAAACAGCTTATGGTCAGGTCAGTTAGGAACAGACTCTAAAGCCACAGTTCTAGTCAGGCTGCCGTAGGAGCAAATATACTGGGGAAAGTATGGACACTCGAGCACTATCCTCTCACTTCAATCAATCAATCAAACTTTATTTATAAAGCGCTTTTCATACATGAAATGCAACACAAAGTGCTTTACAGTGCATTAAAAACAATCCCGCATGCCCCCACCCCCCGAGAAAACCCGCATACGTGTACATACTCTACACCCCTCCTCCCCACCATACCCCCACCCCCCCTCCCTACACACACACACACACACAGACACACTCCCAAACACTAAAATACATTCACATATACGTATTAGGCCGGGTACAGATGGACCAAAGAAAGCCTGCCTTTCCTGTAAAGAATATTGAATTACAGTTCATCTCTAGTCTGTGTTTTGCTATTCACTTGTCCCCTGTCCCTGTGGAGTGTAACTGTTTCAGATGTTGCTGTTCCAGTGACGTGGGTTAGACCACTGATGCCAGACTCCCTCCTCTTTCTGGACCTCCGCCCCACTTCCCTCTCCAGGATTGGCCTGTCCTAGTCCTGCTAGACGAGTTGTTTCCCCCTGCTAATGGACTCTTCTCTACAGACTTATAATTTACATCTGCAATTAGTACCCACGTTAATCTTAGTTACATCTACAACCTTTATTGTGGTTTTCCTCCAGGTTTCTCTTTTTCCCTTTTTTTTTGTCGAGAAGATGGTGTTTAAGGAAAGAAGGAGGGTCTAAGGACAAGGGATGCTTTGGACAATTATTAATTTGCATGTTTCTGAATGCATATTGTTTTATTTTTATTCATGTTTGCTAAATTAATAATCTTGGGAAGTCCTCAGAGACAAAAAAGTATTTGATTTGACATGTTTTGCTCACTTACCTAATTCATTCTGAGTCTCCGAATTATTTACCTCAAAGTATTTTAAGCTTTTTTCACAGCTGTTATGAGTTAAATGTGCCGGTATGCTAATAGCAGTTAGCCACAATGCTAACACCAACAACAGACGGACTTAGACAATAATAGGGGTTTTTTGTCACCTAATGAAATTCTTTTCTACTGTCAGTAGAAAGAGACAGAAGACAATTCCTGGTGTGGTAAAAGTGTCATAGTCTTTAAAGTAGCTTTTACTGCACATCAAGTTGCACAATCTGGTTTTTACAAATTGTGCTGAAGGATTTGTTGGTAGTCAAGGTTTTTCCTCTAAATAGATCTAAATCAATTAACATTTTATAAAGTAACATGTCGATAACACCACAGTTTTGTTGAAGAATTATATTGACGTTGTAGTTATGTGGACTGCAAACATAAGGCTGTGTTTAGTTTGAGCTGTGAGTCTTGTCTTCATTGTAGACGTTTGCCTTGAATTACCTGTTTTGTTGGCGGCTTCTGTTGGAGAGAGAAATTGAAGTATCGACTAAAGCAAACAAAAGCAGCAGCGTGTCCCACCAGGTAAACAGATACATGAATGTTCTCTCTTTGTTCACAAAACCTCTCACTACGACCGCTTATTTCACTGCTGCAGGATCAGACTCAAGTATTTTCTTCTAATACTTTCAGATCTGTTTGGAAACTTTTGATATATTGAATTACAACAAAACGCAGTCTAGTTTTGTGACTCAGTGTTTCCAATAGTCAGGCGCAGACGGAGGAAGTTTTTCATTTGTAGATTATCTGTTGTAGTTTACTTGCCCAGGCTTCTGCAGTGCTTTCCTCAGTCCCTGATTGGCTAATCCATCTGTCAGTTACGCCCACTGAGACTTGTGCGATGAACATAGTGACCATGTGATATATTTGAAATGTCAATGCAGATAATTTACAGTGTTGTATTTGTTTTGGGAATAAAAGTCTGGTCAAAACAGTAACAGAAAATACAAAAGTCTTTAGATTAGCCTTTAGCTCAGGGCTATTCAATTATATTTTCCAGCAGGCCAGATTTTTCAAAAGACTATGGTCTGTGAGCCGAACAACAGAACTGCCTCAAGAACTTATGTTTAGTAAAATACGTCTAAATTGCTCTGTTCTAACAGGCTTACACTAGCAGAGATAAATCAAAACTAGACTAGAACGTGAACAAATCAGAAAAACAGATAAAGAACTAGGCTAAACCTAGAGTTAAGACAACTCTATGTTTCTACATTTTGGTTTCTAACAGTAACCACAATTTGGAACAGGCCTAGAGCACAATTTGTGAACCAGAACAGAACTGATCAGTGGCATTTTAGTTGATGAAGTTGATTTAAAAGTACAGCAGGTTATGAATACCAGATCTAACAAAGAAATGTGGCCCAATCCATGGCCCACTTTACTATGATGGGTCAGTCTTTATTGCTTAGCATAATGTTGCTGTAAATCTACCTCTGTTCACTGTAAATCAGATACAGAGTGTTTCCCAGGCTTCTTTACAATGTGGTCCAGTTCATGGCCCATTTTACCGCATTTGGCCCGCGGACCGCTATTTGAATAGCCCTGCTTTAGCTTGACGAGATCAAGTATCAAAGAGATAATATATTACACAGCCACTGGTGTCAACTGAACGCTTTTGGCAAAACAAATAAAGATTGTTAAAAGAAAAAAAAAAAAAAGGTAAAATTAGCAAAAAGTTGTATTCTAAAAAGGTTGAAATGTTAAATATTAAAAAAATATTAAGTTGGGGGTCTTGTGGCTTCTAAATAACCAAACTAGCATAAACAATAGCACCCCCTGTTCTCCACCTCTCGCTCAGTGCACCATCTCTCTCTCTCTTGCTTTGTCTTTTGCCTTTTCACTCTCTCTTTCTTTCTCTCTCTCATTCTCTCTCTCCTCTGTTTCTCTCCCCCTCTCTTTTTCTCTCTTCTCTCGCTCTCTCTTTCTCTCTTAATCTCTCCCTCTCTTCTCTCTGTTTCTCTCTCTCTCTCTCTCTACCTCTCTCTCTGTCTCTCTCTCTTATCTCCGTTTCTCTCTCTCTCTCTCTCTCTCTCTGTTTCTCTCTTTCTCTCTGTTGCACATTAGCCTGTCCTGTTGACCTGTTCATATCTGGATTAATCAGTCTGTGATTGGTCCTTCAGTCGAGCCCACCACCAAAACAAAAGCCCCCAAGAGGATCTGGAGTTTTCTGTTGAAATACACGACCCCCGAGAATGTGCAGGTCTCACTGTAAAACCTGATCGGATCTGTGAGTGTGTAATTCTGTTTCCACCTGCGGGAGGCAGCGCTGCTTTGTGCTGACTGAGCACATCTGAGGAAGTGACTGTTACTACCCACGATGCACTGCAGAGCTGCTGACACACTTTGATCTGGGTGAGTAAAGAACACAGAACTGGTAAAATCAAAGAGTCACATTTTAAATCTGGTTAGGACGTTATAGAGTGTGTACTGTCGCTCTTGGGAGGAGACCAACTCGAGTGAATGCAACAATACTAAACAAATGACATTTCCATCTTTCTAACTAGTAATATATATTAATATGGGACCAAGTCACTGCTAGTCTCAAGTCTTTCGCCTCAGGTCCAAGTCAAGTCCCAAGTCAGAGTGCCACAAGTCAAGTCTAAGTCCTCTGCTTTTACCTAAGTCTTTAAATCAAACGATCAAATACTTCTTCTGTTTCTACAACATCATTAATTAATTTATTTATTTTTTAATAAATGATCCCGTTTAAAATAAATGTCTTGTCACAAAAAAAATCAGTTTGATTCAGTTTGTAAATGTAAACAATTTATTTTCTGATAAGCGTCAAGTCGCCTCAAGTCACTGATGTTTGAGTCGAGTCCCAAGTCTTTTGTCAAGTCATGTCTGAACTATAGCGACACGGTAGCAGAGCGGAAAGCACTCTGGCCTCACAGCAAGAAGTTCATGTTCCTCCGCGTGTTTGGGTGGTTTCCTCCGGGCACTCCGGTTTCCCCACCAACCAATAAAATGCATGTTAGGGAACGCTTGGTGTTGGTCGGAGGTTGAGGTGCCAGGTGTTTGCACAAATCGCATCTGCTGGGTTGCCCCAGGGCAGCTTACCATTGCTGAGTGGGGAGGGGGGGTTATTGTGTGAAGCACTTTGGACGACATCTGTCTGTGTAAATGTGCTATATAAATAAAATCATTCATTTATTCAAGTCATCAGAGTAGTGACTCAAGTCCAAGTCCACACCTCTGGATTACACTTGCCGGTTAGTGCTTGTATAAAATAACACAAAGAAACATGAATTGGATCCAGGCGAAGGTTTACAGTCTGTGTATTTACTGAAGTGTATTTCAAACACAACCCAGGGCCTAACATCAGCTGGCTGGCTAAAGTGAAAAATTATGTTTGGTAATGAGATCATTTGCAAAGATTAACAACGTTTTGCCAAGAACTCTATTAAATTCACACCCAAAGACAGACTTTCTCACAATCCAATAATGCATATGAGTCAATACCACCAACAACAACTTTACTTACATAAATCTGCACATTTTGCCTTTTGAAAAATAATAATAATAACAAATTAGATAAGAGACCCCAGTTTGAATTGGAGGTCATTATAGTTATATAGTTTGGGGACAAATCAGAGTTAATTTAGTGACTTAAAAAGCACAATATTTGCATTTTAACTCCTGCTCGGGTCAAATTGCTGTAATAGTCCTGAGCCTGACACTCCACACATGTCTTAAGACTTCAGACTCTTCAGAGTGAAAAGGCCGATGACGTTTTGCCCTCACCGCTGTGAAAGACAAACTCCACATTAGCCCGTCTGAAGTCGCAGCAGGGACAGATAAATATAGAGCCGTAAACAAGCACAAATAATGAAGCCAGCCTTTGAACAATCCGCTAAAATTAAAGAGCCGTTTCATCTGTTTGACGCGTTTCTTTTGGAGTGTGTAGCGCGCTCTGACAGGTCCATGACAGGCCCATGACAGGTCCATGACAGGTGCATGGCAGGTGACAGGGTCTGTGAAGTTTGTCTGTGTCAGCCTAAGCTTAAAAACAGCAAAGAGACTGTTTTAATTGTGATTAGTTTGTTTCTGTGTCAGATGCTTTTCATCTAACCTGGTCAGCCAGATGGTTTCTCTCACGATATCTATGAATTCACAAACTCAAGACAAATCCAACTTCGCCCATGTCAGCCCGACTGGTTTGGAGTCTGAACCAGTGGTTTAACACCCAATCACATCGCAGCAGGGCCGTTGTTAGCAAAGACAGCAGCAAGTAGTGCCTGAATCAAGCAAAACAAAGATGGCAGCTCACAGGGATGTACGTGTTTCTGCTGCTCATGCTTGATTATGTTTTAGCAAAATTACAGGTTTTTCTTTAGTAAAGAAGAGCAGAGGTGCCCATGTGCAATCTTTGTTCTATCCCCTGCACACATTGGATACATCGTCACAATTGGTTAAACACAAACTAATGATGGGCCAAACGAGTCGACACGTGTGTGGAGCACTGGAAGTGGTGCGTGTGCCAAGCCGTGTTAACATGTGTTTCACTTTAAGAAAGGTCACATGAACAACACATCCACTGTCATGTGTCACATGTGTCAACACTGGAGCGAGAGCTTCTCTTTTGATTTAGACCTGCAAAGCTGAGCATGACTCTGTGCCTGCACTGTGGGCCAAAATATGAGCACAGTTATCGGTTCATTGGCACTTGGTTTACATCATCACACATGTGGCTTAACTGAATGGGCAGTTGTTTTGCTGTGCAAAGGGTTGTAGGATTAAAACTCAGTGACTTAGAAATGTTTTCATTTTTTTCTCTTATTTTTATTTTTGCATGTAGAGGCACAAAATTTGCAAGTCTATGTGCTTAAAGGGAAACATTCCGTATGTGTGTGCAAAGTAAATAAATAGGCCACTAGTGTAAGTAACGTCTCAGCTGCTGTAAACTTAACTGCACACCACTGACTGAGCCTGGTGTTTTACCCACTCTGCAGTGCATTTATTAAAAGACTTGATGGCGCTATACAATGCACCAACACGGTGTCCACACTGTGTAGACCCAGTTTGGTAAATCACATGTTGACGTGTCATCGACCTATTACTAGAACAAACTAAGGCAGACAAGCTCACCCAATCAGCTCAAAGTATTTGATTAAAATCCCCACCTTTTCCTGAACACTGTTCCAGGTGGATAAAGTAGAAAAAAAACTAAAGTTGAAAAAGTTTGTTTTGGTCTGGCGTAGAGACTGGCAGTCTACGTTTGATTTATTGTAGTGATTGTTACAAAGTCCACCTCATATAAAGGGCTCATCAATGTGAAGAGGATGTGTCCAGTTTAAATACTTTTTTGCACCATGTGCATCAAGAGGCTACAAATGCAATAGCCGATGTGTATCATATGTGTAGCCTCCAGCAAAAAGACAGAGGTTTTAACATATTCTTAACACTTAAAAATGTAGGCTAATGTACAGTATCAGACTTAGAATTCGATATTTAAAAACCTTCAAAGTCTTGTTCAATAATACATTTTGCTGTTTAGTGGATTCAATCAAATAATAAAACTTCTTCAAGAGAATTGAATGCTTGTGTTGTTTCTACATGAAAGCCTGAACACTGAGAGAAAAGAAAATAATTTTTCCCTGTAGTGTCTCTCCTTAAAACCTGCAAACATTACCCTAAGACCTTTCTTTTGTTTATCTACTATATCTTTTGTCCTGACTTAAATTCTTGCCAAACTTCCATTTCTTCACACACCAGGACAAAGCTCTCCTGTATTTATATTTTATTCATGCTGTGGAGGACTGGCTCTGTTTGGACTCTCACTTTTCCTGTAGATCCACCTCAACAGCAGCTGATTTAACCTCAGAGCTGCTCCCAAACTCACTCACAGCAGAACAAACCTCACTGGACTTTTGGATTCTACACACTTTTTACTATTTTAAGAACTGATACCATAAATGCTGCAAGAAATGTCTGGAATTATGCAACAAATACTCTGTAGGGGATAAGTTATGGAGCAGCAGGAATGAGAGACAGTGACAGAAGGACTGATGTCTGAAACTATTAGACTGACTAAAGGAAAGGAGGTTTGTTGACTTTGGAAATAGCTTCAGCGATGTGATGCAACTTGAAGCAATTAATAATGCAAGCAAAGATTCAATATGACCAAATAAAAATATGCTAAAAAGGCTAAAAATATAATCAAATCAAACTTTATTTTTTAAAGCACCTTTTGTAAAATGTAACACAAAGTACTTTACATTACATATAGATACTCTCACACAACCCCCACATTACCAGCACATACCACCAACCTCTAATCCCCACTTTTTTCACCTTCCCCATGTACACACACCCATAAACACTAAAATACAATTTGCTACGATTGCATACATACATTGGCCGGGAACAGATAGACCAAAGAAAGCGTCATCAGAGGAGCAGAGTCGCCTGCAGCCACAGAACACAAAACCTCCAGGGCCCATGAGCCAGAGTCCAGCAGCCACAGCCGACCACAGCTCCTGATGCAGAGGCTCCACAGAGGAAACATTGGAGAACCTAAAAGTAATAAGATGAGTAAAAGCGAGAGTTCATTGAATAAAAGCAGTTCTGAACGATAAGAAGCCCCAAGACCATTAAGACACTTAAAAAGACCAGTAAAAAAAACTTTAAAATCGATCCTAAAACACACAGGGAGTCAATGCAGTGATTTTAAAACCGGTGTAATGTGATCCCGCCCCCTGGTCTTAGTCAGGACACGTGCTGCTAAATTTTGTACTAGTTATAAACCTGAAATATTCTTTTTGAGAAGACCAGAGAGCAGGACATAACAGTAGTCTAAACGACTGGTGATAAAAGCATGCATCAGCGTCTCTGTGTTGACCTGACAGAGAATGGGACGGACTCTGGTGATGTTTTTAAGAAGGTAAAAACCTCATTTGTTATGTGTTTTTTTAATGTGAGGAATAAAAGTCAGCTCAGAGCGAAAAAATAATGCCCATGTGCTTGTAATTTAAGTAAAAGTTTTTCCCTCTGGGCCCCGGGACTGATGACTAAAACCTCAGTTTGGTTCTGGTTAAGCTGGAGAAAGTTTTCAGCCATCCAGGATGTGAAGTCTAAAATGCAGTTAAAAATACTATCCATCAGGAGACATGGAGATGTAAAGCTGTGTCCAATCTGCATAACTGTGGAAGTTGTCTCCTGATGACACCATCAAGAGGGAGCAGGTACAGGTTAAAAAGTACAGGACCTAAAACAGAACCCTGAGGCACACCACATGTGATTTCATGAACCTGAGAGGAGCAGGTAGGTTGTAGACCATTTGTGCACAGTACCAGAGCAGGTACAAACGCTGGTACAAATGCAGGCGCAGGAACATGTAAGCTCGGAGAGATTATTTGCAGAAAGAGCCGCCACTGATTGACACAAACTGTAGCAGCAACATTTGTCAGCACTGTTATCAGCTAGTCTCATTTGTTTAACTTTGCAAAAAAATTCTACTTGAAGTGTGAATACAAACAAACAAAACACACACTTCTACAAACTTGATACTTTCTCATTTCTCTCAGCACAGATCTTTTACTGCCTCATTTCTAACAACACAGGCACAAAGTCGAGAACGTTTGAATTGGATTGCTCATCTCTACGTCAAGTTCTCTTTAGAATACATTTTTGCTTTGTTAGTCAGACCTCTGACCTGGACTTTAGACTGGTTGCGTCACCTGTATAAAGACCGAATATGTAGAAACACAGTGTGCACTCTATGGGCTGCAGACTTACATGGTGTTGCCTCACTGCAGAAGCTTTACCTGTGCATTTGGAGAAAGTTACTCTAAATTAACTTTGACAGACTTTTCACCAGAAGTGCTGATGTTTCTGTCTCGAATCTAAAAATACTTTTGTGATGGACAGATGAGCCGAATGTGCATTTGTACAGAGCCAATTATCCTGGTCAAATCTCAACATAACACTCCTTATATTCTGATCTAATTAAAGGAGAGACTAGAACAGTGTCTCTCATCATTAGTTTAATCACAGTTGGATTTAGATGGACTCTTGTATGTTTGAGTAATCTTGTTTTGTCCTGCAGCTGATGCTTTGGTAAAGTTCAGTTGATTCGTGGTCTGTTTTTTGTTATTCACTTCTTGGACACCTGCCCCACCCCCCTCTTTTGGATTAGCCTGTCCTCGTCTTGCTAGATGAGTTGTTTCCCTCTGCTAATAGACTCTGACTCTACAGCAGAGATATTCAACTCTAATTTCCCGAGGGCCGGAGATGTACGATCCAGTACCATTTTGTATCACACAAAGCATCTTAAACATTCAGTCTTTTTTTAACTTTAGTAAAAACTAAATATTACCTAGTCGGTGTAATCCCTCATTTGTCCAGGAGTGATCCTTCAAGCGTATTCGAAAATTGAGATGCTTCGACTTTCATCCGAAAGTCATGAGTCAAGAAAATTACACTCGATCTTTGAATATGCTGTTCAGATGACATCTTTGAAGCCTTTCTACAATAAAATAGTGCCTACATTATTCACAGTAATGAGCTTGGACGTGACTAGATATAACCAGCTCTGAAAAAAACTAAACCAGAGTCTAATGTCTGAACCAGGACCAGACCAGGTCTATAGTAATAGAAATAAACTATAGCAAAGAAGAGCAAAAATGTTTTCCAATATTTGAAAGAATTTAATGTTTGAAATGCCTGATTGGCCTCCGGGTCTTAAGTTGAATAGCTCTGCTCTACAGACTTAGCTTTATATCTGCAACTTTTTGTTTGTTTGTTTGTTTGTTTGTTTGTTTGTTTGTTTGTTTGTTTGTTTGTTTTTTGGTGCCGAGAAGGATGATCTAAGGACAAGGGTTGCTTTGGGACACGTGTCAATCTGCCTGTTTGCTGTTGGACAATCTACTTCTGTGTTTTCAACCAATTTCCAATTTTATAGTTTGATTTTCTTTTAGGAAGTAAATGGTTCACACATCATGTTACCGGAGCAGGTGAGTTGGAGATGACGTAATACTCATCCACATATGCAATGAAAACAAATCCCACACTCTGACCACTTGCAAAAAGGTGAAATTTATTTACAGAAATATATATATTATATATATATATATATATATATAATATATATATCTTTTTTTTTTTTTTTTTACTATTGTCTGATGCTACTGTAAATAAATGTCACCTTTTTTGCAATGGTCAGAGTGCAGGATTCTTCTTTATTGCATTGTTTGATTTTCTAATGCTGATGTTTGCTGAATCAACAATCTGTGACATCTTCGGAGGTGACTGTCGTTGTGATTTTGGTCTCTAAAAGAAAATAATAAAAAAGTAAAATAATAGTACCACGTTTCCTTCCCTACCCTGTCTGTATTTACTGAAAAAAAAAAATCAAAATACATACATCAAGAATTCAAAACATTAAAAAAATCAATTGAAAATCTGCTGTTTGTTACAGTTAAAAGGCCTATATTTTGCCCAATATTTCCATGTTATGATGCTGTTTCTTCATCAAAAACACAATCTTCTTGCCCCACAAGTATATATTTTGTGTTTTGCAATGACCAAAACAAAAATGAATGCACATTTCAAATCATCACTAATTACATGGGGAGGAATAATAATAGTCTTTATAACTGTAAAAACAGGAGATGGACAGTGTAGCTGTGTGTGCAGTGCATCAGAGTGAGCAGCGGGTGGCAGCACTGAGCTGAGTAAAGCCATGCTGCTTTTACAGTGTCACAGAAATCAGACTCAAAATGTCCCTCTGATAAGATTAACATCTGATCGTTTCTGTTCACATAAAATCACATTCTATTGGCCACGTTTCAATATTTCAATCAAGTGTATTTAAATCATATTCATTTTAGCTGCCCTTAACTTGAATGAAATAGTTCTGATCTAATAGGTGAATGGAATATTTAAAATAACATCTTGTGTCACTGCAAAAAAAAAAAAAAAAAAATCTAAAGCCATAAAGTTAAATTAAATATTTGTGTCGATATATCGAGAGAGAGAGAGAGAGAGAGAGAAAGAAAGAAAGAAAGAAAGAAAGAAAGAAAGAGAGAAAGTAAGGAAAGAAAGTCAAAAAGAGAGAGACTGAGAAACAAAGAGAGAGAGGAGAGAAAGAGAGGGAGAGAGAACATGAGAGAGGCGAGAGAAAGTGAGAGAGAATGAGATAGAAGTGAGAATGGGGGAGAGAGAGTGAGAGAAGAGAAAGAGAGTCAAAGAGGTAAAAGAGGGGAGAGAGAAGAGAGTCAAAGAGAGATAGAATGAGACAGAGAGGAGAGAGAGTGAGAGAAGAGAAAGAAAGTCAAAGAGGTAAAAGAGGGGAGAGAGAAAGAGAGAGAGAGAAGGCAGTCAAAGAGAGAGAGGTGAAAAAGAGAGAACAAGAGCAAGAAGAAAAAGAGTGAGAGAAGAGAGTCAAAGAGAGATAGAATGAGACAGAGAGGAGAGAGAGTGAGAGAAGAGAAAGAAAGTCAAAGAGAGAGAGTCAAAAAGAGAGAGGGGGCCCTCACTCAGGTCCTCACTC
This sequence comes from Mugilogobius chulae, assembly GCA_038363315.1. Lineage (NCBI taxonomy): Eukaryota > Metazoa > Chordata > Actinopteri > Gobiiformes > Gobiidae > Mugilogobius > Mugilogobius chulae. Next base: position 36,994,857 of record CM076408.1, read on the forward strand.
AGATCCTCTCTCTGGTCCTCACTTTGGTCCTCTCTCTGGCTCTCTCTCTGGTCCTCTCTCTGGTCCTCTCTCTGGTCCTCTCTCTGGCCCTCTCTCTAGCTCTCTCTCTGGTCCTCTCTCTGGCCCTCTCTCTAGCTCTCTCTCTGGTCCTCTCTCTGGCCCTCTCTCTAGCTCTCTCTCTGGTCCTCTCTCTGGTCCTCTCTCTGGCCCTCTCTCTGACCCTCTCTCTAGCTCTCTCTCTGGTCCTCTCTCTGGTCCTCTCTCTGGTCCTCTCTCTGGCCCTCTCTCTGGTCCTCTCTCTGGCCCTCTCTCTGGTCCTCTCTCTGGTCCTCTCTCTGGTCCTCTCTCTGGCCCTCTCTCTGGTCCTCTCTCTGGTCCTCTCTCTGGCTCTCTCTCTGGTCCTCATGGTCCTCTCTCTGGTCCTCTCTCTGACCCTCTCTCTAGCTCTCTCTCTGGTCCTCTCTCTGGTCCTCTCTCTGGTCCTCTCTCTGGCCCTCTCTCTGGTCCTCTCTCTGGCCCTCTCTCTGGTCCTCTCTCTGGTCCTCTCTCTGGTCCTCTCTCTGGCCCTCTCTCTGGTCCTCTCTCTGGTCCTCTCTTTGGTCCTCACTCTGGTCCTCTCTCTGACCCTCACTCTGGTCCTCTCTTTGGTCCTCACTCTAGCTCTCTCTCTGGTCCTCTCTCTGGTCCTCTCTCTGGCTCTCTCTCTGGTCCTCTCTCTGGTTCTCTCTCAGATCGTCTCTCTGGGCCTCTCTCTGGTCCTCTCTCTGGGCCTCTCTCTGGTCCTCTCTCTGGCCCTCTCTCTGGCCCTCTATCTGACCCTCTCTCTGGTTCTCTCTCTGGTTCTCTCTCAGATCCTCTCTCTGGGCCTCTCTCTGGTCCTCTCTCTGGGCCTCTCTCTGGCCCTCTCTCTGGCCCTCTCTCTGGTCCTCTCTCTGGTCCTCTCTCTGGTTCTCTCTCAGATCCTCTCTCTGGGCCTCTCTCTGGGCCTCTCTCTGGTCCTCTCTCTGGCCCTCTCTCTGGTCCTCTCTCTGGTCCTCTCTCTGGTCCTCTCTCAGATCCTCTCTCTGGCCCTCTCTCTGGCCCTCTCTCTGGCCCTCTCTCTGGTTCTCTCTCAGATCCTCTCTCTGGGCCTCTCTCTGGTCCTCTCTCTGGTCCTCTCTCTGGCCCTCTCTCTGGTCCTCTCTCAGATCCTCTCTCTGGTCCTCTCTCTGGTTCTCTCTCAGATCCTCTCTCTGGTCCTCTCTCTGGTCCTCTCTCAGATCCTCTCTCTGGTCTTCTCTCTGGCCCTCTCTCTGGTTCTCTCTCTGGTCCTCTCTCTGGTCCTCTCTCTGGTCCTCAGCTGCTCAGACACATGATGGCGGTTACAAAAGCACATCCGTGTTGAAGCACATGACAGTGTTTGGAGCAGATCCTGGAGCAGACTCACAGATGATGTAATGATTAAACTGCACGTGCACCACATGGAGATCACACGAAATAACCTCACACTACAGATGAATACACGAAGAGTGACAGATACTCAGCTCCAAATAGTGTAGAATATGGTGTAAACCTGACGTAACACTAATATGGATGCTGAAGAACTGGTGCTATTGCTGTGGATCACAACGACATCACAAAGAAAAAAATTACCATGATTTAAGCAAACAGGGTGACTTTTTGTTTTTTAAATACATGTTTTTCTTTAGTTTTTCATGGTGTACTATGTAATTTTCAGGAAGGGTCTGTGGCCTTCTCTTCCTACAATTGAGATGTCATCGCTGTGTTCAAAATGTTTCATGAAAGTCAAATGGACTGATCGTCTGTTGCTGGGTTTCTCTCACGTGACCAGGGAGACGCGCCAAATCCAAGTTGGGGGCAGGAAGTGACCTGCTCTTATTTAAAACACAGCAATGTCAATGACATCGAGTACTTCAGAGCTTTGAATGGAGCAGCACAAACGCATTATCTGAGAAAATGACTGTACCTGCGGTGAGGCGATGGATTTAATAACTGATCTTGTGCCACAGACGTCCTGCTGCGCTGAGCCAAATGAAAGCCTTCACAAGACTTAAGTGCACAATTATTTTGTTCTTAAGAGATCTTTAAATGTATGTCGCCTCGCTTTAGCTCGAGTACCTGGTTTCTTTTTTTTCTTGCGATTAAACTGGTCAGCACAACCATAGAGCCGCAGAATGTGGGCATGTTGAAGTGAGTGACACATGTAAGAGGACTTACAGATGCAGAGTTAAGGTATACTTTATTGTCCCCGTAGGGAAATTTGTCCTCTGCATTTGACCCATCCTTCAATGCCTCTGGGGCATCTCCTCAGGAGCAGTGATCGCTGCAGTGCAGCGCTCGGGGACCCATCTCCAGATGTTGTTGCTAGGCTTGCTCAGGACTACCGTAGCTGGAGGATATTACCCTAACATGCATGTTATTGAATGGTGGGGGAAACCAGAGGAAACCCACCCAGACACGGGGAAAAACATGCAGACTCCACACAGAAAGGTCTGGCCCATACGGGAATCGAATCCGCAAACTTCTGGCTGTGAGGCAAGAGCGCTATCCGCTCAGCCTCTGTGCCAAGTTAAATGGTAAATGGTCTATTTATATAGCGCTTTTCTACCTTTCCAGGCACTCAAAGCGCTTTACAATCTAGCATCCACTCACCCAGTGTACGCAGACACTGAGGCAGTGTGGGTTAAGTGTCTTGCCCACGGACACAACGACAATCTAATCCTGTCGTCCCAATGTGGCACCTGGTGTTCTAACGGTCTCCCATCCAAGTACTAACCAGGCCCTTTCTTGCTTAGCTTCTGAGATCTGACGGGATCAGGCTTTGACAAGCAGGTATGGCCACAAGTTATGGCCGTGAGGATGAGAGCGCAAGAACCACTACAGTCAGAGAGTGATTGGACGAACTAAGGGTGTTGTGCAATGGCTTAAGACCCAGAATCCATGTGAACAGAGTCGCGATCAATAGGTGAGTGGGTACTGGAAGTTGATTTTGTGCGCGGAAAAGGCTTATGTTGCTGTTTGTCTAGAGTGCATAGAGGCGTCAGCGTGGGACCCTCCTCCACCTCGGCTTAGGACAGAGACCGCTTAAATTACTGTAAAACAGGTCGTGACTTCTTATCATTGTACGTTTAGTGTGTAACTATTCTCTGTATTTTATTTTATTTTATTTTTATATTTTGTTTTTTGTAGTTTATTGTTATGTTTGTAGACTCCAGCGTGCTGGTGAGTCTCTCCTTTCCTGCTCCTCACTTCTGGTGACAATGTCTGGATTTGATTTGGACTTTAAATGTAAAGACTTTAGTAGAAAGTGAATTATAGACAATCTGGGAAACGAACTTTGAGAACGCTGTTGATGACAAATTAAAGTTTTACATTTTATCTCATCATTATTTATTAATAATGTCAATTTAGTTACCAATTCAATTGGTATTATTCCCATTCAAAGGGTGGTGTTGGTGGATTAATACATTTGGTCATGATCAGTCATCTGGTCACAATGTTGTTGTGTGGAACTATTTTGTGGTGCAGTAATCATGCTGTACAGTTAAATGTTGGCTGTACAAATTCAAAATATAATAAACTCCTGTCCTGAAGAGCAGCCAAGTAAAATAGAGTTACACATATGTACACACTTTATGGTGGAAATTCTCTATTTAGAAAATCACAAATGTTTTTATCAAGGCCCTTACCTCCTAAATGTGGACAGTGGGTTTGTACCAGCTGAGTCTCTCTGAATTAATCGTAACTTTAAGTTATTTCGGGCTAATGCTAACGTGGCTGTGTTTACTTCCTGTCCCCATTCAGCACCACGCACAGTTTGCATGACGTCATCTGAAATCCAGCAATATAGGGTAAGGGACATAAGGCCACGTCTCAGTAAAACATGCATTTCTTGTTGGCAATTTTCTCTTTTATCTTATTGTCCACTGTTTTCAAAGGCTTTGTCGCTTGCTGTTTTCTGACAATCTGGCAACCCTGTTTGAAATAGTCCAGGGAGACCCCTGCTCTGTCCTGCTCATGTGTCTGGTGTAGGGACATGAAAGGTCTGCTGCTCTGTCCTGAGTGTGTCTGGAGTCTGGTCCTGTCGCCGTGGAGACCGTGAACACTCTCATGTCTCTGTTTTACATCAGGATTGACTGCAGACGCTTCGGACTTTAAAGAAAACTTCAAACATAAAAATGATTACTCTCCATCTTGCTTTCTCTCCGTCCTCTCTCTCTACCCCTTTCTGTTCTTCTCATCTTTTCTCTCTCTCTTTCTTTTTCTCTCTCTCTCTCAATTTCCCTTTTCTCTCTCTCTCTCTCCCTATATGTTTCTCTTCCTTCACCTAGGCTCCTCATATCTCTTTTTTCCTCTCTCTCTTTCTCTACTTTTTTTCCTTTCTCTCTCTGCCTGTCTGTGTCTTTCTCTCTTCCTCCAGGCTCATTCTCTCTCTCTCTCTCTTTATCTCTCTTCATCTCACTCTCTCCCCCTTTCTCTCCATTTCCCTTCTATTTTTTCTCTTTCTCCCCCTCTGTATGCCTCCTTCCCCCTAGGCTCTATCTCTCTCTTTATCTCTTTCCATCCTCTCTCTTTCTCTTCTTCTCTTTCTTGAGCCTCTCTGAGACCAAAGCCCAGGCTCAGACTAATGAAGACCCCATAGACCTTTCTCTCTTTCTCTCTCAGATCAAAGTCCGTGGTCAGTCTGAAGAGGAGCGGGCGAGCGAGGGGTGAGAGGAGAGAAAGTAAAGACAGGGTTGTTTTTAGAACGAGACCTGAAGCTGCTCAGACTCACGTGAAAGAAATCAACAATCAGAAAAGAAAAAGAAACACTTCTAAATATTACAAAACTAGCAGAACAATGAGAGTTTCTGTCATCAGCAGCTGGAGTTCTCATGCCCTCTGCTGGTTTTCTGCACAAACAACAAGGAAGAGCAGAAGTTTAAAGGACACACGATAAAAAAAAAAAAAAAGACTTTCTGAGTTGGAATGCACAGTAGCAGAGTGGTTAGAGCTGTGGTTTCCCAATAAAAAGATTGTTAGTTTGAATTGAGGGTTGGACCAGATCAACAACACAAGATCTCCCTGGATGGAGTTTGCATGTTCTCCCTGTGTTACTGAGAGTTATCTTCATGTAAATTCTACCAGTGAATGAATGAGGATGAATGATTATTTGTCTGTGTCTGTCTCTATGTGTTAACACTGTGAGGAGTTCCCTAGGTGTTCCCCGCCTAAGGCCCAAAGGCTCCACTCATCTGCTACACCTCCAAGAAAACCAGTGGTGGAAAATGAGTTTTTAATTCTGTTCTAACATTGCTCATCACAAACACAGCTGGAGGTTTGTCTGTCTGAGAGACTCTTCTCTCCCCTCTGAGACTTGAACCTTGCTAAATGTCTTTATGAGTCTCCATGTACTGTTAAAGATATTTCTGGGACAGTTGAAGCAGATGTTAGCTTTCTCCTGCAACTTTGATGCACCAACCCGACAACAATTCTTCTGTAAAACTCCTGGCAGTGAAAAATGTTTTTTGAATGTAGTTTTACTGACTTGTTTCAAGAAATAGACAGACAAACATAAAAAAGAAGTTTTGTGATGGATTGGATCATTGTATTTACACAGAACAACTCTAGAGGGTCAAGATCAAAGGTATTTGTATTGCACATCTTCAACAACAGACACTGCTGTCTGCTTCACATCGTACATCAATGTAAATGTGCAACATGCTATGGCAGATGGTCATAGCATTTTGCACAGTGGTAGCAAATGCTACTGCTACCATTGCAGTTGCTCAGATCTGCACTATGTGAGAAAATATAATGTTAATTGTAATTTTATCTGCAGCCAGTAGGTGGAGCTCAAATTCTGATGTGGGAAACACTTACTGTGTTTTGTTTTATTTTTTTCCCTCTAATGCACAGGACGCCAAATGACACGAGTCTGCAACCTGCGGCTCGAGATCCACGTGTGGCTCTTAAAAACATCGGTGCGGCTCTTTGAGATTTGATTGGGAATGAGGAACTATAGAAAAAAGTTTTTGTCTTCTTTGGTGCCTCTTGGCCTGGTCTCAAATTTAACTTTTCCTGGTAAATGAAAACATTAAATTAGCAGTTATTTAGTGGATTTATACTGGTTATAATATTTCTCAAGACAATGACAAAACATACAGTTGCATTACATAATAAAAGAAAAGCTAAATGAAACAAACTGATTAGTCTTGCCATCAAAATTTTTTTTCTGACTATACAACCTTTCATTTTGCAAAACATTGTGTAAAGTCACTTGGCTGTTTAACATTTTTTGGACTAAATACAGTTGCAGCTCTTTCCGACTTTAATTTGGTTTAAATTGAGCAAATGTGGCTGTTTTGCTGTTTCACGTTGCAGACCCCTGTCATAGACGCGTGATATAAACACAGGAAAGCTGCAGATATTTCATCATATGTATCCATTAATCACACCAGACCACATGATCAGTATTCTGGGTTCTATTTCAAATGCATTTATTGAGTTCCCTCAGACCTGTGCACTGTGTTGTGTCTTACATCAGATTGCCTCACTGTTACTTTCTCTAAAACGACCCAAGTGACCCAATCGAGTTCGAAAAGACGGACAAAGAAAATGGATAATGAGAACTATTACATGCTGCTTTCATTTTAAAAGTGCAGTTTATTTATAGTGAGTTGTTCTGTTCCAACTGTTGCCTTGAAAAATATGAGTTGTTTTGAAGATTGTTTTAAACCTGAGAGAATCGACGTTTTAGTTGAAGACGGACTATTTTTTGACCAAGACATGAGGTAAAGTGCTTTTAGGAGCAAACCCAGACCCATCCTTTTACAGGAACATTGAAGAAGCTTTTTCCTGTGTTTCTCTTTCTCTCAGTTTGAGCTTAATGGATCTGAAGGACAATCTGCTGTTGGTCACATTGGTCCTGTGAGTTTGCATTGCAGATGAGCCGGGCTGTTTACATGAGAAAGTGCTTCTTAAACATGAGGAAGGTTTCACAACACAATTATAAAACTCTCAGAGGAGATGGACAAGTGTGGGCAGCACAAACATGTAACGTGTCTGTCTCAGTCTGATGAATATTTGTCTCCAAAATCAGACAGTCAAGGTCGACTCAAACAGTGTGGTTGGTTACTTCTTGTCACTTGCCACACATGGAAGATTTGTGTGAAGGTTGGGACTTTTTTTTTTATTCTCAAATCAATAATTTTTCATATTTTTTGTTTTACTGCTTGGTTTTGACCAATGAAGGTTTGTTTTTGTTTGATTTAAAGCAAGTCGAGGCGCAGAGTCGACCACCATTTTGAGCAGGCGTACATGAACCTTCAAAGTTAGTTAGTTAATAATTTGCTTTTTGTTTCTTCAAAACTACAAAGTGCACTGTTAGTATTCAGATGTTGTTGGTAGCTCTCTGGTCTCTGAAAGTTGTGTAAAGTTATTTCCTGTCCTCTGTCTCAGGTCAGATTGACGAGCCCGATCTCACAAGAAAGCGTACCTTTACCACGACATTACACAATATGTAAATGAGGAATGATTAACACGAGTTCACAGCTGTTTTGTGTAATTATAGTACTCGTCACAGTCCCCATTCATTTCAATGGTGGTTGTTAAGACGTGTTCTTATTTATGAATATTAATGAAATCCTGATTCTAATCTTAACCTGCCCCAAGCCCCAGACCTAATCTTACCAATTTTAGTAACTTTATGCCTGAATTTACCCGTTTCACCTGAAGAAAACGTCCCCACATGGCTGCAACCAAAACTCGTGTTTTTATGACGCTCTGGAAACTTGGGTCATTTTTACGCTTTTTCATATCATGCTAAATGCACGGCGTAACATAAGTACTAAAAACATATGAACTCGTAGTTAAAATACGCTGTTTTTGTGGAGTGGTAAAAGTACGCCCTCTAGTGAGACAGTGTTGGATTGACGTGCTCAAAACTGTAACTTATTCTTCTTTTCAGTAGCTGAGTGTGAAACTTATTACGTGTGTATAACTCATTACTTAACATCATATTTCTGTAAAAGATTCATTAATCAAATGTATAAGTTACATGATGAGTATCTGATCAGATCTCAGAAACAAAGCAAGTTAGGGCCTGGTTAGTACTTGGATGGGAGACCGCTGGGACACCAGGTGCCACAGTGGGACGACAGGAGTGGACTGTCGTTGTGTCCTTGGGCAAGACACTTATCTCACACTGCCTCAGTGTCTGTTTCACTGGGTGAGTGGATCTTTGATTGTAAGAGCTTTGAAAGGTAGAAAAGTGCTATTAACCATTTACCTTTTCTCTTCTCTTTCTCTCTATGTCTGTCTGTCTGTTTCTCTCTTCTTCCACCTAGGCTCTCTCTCTATCTCTCCCTCCCTCTCTCTCCCGCCCCATATGATCTGTCTCTCTCTCTCGATTTCTCTCCATCATCTCTCTTTCTCTACCCTTCTCTCCTCTTTCTTGAAGTAGGTGTCAGCTTTCTCCGCTGCCTCACAGTGGAAATCCCACACATGCAACTTCTATGCTCCGACCCGACAACAACTCCACTGTGAAACTCCTGGCAGTGAAAATATGTTTTTTAATGTCTTTCTACTGACCTGTTTCAAGAAATAGATCAACAAACGTAAAAAAGTAATATGTAATGAGCCCTGTTTGTAGTTTTAGCCCCACAAAAAGATTATACAAGTCACTTTAAAACACTTGAACAAAAAATTAACTTTTTTTGTTTATAAATCTGCTGAAAACCTGCTCCTAGTGCAAAAGAAATCCAGAAATCCATCATCTCACATGACCTCTCCAGAGATACTTATGTCTTCATTAGCTAAACAGGTAATAGAAACAGGGTAAGTTTAAGTTAAGCCTCTGAACTAAAGCACCTAAAGACTGGATCCACACGACACCTGGACTGAACCAGGTCTGACATCACTGTTTGTCTTTTTTCTATACACAAGGTTTGTTTTCCAGCTCGGAGCCTTTCTGACGCAGATGTCGCTCCTTATGTCTACCTTGTTTTTAGTGTTTTTTACAAAATACAAAACCACAAACAGCCTGTATAATCTCCAGAATCACGTCTGACATCTGCTGCCTCCTGGTCCCATCTGGCCCAGCTCTGCTCCTGCATCACACCAGCTTTCAGAGCCGGGACACAGAAGAAGAAAGCTCTGATGAGGACAGGACATGGACAAGTGCTGAACAGAGGAGGAAGAGGAAGCACTCAAGATGGCCGCCGCGTTTGGAGGGTCACCGCAGGAGGCTGGAGGAGCTTCAAACACACGACTGCCAGAGGAAATATGTAAATCTACCAACATGGGAAGAGGAAAAGCAAGAGAGTTTTAGTCTGAAATCTGTTGTTAGTGTCTGGTAAGTCCATGTGTGACAAAATCATTCTGTTTAAGGGACATTTTTAAGGCGAGACAACATTTGTGTTTTTTAGTTTGCTCTCTCATACAGTCTCATGTTTGCTGTGAGGGAAAATTGCAGGCAAAGTTCTATGAAATACAGAACTTTTACTATATTTAGGACATTTTCTGGCGAATGAAGTATATTTTTAGCACAACTAATTCAAGTCGAGTCAGAATTAAGTTCAAGTAGAGGTTGCTGATGTGGAGTTTTCTCAGAAAAGTAAACGGAAAGTTCTGCAGACATGAAAATGCAACAGCACTAACATCACGTTAGCATTTAGCTCACTGCTAACAACAATGCTAACAATGAAGTTCTTTGTGACTACTATTCAAATATAGCTTACTTACTGTTTACAGATAAAATGTTATAAATCAGGCCAGTAAAATAACTGGTACAGTTCAAACATCCCAGCACTGAGCGAACTTTACAGTCGCTCAGTGCTGCAGGTAACTCAGATCACTGAGGACTCCTCTCATCCACTATATGACACATTTCAACTGTTACCATCAGGCAGACGTTATAAGGTCCCATTGGCTCGCAGGAACTTGTATAAAAAATCATTTGTTCCAAATGCCATTGCTTCATTGAACAGTCATAGATGAGCCCAGGGAACAGAACTGTTTTCTCATGCGTTGTGATGTTTTTATTTGTGCTTTTTTATGAATGAGCTATGGATGGATGTGTTGAGCCTTGTCAAAGACGAATTTATGCCACATGTTGGGGCAGACAATAAAGTTTTTCTATTCTATTCTATTCTATTCTATTCTTTATGAAAAGGAAACAATAAAAAAAAATAATAATACATGTTTTTTCTTATGTCTGTGTCAGTAAGCTACAAAAAAGTTTCATATTGTTAGCTATAAATTCTTTTTTTTTTCCCCTCTTTGCTTGCTTTGTCTCACCTTAAACAGTATAAAAGATAATTTCAAGAGAAAATTTGAAGGTACAAGTGGACCATATTCTTAAAAGTGTTTTAGTTTAAACAACACAACAAATGTTATGTTGAAGATTATAGTCTTAGTGAAGAAAACAACAACAACAACAAAAACGTTTGAATGACTGATTTGATTTGTTTACTGATTTGCTTGTTCTTCCATTTGACAGAAATTAAACAAGCTACATTCCCCATAGCACACACTTAACATCGTGTATGTGCTTCTGTGAAATCATTTACATTGAGGGAATACAGTATCGGCAGAGTTTAGTCGTTGGTTTTTACTGTAAACCCAAATCCCCCGGAGCCAAGCGCTGTGGATCATCTCTGTGTTGGAAATCCTCACTGGGCCTAATATTTTAATCAGCTCTGAACAGAAAACACAACATTTCATCCACTCACTGTAAGATGTAAACTGCACTTTATAGGCACAAGCAGGAAAAGCAGGATTTATTTCATTACCAAGTCTTATAAAACCTCCAGGCTCACACTGTAAACTGCATGTATATTTTTATCACTTAACACTTGTTCAAGTTGAAATCAGTATTTATTTCTTCAGCACAGCTTTTACCACAATCTTCAGAGCCAATGATTGCACCAGGTCCAAAAGTAATAATTCACCCTCAATTTAAAGTAATGGCAATGATTCATCCGTCCATTTTCTTTCACTTTATCCAGGGTCAGGTCGGAGAGGAAGCAGTCTGAGCAACTCAATCTCACAAGAAAGAGTAAATACAGTAAATAAACAGTGTATGATGAGCACGATTTCAGGCGTTTTTTGAAGAAACCTAAAATGTATCTTCTGTGGTTTGTCTTTGGCATTGGCCCTAAATAATTGTACGTCTAAAAAAAAAAAAAAAACTCCAATAAACATTATAGCGACCATTTTGTGGTGCAACTTTTCACGATTTCAGAAGCATAAATCAGGCTCTGACACTGTCATTTCTGCTCATCTGATTCACTTTCCACCTTCTTATCTCATTCAAACGTTTCTCTGATTGTGAAATGTATTTTACTAAAAACTCTGTTTAGTCATGTTGACCATTTAAACAATCTGATCTGGAGACAAAAGTGAAAACATGTTGTGCTGCGACTAATGTGAAGCTTTTATACATGACAGAAACTAATTCGTTCATGTCACTGTGATAAACACCTGAAAATCCTTCTGGTTTAACATTGGTTAACTTGTTACTCTCTCTGCTTATTTATTAAACTAATTAAACATGGATTCGCCAAAACAAAATTGAGGGTCTTAAATTGTTTAATAGTTAAGTTATTAACCAGATTAAAATACAAATCAATACATCTGCATCTTAATAAATTGTAAGTTTTGACTTGCTGCAGAAATCCACTTTTTTGGTCAAAATGGCGTCTGTCAGCCATGGAAATGACCCGGCTTTCTGTCATAGATTATTTATAAATCCCAGTGTGCAAAAATAACCCATATTCTGTAGAACTCTGTCAAAGTTTGATAATCCCGGCTGCCACCGTTGATTTCAATGGAATCATCACTGACGGCCCGAGAATACTGTGTGAAGAAAAGGCTCCGCAGGTCCTTCTTTCCTGCCACTGTCAGACTGTACAATGATCTGACCCTCAGGAAAATAAAGCTAAAATGTCTTGTCTTAAGTAAATACAGTCAAGGGGTCGGGGATAGGTGGTAGGTGAAAACCGGACTTTTCTGAGCATTTGAGCATCAGCTGCAGGACAATACAAGATTAATTAAACTGCAGGAATCAATCAAATACAACTGTGAGTAAAGAAACGATGAGAGACACTGTGTCGTGGCTAAAAACTCAGACTTGAGAACCACTTTGTAAGCCAGTTTGTCAAAGTCGAGCCACTTGAACACAGCCTTTGTCAAACCTAAACCCTCACAGTTCCCCTTTTACCCACCAAACTACTGTATTTCTCAACGTCTCCTTATTTACACCCTCACAAAATGTTTCCGGCGTTAGATTTCTGCTCTGCGACAGGTCCTTTTCTGTCATTGGAGCCTGTAGTAGCCTGCTTCACTCTTACTTTGCCTCTGTTCTCCACCATAAATTTGACAAAAACAGCTCTGGGATTTGGCCTGTAACAAGCGCAGGGTAGTTTCATAGTTTCATGTAGCGCTGCAGCCAATTACCTGAGTTTTACCTCTCACTGCTAAACCTAATAACCATGATGAGGACGATGATGGGTGCACACGACGCCCAAACCAAATAAGAAGAAACCACATGGGCCATTAGTCCAGATGCCCCGCAGAGAGAGCAGAAGGCAGGTGAAGACTGGAGCAGAATGAAGGAGTGTTGTACAAGCAGGTTTTACACTTTGGAGGCAGGTTAAAGGTGCATTATGAGACTTTTCTGGTGGCTAATAAATGTTGACAGTCAGCATGGTGGCCTAAAAGTAAACTCTTAACTCCTCACGATATTTAAGAGATCACAAACTCTTGAGAATCCATTTGACCAATAACAAAAGAACTACAACAAAGATGGCTGACAAAATATTTGGCCTGTTTTTATGAAAATACTCATTCACAACACATTAGATTGCAGGTCACATAATGTTTTCTTGTGAATGAGAAAAAGGATGATGGTAAAGATGGTTAATGCGATGTGACTCGGGGCGGTTGGTGAGACTGTAGATGGGGCTCCACCTCAGATGGTCCGCCCAGCTGACCGAGAAGACCCTCCTGTCTCTATAAGTCCGCAGGACAAAAGAAAAGAGACAAGGTGTGGGAGGGTGAGGTGAGAGGTGAGAGCAGAGACAAACAGTCGCCCTGGAGCTGTCCTGGATAAACAGAATTTAGTTGGGTGTGGTTGAGGAGGAGATAGAAAGGACTGTGATCCTGCTCCTGAAACTTAGTTAATTACTTTAACTCCCATTATAAGTTTTGTTATTGTGCTAGAATGTGATGATGTCATTAGACCAGATGGAGAACAAAAAGCAATAAAATGCATTTAAACAATACTAGCTGCCCTCCACCTTCATGAAACATTAATTTGCCTGAATGTTGTGATGTTACATGAATAACTCTTTAAGTACAGATCGGGGAGCCTGATCTCACAAGAAAGCGTACATTTACCACGACATTACACAATATGTAAATTAGATATGATTAGCACGAGTTCACAGCTGTTTTGCGTAATTATAGTACGCATCACAGTCCCCATTCATTTCAATGGTGGTTGTTAAGACGTGTTCTTATTTATGAATATTAATAAAATCCTGATTCTAATCTTAACCTGCCCCAAGCCCCAGACCTAATCTTACCAATTTTAGTAACTTTATGTCTGAACTTACCTGTTTCATTTGAAGAAAACGTTCCCACGTGGCTGCAACCAAAACTCGTCCTATTTTAACGCTGTGAAATCTCGTGTCATTTTTACGCTTTTTTATATTGTGCTAAATGCACGGCGTAACAGCTGTGAACTCGTTGTCAAAATACACTGTTTTTGTGTCGTGGTAAAAGTACGCCCTCTAGTGAGACTGTGTTGGATCGGGAGCTGTCTCTTGGTGCAGACCTGATGCTCATAAAGGCCAAATACTGCAGTCACTTCTGTCACCTGCGGCTATAACAGCAAATGATTTTATTTTTCTGTATTTCTTACAATAGAAAATATAACTAGGTTTTACATACCAGCTGTAAAATATAGAAATCTGTCTGTGCCGAAAGGTGCTTCCAGTTTGTAGTGAGGTGAGCGGGGGTGAGAGTTCTGCAGCCAGACACCTTTTATTATTTTTGACCTGGAAAAAGTTGTGACTTTTGATGTCACGTGAACTGAATTATTTATTTTGACTTTTGAAACAGAGTCAGCTTCAGATGTACGTCCTGACATTTGAAGCTGACTCTTTCTGTGATTTTCAAAGAAAAGAACACACAACTGTACAAACTGCCAGTACAAACTTAAAGATGATGAATAGAAGACTCTACTGTCAGTTTCACCTGTTCTGGCAGAAGTTCAAAGACTGAGCAGCAGGAGTTTCACAGACACAGAGCAAACACGAGAAAATACCGGAAAAAGCTGTTGGATGTTTACTTTTCATTAAACAGAAGCACCGACATTCCAATATTATGGCTGTAACTTTGAACTGTGTTAACCTGATAATGTGTTCTGCATTCTGTAGATGACTTAGTTAAGTCTAGTGTCAAATTGCTGTGTTTATAAATTCGAGCTTACAGATTTATTCAGGGAACATATTTGCTTAAATCTGTTTCCAGTTTAAAGCCAAACCTCTTCCTCTGCAGCTCCAAATGTTCCTTCTTACTCCCTCCTTCATTTGCATCTGTCTGTATGAATTATAGTGTCAGACTGTCACTTCTCTCTCACTCTCTCTTTCTCCCTCTTTTTCTCTCCCTCACTCCCTTCTCTTGTTCTCTCCTTCTGTCTTTCTCTCTCCCCTCTCTTTTTCACTCTCTCCTCTCTCTCTCACTTCTCTTTCCCTCTCTCTCTCCCTTCTCTCGTTCTTTCTTATTCTCTCTCCCCTCTCTCTCTCCCCTCTTTCGCCCCCTTCTCTTTCTCTCTCTATCTGTCTTCCTCTCTCTCTCCCCTCTTGCTCTCTTCCTTCTTTTTCTCTCCCCCCTCTCTCGCCCCCTCCTCTCTCTTCCGTCTCCCTCTATCTTCCTCTCTCTCTCTTTCTCTCATGTCTGAGAGGCTTAGGGCAGACGCACTGAAAGGATTTACCGCAGCACAGAACAAGGAATAATTCTTAGAAATCAGACACAGGAGGAAACTAAAGAGAAAAGAGAGAGAGAAAGAGGGAGAGAGAGAGAGAGAGAGAGAGAGAGAGAGAGAGAGAGAGAGAGAGAGAGAATGTGACATATAAAAACATAAACTTGACCTTTTATTGTCGTTTTTAAAAATAGAAAAAGACTCTCTCTCGTCGTGTTGACTCAGCTCTTTGTCACTCAGACGCTGAATGTTGCGGCTGATCACGTGACCAGGTGTGAGTCATGTGATCACGCTGCTCTGACCCTCTCGTAACAGCCAAGTTCACCTCTGACCTGGTTTCCACGACTACAGCAGGTCACATGTTCAGACAGGAGGGCTTACAAAACACCAGCGTTTTGTAACGGCTCATTAGCATGTCATTGGTTTTTGGTTATTTAGATTATTCTATTTATTTGATTAATTAACATTTACCAAAAATACACACAGCAAATACAAAACTACAGTATGTACAAATAGTTAAATGAGTACTAATAGGAAACAACTGCTTAACCCTTGTGGAATCTTCCGGTCTTGTTGAACTGGTTTTGATTTTTGTTTGTCAATAAAACAAAATGCGTTTGTCCAATGATTATGAAACTTTCAGGGGTGGTTCCAGTTGTCATTCTGTACAATCTTATTTTATCTTATTGTTTTTTTTTTATTATTATTTATTTATTTATTGAAAGGACACTGTGCAGTTACATTAAAAAGATGGCTGCACCAGATTTAGCTGCCAGCTAATTTCCATCTGTAGTCCAAATGTTGTCCTTTTGAATTGAAACATGGGCTGTGCCCGAATGTGAGCTCAACTACTACAGTATATAGTGCACTATTCAGGGGTCACGCCATTTTGTAGTGGTGTCCGAATGCCCAGTGGGTCAAAAAGTAGTGCACCCAAAAAATCCCACAATGCATCTGGAAAAGTAGTGAGCATCGATGGTCACTGTCGTGTCAATTTTCGTCCGGAAGACCAGATTCGTCCGGAAAGTCCTTTTTAGGTCAACGACGCATGCGCAGACCGAAATTACGTATTTTAAACACATTATTTGTAAGTGTACAGTTAATATTATTTCTTTATATTGATATTTCTGAATCTATAAAGCAAAAGTTTGCCAATAGAAAGCCCAAAACGGCACATTTATTTATCGCCATTTTAAGCTAGCAGATAGCAGCCGGAACTAGCTTAATGAGGCATTTACAGCTTTAAACGGTAAAAATCTCATTATACAATCATTTGCTTTGTTGAACTCTGTAAGGGAATTTTGTGTTTAATAGATTAGTTTCGTCTGTGTTTAATTAAAATTTCAATACGAATAAAACAATGTAAAAGAAATAAGGCTAACGGTACGAATCGGGTCTTCCGGTACGAAAAAGGACGTGACAGTCACTATACCGTCAATATGGACCACAATTTATTGCGAGAATCAGAAAAAACAACACGGACAGCGTCAGGTCTTTAACTGTAAACAACACGACTGAAGTAAAGACATTAAGGAGCTGCTTGAACTCACTGTTGAGTCGGAGAATAAACAAAACACTCGTAACTGAAAGCCGTTAGCCGTGAAGATGCTAACGTTAGCCGCTAACCTTAGCTGGGGCTGTAAAAGAGGAATTTTCCAGTCCGTTTGCGGTTAAATGTACTGTCCAAGATAAACCAGACTTGATTAGTAGTCCATAAATATGTGCATGTCAGACGGACCTGGTCAGTATTTATAACAAAAGTTCATTTTTATGAGACTTTTTTTGCCGACCGTTACATTAACAAGGGGGAGAATCACGTGACCTGCCGTCAGCTGAAAATAGTGCGCTCCCTGTCCGAAAGACCAGATGAATGAGTGCGCTGACTAGTCCACTAAACAGGGCAGGACTATATAGTAATTGAGTGGATAGGGAACGAGTGTATACATTCGGACACAGCGATGGTAACAGCTAAATCAAAGGGCCACACTGGCTTTAAGCAAATCATTTAAGATAGACCATGACTTGGGAGGACCAAGCGTGTGACTTTTTCTCACCAGAAAAAAAGTACAAAAGCTGAAAAAATACAAATTTCTGTCAAACTTAAACAATCATGCTTCTCTACCCTCAACTAGTTTGTTTCCCTTTATTCAAGAGATATTCCACAAAAAAGTCAAATTTTAAAGGATCTTAAATGATTTTTTTTTTTTTTCATAAATTTACATAATTTTCCAAAAAATAAAATATATGTGGAAAGTTTTTTGGTAACATGTCGGAAAGAAGCTGAATTAAAAGATGAGTACAAAAAAGTTGCTCATTTGCTCATTTATACCACTGTAACAGACCCATAAAGTTAAGGTCAGTACGGCCCAGAGAGGCCCAGAGGTGCATCCTTTACGAATATAACAGGATTAATGTTATTCTTGAATGTTAAAGGGAAGGCTGCTTAGTTAATAAAAAAAAAATACAATGTTCTCTTAAACACTAATAAATCACAATTGCAATTCTGCTCAGTAATTTCACAATTTTATTCACAATTTTCTAAAGAGCTGCACAAAATATCACCACAGGAGAACCATTTAGCTCAAAACCAAATTAAAGTTAAAACATTCACTGTTATGATAGTATGCTTGCAGGCAAAGTTTCCTAGAAAGTGTTGTTGCTGTGTGTGTAACCAGAGAAGAGGAGCAGCTGTGGCTTTAGGCTGAGGTATGTGGAGGTCAAAGGTCACAGTAACAGTCAAAGAGGGTCTCCTAAACCTGCGTGATGCAAGAGTCTGACCTCACACGTGCCTCTCTGTGCACGAGACGCTCATGTAACTCTATTAACGGGGCCTCTTCCTAGAAAGAGGAGCAAAAGGGGCGGAGCTTCAGACGAAAACATATAGATTCTGAGAAGAGAGAGAGATGAGAGAGAGAGAGAGAGAGAGAGAGAGAGGAGGGTCTCAAAGGTAAATGTTAAAGAGGCTCTGTTGATGAGAATAAATATGTTTTGAGGAATATATGATGAATTCTCAGAACCAAACATACCAGATCTGGTGTTTTTCTGGTTCCAGACTGTGACTCCAGATGAACTGCTTCTTGTATTACCAAAGACATTTTAGCCAGACTTTAAAACCTGATGTTCTTTTGTGCAGAGCTTCTTCTCCCTTATAACTGTCAGTCAGACAGCAGAGGCTAAAACTACAGTACCTCAGCTTCACGAAAAGTCCAGACGTGTTTGTGCTCCAAAAGGTTCACCAACAACTTCCATTTAAATTTCAGATGATTTAGTCAGACGTTTTAACAAAAACTAGTTTTCAAACCCCAAAGCACTAATAAGAACAAAGTGTTGCTTTCGAATATTACTTCTATGTCCCTATAGACTCTATAGTATAGAGGTTCTGCAGGTGACATGACAGTATTGTAAATGTGATGCATGAGAGTTAATGGAGAGAAAAGACATTTTCTCTTGTAAGAGTTCAATAAACAGCTAAAACAGGAAAAATAAACTACAGTTTGATAACAAATTCAACCCACAACAAGTCTACTGAGCACTGGGTTTGTAACTGACATGTAAAAAGAGAAAATCAAGTCAACAGTTGTAGCAAATCAGATAAACAACAAGACTTTAGCTTCTCACATTTATCAGACTTTGAAATCACACACAGTTGAACTTATTACCTTTTCTTCTTCTAAAAAAAAAAAAAAAAGATGTTTTTGAGTCCGTTTGTTGCAGTTAAAATGTCCTAATCATCAACTGTTGTTAGCAGAAAAGCCGTTGCCACGACAACAAAGAAATACATTGAAGAAATGCCACTCATTCTAAATGTTGCCAAGCATTTTTGGAATTAAATGACGTCACTGCATAACCTCTTACATGGTTGTGGAATATTTTTTTATATTGGAATATTGGAGACAAAAAGATTGATAAGTTGTGATGAAAAAAAAAAACATTGACAAAACAAGCCTAATAATAATATTTAGGTAAAAGTGGGTCTGTATCGTCTCTGCTATTCTTTTTCTTTGACTCATCTAAAAATCACAAAAGATCTTAAACTCCTCTAGTGTGCAGCCAGCTTTAGTTAGTGTGAAAGATCTGAGAACTACTATCCCATCTATTTCAAATCTGATCATGTTTCCGTAATGAAAAAGAAAATAGCACATTGTAAGGAAAAGAGCATTCAATAAATTACACTGAACCAAACTCTGTGCATTATAATTGAATTTAGACAGAAACACACTTCATAATTAGCATTTAAGTCCGCCCTTCCCATCTCTCCTGTTACACTTAGGCTGAGCGGTTGTGTGTAAAGGCCAACGCGTTCTCTGAGGCATCGCTACATTAATTATACTGAGAAACAATCACCAGAGTCAAACGCTGCGGTTCAGTGGGCAGACGAGGAACACGGCTGTGATAATAAGACCATATGTTCTGAATATGTTATGTCTCTATGGACCGGAGTTAAGATCATTAAGATGTAAAGCACTGCAGCAGGAAGGACCAGGGAATGTGATGTAGATTAACACATAATTAAGTAGGATTGGTCCAGGTTTATTTAGTGACAGATAATAAAATATAATATAATCAGATTTACTTGTACAAGATCAGGCCTTATATAAAGGAGCATGCATGACTCCCAAATGCACACTTCCTTATGCTATGAATATAATAAACACTGTTGAGGCAGATCGCATCACAGTATTGTAAATGTGAGCAGCAAGTGGCAAAAATTAGTAAGCAAGGCTCCAGATTAACCCTCTGGTTTGGTTGCACTGGTGTAGTCAAACTCCATTTATAGAGCTTTGGAACCTATGTTACTGCACACGCAGCAGCCACGAACCTACGTCATTAACAACTGCACACATAGCAGCCATGAACCTACGTCACTGCACACATAGCAGCCATGAACCTACATCACTGCACACGCGGCAGCTATCAACCTACGTCACTGCGCAAGTGGCAGCCACGAACCTACGTCCCTGCGCAGGCGGCAGCCATGAACCTACGTCACTGCGTGGCAGCCATGAACCTACGTCACTGCGCAAGTGGCAGCCATGAACCTACGTCACTGCGCAGGCGGCAGCCATGAACCTACATCACTGCACACAGGGCAGCCACGAACCTACGTCACTGCGCACAGGGCAGCCACAAACCTACGTCACTGCGCACAAGGCAGCCATGAACCTACGTTACTGCGCACTGGGCAGCCACGAACCTACGTCACTGCACACAGGGCAGTCATGAACCTACGTCACTGCGCACAGGGCAGTCATGAACCTACGTCACTGCGCACAAGGCAGTTATCAACCTACGTCACTGCACAGGCGGCAGCCATGAACCTACGTCACTGCACATACGGCAGGCTTGAATCTACGCCACTGCGCACAGGGCAGCCATGAACCTACGTCACTGCACACAGGGCAGTCATGAACCTACGTCACAGCACACAAGGCAGCCATGAACCTACGTCACTGCGCACAGGGCAGCCATGAATATGAACCTACGTCACTGCGCACATGGCATCCATGAATCTATACGTCACTGTGCACAGGGAAGCCATGAACCTACGTCACTGTGCACAGGGAAGCCATGAACCTACATCACAGCGCACATGGCAGCCATGAACCTACGTCACTGCGTGGCAGCCATGAACCTACATCACAGCGCACAGGGCAGCCATGAACCTACGTCACTGTGCACATGGCAGCCATGAATCTACGTCACTGCACACATGGCAGCCATGAATCTACGTCACTGCACACAGGGCAGCTATTTTCTACACGACTTTCCCCAAAGCAGGCCACGCCCCGAACATGACGAAATACTGACTGCATCTTTATGGAGTTTGCATGTTTGAATTAAGACTCCCAGCTGAAACTCACAAGTAAAACCAAACTTAGAAAGACCAGGTCTGACCTGAGATTCAACCCCACTATCTTGTTGTTTTGCCAGCAGATTAAGGCTGATCTTAAGGTAAACTTTATTGTCTACATAAGAATATTTGCTTTGAGGCTTGGCTGAGACTGCGGCTTGAGGATTTTATTATGCTGCATGTTTTTGATTGGTTTGTGTGGGAAACAGAGGCTGGAGTAAAGCCACCAGACACAACTCACCTATAAAACTAAAGATACATGGAAACCTAACCCTAACCTAACAGAAAGATTTTAACCTGCAATTTCAATATTTTATTCAACTGACACAACATCAATCAAGTCTAGGAGAATTGACACAGCTGGAGGAGTATTTTTTTCATTTCCTGCTGTATTAGTTGGGCAGTTATTTTTTACTTCCCTTCTTATGTAACGTCTGGACTGAAGCCAATCTGCTTAACTTTGCAAATCTACAAATCTGACGAAGCATTTGAAATACCACCGTTTTGCAAGAAAAGGCTTGAGCTTAGAACTACAACTGAAATCATGCATCATATCCTATATTTCTTTCTTCACAATGCCAATAATGCCTGTGACAAATGGCAAAAAAGTACTATTTGGAAATTATTACAGTGACGTTGAAAACAAACAAATCAGTTAATGTGTAAACTATAAAGTTCAGCTCATGTTTTGACAAATGAAAGTTGTTCCTCAAACAGCAGAACCTCATTGAGTCAGGCAGTCGTCCATAAACAACATTAACATTGGAGACGGGCTGATATTCAGGCTAATAAACACGCTTCCATTTTGACATCTATCTAAACAGTAATTAAACTAACGCTTTACTCATGCCTGGGTCGCACACTTCACAGGCGTTTGAAATCACAGCTAAAGTGATGTTTATTATGGAGTCTACAGGGTCTAAATCAAACCTTATTTAGACAAACGAGGAAGCGCAAGTGGTTTATGGTGAAAACATATCCAATTCTACAGATTTGTGGAACAATTATAGTGTCGTTTTGCTGCCAAAATCAATGAAGACAAGAAAATGAGTAAGGCTGGAAGCAAGGAAGAAGAAATTTAGTGGAAGCAATGGAGCATACGCAATGTGTGCAAAGATGTACAGTTTTATTTAGTTGAGTTGCATTGCGAAAGGCATCTGAGTTTTGTGAGCGGGACCAGATGCTCTGGCCTCACAGCAAGAAGGTTGTCAGGCCTTTCTGTGTGGAGTCTGCATGTTCCTCCTCGTGTCTGGGTGGTTTACTCCAGGCACTTCGATTTCCCCATGAACCAATAACAACTAAAAACATATCCATTAATGCCTCCCCTGACCCTTCCCCCAGGGCTCCCCTGCAAAAGAGATTCTGAATCTCAGTGGGACTTCCCTGGTTAAATAAAGGTAAATTAAAGTTAATTAATAACAAGCAGGTTAGAGAACACTTGGTGTCGGAGGTTGAGGCGCCTGGTGTTTCAGCGAATTGTTACTGCTGAGCTGCCCCAGAGCTGCTGCTGTCACTGAGTGAAAAGGTGTTACTAAATGAAGCTCTTTGGGAGACATCAGTCTATATATATGTGATATATAAATAAACCATTCATTCATGTCTACATCACTAGAAGTCACATTCAGATCTCCAAGATGAAACTCTTCATTCGTCATAAGAACTTTGTCCAGCCAGTCCCATCAGCCTCTGCTCAGCAGTTTGTGTGCCTCTAGACACATGAGCTGAGCAGAACTTTGTTCATCAGAGCTGTGTGGTGGCTTGGCTCTGATTGGCTAGTTGTTTAAAGTGGGTGGGGTTTCTCTGAGAATCCAGTACAGAAACCTTTAACAGCTCTGTGCAACCTGCACAGTTTTTGCATCCAAACATGCCGCTCATTTTGTCAGTCTCCTCGGTCATAGCAAAGTACGTCTGTTAACTGTTATTTGTCTGTTTCTTTGCTTCTGATGAGACTGCTGCATTTCAGCCAGAGCGTGTTGTTAATGGAAGGACTGAACAAGGATCAACACAAATGGAACTTAGGAGCGAATATTCAGCCTGGCAGAGTACGTAGATCATCTCCTCTGACATCATCCTGTATCTAATCACAACCTGGTCCGCGGCTCAACCCCTGCACAGCTCAGCCAATCACCTTGCAGCTCTCATCTCCTCCTCACACACTGAAGGGTGCAATCAGGAGCATCAAGGCTAAATTCAACAGAGCAACTCTAATTCCTCAGTTTGCTGACAGCTCTTTCAAGCTCAGGTTTTTCGATGCATCACATTCTCACAACCCTCCGCCTCCCATCACCAGCTGAGGCGGTCACCGTCATCTTTCCTCTTCACCACCATTGTCCAGGCTCCGGGGGGAAATCTACTCCAATCATTTATTGCATGTTTTGTTTTCCTGCCAGGGTCTAAGTGCCAAACCTGTTTTAATAAATATTTTAATTTTTCGCATCATGTTGTCTGATTGAATCTGTCCAGGTTTAGTAAAGAGCCACTGACAAGGTTCATGTCACAAAAGAATGATTCAAATCTCATTTCTCAAACATGCAAACTCTTTCATAAACACATAAATGTATGTGTGCTGCTGTGGGCTCCTGCTCTTGGTTCATGAAGTAAACACACAGGGGAATAGAGAACATGAGTTTTGAAGCAGGAGAGTATAGTATTGGAGTTATAATGCAGCTTTTACATGACACTTTGTGATTCTGCATCAGAACTGTATCAGGCGGAACTTAAGACAGAAGCACATTTGTGTCGGACTGATGTGAGGAAGTGGTGAGTATTTATTTACTTTTATTTTACTAGTCAAAACATTATAGGAACAGAGTGACATTGAGATACAATGATGATTTCAATTCTGGGCCACAACCACTTACCAAATGTTACTCTCTTTTTACGCTACATGTGTCCTGTCTTAATCATATGTGACCAAAAAAAAAAAAAAAAAAAGAAAGAAATCTCGTTCCAACTCCATTTGTCAGAGTCAGTTTGAGTCTGTTGTGTTTTGGACAGACAGTTTCCCTGCAGGACTCTCTCTCTCTCAGCACTGCCTCGTGTGACTTCAGCTCCACACAAAACAACCCCTAATCGCTCCTTTCACACTTTTACATTGATTTTCATTCACTTTTCAGCAGTTCGCCTCGATCCATTCTCACTCACTCAAACAAAGGGACTCGTACTTTCTTCAGAGAGAGGAAAGAAACTAAAAATACTAAGCTTTATCATCAAAATGTCTAAAATTCTGGGGCAAATGGAGGCAAAATGAACCGGAGCTTAACAGATGTTTGACCATTAGCTTCCATAAGAACTTCATAATAGGATATGTTCTTGCCTTTATAAAACACTTTATAATTGGAAAAGTATACACCAATCTGATTTTTTCACAATGTGCTGTCATTACAATATATTTTAAGGTGGAAAAGACTAAGTTTACTCATTTACAACTAAGACAGTTAAATACAACCAAACACGGTTCAACAAGCCTTTAAGCAAAGCACTGATCACATTCACTCATGATGTGACTGTTGGTCCGCTCTGCTGTGTTTCATTTGTTAAAAGGGCGTCTGTCTCTTTGTCCTTGGGCGTATAGATTGGTCTTATGTTTATGAGCAAAAACATTTATATTCAAGTCACTGTCAGCTCCACTCACACCTTCAGTGAGTTAAGAACAAACTTGTACTATAAAGGTGCACTGTGTACTTTTTTCATGACTTGTACCACAGTATGGCTAAACAAGGAACATTTTGCTTAAAAAGAAATGATGGTCATAACCTGCAACCAATGTTTATATAGTGTTCAGGAAACATCCCAATGAGTCCTAAAAAGGTAGGAGACTCTGTCTGAGTCATGGCGGTATGATGGCAGAACGGATAGCGCTCTTGCACATAACAAAAAGGTTATGGGTTCGACTCCTGCACGGCACAGGCCTTTCTGTGGGAGTTTGTATGTTTCTCTACATGTCTGGGTGGGTTTTCCCTGGGCACTCCGGTTTCCCCACCAACCAAAACATATACGTATGTTAGGTTAATAGCTTTCAGCTACGGTAGTCTTGACCAAGCCAAGCAAAAACATCTGGATTGTGGCGCTCACTGCGTCTGAGGGGACAAAATTCCCTAAGAGGACAAGAAAGTATACCTTAATCAGAATCTCAATGCTCTCGAGTACTCTGTCCAAGACGGACTAACGCTTTCACACAAGGAAGATTAAATCGTTGTTAAGGGGGGGCAGTTTGCTGAAATGAAAAGCATAGCAGAAGGTAAGGTAATGTTTATAAATATAGGGATGTTTGTTAATGTACAATTACATTAAGCACAATGGCAGAAATGCTTGTACTAGAATCTAGATTTTACAGATGATTTCCATCTATATCCTGAGGAGGGATGAGGCTTTAAAGGGCATGTTTTTGGTGGGAAACCAGAGTACCCGAAGGAAACCTACAAAGACACGGGGAGTACATGCAAACTCCACATTGAAAGGCTACGGGCGCCTGGGAGTTGAACCCAGGACTTTCTTGCAATGAGGCAAATCGTTGCGCCACATGTGTGAACACTTCTGTGAGACAAGTTTACCGAGGAGGAGAAAAAGAAAGAAAAAAGAAACCATTTTTAAAAGTTGCATTGCGCCCATCATAGATACAGTTAACCGCATTTGAGCATAAAGTCAACAATGATGAATCTCCATTTCTACAACATATACTGTATTTGAGGACGTTATAAACTCTCACATTCACTTTTGTTGTATTAGCTGATCTTGTAAAAGTCCCTTGACCAGCTTCCAGTTTCCAACACATTTGTTCAGGGGATTGGACTTGAGGAGGTCAGAGCCACAGTGTACATATACAGTACATAAAATGTCTCGTTTAAAATTTGTCTGATCTCAAAATGTCAAACTTCCCAAGACAGATGCAAAAACTCTCAAACTAAAGTCGAATTGTACAAAAGTGAACTGTCCCACTAAACATGACATGCCTTTATCTCACCACTGATTACGCTCATTGATTCACATGATATAAAACCTGCAGAAACCCAGCGTCATGTCCACATATTGACAGTTAGTTCATCTGTTCATGACATTCAGCCGGCGCTTCTGTCTGCGTTGAATGGATTGTGCAGAAAATCAGTGCGACCGGCCTCCACAATGGTCCACATTATTCCTCCTCCGTGATTCTCTCATCAACATTCTCCTGCGTATCTGCACCAGCCCAGGTACGAAAGGTCAGCTGAGAGGTTAAGTGGACCTAACCCTAAGCTCCGAGGTCTGTGAACGCCTCGTGTGCTGCTTCAGGGCCCTGGGACGTCGGAGCGCTCCTGTGGTGAGAGTGGAGATGCGGTACAGAGGAAAACAGCACAGTAAAAAGATAAAAGAAGATAGATTTTACAGAGCAGTGTGAGGTCTGTGAGGCGAGAGTTTGGAAATACAAAGGATGGCACTGTGTTTAGACTTTTTTGTTTCTTTTTTGGAATTATGTTTGAGTTGAGGAAGAAAGATCCATCTGGTAAAGAAGACAAGGGAAGAGAGACTTAACTTGGTAAAACAGACTATGATTTGAGACTTGAGACAGTGACTCAGGACTTGGAGATCTGTTACTTGAAACAACTTAATGCTTTTTTTCCAAAAAGTATTATGGCTTTGTTATTTTAGTAACAATCCCAAAGAAATTTAAGACATTGTAGAACTTGGACATGACTTTGATTGTCTCTCTTTGATTGGGACTTGACTTGGACCTGTCTATCTTTGACTTGGTACTGGACTTGTCTCTCTTTGACTTGGGACTGGACTTGGACTTAACTCTCTTTGACTTGGGACTTGACTTGGACTTGTCTCTCTTGGCTTGGGACTGGACTTGGACTTGTCTCTCTTTGACTTGGGACTTGACTTGGACCTGTTTCTCTTTGACCTGGGGCTTGACTTGGACTTGTCTCTCTTTGACCTGGGACTTGACTTGGACATGTCTCTCTTTGGCTTTGGACTTGACTTGGACTTGTCTCTTTTTAGCTTGGGACTTGACTTGGACTTGCCTCTCTTTGACTTGGGACTTGACTTGGACCTGTCTCTCTTTGACCTGGGACGCTTTTTGACTTTGGACTTGTGTCTCCTTGTGACTTAAGTTTTCCCTTTGTCCTCTATTTTTTGCCAGCATAAAACGTTTATAGAAAATAGTTTAAGGTTAGATAGCTTTAGTTTTCCTTGAATTGACTAGTCATACTTTATAATCTGGTATCCATTTGCGCAGAGCTTGTTCCTACTTATAATCAGAGTAAATCAAACACCAGAGAAATGAATAGAATAGACCATGGTAAGAAGACAAAAGACTGGTTGACTTATTTACTGCAAGCCCCAAACTTATACAGGCACTAATGCATTTACTGAACAATTATAAAGTGAGAAGGAAGGTGTCTATCTGCAGCTTTCCAATACTGTCATCACAAGGACGATTATAATGAGTCATTAGACTTCAGGCTAAGTGAAGGTGACAGGCCCAAGAGCACAATGACAGCAGAGCTGTACTGTTGAAATTAACTCTTTCACTGCCAGCCGTGTATTGCTTTGACCCTCCTTCCTGCCAGGTCTTTTTGATAATTTTAAGCAATATTCACAACTCCACAAAAAAAAAACTTCATGCAACTTATTCTACATTATCCATCCCTTTTCATAGGCATTTGAAATTCTTGTTTTCATTAGATTTCAGTGTTTGATGAGAAACTTTGAGAAACGACAATTTTCTAAATCAATATTCATGTCAGTAATATTTTCGTCTGTTCAACTTTTTGGTGAAAGATATGAACCACTACAATGAAATAATGTCTTCAGGATAAAATACAAGGTTTACGTGATTTAAACAACGAGGATGATTGTCTTTTTCATCTTTAAACCAACAAAACTGTGTTACAGACAAGAAACACGGCACTTTTTCAACTTCCTGATGCAGATTCTATAGATTCAGCCTCTTTCATGGGACACAGATTAAATTTAAACCCCCAAACATGAGAAATCCAGTAGTTTGACTTGCTCTTACACTTTTAGAAAGAGAAAGTCTAGTTTCTCCCCATCGAGACTCGCTGCATGTGTCGTTCTCCTCAGAGTCCTAGTCCAGGATCGTCTTTTCTTCATTTTAAAAATCAAATATCTGCTTTAAACTTACTCAACAATGTTCAAGATGTTTTGTCTGTTTGAAAAGAAAGCCAACCTTTTAGAAGCGCTGATCACGTAACACAGCCGACTGCACTTCGTAGAGTCTACAAAAGAGCACATGTATTTCCGTCGTGTGACTTCCTCTGCGTCTTTGTACTCACACTACTCCCCCTCTGCTGGTGAATCTGTGGAATGCATCATGTATTTGACTGCAGGTGAAGTCAGCACATGCATCAGAGACATCACAGATATATTAAAAGCACTATGACTCAAATATCCGTCACTGGCAGGCTATGGTTGGCCACGTAATGACGGATATTTTCGTCATCGGACGGGAAAGAGTTAAAGGCTGATCTGAATTACAACCAATTAAATGTAATGATTTGCTTTGGTTTACTTTCTCCCACTTAAATTCTGCTTCATCATTTATTATTTTATTTCATAATGACACATAATTCAAACATTTAAAAAAGCAGCATCCATCTCCCTCGTTTCTCACCATCTGTCTTCTGCCTTCTATTTTTCCTCTTTCTTCTCTCTCTCTGTCCCACCACCACCTGTCCAAGATGGCGCTCTGCGCGGGACCCACTGGCACGGCTCGGTTTGGCTCTTGTTTTGGTCCCACAGATGGTTCGAGAGGCTGACGCAGACCGGCTCCAACAGCTGATCCAACCCACGAGACACAGTGGCACATGGGCTCCACGTTTATGTAATGAGCTTCATCCTGCTTCCACTTTTGGTTTATTTACACGTTTTTTTCTGTGTGCATGAATCTTCCTCATAAGTAAAGGACCAGTAAAGAATAGCTTCTCCTTAGGGAGAAGTTGCTGTTTACCCCTTATCATTCCGGTCTATTTTCCCTCACACGTCTGACAAATTGTCTAAATTTACAACTGAAACAGTTTCTGAACCTTTTGGAGCTCAGGTAAATGCTGGAGTCTTTTGAAGCTGCAACTGTGTAGCTTTTGCTTCTGATGTAAGACTCTCAAAAGCGACAACTTTCTCCAAGCAAAAGAAAAACCCAAATGTAATTCTGTCTACATTTTTTGTGGTAGATATAAGGATTGGTATAGCTGTTGACAACTGAGACATAAATGACACTACATTTGGCATATTTTGGGTTTTGACCATTCCTCTGTAAAAGCTGAAGGCAATTGAGGTAAAAATAAGTTTTAGGGACCCAAAATTTACTCAAAAAAAAAAAAAAAATTAGGCAAAAAAAATTTTTTTTTTGAATTTTTGGACTTTTTTTTAATTTGGAGGTTTACAGAAGAAATCTGAGTCTGATTCATCCCAGAGGTTGATTTTGCTATAAAATAAGGATACAATGGTATTTTATATCTAACCTTCCAGTGCTTCATAGTATGCTTTTTATACTGAAAAAAGTGGAATGTCCTTTAAAGGGACGATGGAATAATTAAATGATCATGAGTCAAAACCAATCCAAGAAAAGTAAATAAACTGTCTCTTCTATGGAATAGAAACTTTGTGTGTGTGTTATAGTGCAGTCTTTGTGTGTCTAACTAAGACGTTAAGTTAAACTAAGCAATGGTTTAACTAAGGCAACAGCTTAATTTATTTTTGTACATTTGTTACAGTTCTGACGAGGGAAGTTGAGAAAATATCAGATTTGGTAAATGATTAATTAGGACAAAAAAGCATGTCAAACTTACATTATCCTACAACTACAGTTAAAGAGAGGGCTCTCGCGAAATAGGTACACAGTTTCTATTTATTGTTTCTGTGCTGCAGTTCATTTCTTTGGGCGAATGTAAAAACATATTATCCTAATCTCTATAACTCCAAGCCCTGGACCTGAACTTACACATTTTTGTCTCTTCAAACCTAAACTAGTCGTTAACTAAAAAAATGTCCCCATGTGACTTCAGCCAAAACACCTGTCAATAAACCTGAGAGAATAAGTGTCAGACAAACCAGAAAAGGAAGAATAAACACGCACTTCAAGAGAAATGTGAAATTGATGCTGTTGATATGACACCATCTCAGTGATGTGTTCATGTGCCTTGACAGTAGATTTCGACGGGTTTGAAACGCCCCATGAAGATGGTGAAATGATTTGTGGAGGTCTCCTGGACAAAATTGAACATTGATATCACTCATGTCCTTTCAAATGCAGTGATAGACTTATGACCTTCAAACTAAAATGAATGAATGACTTGAAGGACATGCACGTCTGATCTAAACAAGCACCATGTGACGTTTGTGGAGCGTATGAGCTGTGAGAAATAACAGAGTACTTCATGACTTTGAGAGTTGTGTTTGAGGGTCATGATGGTTATTTTGGTCATGACTGAAAACACTGGCCTATGTTACACTGTATGGGTTTAGTGATAATTATTCCATTGTTGTAAAAATAAACTATGATTGAAACTGAGATAAATGTCTTGAGTCAGAGTGCTTTTTTTTGCAGTGTTGAGTGCTGTTGCCATGGAAACCCTTTGCATTAACCCAAGCTGCATGCTACTACATGTGCACTGAAGAAAAAACAAAACATACTCACATGAAATGAAATGTGGTGAAGACAAAAGTGGAGAGAAGTGTCCGACTGCCTCCCAATGGTCTGCTCAGGCATTTTCACCACTGCTCTCGATTATTTATGAAAACACAGAATCAGGCAGAGCACAAACACAGAACCAGGCACAAACACAGAACCAGGCACAAACACAGAATCAGGCAGAGCACAAACACAGAACCAGACACAAACACAGAACCAGGCACAACATAGAACCAGGCGCAAACAAAGAACCAGGAACAACAAACACAGAACCAGACACAACACAAACACAGAACCAGGCACGGCACAAACACAGAACCAGGCACAGCACAAACACAGAACCAGGCACAAACATAGAACCAGGCACAAACACAGAACCAGGCACAACAAACACAGAACCAGGCACAAACATAGAACCAGGCACAAACATAGAACCAGGCACAACACAGAACCAGGCAAAACATAGAACCAGGCACAAACATAGAACCAGCACAACATAGAACCAGGCACAAACATAGAACCAGGCACAAACATAGAACCAGGCACAAACACAGAACCAGGCACAAACATAGAACCAGGCACAACAAACACAGAACCAGGCATAACACAAACACAGAACCAGGCACAAACATAGAACCAGGCACAGCACAAACACAGAACCAGGCACAGCACAAACATAGAACCAGCACAAACATGAACCAGGCACAGCACAAACACAGAACCAGGCACAAACATAGAACAGGCACAAACACAGAACCAGGCACAGCACAAACACAGAACCAGGCACAAACATAGAACCAGGCACAAACATAGAACCAGGCACAAACATAGAACCAGGCACAACATAGAACAGGCACAAACATAGAACCAGCACAGCACAACACAGAACCAGGCACAAACACAGAACCAGGCACAACACAAACAGAACCAGGCACAAACACAGAACCAGGCACAACACAAACAGAACCAGGCACAAACACAGAACCAGGCACAAACACAGAACCAGCACAGCACAAACACAGAACCAGGCACAAACACAGAACCAGGCAGAGCACAAACAGACCAGGCACAACAAACACAGAACCGGGCACGGCACAAACACAGAACCAGCACAACACAAACACAGAACCAGGCACAAACACAGAACCAGGCACAACAAACACAGAACTGACACAGCACAACACAGAACCAGGCACGGCACAAACACAGAATCAGGCAGCACAAACACAGAACCAGCACGCACAAACACAGAACCAGGCACGGCACAAACACAGAACCAGGCACGGCACAAACACAGAACCAGGCACAGCACAAACACAGAACCAGACACAGCACAAACACAGAACCAGGCACAAACACAGAACCAGGCACAAACACAGAACCAGCACAAACACAGAACCAGGCACGGCACAAACACAGAACCAGGCACAAACATAGAACCAGAACAACAAACACAGAACCAGACACAACACAAACACAGAACCAGGCACGGCACAAAACACAGAACCAGGCACAGCACAAACACAGAACCNTTTATACCACTGTAACAGACCCATAAAGTTAAGGTCAGTACGGCCCAGAGAGGCCCAGAGGTGCATCCTTTACGAATATAACAGGATTAATGTTATTCTTGAATGTTAAAGGGAAGGCTGCTTAGTTAATAAAAAAAAAATACAATGTTCTCTTAAACACTAATAAATCACAATTGCAATTCTGCTCAGTAATTTCACAATTTTATTCACAATTTTCTAAAGAGCTGCACAAAATATCACCACAGGAGAACCATTTAGCTCAAAACCAAATTAAAGTTAAAACATTCACTGTTATGATAGTATGCTTGCAGGCAAAGTTTCCTAGAAAGTGTTGTTGCTGTGTGTGTAACCAGAGAAGAGGAGCAGCTGTGGCTTTAGGCTGAGGTATGTGGAGGTCAAAGGTCACAGTAACAGTCAAAGAGGGTCTCCTAAACCTGCGTGATGCAAGAGTCTGACCTCACACGTGCCTCTCTGTGCACGAGACGCTCATGTAACTCTATTAACGGGGCCTCTTCCTAGAAAGAGGAGCAAAAGGGGCGGAGCTTCAGACGAAAACATATAGATTCTGAGAAGAGAGAGAGATGAGAGAGAGAGAGAGAGAGAGAGAGAGAGGAGGGTCTCAAAGGTAAATGTTAAAGAGGCTCTGTTGATGAGAATAAATATGTTTTGAGGAATATATGATGAATTCTCAGAACCAAACATACCAGATCTGGTGTTTTTCTGGTTCCAGACTGTGACTCCAGATGAACTGCTTCTTGTATTTACCAAAGACATTTTAGCCAGACTTTAAAACCTGATGTTCTTTTGTGCAGAGCTTCTTCTCCCTTATAACTGTCAGTCAGACAGCAGAGGCTAAAACTACAGTACCTCAGCTTCACGAAAAGTCCAGACGTGTTTGTGCTCCAAAAGGTTCACCAACAACTTCCATTTAAATTTCAGATGATTTAGTCAGACGTTTTAACAAAAACTAGTTTTCAAACCCCAAAGCACTAATAAGAACAAAGTGTTGCTTTCGAATATTACTTCTATGTCCCTATAGACTCTATAGTATAGAGGTTCTGCAGGTGACATGACAGTATTGTAAATGTGATGCATGAGAGTTAATGGAGAGAAAAGACATTTTCTCTTGTAAGAGTTCAATAAACAGCTAAAACAGGAAAAATAAACTACAGTTTGATAACAAATTCAACCCACAACAAGTCTACTGAGCACTGGGTTTGTAACTGACATGTAAAAAGAGAAAATCAAGTCAACAGTTGTAGCAAATCAGATAAACAACAAGACTTTAGCTTCTCACATTTATCAGACTTTGAAATCACACACAGTTGAACTTATTACCTTTTTCTTCTTCTAAAAAAAAAAAAAAAAGATGTTTTTGAGTCCGTTTGTTGCAGTTAAAATGTCCTAATCATCAACTGTTGTTAGCAGAAAAGCCGTTGCCACGACAAC
Organism: Mugilogobius chulae; assembly: GCA_038363315.1. Taxonomy (NCBI): domain Eukaryota; kingdom Metazoa; phylum Chordata; class Actinopteri; order Gobiiformes; family Gobiidae; genus Mugilogobius; species Mugilogobius chulae. The sequence continues at coordinate 37,028,288 of CM076408.1, forward strand.
AAAGAAATACATTGAAGAAATGCCACTCATTCTAAATGTTGCCAAGCATTTTTGGAATTAAATGACGTCACTGCATAACCTCTTACATGGTTGTGGAATATTTTTTTATATTGGAATATTGGAGACAAAAAGATTGATAAGTTGTGATGAAAAAAAAAAACATTGACAAAACAAGCCTAATAATAATATTTAGGTAAAAGTGGGTCTGTATCGTCTCTGCTATTCTTTTTCTTTGACTCATCTAAAAATCACAAAAGATCTTAAACTCCTCTAGTGTGCAGCCAGCTTTAGTTAGTGTGAAAGATCTGAGAACTACTATCCCATCTATTTCAAATCTGATCATGTTTCCGTAATGAAAAAGAAAATAGCACATTGTAAGGAAAAGAGCATTCAATAAATTACACTGAACCAAACTCTGTGCATTATAATTGAATTTAGACAGAAACACACTTCATAATTAGCATTTAAGTCCGCCCTTCCCATCTCTCCTGTTACACTTAGGCTGAGCGGTTGTGTGTAAAGGCCAACGCGTTCTCTGAGGCATCGCTACATTAATTATACTGAGAAACAATCACCAGAGTCAAACGCTGCGGTTCAGTGGGCAGACGAGGAACACGGCTGTGATAATAAGACCATATGTTCTGAATATGTTATGTCTCTATGGACCGGAGTTAAGATCATTAAGATGTAAAGCACTGCAGCAGGAAGGACCAGGGAATGTGATGTAGATTAACACATAATTAAGTAGGATTGGTCCAGGTTTATTTAGTGACAGATAATAAAATATAATATAATCAGATTTACTTGTACAAGATCAGGCCTTATATAAAGGAGCATGCATGACTCCCAAATGCACACTTCCTTATGCTATGAATATAATAAACACTGTTGAGGCAGATCGCATCACAGTATTGTAAATGTGAGCAGCAAGTGGCAAAAATTAGTAAGCAAGGCTCCAGATTAACCCTCTGGTTTGGTTGCACTGGTGTAGTCAAACTCCATTTATAGAGCTTTGGAACCTATGTTACTGCACACGCAGCAGCCACGAACCTACGTCATTAACAACTGCACACATAGCAGCCATGAACCTACGTCACTGCACACATAGCAGCCATGAACCTACATCACTGCACACGCGGCAGCTATCAACCTACGTCACTGCGCAAGTGGCAGCCACGAACCTACGTCCCTGCGCAGGCGGCAGCCATGAACCTACGTCACTGCGTGGCAGCCATGAACCTACGTCACTGCGCAAGTGGCAGCCATGAACCTACGTCACTGCGCAGGCGGCAGCCATGAACCTACATCACTGCACACAGGGCAGCCACGAACCTACGTCACTGCGCACAGGGCAGCCACAAACCTACGTCACTGCGCACAAGGCAGCCATGAACCTACGTTACTGCGCACTGGGCAGCCACGAACCTACGTCACTGCACACAGGGCAGTCATGAACCTACGTCACTGCGCACAGGGCAGTCATGAACCTACGTCACTGCGCACAAGGCAGTTATCAACCTACGTCACTGCACAGGCGGCAGCCATGAACCTACGTCACTGCACATACGGCAGGCTTGAATCTACGCCACTGCGCACAGGGCAGCCATGAACCTACGTCACTGCACACAGGGCAGTCATGAACCTACGTCACAGCACACAAGGCAGCCATGAACCTACGTCACTGCGCACAGGGCAGCCATGAATATGAACCTACGTCACTGCGCACATGGCATCCATGAATCTATACGTCACTGTGCACAGGGAAGCCATGAACCTACGTCACTGTGCACAGGGAAGCCATGAACCTACATCACAGCGCACATGGCAGCCATGAACCTACGTCACTGCGTGGCAGCCATGAACCTACATCACAGCGCACAGGGCAGCCATGAACCTACGTCACTGTGCACATGGCAGCCATGAATCTACGTCACTGCACACATGGCAGCCATGAATCTACGTCACTGCACACAGGGCAGCTATTTTCTACACGACTTTCCCCAAAGCAGGCCACGCCCCGAACATGACGAAATACTGACTGCATCTTTATGGAGTTTGCATGTTTGAATTAAGACTCCCAGCTGAAACTCACAAGTAAAACCAAACTTAGAAAGACCAGGTCTGACCTGAGATTCAACCCCACTATCTTGTTGTTTTGCCAGCAGATTAAGGCTGATCTTAAGGTAAACTTTATTGTCTACATAAGAATATTTGCTTTGAGGCTTGGCTGAGACTGCGGCTTGAGGATTTTATTATGCTGCATGTTTTTGATTGGTTTGTGTGGGAAACAGAGGCTGGAGTAAAGCCACCAGACACAACTCACCTATAAAACTAAAGATACATGGAAACCTAACCCTAACCTAACAGAAAGATTTTAACCTGCAATTTCAATATTTTATTCAACTGACACAACATCAATCAAGTCTAGGAGAATTGACACAGCTGGAGGAGTATTTTTTTCATTTCCTGCTGTATTAGTTGGGCAGTTATTTTTTACTTCCCTTCTTATGTAACGTCTGGACTGAAGCCAATCTGCTTAACTTTGCAAATCTACAAATCTGACGAAGCATTTGAAATACCACCGTTTTGCAAGAAAAGGCTTGAGCTTAGAACTACAACTGAAATCATGCATCATATCCTATATTTCTTTCTTCACAATGCCAATAATGCCTGTGACAAATGGCAAAAAGTACTATTTGGAAATTATTACAGTGACGTTGAAAACAAACAAATCAGTTAATGTGTAAACTATAAAGTTCAGCTCATGTTTTGACAAATGAAAGTTGTTCCTCAAACAGCAGAACCTCATTGAGTCAGGCAGTCGTCCATAAACAACATTAACATTGGAGACGGGCTGATATTCAGGCTAATAAACACGCTTCCATTTTGACATCTATCTAAACAGTAATTAAACTAACGCTTTACTCATGCCTGGGTCGCACACTTCACAGGCGTTTGAAATCACAGCTAAAGTGATGTTTATTATGGAGTCTACAGGGTCTAAATCAAACCTTATTTAGACAAACGAGGAAGCGCAAAGTGGTTTATGGTGAAAACATATCCAATTCTACAGATTTGTGGAACAATATAGTGTCGTTTTGCTGCCAAAATCAATGAAGACAAGAAAATGAGTAAGGCTGGAAGCAAAGGAAGAAGAAATTTAGTGAAGCAATGGAGCATACGCAATGTGTGCAAAGATGTACAGTTTTATTTAGTTGAGTTGCATTGCGAAAGCATCTGAGTTTTGTGAGCGGGACCAGATGCTCTGGCCTCACAGCAAGAAGGTTGTCAGGCCTTTCTGTGTGGAGTCTGCATGTTCCTCCTCGTGTCTGGGTGGTTTACTCCAGGCACTTCGATTTCCCCATGAACCAATAACAACTAAAAACATATCCATTAATGCCTCCCTGACCCTTCCCCCAGGGCTCCCCTGCAAAAGAGATTCTGAATCTCAGTGGGACTTCCCTGGTTAAATAAAGGTAAATTAAAGTTAATTAAATAACAAGCAGGTTAGAGAACACTTGGTGTCGGAGGTTGAGGCGCCTGGTGTTTCAGCGAATTGTTACTGCTGAGCTGCCCCAGAGCTGCTGCTGTCACTGAGTGAAAAGGGTTACTAAATGAAGCTCTTTGGGAGACATCAGTCTATATATATGTGATATATAAATAAACCATTCATTCATGTCTACATCACTAGAAGTCACATTCAGATCTCCAAGATGAAACTCTTCATTCGTCATAAGAACTTTGTCCAGCCAGTCCCATCAGCCTCTGCTCAGCAGTTTGTGTGCCTCTAGACACATGAGCTGAGCAGAACTTTGTTCATCAGAGCTGTGTGGTGGCTTGGCTCTGATTGGCTAGTTGTTTAAAGTGGGTGGGGTTTCTCTGAAATCCAGTACAGAAACCTTTAACAGCTCTGTGCAACCTGCACAGTTTTTGCATCCAAACATGCCGCTCATTTTGTCAGTCTCCTCGGTCATAGCAAAGTACGTCTGTTAACTGTTATTTGTCTGTTTCTTTGCTTCTGATGAGACTGCTGCATTTCAGCCAGAGCGTGTGTTGTTAATGGAAGGACTGAACAAGGATCAACACAAATGGAACTTAGGAGCGAATATTCAGCCTGGCAGAGTACGTAGATCATCTCCTCTGACATCATCCTGTATCTAATCACAACCTGGTCCGCGGCTCAACCCCTGCACAGCTCAGCCAATCACCTTGCAGCTCTCATCTCCTCCTCACACACTGAAGGTGCAATCAGGAGCATCAAGGCTAAATTCAACAGAGCAACTCTAATTCCTCAGTTTGCTGACAGCTCTTTCAAGCTCAGGTTTTTCGATGCATCACATTCTCACAACCCTCCGCCTCCCATCACCAGCTGAGGCGGTCACCGTCATCTTTCCTCTTCACCACCATTGTCCAGGCTCCGGGGGGAAATCTACTCCAATCATTTATTGCATGTTTTGTTTTCCTGCCAGGGTCTAAGTGCCAAACCTGTTTAATAAATATTTAATTTTTCGCATCATGTTGTCTGATTGAATCTGTCCAGGTTTAGTAAAGAGCCACTGACAAGGTTCATGTCACAAAAGAATGATTCAAATCTCATTTCTCAAACATGCAAACTCTTTCATAAACACATAAATGTATGTGTGCTGCTGTGGGCTCCTGCTCTGGTTCATGAAGTAAACACACAGGGGAATAGAGAACATGAGTTTTGAAGCAGGAGTATAGTATTGGAGTTATAATGCAGCTTTTACATGACACTTTGTGATTCTGCATCAGAACTGTATCAGGCGGAACTTAAGACAGAAGCACATTTGTGTCGGACTGATGTGAGGAAGTGGTGAGTATTTATTTACTTTTATTTTACTAGTCAAAACATTATAGAACAGAGTGACATTGAGATACAATGATGATTTCAATTCTGGGCCACAACCACTTACCAAATGTTACTCTCTTTTTACGCTACATGTGTCCTGTCTTAATCATATGTGACCAAAAAAAAAAAAAAAAAAAGAAAGAAATCTCGTTCCAACTCCATTTGTCAGAGTCAGTTTGAGTCTGTTGTGTTTTGGACAGACAGTTTCCCTGCAGGACTCTCTCTCTCTCAGCACTGCCTCGTGTGACTTCAGCTCCACACAAAACAACCCCCTAATCGCTCCTTTCACACTTTTACATTGATTTTCATTCACTTTTCAGCAGTTCGCCTCGATCCATTCTCACTCACTCAAACAAAGGGACTCGTACTTTCTTCAGAGAGAGGAAAGAAACTAAAAATACTAAGCTTTATCATCAAAATGTCTAAAATTCTGGGGCAAATGGAGCAAAATGAACCGGAGCTTAACAGATGTTTGACCATTAGCTTCCATAAGAACTTCATAATAGGATATGTTCTTGCCCTTATAAAACACTTTATAATTGGAAAAGTATACACCAATCTGATTTTTTCACAATGTGCTGTCATTACAATATATTTTAAGGTGGAAAAGACTAAGTTTACTCATTTACAACTAAGACAGTTAAATACAACCAAACACGGTTCAACAAAGCCTTTAAGCAAAGCACTGATCACATTCACTCATGATGTGACTGTTGGTCCGCTCTGCTGTTTTTCATTTGTTAAAGGGCGTCTGTCTCTTTGTCCTTGGGCGTATAGATTGGTCTTATGTTTATGAGCAAAAACATTTATATTCAAGTCACTGTCAGCTCCACTCACACCTTCAAGTGAGTTAAGAACAAACTTGTACTATAAAGGTGCACTGTGTACTTTTTCATGACTTGTACCACAGTATGGCTAAACAAGGAACATTTTGCTTAAAAAGAAATGATGGTCATAACCTGCAACAATGTTTATATAGTGTTCAGGAAACATCCCAATGAGTCCTAAAAAGGTAGGAGACTCTGTCTGAGTCATGGCGGTATGATGGCAGAACGGATAGCGCTCTTGCCACATAACAAAAAGGTTATGGGTTCGACTCCTGCACGGCACAGGCCTTTCTGTGGGAGTTTGTATGTTTCTCTACATGTCTGGGTGGGTTTTCCCTGGGCACTCCGGTTTCCCCACAACCAAACATATACGTATGTTAGGTTAATAGCTTTCAGCTACGGTAGTCTTGACCAAGCCAAGCAAAAACATCTGGATTGTGGCGCTCACTGCGTCTGAGGGACAAAATTCCCTAAGAGGACAAGAAAGTATACCTTAATCAGAATCTCAATGCTCTCGAGTACTCTGTCCAAGACGGACTAACGCTTTCACACAAGGAAGATTAAATCGTTGTTAAGGGGGGCAGTTTGCTGAAATGAAAAGCATAGCAGAAGGTAAGGTAATGTTTATAAATATAGGGATGTTTGTTAATGTACAATTACATTAAGCACAATGGCAGAAATGCTTGTACTAGAATCTAGATTTTACAGATGATTTCCATCTATATCCTGAGGAGGGATGAGGCTTTAAAGGGCATGTTTTTGGTGGGAAACCAGAGTACCCGAAGGAAACCTACAAAGACACGGGGAGTACATGCAAACTCCACATTGAAAGGCTACGGCCCGCCTGGGAGTTGAACCCAGGACTTTCTTGCAATGAGGCAAATCGTTGCGCCACATGTGTGAACACTTCTGTGAGACAAGTTTACCGAGGAGGAGAAAAAGAAAGAAAAAAGAAACCATTTTTAAAAAGTTGCATTGCGCCCATCATAGATACAGTTAACCGCATTTGAGCATAAAGTCAACAATGATGAATCTCCATTTCTACAATATACTGTATTTGAGGACGTTATAAACTCTCACATTCACTTTGTTGTATTAGCTGATCTTGTAAAAGTCCCTTGACCAGCTTCCAGTTTCCAACACATTTGTTCAGGGGATTGGACTTGAGGAGGGTCAGAGCCACAGTGTACATATACAGTACATAAAATGTCTCGTTTAAAAATTTGTCTGATCTCAAATGTCAAACTTCCAAGACAGATGCAAAAACTCTCAAACTAAAGTCGAAATTGTACAAAAGTGAACTGTCCCACTAAACATGACATGCCTTTATCTCACCACTGATTACGCTCATTGATTCACATGATATAAAACCTGCAGAAACCCAGCGTCATGTCCACATATTGACAGTTAGTTCATCTGTTCATTGACATTCAGCCGGCGCTTCTGTCTGCGTTGATGGATTGTGCAGAAAATCAGTGCGACCGGCCTCCACAATGGTCCACAATTATTCCTCCTCCGTGATTCTCTCATCAACATTCTCCTGCGTATCTGCACCAGCCCAGGTACGAAAGGTCAGCTGAGAGGTTAAGTGGACCTAACCCTAAGCTCCCGAGGTCTGTGAACGCCTCGTGTGCTGCTTTCAGGGCCCTGGGACGTCGGAGCGCTCCTGTGGTGAGAGTGGAGATGCGGTACAGAGGAAAACAGCACAGTAAAAAGATAAAAGAAGATAGATTTTACAGAGCAGTGTGAGGTCTGTGAGGCGAGAGTTTGGAAATACAAAAGGATGGCACTGTGTTTAGACTTTTTTGTTTCTTTTTTTGGAAATTATGTTTGAGTTGAGGAAGAAAGATCCATCTGGTAAAAGAAGACAAGGGAAGAGAGACTTAACTTGGTAAAACAGACTATGATTTGAGACTTGAGACAGTGACTCAGGACTTGGAGATCTGTTACTTGAAACAACTTAATGCTTTTTTCCAAAAAGTATTATGGCTTTGTTATTTTAGTAACAATCCCAAAGAAATTTAAGACATTGTAGAACTTGGACATGACTTTGAGTTGTCTCTCTTTGACTTGGGACTTGACTTGGACCTGTCTATCTTTGACTTGGTACTGGACTTGTCTCTCTTTGACTTGGGACTGGCTGGACTAACTCTCTTTGACTTGGACTTACTTGACTTGTCTCTCTTTGGCTTGGGACTGGACTTGGACTTGTCTCTCTTTGACTTGGGACTTGACTTGGACCTGTTTCTCTTTGACCTGGGGCTTGACTTGGATTGTCTCTCTTTGACTGGGACTTGACTTGGACATGTCTCTCTTTGGCTTTGGACTGACTTGGACTTGTCTCTTTTAGTTGGATTGACTTGGAGACTTTGCCTCTCTTTGACTTGGACTTGACTTGGACCTGTCTCTCTTTGACCTGGGACGCTTTTTACTTTGGACTTGTGTCTCCTTGTGACTTAATTTTCCCTTTGTCCTCTATTTTTTTGCCAGCATAAAAGTTATAGAAAATAGTTTAAGGTTTAGATAGCTTTAGTTTTCCTTGAATGACTAGTCATACTTTATAATCTGGTATCCATTTGCGCAGAGCTGTTCCTACTTATAATCAGAGTAAATCAAACACCAGAGAAATGAATAGAATAGACCATGGTAAGAAGACAAAAGACTGGTTGACTTATTTACTGCAAGCCCCAAACTTATACAGGCACTAATGCATTTTACTGAACAATTATAAAGTGAGAAAGGAAGGTGTCTAATCTGCAGCTTCTCCAATACTGTCAATCACAAGGACGATTATAATGAGTCATTTAGACTTCAGGCTAATGAAGGTGACAGGCCCAAGAGACCAATGACAGCAGAGCTGTACTGTTGAAATTAACTCTTTCACTGCCAGCCGTGTACTTGCTTTGACCCTCCTTCCCTGCCAGGTCTTTTTGATAATTTTAAGCAATATTCACAACTCCACAAAAAAAAAAACTTCATGCAACTATTCTACATTAATCCATCCCTTTTCATAGGCATTGAAATTCCTTGTTTCATAGATTTCAGTGTTTGATGAGAAACTTTTGAGAAAACGACAATTTCTAAATCAATATTCATGTCAGTAATATTTTCGTCTGTTCAACTTTTTGGTGAAAGAATATGAACCACTACAATGAAATAATGTCTTCAGGATAAAAATACAAGGTTTACGTGATTTAAACAACGAGGATGATTGTCTTTTCATCTTTAAACCAACAAAAACTGTGTTACAGACAAGAAACACGGCACTTTTTCAACTTCCTGATGCAGATTCTATAGATTCAGCCTCTTTCATGGACACAGATTAAATTTAAACCCCCAAACATGAAGAAATCAGTAGTTTGACTTGCTCTTACCACTTTTAGAAAGAGAAAGTCTAGTTTCTCCCATCGAGACTCGCTGCATGTGTCGTTCTCCTCAGAGTCCTAGTCCAGGATCGTCTTTTCTTCATTTTAAAAATCAAATATCTGCTTTAAACTTACTCAACAATGTTCAAGATGTTTTGTCTGTTGAAAAGAAAGCCAACCTTTTAGAAGCCGCTGATCACGTAAACACAGCCGACTGCACTTCGTAGAGTCTACAAAAGAGCACATGTATTTCTCGTCGTGTGACTTCCTCTGCGTCTTTGTACTACACTACTCCCCCTCTGCTGGTGAATCTGTGGAACTGCATCATGTATTTGACTGCAGGTGAAGTCAGCACATGCATCAGAGACATCACAGATATATTAAAAGCACTATGACTCAAATATCCGTCACTGGCAGGCTATGGTTGGCCACGTAATGACGGATATTTCGTCATCGACGGAAAGAGTTAAAGGCTGATCTGAATTACAACCAATTAAATGTAATGATTTGCTTTGGTTTACTTTCTCCCACTTAAATTCTGCTTCATCATTTATTATTTATTTCATAATGACACATAATTCAAAACATTAAAAAAGCAGCATCCATCTCCCTCGTTTCTCACCATCTGTCTCTGCCTTCTATTTTCCTCTTTCTCTCTCTCTCTCTGTCCCACCACCACCTGTCCAGATGCGCTCTGCCGGACCCACTGGCACGGCTCGGTTGGCTCTTGTTTTGGTCCCACAGATGGTTCGAGAGGCTGACGCAGACCGGCTCCAACAGCTGATCCAACCACGAGACACAGGTGGCACATGGGCTCCACGTTTATGTAATGAGCTTCATCCTGCTTCCACTTTTGGTTTATTTACACGTTTTTTCTTGTGTGCATGAATCTTCCTCATAAGTAAAGGAACCAGTAAAGAATAGCTTCTCCTTAGGGAGAAGTTGCTGTTTACCCCCTTATCATTCCGGTCTATTTTCCCTCACACGTCTGACAAAAATTGTCTAAATTTACAACTGAAACAGTTTCTGAACCTTTTGGAGCTCAGGTAAATGCTGGAGTCTTTTTGAAGCTGCAACTGTGTAGCTTTTGCTTCTGATGTAAGACTCTCAAAAGCGACAACTTTCTCCAAGCAAAAGAAAAACCCAAATGTAAATTCTGTCTACATTTTTTGTGGTAGATATAAGGATTGGTATAGCTGTTGACAACTGAGACATAAATGACACTACATTTGGCATATTTGGGTTTTGACCATTCCTCTGTAAAAGCTGAAGGCAATTGAGGTAAAAATAAGTTTTAGGGACCCAAAATTACTCAAAAAAAAAAAAAAAAATTAGGCAAAAAAAAATTTTTTTTTTGAATTTTTGGGACTTTTTTTAATTTGGAGGTTACAGAAAAATCTGAGTCTGATTCATCCCAGAGGTTGATTTTGCTATAAAAATAAGGGATACAATGTATTTTTATATCTAACCTTTCCAGTGCTTCATAGTATGCTTTTTATACTGAAAAAAGTGGAATGTCCCTTTAAAGGGACGATGGAATAATTAAATGATCATTGAGTCAAAACCAAATCCAAGAAAGTAAATAACTGTCTCTTTCTATGGAATAGAAACTTTTTGTGTGTGTGGTTATAGTGCAGTCTTTGTGTGTCTAACTAAGACGTTAAGTTAAACTAAGCAATGGTTTAACTAAGGCAACAGCTTAATTTATTTTTGTAACATTTGTTACAGTTTCTGACGAGGGAAGTTGAGAAAATATCAGATTGGTAAATGATTAATTTAGGACAAAAAAGCATGTCAAACTTACATTATCCTTACACTACAGTTAAAAGAGAGGCTCTCGCGAAATAGGTACAACACAGTTTCTATTTATTTGTTTCTGTTGCTGCAGTTCATTTCTTTGGGCGAATGTAAAAACATATTATCCTAATCTCTATTAACTCCAAGCCCTGGACCTGAACTTACACATTTTTGTCTCTTCAAACCTAAACTTAGTCGTTAAACTAAAAAAAATGTCCCCCATGTGACTTCAGCCAAAACACCTGTCAATAAGACCCTGAGAGAATAAGTGTCAGACAAACCAGAAAAGGAAGAATAAACACGCACTTCAAGAGAACATGTTGAAATTGATGCTGTTGACTGATTGACACCATCTCAGTGATTGTGTTCATGTTGCCTTGAACAGTAGATTCGACTGGGTTTGAAACGCCCCATGAAGATGGTGAAATGATTTGTGGAGGTCTCCTGGACAAAATTGAACATTGATATCACTCATGTCCTTTCAAATGCAGTGATAGACTTATGACCTTCAAACTAAAATGAATGAATGACTTGAAGACATGCACGTCTGATCTAAACAAGCACCATGTGACGTTTGTGGAGCGTATAGCTGTGAGAAATAACAGAGTACTTCATGACTTTGAGAGTTGTGTTTGAGGGTCATGATGGTTGATATTTTGGTCATGACTGAAAACACTGGCCTATGTTACACTGTATGGGTTTAGTGATAATTATTCCATTGTTGTAAAAATAAACTATGATTGAAACTGAGATAAATGTCTTGAGTCAGAGTGCTTTTTTTTGCAGTGTTGAGTGCTGTTGCCATGGAAACCCTTTGCATTAACCCAAGCTGCATGCTACTACATGTGCACTGAAGAAAAAACAAAACATACTCACATGAAATGAAATGTGGTGAAACAAAAGTGGAGAGAAGTGTCCGACTGCCTCCCAATGGTCTGCTCAGGCATTTCACCACTGCTCTCGATTATTTATGAAAACACAGAATCAGCAGAGCACAAACACAGAACCAGCACAAACACAGAACCAGGCACAAACACAGAATCAGGCAGAGCACAAACACAGAACCAGACACAAACACAAACCAGGCACAAACATAGAACCAGGCGCAAACAAAGAACCAGGAACAACAAACACAGAACCAGACACAACACAACACAGAACCAGGCACGCACAAACACAGAACCAGGCACAGCACAAACACAGAACCAGGCACAAACATAGAACCAGGCACAAACACAGAACCAGGCACAACAAACACAGAACCAGGCACAAACATAGAACCAGGCACAAACATAGAACCAGGCACAAACACAGAACCAGGCACAAACATAGAACCAGGCACAAACATAGAACCAGCACAAACATAGAACCAGCACAACATAGAACCAGCACAAACATAGAACCAGGCACAAACACAGAACCAGGCACAAACATAGAACCAGCACAACAAACACAGAACCAGGCATAACACAAACACAGAACCAGCACAAACATAGAACCAGGCACAGCACAAACACAGAACCAGGCACAGCACAAACATAGAACCAGCACAAACATAGAACCAGGCACAGCACAAACACAGAACCAGGCACAAACATAGAACCAGGCACAAACACAGAACAGGCACACACAAACACAAAACCAGGCACAAACATAAAAGAACCAGGCACAAACATAGAACCAGGCACAAAACATAGAACAGGCACAAACATAGAACCAGGCACACAAACCCAGACACAGCACAAACACAGAACCAGGCCACAAACACAGAACCAGCAAACACAAACAGAACCAGGCACAAACACAGAACCAGGCACAAACAACAGAACCAGGCACAAACACAGAACCAGGCACAACCAGAACCAGGCACAGCACAAACACAGAACCAGCACAAACACAGAACCAGGCAGAGCACAAACACAGAACCAGGCACAACAAACAGAACCGGGCACGCACAAACACAGAACCAGGCACAACACAAACACAGAACCAGGCACAAACACAGAACCAGGCACAACAAACACAGAACCTGACACAGCACAAACACAGAACCAGGCACGGCACAAACACAGAATCAGGCCAGAGCACAAACACAGAACCAGCACGCACAAACACAGAACCAGGCACGGCACAAACACAGAACCAGGCACGGCACAAACACAGAACCAGGCACAGCCACAACACAGACAACCAGCACAAACACAGAACCAGCACAAACACAGAACCAGCACAAACACAGAACCAGGCACAAACACAGAACCAGCACGGCACAAACACAGAACAGCACAAACATAGAACCAGAACAACAAACACAGAACCAACACAACACAAACACAGAACCAGGCACGGCACAAACACAGAACCAGGCACAGCACAAACACAGAACCAGGCACAAACATAGAACCAGCACAAACACAGAACCAGGCACAACAAACACAGAACCAGCACAAACATAGAACCAGGCACAGCACAAACACAGAACCAGGCACAACAAACACAGAACCAGGCACAGCACAAACTTGAAAGCAGCACAGCCTAAGGTTATTAAGACAAACATCTGTGAGTGACGCTGTGACAGTGGTGAGACCTTGGCAGTCCTACCTGTTTGTAGAGCCTGAGTAAGTCAGATCTCAGAGGCTAACCAAGTTAAAGTCTGGTAGGTAGTGGATGGGAGACCACTGGAACGCCAGGTGCCACAGTGTGGCAAGAGTGAATTGTTGTTGTGCCCTTCTGCAAGGCACATAGCACAGCGTGCAGAGACCTATAGAGTCTGCTCTCATTTCACAGTGTCTGGAACATGAGAGCAGCAGTGTGTTTCTCCACTAACTTAAAACACTGACTCATCCAGAATAAAAGTTTGTGTGGGAAAAGTCTTTTTAAAGATCTATTTTATTTGGTAAAAAAAAAAAATGTATCAATCAGCTGAAATTTTAATAATCCTTCCATGCTAAAAAGTAGACCAGACTCATTCATTGCGATATTGAAAAAAACTTGAGTGGTTGAAATGCAATTCATTGTGGGTCGAGAGGTCACAGGTGTCTGAAGTACCTTTGCATAATAATAACTCCATCTCTGCTCTGAATCCCACAATGACAGGAACATTTTTTACTCAGTCAGTAAGTTCGATTTTTTAATAACTTTTGTTTTTTTGGTAATTACATACTTACTGACACAAGGCAAAGTGTGAAGCTGATTGACACATTTATTTTATTTACCAAACCATTTCAATAGAGCCATGCCACAAAAGTTACTTAGAGCAGTGATTCTCAACCTGGGGTGATTTCTGTGAGTCCTTTAATGATAAGTCACGTTTGACATCTTTCAAATGCAGTGATAGATGTAGATTTCAAATTGCCGGCCTATAGATGATAATCTTCAAAATCAAATCAAACATAAGAATAAAAACTACTTTGCCCCTTCACGAGTGGCCTACAGTTTGTATTACAAATGTCTAGAGCTGTTATTTAGGGAGTCGTGACTGGAAAAGGTTGAGAACCACTGACAGACAAGCTTAAAGGTTCTGCTATTACACACATTTGACTAATGAGATTTGCTTTCTGTTCTGGTTGTTCCATTCATGTCATCCTGCTTTTCAGACTATGCAAAGTTCTGAATGCTCTGTTTCACCTTGTGATGTCATTAAGTGATACTTAAAAAAGTCACCACTAGCTTAACCTTAGTTTAATTGATTTCAAATTGCAATTCCTTAGACTGACCTTCATTTCTCTTATATTTTGTTATTTGTCATTTTTTGTATTGTTTAGTTGAATTTATCAGAAAGTTTATATTATTTTCTTATTACATTTTCTGTAATGACACCTAATGACATCACAAGGTGTAACTGTGTTTTAGTTCAAGGGCAGAACATTTGTGTCTAACAAGTGTGAATGTAGCACAACACATCTCCAAGAATGCTTAAATGATGAAACAAGATCATAAAAAGAGTAAAAACATTGTGTAATATAGGCTTTCAATCTTGTAAAGTGAAACAGACAGAAGACACATGTTCAGTGAGTAAGGATAAGTTTTATTGGTGTTTGAGGAAACGCCATCATCCCTGTGGACAGCACACAATACTGGTGAGGAATCAGGGCTCGTGCTGCTTCATGGGATTTGTAGTTCTTTATAACAGTCACAACGAGAAGTTAGCTTAGCATCCACGAAGAGGAGAACATACGAGGCTGAGGACGTTACTGAGAAGGTCCTTTTAGTTACTGTGTTTTTGTGTTTTACCCGCAATGCCGTTTTTATTGTCCCAAGTGAAACCGGAGCACCAAACGCCTGTCCACAAAAACACGTCCAAAACACACAAACATACAAAAATATCACTGTCGAAAAGTCTGTAAAGATCCGCAAAATCTGGTGTCAAAACAAAGGAAAAAATCATCGAGAGACTTCCAGTTTGTGTGAACGCAAAACAAGGGGGAAAATACATGTTGGATGGTAGTACTACAACTCCCAAGATGCACCTGTGGCTCGGTAAAGTGTCCATAAACAGGCTCATGTAGGAAATCAAGTAAAAGTCATTGTCAGGAATCAAAACAGAGAACAAGTCATTCAGAAAAAACAAAAACGTTATTATAACAGGTTTGAACAACAACAAAAGGTTATTTTCTTTTTCTTTTTTTTTTAGCAAGAAACGTTAGCAAAGAAAGAAAGAAAGAAAGAAAGAAAGAAAGAAAACGTAGTTGCCATTTCTACATGAACAAGTTTCAAATCAACCATTTAACTAAACCCCTCCCCCAAAACATGATTGTCCAATCACAGCAAACACAAGGTAATTTCACTTGGTGGGTCTTTGGGTGCACAGTGTCTTTTTAAACTTAAAACTAAAGCCGGCGTAAGTTTATGGTCATTAAAGTGCTCATGACAAGTTTGTAGGATTTTCACATTTTGACTTTGATTGGTTGATTAACACTTTTTCTTTTGATACGACCAGTGTTGGGAGTAACTAGTTACTTTTGTAACTAGTTACTGTAATATATTCCACTTTTCAGTAACTAAGTAGTGTAACTCATTACTTGTAAAAATGTTGATAATATATTACAGTTACAATCTGAGTAACTCAAGTTACTTTCATATAAATTAATTGCTTTTATATACTATTAAAAATGTCACTTCAGGACCAAAACAACACTAAAATACTGTCTGTTTCTTAAAGGTAAATCAAATATTATGAGGAAAACGTGTTGTGACGTCACATTTCCACAAATTAACCAGTAATCAGGTGTAAATGTAACAGAATTAGTGTTGTATAATGTCTCAACAAATGTGTGATTACCTCAAAGTAACTCAAAGTAACTCACAGTAGTGTAACTCAGTTACATTTTTGAGACTGTAATATTGTAATACAAATGTATTACATTTTTCTCCCTGTAACTAGTAATATATAATGTATTACAGTTTTAGAGTAACTTACCCAACACTGGATACGACCAAAGAAATTCTTGCTCGACTAAAGACATGTTCCATTGACTAATTAATCGACTGAAAAGGGGGCGTGGCAAAGGCTCTGAAGCGAAAACGTAGGGTTGTCAAAAATATTGCAAATCAGTGCTAAAACTGGTATCGAAACTAGAATCTCATTTAACAAAATATTGATAGCATTAATGGGACAAAATATGGACCAAATTTGATATTTACTGGAAAAAAAGGCCGATTAGACTAATGATTCTGTTGCTGTTAAATACAAATTTCTTATAATCTAAATTAAAGAATTAGTCGACTAATACAATTTTGGTCGGCCAAGACTCCCTCGACCGAAGAATCGACTAAACGACTAAAAGAAGTACAGCCTTACTACTGTGACATCATAATTTACAACCAGGAAGTACCTTTGCTAAACTGAAATAACATTTCTCAGCCAAATTTGACCTTACTTAAGATTAAAAGAGACACATTACGTAAAAACAACTTTCTGATGTTGTAACCATGCTATAGCAGTGTTCTCTCATCATTTTGTTGTTGAATTTGGATTGATTTGAGTATGTTTGAGTAATCTTGTATTGTCCTCCAGTGCTCAAAAAAGACCTGTTTCCACATACCACCTATCCCTGCCCACCAGTGTGAATTAACTTGTGATAAGTCTAAAAATCTACACAGGGTTCAAAATGGTCATGTAGTCAAGAAAAACAAGTAAATCTGCTGCTTCTTCTGGTAAATTTGACAATAAAGAGGCGGGGCTTATTGCTAAAAAGAGGCGGGGCTTATCACTTCAGCAGTTTTAAACAGGAAGTCTACAAACATGTTTGTATTTCTAACTTAGTCCAACTTGTCATAAGCACTTTAATAACAATTTGACCATGAATAGCTATTAACCTATTAGTTTAGCTTATTAAATTAAATAGAATCAGGTAGCTTCTATATATAATGCCTTTGTTATTGTAAAGTAGGTTGTCTGGTTTAATAAATACACATCTCTATTAAAAATATAGCTAAAGTATGTTTTGTTAGTAATAAAAATATTTGGCCTTCTAGCTTTTAGTTCACTATAGCTGCTATGCTTAATTAATTACCCTTTTAATATCTCTATTTCTGCACATAATAACACAATACTCTAATATTTTATTGTTAGTTATGGCTTCTAAAAATATTGAACAGTCTATTCAATAACTTTGGCTACAATTACGATCAATTTTAATAGTTAGTAAAAGTGTCATTTGGGAGTCTATGTTGGTTAGCTAAGTAGGCTAGTTTATGCTTAGCCCAGCAATTTCTCCAAAAACTCTGACATTTCATCACACACAAGGATAAAAACACTGAGGTTATGCAGATGACATCACGGCATTGTACATTTCAGCAGTGAGTGGCAAAAATGCATGAGTATCAGTGAGGGAGAATCATATTTTCTTGTAGCTAGAGCAAGTAAACTGTGCTAGAAAACCAGATTAAGAACAGGAACAGACTGAGACGTTGGGATAAAGCACAATTGAACTTTTCTCTTTTTAAATAAAGTAATAAAACGTCCAAAACCTCCACCTGCTGTTACAAAACAAGCTGCCTAAACAAGTAAATAATGATAGAAAACCAGATTAAGAACAGGAACAGTGAGACTTTGGGATCATTTTAAATTTTCTCTTCTTAGATAAAACGTTTTTGAGTCTGTTTCGCAAATAAATGTGTAAAAGCTAAAAGGTCTGAAAATCTCAATTCCAGTTACCAAACAAGCTAGTTTAACACGCAATCGCCACGGCAACTTCAGTTTGCCGAATTAAAAAAGTTGTTTTCTACAAAACAAAAGCAGAATTAGAAATTCTGATAAACAGTGGTAGAAAACCAGATTAACAACAGAAACATTGAGAGTCAGACTTTGCATGAAAGCTGAAAAGTCCAAAATCTCCAACTGTTGTTTTCAAATAAGCTGGCTAAACTTTGTGCAGTCGCCATGGCAACAGAAAAGCAAATTTCAGTTTTTCATGGCGGCAACAGAAAAGCTAATTTCAGTTAGCATTTTCACAAAAAATATTTCTTAAATGATTATTACTGTCTAACAAAAAGCTCAAAGGGCACAAAATACACACACACAAAAAAAGATGTATTCTCATGATTTTGCCACTCATTCCTAATTTTCCGATAAACATGATGTCAGCGCATAAGCTCGATCCTGGAGGCGGGGTTTAGAGAATGGTTAGTTGGTCCGGTGTGAACTTTAGCCAAAAGAACAGAAAAGTATCATAAACAAACGGGGAAATAACACGCTTTATAATAGAATCCCCTTTCCAACATAAAAGATTTTAAAGCACGTATTTCATAATCAAATCATATATTACCGTTTTTTGCATTATTCAAAATGTGTTTTCAGACAAAACACCTGAGAAAAACTAACAAATGATTCCAATGAGCTTTCCCATTTTAATCAATTATGTATATTACAACTATAATCACATAATAATTCAAGCATATATCATTTACACATATATAACTATTGTACGAGGATAGTTTAATATTGGATAATGCAGTTGTATGGTACAGTAGGTGCGTTTCTCTCTGGCATTTCATTGGGTAAAGTTAAGGAGAGGTATTGACAAGTGTATAAATCTAAATATATATATATATTTATACGATTTACTCATATGATATTCAACAAAAATAAAATAAAGGTTTAAGAGAAAGAAAGGGGTTTAGGCAGTTTAGTCTGTGTTGTGTTTTGGGTAAAATGAGCACCATCAAAGTCTTTTTAAAAGGATGACCACAGTAAAAGTGAGACAGTGAGTGAGTGCATGCTAAACATCGGAGCAAATCAACCCGGCGACAGTTTCATATTTGCACTTTCAGGATGGACGGATGAGGAGACAGAGAGAAAAAGAGGAGAAGTGGACTGGATGAGTTGCTAACCAGCAGCAAGAATCATGTTTTTGTCTAAATTACAGTGAACAGAATTGTGTATCAGAGCGTCTGATTGTGTCGCTCTAAAGTAAGTGCTATGTTTTTGTTCTTAAAGCTGTTATGGATTCAACTAGTGTTATCATGAGGCTTTTAACTTGGAGTAAATAGGGATGTTACAATGTCAAATTTTATTGCTGCGAATATTGCTAAACACCATATCACGACAATAAAATTTTGATTAATCATGATTATCGATTAACCCAATAGTTCTGACACAGTAGTAATAAGACTGTTTAGTGGCTGATGTGACCCATGTTTAAAATGTTATTCCCACAAATTTGTTCACTCATTACCTGCAGAAGTTGCCATTACATTACATTGGCAACAACTGTGTTTCAAGAAAAAAGAAAGTCAATTTAATGGTATCAGTTTATTTTGAGGGTTGGTCGAACTAAAAAAAAGCAATTATTATGTCATGTTTGTCTACAGGAGCTTTAGAAGACAGCTGATGTATAGTTACATTATTGTATTTTTGCTTAGCCAAATGTATTGGACTTTTGTCTTGGTTCAAGAACACAATTAGTTTTCACTTTAGTCATAGATCTGTAGATACTCATCATGTTTGCCTGTTGACACTCATAGTAGTTTATTTTCTTGTCTAGGGTAGATTAGTTTAAAAAATAACTACTTCTGGGTAAATACTTAAAACAGGGGTGTCAAAGTGTGGTCCCCAGTATGATTTCTGATTATTATTGATAGTGGCCCCTGGATAAAAGCTCAAAACAATTACAGGTCTCAGAATACACTGCAGCCTAGCTCTGACGAGGCCATAACAATAATAATATTGAAAATAAAGGCCTACATTGCTGAGATGTGACTATAACCCTAAAATGCACTGGAATGCAGTAAACGTAATCTGTTACAATATATAAATTTGGACATACAGCATAGGTGTTACACTAGCTTAATATTAGCCAAAAGATCAATAAATTCTCGATCGACCGCCCCAAATCTATTTAAGTTTGACACCCCTGGCTTAAAATGTTTTCAAAAATGAGAATAATTGATCACTTGGGTTAAGGTTTGCGATTTGTTTTTTGTGACATTAAACTAAAGACCTTTTAATCCCAATTATCCAAAGTCATAACACTGCTACTTTTGGGTAAGAGTTTACAATTGTTTTCAGGAATAACTGTAGAAACACTTGATCATGTGCATTAAAGATTTGCGTTGAATCACGTTAAACTTTGGTCCAATAATCCAAAGTCGTCTCTCTGTTTCCTCTCCGTCATTCCTCCAAAATATCTTCTCACAAAGCCAACACAAAAGAGAAGTTTAACCCAAACGTCCACAATGAAACAAACAGAAATATTGTAAAACTATACAATGTCGTATTCCACCGTTGCCCCGCGTGAGGTGAGGCCCATCGTAAAACAATCGTTACTAAGATTCTCTGTCTGAAAATACCTGAATCAGCCTAGATACATTCTGTTATCGCCTCCATCTGTCCAGCTTTGCGTTTTTAAAATAGACGTTTTGTTGGTGTTAAGCGGTTAAAAGCTGGGAGGAAATTCTTTATGCGTGGCCCCAAGACAGCCCTTTCCCGCCCCATATAGAAAATATACAAAAGATTATCTCCAAATTCCTCTGCTGTGGCTATCTCTGCTATTAGAAAAATATACATTAATAATCCTGTGTCAAAATCTCTATGGACGAAATCCCTGCGACCGCTTCTTGCCTCCTGCTTCCTACTGGACGAGCCATCGAAAAAATATACACGTTATTCTCAATATTGTGTCCTATTTATAGAAAATGACTACAACATTTTGAAGAACCACTTGTGTCCAGTGCCTCGGAAAAGCTTTAAAAAGTGAAGTTTTGCGTCCCGTTGTATCGTGACTTCAACACTGTGTATAGAAGAGGTCAAAGTTCAGAGGTCAAGAGACAAACTACTCGCACAAACTCGGAGCCGCACCGGACGTAAGCGCTGACTAATCCACAGAGGGGGGGCGCTAGCGGACGACCAGCTGCCATATAAGGACAATACAGTGATACAGTACGTGTGAATGGACCAGCGAGTCACAAGCCAAAGCGTCTCCAGCAACGGACAAACCGCTCATACATGGAATAAGTGTTAATAAACTAGTATTTACAGAGATGTCGATGCTAAAATGTGCGTTTTGATCGTACAAGTCGACTTAATGTACAAAGTTTTAAAAGTGGTTTAGGCATATTTCACTTTATCTTGTATTTTTAGCTGTTCTGGACCCAACGGTAAAATAATGCATTTATTGGATCAAAGTTTTAAATTATTTAAAATCTAGCTGCATTTTTAACCCAGATTTTAGTCTCAGATAGTAATAATTGGACAAGCAATGGGTTTCTGAGTGATTGCAGTAAAAATAACCAGTTTCAAACTAAACTTCATATATTTGGCACAATCAATAATCTTCAAAATGGTGGCTAGAAACAGAAAATTGACCTTTCGCCGAGCCCCGCCCTCCTTAGTTACTGTTGCTACGTCCGTCAAATATGATAGAGTGCCATTGACTTCAATGACAGAAAGAAGTACTCCTGTTCGCGTTAATGACTTTTTTAAAGCAATTTTTCCGTGATATCCTCTAGATCGAGGCAAAAGGAGTTCACGATGCAGTGGAGGGATTTATTCAAAACATTAAAATACGCAACAGAGGGGACATAACTTCTATGGAGGCTAATGCTACTGGTCTCAAGCTAAATCAGAGAAACCCATGATCTTTAACATTACCTCAAATACAACAAGCACAGCCTTGTCCTGCTCTTTCACTGCCGGGTAAGTTCGTTTTCATATGTTAAGGTCTATTTTTCTCTATTGCAAGAATATTGTTCATTTACGAGGCTATGTTAGCGAGCTAAACCTACCCGTGTTGGCTAAAGCTAAGAGGCTCGCTAATTTAGCAGCTTGGAGCGTAACTTCTGCCGTTATATCCTCGTCGTGGTATAACTTCAGTCTAGTTTGTGTTTTTGCCTCTAGATCTAACAACACAGTAAGTCCATAGCTATAGTTAAGCATTAGTTTTACCTTTGAGCAAACATTTTCTCCATATATTTTGCTGGTAGAGGAGCTGTCCCGAGCCGCCCGTACTGTTTAATCCATTGTAGGCACTGCTCAAGTTGTTTTCGGCTTTAGAAATGGAAGGAACACAACTCCTCCAGTCAATATTTCGGGGTATCTCCGGTCCGCTTTTCATAAACCGTAGGTGCATCGCTTCACCGTCTTGCTTGGAGCTCAAGATTTGACGGACCATATTTACATAGCAACGGTTGCTACAATGTTTGATTGGACAAGAGCCGTTTGGGGGCGGGGCTCGGCGAAAGGTCAATTGAAACTCAGGAATAGTTGAAACTTCAACACAAATGATTCTAGACTAATTCTATTTTGTTTTTGCTCTAAAAGATTAAAAAAATGCATTCAAGTGTTTAGTTTTGGTCAAGCCATCTCGGGATATCACAGAAGCTAGCTTTGTAGTCTTGTTTAGCTAGTTTAGAGCAAAAATAAGCTAACATTTGTTTGGTTAATACAGTGATCCATAACATTGATTGATTTATAAACAGAAAACTAAACCCAGGAATGGTCAATACGTTTATCTAATTATTTTTTAATATTTCCATCTTCCAAAGACTTGCTATTTTTGTTTTTATGCAAACAGTTCAAAAGCTAGTTCAAACTAGCTAGCTAGCTAGCTGGCATTGATAAACAGGAAACTAGAAACAATGGTTAACTTTTACTCAATAATTGCTGGGTATTTTGATTCACAACTAACAAAAACAGAAATGAAACTGACAATATCATGTTAGCTTTCATTCCCAATTAATTACAAAAGTCCAGAAGCTTAGCGACTAATAGCATTTATCCATACAAGCTAGTTAGCATTCAAGTTGTACTAAAGTTTAACAATTACCATTGAAACCACTAATAAAATAGCATATATATAACACAGTAGAAAAGTGTGTAAATTCCATGTATGCAGAGATTAGCTTAAATAAACCGCGTTGCTGGTGATTGGCTCGTTCAAATCGATCAAACCGCACCCCCCGCCTTCTTAAAAAATATTCAAAACTCCTTCAACGTTTAGATCCGGTGTGACGCGGAGCTTATGACAAGTCTACGCCTCTTTTCCTCCGCTCCAACTTCCAACTAAAGTGCAGCTGTTAAGTGGGTTGCCATGGTTACCCTTTCTCCCGAGTTGGGGGGAAAAACAACAACAACTCTTTCTCTCTCGCAGACAAAATGGCCGCCGTTTTTTTTGTTTTGTGTGTGTTTTCCCCCGCCTCACAAGTCTCCGTGGCGACTCTCGTATTTGTTGATGATGTTTCGGCAGCGGCCCAGCTCCTTCCGCATGTCGGCGACTTCCTGGCGTAGCGCGGCGTTCTCTCTCTCCAGGAAGGCGGCCCTGACGGAGATCTGGTTCTCCTTCAGCCGGCGCGCGTCCCGGGACCTCTTGGCGGCCTCGTTGTTTTTGACGCGTCGACTCCAGTACTTCTCGTCCTGTTGGCGGCATGTTGTTGGGGGTGTGTGGGGAGAAAGGAGGGAGGGGAAAGAGATAGAAGATAAAAAAATATAAAGCAAAAAAAGAAAAAAACAGAGAGAGGAGAAAACAGGAGGGTCAGTCATGTGATGAGAGAAGTGAAGAGAAGGACAAAGCTCAAATACAACTGTGCAAGCTGGAAAAGCATGTTTATAAAGCAGCTAGGACATTACTGTAAGCTTTGACAACTAAACTAAACAAGATTCAATGTTGGCAGATGTTTTGAAAGCCCAACACTTGTGGGCTGCATTCACAATACACTTTTGAGTCGCAATAGAACAAAATCTGGTCTGGTGAGAAAGGTCGGTCTCGGCTCGGTCGGATCTTAACCTGGAACGGTTAGTTTGTTTGTGAACGCAAATGGACCAAAAATGGCGGGAAAAAATCTGAAAGTGAACAATAACATGATTCGCTCTGAGACATGTGAGGCTCAGAATCAAAACAAACAATATGTGTGAGATCGATAACGACACAAATAATACGCAAAAACGCATAAAAGTAACAGAAGAAGGGCAATGACTTATTCGGTTCTAATTATTATGATCACACAACCGTATGTCGCCGCTATAACACTACAGCTCACATTATTGTGGGAAAAATGGTTTATACTCATCCAATTTTTAGTTATAGAGCTAAGTGAGCAGCAGACAGACCTTTCAGAGCCAGATTTTATCAAATAAATGAACTTTTATTATGTTTTCGTCTTTAGCTAGCCCTCCTCTCTCGTCTTCTGAAGTGAAAGTCCACATTGTCTTCGCTCCAACATTTCGTCTCTCACTCACACTGGGCGTGTTAATGTGAGAGAAGTTGTAATAGATCCATAAAAACAAATCTAAAGTAGGGTGTCTTCTTTGCTGTTTGCGTAATGTGTTTCTGTCCCACAGCGCCTCTACAGGTCAAAGGCAGATGTGTTTTTACAGCGCTGGTTTGGTTGGTAAAAGTGTATTATGAACAGAACCGGGCCAGTTTAGAGAATACTGCAACTTTGGTCCCCAATCGAGCCGAGTCGGGTTCAGTTTGTATTGTGAATGCATCCATAGACTCCAGACAACATTTTTTAAATGTAATTATTTTCTGAAAACCTCAAATAGCTCTTTTGCAAGTTAAAGATGATTCATGTCGTTGTCAAAGCTTACAATATTGACACTAATGTGCACAACATTCAGAAAACATTGTCATTACCTGATTTAACAAGGCTTTTCAATGCCTAGAGACTTTGACACAAGTGCTGAAGTTGCTATGGTAACTGTATTTAGGATAAAACTAATTTTTGAGATTTGCTTAGTCAAATTCACTGTTGGGTAGAGTTGGACAATATTGAACTTTAGATAATTAAAGATATACAAAACTAGCTGATGTTTATTTTATTAATCGATCAATTGTGATAAATCGATTAACTTATAGTTCCCGAAGTCCTAAAAGACAAATTTGCCTTTATAATCGTCTAGTGCGACCATGCATTCAAATATAAAATATACAAGATTAATGTCCAACAGTCTTCTTATTTCTGGAGCTTAGCGTGCAGTTGGACCCAGAGGAAAGATAATTCCTCTTTTACAACAGCAGACCAAATGATTATTGCCTTAAATTGAGTATTAGGCAAATGACTTTTCTGCCTGGCTTTTATCCTTTGCATAAATCCTGCCCCGGCCATAGAGTTTACACTGGTGGAAATTGCACTGCAGCGGGATCATTGGTGCAAAGTGGAGTTTAAATGATTTATTCAAAAGCCTGGTTCATTTCTGTGTGAGATGCAGTTGCCTGAGGAGCTGCAGCTGCTTCCTCACACAAACATTTATCTGAGCTACAAAACTTGAACGCTCGTGTGAAGCTTTAAGGAGGAACGGGGCTTAAAAGTGTTAAAGTATTGATTACAGAGCTGTTTTTGCACTGCTGTTTGCATCATTTACAAGTTTATTTATGCATCTTACAGCTCTCTCTCTCTCTCCACACAAACTGTCAAAATGAGACACTTCTGATGTATATAACACTTATCTCAACTGAAGTGATAATAAACAAATGATTAGCAGTTAATAACTAAAAGTCCAACAATTGATGATTTAAATTTTAGTTTTTGTTGTCACAGACTTCTATTACATGTGAAAATGCATATGTGTTGCTATAATGTTTTACAGAACAACTTTCCTTTTGGTCAGTGTTTATTGAATCCTGCCTTTGCACACATAAATATCATAAGATAGTGATTCTCAAACTGTGGGACGTCTTATAAACAAGGTTTGACACTGTTCAAATGCAGCTATTACGTATGTTTGTATTAGTTTTTTTTTTTTTTTTAGATTATTAGTTGCTGTACATGACAGAGTTATTCAACATAAAGTCACAATCCCTTTTAGATCGACATAAGACACTGAGCAGGGAGCTAAGCAACCATTGTGTGATTCCAAATGTGAATTTTCTATTTATTTTCTCCATGAGTATTTTGGAAAAAATATATTAAATGTTTGAAAGTTTGTCTGAGTCTAATCAGTGAAGTGGTAAGTAATGAGTCTAATGCCATGAAGTTATCTAAAATCTCTTTCTGAAATATTACAAACCAGGACAGAGAGATGTATCGTTGGTGATAATTCTGCAAAAAATGCACATTACTGATGATATACATTTTGGAATTTGGAAACCTTGGCCAAATACTTCTAACGTCAAGAACTGAGTGACTTTAATACTGATGCAGAGGCTAAAACAGTACAACTGAACAAGAGAAGATGTGACGAGTGAACAACTGATGGAGCTAAGGAGCGAATATTCAGCCTGGCAGACTATGTCGGCTCATCAGTCATTTTCTCTGACGTCATCCTCAAACCAATCATATCCTGGCCTGTGGCTCAACCCCTGCACAGCTCAGCTAATCACCCTAAATTCAAAAGAGCAGCTCTGGTTCCTCAGTTTGCTGACAGTTCTTTCAAGAGCAGGTTGTTCGACGCATTGCATTCTAACAATCCTCTTCCTCCCCATCACTCCTCAGAGGTCTTCTTCCCTCTACACCACCACCCGTGTCTAGGCTCTGGAGGGAATTCTCCTCTATCAGCAATCATTTATCGTATGCTTTGTTTTTCCTGCCGAGGCCTAAGGGCAAAACCTGTACCCCCTACCACTAAAAACATGTACAATAGCCTCCGCCTCTCTCCTCTCGTCCTGGACTCGCCTGACTCGCCCGCCTGAAGAGATTCTGTTCTCAGCTCCTCAAAGGTTGATAAAGTATTTAGTAATGATAACGGGAAAAAAAAGTTTCAATATTTGAATCCCAATAGTAAAAATGAATTTAAAAAATTGACATTTGGAATCACACTGGAAGAGCCACTAAAGCAGAAGCAGTGCATGATGGAACAGAGTTGCAGCAGGGCATGATGGGAGCTGTAGTACCTTCTGCTCGTCGGGCACTAACATCTTGCGTGCCTTCTTGATCATGGGCTGCGGTTTGAGCTCTTCGTCGGAGAAGCGGTGCCTGCGAGGGTCAAAAGCGTCCTGTCCCGGGACGCTGGACAGGGCCAGGTCCGCAGGGTCCGGGTCAAAGTTCACCATGATGTCAGAGCTGCCGTTGGTGCCGGCGGGTGTGGGGGGGCCGGGGGGGCAGGTGGTGGAGGGAGAGGGGTCTTGTGGCACCGACTGGCCTCCTGTGAAAGAGAAAGAGAGAAAGAGACAGGGATCAATGAGAGGTAAAGAGGAAGAAAACAAATTTGCAATGTGCTTTCTAAAACCTTTGGCAATTAAGAAACCAATGACTGATTAAATGACTAAAATATCACTTTCTAGACTTATTTGAACGTCTACTATGATGTAACTTTCTTCATTTGTATCTTTAAACAATTATTTATGAAGCATTTTTTACTACAAACTACATACTAAAACTTCCACTTTTCCATATCATCAAAACAACTATCATGATATTATCTAAAATTCAATATATTGCATGTTTTTATTTTCTCTCTATGTATTTAGTAAAAAGCTATAGTTTAATAATTTACATTTTGTTTGTTGTAAAACACAGAATTCTTTGACTAATCACAAGTAAATACAGACAAGTGTGCACCTGGCGGGCATAGGTGGTAGGTGAAAACAGGACTTTGCTGAACAGCTGCAGGACAATACAAGATCACTCAACATGCATGCATCAAACCATTTACACCAATGATAAGAGAACACTGCTGTAACATAGTAACATAAATTATTATTATTGCTCTCTTTCTTTTAAGAACCAGACTTGACACTGCAGTGAATATCCTTATTTAGATTCACTTTCTCTTAAACTATATGAACATTTACTGTGGCTGTGCTTGTCTTTTTCCTAACGACCACTAGGAGTCAGCAGCACTCAACATTTCACACTGATCACGTGAGGAGCAGATTAAACCAGCCCAGCTCAGATTTCTAATTATAACACATCAACAGTCAGTCACAAACCAACATCTCTGTCCAAAGCTTTAGAAAGTATCTGCTCTGGAAATAAACCTACATATATATTGATTTTATTGTGTTGTCAAATTTCTGTTTAATTTGCCAGCAAAATGTTGTGTTGTGAGTAGATTATAACTGCATTTTGTATGACATAAACAGATAAACATTTACCACAAAATACAACAGCAAATTAAGTCATAATTACAAAGGTATGACACATAACAATATCTTTAGCTATTTTTGAACTACAAAGAACATTGAGCATTAACGCGAAGCAGAATAAGAGTCTGTTTTACTGCAATAAAAGCAATTACAGGTCGAGGAACACCAACCATTGTGGACTTAAATTGTGCAAAGTGAAGCTCTGTCAGCAGCTGGAGCACTGGATGTACCACTGAAGTCTGAAATAATGAGGTTTGTCCCTGAAGCCAAACGGTGAAAGGCCCATGTGCAGAAAGAGACACAAACTTCCCCCAAAACTCCTGTTTACAAAAGGATCCAGAGCTTTACAGACTTTATTCTGCTCATCTGACAAATAATACGAGTTTTCACTATTCCTCTATTCACTGTACATTGTAATTGTATTCAACATTATTTTATGTTTCTCTATTTTGAGAAGAGCTGTGCAATGTATCGAATTTTAGATAATATCGTGAATGTGGTTTTCAAGATATCAAAAAAATTGGGATATAAATAAAATTGTGATTCATTTACAAACCTTTCACATTGTTCACGTGACATCCCAGCATTTTTCAGACCAATATTACTTCACACAGATGTTTGCAGCACAAATAAATCGTGTTCAAAGTCAGTGTTTGTTATAATACAAAAGTGGGTCTAGTCATGAATGGAAATCACCCGATTGAAACAGTTTGAAATGATCTTTTAGATATTTTGTGACAAAGTACAGCGTTGTTAATCAGAAATCTTGTTCACCGTCTACATTCATGACATCATTGCGTTCTACAACAGGAACACAGCTTATCGACGCAATAATCGTCTGAATATTGTTATCGAGATATGCCCAAAACATATCGAGATATTCATTTTTGTCAGTATCATCCAGCCATAATTTTGTGGTATATATTTTAAATATTCATTCATTCATTTTCTACCGCTTAATCCCGTTAGGGGTCGCGGGTGACTGGAGCCTATCCCAGTTACTTTGGGCCTTAGGCGGGGAAACACCCTGGACAGTGGCCAACTCATCGCAGGGTTAGACAGACAAACATTCACTCTCTCATTCACTCACTAAGGGAAATTTACAGTGATGCCCAACTAACCTAAACATACATGTTTTTGGAGGTGGGAGGAAACCGGAGTACCCGGAGAAAACCCACGATGACACGGGGAGAACATGCAAACTCCACCCAGAGAGATCGTGAGATGTTGATATGGTCCGACCCCGGAGTCGAACCCACGACCTCCTTATTGGGAAGCCAGAGCTCTAACCACTCTGCTACCGTGCACCCCTATTATTATTATTATTTTTATTTTTATTTTTTTAACATTATTATTGTTATTATTGTTATTATTTTTATTTTTTTTTCTAATAATTGATATACTGTTGTTGTTGAATGTGCTGTCGAGTCTTTGTAATGTTTCTCTGTTGTTATAAGCATTTACGCAAATATTTTGCGTGACACTGAAGCACTGTTTCAAGAAAATTCTAAAATATATCTAATGCTCATTTCCAAATAGACTTACTTTTGCACATTTTGGCTTAAAGTTTTATCTATTTGTTCAATAATAAATAGCTTTGTCTCGTTATGTCTTTATTTTTCTTTGATTTGGGCAAATGCAGCTCTTTTGTTGTTAAAGGTTGCAGACCCTGGTACAAAGGCTTTCATTTGGAAACTGTCTGATTGTTCACTCACAATAAATGTACCGAGCAAAAATTATTACAAGATGATAATGATGATTAGAATGTAATTAGATGTTTTTTTTCTTTCTCTGTTTCCAATAAACTCTTGTGTGCTCTGTGAGATGCGTCCAGCAGATGTCAGCGCAGAGCCAGAAAAGTCACAAAAGGCCATCGAGTTCACGTTAGGCTGAATCTCCACATGAAGCATCAAACCTGTTAACTCTTTGTGTCCTGCGTTCACCTAAAATAACGCTACAAAATCAACCCGTCTGTCTTCGAAATCCACCGCTTCACCCGACAACAAGCTGCACACGACTAAGAGCGGCTGCGTTTGAGACGGGAGAGAGAATAATCCAAACATAAGTGAGGTTATCTGAGGCTGAGCAGAGCAAATCATGCGACAGTGAAAGTGTGGAGCGCCTCCGGACTGAAATGCACTGCAAAAAGCATGAGACAAAATCATATGAGAACACGGCCTGCTTTTACAGTCTCACACGTCCTAATATCACGCAAAATTAACTACTGTGTAGAATCGTCAATAATCAAACACTATTCCATTCTAAAACTAGTGTTGAATCAAGCACAAGACCTGATGGTGACATGAAAGGAGAACTGCAAAAATAATAAAGAATAAATATCAATAATGCAAGAAAATATTCATCTGTTTCTCCTGTTTGTTCCTGTTTGAGATCACAGGTGACTGGAGTCTATACCACTGACTAATATCAGATGGTTTTTTCCCCCAATATCAGCCGATACTGATATAGTTAAAATTGTAGATAGTGTCCAATGCAGAGAAACATTTGATCAATTCACCATAAAGAGATTAAGTTAATCATGCATTCTTTTTAATGTTCTGTATAATAAAAATGACAAACAAAGTTGGTAAAAAACCCAACATTTTGATCAATGCATATGTCAGATTGAAGTCAACATTAAATCAATTATTAGGATATCTCCATGGATTGTTTTATGTCCTAAACATGCGTAAAAATGAAACAAAACCCATCTCCAGCTGTGTTTTTGATGGAACTGTAAAATGTGCTTATTAGAGCTTGTTTAAGAGAAAAGCCTCCATTTTGGTTGGCGTGGTGGTGGGCTGCAGAGAGAGGAGAGAGATTGTGGGCTCTGGGCGATGTGCCACGGATTAAAAATAACCACGGAGCTGCTAACAGAGCTAGCTGGTAAACTGGAGCCACACAGGGACAAATACAGCACTGACGCTACAACTATTCAATTATTATTCAAACTATGAGGATGGAAATGTGTCACTAATAATCATTTATAACGAAGTGGGTCTGAAATAAGCTGAATAATCACAACTATGGAACGGAACAGTTTATACAGGCTTCAAAACATGAATTACTCCAGAATGACACTGGGAAAGTGTAAAACATAATATAATATATTTATTTTTGTATAAATTATGTTCTCCAGTGGCATCAACTTAATTTTAACCAAATGTAAAAATCTCCTTCTGCACTAACAACACAGTGTCAGAGTAGTTCTCACTCTGGGTGTTTCTGTGAGCAGCCTGTTTGTCCTGTGTGTGCAGATGTGTCCCTGAGCTCTGTCTGAGCAGCTCTCTGCTCCTCAGGAGACGTCCAGAGGCTCTGAAGGTCAAACACAGAGGACACGACTCTCTACAGAGACAGTAAACTGTTCCTTAACCTTTAAGAAAATAATTGTATGTTTAAGTATTTTGTTTTCGGCTAGGCAATCAGTCAGTGTTTTTGAATGAAATGTAGAGCAAATATTGAGACTTCTCCCCCACAACAGGATGATTTGAGGAACAAATTCATCTTTTTTCTCTCTCTCTCTTATTGGTTCATCTTGATTTTCAAATCTATTCTAACTAGCAATCTAATCAGAAATAAAGATGTTTTTGGCAATGAATTCTATGCTAATCTCTTTACCACAGAGAACAATCAAAAGTCTGACTTCTGCTCCAAAACCATGTTTTTACTGACAGAGGATTAGCTGTGAAGCTCCAAATTCAGAAAACACACATAACTGATTATTGACAATAATGGATTGTGATTTGTGTTTCTTTGACTAATTGGCCAACCCTTTTTCCCAAAAATATATTATGAAAATATAGTGAAGCATGCACGTCCTGCAGAGTAAAGTAACACTGAACAATGTAATTGGCTCTGTGCACGGGACATCAGTTGGACTGTTTATGTTCAAAATAGCAAATGTCTGTACTTACGAACATTTCCTGCTCAGTTCATTTCTATGAGGTTTTCACTACACCAGCTTCAAATAAATAAACACTCAGAAGAGCAGACAGTGACAGTGAGTTGTGGTGAATGTTACAGAATACATGTTTACGTACCTTACAAATCAGAAGAAAATTTTATCACAGGACACGTGTTTGTGTCTAAATGTTAATGCTAACAGAAAAAGCTCATAAGTACAGAAGTTAGCTATTTTGATCATGAACAAGCCGACTGCTGTTCTGTGCACAGAGTCAGATTAAAGATAAGTTCTTCATGGAGACAAGTTTTATGCCTCTGAATATTGTATTGTATCGTATCATACCACACAAAGGCCCTAAAGCAATACAGAAAGAGTATTTTGTCATGAAATATGCCCAATAAGCAGACATGGACAATCTCTGTGTGTATCCCAGAGTCAGCTATCACAGCAGACTCTGACTCTCTCTGACACTGGCTCTCCTGTGTTGTGTGTTTTGCATAGTTGTTCACTGGAGGATCTGAAATGTCAGTCACAGTCTGAACATGAGAGTGAAGTCTCATTTTACTCACAAATCCACCACAAAACCCACCAAACCTCAGGCCAATCCTCAGCACTGGACCAGATCCAGGACCAGCCTCACAGAGATGCACTCTGTGAGGCTGGTCCACATGTCACAGGAAACAGAACCGCTGGGTCTGATTTAGTGTTTATGTCATCGTGTGTGTGTGTGTGTTTGTAAAAATGCAATATCAATAAATCAATTAGGACAATATAGAAAGACTCAAGTTGCATTGCCACTACACTGCTAAATGTTGTGCAGTTGGAAAAGACAAATTTTAGAATACTAATATGTGAATTTCTGATGCAAATGTTGAAAAGAAAAAATAAACCTTTTCTGTTTTACAGCATCAGTATCAAAAGAGCTCAACAGTTGAAGTACTGATTCTCATTCTAAATCCATTTGTTGGTCTTATCCTCATGACTCACCACAGAGCTGATTAACCCCGAGGTTGTTTTCACCAGTGATGGGTCAATATAACTAACTAGTTATTATTATTTATTTAATTGGATTTCCATTAGTCTTCACAAAAGCACAGACTACGCTCCCTGGGGCTGGGTGTACGGTAGCAGAGTGGTTAGATATCTGACTTCCCAATAAGGAGATTGTAAGTTTGATTTTGAATAAATCAAATC
The DNA here is from genome assembly GCA_038363315.1 of Mugilogobius chulae. Lineage (NCBI taxonomy): Eukaryota > Metazoa > Chordata > Actinopteri > Gobiiformes > Gobiidae > Mugilogobius > Mugilogobius chulae. The sequence continues at coordinate 37,061,710 of CM076408.1, forward strand.
AACACAATCTCTGTGGGTGGAGTTTGCATGTTCTGCCTGTGTTATGATGGGTTCTTTGGGATACTCCGGTTTCCTCCCAACTCCAAAACATGCACAGGTCAAGTGGAAGCACATTGTCTGTCTCTATATGTTTTAACCCTGGGAGTTGAACCTTGTCCAAGGAATTCCCAGTCAAATCAATCATTCTGGAATCAACGAACTGTAAACTGTCAAATTCCACAAAATTTTGTATTGGCGCCGCCTCCGTCTAAATATTTTTGAGTAATTTTAGGTCCCTAAAACTCATTCTGGCCTCAATTACCTTCAGCTTTTGCAGAAGAATTGTCAAAACCCCAAATTTGCCAAATTTAGTGTCATTCAAGTCTCAGCTGTCAACACCAGTTTTACCAATCCTATATTCATTCATTCATTCATTTTCTACCCAGACGTCGGTGACTGGAGCCTATCCCAGTAACTTTGGGCCTTAGGCAGGGAACACAGAGAACAATCAAACAATCCTTATATTTACAAAAAAAATAAAAATTAAATTAAATTAGGCGGAAATTAGATTCTGTTTTTCTGTTGTTTTGGAGAAAGTTCTCATCAGTGCCTGTTAGTCAGAGCCTGTTGTTGTTAGTTTAGTTTGAATTTTTACAAATTTTATTCAGACGTGTGAGTGAAAATAGGCCGTAATGAGAAGGGGTTCTATGTGAGCTTGACACAAAACAGTAACAAAATTGCTACAATAATTCTTAAATTAATGTCTTGCCTTAACATCTATGAAAATGTGTATAGTTAGTATCACGACTGAAAACATAGAGTCGGTATTGATACTCCCATCACTAGTTTCACCAGTAGGCGGAGATAGGTGGTTTTCTGACTTTTCTGAGCAATCGAGCATCAGCTGCAGGACAAAACAAGATTATTCAAACATGCATGAATCAACCCAAATACAACTGTCAGAAAACATGGCTAAAACTCAAAAAAGTGGTTATGTCCCCTTTAAATAATGCCCCTTTTTGCTATTTGATAACTAGAACCACTGAAATCCCATTGTGAAGTCGACTGTGCTGCGGCTCTATAAGAAGCAAAGATTGTGAAAGCAGCGTCTGCATTCACAGATCTGTTTTTATCCTCTGACTCTCGTGTTTACACATTTCCATAAAGTGACTAACTGTGAGTGCAGAGGTGGATCGGCTCGGCCCGCAGCAGCACAATCACGTGACCTCCTCCTCTTCTTTTCACTAATGGTTTGTTTGAAGTAAAACTCTCCAGCTGCTCCTCCTCCACAGGCCAAAATAAAAACAGGTATTTTAGGAGGTGGAGGGATGTGAGTTATGGAGAGCTGTGAACGGTCAAACGGAAAGAGAAAAGAGGCAACCTACACAAACACTACACTGGGTAAATGTGGAGACAGCGGCGTTATATTTGAGCTTTAATGTAGTTCTGAATCAAAGGTGCACTGACAAGCATTTCTGGAGGAGAAAGCTGATAATTCTATTGTAAAACTCATCTGATTGTTGACTACTGAAACATTATTCCAGAAGTTCTTATATTACTTATTATAGTATAGCTCATATTCTGTGGTACTTGTCCAGAAACAGCAGCAGAGTCTGAGCAAACTCCTCCATAAACCAGACTGTATTTGTTTGGATTCACAGCTCATCTGTGTCTGGCACCAAAACCATCATCTCTTCTACTGTTTATGAGGCAGGCAAAAGTAACTCATCTAACTGCACTGTAATGTATGGATTAGTCTGATAATAACAGTAATATGATTAGGCGTAATTATGGGGGGTTGGGGGCGTTGTAACCCCCCAAAAATTGACTTTAAATATCAGCAATTTTAATAGCACAGTTTTTATATTGTTGATGATTGAGGTCCAAAAGAATGACAATTTCCTTAAATTCTGAATACACACCCCTTTGAACCCTAGTTTATGTTACCTCTATAGACAATTTTTTTTAGACAAATGAGGCACTATGGACATACTGTAGGTACAAGTACATTATTACATAAATATGTCTATTTATTTTGCCACTAAGCTTAACTAAAGGCACTACATCTTGCCCAAGAACACAAAGGCAGTATTTAGCAGGTAGAGCTGGTATTGAACCAACAACATGCGGGCCAATAACTTATGATAATAGATTTATTTTTTATTTTACAGACCTCAGGATTGTGATATCACACATCAGCAGAATTTTCAGCTGGCCTAATAAACCAATAGAGATTTCAAATAGCTAAATGCCGAAAAAGCGCTAAATAATGGATATTTTGACAATACATGTGAGAGATTATGGAGTGTTCTGTGGATGTGATAAAGTCAGTGTATACTGCATAAACTACTCTGACTGCTCAATCAAGGCTGTTGAATGAACTACAGTTAGGAAAGACTAGCTTCACTACAACTGAAATAACTAAGCCCTAAACTATTAAACTAAATCTAGGGTTTAGCAAGGTAAATTCTGGGTTAAACCTGGTCTTGACGTCCTACAAAACTGGATCACTTTCTATCAGAGTAGATCTCTAAGGCAACATGTGGCAAACATAACCTCATAACCTGCTCTGGACCCAAATAAGTTAAGAAGACGAGTCACTGTCAAATCAGAGACAAGAATTTTTGAAGAGAGCTAGAAGAAAGCATGTGAAAGGGGTGGGCAGTAAAGAAAAAAAGGAAATGTGAAAGCCATGGCATATTCTTTCATAGGGTATCAACGCGATGTGCAAGGATTTATAAAGAAAAGCGATGAGATCGTATATGTAGAAAGTAATAGGCTGAAGAATCCTATTGTTTAATCATTTTGTGTGATGATAAATAAACCCTTTAATCGTCAAGAAATTTTAAATGACTGCACTGTGTGAACATTTGGTTGTGTGTCTTTACGCATCACTTTGACTCTGACAAAAGACACTTGCCTGAGCTAAAGACACAGCTCGTTCAGACTAAGCTGTTCGTTCTGTTAAGTGTTTTGTGATATCTGCACATTTGTGCTTTAGTCTGTTACATCAATCCATGAGATTCAAATGAATTCTGTAGCATAACTTTTATGTCTGCTCTGTGAATTTGCAGGGGTTCATTGAGAAAATTCAGGGTTAACAGATCAAGTTGTGAACTTGTTTAGGGCAGTTTCTCCAGAGAGGCTCATGTCTGGTTTAGTCTACCTGGGGAAGAGAAACTTATCCAGGGTAAGTTCAGCTATGTTTGTAGTACAGGGATCTGATCTCTCGGACATTAAACAAACTCTAAACAGGTGGATATACTGTATATTTGTGATAAGTCTGTGGGCCCTGTGGTGTAAGTGGATTAGACAACTTACATAATCCATAATGCCACAACTGACATTATAAAGCTGTTTTAAGAAAAGTGGCTGAATCGATGAGGTCATGTGGCTGTAACTCTCTGCGAGCCTGAGCTCAAAAGAATGATATTTTCATCTGTTTTTGTCGTGGGAGTTTTGCTGGTGTTAAACTCAGAGCCGTGAGTCACAAATCATTAAAGTCACACCACAATCAGACAAAAAAGCTGCTAAACTTCCATTGTGCAGGGCTGTCGTTGGGATTCAATCAAACTGTCGCCATGATATTATTACAATTACATAATTAGACCTACAAACTTTATTTGATTTACTTTTTTCCTCTTAGTTGATGCAATACTGACACTGATACACTACTAGTCACTAACCCATTTACAATTCAAGTCTAATGAATGGCTTGAAATGGCACAAGGCTATATCAAAACAGCGAGGCACAGTGTCAGTATTACTTCCTCTTGGCTGCTGAAATACTGGTATACTACAGGTCAAGTGTCAGAAAATCATATATATATATATTGTGTTGCAAATCAAGTCCTGCAAATACTATCTTGAAAAGATACAAAATACTGAACATCTACAAATAATAAAAAAAAGTAATGCCAAAACTGTTTGTCTCCAGACTTGTGAAAGTGCTTTGGAATGAACTGGACAAAAGAGTAAAAGCCAAGAAAACTACAAGTGCCACACATTTATGAAACTTCTGTTAACAATTCTAAGAGTGTGCTCAACTGCAAAACGAAACACATCTTACAATAAGGAATTCTTCAGAATCAATTAAAAAAAAAAAATATATATATATATATATATATATATATATATATATATATATATAACTATGCCTTTGGTATAGAAAGACTGAAAATTCCTTAATGTTGTTTTTGCATATGTCTCTTAAAATGTGGTTAAATTTTTTTCTGTAGTAAAACATTGATGTCACTGTTGGAAAAGTACACTGCACTATTTGCTAACAAGTTTATTTTGATAGATTCATGGTTTCAAAAGTAGTCCATGCTTTAGACCAGAGGTGGGCAATCTTTTTTCTAAAAGGGTTGTATTTTGAATCCACGCAAGTGGTGGAGGGCCAGGCTACGATCACTGATATACTGTACCTGGTGGTTAGCACTATTGTATATATATTAAAATTATATTTTATGTATTTATTATCAAATTTACTAAGATCACAACAGCTAAATCAATCAAGAAAAAAGCAATATAACGATTACCACTCATTTCCAAAAATGTTTTGGGGGCCTGATTAAAACTGGTCAAGGGCCGAAGTTTGCCCATGCCTGCTTTAGACGAAGGTGATTTTATTTATATAGCAATTTACACAAATAGATGTCCAAAGTGCTTCACACTAAACCCCCCTCACTCAGGGTAAGCAGCCCTGGGGGAGCTCAGCAGAGGCGATTCGAATAAACACAAGGCGACTCAACCTCCAATCAACACCAACTGTTGTACTTGGTTTAGTTTGAGATGGAATCCGGAGTAACAGACAGATGACAGTCAGATCCAGGTGAACTCTGTAGACACCTCAGATATAGATGGGGATCTATATCACTACGCTAATATAGATCACCTGTAACGTACTGCAAAACCAAAAGCTGATCATAAAGAATTGGACATGAAGTTTATGTTCATGTCCATTGATATAGATATTGAACATTAATACTCTCATATGAGCGTATGTTTATAAAGACAATTTAACATAACAGAATCACAGTTATTGGCAGTAGCATTTGTCTCCAGTAGGTTAGATTATTGTAACGGCCTGCTCACCGGCCTATCCAGACGAGCTGTGGGACAACTGCAGTACATCCAGAATGCTGCTGCTCGAGTCCTGACCGGAAAAGAAAGTACGATCACATTAGTCCTGTGCTTAGGTCCTTGCACTGGCTTCCAGTGGCTCAGAGAGTAGACTTTAAGACAGCTCTGCTCGTGTTTAAGTCGCTGCGGGGTCTGGCGCCGGAGTACATCTCTGACATGCTGGTGCCCTATGAGCCAAGTCGAACTCTGAGGACCTCGGGGACTGGCCTCCTGTTGGTGCCCAGAGTTAGGACCAAACAGGGGGAGGCATCGTTTCAGTTTCATGCAGCTAAGATCTGGAACAGTCTTCCTGAGACTGTGAGACAGGCCCCTTCTCTTAGTGTTTTTAAATCGAGGCTTAAGACAGTCCTTTTTAAACTTGCTTTTTATTGAAATATAAACTTTTTATGTTATGTTTTTAACATTTTATTTATTTTATCCATATATATTATTGTTGCTGTATTTTTAATGTATTTTTAATGATGTGAAGCACTTTGAGTTGCTTGTGTATGAAAAGTGCTATACAAACAAATTTATTATTATTATTATTATTATAGCAGCACATGCACGATTCTTTTCAATGGCTTAATAGTCTACTCATGTTTTTAACTGCTTATAAACAACTTACTAGAGCTTATAAAGGAACCTAATACCAAAGTGTTACCTATTTCTCCTCGTATCCATTCTTATCCCATTACACTGAGTTTGCTCTTTTATTTACATTCTGCTGTTCACATAAGCCTTCGTTTTGTTCCTGTGAGAGCTGTAATGGTCTGTTTAAACGAGCCTCTGGACAGATTCACTTTTACAGTGCCGGATAATTGAGTCGATATTGTGTACTGTCCACAACACAAGAACATTACATTGGATTCCTGTGCCTGGGTCACTGTAAACAAGACTGAGGACAGCGGGTTCATTCCACACACCAAACAACAACATGGGCTATAATGTAATGTTCCGTTTGTGCGTCACCAACAACATGACTGAACTTCTGCTGACTTATAACAAAAAAAGTTAAATGCAGGGAAGACAGCAACAAAAAGTTATATTCATTAACATTTCATTTTTAGCCTCTGTTGAGTCTTTACAGTCATTGTCAATGCGTGTTTAGGCATTTAACCATGATATTAAGTATTCACTCTTACCTCTGGATACATTTGGAAGTATATATATATAAAAGTGCAAATTTATATTGCAGAATTACAAAATCAATAATACAATCCAACTCTAGACATCAAAAATGTCATTATCTGATTTCTGGAGTTGTTTGATTATAGAACTCAGGAGGCAAGTAGGAAAACACAGTTACCAGAAAAATAATGGTAAAACGACCAGGTTTGTTGCCAAGTTTGCAGAACTTTCATTGTATGAAACTTTGCCAAAACAATATTAAAACCCAACAAAACAGCCGTGGAACAACCCGATAACTGTTTGGTCAGTACTGGTAAATGTATTCATCAGTCTGCAGTGTTAGAATAAGAAATCAGAAACCAGATTGAAAATGTGCAAAGTGACTCTTTAGATATTTCTGGCAAAGTACAACATTATAAATAGGAAAAACTTGACTGTTTCTGACCACATTACATTGTACATCATGAACACAACTGAAAGAAAAGTTTAACACATTTCTGTTAGATTGACATATTGTCTGAACTGTTCTAAAATTATGAGAATTGAACCCCAAAAATACAAATTTTGTCAATATTGCCCAGTCCATCAGAAGTCGGACTATACACAGCTCCGTTCCCTTTTCAAAAATTTATCACGGCTTAAAATTAAAATTTAATTAAAATAAACTAAATTTGAGCAAATTTTACTCATCGATTGAAACAACAGAACATCACTTGCCCTGCCTGGACCTGATTGTGAGGTGTCTACAGAGTTTACCTAAACCTGACTCTGTCTATTACTCTGGTTTCCATCTTAAACTACACCAAATCCTCCAGCTGAGGCCCTGTCCAAGCCAAGCACAACATAATTAAATAATATTTATCCATCCATCCATCCATCCATCTAATACCAGGTAATGACATGGGTCAAATACAAACTACTTTAATTCAAAAAGGATAAGAAAATCAGATCCTAATCCTGTGCATGTTCTTCTTCACATCAGCAGCAGTGGTTAAACTGAACATTGCTGTGTTGCTTAGTCATTGTGTGAGCCGCTTTTACTTCTGATGAGTTTCTTCTTTATGATTCTAAAGGGAACAGTTCTGCTTAATGGCAGCTCTGGAGTGTAATCAGTTTGTTCCACAGAGACCAGCTCCAGCAGCACCGAACTACACAGTTTATCTGTCCAAGCAATTTACACACGTCTGATCACAAACGCTGTTTCCATGACAGTTAGCATATTAAGACTAAATATTATATGAAGAAAAAGTCTTCAAAATGTTGTAAGAAGCTACAACACAGCAATAGTTTAACATTGATGTGGTTTAGGTATTACAATTACAAAAGAAAAGACAATCAGAAAATGATGAATCACCTGCTGTTTTATGATTTTGTTGTGTTGCATCTGCAGTTATTTTGATAATGATTATTTATGTGTTTGCATTGTGATTTTAATGCATGCTTTCCTGTTATAAACTTAGTGTACTTTGAACAAATCTTGAACGTACCTTGTATTTATTAATTGTAATTGTAGTTAAAGCTACATAAAGCAACTTTTCTGCTGCGGGGCTGACTTTCTTGTCACCATAGAGATGTTATGGCTTGTCTGCAATGTTCCAAAATATGTAAACTTAAAATATATATTTTTTTTTACATTCATTTGAGCACAAGTTTCACATAGTTTATATATTTTTTCTCTATTCACCTTCAGTGTCTCTCTTCATGTCATGTAGTGGGCTGTTTTTTCTTTACCAAAACCATCCCATTGTGCCCCTAAAGAGAAACACAAGTGCATAACGGCCTCCACATCTGTCACACAAACGAGAATGAACCTGGATCGATGTAAATGAAATGTACAGAGCTTTAGCGTTTGTAAACAGCACCTGCTTCTGAAGGTTCATGGTCTTTTCAGAGACACTAATGGATTTTCAATGGGAGAGTATAGTGTGAGCCTAGAAACAGAGTAAACAATGCAAACCCAGGGCTGTTTTAGCGACAGAAAATCACATGTGAGAAACACCTGAGGCTCCACACAAAGCATCACCACGTGGACTGTTGTTATTATTGACAAAGCAACTGTGCCAAAATTTACATCTAACAATGACATATAGTAGGCTGGGAGTATTTTTGTCAGTAAAAGATGGTAATATTGCAGGAGTGTTATTGTCAGTAGCTGGTGGTATTATCTCGGGAGTATTGTCAGTATACTGGTGGTATAATCGCAGGAGTATTGTCACTGGTGGTAATATCGCAGGAGTATTATTGTCAGTATAAGACAGTAATATTGCAGGAGTATTGTTAGTATACTGGTGGTAATATCGCAGCAGTATATTATCATTATCTGGTGGTAATATCGCAGGAGTATGGTCAGTATCTGGTTTTAGTATCTCGGGAGTATTGTCAGTATACTGGTGGTAATATTGCAGCAGTATTATCATTATCTGGTGGTAACATTGCAGGAGTATTATTGTCGGTAGACTGGTGGTAATATCGCAGAAGTATTGTCAGTATCTGGTGGTAATTTCTCAGGAGCATTGTCAGTAGACTGGTGGTAATATCAAAGGAGTATTATTGTTAGTAGACTGGTGGTAATATCGCAGGAGTATTTGTGTCAGAAGACCAGTGGTAATATTGCAGGAGTATTGTCAGTAGACTAGTGGCAATACAGTATTGCAGGAGTATTGTCAGAAGACTAGTGGTAATATTGCAAGAATATTGTCAGTATCTGGCAGTAATACCGCAGGAGCATTATTGTCAGTAGACTGATGATAATATTGCAGGAGCTTTGTCAGTATTCGGTGGTAATATTGCAGGAGTATTGTTAGTAGACTAGTGGTAATAACGCAGGCGTATTGTCAGTAGACTAGTAGTAATATCTCAGGAGTAGTGTCAGTGGACTAGTGGTAATATCACAGGAGAAATATTGTCAGTAAACTGGTGTTAAATCACAAGAGTATAATGTCAGTAGACTGGAGGTAATATCTCTGGAGTATTATTGTCAGTAGAATAGTGGTAATATCGCAGGAGTATTGTCAGTAGACTGGTGGTAATATCTCTGGAGTATTATTGTCAGTAGACTATGGTAATATCGCAGGAGTATTGTCAGTAGACTGGTGGTAATATCTCTGGAGTATTATTGTCAGTAGACTAGTGGTAATATCGCATGACTATTATTGTCAGTAGACTAGTGATAATATTGCAGGAGTATTAACAGTAGACTGGTGGTAATGTCTCTGGAGTATTATTGTCAGTAGACTATGGTAATATCCCAGGAGTATTGTCAGCAGACTGGTGTTATTATCTCTGGAGTATTATTGTCAGTGGACTAGTGGTAATATCGCACGAGTATTATTGTCAGTAGACTAGAGGTAATATCTCTGGAGTATTATTGTCAGTAGAGTAGTGGTAATAGGAGTATTGTCAGTAGACTGGTGGTAATATCTCTGGAGTCGTAATGTCAGTAGACTAGTGGTAGTATCGCATGAGTATTATTGTCAGTAGACTAGTGGTAATAATGCAGGAGTATTGACAGTAGACTGGTGGTAATATCTCTGGAGTATTATTGTTAGTAGACTAGTGGTAATCTGGAACCGTAATGGTCTGGAGCTCTTCATTTCCGCTGGTTTGTTTATTAGTGCTGAGCGAGGCCCTGCAGCAGCTGTGTGTGAGGAGCTTCACAAACATCATACAGACAGAAACCTTATCCACGGCAGTAAGAATGTGACATAGGAGCAGAGTTACATAAAGAGCACCTCCTCCCTCAGTGTAAACAGCCACTCAACTGTACCATTGTTTAACATGAGAGCGGTATGTGCAGGCAGACGACACAGGAAACACGCACCAATCTACAGCTACGGTCAAATTATCTGAGCATTTCACTAAGACACGTCAGAGAGAAGTGTAGATGGTTCTCCACTCTTCCATACTTATGATTATTCCATAAGATATTCAAAATTTTAACCCTTTCACAGACTGTTCCTATTTTCCCTAAAACGCCTGACTAAAACGGTTTCTGAACTGTTGGCCGATGATTTGTACTTATGGCTTTGGATGCCTGATTGACTCTTATCACGAGTAAAAACTGATTTTTTTTTTTTCCAACTTTTGTTTGTCACCATCTTCATAGCTCGCAACTTAACTGTAAAACTATGACAAATATTAACGACAAGCGCTATCAAGTTAAATTTAGAAATGTGATAATCTGCCATAATGGGTTTTCAAGTTTATATTGCATTTTTGCCATATTGACTTTATATAAGTCCCCATGTTTTGCTCTAGAAATTTCAAAACCTTTAGACAGCGTGAGTTGAGAAGTGTCAGAATTTTTATAACCAAATGCTAACAAAATAAACAAACACACAGATGGATTATCTTGCGATATTTGTGAATTGACAAACTGGCCTTCCAGCAGCCCCATTGGTTTGGAGTCCGACCCAGTGGATTGACGGTCCAATCACACGGCAGCAGCGCAGGCTGAGGGGGGTTGAATCAAACGAAACAAAGATGGCGGCTCTTGTGAATGTACATGTTTCTGCTGTTATTGATTCTGTTACAGCAAAAATACAGATTTTTTTCTTTTTGTTTATGTGACACTTCTTCTATCCCCACTTGTTCTTGTGATTGGTTAAGCACAAATAAGGTCGGCCGCAAACCCAATCAGCCTGAAGTATGTCATTATTCCTCCCACCTTTTCCCCAAGTGCTTTCAAAGAATAAAGATGGATACAGTGTAAGAACTCAAATCTTCTTGGATTTTTGCTTGGTCAAAGACATTGATGGTGCAAGGTAAATTTCAACAGAAAATATACTGTGTCAAACACATTTGTGCTGGAAAAATATGATTTGAAGTATTTTATAGAAAAAAGTGGCAATTGCACTGATCCAACTTCAGTTCTGATGTCAATACTCAATATCAACCGATACCAGTGAATTGACTGACAATAGCTTTTTTTACTTTCAAAACTCAAACAGTGTTATGTAACTATTATATATTGTGCAAAAAACAACCTAAATGTGAAAATGTTTTTAACATGAGATGTGTTGTGTCAACATCAGTTAGTAAATATCTAATTATGTCCAGTTAAAGACGCAACCAGGCTGAAATGATTTGTAAAAATCCCCAGCTGTTTTTTTTTTTTTTTTGATTTCGACTTATGCATGCTTGAGTAATATTTTTTCTTGCAGAAAATATGTCATTACTCCCACAGTTTTGAACAAGAATCCAAACAACAAAATGAGTACAACTTGAGATTTCTTGAACAGTTTTTGAAAGACCTTTATATTACGTAGTGGCATAAAGAAGATGAAAATGTCTCTGTATGTCGAATGTCTGTCCTTTCTGAAACTCCCGTCCAATCTTCCGTTCGACTTGATTCAAATAAAGTACAGTGTGTGTGTGCATGTGTGTGTGTGCAGAGTCTTAAAGGGCCAAGGTCATGTGCTTCTCTGTTGTCGTCTCCATTATTTATAGCCACATTTACAGCCACTTTACACCAGACATACATGAGCAGGGATGGTTTTACAGACTCACACAGAGAGAGAGAGGGAGGGAGTGAAAGAGTGCATACATTATGATGCACAATAAAACCACATCTACAGATAAGCCCCATGTTCACATGACACTAAACATCCCACCAGGACAAGAAACCCTTTTTATGACAACATAGTATTTGTTATAAAAGAGAGCTCATTTCCCATAGAGAATGAATGGGAGCGACAGTATAAGTGAAGATGCTCTGGTCTTTAGGAAATGGTTGTGTATGTTACCACAGTCAGACCTCCTCATCAGTTTTAAGAGTTACTCTCTGCATGCACTTGTTACTCCCCGGATGGATCAGGTTACTGAGCTACTACATTATATAACATTCACTGGAGCTAAAGTGGCAAAGCTGATGACACTTTCACAATGCATTTAACATGTTTAATGCAATAGTATAATAAATATGTCAGCATCAGACATTTCATAAACCACTTGTCTAAGAGGATTGTCTCGATAAACTATATTGACTTATTGTTAAGAGAAGAACTACAGTATATCTTTGAGACATAGTACTGTGGGCCAGATTAGATTCATACATTTTATCAATGTTGGGAAAGTTACTGCAAATATGTAATCAATTATATATCACAAGTTGCAAGGAGAAAAAATTTAATACATTTGTATTACAATATTACTGTTCAAAAACATAACTGAGTTACACTACTGTGAGTTACTTTGAGATCATCACACATTTGTTAAGATATTGTACAATTATGATCCTGTTACATTTATACTTAATTACTGATGAATTTATGGAAATGTGATGTCACAACACAATGTCCTCATACACATTTTTTCACCTTTAAGTCAACATGCAGTTTTTAGTTTTGTACCTGAAGTGTCGCTTTCAATATGATATAAAAACAATGTATCTATATGCAAGTAACTTGAGTTACTCAGATTGTAACCAGTAGTGAGTTACACTTAGCTAATGAAAAGGGGAATTTATTACAATAACTAGTTACTTTTGTAATGAGTTACTCCCAACACTGCATTTTATCTATACAGAAAAGTAACACAACGTTCGAGTTAGCTGAAGATTCTGGAGTAACCCTTTTTATGATTTTATAATTTTTAACTTAATTTAATCAATGAATACTTCTTGTAAGCATACACGATAGTTTTACATGGATCAAGAACAAGTTTGTAAAGAAATACTTAAACAAGAAGCAGAGCAGAGTTAGACTGATGACATCACACTTAGCAGACGAAGACAAATACAATTTTCTCACAAGAAATGAATGTCTATGAGCCTGTAATTTAACAGAATCAATGCTTTCTTGTGTATTTATGTCTCAACTAAAGCAATTCTTTTACATTAGAGGAGTTTTGTCCCATTTTATGACATGGTCCCTAGCGTGATGTCAACCTTTATGAACAGGAAGTACATTTTTAATCCTAAAAGATGGATAAAATTAATGGATACAATTTGTTTAGTGATATCTTAAATATAATCTTAATGATCTTTTTTTTTTTTTTTGCTGTTTTTGTATAAACTCGACTGCGTGTTCTATTTTCTTACTGTTCTTGAACTATGCATTGCCTCTCATTTGTTGTTATATTTCTGTTTTTGCACGTTGCCTCGACCACTCAGATCTCAGAAGCACAAAACACAGACACACATTTCCATTTCCATATTCTTCTGTGACGTAACTCATCCCGAATGAAAACAAAATACATACTTCTCCAGCCCAAAGACATGAGCACAAATGTCCCGGTCCAGCTGTCCCATGTTCAGGTTTCTCCACACAATCTCACACTGTACATGTAATTACAGCAGAAGAGGCCCTCATGAGGTCAAACGCAGCTAAATCCCCAAACACTGATGTCACTGGATGAATAGGACCAGCCTGGGTTTCATTATGAGAGGCTCAACTGGAAACTACTAACTACAACCACAGACAAGGAAGTCACAATCACACAGCAGGAACCTCGAGGGAAAGAAAACAAGGAGAATGTGTTTGGAATTATAAATGCACAATCAATACTTGCTGTCTGGGATGCTGGAGGTGTAAATCTTTCCAAGCTTTCACAAACTCCTCAGGACATGGTCAGTATCTACATTTATTATTTTTTGGCCAGAATCACAGCTTAACAACAGCTGTTTCACAAAAGTAACTGTGGGTTCATCCTGCTGCTTCACACCACCAAAAACATGCATGTAAAGGTCTATTGGCAGCACTATAAAATTCCCCAACTGAATGAATCTGTATGTGGTAACCGTGCAACAAGTTGGCCTCTGTCCAGGGTGTCGTTCCGCCTAAGGCCCAAAGTCACTGAGGTAGGTGGAAAATAAATTAATGAGACCCTGTCCACTCAAAGCCAGTCTCGTGTTTCAGCAAAAGTATTTACTAAACCACACATCGTCCACATGAAGCTGGTGTTTTAAGAGTCTGAAAACAAAATCAAAATCCCAATTTATTATTTATGACGACATCATTGCAGCAGCGCTACCTCTCATCTGCATAATGACCTGTACTGCATGATGTTTACAGCACAATATTCACTTCACCACGAGAAATAAGTACATCCAGTATACAGTTTGTCTCCATAAAGGTCATTTTTTCAGTATAGTCAAAAACATCTGAAGTATAACTCCACTTTCCTTGTCTCTTCTGTTGTTTTGTATCTGTTCATTCAGAATATTTGCTGTGTTTATAGTGAACCTCTAGCCAGGCTAGTGCCATCAGCTCGTTCAGGATTTTCAGTTTTAGTTACTGCTTGAATCAAGCTTGAGAGACGATCGACCAATCAGCGAACAGAAACTAATCAGTGACGTCAAATTCAAGCATCTGTTTGTAGTTCCACAAGTTTGCCGCTAAAGTATTAGCTGCGGGAAATGGAGATTCAAATATCACCTTTTTATGAAGTGACAGAGCTGCTCCAGCCTGATGTATCAGCTGGTTTCATTTCACCCTGTGGAAAGTGCAACAATCACTAAAGTCCATGTTTACGCTGTACTTCCCAGACTACAACTGATTACATGTGTAATGTCTGGTAACAAACAGACAACAGTGATTGGTTAAAGTGAAAAAGGACCCGCCCATCATAGAACAAACACACTCTAATGATGAGATGTCAGACGGTTTCCACAGAGTAAAATGAAACTGGCTGATACATCAGGCTAATACATTTCTGTTTACATTTAGCACATTCTGCACATGCTCAGTGTCATGTCTTCCTCTAGTGACTTTCTGTGTCAGTGTCACAGCACCACAGTCTGGTCAGTTAGAGGTACTGCAGCTGTTTCAGGTTGTTTCAGTGATTCATGTGAACGCTGGTGTCAGACAGAAAGCTGCTTTTGGATCTTGATGAACTGAAATACTGCAATATTAGATTCAGATATTACTAATCTGATTGTGTCGCAAAATGCAGCTTTTACTCACATCATCATATGGGCATCAGATTAGATTATTTATTAGTAGGATTGTGCATCTCTTGCAGGATTTAGAAAGTGTCTAAAACCAATGCATCCTGACACTGAACTCGGAGCAGTGTTGCTGCTTCTGAGAGACATGAGCCTCTGCGGAAAGAATCTGCAAGAAGGTCATTTTTCCAATAAAGAGTTGCAGTTTTTGTTCTAACGAAAACACGTGAATACTGAGCCTCTACTTTGAACCTCAGAAAACACTCAGCTTCAATTTTTTTTCTAATTTTTAAACTCCAAAGATAGATTCTGAGGTTTCTTGTGCTGCTTTACTGCCTTATATTACAGCATGTTCATCACAACAGCCTGCATTAGCATTAGCATGATGAAAGCACTCTTTGGAACTGTTTTCAAACTATAAAACCTAAACAAACTGAACTGAACTGCACTCCTGGTTCAACATGTTTAAATTATTCAGGCAAAATCAACAAAGCGCCGACTCCTAAGTCTTTATTCACATTTCCACTTCAGGACCAGACCAAATATGCAAATGTGAGTAATCTGAAGTCGGAGGATTTTTACATCTAAAAACGCTCAGATTAAATATTGACTTAAATCCACCAGTGTCTTCAACCTGTCTGTTTACTTCACTTTAATCTCTCTCTCTCTCTCTATTAATCATCTCTTTCTCTCTCTTCTCCTCCCTCTCACATATCTTTCTTTTTTCCCTCTATCTGCATCTACTGTATGTTTCCTTCTTTCTCTATCTTTATTCTTTTTCCATTTCTCTTTCTTCTCTCTCTCCTCTCTTTATAACTTCCTGTCTTTTTCTTCCCTCCATCTCTCTTTGATCTTCTCTCTTCTCCTCCCTCTGCAGCTTTCTTCCTTCTTTCTCTTTATTTTTTCTCCTTTAATGTCACGCTCTCTTTTTCTCTCCACATTATTTCTTTCTTTTTTCTTTCTTTCTTTCATTCTTCTTCCTTAACCCTTTTCATCTGTCTCATTTTCTATTTCTCCCTTTTCTTCTCTATCTCAATCATCTCTTCCTTTCTCTTCATCTCTCTTTTATCTTCCAATTCTCTATCACTCTTATTCTCTTCTTCTCTCTCTCACCCCTCTCCCCTTGATCTCTTTATATCCTTTCATTTTCATTCTATATCTTTGTTCATTCTTTCTCACTCTCTTTCCTTTTCTACTTTTACCCTCTCTTAATGTCACTCTCTCCCTCTTTCTCTCTATCTTTTCATTCTTTCTTTCTCTCTTTAAACTTTGTTACCCTTTTCCTTCTCTCCCTCTCTCTCTTTTCTCTTACACTTTCATCCTCCCTTAATGTCTCTCTTTCTCTCCCTCTCTCCCTCTCTCTCTCTCTCTGATTTGTCAGTGTAGCAGCAGCACGTGACGCAGCTCGGCACATGGGCGAGCGCGTGAGTAAGGAAAACACCATCGCAAAGCCTCCGCTCAGAGAGAGAGAGAGAGAGAGGGAGAGAAAGAGAGAGAGGATTGTGAAGAGAAAAGAAGAGATAAAAGGGAGAGAAGAAGGGAGAAAGAGAGAGTGTGGAAAAGGTGGAGAGATTAAAAGAAAGTTGGAGAAGTAAGAGGAGAGAGAGAAGTAGAGGGATGTGAGGTTAAAGTGGAGAAAGGGAAGAGAGAGAGGAAAAAGATAGACAAATAGAGAGAGAGAGAGAGAGAGAGAGAGAGAGAGGGAATTAGGAGAAAATTGTGTTTGAGAATAGAAAGAAAATAAAGAGAGGAGAGATTGAGAGAGGTAGAGAGAGAGAGGTACAGAGTGCAGAGTCACAGAAGGCTTTAACCCCTTCCTCACCAGGATTAGCTCAATGTCAAACGCGTGATCTCGTCCTCTGCTTTTAAAGAGACAGAACACAGTTAAAACCAGCTCCACTCACCAGTTCTGTTCACCAAGTCATCAGTGTCCAATACAAACCCAATACAAACCCAATACAAATCCAATTCAAACCCACTGCTCCTCAGAGACTGACAAGACAAGCATTTGCCTAATTCAACGGTCTTGAAACAACTAAGCCAGTGCAAAGATGGAAAGTTTTTTGGTTTTCTGCAGAATTGTGGACCAGCTATAAATGGGAAAATGTGGAGACTGACAAAAATGCATTACAGTTGAGTTAAAATGAGATGAAAGCAAAGTGTGCATGACTTTTTCAAATGATTGCATCAAATCATAAGGTGTGGACTTGAGTGTTGCCTGAGTCACTAGTTTGATGACTTGAGATTTGAGTCTTGTGACTTGAGATGACTTGATGCTTTTCTTCAAAACTTGACTCGGACTTGTAGGACACTGACTTAAGACTGGACTTGTACTTGTGAGACACTGACTTGGGACTTGACTCGGATTTGTGAGACACTGATTTGGGACTTGACTTGACACCTTTGGCCTTCAGTCACTTTCAAAATGACTGTCAATAGAGAATCCAAAACACTGGACATGGAGATCACACAGCCTGCAGAGTTTTTTTGTTTTTTTTTGGTTTGTTAAACAAAACATAATCCTTCAGATGCGTAATCTTATCTAATCCTAATCTCTGGGAAACAAAAGACAAAGCAGTGTTAATAAACGTTTGGCTAAATACACGTGTTGCATCGAAACCAACACTTTTGATCCTGTTTTCACCTGTGTTTAAAGTCATTGATGTAATGTTTGTTAGCTGAGAAAAAAATGCACATTTTCCTTCATGAAAAGACAGATTATTATGAGTTTCAAAATGATAATAATAAATCATTTGAATAGTGCTTTTCAAGACAACCAAAGATATTCTGCATTATTCTTTCAGTCCACACTTAGCAAGTTGTCAAGCTACTATTGTAGCCGCAGCTGCCCTGGGACAGACTAACAGAAGTTTCCATTTTGCGCCATCGACCCCTCCGACCACCACCAACCATTCACACACACCAGATCCAAACTAGGAAATGTGGACCAAGTGTCTTGCCTAAGGACACAACAACAGTTTCTCCTTCAGTCGTCTCCCCGTGGCTCCTGAGGTTTCAGCAGTCTCCCATCCAACTACTGCCCAAGCCAAACCTGCTTAACTTCTGAGATCTGACGGGATCAGGCTTTGACAAACTGATTCAGCCACAAAAAGCCACAAAATTATAATTATAGTTATAATTAAGTCCTGGCTGTGGGACAAATAAATCTCACAAGATAATTCCTGATCGAAGGTGCGACCAATAAAACTGTTCTAAATCAAATCCAGGGAAGATGTAGTGATAATATAATAAAACTGCCATCTTGTGCATGTTGGTCTTGATCTGTGCGTAGTACAGATGTTAAACTGGGCTCATATGTTTCTGCCTCGTCACTCACACAAAAAGAGCATTCTGTGTGGTGTAAATGTACATTATACTGTAAATCCCACAGGCTTTAGGTGGACTTTCTCAGTCTAGACTTTGGTATTTAAAAAGAGATTAAAGATTTACTTCTCTCTGTGGTGAGAAGAATTAGAAGATTAGTCAAATATATTCTGGAAAAAAATGCTTCTTATATAAGTTAAGAACAGATTTTTGCTCAGTTCTGATGATAAGGTTGGCAGTTTGATTCCTGATAATGGCAGTAAAAACAGCTGTTCTGTCACTGAGCGAAGAGTTTATCCAAATGTATCACTTACAAGCATTTTGTCAACTGAAATCAAGATAAAAATCCAAAATTATAGCTTAGTGTTTACCCCAGGCCGTATGTGGTCTTTGCAGTAAACTATGTACTGTACATCCTCAGACCTCGGCAAACTGTGACCCTTGACCTTTTTGAAATATTTTAGAGAAACACCAGTGTATTTTAAAGGCTTGGGCTACAAGAATAAACTCGTAACATTTTGACAAGTCTAAAAAGTAAGGCTGGACAATTTTTTTTCAACTTCAAATAATTCCGTAATTAGTAACTCTCAGTCTGCAATTATTTAGGCTTCATAAACTACAAAACATCCTGTGGTTTTTACCTGAGATCCAGAATCCACGCTTAACTAAATTGCGAAGAGTTTGCTGGATCAGATACGTTTATTTGTGTAAAACAAATGAGTTGATTGGTCGTCTGTCATTTAGAACAAAATTTAACTTCTCTCGTCTCAACATTAAAATTGTTTTTTTGCTTTGCTCATTTATTCTGCAGAAATCTGCCATGCGTCTCAGTTCCTTGTAATATTTTTTCCTTAATTAAATTCTATGAATTTGTTGTTGTTGTTGTTGTTGTTGTTGTTGTTGTAGTAAACAGCCATGCAGTTTTTTTATTCGGGAGACAATATGTGTCCCTGATTGGTTAACTAATCTGTCAATCACGCTCACTGATATTCGAAAGAGGGACACGGTGGCCAGATGATTTTTTTAATTATTATTATTGTTTGGATTTTCCAGGAAAGTAAATTCTTGGTCCAATTCTGTTTTGCTAGATTCATGAAACGATGGAGCTCAACAATGACCGCCCACTTCCTGGTTCAACAAGCTCCCAAATCTCCATAACCATTAAAAAAAATGTTATTAAAAGTTTGAAAACATCCAAGGAGCTAATCAGCTCTGTGAGTCAGAATTATAAGACCTACATTTTGTTTAAAATCCGTTTCTGCAGCTTTATAAACTACAAAGTTATTAGACATTTTGCCAAATTTTAAGTTGTAGATGTAGTTGTAGGTTTTTTGAAAAGGCTGATTAAAGCAGAATCAAAAATCGAGTTTTTCCTGGATCACCCAGCTCTACTCAAGACAAAATTCTGTTGCCAAAATAAAATTTGCCAATCCAATCACAAACACAATATTGGTCAAAAAACTCACAGTTAGATTTTCTTCCCAAATTGAGCAGCCCAAGTATGCCACATATTTGAGCCTGAAAAGACTGAAACGACTGTGTTGCTGTGTAACTTCTGCAGACTGCGCATCGCTGGGCAGTTTTATGGCACAATGAAGATAATTTAGGTTGTTTACTCTTAAGGGACGCAGTTAAAACCTCATTAGCATTTTACACACAGCTTCATAAAGACGTCTTTTTATAGCCCTGAGTTTCATCATCTACTGTACAAACCACAGGAGCTTCACTCGACACTGTCAGGCTGAGTCTGGTACACAAAATACTACTACTACTACTACTGTATACTACTGCAGATACATAATGAGTGACAAAGTATTCACCGAGGGAAAAGAGAGAATATTTCAAATACAAATACAAGTTTTCTCAAGGCTTTGACACTGCTCTTTATTCTAAATGTCTCTTTGCAAAACCGCTCACAAAGACTCAAACAGACCTTCAGTATTCTAAGGTCGGCTTACACTGAATAAAGTTTTTGTAATATTCAGAACCGGCAACATTTTCTACTCAAAATAAAGTCTTACCATCTAAATTCTCAAACATCAGGTGTTTTTTTATGTGTTCGTTTGACCTTGCAACTCAGAAGTTGTAGTCCTGACCACAGAGACAAAGTGCTCTGGGGGTTTGCATTGTCCTAACATCGACTCTTTTGTGTTGTAGAGCAGTGTTTTCCAACCGGGGGAACGGGAACCTGGGGTGCACCTGTACTTTAGAGTGAATTATGCAAAGAGCCTCCTCTTATCGTTACTTTATTATTCCACATTATGGCTTCAAACTAAAGTTGGGCGATATTGACAACAGTGGATCTTTGATAATTTTTGTGCATATCTTGAATACAATATTACGATAAAATCTTTATTAGTGTCGTAGTAACTCACCTCCTGTACTTTTTCTGCAAATTACATAGTTCTTAACTTTTCTCTTGTGTATACAAGTTTTTTCCACCAAATACAAGTAAATATCAGGCCATTGAATATCAGGACACTTACCAATGTCAAGCTCACATTCAGCAACTAAATGCACATGGATCTGGAGTCGCTCCCCATTTGTTAAAATGAGTTTTTTAAAGAGACTTTTGGGATCTTTAACACCTGCGTAGATTGAAAAGCATCGGACAATCTCACTACTCAGGCCCAGTTTGTGCATGGAGCCATCTTTGTTTCCTAAGAGTAAATGTGTCTAGAGCTGGGATCTCAAACTCAAATAGAGCTGGGCCCAAATAATCAAAGTAGCTGGTTTTAAAATCCAGGCCGTTATGTTCTATATAAATAAGGCTATTAGACCATAAAGCCTATGTCCATTGTTTTACATTTTTCATCACACACATAAGTGATTAAGTTAATAAAAGTGGGTGGGATGGTCCAGTTGTTCTCCCCAGAAAACTTTTGGGACAAATTGTATGTAATTTGCAGTATTCCAGTGCATTTTTGAGGTTTTATATACATCTCAATGATATTTGATTGGTGAGTCACTATCAATAAATATCAGAACTCATTGGGGACCACATGAAATCATCTGGAGGGCCTCATTTTGCCCCCGGGCTGCCAGTTTGAGACCGCTGATCTAGAGCTAGTTGAAAGATTATACAATACATTTTTTTTTCATATTTTTAACAGCTTTTTTTTTTCACGACAAACAATATGGGTTAGCCCTCATCCTAAAACCCAGACCTACTTGAAGGCAGGGTTTAGTTTAGTTTTGTTGTGCTTCTGAAGACTCTTTCACACAGCACATCAAAGCCTCTTTAGAAAAAAACACATTTCCAAATCTCTCTCTGGAGACGAGCGAATTTCACTGCAACATGAAATCTGAAATCTGGCAAAACATGTGCAGTTAGGATGGCTCTATTATTTCCACTCTATTTTTTCCACCTCTCTCTCTCTTGCTCTGTCTCACTCTCTCTCTCTGTCTTTCTCTCTCTCTTCCTCTCTCTCTCTCTCTCACCCCCCTCTTCCTCTTTCCCTCTCTCTCTCTCATCTCTCTTTCCTCTCTCTTTCTCTTCTCTCCCTCTTTCTCTCTCTTTCTTGCTCTTTCTCTCTCACACACACCCCTCTCGCTTTCTCTCCCACCCTCTCTCTCCCCGTTCTCTCTCTCGCTCATCTTTCTCTCTCTCTCTCCCTCCCTCTCTGTCTCTCTCTCCCCTCTCTCTCTCATCTCTCTCCTTCTCTCTCTCTTCTCTCTTTCTCTACCCACCCTCTCCCTCCCCTCTCTCTCCCTCTTTCTCTCTCCCTCTCTCTCTGTCCCTCCCTCTCTAATCTCTTTCTCTCTCTCTCCCTCTGTCTTTCTCTCCCTCTCTCTCTCCCTCTTTCTCCCTTCCTTTCTCTCTCCTCTCTCTCTCTTTCCCTCCCTCTCTCTCCCTCTCTATGCTCTCTCACTCTTGCTCTTTCTCTCTCACACACACCCCTCTCTCTCTCATCTCTCTCCCCCTCTCTCTCTCACCCCCCCATCTCTCTCTCTCTGTCCCTCCCTCTTTCTCTCTCTCTCTCTCCCCCTCTCTTTCCCTCCCTCTCCTTCTCTCTCCCTCCCTCTCTCTCTCCCTCCCCCTCCCTCTCTCCCTCCCTCTCCCTCTCTCTCTCTCTCCCTCTCTCATCTCTCTCTCTCTCTGAGTAACACTTTAACTCCACACAACCACCTCAGGGACTGGCTGGCTGATGCATCACGGCTCAAAACGCAGTCACGTGTTTCACAATTCAAAGGATCGCGCACACACACACACTAAAACACACACACACGAGGCTGGCAGGGCTAAAAGCTGCGCATGCAAACGGACACAAAGAGGAGCAAGAGATAAAGACGTGCACTTTCAATCCGCCGACATTCACCAACACAAAACCAAACGCACAATCACTGAAAATATCTGCAGAATCTACAAGACTCATGTAAAAAGGTCAAATATAACTGTCCACAGATGCAGTATGTGATCAAGACTGGTCAAAATGAGACGTTTGTGTGCAGTCTGTGTCTAATCACACAATAAAAAATGAATATAAGCAAGTGAAAATGTATAGAATTACAGAGACATGAATAAATAACTGGAAAAATGTAGGGCTGCATGGGCGATATGGACACAAATGCATCTCGATATTTGTTTTTTGTTGTTTTTCATATTGTTTTTCATATTGCTGAAATAACATTTTTAAGGAAAACATTTTTTGTCTAAACCTATAACAGGTAATTACAAAGTAGAAATGTAAATTTACATTGCATAAATACATATTGGTGATACCGCAGTGTAAAGCTACATAAAGCAACGTTTTATGGATAAGGCAAAGTGGATTTTTACAACAAAAAAAAACTAATAATAGAAGATTTAATTCTCTGTGTTGCATTTCTCTGTAACTGTAACTGCTTTTAGTCAGTTTAATACACTCTTTTTACCCAAGATTCCAGTATATCGATATACGGTATGACCTAATTCATATACTGTTCAGTAATTATCTCGATATACGATATATATCAATATATCGCCCAGCTCCAGAAAAATGTAAAGTTAAAGCTAACAATGTGAAGCTTCTGCTGCAGTTGACTCACATAAAAGGAAATAAAAACATATTACAATCTTGTGTTTTATTGAAAAAAGGTATTTCATATGAAAATGCCCAAAATTGCAAAAATCATGGCAGCAAAATCTAAAAAAAAAAAATGCAATCAAAATAACGTTTGTGATTATTGTGTGCCATTTTAGATACACAGGTTTTTATATAGAGAGATTGTTTTTATTGGTATTATTTAAACTTTTTTTTGGCGCCTCTATGATTGGTGCAGTTTGACACCACAATGCTGCGCTGTGATTGGTCCAGACCCACAGCAGCCATGCTTAAAGTGAAACTAAACGCAGAATCCACTTTTTTTCGTGGTAAAACTGTATGTATGGGGTCAAAACTGAATTATCTACTGGTTCCACGCCTTTTTGGGAGACATTTTTGTGCAAACTCGCTCATTTTGCAGTTATGTGTGCGATGGTCAAACGCTGTCAGTGCGTTTTCAGTTCACGCTGACGTCACATCGAGTTGACGGCACAGACAAGGGTGGGATGTAAAAACTCCTCCTGACATCTCTGCTGTGGGGAGTTTGACTTTTGTCTGCAAAGTTAATGAAAAAGAATCTTGAGGTGCGAGTAAGAAATTGACCTGTGCACAATCGTCTCTAAACCTCACCGCACGTCAGGATCGCTCTGACACAAAACTCACATCACTCACAAGCTCACTGTCCATAACTGATGTTGTCAGTCAGTGTCCACTCTGTTCACAACCACTGGGCGTCTCTTTAAAGAGGCCTGTTTAGCCTCATTTTAAAGGTGTATTGTATAACTTTTTGCTAAAAATAAACTTCAGTTAAAGCTTTTTGTCATTTAGATGTTTAAGTTACACTAAACAAATAATACAAATGTGCATTTTTACAGGTTTGGAAGGCCACAAAATGGACAATTATCATATTTGGGCTGGTACAGGACCCGCAGAAAGGCAGCTCCTTTAGCTGATTCTTTTCAAATTATCCCCATGCATTGTGTAAATGACTTTTCACCTCCAGAAAGTAACATAATGCACCCTTACTGTCTCTCAAGATTTAGTGAAAGTCACAAATGTTGTCAGAATTCAGAGCCAGGTTAGATAGTAAGCTACAACTGATTTGTAAAAGATATCAGAATCAGAAAAATAGAGTTAAATAAAATAATGTTTGTGTTCTTCTGCATCTTTACTTTTAGTGGACTTGGATGGAATAAGAAAAATGTATCACAAACATTGGAAAAGAACATAATTTTAAATAAAATGAAACAGACATTTTTTTAACTTAAGCTTGGGAAAAAGGCCAGAAACTAACATTGAAACTAACATTCACAATTTTAGCTGTAATCTTTGTCGCCTGAATCAAGAAAACAAATTGTCGTACTTGCCACGTGAAATCTGTTCAAATAAACATATTGTCTTTTCAGGACACTTGCTTAGACATTACAACAAAACAGGAAGTGACCAGGGCTATATACTGTATAGCTGTTTAGCCAATGAATCTGATTATTTACTGTCTGGATATTAAAGTTTACATTGTGATTTGAATCTTAGAGAAAACAGAAGTCACAAAAGTGCAATCTTGCAATCTTTAAAAATATCTTTCAGCATCAAATAGTTTATAATGTCTGTGGGGGGGGTTAATTTCCTGTGTAATTGTGATCCAGTTTGTCGGTCTCTTTTTAGTGCAGCAGCCCTGTTCAAACTTGTCACATTACAACTCTACACCACATGCAAATTTTATGAAAAGATATTCATAGTGCGAGCTGCAGTCCGACCAGCCTGGAACAGAGCTGGGAACATGTCAGCTGACGGAAACGCAGAGTTTTACCCATGTCTGGTTTGGTCCTGGGCTGGATTAGACCTGGCTTAGACCTGGCATAGAGCTGGTTTAGAACTGTCTTAGTTCTGGTTTAGACCTGTTTTAGTCCTGGTTTAGAGCTGGTTTAGACCTGTTTTAGTTCTGGTTTAGAGCTGGTTTAGACCGGTTTTAGTTCTGGTTTAGACCTGGTTTAGACCTGCCTAAGTCCTGGATTGGGCCTGATTTTAGTTCTGTCTTGATCATGGTTTAGACCTCTTTGTACCTAGTTTAGAATTGGTTTAGCCCTCCTGGTTTAAACTTGGTTTAGTCCTGGTTTGGAACTGTTTGAGTTTTGTGTTAGTCCTGTTTGGACCTGGTTCAGCCCTCTGTTAGTCCTGAGTTAGGCTAGGTTAGGCTAGGTGAATCTAATTTAATGTTGTTACAAAAAAGTGTCCCAAAAAGAAACGATAATTTTTTTTTTTTTTAAAGTGTTAAATCCACATAGAAGAAACAACTTCTGTGATGTTCTACTGAGTCACAAATGAACTCTTTGTAAAACAAATGTTATACATTTGTACAATATAAGCTCCTCAACAACACAACAGAGCTATGCTAAGAAGTTGTAGCTTATTTAAGACTTGTTTGTACATAAATAATACATAAGCAGCAGTGTTGAATAAAATAATCTGTTTATAAAGTACACTGTAAGATACAAGAGAAAGTCCATCTATTATTCATGTTGTTTTTATAAGTCAACGTTGAACTACATAAACACCTACAGCTCCAGAGGTTGTGTTCAGAAGAGAGTTCAAAAGTTACCTTAATTATGGCAGAATTTACAGTTAAATTGTCCTGGTTAGAGGCACATTTTGCAATAACTAAGCTAATCTGAATAGTAAAAAGACTTTAAGATATAAGATTAATTAATAAGTTTATAGAGCCAATCTCAAACAAAAAATGATAAACTTGAACTTTTGCAGATCAGTGAATTGATTATTTCTTTATCTGAGTGTAGGATCCATCTCGTTGGCTCAGTGTCGAGGAGCTGTGGCAATGTCACTGCAACAATCCGATCACACTGACACGCTCCTGAACACTGACAAAATACATCTGTTTAGAGAGTTTGAGCTTCTCCAGGAACAGAGAGGAACAAAATGACAATAAATGGAGGAGTGTTTTTTCAAGTTTTCAACGCAATGTCAATGTCTGTGTCAAGTTCATAAATCACTGCCCCAAAGTGTTATTCAAAAATGCACTAATCACATCTGTGTACAAGTTCTTTATAAGTCTGTAATTCTGCTAGAACGATGCGCTGTGATTGATCAGCTGCTACTCTGTGATTGGTCCGGCTCACTTTGACAATCTTTAACCGTACTCTCTGCAGATGGATTCTCTACATTTTGTGATCATCATAAAAATCTTGAGAATCCGTCTGGGCTACTTTGGTATGAAGAAGAAGAAGAGAATTTCTCATTTTCGGGCTGGTGTGATGTCGAGATGATGAGGACCCTCTTTTGACTTTTGTGACTGCTTGTGACGTACCAACCTTACTTTAAGTTAAAGGTGACCTATTACGTAAAATGTACTTTTCTGAGTTTTGAATCCCTGTCTTCACCTACCACTTATCCACGCCCACTTGTCTATATTTACTTGCAATTACTCTAAAATTCAAATTCTAAATAAAACATATAGGCTACAAAACTGTCATGTAGCCACTTTCCAACAAAAACAAATTCATCATCATTTAAAGTCTGTGGCCTATTAAAGTTAAATTTTACAATGAAGAGGCGGAGCTTATCAGTTCTGCCGGTTTGAACAGGAAGTCAATGGAGCAGCTTCTATTTCTAAATCATTTTAGCTCACTTTTGAGTTTTACAATGAATAAATGTGAATTATTGATTAGCATAAGCCATAGTTTCTTCCTAAATATACAGAATTCTAAAATTAGAATTGGGGCTCGAGTAAAGGTTAGCAATGGCTCTTAAATTGGAAAACATTACTGTAATACTGATTTTCCAGCACTAACTTTAAACAAGGAGGTAACGCAACTGGCAACAAAACAGGTGTATTCTGATCATGTTGACTTGACAAAGCAGTGAATCTTGCTTTTGAATCTTACTTCTGAGAGTTTGAATCATTACACTTTAAAACAAAAGTCATTTTTCTGTAGACCTTTTAATTAGAACGACCTACGCTGGTCATTAACAATCACCGAGACTTAATTTTGATTAAAATGTGATTCAATTATCCATCGACAAAAGTCACATGTTTTTAAGAACCTGTTTGCAGCGGACTCAACTTCAGGGCACAACCTCATTCTGTTCAAATTAACACTTCAAATTTGATTGCAATTTAGTGCAGCTGCTCCAGTCCAAATTAGAGTGTTCCAGCATTAATCACTGCAGCGCTTGTTAATAAAGAAATCACATGAAAATGAAAAAAAAACAAAACCATAGATTTCAGTGTCACATAAGAGATGGAAACGTAGTCAATTAAACTGTTTGTAAGTGAGTTTATAAATGAGTTGAAAATCTGAGAGTCAACAAAATTCCCCAAAACGTAAGAAAGATTATTGCATTTTTCTCATGTTGACTTAGTTTGTTGTGATAGTCCTGATGGTTAATATTTGTCGTAGTTTTACAGTTGCAAATTTTGAAGAAAATGGCAAAGTTTGAAATTACAGGAAGTAGTTTGAGTTGTAAAACAGAATCCCTCCACGGCTGTCGTCAAAAAGAGATATGGATTTTGGCCCAGGAAACAGGAATTGGCTCTGTGCATGGAAGTTGTTTACATTCAAAATTGCTAACTTCTGTACTTAGAGCATTTCCTGTTAGCGTTAGCATTTAGACATGTCTCTTTTTAAAGACACAAGTGTCCTTTGGTGAATTATTCTTCTGATTTGTGAAGTCTTATCAACATTCACCACAAACTCACTGATGATGGTTGGATCATCCGAGTATTTATTCATTTAACATTGGTGTAGTGAAAACCTCATAGAAATGAACAAAACAGGAAATGCTCAAAAGTACAGAAGTTTGCTATTTTGATCATAAACAAACCAACTGATGTTCTGTGCACAAATCCAGTTATATGGGACAAATACATTATTAAAAGAACCCACTGCAGTTTTCTGTATATTTAGGAGTAAACTATTTTATATGTAGATCAGCAATTTATAATTTTGTTTTTTGTAAGACAAAATTTGATAGGCTTAGAAACAGAAAGAGGTCCGTTAACTGCACAACTGATAAGCCCCGCCTCTTTATTGTAAGATTTGAATGTAACAAGCAGCAGACTTTAAATTTGTCATTTTTATTGTTGTAAAGTGGCTCTGTGACTGTTAATATAATAATTACCATTAAATACAGACAAGTGGGCAGGGATAAGTGTTAGGTGAGAACAGGGCTTTCCTGAGCGCTCAATCATCAGCTGCACAAGATAGATACAATATAATATAGAGGATAATATTACTCAAACATGCAGGAGTCATTCTTAATAAAACTTTGAGTAAACTAATCATGAGAGAAGGCAGTTATAACAAAAACTAAAAAAACAAGCTAAATGTTTATGTAAACCTTCATATGTTTTACTGAAAAACGTAGTCTAATAGTCATTAGTAGTCGTACACACATTAAAGTTCCTGGTATAAGATCTTGCTCGTTTTACATGAAATATAATGTCGTAGAAGAGAGTTGCAGTTGCTCACATCAGAACTCAGCGAGAAATCAATGAATTATAAATGTGAGAAAGCCGGAGCGAGATGTAACGTTCAGATGAGACGTAGATCTGCTCAAACGGTCCAAGCACAAATGTCTGGTGTTTAAATGTAGCTGTATTTGTAGTAGTAGTAGTGAGCTCTGCATTGTGACCCGGAGAGAGGACGACTCACACTTTCTGCATCACCGCGTTTCTAAAAAAGAGCAGTTTTCCATTTTAAACCTCATGAAGCTCACTCCAGGGACACAATGTGCAAATGTGCGGCTGCAGACTCACAACAGAGAAGAAACATGTTTAGACAGTCTTTGTTTTCATTTAGTTAAATTAGCATTGTTGAGGTTTTGACCTGCTCAGAAAAGTCTTGTTTTCACTCATCACCTATCCCCGCCCACATCATGTTGTGAACTAAGACTTTGAGGGAAACCTTTTGAAATATAAACACACAAACATGACAATCTGCTGCAGGTTACAGTGAAATTTGACTATGAACAGAACCTGTTTTAATTCCTAAGTCACGTTATGAAAAAATGTACATTATGTTTGTTTTTAGTCTTGTCCTAACTTAATTTCTTACTTCCTTCTTACGTTCTCATCGCAAACACAGATGAAGTTTCTACTCTGAGCCTCAGAAAACGCTGATCTGAATGTCTCTTTTCTTGATTCATTTTTGTCCACCATTTAATTAAAAAACAACTCTCAAGCTCACTGACATGTTAAAGAAAAAATAAAATGTGAATCTTCTTATTTACAGTCAAATCAACCATTCTGGGACGGATATGAATCAATTTTTACTCTAAACTTACAAATAAAAAATACCCCCAATTTTAATAGAACTTATAAAATTGATTCGTCTTAACTTACAACAGTTTAGGCGACTGTTTTTTATTGTGTAAATAACAGGTCCCTAAAACTAATTTTTAATGAAAATAGTAGAGAAAAAACTAGAGTCAGTCACATGTTTGTGCTCCAAATGATCAGAAACAGTTTCCATTTGATTTTTAGATTTTTTTAGTCAGGCGTTTTTACAAAAATGCGCCCCTCTCTTAAGACCACTTAAGTCCATTAATCCAATCAAATACTGTAATTTCTGCCCTATTGAGCGCACCTGAATATAACCCGCACCCACTAGATTTATGTAAGAAAAATTATAAAGTACATATATAGGCCGCACTTGTTAATAGTAAGTCTAGGAGAATCTAAATTTTTGCTGCACTGTCTTATAAGCCGCATAGTTCAAAGCTCAGGAAAAAAGTAGCGTCTTATAATCCAGAAATTACGGTAGTACATCATACAGTATTTGTTGTTTGAAGCTGTTTTAGGCCAATAAAGTCTTTCACATCCAGCTTTTTCAGTTCTGATACTGAATTCAATATCTTGGCCTTTAGTATCTGCTGATGCCCGATATTCACTTTTGTTATTGTCAAAACTCACCTAATTAAAAAAATGCTCATGTAGTGCTGTGTAACTGAGTTCATTGTGTAAATAACAACTTAACAACTTTATGTCTATACAATTTCAAACATGATGAGACAGTTCTGGGTCAAAACCAACAAGTAAATAGTCTTAGGCAAGAGCACAACAAGAAGATTGTCTTCCGATATCTTAGAACTGAAATCTGATTCAGCCAAATGTCATGGATCGGAGCTGATATTCAATCCAAGTATCAGATTGGTGCATCAATTTAAGGGGCTGTGCATAAAACCAAGTTGGTCTATTGGCCTTTGGGGTTATAAACTAAACTGAAATACAGGCAAATGTCATATTTTACTTCCAATGTACTTATTTTAACCAAACATGTATCTTGCTCTTGTTATCTAATCTAATCTAATCTAATCTTATACATCAAATACATTTTATTTTATTAACTAAAGGGACATTAATTAACATTTGTATGTAAATATGCCAGAATTAGTCAGGCGGCTTTTTTCATCTGTAGTATCGCTGCAGTGCATACACAGCTGCATCTTGTTTAGTCAGTTGTCTGTATTAGTGCTGTAGTCAACCAGAGAGATTCTTGGGCGATTAAAGACATATCACATTGACCGATTGATCGACTGAAAAGCTCTGAGGCTAAAAAATCTTATTATCTGACCTAAACTGTGCTCAAAGAGAAGCACATTCATTTTTACAGAAAATAAACAAAAGGAAAAGATTAGACCAATGATTCAATGCTAAATCTTCAGCAAATTCACTACTTTTTTGTTACTGCTCATTATAAATCCTATGAATTACTTGGCTGCTCGAAATGTTGGTCAACTAAGCGACCGATTAAATGAATAAATGACTAACCTATATAGTGATTATTTTGATTGTGCGGTCTATAAAAGAACAGTTTGAATGCTAATATAAGTCCTGTTTGTTCGTTAACACTGCAGTGATTTGTCCTGAGCAGCTCGTTACATGAGTTGTTATTACAGTGATCATGCAGGAGTCACATAAGCACACAGTCACAGTCTGAGGATTACACACAGGACTGAGGAGGCCATTGTACTCACACTACTGTATTTACTGTATTACATAAGAGCCATGTCACGGTATGAAACACTGCAATAACACAGTGTGGGAGGAAACCAGCTTCAACTGTTACTATCGGAAAAACACAAAACCTATTTACGATATCGGACGAAACTTTTACAGTCTTCAATAACAAAGTCAAAACTCCACACAGCTGAACAAAGCAGAGAAAACTACATTGCCCATGATCCTTTGCGTTGTCCCACTGCAGTCAATAAATTACAGTTATAATAGATTTTGAAATATGCAGAGGTGGTTAGTACTTATAAATATCATTATAACTCGCTGAATAGTTTTAAGACAAAATACTTCTTACTTCTACATTTGGGCTGCAACCACTTAGATCAGAGGAAATGGTGGCCCTCGAGATGATTTCTGATTAGTATAGAAATTTCTCCCAAAAATTTTCATTTTTTTTGTCTCTGGAGATCTTGAGGCATGAGATCTTCTCCCAACCCTATCTAAAACGCACAAGAATACAGCAAACTACATACAGTTTGTCCAATCGGATATTGGTCAGCCACTTTTCATTTAAAAATTTCATGGAGGAATAAATATTATAAAACACTAATAAATCCTGCAGCTGTGTTTCGTTTACTCTTGGGACACAATTTTGTACTTGAGTAATGTTATATTGAAGTAATTATATTTGGGAACAATGTACAGCTACTCCTCCAACCTCTGCCAAAGTATGGTACAAAAACATGAATAAAGCAGAATAAATTCTGCTCAGTTTGCGTTGCACATAAAGCAGTGAGAATCCCGATAAAGTAAGTGAAGGTGAAAGTGGACTCACCGTGTAGACACTCGGGCCCTCCCATCATGCCTTGCTGCTGTGGCTGAACCGTCTCCAGCCCCAGAAGAGAAGAAGATGAAGAGGAGGAGGACATGGAGGAAGAGGAGGAGCAGGGCGGAGGAGAGGAAGGCGGGCACTGAGAGCTCTGACTGGGCACGGCCGACTGAGAACTCTGAAACAAGAACAAGGACAGTTTAGAAGAACATCAGGAGAAAACATGTGACTGTTTATAAGAGCTACTCTCGATCAAAGTAATATCCATTCACTGTTATTATTTACAGGACACTTTGATCAAAGATGTGTGTAAGAGAGTGGCAAGATTTGGAAAAAATATTTGATTGTAGTTTTTCTGATATTCTGATAAGTAATGTAATTCCCTCGAGCCTCCGCTCAATTTCATTTCACTCCAGCTCCTGGATGAAGCCGCGTGTGGCCAGAACCAATGTGAGCTGAGACAGCAGTCTGTATGTGTTCTCCTCACATTTTATAATTAGATTCTGTACCTTTAATTTATAGGTTTACTGCACAAAAACAGCAACGATCGCTGACAAACATGTTTTACACTAAACTTCTTAGACTAAGCAACCCCCAGTCCTATAATGGAACGAACAAACCCCAATTGTGTGATGTTTAGTGTGATGTTTAACAAAGTGAAATTAACCCGTGTGGTGCATCAGGCTCATAGTTGTTTGTGGTTCGAGCTGTTTAGTGTGGATTGTTCCACTGTATTGCCCTAATCCAGGATCTCCACCCTGTAGCTCTCCTCCACCTTCTAACTCACCAAAGGATCATGGAATTGTACATCTTGGGCTTCAAAGGCAAAATTAAATCATTAGACTCTTATGTCTAACATTGTTCACACCAGACTGATATGTTCACTCTGAATAGAGTTCTACACATTCGCAGTCTGGAGAGACTGAAAGAACGTCATGGCAATATTTGAATCTGTTTGGTCGAAGCATGAAACTGAGAAGTCCGGTTTTGGTAAAATTTTCATCAAAAATGCACAAATCTTCTGTGCACACTTTTTTCAAAAGTAAAAAAAAAAAAAAGACCAAACTTTGTTCATCTGCCTCGCTATGTTTGTGTGAGAATCACTACAGATAAATTTGGTAAATTGTGCGAGAACTGATCTAGCACGGTGGCTGAGCGGTTAGCGCTCTTGCCTCACAGCAAGAAGGTCGCGGGTTCGATTCCCGCACGGGCCGGGCCTTTCTGTGTGGAGTTTGCATGTTTCTCCCCGTGTCTGGGTGGGTTTTCCCCGGGCACTCCGGTTTCCCCCACCAACCAATAACATGCATGTTAGGGTAATATCCTCCAGCTACGGTAGTCCTGACCAAGCCTAGCAACAACATCTGGAGATGGGTCCCCGAGCGCTGCACTGCGGCGATCACTGCTCCTGAGGAGATGCCCCAGAGGCATTGAAGGATGGGTCAAATGCAGAGGACAAATTTCCCTACGGGGACAATAAAGTATACCTTACTAAAACCTTACTAAACCTTACTTACTAGTAAAACCAGGTTATGTCTCCTGCTCCAAGTAGAAAGGAGCACCAAAATGAGCCAAAATCAACTACCACATATACGGTAATTATTATACATTATTCTTACAAATGGTTTGGCAAAACCACAAAACATCAGCTCATGTCATGTTACGCTGGTAGAGAGGTAGTTCTCTTGAATAGTTTGACTAACATGTATCTAACACCAGCTTATGTTATGTGTGTAGAATCAGACCTGAGAGGGGATCTGGGCGCTGGTGGAGCTGTAGTTGGGCTGTAGTTATCTTGAATAGTTTAGCTAACATGTATCTAATGTTATAATTGTAGATTCAGTCTTGTGTCAGACCTGAGAGGGGATCTGGGCGCTGGTGGAGCTGTAGTTGGGCTGTAGTTCTCTTGAATGGTTTAGCTAACATACATCTAATGTTATAATTGTAGATTCAGTCTTGTGTCAGACCTGAGAGGGGATCTGGGCGCTGGTGGAGCTGTAGTTGAGCTGTATTTCTCTTGAATGGTTTAGCTAACATGTATCTAATGTTTTAATTGTAGAATCAGCCTCATTTCAGACCTGAGAGGGGATCTGGGCGCTGGTGGAGCTCGGGCCGTTGTTGTGCATGCCCATCCCGTTCTCCGTCAGAAACTCTTCCAGGTCCATGTACTGCAGCTGGAACAGGCCTCCGTCACAGGGCAGGGTCCGCTCCCACAGCAGAGGTCCCAGGAACGCAGACTGAGAGCTGGAACGCAGGGAACCAGAGCCGGGACCTCCACCCACACCTCCGGGACCTCCCACACCACCCACGCCCAGGGAGTCCTCATCAGAGTCCAGCGGTTTGTCTTTGTCTGAGGAGAGAAGGACAAAGACATGTTTTTTTATTAGTTATCCAATCAATATCTACAGAGATCGATATATCCTTCAAATTAAAATTTCACATTTGTTTAAGTACACTTTTTTTCCTTATGAATAGTTATTTAGTGTGCAAACATCTGAGCTTGTGGTTTTGCAGTTAGAGTCAAATATTTGGTCAGATCATTGAGACATTTACTGGTTTTGAAAAGTTGGCACCCTTTCTGTCGATTAATCAACTGGGAAAGCTTGTCTCAAGTCAAAAAAGAATGTCTCCGGTTCTATTTAGCCCTTTTTGGCAGAAGATTAAATTTTAACTAATATGTTAGCTAAATAGTTACCTAACTACACCTCCCCAAAATCAGAGAGAGGCACATCCAGCTTAATATCTGGCCAAGACTACTCAAGTGTATAGACAGCATCAGCATAAGACATCAAAATGACAATAACATAATCCGACAGAGTGGTGCAGCGGTTAGCGCTCTGGGTTCACAGCAAGAAGGTCCTGGGTTCGACTCCTGGGCCGCCCTGGGGCCTTTCTATGTGGAGTTTGCATGTTCTCCCCGTGTCTGCGTAGGTTTCCTCCGGGTGCTCCGGTTTCCTCCGGGTGCTCCGGTTTCCTCCTACAACTAAAAACATGTCCAATGTGCCTCCCCTCCCCAGGACTACAGATGTAAATTAGCTGTAAGCTACAATCTGGTGCAAGCATGTCCGCCTTTGTGCTAAATGTAATTGTACATTGTCCTTAATAAACATTCCTTTTAATCCAAAGCTGTCTCTGGTTTATAATACTTCACTTATACACATTCCCAAAGCATCTCAAGTATTACAATAATCTATAAACAGTATTTAGAGCACAAAAACTACTCAAATAAATACAGTTAAAACCAATTGGAAATTCTTTCAGACGTCTATTTCCTTTTGCTGTGAGTGTGGTGATTATGAAAAAAGTGACAAAGTTAAACTTTGAAGTGCCTTAATTCCAGACTCAGCTGTGTACTTGTCGTTAGGGCTAAGCAATATATAGCGATTTATATATCGTCTATTGAAATATTGACTAAACTTAATTTTATATTTGGCCATATCGCACATATCAAGATGTTGTAATTTTGTGTGGTTTGGAACAAAAGTCAAGAAAAGACAGAATATTGAAAAATACTTTCAAAAAATATCTAATAAATGGGACATATTAGACATTTTTGTTTTGTTTATTGTTTAATGAATGGCATTTTTTATTTGTTTTTGAAAAGGTTAAACAAAATTGAATCGAAAATTGAGATCGATCAATATGAGAAAAACAAACAGTGATTATAGTTTTTCCCAGATCACCCAGCCAGAATTCTGGGTAAACAGAGCTCATAAAGTTGATGAAAGCAGTCACAGTTACAGAGAAAAGTGACAAAGTGAATGAGAAGAGCAATTAAAATGTCTATTTGTTGTAATGGTCACTTGTGCTTGTACAAAATCATACATATACATATCAGTTTAGCTTCTCCAGGCTGAAGCTGAATTCCAAACGAACAGCCGTGGCACCAGTTAAAAAGCTTTGCTCTTAACGACACGTGATCATATCTGAAGTGTTTTTCTGCGTCGCTCGGTGAGTCCACTCTGCTCTGATTCAGGCCTCACAAAGACTAATTGAAAAGCTCTTAATGCATTGACTTTTAATTAGACTCGTCGGGAGAAAGCTGCTGCAGTAAGTAACGTTTTCCTCCAAACGACTGTGGAATTATCCAGGTCAAAGAGAAAGAGCTCAGGCAGAGACGGAAAATCATGCTTATGGAGAGTGTAAGGTTTGCTTTTAAGGCTTGTGGGAGAAGTTTTTTCTCATATTAATCAATCTTGATTTTGTTTAACCTTTTTAAAATGAAATAAAAAATGCCATTCATGAACATAAACAAAACAAAAACTTTTAATATGTCTTATTTATTAGATTTTATTTTATTTTTTTTAACTACTGTATATATCAATATTCTGCCTCAAAGTTTGACTTTGGCTCCAAAGTACACGGTTTTGCTGACAAAAGATTAGTTTTCAATCTTTCGATTCAAAACCACCACCAAATATTTCAATTCGATCTCGATCTCTCGATTTTTCGATTAATGACCCAGCCCTATTTTCAACACAGCTCATTCAAGTCGAGTCATAATCACGTTTCCATGAAGGCTGTGGAAAAGTTCTGCAAAAAAACAGCGGCACTAGCATCACGTTTTAGGTCGCAGCTATCAGAGGCGGTTCTGGCCTGTATGACTCCCTGGGCGAACAAGCTCCTCTGGCGCCCCCCAAACCCCCCTAGCCCGCCCCGAGACCGTTGGAATGCCGCTTGCGGCTTTAATTATTTTTACAATTATTTTTACAATTATTGTATATCCACATCTGTCAAAAAGTAATATGTGATTTTTAATAATCAAATTGAACTCAGCAGCATTACAGCTTCTGAACCTTCTTCTTGATATTAAAATGGAGAATTAGTGTGCAAGCCAGGCAGGCTAAATAATAATTATGACAGTTGGGCAAAAGTCATTATACCTTTATCCTTTTTTCTCTTCTTCTTCTTTTTTTTTAACTGAGAACCTGAGGGTTTTGACCGTCTCATTGCACATGCAAATGAAAAATATATGACTGAAGAGACTACTAGCGTTTCCACCCCCTTGTTTTTAATGCACATTAAGAAGTATCGAATAAGTCCTGGGAGGTGGAAACGGCAAATATCACATTTAGAATCCCTAATGCGCATTAAAAGTTTTACGCTCTCTAGAGGTGGATTTCGTTTTATGCGCATAACGGCTGAAGCGAATTTTGAATGCTGGAAACGCAGTTTTATTTGTTTGCATTAACTCGTGTTTATTTATTGGCATTAACTCATGACGCAAATTAAAACCCACGGGACCCTCGGGTTACATACCTGCTGCAGCAGCTCTGGAGGAGGGACTTGGGTGATGAACAAAGCCAAAATAATCCACACAGACTGGGTTGTTTTGTCCAAAATGCTGCAGACACGCAGCACCGTTACACCACAAAAACAAAACATGTTTGCTGAGGTCCGCCGATCAAAACTAACCCGGAGAAACACAGCGCTGTTTGATCAAAAAACTCCGTGAAAGTTTATGTTTGTCCAACACTGCGGTGATTCAGAGCTCGTCCTTTCCACGGCGGAGGGTTTGTGTTAAAAATAAAGACAGCAGCCTTTTATTTTCGCTGTTAAACAGATCCATCGCATTAATAAAGTGATAACCGGATAAAGTTTGCAGAAGACGGAGCAGTCTGCCGCTAACAACTTAATATTGAAGAATCTGCGGCTGTGAAAAAAAAGTAAAACCAGACTGTGCACGTGGCGCCCTCTGCAGGATCAGCGGTGTTATGACACAGCTCATGACCAAGAACTGTTTGTGAAGGGATGCGGCCGCCAGTAGAGGGTGCTGTTTCTCCTGGTATAGCTTGACCTGTTAACTGTACATTAGTTTGCATGCGTCCTGCGGCGCTGATGAAGGACTTTTGATTTTTTTTTCTCGGCAAATGCCGCCCTGGGCGGCTGCCCACCTCGCCCACCCCAAAAACCGCCACTGGCAGCTATGTTTCCCCCACAGAGGTCCGTCAGTGCGTTCCCTTTGACGTCAACTGTGGCAATTTACTCTCATTGGTCCATTTATTATGTTCTTTGTTAGGAACTCAAGTGTAGACACATGCTCCAAAGTAAGTCAATAAAAAAAAAGAAATATACAGAAGTTTGCACAATTAAATCAAAATCTCAACTTCAAGAACGCAATTAGCAAGTTGCAAAGGCTACCATTATAAAATACAAAATACCCTGTGATCATCTGAGCTTTAATATGTTTAAACATAATTGAACATGTTTTAAAACAGCTTACATGTCCATATTGCCCGTTCACTCACATATTTCATTTTGTCAATCTCCCAGACACACTTAAAATGTGAAATGTCAAATAGAATTTCAATTGTAATACTCGTTTGAAAAATTGCAATTACATATTTTTCCAAAAGCGTGCAGCCCTAATATCCAGTACAGTTTGCTTGAATATGTCTAGGGAGCCTAAACAAAACAGGCTTAGTGCCACATCTGGTCACAGGGCCACAGTTTGTCCAGATCTGCACTAGTGTCTCCTCTTAAATGTAAGAATATGTCCATTACTTTGACCCTTGGTTGCCTCAGTCAGTTCAGTTTGAACCTGTTTAGACCTAGTCTGTATGAACAATAAAACAAGAATGTCTTCTTTGTTCCATCATCAATACTGTATTTAGACATATCTGTGCTTCTCTATAATAGTCTGGAGTTTTGAATGACCACCACACTGTCAATACTGTTCGTCTGGTTCATTCAACTATTTAAGTCTGTCCTTGCCCACACTGGTCAGAAGAGTCTATAGAGGGCGTTTCCAAACATTTAGTCCAGGATGAAACACAAAAGCAGCTGTTTGTGGAGCGCTTGTGCAGGGTAGTGTGATTGGTTTGTACTTTAGTTGTGTTTAATGATCTGACCCGAGTTCACACAGCACTGCAGCTCTATGGAAAGATGGATCGCACACTTCAAATGTCAATGAATCAGACACAATCAAACTCACAACACATCTACTGGATAAACAAACACGTTATTTTTATAGTGACAATTAATACTAACTTAACTTAAATGGAAAATACTGTATATAAATGTGGATTGTGAGGGAAGTGATAAAATGGAAAGTAGCTGCAGAAAAACACAAAAAACACTGGTGAAACTGGCAGGAAGAGAGCAAGAGTAGAGTGTGAAATCTCCTGGAGAGAGAGAGAGAGAGAGAAAGAGAGAGAGAAGGGGAAGAGAGAGAGAGAGAGAAGGGGAAGGGAGGGAAAGACAGAGGGAAAAAGAAAGAAACAGGGGGAGGGAGGGGGGAGAGAAAGAGAGGGGGTGAAATAGGAGAGAGTAAGAACAAGAAAGAAAGAAAGAAAGAAAGAAAGAGCTCCAGGCAGAGGGGAAGTAGAGACAAAGAGGTAGAGAGAGAGGGAAGAAGGAAAGAGAGAGAGAAAGATGTAAGAAAGAGAGAGGTGGAGGAAGGGAGAAAAAGCGGGGGGATGAAAGAGACTGAGGGAGGGAAAGGAGAGAGAGAGAGAAAGAAAGAAAAAGAGAGGGAGAGAGGGGGGTGAGAGAAAAAAGGAGTGGGTGAGCGGGAAAGAAAGAGAGAGAAGAGAAAAGGGAGGGGACAGAGATTAAAGAGAAAGAAAGAGAGAGGGGAGAAAACTAGGGTGATAAAGGTAAGAGAGAGAAAAAAAGACAGAAGTAAATAGACAGTGAAAAAGAGAAAGGAGGAAAGAGAGAGTAAGAAAGAGAAGAGAGAGGGGGCAAAAAAGAGAGGGAACAGGAGGGGAGGGGTGAGGAAAAAAAAGGAAAGGGTTGAGTGAGAAAAAGATGCAAGGAGAAAGAGAAGAGGAGAGAAAGATAACAACAGAGAGAAAACAATTAAACTGTTAGACAAGATGGAAAGAACAATACATTGAAAAAAGAGAGAGAGAAAGGGAAAAGGAGAGGAGAGAGAGACAGAGAAACAGACAGAGAGAGAGTGAAAGAGAGAGAGACAGAGAGAGTAGATGTGCGATGGCGTGGGAGGCTGTGAAGGCGTCAAACAAAAGCAGCGACAGTGAAGCTCGAGTAGAGTGTCCATGAACGCAGCAGCAGCAGGACTGAGAGACGCACAGGACGGACTGTAGGGGGCGCTGTGCAAAACGTACAGAGACAAAGGACAGGACGGACTGTAGGGGGCGCTGTGCACAGAGACAAAGAACAGGACGGACTGTAGGGGGCGCTGTGCTAAACGTACAGAGAGAAAGGACAGGACGGACTGTAGGGGGCGCTGTGTAAAACGTACAGAGAGAAAGAACTGGACGGACTGTAGGGGGCGCTGTGTAAAACGTACAGAGACAAAGGACAGGACGGACTGTAGGGGGCGCTGTGCAAAATGTACAGAGAGAAAGGACAGGACGGACTGCAGGGGGCGCTGTGCTAAACGTACAGAGAGAAAGGACAGGACGGACTGTAGGGGGCGCTGTGGTAAACGTACAGAGAGAAAGGACAGGACGGACTGTAGGGGGCGCTGTGCAAAACGTACAGAGAGAAAGAACAGGACGGACTGCAGAGGGTCAAACGGAGGGGGACAGACTACAAGGCGACAGACTGAGGGGGACAGACTAC
The DNA here is from genome assembly GCA_038363315.1 of Mugilogobius chulae. Taxonomy (NCBI): domain Eukaryota; kingdom Metazoa; phylum Chordata; class Actinopteri; order Gobiiformes; family Gobiidae; genus Mugilogobius; species Mugilogobius chulae. The sequence continues at coordinate 37,102,506 of CM076408.1, forward strand.
AGGGGGACAAATTACAGGGGGTGCTATGCTCATGACGAGCGCAAAAAGAGAGAGAGACAAGACTACAGGAGCATGAACGCACCACCTCAGATCAAAGAGCAGGCTGGCCAATTATCTCATTATAATAAACAATCACACGATTAACTGCAAACAAAAGGAAAAACTGCAATGCTACACACACATTTATAACAGAATTATAATAAGCTACAAATGGGAGCTTTTTGATCCTTTTTGAAAAGTCGATACAGATTTTCTAAGAGATGTAAAGGTTACATTTATATTAAGCCCAGTGACAGATGCTTACACCAGATTCTAGCTTCACAGCTCATTCCCATCTGTAGTCCTGGAAAGGGGAAGTGGGGACAAAGTACTGGACATGTTTATAGTGGTGGGGAGACCAGAGTACTCGCAGAAACCTTCACAGACATTGGCAGAACATGCAAAAAACTCCAAGAGAGTTGAACCCAGGACCTTCTTGCTATGAGGCCAGAGTGATAACCGCTGTGCCACTGTGTTTGAAACAAAGAGTGAAACAACCTGATCAACAGAACTTCCAAAGACAGAAATGTTGCAACTATAACAAAACAGGAGGCTAGTTGAGAGATCGAGATCAAGTCGTCAGTGATTTGGTTTTGTATGCTTTGAATCAAAAGATTGAAAACCAATCCTTTGTCAGTAAAAATGTGTGCTTTGGAGCAAAAGTCAAACGTAGGCAGAATATTAATATAATTTTAAGACATATTTGCACAATTTGTTTTTGTTTATGTTCATAAAGGACATTTTTCTTTTGTTTTTGAAAAGGTTAAAACAAAATGGAATTAAAAATCAAGATTGATCAATATGAGGGGAAAAAAAAATCATATCGCCCACCTCTACATGACGCCTATATTTTAAAATCCACAGATGGATGTGTTCTTGCTGTCTTCTTTAAAAGATAAACAAAAATAAGATTTACTTTAAAGATCATGTTTTAGTTTTGATTTTATGCTTTATTTTTTTGTGGATCCAAAAAAAAGGAAAAGAGCTAAATACTGTATTTAATCATAGCTGAGGTTAAATATTGAACAAATCTGAAACTGGCAACAATTCTAGTTCATAACTATTTTTTTAGTTTAGTCTTAATTTGAAGGGACAATTTACAGAGACATTAGGTTCAAAAACAGACATGTTCTGCACCAGATTATAGTTTCCATCTGCAGTCCCTGTCACATCATTTCCAGTGTTTTCTAATCTTCAGACGCACCATCCTGCTAAAAGCACCTGCCACTCTGGCTGTCACATTATTGTTCATGTTATAAATGACTCCTAATATAAGGATGTCATTGTAGTTTAACTGCTTTAAAAGGTAACATTTCATTTAAACTGGCGTGTCTATGCAAAGGTCTGAGTCTAGAGCTCGTACCCCAACAGTTAATTCAATAAAACTAAGACTATGGTGTTCAAATGTTTTTATCAAAGGCCACATCTTGAAAGTCAGAGTGAGGTTTCGATATGGGCCTTACAAATATGGCCACACAGTGAACAACAATTACAGTGGATGCATTTAGAATACTCTTTATTGAGCCAAAATAAATGTACTTGGTTTTAAATCACAAAAGTATGATGGGAAATGCTTGATAAAGGTAGAGTTTTAAGAGGAGGTCGATGGGCCAACAGAAATTTGTCTGAGGGCCACATTTGGATCCTGGGCCAAAGTTTGAAAATGCCTGACATACTACATAAAACAGCCTTTTCTGTAACAATTTTTAATCTTAATCGATTCTTACTCAATCTTCAGATTTTGCAATTTGTAAAAAGCGAGAGAAAACATGAAAGGAGAGGAAAGAAGAAGAGAGAAAGGGGAGAAATGGAGGGATAGGTGAAGAGAGGAAAGAGCAAAGAAAAAGAGGAAGGAGAAGAGAAAAAAACAAAGGAGTAAAGAGAAATAAAGAGAGGGAGAGAGAGGCTGATGGTGAGAGAGAGAGGGAGAGAGAGAGAGACGGGGGAGGAAGAGGAGGTCTGGTCTGGTTAATATTTGCCGTGGCAGCTGTTAAGAGGGCCACAATTCAATCCCATCTTTATTTAAACAGGACGTGGACGATCCCCTCCACCTGCTCAGATTCTGTCCGTCCAGATTGTTCCACATTTCTATGCACATCTTAAAAGTGAGGAAAACGTGCAGGAGAGAGACAGAGACAGAGAGGGGAGAGAGAGAGAGAGAGAGAGAGCTGGAGCTGAGTCTGAATACTGGATCAGCTCTAGCACCAACCCACTCAGTCACATGCACAAACAGCAGTGAATAATCACAGAGAGACAGAACAGAGGGAAGGAGAGGAGAGAGAAATGAGAAATTAGGGGAAGGTGGGTAAAGTGAGAGAAATAGAGAATTGGAGATGGAGAGAAAGAGAGAGAGAGAGAGAGAAAGAGAGAGAGAGAGGAAGAAGAAGAAGAAGAAGAAGAAGAAGAAGAAGAAGAAGAAGAAGAAGAAGAAGAAGAAGAAGAAGAAGAAGAAGAAGAAGAAGAAGAAGAAGAAGAAGAAGAAGAAGAAGAAGAAGAAGAAGAAGAAGAAGAAATTATGAAGGGAGAGCTGGACAAGATGGGGAGGAGAGAGAAAAAATAGGAAGTGAAGGAGAGTGAAGAAAAAAGAGGTGTAATGAAAAGAGATAAAAAAGAGAAAAAGAAGGGGAGAGAGAGGAAACGAGAGTGGGGAAAAGATGGCAAAAGGAGAAAGAGAGAGTGGTGAAGAAGAGTGTGAGAAGGAGAGAGAGAGAGAGAGAAGGGGGGATGAAAGAGGAAGCAAAAGAGGGATGCAGAAACTAGAGAGGAAGAGAAAATAAGAGAAAGGAAGAGATACAAAATGAAAAGAGGGAGATGGAAAAAAAGAGAAAAAGAGAGAGAGAGAAAGAGAGAGGAAGAAGGGTGTATAGGGGCGAGAGAAGAGAGATAAAAGGAAAGAAAGAGTTAGATGAGAGAAGAGAGAATACCCTCAGGTCTTAAAAATGCATTTGAACAATAAAACCTTGGACTTTTCATCAGGGTTTTTGTTTTTTTTTTCTCTGTTTTTTTTACAATCTGCACATTTTTTGATTGGCCGAGTAAAGTGTTCCACCATCATCTATTTTTTGTTTACGCATTTGGATAATAATCAAAATGCAAGTCCAAATGTAAATATTTAAATCCTTTAGTCTTTTCTGGAGCAGACACTTGGAGCTGTCGACAGTGTGCAGTGATTTGAAAAACATATTTGGTTAAAGCTTTAGGTCAGAGATTTAATTTCTCCACAGAGCAAAATGAACATTGAGGCAATCGGCAAAAATAAATAATACAATAATCATTCCCTGTTAGAATGATCAGCTACATTCTGGGTACTCTGGCTTCCTCCCACCTCCAAAAACAGGCATGTTAAGATTAACACTCCAAATCTTGATAGAGAATGATTCTTTGTGTTTCTATGTGTGTTAACTGTCCAGGGTGTTCCCCCGCCTAAGGCTCAAAGTCACTGTGATAGGCTCCAGTCATCCGCGATCTCTAACAGGAACAAGCAGCGGGAAATCAGTGAATGAAACCTCAAAAAAATATATTCTAGTAGGGTCTGTTGTCCAACAATAAAAAGCTAAAATCTGCTGCTTATTCCAAATGTTTTTTCTACGTTGAATTAGGGCTGCACAGTTGATCAAAAAGAAACTGAAACTGCAATATTAATGAATGTGATGAACAAATCATAAAGGCTGCCTCTTTGTAAGGCTCATAAATTCCCTCATAAACAGCAAAAAGACTTTCTGCATAAAACAATGTTAAAGCAAATGTTTAAAAAAGCTAAAATACAGTTATTTTTTTAACATTTTATTATCAGATTTATTTTTTTGTGAACCTAAATCTCTTATTAAATCAAACATCACAAATTGCAACACAGTTTTGTGTCTCAAACTCAGTCAACAAGCCTGATTAATAACATTATTATTGTCATTATTTATGCATAACTCATTTACACTGTTGTGCAATTAATAACTTTGAGTATAAGTGTGAATACGTTGCATAAATAATGTATAAACATGATTAATAATGTGTTTATCCAGTTGAAAATTTCTAGTTAAAGCAGATTTAATGAAATGGCTGTTGTTATGAATTGAGCCAGTGCCAAGTCTGGACAGTTATAAATGATTGGCAGTTACAGCATGAAGTTGGTTCTGCTCAGAAACACAATAGAACAGAATAAATAATGGATTGATCTGAGAGTTTTACTGTCAAACTGATTTCATGTTACATAGAACCAGGCTCCAACAGTCCACTGATGGAAAAACTAGTGACCAAACGTGGTACTGCAGCAACACAAAGCTCACATCCAACACTTCATTTGTTACTTTGAGGTCCAATGACAGGCCATGTTCCATAACTACAGTATAGTGAAAGCTGATTGGTCAGAGGGGGCTAAAGTGGGAGGAGCTACATATGAAAGGTAAGCATAGAATAATAACTTTAGCATAAAGCCACAAAGTTTAAACACGTGCAGAGCAAATTCTACACCAGATGTGGTTTATAGACGTGACCAGACAACAAATCCAACACTTGTCAAACTCACCTTTCATCTCGCAGCAGTCCTTGGGTCCTCTGGAGTCGGCTTTGATTGGCAGCTGTAGCAGAGACTTCAAGTTGGTCATAGAGGTCAGGTGACTTCCTTGGGGGGCACTTAGGGCAGGGTTACTGGCCCCAAACTGGGGCTGGTGGCCCCTGCAGGGAGATCCGGCGGCAGGAGCTGCGTGAGAGGTCTTGACATAACTTCTTCCACGGGGAGGAGGGGGGCGGTGGGGAGGCGGGCTTCAGAGCACAACCTGCAGGCTCTAGGTTCAAGATCACAGTAATCCAATTAGAGGAATAATTGACAGGCGCGCCGTCAAAAGCTGAGCGATCTTCTGACGTGTTTACGCACGAGATCCCCAGCTGACAGCTCGACCTGACATGACTAAAACTCTAATGAAAAACACACATGAAATGCTATATTTCCAAAATGGCACCATGTTGGCACTGACAGCATTAAATCATCCTTAAATCTGACTGGCGCGGTGCGTAAAAGCGTGGCCGGAGCACAGTCCCTGGGCAAGTTTGTGGAGGGTCGTCTGGTCACTTGGACGGACAATGTGAACTCCTCTGAGCCTGAGGATGAAAGGCAAAGCAAAGCAGATACGAGCGCTGATGACTGCCCTCGCGCTCACCGAGCAAAAGCGACCAGATCCGCAGCTATTCCGAGAGAAAATGGCAAAACAGATGGAGAGATGGAGCAGAAATCAAAGGCGATTCCACAAAAATAAAGATAAATCCGGTGGAGAGCGCGCGGTGGAGATTGGGTCTGCTGCTGCTGCCTGGTATTTTCCTCCCTCCCTCCTTCTTTCCTCTCTCTCTCTTTCTCTATCTCTCTCCTTTCTTTCAAACACTCGCTTCTCTCTATTTTCTGCCTCGCTCCTCGCGCTCACCGTCAGTCAGCTGGAACCAACACGGGCCACGGGCGTGACGTCAGCGCTCACGGGGAACGGCGCTCCGGAGGCGGGTTCATTTGCATACACGGGACACGCCCACTCCGGCACAGAAGCTCGGGCACTTTCACTGACACGCAGAGAGAGGAATGTTTTTAGAGCGAGAAAAGCATTTAGGCGCGGAATTTACGCACAATTACGCATCCAAACATGATATGGCTTTCTATGGATTTGCCTGGATGAACTGGTGAAAGTGGGTAGTTTATAAGTCAGACGTATTTGAATACACACAAATGTCTTTATGGTGCAGGGACCAGTTTCAAATTCAAATTGAATTGCAGTTTAATGACATTTTGAGGGCCTTGTTTTCCTTTTTTTGCATGTTTGAAGAGGAGTTTGTTGTTTTTTCTTAAATAAAAAGTTTTTTGTTTGTCCTATTGAGAATCTTAATATAAAACTTAAATAAACTGACAAATATAATGCATTATTAGTACTGTTTAGTCATGATTATGAGAACTTTGACTCTGTTAGCTTACATTGGCCTATTATTAAACATTATGATGAAGCACACAGTCAAGTGTTTCCCACACAAGAACTTAAATTAGAGCTCCAACTACAAGCTACAAATCTACATCAGTCTTGTCTGATCTGCTAATGCGCCACAAATTGTCTGAGCAAAGAGAAGATCTGAGAAATCTTTTTGTACAGGGGAAATGTTGTGTTTTCTGAGGCTCACTGGAGAAAGAATAGCATCTCACAGACAAAACTCCAGCTGTGTTTTTGATTCAAACAAAGTTAAAACAGGACTGACTCAAAAAGTTATTAATAAAATCCTTTAAATAAGCTTCAATTAATGTTGTATTTTGTTCATGTGGATTATGAACTTAAATGTTAGTATGTCTATTATATTTACTGGTTTATTTTGGAATTTTTTTCAAAGCGGTTCTTAAGCTTGTACTTCTACCCTATAAGATAAAAAGAAACTGGTGCATTATGATAAATACAGAGGAAATTATTTAAAAACTGGTTTGCCATAATAAACTTCAAAAATACATGATACCTTCTGACTTTCTGCTCTTTGTCCCATCTCTCCGTTTATTCCAAGCACCTGAAGTGTCTCATTAATATGCATCACCTCTTTATCTCGTCAGCCAATGAACGCGTAGAAGTCCAGAAGCCCCGCCCACTTCAGCTGGCGGCTTCTTTCTGCTCGGTCCGCCTCTTGTCTCCTGCTCTCACGCTGTCAGTGCAAAAACAATCAACCACAAGCACCAAAGCTCACTGTAAAAGACATCCAAATACGTTTTTAACATCACAGTTCATTCGCACAGGTTTATAATCGAGGATCTGAAGACAATAATGCCGCTTTTACGCAAAAACGTGATGTAAAATGCAGTGACAGTCATTCAAAATGCTAAATTATGTTTGCAAGCTGTAAGATAACGCATTAAAATTCATGATTGAGCCGTTTCGTGTTATATTCACCATCTTTTCGGAGCTGCACCTTTGCCATGCCTCCTCCAGAAGCACATGGCTCTTGCACGAGGCCGTTGTTGCCTACCGGCGACTGCGCCGCGCCGCGATTGGCTGAATCTAGGTCAGCCGCTGCCTCTGCCTCGCTCCCATTGGCTGAAATTAGGTCAGAGTTCCCGCCCACAGGTTTTCCCCCATGCCACATCCGCGTGACAGGCTGGACACGGGCAGGAGGGCGCGTGGATTAGCGCTTCACCTCATGTCATCAGTAAACAAGGCGCTCTGCTGATGGCAAAGTCTGCAGTGACAGAAAATCCACGCGGGCGGGAGGGCGGGATGATTACTCTGGGATATGGCAACCGCTGCTGTCAGAAAAGCAATTTACTCTTTAAATATTGTGGACTTAAAGGCAAAGAGCTGTTCAGTCACATTGAAAGCCAAATTATATTTACAATAGTGTGATGTTTGGGCTACAATGATGTTACAGTATATGGGTTTTTTAATATGAAAAATTATTTATAAAGTGAATGAAGAACCCTACTCAATTTTGTTATTTAAAGGTGAACTACGTAACTTTCTCTGGAGGATATGTCATTATTGCCTAAAAAAAACATAGCATAGGTCTCAAACTTGTAGCTCATGGACCAAATCCGCCGCCCCGTGTTGATTTAATGTGATGATTTATTATCCTATTGATAGGCTAATAATTCACTGCTTAAAGCACGGCTTCAACCTAGTCTTCCTGAGGGACAGATTTTTGGAAGGGCCAATGTCTCTGGTCGAGTAGTTGCACAAAATGTCATCACTTTTGACAAACCTTTGGGGATGCACAAAATAATAATGGTAAAAACGGATATAGCCAATGTAAGATTGGCCTTGCTTTACAGAATTACCAAGCCCCTAATAAACAATTTAGTAGATTACTTACTTTACTAAACTCAATCAAGACAGAACCTTATCAAGTCTAAAGCGGAATTGCAAAAATAAAAAGTCACATTTATAGTAGTAGCCCAAGAGTAACCCTGGAAAAAGAAAAAATATATCATATTTATACAACATTAGGAAGATGGTTCTGATTTCCGGAGGGCCTATTTAGCTCCCAGGCCTTAAGTTGAATAGGCCTGGCCAACCCCCTGTGCACAGAACATCAGTTTGCTTGTTTATATTCAAAATAGCTAACTTCTGCACTAAGCATTTCCTGTTAGCATTAGCACTGAGACACAAACACATCTCTTTTTAAAGACATAAGTATCTTACGGTGAAGCATACCTCTAATTTGTAAAGTCTCTAACATGTTTTCTGTAACATTCACCACAAACTCATAGTTCATGGTCTGGTCTTACAAGTATTTCTTTGTTTTAAGCTGGTGTAGTGAAAGCCTCATAGAAATGAACTGAACAGTTAATGCCAACTGAAATTCTGTGCACATGTAGAGACAGTTTTTAAGATGTGAAATAAAAATGCCCTAGAATACAGCAGATTGGTATGGTATGGTATGGTATGGTATGGTATGGTATGGTATGGTATGGTGTATGGTTTGGTATGGTATGGTGTATGGTTTGGTATGTATTGTATGGTGTATGGTTTATGGTATGGTATGGTGTATGGTATGGTATGGTGTATGGTTTGGTATGGTATTGTATGGTGTATGGTTTATGGTATGGTATGGTGTATGGTATGGTATGGTGTATGGTTTGGTATGGTATGGTATTGTATGGTATGGTGTATGGTATGGTATGGTATGGTGTATGGTTTATGGTATGGTGTATGGTGTATGGTATGATATGGTGTATGGTTTATATGGTATGGTATGATATGATATGGTATGGTAGTGTATTGTTTATGATATGGTACGATATGGTGCATTTATTTGAACAGGGTCAGTGCACAACTATCCAAGACAAAAGTCATAGGACAAATGCTGGTGCAGGTTGTTTCCACCTGTCGTCCGTGAGCAGGTTGGTTTAGAAAATGAAAATACAAACTGGATGTACATAGCACATCAGGCAACTTATCAATGAGGAACCTACTCTTTTATCACTTGTACAAAGGTTCATGTTTTGTTTGGAGGAGAAACTGAAGAGCCCAGAGGAAACGCACCCAGACAAGGTGAGATATGCAAACTTCTCACAAAAAGGCCTGGGGCAGTTTGTTGTCTCTATATGGCCATTTCCGATTATCAAAAATAGTCTCTCTTAGTTTAGATGGGGAAAAGAGGTGAAACAAAAAATACAGAAAACTGCTCCAAAAAGTGAGCTATACTATAAGGCTGCAGTTCAGAATGTATTTATTTGTTTTTTGTTTTGTTTTTTCAGATTTTTTGTTTGTTTGTTTGTTTTATGATTTATTGTACGCAAAGAGCAGATCAAAGATAAATTCACAATCAGTTATGCTTGATGGATACCATATCTGTATTATGTGAAAGTTTCTTAATTTTTAGCCTTAGACCACATTTTTCTAAGATGAACACTCAAATTTCAAATCATAATTACACTTTACAATACGGCTACAGTCAAAATTAGTTTTGAATTTTGGAAGATTAAAAGAGACTTTTTTTTTTTCTATGTACTTCTATGTTTACATATAGTTTTTGTAAAACACAAAACGCATGTGAAAAAGCTCAGAAATAGAAAGAGGTCCATTTATTTTCTGTTTCAAACAGCAGAACTAAGCCCTGCCACTTCTTTACAAGATTTATAAGCATCTGATTTTAAATGTGTATTTTTTATTGTTGTAAAGTGGCTCTGTGATTATCAAAACCATACATGCTTTACTAGGAATTAGATTTTTTATATTCACAACTAAATACAGATAAGAGGTTGGGGATAGGTGGTAGGTGAGGACAGGGCTTTTCTGAGCTGCAGGACAATACAAGATTACTCAAACATGCATCAATTATTTGTAATAAAACATTGAGTAAACTAATGATGAGAAAAGGCAGTTATGACAAGGTTAAAAAAAAATAGATTTTACAGAATAGGTCTTCTTTAAAAACATCTTACAGAACATAGAGATTGTGAGCCGTGACAAGGTGCGATTTACTCAATACTTCTTTTGTCCATTTGCTGCCACTTGTTCTACATTACTGTTAAATAGCCACTTTCTGTATATAATGTTGTAGTGTTATGTTTTGTTAGATGTAAAGATGCACTATCACTTTTTGGTGAAGATTGTGATGATGTCATTTTGCATATTTTTGTTCCCTATGGCAGTTTCTCATACTAGTACTGCAGTATTTGGAGCCTTCAGCAAATTAAATATTAGTTTTATTGAGAAATATATTCATGATTAGGTAAGCTTTTTGATTAAGCATCATTTAAGAACTCCTTTTTCTACAGTTTACATGATTTACCCTCATTTAAACATTTTTTTAAAATTGTATTTAGGCCAAAATTGTTTTGATCTGGTGGTTCTTGGAGAGTCACATCTTATATTAAACAGTAGTTGGTGTGAAAAGTTTAAAAATCAAACATGGCATTAAACATACTGCATCTAGAATTCATTTTACTGTTTGTATTGCTCAAAAAAAGCTTTAATACAACAAATGAATAGCACCAGTGTTCATCTTTAGAAGAAAACTGCTTGCAGAGTCTCCGCCAAAAATGCATCTTTTGGAGAAGTATATTTTAACAGTTTATAAATGTGTCACAACTGCATGTTCTGCAGCTGTCTTGAACTGCATTGTAACACTGTGGAGCAAATTAAGGTTCAGTTTGATCCTTAAGCCAATAGCTCAGAATCAGAGAAGCTTTATTGCATATAACATATTGTTGTGTCGGCGGGCTTAAACGTATACAGGCTATAATCACAGAGATTAGGTTAAACGGTTCCATAGCAGCAGAATGGAAATGTCGCTGGTTTCGAGCCGTCACTGGAGCGCAGCAGGAGTGTGGCGCAGTAAAATTACTCAGCACATTTCTGTGTTTTTCCTCGCACACGTCTATAAACTGCAATGTGCCACAATTCTCTCAGAGGTGAGGAAGAGGGAGAGAGAGAGAAGGACAGAGAGAGAGAGGGAAGAGAAAGAGGGAGAGAGAGTGAGGGAAAGGGAGGGAGAGAAAAAGAGGGAGAGAGAGAGGCAGAGAGTAGGAGAGAGAAGGAGAGAGGGAGAGAAAGAGAGAGAGGGGGGGAAGAGGGAGAGAGAGAAGAGAGTGAGGAGGGAGAGAAAGAGAGAGAGAGAGAGATGGACGGAGAGAGAGGGAAAGAGGGAGAGATAGGGAGGGAGGAAAAGAGAAGGGAGAGAGAGTGAGGGAGGGAGAGATTGAAAGGGGAGAGAGAGAGAAGAGAGAGAGAAAGAGAGAGAGGAAGAGAAGGAGGAAGAGAGAGTGAGGGAAAGAGAGGGAGGGAGAGAGAGAGAAAGAGGGAGAGAGAGCAGGGAAAGAGAAGGAGAGAGAGAGAGGGAGAGAAAGAGAGAAGGGGGGAAGAGAGAGAGGGGGAGGGATGACAGCTTTATGACCGACGAGGGACTGAACACATTTTTCCCTCAGAAACCCTAGACGTGAATAGATCTGGCGCTATCTAGTGGACATTTGTGAGTATGGCACCAAAATACTGCTTCTGCTACATTTACCCAGAACAAGGGCTGCAACAAGTTAATCAATTAATCATATATCAACTGATTTAATAATCAGTTTTCAAGAGGACCCTCTTGAAAACGAGATGATTCATCTCAAGGGGTTATTCCTCTTAAATGTTAAATAATTGAATAATTGATTGCTGGTTTTTATACTGGTATATACTATACTTGTAAATCATTATAATGTTTCAAACTCAACGAAACAATTCAAAAATGCTGTCTGTTATAGGGCAAGGTTGGTTTTTTGTTGTTGTTGTTTTTTTGACAAAATTTATATTTTCAGCACTGTAGTTTTTTTGGGAGGGGGGGTTGTTTTAGGTGTTCTATATTTGTAGTAGAGCATTTTAAAACTGTTATGAAAAGGCCAAATTATTAAAAGTCACTTTTTAGTACTAATACCAAGTCTGATATTTGCTTATGTGATCTGGGATACTTTTGACAATCCAACTTTTAAATAAGTTTCAAAACATGAGCAGAGAAAATTATTATTATTAAGACCTGTGCAAACATTCTTAAGACTTAATATTTGCTCATGATCCTTTGCACAGTACGTTTCTTGCAGCATTCTTCTACTCTTCAGACTGTGGGTTATTCTTTCCACTATAAGTACATCTGTAAGACAAAAACTTGAAGTTGAGAAAATGTAATTATTTATTTACTTGACTAACATTATTTGGAATGTTACCCGGCAGCTCTGCTACCTTTGATTCTTAGAGGAATCACCATGTTAGTGGACCTGTAGTAGCAAGAAGTATTATTTTTAAACAATCTATATTCTTTTTTTTTTTAACAAATGTAATTGAACTCGAGACATGTTCTCCCCAAAGTTTTGTAGTAATAGTACAATAGTTTGTTCACAATTTGTAAAACTGTACGTGAACATGCCGTTATGTCCAATGATAATATTATAAGCTAATGTGCCAGATGCTTATTTTTATTCTAGTGCGTAGCTTTCATGTTGATAACCATATTTCTTTTGCTGCCCAGCTCTGATTATGTCCGTGGCATCTCTGCAAATTTCATTTCAAAACAACAAAAAATGTGTAAACAGTTGAGCTTTTTATTTGATTTTAGCGTTCAACAACTCACTTTATGTAGAGAAAATGGATAGTAATTTAGTAATAATATTACATGTTTTAGTTCAACGGGAAAAAGAACAACACGTGGACAGGACCTAAGTATAAACTATGTGAACACATATCATTACAAAACTGCTGCGCGTGGTAAAGTACAGAAAATCTCACATAGATACACAGTCCCTCCCAAATACAAACCCAACTCCCCCTGGACAATACCAACGATACAAGAAATCATGTCTGTGTAAAAAACAATGCACAGTCAAATATATTAGAACTGATACAGTACACTGTCACCTGTGGAGTCCTTTTGATACCTTAACAGTTTGAGTCCTGTTTTATTGTGCAAACACTTCTCCCAAGTACTCAAAGTCTCTAGCACAGTATTTTTGACAAATTATAGTCACTGCTGACTGTCAGAACAAGATTATTTTTCTCAAAAGAAACCTTATTTTAAGGGCAAAGCTGTCTCACTTTTTGAGCTCCCGTTTATGAAACAAGTAGAAAAATCGTATAATATTTGTGTAAATGATGCAACAAATAAAAATAAATTTCAGATCTACAGTAGGCTTTTCATGAATAAATACTGCTAACAGAATACATATAAAAGAAATAAAGTTTTTGTAGCTGCTACTGAAAGTTCTCACCTCTTCAGAGGTCAAAGGTGTGGAGGTGGTTTTGATTATAGGCCTTTTCAAGTCCAAACTAACTACAAACCACCAGCACATTTAAGGTTAACAGGGTTTACTAAACCAGCCCAGTGTCACCAGGTCAGACATGTGCCATGAGAGCTGGCCCCAGGATGATAAAAGTCTGAATGTTACTGAGTATAGTCTGAGAGCATGGCTGCCCTGTCCGGAGGGATAAGCTGGGGCACAGACAGGTGTTCAGAGTCCTGGTGGTGAGGTGATGTTTTGATGTTCATGAGACCCCAGTGTGCGGGCGCGCTCACTGCAGTGGCCCCTCTACAGCAGTACTTGTGTCGGGCTAAAAGCCTGGGGCTCCAGAAGCCGTGTTGACACTTGAGGCACTGGAAAGAGCCCCGTCGCAGGTGTATGGCGCGGTGCTTCAGAGCTTTGAGCAGAGAATGAGCTCGACGCGCACACACTGAACAGCGCAGGCGCGATGAACCGCCCCGGGGCGGGTGTCGCACCGCGTAGTGGAGCCTCAGCAGCCCCTGTTTAGAGAAGGTGCTGCAGGGGCACATGGGGCAGGGGAAGCGTTTGAGTGGGACAGTCAGAGAGCTCAGTCCAGACACTTTCACAGCTCCTCCTCTCCACGACTTGACTTTGAGCAGGCCTCCTCTGACCCTCACATGGGCCAAAAGCTTCCTCCTGTTCATCTGTGCCTGCAGCTTTCCTCTCTTCCTCCGCAGCTGCAGCAGCTTCCTCTTAGTCTCTTTACTCAGGGGCACACCCACCAGCTTTCCGTCCCGCATGATGCTGTGAATCACTACGCGCCTCTTCTTCTTTCTGTGTTTTGTAGTCTGGCCGTGTTGGCTTGGAAAGTCTTTTGTGTGATAGTGGAAAGGGTGTTGCAGGGGCTGTGTTTGGGGCTGGTTCTGATGTTGTGCTGAGGGGTCTGGCTGCATGTGGGACGTCCCAGCGTAAGGGTGTCCTGAGCCTGAATCATAGTACATGGGGGAGTAGCCAGTGTGCTGCGACTGGGCCTGGGTGACTTTTTGGCCGCTGCGGTCCATGCCGTGTTGGGACAGTTTGTGACGCACAAGGCTGTTAGAATAGGCAAAGGCTTTGCCACAGACCTCACAGCGATAGTTCTTCTCCAGCCCCACTCCTCCACCATGCACCGTTTGAGTGTGAGCGGTCAGGTGGAAGTAGTGCCTGAAGGACTTCCAGCACACGGTGCAGGTGTAGATGCGCTGGGTGGGTGTGCCCGTGGTGGGAGACTTTTCTTCTTGAGAAACAGGAAGAGTAGTAGTCAGAGTTCTCAGAGTTGACTTTGTTCAAACTGGCTGCACCTTTAATGCGTCGGCCCTGGGAGTCGATCTCTCCTCGTCTGTGCAGCTTGCCGTGCCGTACCAGGCTCTGTGCGTAGGCAAACAGTTTGCCACACAAGTTACATTTGTAGTTCTTGACCCCGGAGTGAACAGTCAGGTGTTTCGTGAGGTGGAATGGCTCTCTGAAGTTTTTACCACAGACCTCACATGTGTGGGGTTTCTCACCAGTGTGAATGCGGTGGTGCCGCCGCAGAGTCTCTGCTCTCCTAAAACACTTTCCGCATATCTGGCACCCGTACGGTCGGTCACTGTTATCACTGGGAGGGAGTGGACTGCGTCTCCTCCGCACCAAAGACCCAGGCTCTCTTTTCTCCCGGGGTTTTCTGGGCCTTCTTGGTTTGACCTGGGGCTGGCCAGGATGGGTTAAAGGCATGGTGGCGCCATTTAGAGTCACTGTGGAGGATGGTCCTCCGATGTTCCCAAAGCCCAGACCCCCAAGCAGACCCCCGATGATATCTCTCCTCTCTCCCTCTCTGCCTTCTCCGTTCATGTCACAGGAAGCCGCAGCAGCAGCTGCTATGGCCGACATGGCACTGCTGGTGACCTCATCCTCAGAGTCATCCAGCAGAGAGGACAGAGGCAGGTGAGGCTGAGGGGGAGGCTGGGGTGGAGGGTGGTGATGGTGCTGTGGGGGCTGCTGGTTCTGGGGATGAGGGTGAAGTGTGGGGGCTAAAGGGGCTTTTCGGAGAGTCTGGTTGGTCATATCTGTCCCTAATGTATTTTCAGAGTACAGAGAGGGCTGAGGCCTGTTGTACTCCTCAACACTGTTATAAGGCTGGTTCTGATAGCGCCCCCTGGAGTAATCTGTAGCATATTTGTCATTGGCCATACTCATGGGTTCATTTGAAATACCTATTCTGTCACCTTCCATCTTAATACTGCCTGGATTGGGCTGACTGGATGAACCACTGAGTTCTGAGCTAATCTTGGGTTTGGAGGTGCGTGGAGGTTTCCCACAGGCCCCAGAAGCAGCATGGTTCAGCAGAGAGGTGCTCTCTCTAAAACAGCGACCACAAGCGGGGCACCGGAAAGGTTCTCATCGTGGATCTTCTCGTGGCGAGTCAGAGATTCTCTGCGGTTAAAGGACTTTTGGCAGACGGTGCAGACAAACGGCCTGTTCTCTGAGTGTGTGACACTGTGCTGAATGAGGTGGCCTCTCTTTTTGAACCTCTTACCACACTCTCCACAGCAGAAAATCCTCTCCGGGCTGGGAGAGGTGCAGTCAGACTTTCTGCTTTGGCTTTCAGGTGTGAGGCCGTGGCTGCGGAGGTGCCGCCTTAGGCTTGAAAGGTGTGTAAAGGTTTTACCACATTCACCACAGTGGTAAAGGGGTTCAGGCTCAGGCTGCCCTGAAGAGCTGTTTTGGCTTTCTCTAGATTTGGACAACTGGTGGCTACCATTGGCTACATGTGCAGATGAAGAGGCGGAGGAAGAGGGGATGGAGGAAGAGGAGGAGACAGTGGTGGATGAAGATGGAGACAGAAGAGAGTTGTGCTGGGGCTCAATAATCCCTACAGTTGCCCCTCCCACCAGGCCGGAGGAGTTCTGACTGTGAGCATTAGAGCTGCTCTCATGACAGTTCATGGTGTTACTGTTGTGGCTGTGGCTCTCTGCTTTCCTCTGAGGCAGATATCCTGCCATAGCCTTTTTCCTCCGACTGCCTCCACCAGAGGTCGCTGAAGACTGGCCATCCCCTGACTTTGACACCTCTTCTTTGGAGAGGGAAAGATGTAGCGGCAGAGGGAGGGGAATACCGGCTTCCTGCTGCATGAGTGAGGCGATCTGGTTTGAGGACAGGACAGGAATGCCCTGGAAGTCAAAGCCCCCTAGAGGAGCGGGCTGGGGGGCCGGGTGCAGAGGGTGAGGGTGGTGTGTGTGACTGTGCGATAAGGCGTGAGGAGCCAGCTGCTGCTGCTGAGGCTGAGGAGTGCTGTGTCCATGAGATGAGTGCAGAGCAGGGGGAGGAGCTAAGCCCGAGTTTGACTCTGAGCCCTGACTCAGGCCCAGCCCCAGAGGATTGTGGGTGCCCTGCTGCACCAAGAACTGCTCCAGGCTGCTGTTGGTTGGGACACCTGACAGGAAGTATTGGTTAGCCGCAAGCATGCAGCTGAATTGCTGATGAAGGCTACGGGGGTCTGACTGGCCCACTAAGGGTACAGAAGTGCTGCCTGAGGGGTTATTGGACACTGAGACAGAGGTGGAGGGAGAAGGAGAGGACGTGGGAGGTCCAGGGGAAGGCTGTGGGACAGGCAGCCCAGGGTGAAGTGGAGGTGGAGGTGGGGCAGGTGTAACACTGGCGCTGCCTCCAAAGTCAAAGCGCCCCATGCCCGTGTGGAGCTGCTCCTGAGCCAGAGCCTCTGCAGGGTGGAAAGGCCGCAGAAACTGAGGGTACCCTGCAGAGCTGGTACCAGTCCCGCTGGTACTGCTCATTTTGTTGGACTTCCTGGAGCTGTGAGTGGAGGAGGTCTGACTCTGGTGAGAGATGGGGGGAGGAGGAGCGCTCATTTTGGCAAAGAGCGATGAGGAGTCTGCAAAAGCGTTGGTGCGAGGGGACTGCAGAGAGCCGAGGCCCAGCCCGGACAGCAGACTACCGGAGGGCTCAGAGGGGGGCGGGTGCTGCCCCTGGAGCTGGCCCTGATGCGGCAGCTGGACCTGCTGCTGGTGGCCGAGTTGTCGGTCCAGCCCTAGGCCTTTGAACTGATGGGCTTGGTGTCCACTTAGCATTTCTAAAATGTCCATGGGGTACTTACTGAACTGGAACATCTCCCTCTGATGATGCAGTGTCTGCGGGCACAGCTCCCGACACACTCACTGTAAGCCTTTATTAAACTAACAGGCTGTTTTCAACACTGTGTTTCTATGGGGTCGATAAGAAAGGCTTCAACAGCTGGTGGCTTCTCAAGATGTTCATAAATAGTCTGTTGTGAGTCTGTAGTGGTTTTAGGAGTTCCATGTGTAGCTTTTGATGAAAAAAGACTTAGCTGTCCCAAGTAGTTGAATGGATCTCTTCATTCCTTTGTCCTCTGTTCATTCACGGAGTCAAGTCATAGGAGCCTGCAGGGCACAGCAACAAGTTATTTTAGAATTCAGCTTAATCCAATAAAGAAATCATAAACTCTAAACATGCATGAAGTTTTATTTTTTCATGTATAAACGTGACCTCTGCATGAAGTTTGTAAACTGAAGGAACATAAGTAATAAAAAATAGCCTGACAAACAGAAAAGTAAGAAATATGACAACTATTTCAACAATTTTAAATTATTTAATAAAATAATTTTTGTGCTTTTCTTAGACTATAAATAGTATATTTAGAGGTTATTAACGTCCCATCACGAGATATATTTCATGTAAAGATTGTATCATAATTGTATCATGAAGTCTGCTGACATAATATTTCAAAATATTCCCTCTTCTGTTGTGTGAAAAAAAAAAGCTCTGATTTTCCAAATGTGCAACAAGGGCTTGAGCAGAACGGCTTTTGCACACTGAGGAAAGTAATCTGGTAGACCTAGTCTTTCTTCAGATTTTATGACAGTGAACTTGACCTAGTGACCTGCCTGTATCTAACCTTAAAGGTGGAGTAGGTGATTTTCTCACTGCGAACACAATTTAGGTTTTAAATCTTCAACACATTGTTAATATTAATATGTATTAAGTTTTGGCTGCCATTTTGACGTAAAACCCTCTTTTTTCTCTTTTAAAGTGAAACTGGAGAGGACCACCCAAGCTCAGCCAATCAGGGCGCTGCATTCTGTTCTTGATTAGAATTAAAATCCTTTATTATTTGATTCAGACTGTACTCAGTGGTCTAATTTTTTCAAAAAATGCTGCATTTATCGTAGACTTTTTGGTGGAAAACACAAAGTTCATTTACAACTAACAAAGTCAGCTACTGCAACTTTAAGCAACATACTCCGAGTGAGTTAATCCAAAAGATTTATGGGAAAAACAATAATTGTTGGTTTCTAAATACTGAAGCTACAGAAAAAGTTTAAGAGATACAAAATTACCACACATAATTTCAACTTCAGTACACTGAATTTTTGTTTCAAGCAAAAGAGCAAAAGAAGTTTCACCTGCTAAATTAATAAATTAAACCTAAAATGCCAGTGCAGTGAAGAGCTGTGCATTTCGAACACGCTCAGAGGAGAAAAGAAGTAAAGCAGAGGCTGGAAATGCCACACATTTCCTGTAGTGATGGCTCCCTGCTGCCTCCACCACTACACCAAATGCCACCAACATCATTGTTGTTTATTAGTGAGGATCAAACACCACAACAAGCATATAAACCAGTCATGTCATTATGCATCCACACTCTGGGACTGCAGGCGACAATTTATGTTCACAATGTAGAGTTTGTTTATGTCATTTTCTCAGATGCAAAAGCCTATGGGAGAAAAAACATAATAGAAATCCTATCATTTGCTTTATAATGATTATAATAATAAGATAATCATAAACAACAATAACAGGGCAGGGCGATATAACATTTTATCACAATATAAAAGACAATATTTGCAATGACTTTATAACTAACCTTGTATATCCTATGCCAATGCACGACATCTTTAACATATGTTTTTTATATTTGTATTTAGTTGTATTTATGCTATTTTTCCACTCCTCATACCTCAACCATCTTTGATTCACTAGTGCTGTTTTAGTCTCTGTAGTAGTCAGTATAAAACTACAATTCTAGAATTCTAGTTTTTGGGCATGCACAAATATATCACAAAATTCTTATTTATATATTATTGATTTATATCATCAATAATATAACTTCTTTTGCGATATTGTCACCAAAAATATAATAATTCTGTGCTCTAACAACAGCAATCTTCATCAACAAAAATTCATCAATAAATACACATTCTTACAACTAAAACAACAAATTCAACTAGACTAGAATTATGCAAGGCTTCAACTTATTTTGAATTATGTTATTAGTTTCCAAAGTATTGGCCTGGGTTCTCTAGGTGGTCGTACTTTAACTATAGATCTTATATTTGAACATCAAACTATTTTAAACTTGCACTATGTCCACTCATTCATTAAACATCAGCATATTATGGTAATTTGTCTTGTATTTATTCTTTTGTAAGTGTTTATATAAAGTTTTCTACATTCTGACCAGGGTCCACTCTCCACAGATAAGCCATAGTATCGTATTAATTCTGTTGCAAATCTCTAGTTTGTCTGGAGGTGTGTCCTGTGTCTGGAGTTTCTCACCTGCAGCTCCTGACATCTGTCTCCTGCTGAAGTTAGACTGAAGTGAAGCGTCCACTGCTCAAAACCTGAAATCTTTTATCTGCAGAGTCTAAAAAAAGGAAAATAGTTCAAAGTTAGTGTCCTGAGGTGCATTTGATCCTCTGAGAGCATCTTTTTTTGTTAGAAGCCATATTCCTTTATAAAAACTGCAAGCACAAAGCTAATAGCAACATGGCTTTTGAGATTAAAACAAAAATAATAAACTTATTTGTTGAGCATTGTTGAAAATTAATACTTTTATGCACGTTTTAATGACATTGACAAGGCTATCTATCTTGTTTGCGTCTGTGTAGCATTAGCATCGTTAGCAGCTTAGCTTCAGGTTAGCAAAAAGGCTCCAACTTGCACAGGCAGGGCTTTTTGTTTATGTTTTTACCTTTTATTAGAGGTGCATTTGAAGTAGAAACAAGCTCAGACATTGCACGCAGAACATATGAACGTGAGGCGGGGGGAGTGTGCCATGTCTGCGGGTTCATGCAGCCTGACAGCGGGGCCCTTTCCCTCTTCATCCATGGAGCAGAGAAACACTGAGGCAGGCCTGGGTCTTCTGTTTGGGCTTCTCAGAGCTCGTAACACACAACATTATCACTGGCCTGCTCAAATACGTCCATTGTGTGCAGCCACGAGCCACAATTCGGAGCCAAACTGTGCGTAAAAGCATTCAAATGTGCGTCTTTGTTTGGCTAGCGTCGCCTTTGCCTGTTTTCTGCTCCTCGGATCGGTGCTCTGCTCTCCGCCCCGTCCGTGTCCCCCCTCCTCGGCTGTGGTGGAGGGTACTGCTGCTGCGTCTGGCGGTGGGAAAATGGTTGTCTCCCGGTGAAGTTCAGCTCTGGGAGAGGGTTGGTTCCGGTTTACAGGTCCAGGCACGGGTCGGTTTTTGCGCTCAGTTCATCTCCATTGGTAAAATATGGATCCTTGAGCGCGGCATGGTGCGTCGTGCGTGAGCTGTGGCCGCGCATGTGCCAATGTTTGCGTCCCATTACAAGACGACGTGCGCTTTTTGACACCGTATGCCATTAGGCAGCAGTGTGTGAAATGGTAATTAGGCCATTAAAGATGTAATTAAACCCATTCTGCATAGCATTACCTTTTCGTGCGTGTTACATTGTTTTCTATGCTAATTGCTAATATCATGTTACAGTTAGAGCTAATGTGCGTAAATTGGTTTAGTTTTCTTTTTTCCTTTTTCACACCTGTGCTGTTTTAAACCGTGAAAATTATGCAAAGAGGAAATAAAACAAATGTGGCAAAGAAAAACATGAGAGAAAAGTGAAATATGTGTCAATTGTCAGATTTCCATTGTGAGTTAAAAGACACCATGCAGAATCAATGAAAGAAAGAATTTTGAGTTTTTAATCCTGTTCTGACATTGCTTCCTCATCAAAAACAGCTGTGTTTTATTTATTTATTTATTTATTTTTTTTTTATGGGATTTTATTCTGTCCTCTCTAAGCCTCAGAAACACTCTTCAATCTTCCAAATATCCTATGTTTTGTGATGTCGTAGGTACAGCTATGACATTTTCTGCACTGTTTAATAATTATCCAGCCTCATTGTTAGCTTTCCTGTTGCGAAAATACAAAACATGTCTCAAAAACTAGAAGAAGCACCTAAAATGGCAATCTTAAATCCTAACCCTAACCCTGCCCCTAAAACCCCCAAACCCCTACGGATGTTATTGTAGGCTACAGTTAATATGGTGCATCACAGCATATCAGGCAAGACTGGTTTATTTCCCTTGTGACATTTTCTTCGGTTAGATGACACTTGCCTGCCACGTGTGTACAAGTGTAAAAGATCATATTTTTCATTAAAATATAGTGAACATGATTATATATAAGATTACGCTGAACATAGTTTGGCTGCTTTGATCAAGTTCATAAATGTCTTTGATCTAGCAAATATAACGAAGAAGTAATTCCAAAGCTGTTACCTAGCAACCACATTGTAAAAATGGGCCAAAATCCACTTTTCACAAACAGAGCCGGTCTGGTCCTGGGCATAGGCACACTAGGTGGTTGTCTAGGTGGGGAGGGCGCCAAAATGCAGCTCTAAAATGATAATCAAGTTCTACCACTCATAAGCCATCAGCCAGTTTTGATTTAGTTTCAATAGGAAACATATTCATTGAGTTACGACCACAAAAAGCTGATGAACTTAAAGGACTGCCGATTTCATTTTGCAAACTAACGTGTTGGTAGAAGTCCCATTAAACATGACACTTTTTGTTTCAACAAAAAAAAAAATCTGATTTTAGTATTTCTGTTCAGCGTGAGAATTAAGGAGAATGTCGGGGTGTTGGAGAGGGAGCAGAGGTCTGCGGCCACCCTATAAATTGGGGCCCCAAACAATTAAAATACTGCTAAAGATTATAGGTCAAAATTATGCATATCTTTACAATGGTAAAAGGCACATTTTTGGGTACAATTATATAAAGTGGTGTTTGGGGGGTGGGGCTCCAAATTAAAATCTTGCCTAGAGCGCCAAAAGTGCTAGGGCCGGTCCTGTTCACAAATGACAATAGGCCTATCTTGTAACACTTCAATTTTCTAAGTTTTGACTGTTTTAACTGCCAGGAAATTAAAGTATTTGTCTATTTTTTTCATAATTTGAAACTTACCTGCCAGTTTACCACAAGGACTGTCACACCTAACTGAGTCAAAATGAGAAAAGTCATATGATCTTCAAGCACTTCAAATCATAAATTCTTATTATTAGCTGCTTCTCTCAAATTCTTCTGTCTTGGTTAACGTATCCACTCTTTGCACCATTTAAAGAGACAGGCGCCGTGTTTTTGATGCGGTGCCATAAAACAGCGGCGTGTGAAGTGATAATTAGTCCATTATAGATGTCATTAGGCCCATTCTGCATCACATTAACCCTTTGTGTTACAGTGATGTGAGGGGAAGTCTGCTGGGAGTTCAATGAAAGAGCCATCCTAAGTATAATTCGTCTTTGAAGCAGAAATAATGGGTTAACGCTCTTTATGTTGTTACAGAGACTATTTTATGCCATTTTGCAAGAGGTGAGGAGATCGTTTATGTCACAAAATGCATTTAATGTAAGCTTCGTTTCAGATGACTTGAGAAAACAGAGGCATAGCTAAATGTCATGTGTTAATTACAAACCATTTCTTGTTGTAAGACTGTTAATAATCATTGTCACCAATAGATGTCAATTTCATCAGTAGATTTGCATCATTATTGGCTTATTAAACCGCGTAAAAATGGTTCTTACAAAAGGAAACAGATCCAGAAGGTGCTGCTTACACATTTGCCCACCACAACTCCATCTAGTGGCGCAACAACAAATTGTAAGCTGACTGGCATTAAAGCCCAACAAAGCATCCTGAAGCAACTGAGGCAAATAAAATAATGTAAGACAAACAAACAAGCAAACAAACAAAATCTCTGAATTAACTGCCTTCCAATCCTGATTGGAAATAAGAATGCACCAATCCAGCTTTTTTGGGTCGTATGGTGTAATTTTGCTGTTATTTATCATGCTAAAAATAACTTCATAACTTAAGAAAAATAAATAAATACCAATAAAAGTAAATAAGAAAATAAATAAATAAAACATGAAATTTTCTGGGTAAACATCATAGTAAATGATCACTATTTATATAGCACTTTTCTAACTTTCAAGGTTTTACAACTAAAAATTGTCTCGTGTAACAGACACTGAGACAATGTGGGTAAAGTGTCTTGCCCATGAACACAACCACAGTTCATTCATGTCCCACTGTGACAGCTGGTGAACCAACAATCTTCCATTCAAGAACTAACCAGGTCCTAACTTGCTTAGCTTCTGAGATCTGACTAGATCAGGCTTTGACAAACGGCTACAACTATAGTCTTTCTTCATCCAATGTGGTGTTCACGTGACGTGAAAACATGATACAGGCAAATGATTTGGTGGAGGGCAGCTAAATAATATGATAATGAGTCTAGTCATCTGCAAAAATCATCCCATTTTAAATTTGTGAAATATAGTTTAGATATTACATGGTAAAGTACTAACCTGCTCATACCAGATGGATCTGTGTTGAACTCCAATTTGAGTTCTTCCACAGTATCCATCTGGAACTTGACTCGCTGAAACCGTTTGGGGAAAGGTGGGATGTTTAGTGAAATACGTTGAGCTGATTGAGTGAGCGGCCTACCTTATTTGTGCTTAGCCAATCACAGCAACAAATATTGCGAGATAAACAATATGGCTAGCCAGGGTAGTAAAGTACAATGTTCTAATAGCTCGCATTGTAGAACATGAAAGGAATTTTTTTAAGGCACATGAGAGACAACAGAACTGATATCACTGACACGCAATTCTGCAAAATTTCATGGATCAGCACTGATATCCGATCCCAATATCAGAATACAGCTGGACAAGGGTTTTTTAAAACACATTTTCCAATGAATGAACGTGGAATGATTTGCAGGACTAAAGTTTTTTAACTGATCTCAACTCATTTGGTTATTGAAATATTTGTTAACGGATATAAAATGTGTTTTTGATCATTGTAGTTATAATCCATCAGCATGTCTTCAAAATTTGTACAAATTTAATACTATGGGTTTTTGAGATTTAAACCAATAACTTAACCCACCTGGCGTATTATAGTTGCAAGGTAACAGTTGTGGAATGAAACTTATGAAAATTGTCTCTGTGCATGAAACAGTTGGCTTGTTTATATTCAAAATAGCCAACTTCTGTACTTCCGAGCATTTCCTGTTCAGTTCATTTCAATGAGGATTTTACTGCAAATGAATAAATACTCCGAAGACTAGACAGTGAAAAGTAAGTTGGGCTGGATGTCACAGAAATCAGACTTTAAAAATCAGAAGAATATTCCACCGCTAACAGGAAATGCTCATAAGTACAGAAGTTAGCCATTTTGAATATAAACAAGCCAACTGACATTCTGTGCACAGAACTAATTAGTAAAATCTTACATACTGTATAATCATGTTTGATATGTGTTACTGAAAAAAATGTAGTCTATGAATGCTCTTTCCCACAGTCGCTCTGCATTTATGTCTTCAATGTCCATGACTCCACTGTGTCCTGCTGATTTGTCTCTCCGTGTGTCCCTCCAGAGTCTTTGTCATGAATGAGGCAGACCGGGGTCGCAGACTTGACACAGTGACTCTCTGACCTCACAGATTTACTCCTGCTCTGTTAATGGCTTTAATGAATTTAATCATTCATGTTTTAGGACGGAGCAGGGAGGGGCAGCACACCGGAGCCATGGGACGACTTCAAATTGGTCTCTTGGGGACAAAAATGCAGACACAAATCACATAGAGTACCATCAGCACTTTTACTGCTGATGTTAAAGTGCTTTTGAGTGTTCATTATGCCCATTATGTCTAAGTAATTGACCAAATGAAAAGCCCCAAGGACAGTCACTCTAATGATGTAATATAACAGTGTAATTTACTTCAGCTATGTGCACATTTGTATATTTTGTATGTAATTAGTTGTATGTTCTAAATACTGCTTAACCTGTGAAGCACTTTAAAATACTTTGTTCAGTAAGTTGCGTTCATGTTTTGGTATCAGCTAATCAAATTCTGATCTTGTCAGAAGCTAAGCACTAGTACTGCCCAGACCCATAAGATCTTTGCATTTACAACAATTTGTAGGTGTAAATATTAAGCAATTAAAATACACACATTTAAATTTGGTTGGTGTCATTATTAGTCTAAGTATATCATCAAATCAAATCAATTTATTTTTTTTATAGCCCAAAATCACAACAACAGTCGTCTCTGAGGAGAAGATTGTTAATTTAGCAAACATGAATAGTAGGAAATAAAAACAAACCAATACAATACAGATGCAATAAAACAATAAACGTTTAGTATATGTGTAATAAAAAATGATTACGTCTGATTTAAAAAATAAATAAAAAAAAATTCTACCTTTAATAAGGTCCAGAATAATTTTTTTCAGTGAGGTTGCGCCTGGGCAGTACTTGGATGGGAGACCACTGGAACTTCAAGAGCCACAATGAGACGACTAGAGGAGAAACTGTCATAGTGTCCTCAGGCAAGACACTTCAGTCTGGATCTGGTGTGTGTGAATGGTTGGTGGTGGTCGGAGATGCAGATGCCACAAAATGGCAGCTTCGCTTCGGTCAGTCAGTCCCAGGGCAGCTGTGGTGACAACAGTAGCTTATCACTGTGTGGAGTGAATAAATAATGCAACATGTGATGTGTCTTTGGGTGTCATGAAACCGCTTTATAAATCCAATGTATTATTAATAGGTTAGAAGTAGTAGTAGTGTATGATGATGTTATAAGCCTCATAACAGCAACTTATTTCACAAAAATGAACTAAAGATCACTATAACAATCCAAGTTTAATCTTTTATATATAAATATTATTAAACATTTACTTCCTGTTCATAAATAATGACATCACTCCATGAACTAGTCTAATGACCGTGCAGAGGTGTGGACTTGCAAGTCATGACTTGAGTCAGACTTGAGTCACTATTCTGATGACTTAAGACTAGACTAAATGACTTGGACTTAAAACATCCGTACCTTGAGACGACTTGATGCTTCTCATAAAATAAGTTGTGTAATTTGAGACGGAAACATGTCCTTTCTCCTCTATATTTGTCATATTTACTGGACAAAAGAAAAACATAATCAAAACAGCCAAATTGTGCGAAAACAAGCAAAAATCTTATATCTGACTGACAAATGTAGCCTAACGTGTCACACTTTAATGAAGAAAGAGAAAGAACAAATCAACAAAAACATTCTGCAAAACACCTCTTTGACTGTGAAATAAGACACAGCATCATCCATGTGGTTTAGTGGGAGTTTTTATTATAATTATCAACATTATGGTTTCTACAAACGTAAGATCTGATCACCAATAACAAAAGGGTTGCACATCAGTGAGACCTCAGTTTCCACACAGAGAGAGAAGAAGGATGTCCAAAGAAATGTATCCTACAAGCTGAGGTATGCAGAGCAGCTTCTCCAGTCACCAATCAATCAACCAATCAATCAACCAATCAATCAATCAATCAATCAATCAATCAATCAGTCAATCAATCACACTGCGTTCACACAACACAAACACACACTTTGTAATGGGACATATCAACAATAACTAGGTCTTAAATAGAGTTTTAAACTGATCATTATTAAGAGTTTATCATTAAAAGTACATTTGGGTCGTGTTTGGTATTTTTCACATATTCTTCATAAAATACTGTATGTGAACATTAAAACATGCTCTCTTTGACTGCTGGTTTACAAATGTTAGGACGAATAATATCAGATTTATTATATGTTATCAGCTGATTTGGATTAACAGGGGGAAATATAATAAATAAATATTATAAGGTCTGCAACTGATAATTACAATGAACAGAATAGAAACACAACACATGTTTTTGTTTCTGATTTGCACGATCTTAAAGAAACATTTTTTACAGTAAACTAGTTTGAAATTGTTTTCCTCACAGCACAGAACTCTTGTCAATGTGTCTTTTCAGGTTTAAATTAGTCCTCTGAACTCCACAAACTCTTGTTGTTGTTAGCATTGTGGCTAACTGCTGCTAGCATAATGACACATCTCGCTCCAAACAGCTTTGAAAAAAAATTTAAAACACATCGTGGTGAACAGTTTGAGGCTCAGACTGCATTAGGTAAGTGAACAAAACATGTGACTGATGTAGGAAGTTTAATTTAGTAATTTTAATAATTTTTCCCTCGGGCAGAAGTCTGAAAAAAAAAGCAGAGGATTTGGACTCGACTTTGACTTGTGGGGTTCTGACTTGGGACTTGACTTAATCCCATCTCTGTGGTCGTGTAATAAAAAGCAACAAACTTTTTCTATTTGAGGCTACAGTCCATCTGGACCAGAACCTCACGCCTCTGCTGTTGGACTTATGAACACTTTATAAACATGTTATTCTTTATTTCTTCAATGTTATATGTTGAACATTAGCATATCAAGTTCTTTTGTCAACTGACATTGGCACTGTCTTTTCTGATTCTGTTTCTAATATTCTACTGTGTGTACAAGGTGCTATAATAAATTTAGCTTCTTTTAAGCAGTTTTTACAGCTTTTAGAAGCAAGAACATTCAATCAAAATCAAAGTACTAATAACAACAATAACAAGCCAACTTTCTGGATTTTAAATAACTAAAGGGACTTTATTACATGTAGACTGAACACTGCAAACTTATTTTCACCTCATTAGATACAATAACAAGAAATCTGCACAATGGGTACGTTTTTTTTTTTTTGCCTAAACAATTGGATACAGTGCTTTAAAAATTGTTAGAGAGCATGACTATTGTATAGGTGTTTCTTGCCACAATAAAAGGACCCCCTGAAAGGTTCAGTTTAAGCAACGTTTAATAAAATGGTGTTCAATGTCCACTAGAGGTGATGCTGTGCACCGAAGGTAATCATCATCTCTAAAGGCCTTTTTTGTGTTGTGTTTATATTTTTGTTCTATTGATCCTATTAAAAACAGCTCAAAGTTTCTAGATGCAGATTTTAGATAAAGAATATTTACAACTAAAGCATAAAAAAATCAGACATATTTGTTTATTATTTATTATCTCATCATTATCTCTTATGTAAAAGGAAGATTCTTACCATGAACCACCAGGGATTGAAATCAAAGCGAGTAAGTGACATTTTGGATGTGACTGAGCACAAATGTGGCCATGGCTTGAGGAGATTTCTGTATTTACATTATGGCTTATGGAGTTTACCGGCGACATGCTGCTTCCTCACACAAACATGTAAGAACAGCATCAGCTTTTTTAATCCATTTCATTTCATTTCATTTTTTCCATTACAGTTTAAAGATGCACAAAGTTTCTGGTGAGAGTGAACCATCTGCTTGTTTCCATGGAGATGTTACTGGTTTGTCAGGAATATTCTACAGACTCAGATATCAGAGCCTTGGCCTCTGGGACGAAAAAAGCACAACACACTAAGACAAAACTTTGGTTTGAACAAAGTTTTGTCTCAGTGTGTTTCATGAACACTGCTGTATTTTGTGGAACAATATAAAGCTAAACTCTTTGTCATTGTTGCTGGCCAATGGCCAATCCAGAACTGAACCAGAATTAAATAACTGGCTTCTTACCAGTCTGGCCTATTTTTGCCAAAACACCTGACTAAAATCAGAGCACACACAGCCAGTGGTTTCAAACTGGTCAGAGGCCAAAAGCCAAACTTTTCAGCTGTCATCCTTGAAGAGCCACACTATGAGTCGGCCTACAGCCACCAAAAGGGGGTGAAATAAATTGTTATTGAATCACATTTAGACACAGACACCTAAAAATATTCTTCAATAAAACATGATTTTGATGTAACTCTGGGGGGTCTGGGGGCCTACCCCATAATTTAACAACATTTGGTGCAATTTCCAGCATTTTGGTGTTTTAGAGGTGATCCTCTTAATATGTGATGTCATTTTGCTACAGTTAAAAAGTCAAGAGTCAGTCTATCTTTTCTTGGTAAATATGAGTCAGATTTGCACAAAATAAGGATCAATATGAAGTTCCAGTTTCATAGAATATCACCAGCAAATCAAAATGCTTCTCAAAGAAAAGATCTGTCTGTTAAATAGCAGAGCTCTGCCCCTGGGCCAGACTCGTTGTGAACGTGAGGCTTCGATTGTAGTCTCTGATTCTTATTGACTCTAATCATAAGTGAGAACAAGCTCCGCACAGAAGAAAAACTGAATCAAATTTCCCAAATTGTCTTTAATAACTCTTCAAAGTAGTAACACAGATGTTTGCAGCTTAAGCCTGAATGACACAAGTTTGGGCCGATTTGGAGCTTTGACAAGTCTTCAAAAGCTGAAGATAATTCAAGTCAAAATTTGAGGGATTATGATTTTACCGCTGGTCTTATGTGGAGTAGCTCTGTTCTATAGTGGGGTATACTGTATTTACACTAACGTCTATTATTTTACTCAAATAGTATAATATATATTATAGTAATAATGAAGAGTAGAGATAATATTTATACATTTTGACAGCAATTTTATGTGTTTTAGACTTTGTTTGTCCAAACAATTACAAAAAATGACTCATGTTTTGTAATCTTTTCAGTTACAGCTCATATCTGTGGAAAAACTCACTTTATCAGGGTAATTTTGAGCTAAAATATTCAGTAAATGCCAAATAGATTATATAACGTGGAAATTCCCAAAGCAGCATGGCAAACCCTTCACCAGAATAGTTCCTCTGTGCAACAACCTACAACTTGCCAAACTTGTCATATTCACAATGAAATGGTTTTATCACTGTTAAATACTAACTTTTCAAATATTTATGAAAAACAGGGACGTCACAAAACTTTGATTAGATTTACTATTACCAAAATGTCACAATGTAGTCATTTACATTTTTAATTCCTTTGGTGAATGTCGCCCAACGAGAAAAGCTCAAATTTAGTTTTTCATTTAAATTATAGGACTTAAAAATGAACATGTAAAAGACAGAAAAAACACAGTCCACTGAAATAAATTAGGTTTGTTTCCGTAAAATTGACGCACAACTGAACACATTTACACACATACACGCCATGACATCATCAGTCAGCGCTGTGACATCATCAACAATGGCCTATGACATCATCAACATGCGGCGGTTCTTCTTTTCTCGATAATTGATTGCATCAGCTCTTTTTAGTTCTGGACAATACAGAGAAAATTATTTTATACTATCATTATATTATTTTAATTATTCCACTAGAAAGATTTAATATACTCAAAAATCTCAGGAATATACATTAAAACCCACAGATTAAAAAATAATGTTTGAGTAACAGAGAAGTGGTTGTTTTTGGGAGGAGTCTTTACATGATGCAAAAGTATGAACACAAATGAGACAAACCAACACGTGAGCCTCAGTTTCCACCAGTGAACAGCAAATATTCAGAATATTATCAAACAACAGTTACTTAAGAATGGAAGAACTCATGTAGATCGAGAGGATTTAAGGAACAAACTTTAAAGAAGACCAACTGCGCAGTAAAATAATAAAAATTCTATTATACAAGTTCACCTCCTTTTTAATTTAATGATTCAGACGTGGATTTTGTTTTAACCAAAAACTGCTTTAATTGTACCTTGAATCTTAACTTGCCATTTCAGGAAGAATATTCCAGACCTGTGTTGCACTTCGAAGTGTGTGGAGCTAAAACTGCAAAGTCGAAGACTGCAGTTTCATGAACCGCACTAACGCTCACAAGAACACAGAGCTTCATTCAACAAAATTAATTAATTTTAAGAGCTGATTCATGCAGACTTTAGTCATTTTTACATGTAAGTTTTGCAGTATATTCACATTTTTTGGCTTGTGTGACTCCAGAGCGACTTATAGTATATACAGTAATTGTTTTAATTTAGCTACTTTTAGTCATTCAGAAGTGATTCGTGCATCTTTGTTTTTAGGGATGCATTGATCTAGCAGGCAGCTTTTCAGAAATTGATATTTTGACAAATTAATGTTATCAACCAATATTAGTGTAAGACATGTACGAGGCTTTGTTTTCCTCATAACACATTTAGTACCAGTGAGACTGTGTTCTACAACTGTTATTTACTCTGATTGTAACAACTGAACACCTTTGTGTGAAAAGCATTTCAAACATGGATAGATACAGTCGGCATCAGAAGCCAGGCTCACTAACGAACCTCTGTGAGGGAAATATGACATGAACAACAGCTTTATCGCTCACTGCTCAACAACTACAACAACAAATGTGCACTATTGTGTCAATCGTGAAGATAACTTCTATTGAAACTTCGCTCTGACTCGACTTGAATTAGTTGTGCTAAAAATACACTTTATTCATTTTACATGTTGGAAACTGTATCTGTCACAACAGCCATGACTAATTTTGTCAAATTAAAAGCCCAGCTGATATTGACTGAATCAGTAATATGATATCAATATCCAATCCAACAAATCTTTATGGATGTGCACTGATATCTGTCCCAGTGTTGGCATCAGCGCATCATTAATAATGGTATTCACCGGTGGACAAAAGTATTGTTCCAAAGAACTGATAGAAAACTTACTGTTATTATATTTTCTATGGTTATGGTTATGATTTGCAGAAAGTGTGCTTCCACTGGGTAAGGGAAAGTGAAAAAACAATCCCTTTTTGTAAATACATGTACTGTAAGTCAGATTATCCAATGCTAACTCAGTAGGTCTTCTTTAAAATGCACTTATCAAAATTTAATGTTGATGCTTAGTAACTGATAAAGTGTCTAAATGACGTGTTGTTGCTACCTTGGGTTTGAAAATCTAAAAAACACATAATAAATGCTAGCTCTAACCTGGTGGAAATGAGGTGACATATTATCTCATTTCAAACAAAGCCCTGATTACGTTTATCCATCAGTAAAGTCCAGCCTGAACAGCCGAAAGGTCCGACTCACAGCCCAACACGTGGAAGAATGGCACAATAAATAGTAAATCAATAAATTATCTTGTTCATAAGTTTCGAACGCCACAAAAGTCCCTTCAGTCTTGGAGGTTACAAAAACACTGTAGCGGTCGAGCGTCCGTGGTTATTTTCTTGTCTCACTTTTATAACAAAGAGAAGAAAATCAAGTTTACACAAAAGCATGCCTCCGACAGTGACGCACAGTACAAATGTATGAAGCCGTACAGAGCACAGAGACAGTTATTTAGCCCTTGGAGTGAAGAGTCCATGGCCCCGCCCCCTATGCCCCCCCTCCCCCAGCGTCTGGTCCAGGTGAGCAGCTCATGTGGGTCGTAGAAGACACATCTGGACCTGTGAAAAGTCCTGGGCCAATCGTGGAGCCGTGAATCAGTGAGGTGATTCTTCTACTTGAGAGACACAGCACAATGTTCTAAAGATTTACACCACTGTACAAAGGCTTTACTACAGCGCCATGGCAGCAGTTCACTTCTCCAACCAAGCCCCAAAGGCATTTCAACATGTTTTGGCAGAGAATGAGTAATCTTTGTGATAGTCCAAATGGACCCATCAAACTAGCTGGCTAAATATAAAGGATTATACACAGCTCTACAGGCTCAGGTAGGGAGATTCTTCAGAGATTCATTTCATAGAAAAGCTTCATTTGAAAGAAAAAGAATGAAGCCGTCTGTCTCTGCAGAGTTCATTAGAGCTCTGAGGACAGAGGACAGGACACCAATCAAAGACAAATCCAACAAAGCAGGTTCCAATAACAAAGTCACAGCGGAGAGCCAGCGGCTGAAGCCACTGTTTTTTTGCTTTTTTAAATGGACATTTCTGTCTTCCCTTTACAAAGAATGGCTCATATTCTGTTTCCAATATACAGAGTGACAAAGCTTTAGGCGTCAGAAGGATTAAAGGTGTTTCACCACTTTTGTTTAGGGGAAAGGTCTGGGAGCAGCTCTGAGGCTGCACAGTGAGGTTCAGACCCTTTTGTGTACTGCCTACATTTCCCATGATGCCGCGGGCTCACACAGTGACCTCGTTCTTACTGCCAGTCCGCAGCCCCTGCCCCCCTCCGCCTCCCGGGATGAAGTGCAGCTGCTCGATGGTGTTCTGCCTCTTGTTAGCGAAGGCCATGCGGCGGGCGTTAGGGTGGCCCCCGGTGCCCGTCCCGCCGTAGGGGTCCCAGTGCGAGGGCGCGCTGGAGCCGCGCTCGTGCTCGTGGCCCGAGGTGGGGTGGGAGTTCATCTTGATCATGTGGTGACGGTCCATGGAGGGCGTCACGCAGATGTTCTGTTGAGACTGAGCCTTCTGATGGTGGGACAGGCGGCCCATGGTGGGCACCATCCCCGAGCGGTCTGGTCCCATCACACCCATGGACATGAGGCGGTCCTCCAGACGGTCTGGGGACACCAGGAGCCGCTCATGGGACCTACAGGAAGACATGTGTTATAGGAAAGATGTCCTGATGCTCTGTGGATTAAGTCTGTCAAAGGACATTGGACCAACACCATGTAAATAATACAAATATAGGGAGTTTTCTGCAAATGTTGCTTATATGCTTATTGTTTTGTCAAATAGATTATGTGTGATTAAAGCTCTTACCTGCGCAGCGTCTGTGAGTTGGAGCTGCGGCTGGAACTCATCATGGCTTTATAATACTGGTGCTGCTGGTTCTTGGACAGGCGGGACAGAGTGTTGCCCTCCCCCAGAGCCAGCAGCTGGTCCTGGGAGCGCACACGCCTGGGCGGCCTGTCGAAGGTGGAGCTGGTGTACTGGCTCTGGGAGGGTAGAGGATAAGGGTTTGGGGTGGAGGCCGGGATGTGGAGCCGCGGTCTGGAGCCGTGCAGAGGCAGAGTGCCCCTGGAGCCCAGCGTGTAGTCCCCTCCCCAGGGCAGGTGGTGCTGGGACGAGTGGAAGGACGGAGGGGCATTGTTCGGCCGGCGCTTGGACGTGTAGTAACTGGAATATTCATCAAACTCTTTCTCTGTTGGAGACACAAATATAAATTGTTGCATTAAACTATAGATGCAATGTAAAACAGTAATCAAAACAAACATAGTAGTGAACACTTCACGTTAACAAAAATAATTATGAGATGTTTTTATCTGGGTTAGGATTAGTTTTAGATAATTGTTCTTTGTCCTTTTTCCCACATTAGTTTGTTCTAAAAGACTAATCTGACGTTCTGAGAAGTGACACATGAGCACACACAGACTGGAGCAGTGGAGAAAAACACATCAGCGACAAATATTAAATTTGTCCCGTTAACATGACATCAATCATTGACAAAACAGGAATCAATATATCAATAATTTTATCAAAGCCTGGACTCCCATGAGTCCTAAAATATATTTTATTTAATCTGGTAAATTTAAGATATAGAATATCTTGAGCAGTCATGTCCAAACTGCGGCCTGGGGGTCAAATGGCGCCTTTGAATATTTTTATTGGTCATTTACAGTCAAATTTGAAGAATTCTGCAATCAAAATTGAAATAAATATTCGGATGTTACATAAACTTAAATGAATGTGTGATGCCTGATTAAAAGTGTATTGGTTCA
This sequence comes from Mugilogobius chulae, assembly GCA_038363315.1. Lineage (NCBI taxonomy): Eukaryota > Metazoa > Chordata > Actinopteri > Gobiiformes > Gobiidae > Mugilogobius > Mugilogobius chulae. The sequence continues at coordinate 37,137,388 of CM076408.1, forward strand.
TAAGTCAAATGTAAAATGTTACTGCTAGGTTTCAACATACGGCCTCTTGAAAAAAGTGTGCAGAAGAAGCAGAGAGAGGTGTTCAATATCACGATTTTCAATTTCATCATGATTCCTTAAATCATATTGCCTTAATGACATGTCATTATTTTATTTTTTTATTTAGCTCCAGATAGATTTGTAGGTGAATTGTGATAAAACCCAAATCTATATCTATAATGATCTACAGGACGATTGTAATATACGTATATATATATTTTTTGTCCTATCGCCCAACCTTAGTGAGAACTACTGCAAATAATTAATGAACAATTCAAAAATTATTGTACCAACCATGGCACAAACACTTGATAAATCAATAGTCAATAATAGAAAATGTCTTATATATGAAATCATAAAGCTAAATATAAGTCTTAAAAGTTTTCCTTTTGACTTGAATAATGGTGCAAGAACCCTGTCATCATATCATATTAAAATATTGAGGAAATCAAATGAGAATGCACTAGCTGTTTGTCATTCTGTTGGATTAATCTGACGTTTAATGAGTGAAACACAAAGCAGCACATCACTGACAAATACAAGCTTCAAGTGCGTAGATGAGCTGAACTATTGAACACATTAAACACATGAGAGAAAGTGAAAATACGAGGATACGATTTGTCTCCTGATGCAGTCCGTTTTCAAAGGCCGTTTTGCATATGAAAGTGCGTGAGTCAGAGTCAGAGCCTCGGGGAGAAGTGTACTGAACATCAGAATAAGCTTCATTAAAAGTCCAATGTTTCTGCTGCTTCTCTTTCTCTTCAGAGCTAAAAAAAGGGTCGTCACATCAGCCAAGTTTGACTTAGTCTGACGTTAAACTGAGGCAGATTTAAGATGAAATATAATGTTTGCAGCATGAGACTTTGAAATCTTACAAGATAAAGCACGAGGGTCTAAACAAGCGAGGAAAATTATGTTTGCGACTTGTGTTTAAAACAGATGATTGCAATTTTCTAATTTGGATTTATTGACCTTTATTAAACCAGGAAATCCCATTGAGATTCAGAGTCTCTTTTTCAGGGAAGTTCTGTTTTTGTGGAAACCAGAGCACACAGAGGAAACCTACACAGACAAACTCCACCTGGGTCGCTTAGTTTGGTGTGATAGATAGATAAATATAAATATACAGTATATTTACCATAGTTTTACAACAGTGAAGTTGCAAATTAAGAATAAATTCATAAATACATGTTGAAAATGCAAAAATGCAAAGACATTTTACCAGTCTTACAGGAAGTCAGTGGACCTGTTTATAATTCTAAGTCATTTTAGATTTATTTTATATTTTACACCAAACAATATGTAAATTACTAATCAGCATCTATCATCATTTATTAGTAAACACTTTATTTATCAGTTGTAAAAAGTTTTCCAATCAGCGCATATTTTATAATGTATAATCTGCAGCAACTACATTTGAAAAAAAAAAACAAAAACAGTATGTTTTAGGTTTTAAATATACATGTATGTTAATATATACTGCACTAGTTAAGAATGTATAATTTAGCTGCATCGTTGTACAGACTGCACAGTTCAAAGGTTGTGGAAAAGTAGCAGCATACTGTCTACAAAGTACGGTATAAGACATAAGAGGTTATGCATGGACATTCTTGGCAATGAATGGCAAAACTACAAGCAAAATAATACAAAAAAAAAAGTGTTTTGTTAATGTGGCTAAAGTCTTGTTGTTTATCTGCTTTTCTACCACTGTTTATGTGTTGTTGTTTTTTTGTTTGTTTGTTTTTTACATGTCAGCTACAAACCCAGTATCAGCAGAGTTGTTGTGGGTCTTTTTCTGTTTTAACTGTATTTTGAGGGGTTTTTTTTGCCACTACGTTCTAACATTCAGAACTCTGTAATGCCATCTACAGAACCTCTTTATAGGTGAGTTTCAAGTTTATCTTTCTTTAAAACAACATTCATTTATTCATCTTAATTTCACCATATTTCCCACCTTAAATTTATTTAAGACTGGATTAGAAAAGCAACTTTATTTTTGCACATCGTCAATGGAAAGAATAGGGTAATAGACTAAATAAATATACTAATTCTGAATACTTATTTTTGATCCATGCAAAGAGCTCATGTCAAAAATACACCATGTTTGTTGCAAGTTTAATGGGAATAAATTAACCAAAACTATGAAAAGTAAATATGGAACAACTCAATAAACAGCTGGATCAATTTCTGTCACCCTGTAGTGTCAGAATATGCTCTAATAAACGGTATTTTCTGTATTTAGCCCTTTATATTCTGGATTGTTTACCATTAGGCCACCTGATTATTCTACTGAAGTGTGATGTCACGATCCTGAGCTCTATTAAAACACTACAAATTCATCTTTCTGGACAGTTTTGGTCAATAATGTAAATGTCTGCTCTTCCCGATACAGTATTATTACAGTGACGCACATCCAACACGCTGCACCACACGCAGCTTCTTTGACACGGGCCTAATTAATTCAACGTGACTTTATTTCCACTTCCAGCTCCAGTGTGGTGCGCGCCTGTTGCCATGGAAACAACACAAGCGACCAGGAAGCTCGAGCGCCGGCTTTTTCATGTCGTTTTTAATAAGCTTGTGATCTTCAAAACAACAACAGAACAATCAACTAAATGTAATTATTTTGTGTTTAATGTATAATTTATGTTTGATGTTTTCCTCTTCTTTTATACCTTCTACAGTGCAAGGCTTGGCAATGTTAAACCAATGGAGATTTTAAATAGCTGGACATTTTGACACTGACCAAGCAGTTAATTGGGTTGTTCCATGGTGTTTTGTTTTTGCTAATGTATTCCCAAGAAAGTACTGCAAACCTGACAAGGAACATGGTGGGTTTACTATTATTACCATGGTAACCTTAGATAAAGCTCAGGAGGGCATCAGTCAAATTTTAAGTTGACCTAATATTAAACCAATGGCTATTTTAAATAGCTAAACACTAAAAATATCATTAATCAAAGCATGACACGACAGAGTGATATGTAAATACACCAGTATTGACCCGGCACTTTATTGAGTTGTTCGATTTTGTATATATATATTTTTTATTGTTTTGGCTAACTTACTTCATTCTGCAAACCTGGATTTGCCATTGTTTCCATGGTAACCACTGTTTTTTTTTTTTAATGTACTGTGGTATTCCATCCCGAGCTCTATATTGAAAGTTTTCTTTATTGCAACATACATCAATATAGATTTATCTTACAATGTGAAACCTTATGAGATGTTCCTGATCAATGTTATTATTCTTCTATAAATAATAGCAGGGGTCTCAAACTCATGAAGATGATTAAATGTGGCTCCAAAATGATTTTGATAGTGATACTGATCAAATATATGGTTGAGATGTGTCTGGAAAAACCTCCAAAATGCACAAGAATACAACATTCACTTGTGTATAATGAAACTTGTGTTGTATTATGTTTTACAAAGTCTAATACCCTTTAAACAATAATGTGAAGAAAATCTCAAAGTCTGATCTAGAGATGATTACCCATGCTTTTATCTCATCACGTCTAGACTATTGCAACTCAATCTTGTCTCAAAGAGTCGGCTCTTCAAAGACTTCAGCTTGTGCAAAACTCAGCTGGAGGGATTTAAACATGTGTCACGCCTTTGTTATCGTCTCTTCACTGGCAGCAGGTGATTTGAAGCTTTGTGTTCTGACTTATCGAGCATCTCACGGTCAGGCTCCTGAATATATCAGTGATATGCTGTGTCTGTACACCTCCAGCCCCACTCTACCATCCTCTGACCAGAGACTTCTCATGGTCCCAAAGACACGCTTCAAAACTCGCAGGGATCTGTCCTTTCAGGCCCCTTGCCCTCCACCAGGCCCACACAGTGTCCTCTTTTAAGAAGCAGATGAAGATTATTATTAGGGGCTGGGTTGTTGCATAATTTTATTTTCTGCATTTTACCATGTTTCTTATTTTTCAATGGCATTTTGTGATTTTGACAATCAAAGATCCATTCACACAGTACGCAGACACTGAGTGGGTTAAGTGTTTTGCCCAAGGACACAACGACAGTCCACGCTTGTCGTCCCATTGTGGCATCTGGTGGTCTAGCGTAGTGATTCCCAAACAGGGGTGCATGGACCCCAGGGGGTAGGCGACCATTTGCCAGGGGGTACTTGGGATGAAGTAAGTAGAAGTATTGTAACGTGAAAAATGTTATTTGCAGCACATTTTACATGTTAAGAGGCAATTGTTTGAGATGGAATATATTAAAACAATAAAATGCAGTGGTTACACCTAAAAAAAACACATGACAAAGGGTGTACCGGGTGTGTGAGATCATGATTATTGGGTACTCTAGACGAAAAAGGTTAGGAACCACTGGTTTAGCGGTCTCTCATCCAAGTACTGACCAGGCTTGCTTTTAGCTTCTGATCTGAGATATGATGAGATCAGATTGTACTTGCTCCTCAGTACTGGAACTACCTTCAACAATCTTCCAACTTTACCTCCAAAAAACCAGATCTGTCCAGCCGATGTTGCTTGTCGTTGCAGAAATCCTTGTCCTGAAAGGTAACTTAATGTGACTAACAGCCTTGTCCATCTGCAAAGCAACTCCACAGAACTGCATAAACAAATTCCGACTTCCCCCTCTGCCTCGCTTTCTCCAAACAAACATTAAAACGCACTTCTGCTTTTCAATATAATCTGTATTCCCCACAGCACAAAAACCACAGCGCACTGGCGAACTGCGCTGACCTATGACGTAACCGCTGCACTCCTCCTCCTCCTCTGCACTGTATCCTGTCTGTTTTTGACTAAATTGAAATAATAATTATATTCCGGTACATCGCTGCTCTTAGCCTTTCTCCTCATTAGCCTTCCCGTGTATGCGTGCTGCTTATATTTGAGGACACACGGGTTCGGACAAAGACACGAGGGGGGCTGCTTTGGCCATTTGTTCCTCCGACCGAGAGAGCTCATTCCCTGCAGAAAAAGCCTAACCCAGTGCCCTTCCCCCCCAAAGAACAGCCTCCTTCACTCCACTGCCTTCTCCTGCCCGCTCTCCCTGCATCTTATCACTTCAAATATCTATTTTTTGTCGCCGTATCCTCGTCTGGCCTCTCGCTAAAGCCCCTGCTGCTCTTCTGGACAGACAGTCGCATTGTGGTTGTCAGTCCGGTCACGTTCCCCTGCTCCTTGTTTTATTAATGGGCTGCGCAGGAGGAGAGTTAGCATGCTGCGTATTTGGAAGGCTTTGTAAAAAAAAAAAAAAAAAGGATAAGAAAGAAACAGGTGAGGCTGGAGCAAAACTGGACTTTTGTCTCACTATGAGGACGATGTTTGGAACAATATGAAATGGTTTGGGAATAGCAATAGCAAAAGGCTGCAAAAAGAGCTAAGTTGAAGATACTGAAGTGAAATGCTTGAATCCATTCTCACCTTTGGTAGGACAAAGCCAAATTATGAATTGATTTATACATTGCAGCAGGAGACACATAATATATTTGGACCAATCAGGCTCTCCAACCAAAAAATCTGACCTCCTACCAATCTTCCAATCAGTAGAAAAAATATTTGTTCTTATTTACTGGTTTAGCTCTGTAGTCAGAGAGCTAAACCAGCTCCTAATACTGAGGACCTGAACCTCCCTCTCCTGGACTGAACCTTCTCTAGTGATGGGCTGGACGAGCTGAGGCACTGATACATGTGCCAGGAGCTGAGAACGAAGCCTCAGCCGAGCTGTTTCACCGAGCACATCACTTTAAGAAAAGTCACGTGACCAACGTAGTTACGTGTGATAATATGGTATCACACTGAATTAGGTGAGGCACCAGTTTTACACAAACCAGAAAGACACTGACAAGCATCAGAGGAGGCAGTACTTCACCAGCCCTCTTAATGTCTAAATAACTAAGACAAAATAAGAAGGTGATCTGTGGAAAAACACAGAAATTACAGTTTTTTACCCTCATATTGATTGATCTTGATTTTCAATTTGCTTTTTTATGAACATGAACACAAACAAAACTTAACATGTCCCATCTATTAGATTTCATTTGAAATGATATAACAATATTCTGCCTTAAAGTTTGACTTTTGCTCCAAACCACACATTTTTACTGACAAACGATTAAATTTCGATCGTTCAATTCAAACTCACAACCCAATAACTGATGATTTGATTTGACGTCTCAATCTTTTGTTCAATAGCCCAGCCCTAGAAGGAACTCATCTTGGACAAGTTTAGAATCTGTCTGCATGAAAGATATCTGTGTAGAGGTGAATACACACACACACAATAAAAATCTGTTTCATTCATTCATTTTTTTTTTTAATAAATACAATAAACCTGATTTGGTAAAAAATTCATGGATTGATGGATTCAATTCCAGTATTGGATCTGTGCGCCTCTAATTTGATTGAATAACATCAGATTTAATCTCAGACCATAAGAACAGTGTCTCCAACCAGATTAACACGAGTAACACTGTAAATTGAGTTCCATTACCCCCAGTCCTGCACAATCAGAATCTCTAATCTTCATTCAGACACATTCATTACTTTCTCCTCACAGCGGATCATGTGACTCGGCTGAGATGAGAAACTACTGACCAGCTGAAGCTCAGGTAATCAGATAATATTAGCGACTTTACATTGTCTTGTTTTACGTAAGATATTTCATTTATAATCCCAGGACAAGAGAGCTTTGCTAAAACAGTCTTCATATCTGTTTCATTCAGGCGTGTTGTGCCCGGTTACTTTCACGGTTCACTGTCTGACTCCTGCAGTGCATTCTGGTCAGTGGTGCGACCCCTTTGTACTAAACAGTGTGGACATTCAGATGCAGCAAACACTGAATGAAAGGTAAAGCTACATAAACTCTATGGGAGAGGCCAGGCGTTTGAGTTTAATTAATAGACTTTTAGTTAATTAGCGGTTAATACAGAAATGTCACGGGACTGTCGACTCACGGGACATTTAAATGATCAAACCTGACCTTCTTTCATCATTAAGTGCACTGCAAAAAAAAAGCCTGAAGATAATTTTAACCTCGCTCTGCCCGATGGATTTTCACCAAAATTTGTGATTTTAATCTAATCTAAAGAATCCACACCAGCAGTTAAAAACGGCCACACTGAGCCGGACCAATCACAGCCAAGCATTCAAGTTTGAGCAGAAGTGCACTTTTGGAATAAAACAAACGTGGCAGCACAGATGCCTAATTCAGCAGATCTAGAGACTATTTTGACTTTTAAGAAACGTGCATCGTTGGACGAGAAAGATGTTTGTATTCTTCTTTTGACTGTCTAACAAAAAATATGACTTCTTGGCTACTTTTGCCACGAGGGTAAGTAAATATTCCTTTGGCCAATTGCAAATAATTTGGCTCAAAGTAAGAAGTAATGTCTTCAAACAAGACCAAAACAAGAGAAATATTCCAAATTCATAAATATGCAGATCTGAGAGTGAAGCTAAACATAATAACACTTTTTTTGAGTTTAATCTGTGTTTAATGGCAGGCCTATTCAACTTAAGGACCAGGGGCAAAATTGGCCATCCAAAGATTTGATCTGTCCCTCAACCCGTCTTCTAAAAAATGCATTTCTTATTTTCAGGCCTCATTCTGGTGATGTACCTTACACCTGAGTTGGTGTCTTTTTAGTTTTGGTGTAATTCTGCTTTAGACCGGACCTGGTATTGGCCTCATGTTGGTTGGATCCTAGAAACGTACAATTTTAACTTGTCTTAAAATGTTTTTTTTTTTGCAGAGTGCCCCCATCTTAGCAGCAGACTGATTCTCCAGGACTCACCCAGCCTCTTGAGGGAGCTGTAGCGGCTGATTTCGGGTTTCATGGCAGCATCGTACGACGGAGGAAGCTGGGCCAGGTTGTGGAAGGAGTGAGAGAAGGAAGGATGGCCGCTGCTGTTGTGTCGCATGCTTCCTGTTCCCATGATGCCGCTGGGGCCCATGCCAGGACCCTTAGTGCTGCCCGACAACATGCCTGGGCCGGGGGGCAGCTGCGGGGTGTTGTTCATCCTCGGGCCACGCTCTAAAACCAACAAACACAACAGTTAGAGAGCAGGAAACGGACAGGAATTGACTCTCATCGCCATGGAGACGTTCTATGAATGCAAATCAATATATCTTGGCTTTTTCAGAGAGTTTTGATAAATGTGTAAAGATCAGCCACATTCAAAAACAGATAAATACAGAGACAGCGTCAGGCTGACAAACAGGCGGATCACAAGAAGCAAGAATATTGAGGAAAAGAGAATCTGTTTCTGTCGTTCAATCAAAAGTAAAGTGCATAAAGATGTATGAAAACAGTGATTGGGCCTGATAAATATTTAGCATTTATGGGTTCAATTTTCTAGTTGAAGTTGCCATTTTATGGGTTTTAGGTAACGTGTAACTGGTATTTTTGAAACCTTCAACTTGACAGAATGTACTGGATCGAGGGGTAATTGACAGTTCTTCTTGTTCATCAAATGTGATTTTACAACGGCAATCATCAAGTTGACCTGGGCGGCTAACCAGTGTATTAATAATCTACAGTATATTATTGTTACTGGTAAAGCTGAACAATATTCTGTTTTTAAAGATGTTCAGACAATTATTTAACATTTGATTAGCTGACAGATTAGCATTAGCCACAGTGTCTACATTCAGGTTTATCCATACATGGTGCACTTTCCCTTTCTAATTGAATGACTGAAACAGAGTGGTCTCTTCCACCATATTGGTGTTTCTGGAGATGCTCCTGTTCACATGGACACTGAGCCAAAGCACACTGATGGCTTCACACAGAGGATGCTGTCCTTATGTAAGACATAGCAGCAGCAGTGGGGGAGGGGCAGTGCTTTGCAACATGTAAACGCAGTTTTAGTTACATCATACATTTACATTTATACAGCACAGTGATACTCCTGAAACAGCAGACACACAGCGAGTTCAGCCTCACATGAAGGAGCACCCTAGGGAGTCATGAAGGGGCACCCCAGGGAACCATGTGGAGGCCTTAAGCAGAGCTCAGGACCATGCTGCCACAGTCACCAAACATCCTGTGTATTAGACTTGCATTAACACTAATGTATGTGATCAATAGTCAGAGGAGGCTACAGTCAATCATGTGTCTCTAATCAGTGATTTGTCACATTGGTTTATCAGGTTGCCTGAGTTCTAAAATCAACCTTCTCTGCTTTACTATCAGTAACTGTTGTTTTCAAACCTCTAATGTTTGTATTAATACTAATGTTTGTACGTAAAATGTTTTTCAGATTAGAAGTGAATGCAAGTTTGGTAAAGCCACCTACTGAGGTTTCACTTGAGTGGGAATGTCAAAATGATTTGCAGTCGTGATTATTCAGGTCATGCCCATTTAGAGGCAAAAAGTTTTTAAATGTACTCTTAATAAAAGTTATAATAAAACATGCACATACAGTGCATATCTGACTGTTCATGGTAACTTACAGCATAGATGTTTCTTCTCACAACAGTACAACAAAACATTGTAGTATTTCTAGTTTAAATTAAAAACCAAGATTTATCTTATATGATCACAGCTAACTTTTACTTGACTAAAACAAATCAGTGTCTAATAATATTTATCTTAACACTTGACCATGTTACATGAACTCATCCAGGAAACCTTAAATTTAGATGCGTTCAAGTGCCAATGATTATGAGAAGGTTTGCACTTTTACTGGGCATTGACCATTGACAGTGATTTTCTGTAAAGTCCAGTGATATCTTTGTGAAGCGTCGCCTATAGAGCACCACCTCACACACTAATGCCCTAATTGAAAAACACACAATAATCATATTAAAAACTTTTAAAACAGGCGCTAAATAAAGTCAGCTGTGTACATGCTGTGGCTTTGCTTTGTGTGTCTGGTGCGTTGTGTTTCTATCAGGACAGAGGGCTTGAGCTGAAGCTGGAGCTGCAGTACCGCGTGGGGGCAGCAGTGAGCACACACAGGACAGCCGTGCAGCGGGACAGACCACAGTGTCCCTCAACAACAAACATTTAAAAAGAGGAGAGGAAACATGTGCTGGGGTCAGTGTGGACAGAGCAGAGCTGAGTGAGGGACACATACAGGCATGGAGCTGTGGACAGTCTGAATCTGCTGTGAGGCTGACACAAGGCCCCAAACCAATCACCTTATGATCAACTCAAACTGTTATCAAACACTGAATGTGTGTGTGATCATGTAGGATGGGAGTGATGGTAGAGTTTTACAGTGGAGTGACATGTTTTCTGAGAGTTTGTCTGGGTTTTATTTATTTATGTACAGTGGGTCTTGCTCCATAAGGCAGCACAGTGAGAGAAATTTAAGCTCTCATAGCAAGAAGGTCCTGGAGCTGTGACAAAACTGAAATATCGCTTAATCTCAATAATCAATATTCAAATGTTAATAATCAGGTTTGACAGCCAATCCAATGGCAGTAACAGTTAGTAAGAGTTAATATTGTGCAGAAAAGCGGTCTAAAGTTTAATCATAGATTGTTGGTTTTATACAAAATAAAAACTAGAGTAAGCTTGACACAGCTAAGGCAGATCACTCATAATGAGCCATTGCCTTTGACAGGTTTATCCAAATAATGTTTACTCTTATGAGCTCAAATTGATCTTGGCAAAAGAAATGAGTTATAACAGAAACATGCCCTGCCCTTGTTGACGCTGAGTCTGATTTACTTCAGAGTCGTCAACATAAGTTTGATGAACAAAATATTCCCAATAAAAAAAAAAATAGCTCTACTCTTGACCCATTCAGAAGACAGAAGTGCAGTCACATGCAAATGCAGGCCAGTAAACAAACCCAGAACAATCTTGTTGCAAGGCGAGAGAGCTCACATTAACATAACACCTCTGAGCATTTGTCTGGTTTGATTTCTGACAAGATGTTATGAGGTTATTGTAGACAGAGGGAAGGTTGTACCTCTGACCACTTTTCCTGTTTAAATAACTCTTTCAAACTATCTCTCCTTCGTGTGTGAAAAGTTCTACCTAAATGTCTAAAGATTTACCAGAGTCAGGTGTCTGAGAAAGTAACTTTCTGGTTATTACCCATGATCCATAGCAAACCTTGTTTCTGATTGGTCAACAGCTTCTTATCTGCAATGTATGGGTCATTTCACACTCTGGCAACCCAAGTTCAACTGTGATTGTAATCACAGCTGAACTTGTAAACGGACCAAATTGTGATTTCACATTTGTTGTGTCAACAATTTTATTTGAATACAATTTCAAACTTGCTGAGATTTTCTGGGTCAACATCAGCATGGTAAATAGTCCAATTTTTATCCAATTAAGAGCACAAACATGATGTTGGCTGAACTGAAATGGGACTAATGCAGCAAAACATCTTGGATTGGCGTCCATTTCTAATGCCAGTGTCAGATTGGTGATATACGTGAATGCAGCAGTATGGTGCTGGTGGAAATTGGACAAATGAAACGCCATGAAGCAGTGAAGAAGGGCTGGTATTTGTCTTTAAGGACACTACAGCTGACATGGTCATAAGGTGATTGGTCTATTGAGGCCTGTGAACGTGTATTTTCTTTGACTGTTCTGTCAGTAACACAGGTGAATTCAGATGTCCGTGAGAGGGCGCTGGACCCGCCCCGTCTGAACCGCCTCCGCCCTGAGGCTTACCGATGGTGGCTGTGTGTTTGGGGCTGGAGGACGCCCCCTGCTGGTTAAAAGGGTGAGGCAAAGTCCCAGCTGCGAAAAGAGCAGAGCCGACAAACTGAAGCACACCACTCCTGACACAGAGCAAGAGTCTAGAGAAGGCTTTTGTTTGGAGAGACTCAAAGAGAGCGACAGAAAACAGAGCGAACAGAGAGAGAAAGAGAAAAGGCATTTTCACACTGTAGGGATAATTTTTCAGTTTCAGTCCCCAGTTTACATACGTTCACACAGAGCAGGAACTACGCGGGGCCACACTTTAATTGGCTCCTGCTTTGGGTAGGTTCTTTACCCCAGGAAATATTGTTGATGCAAGCACATTTACAACATTAACTTTGCTGGGAAACACAATCTGACACTTTGACAAAACTCTTTTATCCTTATCTCCATTCTTTTTTGCCAGGATAGCTACTTTTGTAAAGGGAAAACTGGCGGCGAGCTACTACTGTTAGCGATGACCAAACATTGAAGTTAGCTGTGACATAGTTAAGAGGCCTATACAAATGTACCCAATATCTATTTAGAAGTGAACACAATTAGGCATCAAAAGATACATTTACAGTAGAAATAGGCATTCAAGACAAAAAATAAAGCATAATTTGTATGTTTCTAAAATCCTTGGCGAGCTACTTGGAAGGCGATGGCGAACTACTAGTAGCTCCCAAGCTACAGGCTGAGACCCCTGATTTAGGCTGATTTATCTTAGGCTAACACCTAGCTAAACTGGAAGTCAAAAAAGTGAGTGGGGCAAAATAACATGAAATGTTAACGGCAGTAAGACCCACTTTCAGGAACTGCTGCCATGTGTGAACGCAGAAAGAGGGACTTGGTAGTTCCTCTGAATAAACAGAGTCTGGAGTAATGAGGGGACTTAGTTCTTGGTTCTTTCATGTGCGAAAAAGCCTCTAAGGACAGTAGACCCTCCAGGAAAAAATTACAAGATTTTAGTGTGCAATAATTATTTTGTATAAGTTGAGTTAATAAAAGCGCTTTATGATATTATAATATAACTGTCAAGGTTTATTCCTTCGGGTTTAGTAAATGAACTTGTTTTTCCTGGAGAGATGAAAAAAGAGAAGAATAAGAAGACAGAGGGAGCAAAGAAGAAAGCTGCAAAATCCATTTTATATTGTTATGTTGTCATAACAACAAGTGTAAAACCTGTTTTGCAACACACTCTCCGAAGAAAAGGTAGATTTACAACAAATTGTCAAAAACATACAATAAGCCTGTTTTCACAAAAGTTTTTGACATTTGAATGTACATCTATGTTTTTTCTGGAGACTGGGCTGTTAGTTTGATTTTCTGTCAGAATTAGGAAAAATAAGTAGATCGTTAAAGAATTACAAAAGGACCATCAGTGTGCATTCCAGTATTGTTAAGGATGAACTGTGTGAGATAAGATGCACAAATGTAACTTCTTTGATGAAAGGTCCACCACATCTTCAGTAGAGATGTTATCGCTTTGCTTGGACATTTACACTTTAATATGCCAGACTATGAACTAGGAGTGGGACGAGATCTTGTGGCTCTCACAAGATCAAATTGTCACTGGATTGTGTGCACACAAAGAACAATCTCACGAGATTTTTTCTCTGTTCATATTGGGAATGGTTGTGAAAAAGTTGCACTGCAAACATGATGTAGGTTTTAAATCTTACAACTTCCTCTCATAAATCCTTCGACAGATGGTTAACTTCGCCATGTATTATTTTTTGGTTGCAATTATGTCTTATAAACTTCTTTTACAAACAACAAAGTGAAACTGAAGTGGACCACCCAAGCAAAGCCAATCAGAGTGCAGCATTTAGCTCCTGATTAGAACTAAAATACTTCATTATTCAATTCAGACAGTACTCAGTGCTCTTTATTTTTTACAAAGTGCTGCATTTATCGTGTACTTTTTAGTGGACACAAAGTTTACTCATTTACATCTAAAAAGATTAGTTGCCCTAACATTAAGTTGGGTATCTTTGACCAGCAGCATAAAAAAAAGTCTTCCGAAACACACAGACTTCTGATAGAGACTGATCTAAACTCTGGCCCAGTTTTTATTTCATAGAATCAGTATCAGCAGAGTAAATTAAACCTAAGCTTAGAATTAACTGAAGACGAAAAAATATAGTGAGTACCAACGCTTCTAACATTATCTAAAACTGTTCCACGAAGAGATTTGTATTCCTAATTTATCTATCAATTCATAAACACTTTGTCACTCTAGATTAATTGAACGATTACTCAATATATTTCTAATAATTAGAAATAAATGTGTCATAAACATAATGAAATGTAAATCAAAAATGTATAAATAATAATCTTGTCTCGTTTCGATCTCATGGACCCAAACGTGTGGCGTGTTTGTTGTCTTATCCCATTTCTGCTCTGTAAACGTAGAATCTAAATTGTTACTATCAAAGAAGCAATTGGATGTCATTTTTTACATGCAAGTAGTTCCAGATCTATCCTCCAGTTCTTCCAAAACTCCAAACCTTAACCAAACACTGGAGTATTGTCTTGTTTGACTGACCGCTCGGCTCTGGCTCTTAAGTCTCAGAGGAATCGCTGGTAATTGTCGCCTTGTACAGTTTAGCTCTCAGACTCGCACTCACAACAAACACATCCCACCTCGGGCGCCAGGTCTGCTGCCAGGGTAAGCGTTGCCAGATAAGACGGGAGAATCTCAGCGGGCTATGTTTTCAAATTAAGCAGCACTTACACGGGATCTAATTATCATCCAGGTCTCTAGTGGTGGCTCTTTATTTAGGCCACACTCAATGTTTTTAAATGACTCAATGCAGTCACTGTTTTACTGAATGAAGGACTTCCTGCTTCATTTTTACTCTCAAGTCATGGATTATTTGTGTTTTTTTACAGCACATCTAACAGTCTTTGTTAACTAATAACTGAAAATTCAACTTAATGACATTTCTATGCTAATTTCTTTTTCAACAATAATAAAACATTTTACTCAAGACTGCAAAAGTGTTCATGCCCGCTTTCAAACATAATCATCTCACCATAATCGTCATCCAAATGTATGTGCTAGTTATGTGCCATGGAAGTATCATTGCATGGCACCGAAAAAGATTTTTTCTTTCCTGAATATTGTGACGTCAGAAACATGACAGCGTGATCAGTTCTGACTAGGGCTGGGTTTGGGATTCTCCGTTCAACTGAAGCGATGAGCAGGAGGATTTTATGGCGACATTCTTCAGCGTAAACATCCGACTGCGACGGGATCACATGGATTTATGAAGCTCAACATGCAGACTTTAGAGAGAAAGGCTCGTGCCAGAGATTGTATTTTTCTTGGAATATGATTTTTAACTCTGGACAAACTGTTTCTTCGTTTCTTCTGTTTAAGAAGGTAAGATGACACACTGCGCTTTGTTTGGAAGACTTGCGGTTTGTGAGCGCAGTCATATGCTCGTGCAAACTTTACGAAAAATAGCAAGTGACTTGTCTACTCAGAGCGCAGATCGCAGTCTGAAGCTCACACAGTTTGTTTGGGAAAAGTCATAAGTTATTGCTGTGACGTGGGGCGTACTTCGTGTCATTGTTGAATGTGCATTTGGCACAAAGACTACGTGGTGTTTCTGTTGTCTGCTTATTGACGCTGAAATTTAAAGGTAAGGAATCGAAGAATGGCATCGAAAGTGTGTCATGTTTTCGGTTACAGTATTTCTTGAACATTTTTGGTTCCTAGTCCTAGTTCTGACCAATGGTGAAAAGGATGGGGGTGGGGGGCAGAGGCAGAGAGAGGGGAGTGTAGATAGTACGGGTAGAGCGTTAAGCTAGTTTAAACATCGTCTAAGCATTTGGAGCAGTTTGAAGTGTCAAAAAATGCATTGACTCTCTATGGGAACATTTTTCTTGGGCCCAACTGCTGCAGTTCAGTGAGCGGCCACTGTTATAACTTGCACACGGGGGAAAAGGGCGGTGTCTACTCTGGCTCTAATATTACATCCATGTTGTGCGCGCACACAGCTGTACGTCAGTCAAACGCAATGTTGGCGTTACAGTTACTTACTGCGGTTGTCTGCAGCTTTGTAGTTATTGGTTGTATGTCCATTAGAAGAAGTGTTAGTGTTAGTGTTAGTGTTACTGTTAGTGTTACTGTTACTGTTACTGTTAGTGTTAGTGTTACTGTTAGTGTTACGGTTAGTGTTAGTGTTAGGCCTGTTGTGACTTACAGCAGTTGTCTTTGCCCTGCCGTACAGGGGTGTAGATCTTTTTGGTTGTGCGTCCATCAGAAGCAGCGTTAGCATTACTGAGCATTAGCGTTAGAGTGACTTACTGCGGTTGTCTTTGCTTTGCAGCACAGGGGTGTAGATGTTTTTGGCCGTGCGTCCATCAGAAGCCGTAGTACCCATGAGTGTGTTATTTCTTTCTCCCTGCTGCACCGGGCTCGACTGGTGACGCAGGATGTCCACCAGGGACCTGAACACGAGGCAAAACAAGCTTATCAATAAAACATAAGCTGCATTCACTACATTGTTGAATTCTATTATTGATGATGGCAAAGGACACACCAGTCTATGGACAATTCATGTTTTTGAAAGAAATATCCAGATGAAAAAAAAAACACACACTTGAATGTTAAATGTTTTGCTTATAGGCGTTTGCAATAAATCTTTGTCAATATGGTGAAAAGGGTCTGAGATTCATTTTTGGATTAGGCAACTGGTCAAAGGGCCGCACCACTTGTGTACAGTAAGTAACATACTTCATAACAATACTTAAATTGTATGGTGAGACTTTTTGAATACATTAGCAGCCAAATAAAGGTTGCAAATGAAAGGCATCAAAAGGCTATTGACAGCACACATCTGCTTTTGCTGCGGTTAGCTTAAGTTACATTAGTCAGAAACAAACATCAAATGTTGTAATGATTGCTCACAGTGCATATACATTCTGTACTGTGTTACGAAGTTTAGGTTCTGTAGAATTCAGTTTATTTACACTGCCATTTTATGTATTTGAGATCGCCCCGTGCCGCAAGACAGACAAGCTAACGCCTAACGTTAGCTACCTTACAGTGTTGCTACGTTTAATCCCAAAGACCGCAGAACTGTGGAAATTACCAGTATTTAGCCATAGTGATTTCATTAAATCCATATCAATTTATTTTTGCTATTTATTGCCCGCAATAAAGGTGTTTCTCCGAATAGGCCTACCTCTCTTACAAACATTGTTTTAACCAATATTTAAAATTGTTATAATTTAATTATTATGATTCATAAGTTTATTTGTAAAAAAAACAAAAACTACTTTTCCCTTTGCATATCTGCTCTCTTTTGGTTTCTACCTGTTTGATGTCTCTAATGCTCGCCTCATCCAATTGCGAGGAACGGCAGTCGGCGGCACGCTGTAGTTTCAGAAAATTCTCAAATTAGGGGAAAATCTCTGCACTACCAATGTCTTAATACCAGCCCAATAAAACCTGCGGAGCCAGATGTCCATCCGCAACATATTTTTCAAAATGGTACAATTGTGCAAAAATATTGCGAACCTGGCAACCATGCTTAGCAGAGTCAAACAGAAGTGCGCTACCAAGAGAGGTGGGAGTGCAAAAAAAGAATATGTCAATTTCAGATTAGTTATTTATATTCCTCAACTTTCTAAACTAGCTACATTGAGGTACAGTCACGGTCGTTAAGAATAAATCCCCTGTTAGATGTTCTGAATCTCACCTGGGCACGTTGTTGTCCCTGTTTCTTGGTCTTCGTGCGACTTTACTGAAGGCGATTCTCACTCCCACAGCCACCACCAGAGTGAACGAGATCACTCCACCGATCACATACGCCGTGCTGTTGAACCAAATACAAGCTTTAGGACTGCTGCTTATGCAAGTGAAACCTGGACATTTTAGATCATCTTGGCATCTAAAAACTTTTAACTTTCTTTGCATGCAGTTTTTCTATAATCCACAATGATCGCAAAATAAGTACACACAAAATATACTATATCATTGACACGCATTATTTGGTGATAACTACTAACGGTGGGCAATCGTTAGTAGTTATCATTGCAAAACGAGATTGATCCCTCACTTTGATCAATCTTGTTTTGCAATGAGTCTTCCAACTGATATACAGTAGGACTATCAATCTATTTGTATATAAAATATGAATACTCAAGGCTGCAAGGGTTTTGTGTGCCCCAAGCTAAATTTTGTTGTGGTTATTTGCGTCGTTAATTCTGCAGGCACATAAGTTCGTTGGTTCTTTCTGCTCGTAAGGCCATACGTCTTCTTCTGATGCAAAATAAATACTGGCTAATTGTTCCTATGTTTCTATTGTCCAAATTTTAAAAAACTCTGTACAATTAAAAGCAGTACTTATGCCCTGTGTTTCCCCGTATGTCCCTCTTTGTCCCATCACCTGCTGCTCTGTTGCTGGAGCGTCTCAAAGTCCGGGTCGGGGCTCTGTCCGGCCGCTGTGTGGCGGCGCCCTGCTGTTCAATCCACACTGGTGAGTTGTAGTTGGTGCAGGAGGCCTGGTCCAGTCGGTCTCTCTGGTGCTCACAGCAGAAACGATAATGACACGTCCCACAGCAGTAAATATAACTGCCCCTGGAGCAGTTAAAGGTGCTGTCAAAATGCCCCATCACGTCAAAGTAACCCCTGAGGAGGAGGAGAAGAGGAGGGAAAATATAATAAGTAAAAAGGAATTCAGATGATGTGGGATTGTAAATGACCAAAGAAGTGAAAACACAGCAATTAGACTCACTCTTGGTAATGTAATTAGGAATTGTGTATTCTGGAAACCGAGCAAACTGCAGGCAAAAGTTCTCAATATTGTTAGAATCTTAATACTGTACAATTTTATTCATGCTTATGTTCCCTAAAACAGTTTCTGACTCCTTGAAGCATAAATATTTGAATGGACTTTTTATGAAGATGAGGTGCTGTGACTTTAACAAATGAGAACAAGCTCTGCACAAAAGAAAAACATAATATAATTACCCCCTGAATTTTCTTTACTCCAAAAATATTATTTGGTCTTAGATTTTGTTTAAATTTCTTTGTCAGACAGAGAAGTGTCACTCGATGTTACTGTGACGTGTCTTGCTGGCTGATTTACAGTCTTTGGCGACATTTTTCTTCGGGGAAAGGACTCTAGCCCCATGGTTATGGATTTGGTTTGGGCCAGAGTCATTTGGACAGAGGACAACAAACACCAACGCCGGGTAAAAGAGGCAATTGAAAGTAAACGTGCCTCTGCAATGAGGGGGCAATGCCCCAGAATCACGTCTCATCTGCAGAATGTACTGACCTTTATATGATGTTCAGTATTGCACCCTAAACCACAGAAATAAATCCACTACAATCTCTAATAAATCCGTTTTGAAGCTTTGTCAAAATATTCCAAAGAATCTGAAGCATAAATCCACTTTCTGTGTCTCTTCTGTAGGTTTTAGATCCATGTTATTCATTCAGAATGTTTGCTAAGTTTAAAAGAATTCTGTGCTAAGTTTCTGGAACTTTACTGCACATGCTCAGTGTCACTTCTACTGTTTTTCTGTGTCAGTGTCACAGCGCCACACTCTGGTCAGTTTCAGGCTTTACACCGGCTTCAGGCTGGTTTACTGATTCGTGTGGATGCTCACAAATCAGACAGCTCCCTGTTTATGCAGATTGGTTTTAAAACTAAACTTGCTTTGTCTTAGTGTGGACAAGAGTTAGAGTCTGGTTCGACCCAGAATGGTTGATTTGACCTTTTTATCTTAAATATTTTCAGTAGCTTGATAGTTTGTTTCTATCAGATGGCAAACAAAAATAATTAATCAAAAAAATTGAAAAGGGTCCATGGAATACTAAATACAACAAACTAAAAACAATATTTTGCACAGGTATTAATACTGACAAAAATAATTTATTGATAAAAATTCGTCTTTTATTTGAGATCAAATTTTAAAATAAACAAAACAATTTTACATTTTCAGATTTGTCACAAAAATATTCCATCTCTAATGATTATTTGAGTCATTTCTGGAGATCAATCGGCTTTTGAGGTCTAATTTTTACCAAAAAACACGAAGCAGTC
Organism: Mugilogobius chulae; assembly: GCA_038363315.1. NCBI lineage: Eukaryota > Metazoa > Chordata > Actinopteri > Gobiiformes > Gobiidae > Mugilogobius > Mugilogobius chulae. The sequence goes on from CM076408.1 coordinate 37,157,131, forward strand.
ACTTCTGCTTTGCTGTCCTGGAGACTGGCAACAGTTCAACATTCTAGTCGTGCGTTTTCACATTTGTGCACGCTAAAACGAGTCAAAAACATAAACACAAATGTGCCGTCAGGGCCTGTGCGAGTGTCTGTGCGCTGAGGATGCATATGTACATGAGAGAGTGCTTTTGGCTGCAGCTGATGATCGCAGTATTGTTTCCATGAGAACGAGGGGCTCTTGTAGTCCAAGTGCTGACACCGACACAAACATCCCGAAGACCAAGAGCGTATCCAAGCAACAGCCAGACGCCTCTCACAAACAGTCAGTATCTCAGTTTAATCTCAGCAAACTCAGCAACCTCAGACCGGCAGAGCACGCAACATACTCCAAACTCATCATTAAAAATAGCTTATTGCAAAGGATTTATAAAACTACTAGTCTCAGGCACACCTATTGATCTGGTCCAGTGTCAAACAGTAGACTTATCAACAGTAGACTTATCAATATATTTTATCATTCATTCATTTCTACTGCTTGTTCTCGTTATGGGTTGCAGTTGACAGAAGCCCAATCCAGTGACTTTGGGGTTTAGGTAGAAGAATACTCTGGACCGTAGACAACTCATGGCAGGATTAACATATGCAGACAGATACAGACAATCTTTCACTCTCTCATTCATTTACTGACCTAAACACCTGGAGTACCTGGAGAGAACCCACGGTAACTAGGGACGGGACGATTCACTTAAGTCACAATCCAATTCAATTTTCCGATTTTGCAGGCATGATTTTTGATTTGGTTCTATTTTGTTAGTTTATCTATGTTAACATATGTTTGTTTTTACCTCAAAACACAAAATAAACCATAATACGTACATTACATTTAAAAGAAAGGACCAGATTTATCAAGCAGTTGCTCATGTGCAAAACAAGTTAGGGGGAGCAAAAACTTGAGATAATTGACATTTTTCTCTCACACAGTGACAAAAATGCAGAATTTGAGGTGTTACAGATTTGTTTTGTGTAAAATGTTAAAGACACAAGTTCCAATATTAAGCTGAGTGCAGAACACTCACAAAAAACACATTTTTTTCAGATAGCACCAGCAATTTAGCCACTGGCTTGATAAATCAGGCCTTTAGGGCTTAAAACTTTTAATGAACATTTGAACAGTAAACAGTTATATTTAGTGTCCTTATTTAGAGGTCCACCCATCTGTTGTTAACGCAACATAATAATGCACATTCAATCAGGTCAGGCACAAGTTCACGCTTTGTTTCTTCAGACATTGTGGCTATTATTGTATTATTATGTGTATTATTCAACTACCGAGTGTGTAAGTCAGTGGCTGCATCAGCAAAACTGATCGATTCCGGCCATTTGATTTAATTGCTGCATAGTTCGACAATTTTCAAAGTTTTCAGGCAATTTTTCATCCTTAACGGTAACACGAGAAGAACATACAAACTCCACCTAGACAGATAGTGAGATTGATTTGGTCTTACCCAGGATTCGAACCCCGAAACGCAGCTCCAACCCCAATATTGAAGATAAAGCAATATATATCGGCTGGTCGATAACTACATTTTTTAGATATCTGCCATAATGGCTTTCTGCTTCAGTATCTGACAAAGCAGTGGTTTGTGCTTTTCCTTTGTGGTGCAGTCGCTCTCACAATGATCAGCTGAGTCTGAGTAGGTTTGGAGAGAAACAATAATACTTGTCTCTCTTCATTCCTAATTCTGCAGTTTTTATTTTATCATAAACATGTCTTTAAGTTTTATGACTTTAGCTGCAGCACAAGCTTTAATAAGTGCTTGTTTGTTTGTGAATACAAACAATAAGAATGTCTTTCATGACGCTATGAAATGAGTGTTTCCTAGGACAAAATACAATCGAGCGTCATTACTTTGTGTGAAAGAGATGCACATGTGTCATGGTGAATAATAGTTTAGGTTGAAGGTTTTTTGGTTACCATCTCACCTCAGCTATGCTTTCAAAACTGAAATAAGAAAATCAGCCTCAGAAATCGATCGTTGATATCGGCATTGGCTGACAAAATTTTTACATATCATCGACCAAAGAAAAACAGAAAAACACATTTCTGTCGATCTCTCCCCAATACGTTAATACTTTTGCTTTCAAAATGCACATTTATAGGCAAAAAAGTAAATAGATGTAGGCATCGCATTTGGTGTGGTGTCACAGAGAACTGTCAGAGATCTAGAAAAGTTTGTGAAATGATGTGCCAGACTACACATTACACTGCAGTCATGTGACCCATGCAATCTCACAGCTTTCATGCTTGGAGTCACACACAAAACGCACACACAGAAATGTTACAATACTGTGAGGTGCACAGTCACAAGAATAACTCGATGCTTGTGTTTCACTTGCGCGCTTCCTAAGCGTTAATAAAAGCACCAATAGAGCCACAGATTATTGATCCAATGAACTGTTAAGGCACAGCTGCTTCACTGTTTGATTACAGGGCTTGGTACTCACCCCTACTAATTATGTCCACAAGATTTTCTATTAGAAACAGGACCAGTCAGTGCGTTTACATGATCAGGGAAATCAGACTAGGCTAAAAAAACGGAGTTTATTTGTTTTTCCCCTCAAAACGGTTGGACCAGTTTATTAGTTTGTTTATTAGCAAGAGAAAACAGGGCTTTTCTGAGCACTCGGTCATCAACTGCAGGACAATACAAGATTACTTAAATGACAGAAAGTTATAACAAGGTTATAACTTAGAAAAACAGATTTTAAACAATAGGTCTCCTTTAATTTCAGTGTTAGAATGTGGAGTGAGCAGTGGTTGTGAGCTCCGTTACATGTGTCCAGCTGCAGACCGATTGTCTGTTTACATGATGTCTGAAATCAGACTACAATGAGCCCGGACCAAAAGTGCCAATTGGTTTTCCGAAGAAAGAAAAAAAAAAAACAATTGGAGAACTGGTTTAAATGGCTAGTTATCTGGCTGCATTTGACCAAAATCATGATAACTGGGAACATTGCATCTGCGCAGACAGCTTTAAACAGTGTTTCTTGTGGACGTCCCAAATCTAAGTCCAACACACAGGCCCATGAGGCACTGCTTCATCCAGAGTCAAATCCACCACAGCGTGAAGGACAACCAGCCGGACTGGGAACTGAACTTTTACAGTAACTAATGTCGAGCCAAAAGAGAAAACTGCATCAAACAGAGCAGTAGTGAATCCCACTAGGACAAATTCCCCAAACAGCAAATTTTCACATCGCTCACAATTTGATATTTATTAGGTTATGTAGGACTGGGTACAAAAAATGTAATTGTGAACTCATCTATGTGATAATCTGCTTTTTCTAAAAATATTTTGGTCATATTGTGATTTACATTTCTCTATTTAACGCAACTGTTTGTTCAAATTCACGCTACTGTTTTCCACCTGTTTCTCTCATTAACAATACTTTTGAGCTGGATTTAACCAATTACAATAAAGTGCAACATTTCTGATAAACATTGACATTGAAGTTGTGATCTGCCTCCAAGAAAATTGTGAAAATGCCAAAGACAGTAGATAGCTGTCATGGGCATGATGAGCAACGCTGGTTAAAAGAACCTAATTTTCTTATCTTTATATACAGATTTTGGCAAAAACAGTACATTTTCTGACACTGACCTGCACACATCCACGTCCACCAGCTGCCTCGGGGGCGGGGCAACTTGAGCGGCCCCTAGTGGTGGTTTGAGTGCGTCTGCAGCGGTCATGTTCCTCGGGAGCATGGTTTGTGGGAGAGGCTTCGGAGGCAGCTCGGCCACCGGGGGCAAGTCGTCTCCATCCTCCACCTCGGCTTTTTTAGGAGCGACTTTAGGCCCGGCCGGAGGAGAGAGCGGCGGAGACTTTTGACCGGTGAGAAGGAACAGTGTGGAGCTCAGTTTACTGTTAGACGCCTGAGAAGAAGAAAGACAGACAATAATGATTACAGTACAGTTCATACAAGTAAATACCCAAAACTTAGTTAAAAGTTCAGAGTCTAACTACTTCCTCTCTTTCTCTAGTTCTTCAGCACATGGTTTACATCCAAATGAATTCATTTTTGGCAGTATCCACAGCTTAAGGATCATAGCAAAGTGAAACTGAATAGAATCATCCAAGCACAGCCAATCAGAATGCTGCTTGTTGTTGATTAAAACCAAAATACTTTATTATGCTACTTAAACAGTACATAGCAATCAGATTTCTTCACAAAGTGCTGCATTTATTCTATGATTTTTAGAGAAAAAGACAAAGTTTATTCATTTACAACTAAAAAGTTTGGTACCCCACCTTTAACTTGTTAGAAAAGGGTTAATAGTGCTATGTACCTGTTATTTATTGTGCAAGCAACAGCTTTCAAAACTTATGAGGCGTTCTAGATGAAAACCAGTCTTAATACATTCAGATAAAGGCACAAAATTTAAGCTGAACTGATATCATGGGACCGATACTCGATCCAGCTAAATTTCATTGATAAGCACCAATAATCGGTCCCAGAATAGGATCAGTGCGTCACTAGTCAAATATCAAACTCATGTTAGTCCTGATGTGGAGTTAGTTTGGTTGTCCCTTCACTCTTCTTTAGTTCAGATTAAGTTTCATTTAAGATTACATACTCAGTGCTCAGTTTGTCAAAACCTTGGCATTTACACTTTTTGTCAAAGAACAGTTCTAAAATACGAAACAAGACTTTGTTTAATACATTTCACTCTAACACTGTGATGAATTGATAATATTATATAGCACATTACACATACAGATGTCTTCTAAAGTGCTTCACACAGAACAACCCCCCAGCCCCCACGCCTTAACCTCAACAACCAAGCATTCCCTATCATGTTATTGGTTCGTAGGGAAATCGAAGTGCCGAAGTGAGGAAAGTCACCCAGACACAGAAAGGCCGAGCAGTGCAGAAGTCCAACCTGCAACCGTCTTTCTGTGAGGCAACAGTGCTAACCACTCTGCCACTGTGATCAGTACTGTACGTACTTTAATTAGATTTATATATGGCTAAAATCTTCTCAAATTGTGCACTAATATTTTGGCCGCTTACTCAATTAATCGGTCAATTAATTTACATTATACGGTTTGTACTGAACAGCAACAAAAAGAACTGAATTAGCCAAATATCTGGAACCAAAATACTGGTCTAATTTGCTGTTTATATATGAATACAGTGTTTTTTTCCCCTAATTTTTGCATATATGTGAACAGTTTGGGGTTAAAATAAATGGTTATAACTAACAGATACTTTTTAATTTCAGAGGTTTTGCCTGTGCCCCTTTTGTAGTCAAATAATCGGTCGATGGGCCATGTCTTTAGTTGACCAAGAAATTCTTTATTTCTTCTATTCTCAACTGTCACCTTTCTGATGGTTTAGATTTGTAATGTGTTTGTAATGTGTCCTTATGTTGCACTTGGAATCTGACTTTCTTAAGTAATCATAAGTAAATAAAAACACGTGGGCTGGGATACGTGGTAGGTGAAAACAGAAATACAAGATGATTCAAACCAGCACAAATCAATCCAAATGTAACTTTGAATAAGTTAATGTTGAGAGAAAATTGTTATAACATGGTCAAAAACTCAGATGATCCCCTTTAAATTAGGTTATTTTTGAATATAAAAAGATTATTTTAGAACTTATGACCCTGGACAAATCATCATCACAATATCATTACAAGCTTTCATGCACTGAATATCTAACCCCAAATTTCCTCCAGCATTACTTACGCCCTTTTGATTCTCAGCAGTGCGGCGCTCGGTGGAGAGGGTTACCGTGGAAACCGCCAGGCAGGACGACATCAAGAGGGACAAGCAGAGCATCCCTAATGTGGCCTCCATGTTTTATTATTAATATATTGTTTTATATATCACAAACAAGAGTCTTTGTCCAAGTGGTAAAAATATCTCCTTATGAAAAAATCCGGTCAGTGGATAAAATCTTCGCAATACAAAGGTGCAAAGGGTTCAGCAGAATCTGGCAAAAAATGTCTTTTCGATGCGGCGTCTCAGTTCGACTGTAAACTCCTTCCTTAGCAGCTTCGGAAACAGTGAGGTCGTTTTATTTAGGCCTTAAGGAAACCGCCTGCGTGTGAATAAAGGGTTCTGTGAGTGTATGTTATCGTTTATAATGTATTATAATTTGTTTTGGCACGCTTGAATTGTCAGTCTACTGGCCAAAGTCGTCACCTCGGGCAGTGAATATCGAATCTACTGTAAACAGATGAAGTTAGCTAAGTGTAAACTCATCTCCCATTCCCTACAAAGAGGTTTTTCCGAGTTGTCTATGGCACACGAGTTAGGATTTATGCATGAAACGGCAAAATGGGATCACGTTGTAAACATTTGGATGTAAACTTCGAGTTCTAGTGAATGTCTTGATGCCGATTTATGGCACTTTGTAATAATTTTAAGTTTTTTTTTCTCTCTCTCAGTTAACTGTAATTGTAAACAGCACTGGCAGGTTCAAAATGGCAGCCTTGTTGAGTAAACAAGCTAACAGGAAGTACGTTTACAATTTGGCACAAGCTTAAACTCCACCAAATGAATAAAGGTCAGTATGCTGGCTGCAGTTTTGCTAAATGTAAGTAGCGACGGTGGAATAAGTCAAGCTATCTAAATAAAACGCAAAAAAGGCAGTCGCAAATCGCACTAAAAAGCTATGAAAATCTGCAGCTGTAGCTTCTCTTTCTAGGTGCGTTCAATGCCCTTACGCGAGTGTCTTTGCTCTGAGTTTAGCTTGGCCCAACAAAACAAAACGAAACTAGGTTTGGGCCCTATCCTGGCAGGGCAGCGCGGTTCTACCCACAAGGAACGCATGAAATATCAGGATTCATCCGTCAACGCAAAGCAAGACACGACAACGATACGGAAAGTCAAACGACCGCCTTGACTTTACATGAAACTAGACTCTTCCAACTCAAATTTCAAATAGTCCTTTTCTCAGTTTTTCTACATCGACTCCCTGAATGTGTAGTGCACCGATGTTCAAAAAAGATCACTTTGTTTGGCGCTTCTGAAAAGTATGGCTGGTGTTAGGTATGGCTTTCGGTTGATGACTTAGCTCGGCCCACATTTAGCTTGAAATTGCATGTTTGTAGTAACAAATTCAAAGGAAGAATTAGGTTAAAGAAGAGGTCAGCGGTGTCAGATAAAGGGGGGTTTTCTGCTTGTTCGTTGTGGCGTAAAAGTTAGCCATGGAAGAAACAAAACACGACTGGAAGAGAAACTAGGAGAAGGAGGTTTTTCACAGCGCAAAGATCCGGAGAGTTAGCGATTAGCCTAGCCTTCATTTGTACTTAACAGCGAGCATTAGCAGAGGCTGGTAGTTTAGTCTGGAGAGTTAACGTGTAGCTTTAGTGTTTAGTCTAAGCATTTATCCTTAGCGGTTAGCATTAGCAGCGGCAAAGGAGAGCAGCTAGTAGGCTAGACTCTAAATAGGTTTTGAAATGTCTGTAAAGCACTTTGAACCAATAATGCACTGGTTGTTTCTCCACGGTTAGCATCAAAGTTAGCAGCTACGCAAACACTAACAAGAAGACAATAGATATAAATGTATACGCTTTCCAAAATGTATGAGTTTTTGTGAATAAAGTTATGCTGTTTTGAGTTAAAATAGGAAGTAATGTGTAGTTTAAGTAGTCGCTAAAGCTAAAAAATGTGTAGTGATGGTTGTATAAAAGATTTTTTGCTTCTGTCTTTGACACAGTTGGTTTGGCACGTGGTTTTTGGTCAGAAAAAGGAGTTTCAGGAGGATTCAAGTCTTTTAGAAAAAAGGAGGTGAAAATGAGAAGCCACAGTTTGTAGTCCAACAGAAAAATCCAGGAAGTTCAACCAGGCGAGATCCAGCTTCAGTCTTCAGTTTGCTCAGTACGGAACTGGGTTCACACTGAAAAAACAAAGCAGAAAAGGACAGTTTTAGACAATATGTTCAAATCTATAATGACAATGGTGAATTTAAAGTTTTTCTTTGGATTAGAATTTTAGTCCTATTCTAGTCCTGTAGTATGTCCAGCAAGTTGGTCTAAGGGTGTGTTCCAGTAGGCCTATTCACACTTGTTCCTTGATCCCTGCCCTCTTCAGTGTTCTATATAGTGTTCTATGTAGTGGCATAGCGCATTATTCTCAGCTGATCACAGCTCACGTGACTCTGCTGCTTGAATGAAATAAATAGGCTAAGTCAGTTAGGAAAACTGGGGGGAAGGGGACTTTTATATTAAATACTGCTCAAGTCCATCCGATACTCACATATTTATGGATTAATATTCATCATACATGCTTTATTTAACTTGTACACCACTTTAAGCATCAAAACTGACTAGATATTTCAACTTTTACAGCTCAAATTATAGTAAGCAACTACAGTTAGCATCTTAGGCTAACGGCTTTTTAGTTACGAGTGTTTTGTTTATCATCCCACTTCACCAGAGTCTTTCATTCAGTCAGGTTAGTGTTGTGGTCTATGTTGACCAGTTTATTGATCATTGATGCTCACTATTTTTCCAGATGCATTGTGGGAAAGTTTGAGTGCACTATATTTTGACCTGCTGGACATTCAGACACAACTACAAAATAATCTGACCTCCTCTATATTGCGTTACTTAGGAATCATACAAAGAGTAGGCCAAGTTGAATCACAAGCCAAGCCAATTCATGATGCGATAGGCAAGTGTGGATGCACCTTAAAACAAGCACAGGTTATCGATAGAGAGACAATCATCTATTCTCAGACATTTAATATCTTAATAAAATACCAATCACAATTCAAAACCAGGAAAATGTGTGCTTTCTTGTCCTTCACCTAAGTCGACAAACAAGCCATAGTTTGTAGTGAATATGATTTCCTTGGCAGAGAGAGGAAGGAGACAGGGGCGTGATGTGTGCTACTCTACACAGAGACATGAGAGATAACATATGGAACAGTGACAGAAGGACAAACAGAAGAGAGTGAGAGAGAAAGAGAGAGAGAGGTGAGAGAGAGAGAGAGAAAGCAAGAGAGAGAAAGAGAGACAAGAGAGAGAAAAGAGAGACATGAGAGTTAACATATGGAACAGTGACAGAAGGACAAACATGAGAGATGGAGAAAGCGAGAGATGAGAGCGAGAGAGACAGACAGAGAGAGACAAGAGAGGGAGAGAGAAGGGGAGAAAGAGAGAGGAGGGAGCAAGAGCAGTGTTATATAGAGAGTGTGAGAGGGAGGGGGAGAGAGAGAGAGAGAGAGAGAGAGAGAGAGAGACATGAGCCGCTAACATATGGAACAGTGACAGAGGGACAAACATAAGAGAGAGATAGAGATGAAGGAGAGAGACAGAGGAAAGAGAGAGAAAGGGAGAGGAAGTGGAGGGATGAAGATAGAGAGAGAGAGAGAGAAAAGAGACGAGAGAGATGGAGAGAGAGAGGGAGAGAGAGAGGGGTGGGGCAAGAGAGAGAGCGAAATGGGAGACATGAGAGCTAACATATGGAACAGTGATAGAAGGACAAACAGAAGAGAGAAAGGGAAAGAGGGACAGAGAAAGAGGAGAGAGAAGAGCTACAGAGAGAGAAAAGAGAGAGAAGAGGTAGAAGAGACCAGGGAGAAATATAAGGTATAGAAAAAAAGTGAGTGAGAGAGAGGGGTGGGGTGGAGGGAAAGATGGAGGGAGTAGAGACAGTAGAAAAGACGAGAGGAAAGAGACAAAGAGGGTGAGGAAGAGGAGTGTTAGAGTCAGATGTGGAGAGGCAGCAGCTCAAATCTCTGTCACAACAAAGGCACCAGAGAGAGAACATCCTCACAGTTCCTCCACATCCTGCAGACTCGGAGTTTCAAAGACAGACTGAAGCTAATGCAGCTGCAACAACCATCCACACTTTCACCTCCAGCGGGAAGATATGACAAAAACATAGGACGATAGACTATATACAGTATACAGTATAACTTCTGTTCATGTGACATCTCAACATTTTACACATATTCAGGACAGATGGAGGGCAAGTCTGACAATGTTGGCTTCAATCAGGTTCATCCAAAAATTTTCATCAAATTGATATTCAAACTATATATTAGGGCTGCAACTAATGATTGTTTTGCAAACCGATTAGTTGTTTTTTTCAAATAATGTAAGTTCAAAGTGCTTGAATTTTCAATTATTTTAGCCAGTTTTGGTTGGTTTAACATTTGCAGATGGACTTAGATAAGCAAAATACTTAAAATAAGGAAATGATAAGCTTTTTCTAACTTAAAAAAGCAGGAAAAAATGTCACTTCAAATCAGAATAGAACTTACTATATAAGACAGTCAAATTATGCCTAAAACAAACTACATTTTACTTGTTTTAGTCTGTATTTTTTCCAGTGTATCGCTGTTTGAGAACATTCTGGAGGTGTAGAAAGTAAAACTAGTGTTTTCATCATCATTAAAACAACTAATTTGTACGATAATCAATAATTAATTAATTAATTAAATTTCTCAGCTCAGTTTTAAAAATAAAATTAAAAGCTACAGATTATTCAATTACTAAATGAGTTGAAGATTATTTAAATAGTTGATTCATTGCGAATAATCGATTTACTTGTTGCAGCCTACTACTTATAAAAAGAAAAGAAAATACTCTTGAGTTTCATCAGAACTAGAATAATCACATTATTTTGTGTTGATTATTACAGCTCACAATTCTTTAAAACCTGTAATGTAGAACTGGGTTTTGAGTGTTGAACTTGAGATTGTAAACAAAATCTTGAATAGAACTGTAGCGTACTGGAAATGATTGTGAAGACAAACCCAACATTTTGTAAAGCGAAAGCAAAACATTTACACCCTTTAATTTTAAGTTAAAAAGAACAAAGCCACTTGCACCATCAAATCAAAATAATTTAAAGAGCCAGGGTATCTCAGGACGGCTGGTTTCGGGTCGAGATTTAAAACTGCAAGTGCGGGATTTCCACTGGGAGACAACTGAGAGCTGACACATGCTTCAAATGCCCTTCAGCTCAGAATAGGGCAATTTGGGGAACAAATTAATCACGACTTTTTTTATTTTACCTCATGTTGATTGTTCTCCGGTTTTCAATTTTTATTCTATTTAGTGGTATTTGCCATTTAACACAGAAAGCAATCAAGTTTCATCTTCTAAAATCAGACTTCGGCTCCAAACAATACGTTTTGATTGACAGCTGTGGAGCTCCCCGTTCACCAAATAACTGGTCTCTCTATCTTTTGATTAATTGCTGAGCCCTAAGTCAGTATATAAAAGGCAATTACTGGCAGGAAAAATGTCTACATGCTCTTTACCAGCTCCAGGCAAAGATTAATGGCGTGCCAAGACACAGAGTCGGACTAAAGCACAAACGACCACACGTGAGGTAAACGATATGTCCAGGAGACCACACCAGGGACTTTCTGTAGGACTGTAATCTGCTTCTTATAACAGCAACTGCACAGCTCTAAGTCTGCGGCGCTGCGAGGAAGAGGAGGGAGAGAAGGAGAGACAGAGAGGGGGTGAGGAAGAGGAGAGAGGGGATGAAACCCGGGCCTAACCCTCGTTCTGGGGACTCGGTGATCAGATGTGACTGGACTGGAGACGCAGAGCACAGGATGTTCTGGTTCAGCAGTATTTTCTGAACCACAGTAACCTGAAAACGGACTCATCGCTGCAGGACGGAGAGAGAGAGAGAGAGAGAGAGAGAGAGAGGAAAGAGAAAAAGATGCAAAGGGAAATAGACTCGTAAGAATGGCAAAAGAGAGGAAAATTACCGAAGAGATAAAGAGAAGGGAGTGATCAAAGAAGAGAAAGAGAGATGAAGATTGGGAAAGAGAGAGAAAAGAAGGAGGACAGAAAGAAGGGTGGTGAGATACAGAAAGATGGAGTGAGGAGGGAGAGATAAAGAAACAAGTGTGGAATAATGAGGAATGAGAACAAGACGTAGAAGAAAAGGAGAAGGATGAGAAGTTAGATGGGATACGAAGAGAAAAAAATTGTAGATTGAAGAAGAAGAAGAAGAAGAAGAAGAAGAAGAAGAAGAAGAAGAAGAAGAAGAAGAAGAAGAAGAAGAAGAAGAAAAGAAGAAGAAGAAGAAGAAGAAGAAGAAGAAGAAGAAGAAGAAGAAGAAGAAGAAGAAGAAGAAGAAGAAGAAGAAGAAGAAAAAATATAGATTGAAATAGATAGAAAGACAGAGACGGAGGGGATAAGTAAGAGAGCTGAGAAAGGAGTGAGAATATTTATGGGGATAGGGTGAAGAACAGATGAAAAAGTAAAGAAGGGATAGATAGATAGAAAAAGAGAGGAGAGCGACAGAAACAGAGAAAGAGAGAGTGAAGCAGAGGCAGTAAGTTCCTTCTCGTCTTTGCTCCAGGCTCAGCACAGATCCACAGATGTCATCATTAAGAGCCACTGACAGAACACATGAACAAACTGCAGCTTTCCAGGCACCGCCAGACAACCACACAGACAAAAACGCACTAAAAAAGTAACTACGCCACAGCTGCTCGTGCTAAAACTAAACCTGCCATCAAGAAGGATAAGACTCATTTTAGGAGATTTGGTAAACAACATTAACAGGAGATAAACCAAACCTCCAGCATGACCATTCTAGACTTGGTAGAGTGATAGTAATGTATCTAATGATCAAAAATCACATGTAACATCAAATATTCAAAGTGTTTTTAAGTCAGTTTGGTTTCTCATTGTCTATGATTCAAAAAAAGTTTTAACTAAGCTCAATAAACGTGTTGTATCTTTCTTAAAACCAATTAAATACATTTAATACCCGTCTGCATGCAGGTGAGGACTTTTTTGCTTTAACCAGTCATTGCACCCAAACACATTGTTGCAAGGAAGTAGAGCATAAACATTTGTGTCAATGACTGTTGTATTTCTGTGTGGCAAACTTCAGAATCAAAGGAACAAAATCAACTTTTATGTTAATATTTGACAAGGTCAAAGGAAAAGAGCAAATAGAGGAATTATTGGTTGACGTCACTTTACGCTCTATTGCGCATGTCGCCTGCAGAAAGAGGCCGTCTAGCTGGGAACATCTTTGTTTAAAACAACAAAACAGGATGAGTGCAGTGGTTTATATAAGGTATGATCTGGCTCCTGACTTCTCTGCGCTGTTTCATTCACAAATCTTGATTTAGCAGCATAACGTTTGTTTTTGACAGTGATAAACTCTTAGTTAGCTAACACCAGCGCTGGCAAGTGTTGCTGCTACAGTTTGTGTCAATCAGTCGCAGCTCTCTATCCAGTTGTGTACACGTTCCCAGTGTTGATAAACAAATCGATCTATATAGTCTGCTATATGGATCATGTGAAGTCCTTTGGGATGACTGTTGTTGTGATACTAGGCTAAACAAAATAAATTGAATTGAATTGAACTCAGGTTGGTACTGGGAAAGACACGGCTTTGCTGATTGGCCGATCATACTTTCTGGTTTTCAAGAACCGTCAGCTCTGTGAATTTCTGACCTAGTATGTTTTTTCAGCAATAGTTTCTAACACCTGCTACAGTTGCTGTTTTAGTGTGATTTTTACCTTTCCTACAGCAGGCTCTAACATTATGGCTCTAGATACCATTGTCTTTTAAACGAGAACTAATTTACATCCTATATGGACCAAATGTTAAACCCATTTTGTGCAAAAATACATTAAATTAATTAATAAATAAGATCACACAGCTATGCAGAAAGTAGTCTGATAAGAATAATTATTTTCTTTAATTGTGATTAGGATTTTTAAAAGTTTTAATTTCAGCTGGATAATTTATCAGTAACATTTTCTCAATAAGAATGCTATTATGTTGCTTACAGAATGTTACACAGTGGCTTGTCGGCTCACTGTGATAAAACATGATTTTTAAGTTTTTTTAGTGCAACAACATAAACAACATAAACATTTTTTAGTGCAACGGCATAAACATACATCTCAAATAAATTTGCCGTACTAAGGAACATTCTTGACAAAGCAATAACATCACCATGGAGACCGGCAGAAAATGACATAGTGTATGTTGAAAGCTTCAGTGTTAAAATGTAATGACAGATGTAATCAAGTTATCCAAGGCTGATTTCTAATAATACATGCAAAAGAGCTCATGTAGCGTCCTTAGCTCGTTTCACGTTAAAGTCACTGATAAACGAACGTGTGTGCGTATGTGTGTGTGTGTTTCTAAGCACAGCCGCATCAGAAATGTCATGTATCCATGTTTTTCTCATTATTTCCTCCTCACTGCTCACATTTGAGTGGACATGCACTAATAACTACACTGAAAGAAAAAAGAAAAAAACACGGCATTTAACCAGGCTGTAAACTCTGCTTCTTTGTATGTTAAGCACCGCTGCAGGATTTAAGGCAGAAACAACAGCAGTGTCTCACATTTTTTGATTTGAATAAAATGTATGATTTATGATTTCAGTTCAAACTCAGTGCACAAGCATTAACTATTGAGAGAAGACTGAAAAATTAACCGCTAAAACATTAAAAACATCCAAGACTGAGGAAATGAACGTCTAAAATTTCAGGAATAAATTATTATAAATCAGTTTTGACAGGGCGTCGTATTTAGTCGTGTGAAAGCTGAAAGAAAAGCATTGCATTTTGATAAACATGAGAATGATTTTATGTCTCCAGACCTGGACCTGACGATGACGTGTCTCCAGACCTGAAGTTGACTGTGATGTCTCTCCAGACCTGGACCTGACTGTGACGTGTCTCCAGACCTGGACCTGACGATGACGTGTCTCCAGACCTGGACCTGACTGTGACGTGTCTCCAGACCTGGACCTGACTGTGACGTGTCTCCAGACCTGGACCTGACTGTGACGTGTCTTCACACCTGGACCTGACTGTGACGTGTCTCTAGACCTGGACCTGACTGTGACGTGTCTCCAGACCTGGACCTGACTGTGACGTGTCTCCACTTGGACCTGATTGTGACGTGTCTCCAGACCTGGACCTGACTGTGATGTGTCTCCAGATCTGGACCTGACTGTGACGTGTCTCCAGACCTGGACCTGACTGTGACGTGTCTCCAGACCTGGACCTGACTGTGACGTGTCTCCAGACCTGGACCTGACTGTGGTGTGTCTCCAGACCTGGACCTGACTGTGATGTGTCTCCAGATCTGGACCTGACTGTGACGTGTCTCCAGACCTGGACCTGACTGTGGTGTGTCTCCAGACCTGGACCTGACTGTAATGTGTCTCCAGACCTGGACCTGACTATGACGTGTCTCCAGACCTGGACCTGACTGTGATGTGTCTCCAGACCTGGACCTGACTGTGATGTGTCTCTCACTTCAGTTTTCCACACTAAGGTCCTGACAGATGTCCCAGTAGTTAAGCATCAATCAAATGCAGAGATTTTTTTATATAAAAAACTAGCAAAATGTGCTGACCAATTTGGAAGAAAAAAAATGTGTTATATAGTAATGCAATGAAATTGGGACACCCCTTAAATCTTACATTAAAGTCTGCTTATTTAGACTATAAAGTATAACTATAATATGTTACAGTAAATCACAAAATAGGCTTGAAAATTTAAAAAATATGAAACAGAATCCCAGTAAAGGTTAAAGGTTCCCTCTCCCTCTACCCATGTGACCCCTCTCACTCTCTCTCTCTTCCTGCCCCCCTCACTCTCTCTCTCTTCCTGCCCCCATCGCTCTCTCTCTCTGGGTGCCGCTCACATATGGAGCATCTGTCGTTTCCATGGAGATGTATAGGTGCCGCACATATAGCGTCCACCACAGCTGTGGCCTAGTTCAAGCACACAGCATGGCATTTTATACATAAGAGTAATCAAACCCAGTATGTGGTGAGTGTAAACTTATGTCATTTATTTACATTCTACACTGAATGTTTGTTTCATAACCTCAAAGGATAATTGAAGTTCTGTTCAAAACTGCAGAAAACCTCTATTTTAGCTGCATTTTACCAGAGCAAACGTCAGACCAACTGAGACACTTATCTGACCAACCAAGACCAAGTCTGTGATCATCTCTTGTCTCTTCGATTTCAGATGGACAACCAGAGAAACGCATTTATGATCTAGGTTTTTAAATACGGATGCTGAAAAAAAGACACTTTGTTTTACACAACATAAAATTGGAAAATGCACATATAACATATTACACAAAACATACACTTCCTCAAATGCTGCAGTTTTGTGTCTGTGTGAGATTATTGAGTTTTTGTGTCAAGTTTTGCTCCTTCTAACCCATTTTGCACATGAGCAGATGCTTGATAAAATGGGCCCATAGACAAACAAATATGACAGATTACAAAGCAAAACTCACAGAGCACTGAGAACAAAGTATTTTTGTAAAGTAAATGAACAAACACAAAACTCTTCAGCATGATGTAAAAGTTAGAAAATGTTTGTTTTCATTATATTAGGATAGATTTGGATTTTAGCAGCTGTGGTTGGACCACCCAGAGTTAGGACAGGTTGTTTGATGTTTTAATGACCCTTCTTCATTCAAATTCATGGAAAGTAATCACTGGGCACATGTATGATTCTAATACAGAACAGGTTTTCATTGGAGAGGGATTACTTTTCAGTACAAAGATAGTCATTGTGCCCAGTGAAGGCAGTGTTGGCCAAAACATGTTGGTACATATATTTTACAGATAATATAAAATAATAATAGTAATAAAAAAAAATGACAGAATGTGTTAATCTTTTTAAGATTTCACTTTACAGACGATCATATGTTCATGTTGAGGATGTAGAATGAACTGGAAGCTCAGACAAACTGACCTTGGTCAAAAGCAGAAAAACAAATTCTCTCACGAGAGATCACCTTGACCTTAACCTTAAACAGACAGATTCTTCTGGAGACTAGAGCCAAAGTTTAATAATTCAACACCACAGATCCACGGCTGAAATCACTGGAGTCCAAACACACTTTCAAACACTGGCTTAGATAACTTAGATTTTATTATTATTGACCAAAAGACGGCCACTTTAAACTTTATAAAAGCATGTTCCTTTTATGCACAAAATGCACATTTACAAGAGTTATATTTCAGTCAAAAGATCTGATTTGTACCTTTTTCTATTTATACGTCTGTTACAAAAGCAGATCGTGAGTAATGTTGAGTGATTCTAAAGTGTCCCTGGATCTGTGCTCTGAACTGAGCGAAGGCCCAACACAACAACTAAGCCAAGAGATTTCAACAACACATATTTAGAATATAGACTAAAACTCATGCACCAACGTTATTTAAAACTTTACAGCTGAACAAAGTGCTATAAATAAATACAAAACAAACAACATCAAGATATGAAAAGTACCTATCAAAGTAGAAACACACAGACTGCATTGCATTTATGCACAAAAAACAATTGCACTGTCGTAATATCGGACTTGTTGGGGTTAAACAGTTAATTTCTTTTCGTCAACTTGTAATTTTTTAGTTGATAATTCCAAAAAAATAAGACGTAGGGAAATAATAACTGGTCAAAGCATACGAACCAATACTAGTTGACTTAGTGGAACATGAGTTTATCTCGTCAGAACTGAGCTACAAAACATCAGATATATTTTTTTCTCCATATTGGCCCCTCTGAGTTTATGGTGATTATACTTATATATGTTTTTACTCACATTCTTTTCCTCTGGTCACAGATGACAGCTCGTCCATTATGTCTAACAGGCCCTGGGTCGTTGTGTCACTGCCCACATATGACTCTGTACATTATAAAACATAAACAGGACACATTATGGCGCTCGATGCTGCTAATGTGGAAGAATCGATTTAAATGAACAGCGTAAACATGTGAGAGGTCGTCCAGTCTAACGCAAAGTCAAACGTGGAAGGTCAAAGGTCAGACAAAACAATGGAAAGAGGGAATTTTTGTAACTCAGTGGAATTATTACTGTTTTTATGATCTTATTACTTTTGTCCCATGGCCAGTCAAATATGTACATCACAAATCCAAGTGATCAAAATAAATTTACAGCAGAAGATCCTGGGTTCGACAAAACAAAAACTCTGAAGTTATCTTGATAACTGCTTCTGAAAAGTTTTAAATATGAAGCTAAACTTGACCAACAAAGAAAGCTGGCTGCTGGAAAAGGATGGGAGAAGGTGTTTGTCTTGAGCGAACAAATGCAAACTGAAGTCATATAGAGTCTAGAAAGAACGTTGGTGTTTGCCAATGGGAAAGACAACTTTGGACTATTTTGACCTGAAATGTGCTCATTTGCTCAGTTTGCACTAAAATTGCCCAAAACAATGTTTAAAAACTTAAACACACAGATTTACAGACAAAAAGTTGTTTAGTGCTTAGCTTCACTTTAAAACTCAAAATTGAATCCATAAGATCACAAATACCATCACGTTCTTTTCTCTCACACCAGCTAACTTTCTGTTCTCAGCTTTTATGTTTCTTGCAGATCTAAACAGCTTTCAGAAGCTAAACAATGTGATGTTAAAGATTAAAGATGTGCATTATATTTAGATTACTTAAAACTTGGCTTGATAAAATGTACTAAGACCTGAGACTAGACTTGGACTTGAAAGTCAGTGACTTGGGACTTGACTTGGACTTCGAGATCTGTGTTTTTCTTTAGACGTCTTGATGCCCCCACTCAATACATATATTATAACAATAACAATATATAACAATAAATATTGCAGTTTTACATTAACAAACTGCAACTGCACTGTCCCTCTCTCTTCATTTGTGGGCAGAATGTAGTTGAAATTGTATAATTTATAAAAATTTGTGAAATTGTACAAATACTGTAAGTTGATTTGAAGACTTGAAAAGACTTGAAACTAAAATCAAAAGACTTAAGACTTGAGTTGAGACTTGAGCAAAACAATGACTTGATCTCACTTCTGCTAAAATGTTACATAGTGTCACTTGAACACAAAAGTCTCTAATGTGGTAAACACAGTTGTCCTTTCCTCTATAATCCTACATTTCTGCATAAAGTCCACTTAGCACTGACGCACAGAGCATTGACTTCATCCTAATGTGAGTAAAAATGATAAATGCATTGACCTGCAGGGCCAGTTTACCCTGTTAGAAACACACATAACATTGATTTGAGTGATCCATAAGTTTGTTCTGTCCCAGGTCTGTTGCTCATCCATAAGTCCTGAGAGGCTGCCAGAGCAAAAACATGTATTATTATGTCTCCTTGTCAAATAAGACCAGATATGACACAAAAGCCTAAAACCGTAGTTCTTAACCGTTTCACCATAGTAAAGATTCGCTTTCCAAGCACCAGATTATTCTAAAACAGATTATTCTAGGCTTAAATTAAGGCTAAACAAGGTCTTGAGTAGAGTACACCAATATCAATGAATATAAGACTTATAAAAATGTTATGTCATGTCAGAAATGTGCTAAGATGAGCTTGTAAGCCTGAATACTTCTTAAGGTATAATGCTTGGAAACGTTGGACAACATGACATAATCTGTCCAGCCAAAAGAGTTCTGTCGATAGTTGTGAGTTCACATTCACTCAGTGTTAAGTCTGAGCTGTCACCAGTCTGCTGGACCAGTCACATTGTACTATTCACTCACTCCTCTGATCGCTCAGCTGACACGATTAGCGCTCTGGTCTCATAGCAGGAAGGTTCTGGGACTGACTCCTTTCTTTGTGGAATCTGCATGTTCTCTCTGTGTCTGGGTGCTCCGGTTTCCCCTACCACTAAAAACATGTCCAGTAGTACCTCCTCTTGTTGTAAAGCTGGAATCTGGTACAAACACCTCTGTCCTTGTGGTTAATGTAATTGTACATTGTCCTAATAAACAACCGTAGCCTCTGCAATACTCTGAGTGAATTAAGCCAGTCACAGTAATACATGGTCTGTAAAAAGAAGTATATTTATTTAGCTACTTTTAAGTGTATATGAAAGATACATCAGTGAAGCTAAGCACTACTTACTTTTTTGGCTGTTAAACTGTGGATATGTATAGAGCCTGATCATTTTTGATCTTGGGAAATGAGTCATGTTAAAATGTCTGATACATCCTTTCTTATTCTGCATATACTACAGTTGTTCATAATCATATTTTGTATAATATACTGACTATTTTATATTGTCATATTCTACACTGTGCTCAGTCATAACAGACACTTGTAAATGATCTTGTTTGATTGCTTGTCTCTGTTTTCCCTACTGTCCTAATGCTGAGTGTTGCAACACAGGAATTTCCTCATTGTAGGACAAACAAAGGTTATTTTATCTTATTAAACTGTAAATCCCCTTTAATTGTCCGTGCACTTGTTAAACTGGTCTAACAGTTTATGACAAACATGTCATCTTCTCTCTCAGTGATGGTGCTGGTTTAGTCCCCACATGCTGTCAGTGCTTCTCTGTGTCTACACCCCTCTGCTCTTTAGCCCACTCTCCCTCCTGATGCATGCTGGGAATGTGCCAGAGCCAAGGCCAGTAGCAGCAGCAGCAGAAGCAGTGTGCAGCCAGCGGAGACTAAAGGCAGATCTGCTGAACTCTGGCATAAAGGTCAGTGAGCCGCCCTTGGTCCTGGTGCCACCAAACTGTTTAAAACAACAAAAACAAAATCCATTAATGTAGCCTATTTCTGACTCAGGCGCCGGCGTCCATTAGCTCTCGTCACCGCGGCAACACGTAACGCCATCCACAACCGCTCGATCTCACACAGGCAGCTATCACTTCACTAAACGATTATGGAAACAACAGGACACGGAAGTGGATATAGCTCTGTTTTTATGATTGATAGTTCCTCTGAGAGTGGGCCACACGGTTGGAACAAAATGTCTTTTCTGCTTGAAAAAAAAGTCATCCATTCATCAACATTTAATAAATCTAATATCAATACTAAGACGCTGATGTAACTTTTACAATACTGGGAAAGAAATACAAACTGAATAGTTCTTCGTTGATATAGTAGAGCTACTATCGCACCACATGTTAAATGACAATATTTTATCTAAAAGAGCAGATCAGTATTGAGTTGAGAAAAGATGAGACTAGACCTGTAGTCCTTAAGTCGTGTAGTCAATTAATCTGTAGATGGAGTCTAAGATGGAGCGTATTTACCTCTAGACCTCAAATTCAATTATGAACATCGTCTGAGTTTCTAGTCCAGTTATAAAAGTATTCATTTGTAAAGAAACTGTTTGGGACCTACTTTTCCAAACTCAATTAAATAAAAAAAGCTCTTATGAACACACTCACATTCAGGATGACTTGATTGAGGAGTTTTTATAATTGATTACAGCAATTATCATTAATTGTATGCAGCTACAAAATTTCATTGAGAAAACAGATCTTGTGCAGATATTTGTTCATTTGGACTGTTTTCACTCTGCCTTTTTCCGTTTTGGTGAATGAGCGTGGTGTGGTCACATGACTAATCTGGTTGGGAGCTTGTGAGTGACTCTGAGTTCGTTGAGATATGGAAATGTTATTGACTGTCAGTTTGTCACACCATGTGCTCCTCTGCGAGCTGTGAAGGGACACTCTCTCTCTCTCTCTCTGATGAATAATTCTATCAAACATACATCCCGTCACTCACAAACACAGCAGTGATAAATTATTCTTATAGAGACTCACAGCTGTGACCGTGAGTAACACATCGAACTGAGCATTCATTCATGTCTGTGGTGATGCACTTTCAGATTTATGCACAGTTTAATATTGTTAAAATCAAAACTTTTAGGTGCATTCTGGATCAATGTATCCTCCATTTTGAATAATCACAGTTAGGGCTGGACGATGCTGAAATCTCTGTTTTAAGGGGTCTTTCGATAACAATATTCAGATCATGTTAATGGGACATTGTGATGTCCATTAACATCACAATGTCCCCATTGTGATGTCCCATTTAATCCAAGAGATGGATTTTCTTTGTTTCAAATCAAGAGATCGAAATCGAGTCAGATGAAATCACCACTCAACTTAATTTCAGTCCAGCTCTTAGATCAGGCATTGCAGAACTGCAGACGATTCCTGAAAACAGGAAGTACAATCGGCCAATCAGCGAGAGAGAACAGGCGGTGTGCTGAACAGAACCGACTCGAGCATTTGTGAATTTTTTAGCATCAAGTGGATTACACATTTAGGTGTAGACAAAGCAGAATGATTTCTCTTAAGAAGTAGTTTCCTGACTAAACAGAGAGGCAGCAATGTGCCAAGGGTTTCCTAGTCTGCCAGAAATTATCCAAAGAAGAACAGAGCACCCAAAATGAGAGAGCAGAGTGTATATACAGTATATTCTTCTCCTTTTCATCATGTGTCAAATATGAATTTGATTTTGTACTTCAAAGGTTCACCTCAAGGAAACAACAACAATCGCAGACACACGCTTTGCACTTTACTTCCTGGACTGAACTGATAAGTTATTGGTTAATCAAAAAAGTCACAGCCTATGGAGCAAACAAACCCAATGGTGCTGTCAGACTCTACAAAATAAATTGAAAGTGCCGATGCATAAAAGCATGTGGTTTGTGACAGAAGTCACATTTTATTTGTATATTAATTGACATAAAAGACTGATACAATCAAAAACTGATATTTTTTGTTGTTGTTTTGCCTGGAATTGTTAGATTTAAAATATAATTACAGATTTGGTTAGTCCTAGTCTGGTTCTTGTTCAAATCGGGTTCAGTGGTGGTTTAGAAATTTGTAGAGTAATAATAATCTAACACTGAGTAGAGCAGTGTTATTATTATTCCTGAAACACTGCAGTAGATCTTTGGTGCAACCTCACATTTAGTCAGAAGTGACATATTGTGCTGCTAACAAGCCCAGAGGCCATGGTTTAGGGAAAATTTGTCCCTCAGGAAAATTCAGTTGAATAGTCTAACTGCATAGAGACCTAATCCAGACCTAATTAAAAAAGACCTAATTCACTGTTCCTCACTGAGATTAATCAAAACTGACCAATACATATATTATATATATCACTATATGGTCGTAGCTGCTAACACTTGTAATTTATTTTAGATTTCCATTGGAGTTTGCCTCCTGGTCTGCTTCATCCACACCCTCTGCTCCAGCCTCTGCTCCAGCCTCTGCTCCAGTCTGTGCTCCAGCTCTGACTAAACAGTGACTTAAACAGCTTCGGTTTGCACAGCCACACTTCAGAGCTGCAGCAGCGTCGAAAGCAAACTCCAACCACCAAACAAGTCAACACGAATACAGAGCAACAACTGACAACCGACAACCGCCTACGACAGGGAGAGAGAGAGAGGGAGAGAGAGAGAGAGAGAGAGGAGAGAGGAGAGAGATGGAGGAGAGAGAGAGGGGGAGAGGGAGGGAGGAGAGGAGGGGGAGGAGAGGGAGAAAGAGATAGAGATGGAGAGGAGGGAGAGAGAGGAGAGATGAGGAGGGAGAGACAGAAGAGAGAGGAGAGGAGGGAGGAGGGGAAGAGAGGAGAGAAGTGAGGAGAGAGAAAAGAGGAGGGGAGAGAGAAAGAGAGAGAGGGAGAAGGGGGTGAGGGGAGGAGAGAAGAGAAGAGAGAGAAAAGAGAAAGGGAGGAGAGAGAGAGAGGGACAGGAGAAAGAGGGTGAGAGAGGAAAGAAAGAGGAGAGAGGGAGAGAGTAAGCATTGGAGGAGAGACAGAGAGAAATTGAGAGAGAGGGAGAGAGATGAGAGAGGAAAGAGAAAGGAGAGAGGAGGGAGAGATATAAAGAGGCGGAAGGAGGAGAGAGAAGAGAGGGAGAGAGAAAAGAGGGAGAAGGGAGAGAAAGAGAGATGGAGAAAGAAAGAAGGAGAGAGAGGGAGATAAATGGAGAGAGAAAAAGAGGAAGAGAAGAGGGAGGGAGGCGAAAGAAGGAGAGAGGAATAGAGACAAGAGGGGAGAAGGGAAGGAGAAGGGAGGAAGATAAATAAAGGGGTAGAAGAAGGAAGAGAGAGATAGTTAGAGAAGGGGGAGGGTGGAGCGAGAAAGAGGGAGAGAGAGGGAGAGAGAGAGAGAGAGAGAGAGAGAGAGAGAGAGAGAGAGAGAGAGAGAGAGAGAGAGAGAGAGAGTATAAATTAAACATGGTGAGTCTGGGACATGTGTAAAATACACTATAGAGAACATGGTCCCAGAGGAACAGTGAGACCAGATATGCTCATGTCAGTAATTACCTCATTTGTACTGGAACACACACTAGGCCTACAGATACTATGTGTGTGTGTGGGGGGGGATTCTTTTTAATCAAGAAATAAAACAAACTTACTACTCTTGATTACTGACAATTACTGAAACCCAATTAAATAAACTTAAAACCAAACTTTCTAAGATTCTCCATGCAGATAATACAGTTTTATGCCATACAGTGGGATATTTAGCTAAAGGAGCCAGATTTCTATATTTTTGGGAGAATTTCCAAGTCCACACTGAATAAAAACGCAATTTAGTCCAAGAAAAACATCCAAATTAAAAAAAAAGTACGCTTTTTTGGGGTAAAATGTTACAAATGTTAAGAATCACTGACAAAACATCAGCACAAATCTGAGCGTTGAGACAACACTAGAACTAGACTCCTTTTAGTCAGAGGAACTTTGACTTAACCCTGACTAAAAGTGATTTCTTGAACCCAAGTCTGACCTACAAACAGGTTGCGTTGACGTTGTACAATGTGATGATGTCATCTTCTGAATTGTCTGTCCCGGAGCAGATTTGAGGTTTGACCCAGTTCTCCGGCTCCTCTCTTATCTTTATCCTGACGTGTTCCTGTCGTCACGGTGACTCATTCTGTCTATGGATCCTGCTTTGTTTACTATTACTATCAGCCCACACAAAGCATCGACAATTAACGCTCGCTGAATCAGAATTATCAAATCACAAAAGCTGCACTTGACTTTACTTGACTTCTACAACATTTAGGCTTTGGCTGTTCGATCGTCTCGCTGATGTGTTAAAATGTGCTCTGATTGAATAAGACTTGAAATCACAATCAGATGCTGTTCTACACATTTTTGCAGCTGTCCTTTTGGTGCCAAACTGATGAAATAATAGACAAAACAAAACAGTGATTAAGCGAATAGTGTGATAACGGTGAAAATCACAGCCTCAAACAATGAAAATACGAAGATCCGCCAAAATTGGCTTAAGGATATCATTTATATCAGGGCTATTCAATTATCTTTACAGCTCAAAACGCTAATATATACTGGAAATCTACTTTTAACACAAATTAAAACAATAAGGCACTATCACATAAAAGCAGGATGAAAACATGACTAAGACTAAACAAAACCAGTGTCAAGCAACAACAGGACTTGAACTAAAGCAGCTCAGAGCAGCAGTAGGACTGGACCAGGTTCATATCTACATTTGGTTTACATCAGAAATAAACCATATCTTGAACAAGACTAGACAAAAAGAGACTTGAATGTCTTCACAATGTACAACAAATCTAGCTCAAATGATGAGTACAGTAATAAGCTCCTGAATGAGAGAGCTAAACTACTGCACAAAGAACAAACACAACCTATTAAGCAATATGGTCCTGGCTTATTTTATCATAAACATACATATATACAGCTTAGTGGGGTGCATTTGGTCGCCGGGGCACCATTTGAATAGCCCTGATTTATATATTAAAGCGAAACAGAGGTCAAATTTTTCAAGGTCTGCAAGTGTTAAAAATAGTGATGGAAGCAGAAGTTATAGTAGTGAAAGTTTTTTAAGTTCTATGCAGCTGTAAACTTGTGGTGTGACTCATATGCTGACTGTTCCACTCTTGATACAATCTTTAGTGAAATCAGTATTGACATCAGGCTAAAAACAAGACAAGTACAGGTGCAGCAAAGCATTATGGTCAATGTTAATCTAACAATATAATGACTATGCAAATAAACACTGTATTTCTGACAGTAGAACAAAACAGGCATCAGAAAAAATAACGTGCTTGTGAATAATATAAAACTATTTTTGAAAAAAAAAAAGCATCAGCTGCAGGACAACACAAGATTACCCAAACAATCCAATCAATCCAAATACAACTGAGAGAAAACTAAAGATGAGAGAACAATGTGCAGAATAAGGTCCCTTAAAGCCAATGTTGTATCAAGAAAGGAACATTTTCCCAAACATCCAAACTGAGTGGGACATTCTACTATCATTACAGCACAAATCTAATTTGCTTATGCTTTAAACAGCAACTATGGATATTTTTTCTATGCTAAAATTGAAACATAAAATAAATGAATCACAGATGTAGAGCAGAGTTTCTCTTTCCTGAATATTTGTGGACTTGAGTGACATCTTCATAATTTTTGAATGCCTTGATTGAACTAAACAACTGCAAGGCCAACCCACATTCACATCAGAACTAAAACTGATTTAAGTACAAACTGCAAATAATGATCGCACTATAACAAAACACAGTGATAAAACCAAAGATAAAGATGTATTTCTTTACATTATTATGTGGAATAAAAAAGATTCTGTGTATTTGACAGCGCTACTGTAACCAACAGTCTGATGTAAGCCTGGTGAATGTGCTGGAGATCGTGCAGTTCATTTTTCACATGTGCAGGTCTCGTGTGCCGTGTGGAGCCCGCTGAGGTCGTCATGGTGATGTTCCTGTATCCATAGACTCCTGCAGCGCCGCTCCACAGACCTGCTGTCTCCTGCTCATGCACAGTAACCGCTCATGTGTTTACTTCACTCAGTAAAGCATGTCACCTCCATAAGATGTCGAAGTAAAAGCACTAGAGCATGTTTAAACAACTAAAACAATACAAAAATGTATCACTGACCTTTAAAAAAAACATTCACAGCATTATACTTTATAATATGATATACTGCCCACCTGTAACCTCAGATACATAAAAAAATCATATAGGTGTGTTACATTTCTCAGTTTTTAACATAAGCCCTTTGTGTAGACTCGCGAACCAGTTTTTTCTTTCATTAATTAATCCAAAGGTTGGACACATGGGAGTCGTGAAATTATTTCTAGACATCCCCTGTTTGTGTGAAAAATGTAAGATTAATATCTTAAACATGATTTGACAACTTTCACCTGGAGTCGTATGCATATTCCCATTTGCTGACCAACAGATTCATTTGAAGCTGAGTTGGTTGAGGACCGCAGATTAAAGTACAGGTCCTTCTGTGTTATATATAAATATGACAGTTGGGCTAAATTTAATATAACACTTAATGGTTGTCCAGATTTTGTTTGTATCACATTACATTATGTTAGATTATCTTATATTGTCCAGACTCATTCGAAGAAAATGTTGGACAAATTGTACATGATTTGCTGTATTCTAGTGCATTTTAGGTTTTATAATATCATCTCAGAAAAATAAGCATCTATTCTGGTCTATGTGTTTCCTCTTGTTAGTGATAGGCAACAGTGTTTTCTGGGACTTGTAGTTCAAATTGTTATGTGCTTTTATCAGAAGGCCACTGTCAATAATAATCATGAATCATCTAGGGGGACACATAAAATTATCTTGGGGTCTACATTCGGCCCCTGGTCTAGACTTTTGTCTTCAAAGTAAAGTCAAATATAAGACTTCAAATACTTCATCATTTTGTGGGTCGTCTACATTATGTGTCTGGGGTTTGCAAATGCCTATAGTTGTTTTTTTGGGGTCCTGAATGAAAAAGGTTGAGAACAACTGGATTAATGTAGCCAGGCTGACGCCACCTAACTCCACTCATCTTTATTTCATACCAGCTGCTAGGTCAGGTATCACAGAACTGAAGATGGTTCACATCAAAACAGAAAGAGCAACCGACCAGAGATGAGATCACAGACTGTACTGTATAAGTTCTCCTTCTATGACCTAGTTTTTAATATTAATTTAAAATGTTTTTTTTTTTTATCTTTATGTTGTAAGTTAACCTCACAGAAAAGGCAACGATGACTGACAAACATGCTTTAAATTCTACTTCCTGGACTAGACTGATTGGTCAGCGATTGGTCGAAGCAAGAAAGTCTCCTCCTATCGAGCAAACAAACCTCAATGGTGCGATCTCATGCAGTTTCCACAAAATGAAATGAAACCAGCTGATGCATCAGGTCATCATCTTTCTGCCAATAATGCACATTTGAACTGAGAAAACATGTCACAGTTTTAGTTTTTTATTAGTAGTATTTTGTTTCCTGGTATTTCTGACGATCATTCCATAAACTACAACAAAACCAGCCCAAAGCAAGTGCATGTCGTCCATCTCCACCTCTTCATCACGTCAGAAGCTTTCTGAGAAAAAATACTGAACCATAAAAGTGTGACAGCTCAGGTCCCTGTAGGCCATCCCCCCATGTTCTGAGAAATGACACGTTTTACCTCCCCCCTGCTCTGTCCCGTAAACACACCTCCAAACCCCCCGTGTGTGTGCGCTCTCTCTCTCGCTGCTGTGGGGGTCCGGGGGATTCAAGGCTGTTTGTCTCTGGATTGGAACAGTTTTTCTCTGGGGGAACATTGAACACTGACCGCTGCCTTTCACATTAATCACCACTGAGTCATAAGAGAAGCAGATCTGCCTCCTCCGACACAGGAGCAGCAAACACCGGCGTTCACACTCACTTTAGGGCTGCAGTCGGACCGAGAAAATCATGGGCAACTAAAAACACGCCTGCTTTTTTTATTGACCTTTGTTTAACCAGGAAAGTCCCACTGAGATTCAGAGTTTCTTTTGCAGGAGAGATCTGGGGGAGGGGAATAGTGCTATCGGATGTGTTTTTAGTGGTAGCACTCCGAGGAAAACTTGCACAGACACAGGGCCTAGGAGTTGATCCCAAGACCTTCTTGCTATGAGGCCAGAGCATAACCACAGAGCCACAATAGCAGTTAGTCTAAAAGGCAATGTGTTGTGGCAGTACAAACCTTCAAACTATTGAAAAAGACCATTTATAATACATTTCAAACCTAATCTAGAGCTATGGAACGTGATTCTCTTCACAGTATCAGTCATAACAACAGGCCCAATCAAAACTAGCTAGTTTTAGGATTTAATGGACAGGACAAAGCTCAGAACAATATAACAACTTTTGAAGCCTTTTCTACTGTAGATCACTCTTGGAAAATCACACCGACTTCCTGCCTATCAGTCCAATCACATTCAGCTTAACACGATTATCAAGCTCTTAAGGTGTCTTGCATAATGAAACAATGTCAAAGTAAAATAATTACAGAAGGGATGTCAACAGAGAATAATTGTAGCTATAAAGATTTGAAAAATATACAATGCTAGGAGCAATAATGAGTCATTTTTCCCAAACAGTATAATTTACAGGTGCAGTTGTAACTTGATTAAATATTCATTCTTATTCTAGTCTCCATGGAGATATTAATGCTTTGCCTAGAATGTTCCCTCAATGGCATTAAACATATACGAGGATTTTTTTTTTTTTTTTTTTTCACTTCGAATGTTTTTATGGCTTAGCTAGAAAAACATACTTGATTACAGGTTCATCTCTCCACAGATCTGATGTTTTGCTTGGCCGGGCAACACCACATGCTCGTCTCCATGGAGATATCTAAATTTAAAGTGCAAAAAAGGTGATTGCAGATTTGATTTTATAAAGCTGGTCACATACTTGAGATATAGTAATGTATCAAATTTTGTGGAATAAGGATTTCATAGTTTGGACATGCTGTAGTCATGAACATATTGATAAATTAGCTTCAATGTTGCCCGACGTGAGAGACAAACAAATGACATTCTTTCCCATCAAAACACAGGTACAAATGAGTTTTGGATCTAACTGTGTAGCGGTTATTTATCCTGCAAGCAACTACTGAACCACTTTGAGAGGATAGTATTTTAAAAAACTGACCACTTCAGTCACTAAACCCCAGTAAATAATCTAACTGAATCTATATTATTGGACCAATACTTTATCCAACAAACTCTTATAGATTTGTGCTGCTTTTCAATCACACAATGGGTATTGGTGCATTCCTAGTTTCTTCATAGAAATTGTAAAATGTGACCTTGTGACTTAATAATGAGATCACCATTTCACAAGACGGTGTTTCATTACTACAGCGTTTTTAATGTAATGAAAAAACTGTCCCATAATCGAGTGGTTTAAGTACGTCAATCTCACCACTGTGAGATCAGTTCTTATATTAGAACATTTGCTGAATGTCCTCTGGTCTCTCACCCACATTTTATGCTACACTATCTTATATCTTATAAAAAAAAAAAAAAAAATTTACAGATGAAAAATAAAAATTCAGTAAATCTATTTTTTTCTAAATAGAATATAAAAAAAACTTAGAAAACATAATTTGCATTTTCAATAAAAGAATGAAATAAAAATAGGTAGCATATCTCATACAAATGTCCACGTGTAACAAGAATGGCTGCAGGATTAATCAAAATGAATTGAAGTTTTCACTTCTAGCAAATCGCAAAGGCTGCAAATTTTTTTTATTTCATAATTTCCTTTACGGGCGCCAGTAGCCGAGTGTTTAGAACTCTGGCTTCCCAAAAAGAAGATCGTGGGTTCGACTCCCGGGATCAGTCAAATAAACCATCTCACGGTCTGTCTGGGTGGAGTTTGCATGTTCTCCCTGTGTTGCTGTGGGTTTACTCCAGTACTTCTTCAAAAACATGCTTAAGTTCAATTAGCTTCACTGTGAATTTTTCTGAATGAATGAGTCGATGGTTGTCTGTCTCTAACCCGGGAACGAGTTGCAGGGTGTTTCCCCGCGTGAGGCCCAAAGTCACCCGCAACCTCTAATGAGAACAAGTAGTAGAAAAATAATTATGTGATTATTGTATTAATTTATTAAGTCTGTAGATTGACTTTTTTTTTTGCCACACTCACAGACATGCTTAAAATGTAAACGCAAAACAGAAATCTATTACTAAAATTAAAATCACAAATAATTTCTGAGCTATATTTACACTCAAAGAAAGTATATGCATATTGAAATCACCAAATTCATGCTAAAAACATGTCGATTATTGCAATAATCTAAATTGAAATTTGATTATTTGTACAGACCTAAATTTACCCAATTAAACATGTTTGTCACTCAAAAGCATGGCAGAAATCTATATGGTACATAACACAAAATATAGAAGCAAATGTGTCTCATGATGTGTGTTATAAAAAAACAGTGAAACCAGGTTTAATGTATTTTGTGCCAAAATATGACGTGTGAGAAAATAAGAAAAGTTATGTGAAGTATTGTTGAGAGGGTAATGTATTCTGTGTTTCATCAGCTCAGCCACACACGCTTCATCAAATCTGCAGAAACAACTGCATCAGCCACAGACCTGGGATGGTGAGACTGAAAAAAGTTATTTTCTGGCATATCCTGATAACGATAATGGACATGTCAGCGTGTGTGTGATCTATTTATCAAACAGTTATGAAATGTTAGTCAAATTAATCATAAATCATTGATTTCAGTACAAATTATTCTACAGTATTAAAAAAAGTTTACGATATATCTAGCTACATTTTTTTTGTTAATTCTTTCTAAATGTGTTTTAATAATTTAATTTACCTTTATTAAACCAGACTTCAGTGGGACTCTCTTTTGCAGGGGAGCCTGGGGAAGGGTCAGGGGAGGCTTTAATGGACATGTTTTTAGTGTTTTTAGTTGTAGAAGGAAACCGGAGTACCTGTAGGAAACCAAGGCAGACACGGGGAAAACATGCAAACTCCACATAGAAAGGCCCTGGGTCGACTGGGAGTTGAACCCAGAACCTTCTTGCTATGAGGCCAGAGCACTAACCGCTGTGCCACCGTGTCGCCCATAAAAGAAGAAGCAAAAGCAGTTCTGGTGTGAGAAATGTGACTTTGATAAAAGAAGTACATTAGAGTGACATTTGAGTCCAGGGTGAGATGATTTGGACATACACATATGAAGAACAAGTGAGAAAGCTTTGTGGTACAAGTGAGAGATGATAAAAAATGTGTATTCTGTTAACTCTCAGAAGATCAATAAACTATTTTTCTTTGCTTATCATCATGGGAAATAAAACATAGCTTTTCAATATACAATATTACAGCTTTAGTGAGTGAGCATAAGCATAGTATATCCTGATATTTAATGTGGAGGATGACGTCTAAAAAAGTGTATCTTTTAGTCATTCCTGGGTCAATTTTCATAAAACAAAAACTGTCAGAAAGCTAAAAGTCACTCCTCTAAAAACATAGCAATCATAAGTCTGCTATTTATATCCTTTGACTTGAAAATACAACAGAATAAACCCTTTCCTAGCTTCTTCAAAATGACACCAGAGAGCACCGGAGGGACATGTGAGGATTGATCCCAAAATGAGAAACATCTGCTCTTTTATTGTAAATGTTTTGTCTCGACACGAACTGAGACATTTCTATGTATTTTTAGCACATTCTTGACACCTGATTAAAATATCTTTTGAACGGTTAACCCTTTATTGTCCCAGTATGTAAATTTGTCCTACATTTTCAATCCTTCAGTGCCACTGGGGCCGATCTCCACATGTTCTGTTATAGACCCAGTTAAAAGTCAGGACTATTGTAGCAGGAGGAGTTTCTGAAAAGCAGAGCACTGGAGGAAACTCGAACAAGGAGAAACATGTAAACTTAATACAGAAATACCAAAGAATCAAACCCACAACCTTCTCGCTATGAGGCAAAAGGACTGGACGCTCATTCACCTTGTTGAATACGCTCTTCAAAATGCAACATTATATTTTATCAACATCACTAGAGCTGAAAGCTTTGTTGTAATACAAAAAGGTGAATGGGTTTAGGTATTATATAGAAAGCACCAAGAAATTGTTCTTTTGATAATTTATCGTGAGCTGGCTCTTGCTCACCACCTGACCTTAAAACCATTGCTTCTTACATCTGCCTATGACTGAACTTTACAATCATAATCTGTCATCGTTTTAAAGCAGAGGTACCTGAATGAGGTCTGCAACTAACAATCATTTTGGTAATTGATTAGTTGGGTGAACATTCTTTCAATGAATCGTTTAGTTGTGTTGAACGCAAATGTCACGTGACTACAAGATTTTTACAAGCTTTGATCAAGAAAAGAATAAAATTAAATTAGACCATGAGTTCTTAACTCAAGAACTTAACTTAAGAAATAGATTTGCCAAAGGAACAATAATAAAAATGCAAACTATTCTATTAGCAAACTAACTCATTAACTAACTAATAGAATTTCAAACTTCAATTGTAGAATTTTCAGAATCACTCGACTTTAGTCAGATTTACTCAAATCAAGATCAGATTCGTGTTTAGTAACGCTGACATATTTAAGAATGTGTTTTTTATAGTAAAAGCTGCAAATTTACAAATTTTCTATGTCGTTGCCCAGCTGAAGTCATAAAACATTTTTTTCAATTCATGCAGGTTTAGGAACCTATAAAGACGAGTTAACGATTATTCGATGACTAAATCAGTAGACATTTAATTCAATACTCAATTAGTTGCGATTAATCAATTAAGATGTTGGAGCCCTAACCTGAATTAATTTAGTTTGTTTGTTGTGTGTTAGGAAGTTTTGTCTTTTCCAACAAAAAGTATAATCCAACCACAGCACTTTGTGAGCAAACCTGGTGTGTCGGAACTGAATAATAAAGTATTTAAGATGTCATAAACAGTCAAATGCAGAGCTCTGATTGGCTCTGCTTTGGTGAGTCATTCCAGTGTAACTTTGTTGTCTGTAAAAAGATGTTTGTAACACCATGAGGGCAGCTATAAAATGAATAGAATATTTACCATGTGTCCAATAATTTGTGAGAGCTGAATATATTTAACTCTGCTGTCTGTTTTGCAGAGAAGGTAAATTTACATTTCCATTGTGTGTCATTTTATTGCTTTTTTTCCTTTATCTCACTAAATCTTTTTTAAATGACTGTGAGTTGCCTCGTGTATGAAATGCGCATATAAATACAAATGCCTTGCCTTATGACATCATCGCATTCTACAATGTGAACACAACCTTTTGTTCAGATAAGAATTGAAGTCGCGGTTAGATTTGAAATTAATTTTAAACATGTCTAGTAGAACTGACAAATAGACTGAAATAGGCCTATAAACCATGTAGCCTATGTACCAACTTAAACTTTTGCTATGCAGAATAAAACAGCAGAACTAGTTTTTAAGAATGAAATGATGGTACAATGGTTACAATCTCTGAAATGTGTTAATTGCATTCAACCAAAGTGTGGTTTGATTTTGTTTCGATTTTGATGAATATAGCAGCTCTAAATATCTCCCAAAAGAGGAAGGATGGATGCTGAAGATAACCAAAAAGAACATTTATGGATGCAAAAAAAAAACATGACATGAAGTTAGTTTCCACTGCACAAAATTTGCACCTTGGGACTCTTCCAAATTACCTCTACAAAAGCTCAGCACCAAACGCATGCATCTCTGACACGCATGAACCCTGCTTTACATGCCCAACATTCTGCTAAAATCACACTTTATCCAAACGCATCCGGGTCAGTTTAACCATGCACAGCAGAAGGCTAGCACCAGAAGCGCCTACATAGACACCTACATGCTGGTTCGGTGTTAGGTAAGGCCAGTCAGAAGCACCTGCGAACCCAGCACAGCACGGGCGAGTTGCAGTCTTTCTACCCATTAGCATTCATAAGGCAATTACCCTCACATTGGGGCGAGCATGTGTTCTACAGACTCCGTGCGTCGCTTGGGATTTTGCAGCGTTTTCTTACCAAAAAACATCGCATGCACCATGCAAATTTTACAGTGTGCAAAAACCACTTGACTTCAATTGACTGACGCTGCGTAAAGGCATCAATTTGAGGCAAGGAAAAAGGGAGGGTTCGATGCATTGTCCCTTCTTCATGCTGCTGCTGCACGTATAGATATGGCAAAGCTCGTACGCACGCACACAACACAATCTCGTATCCTGACACTGCAGCAGGAAAACAAGC
This sequence comes from Mugilogobius chulae, assembly GCA_038363315.1. Lineage (NCBI taxonomy): Eukaryota > Metazoa > Chordata > Actinopteri > Gobiiformes > Gobiidae > Mugilogobius > Mugilogobius chulae. Next base: position 37,191,931 of record CM076408.1, read on the forward strand.
AAAAAAAAATCAAGCGACAAATGCACGTTTCGGCTTTTACGCATAGGCTACGTGAAGAATGCGGCGCCTTTGTAGCTCCAATTGAACAAACAGCGTCTCGTATGTCAATTAAAACCGACCACCGCAAGAATCAAAGACGGGTAAAGGCAAATGGCACAACACAGGAGACACATGGTTTTGCAGCAGGCGTCAAATCTCTCCAATCTGCAGTTGTGTCAATCAAAAATCTCGTTGGTACGCGCGGGTTAACTACGACACTAATTGATGGAGCCAGTTCCCGCTTAACCAAAATGCGCTTTGAAGTTGTAGGAAGGATTATTTCAGCACGCCACTTTCATACAAGCACAGATCGACATGACACCAGCGCGTATACAATATTTACCTTTTTCTTTTCCGATGTCGTCTCGGTTTGGATCTTTACTCCTGGTGTTCGAAAAGAAACCTACATTTTTCATTGTAATCCTCGTGTATTTTCTTTTTTTTTCTCTCGTGAGCAAATGGTCTTGACTTGACGCCGCAGTGGAGAAGAATGGTCGCTCCTTTTAGTAAATTACGCACGGTAAAATGTACAAAACAAAAGGAGAAAATGGTGCGTAATTAGAAAAGAAACGTGTCACGTTTTCACAGCTTTCTCGTTGTTGGAGTGATGTTTTCTTCTGCTGCTGCTGCTGATGTGACGCTCCTCTCTCTGCCTCTGTCGCTAAATGAAACAGTTCTCTACGAGGTCCGCTGTGCTCCGCGGCTCGCGCATTGATTGGGCAAATGTGGCATACACACTACACGGTGACTTCGCGTTCCTCAACTATCCACCACCAGCAGCCCAGCGGCGTGAATCTGCACAGCGGAGGCTGCTCTCGTAAGGACAGCGGTTCTGAAGCCATATTTTATATCAATGTTATAGGAATAGCGTGTGTCACGATATCACGTTTATTGTTATTGTTTACAGGACAAAATACCACAATTTAGCGGTTATTTACGGTAATGCAGTAGAATATTCCACGACCAAACAACCGTGAATCTTTTTTCATTCTTGCCTAACGCGTCACTTTTCTTCAAGTTTCTGACCAGATCACCTAAAAAAAATCTTAATGAAAACGTTTAGACGCATTTATTGCAGCCTACTTCATTACCACAAACTTGTGTCAAAAAACACAGATACTTTTCAAAATAAATAGGCTACAAAACAAACTGTATCTTAAGTATAAGTAGGATTTATGCCAAATATCATGTTTTGTTTTTTTGTTTTGTTTTTTACTGTATTGTCATTCCCTGAAAAAAATGCTCTAAAAATAGCATGATTGCTCTCTGAGTAAAATGTAGATTTACAACTAAATGTCAGAACTGCATGATAAGCAATTTTCACAATGTTATTACATCAATATGTTACGAAAAGCCAAAATTCAAATAACCACAAATTTTGGTTGAAGCTACGTGGCGACATTTTCTTTGGGTTTAATTGGTAAGTTTAGGCTTCAAGTTTCTAGAATGGGTAAGTTTGGTCTGGGGCTTGGGGTAGAATATGGCACGGTGGCAGAGCAGATTGCATTCTGACCTCACAGTCAGAAGGTCGTGGGTTCAATTCCCACACGGCTCAGACCTTTCTGTGCCAAGTTTGCATGTTCCTCGAACCACTCCAGTTTCCTCACCAACCAATAACATGTATGTTAGGAAACGCTTGGTGTTGGTCGGAGGTTGAGGCGCCAGTGTTTAGACAAATCGCCTCTGCTGAGTTGCCCAGGTGTGTGAAGCACACCTGGGGCCCCAGGTGTGTGAAGCACATCTGTCTGTGTAAATGTGCTAGCTATATAAATAAATCATTCATTCAAGATTTACCTGTTAAACCCAATAAAAATGTCGCTTTCTGGCTTCAACTAAAATTTGTGGTTATTTTACGTTTTGCTTTTGTAATATATTTACATTCACATTTGTTGTATATCTACGTTTTCATCGTGGGCTTGCCACAATCAGGCTATATTTTGACTTGAATAATTCTTTATAATCAATTACCTAATTGATTTTTTTATGAGAAATTAAAAAAAAAATAATTCATAAATCTTGTTTTACTGGGAAAAAATGTCATAAGCACTTAAGGCTTGTTAAGTGAAAGGTTGCTGGGACACAATATCCTAATGTAATTTCCTATAAATCATGAGTAGACTTATCAGCTGATATGAGATCAAAACACTGCATTTTATCCAGTTTGACACTCAGAAAGAAGAAGCGTCCTCTGAATGCGGTCCTAAGAGTGTCTCCTCCGGGTTTACAGATTCACCATCCACCAGCAGCAGACAAAAGATCAACCAACGACCCAGCGCACAGCAGCGTCATATGGAGACGCGTTTGGCCCTTCACGCGCGTGTCAGGCTAAATTCCCCGAAACGTGTGAAACTAGCATCAGTTTACAGTTAATGTGAAAGATTCATGCACCACGTTTGACCCGGTCGCTACTGATATCAAAGCGTTTTACCGTCAAAGCCTCTGTATGTATGAGCTGTGCATTTACGGGAACTTCTACTGGCGTTGAGTTAATTAAGATAATGCGGTTGTTAATGTAGTCAATGCTTTGCCTTTGTTGTTGCTTTATGAGAGTTGGATTGGGAAAAAGTGGATCAGAGGGACAGCTTTGTTAGACGTTTTGAAGATGAAGTAATTGGCTTGATGCGCGGGAAAGACAGAGAAAAATGCACTCAGGGTGAAAGTGTGATAAACTGAGCATGGTGGGACTAACAGAAGACATACATCTCATACAATGACTGCTAGTGTATATATAATAATAATTTTCTCATTCCATCCATGAAGGAGAGAGAGTTTTGAATAGCAATCAAAAAGCTCATAGAGAGTGTGTTTTTAATGCAAGGAATTATGTCTAAGTGTAGTTTATTTCTCATTGTCAACATACAGAAAGAAGTCACGAGCTTTCTGTTTCCACATGGAGGCTCCAGAGCTATAGAACCTTTCTGTTGAAAAAAACTTTCACAAAAACCAGAACCACACCTTTTTCCTCTGCAAATAATCAATTCCTTCAAGTACACACAGGTTGCATGCTCTGAGACAACACAGTCTCTGAACAAACCGTAGATAGACAATGAAATGTCAAAATGTACGATAAGCTTTTTTTTTACATCAATAAAAGTTTCAAAAGGCCAAACTGTAAAATAACCACAAATTTGGATTGAAGCCACATGGCGACATTTTCTTTGGGTTTAACTGGTAAATTTAGGCTTCAAGTTACTAAATGAGTAAGTTTAGGGCTGGGGCATTAGGTACAGTAGGTTAAGATTTGCCTGTTAACTCAAAGAAAATATCCCCACAAAAAATTTGTGGTATTTTAGATTTGGCTTTTTGTAACATAATGACGTAAAAAAATAAAAATAAAATAAAATATTTGTGAATTCAGAAATATATCCATCTGGCCTTCCAGCAGCGCGATTGGTTTAGAGTCCAACACGGCGGTGACCAGCCCAATCACATCGGCAGCAGCAGTTGAGGGGGGTTGGTTGCAACAACGACAGGAACTATTACTTGATTCAAACAAAACAAAGATGGCGGCTCCTGTGAATGTACGTATGTGTTTATGTTGCATTTCATTCTGTCTTAGCAAACAGAGTGTTTTTTTCTTTTTGAAAGAAAAGCAGAGAGGTGTGTGTAACACTTGTTTTATCACAAGAAGACATTGGATATGCCATTACGATTTGTTTGCTGGATTGGTTAAGCCACAAATAAGGTCGGCTGCTCACCCAATCAGTTTAATTTTTTTCATTAAATGTCCCACATTTTCCCAAACATTTTACTCAAATCTGAGTTCAACACAGATCCATCTGGAGTGAGCGAGGTTAGTATATCTACATTTTATTTAGAAACTGTGCTGTCTGAGACCANCTAGATCGTAATGAAAGACTACATAGTGCATAATTTAAGAAAAATATACCTCTTATTATAAACACATTGATAATGTCAGTTTGAAAGCTCTCTCTAGAGCTAATTATTTGATCATTGATTATTCTGTTGATATTTTTTCTTTCAATTAATTGATTACCAATATTTCTGGATTATTATTTTTTGTGAGGCCTATATACACTTTGTAATTTTAAAGATAATTTTTTAAATAGTTGGCGTAGTTTATAGCCCCGCGATGAGGTGGCCACTGTCCAGGGGTTTCTCAAACTTTTCAGACCGAGACCCCCAAAATAGCCCTACAATCAACTTGTGACCCCACAGCAAAAAAAATACACATTTGCAATACTTTCAAGATTTAAAGCTACTAAAATTGGGTTGTATGCTCTTTTTAGTAGTTCAGTTTAAAAAAACAATCAGAATTGTAAAATGCATGTTGAAATCGTCACGCGATTTTGCTTTGTGCCCCCAATTTGGACATCACTGTGACTTTGAGCCTCCTGGCCCAAAGTCACTGGGATGGGCTTCAGTCGCCCACGACCCCCAACACGAACAAGCAGTAGAGAATGAATAATTAAAAAAAAAGAAACGATACGTCTTACGTTGTGAAAATTTTACAGTAGCTGATTTTGTTCCAAAATGACAGTCCTAATTTGTTTGTGTTTTTATTAAAGTGACCAGTAGTAGGGCTGTCACGATTAGTCGACGTAGTCGACGATGTCGACTATAAAAATCGTCGATGCAGATTTGCTAAAGTCGATGCGTCGCTTCATTCCATTTTACAATAATAAACCAGGAAAAGAGAACAGCTGCAGCAGCGAGCGGAGCTGCAACATGGGCAGGATCCTGTCAAAAGAAAGACTTCTGATGCAGATAAAACAGGAGATAAACTCCCCATGTAATTGTGATTATTTTGTCGGCATTAACGCAACTCGATCCCCGCGATGCATGAATGAAAGTGTCCCGCTCTGCCGCTGTGCCCTTTTCTCTCGCTCTCTCATAAACAGTCCACACACAGAGGATCTTTTCCGCTGTAGTTATTGCAGTGGCACGAGAAAGGTCTGCTATGTGGACAGCGCGAAAGAGACAAGTCTGAGCTCCGTGTGAGTGTTTAAATCGTCCAAAAAGACCAAAGAATCACAGAGATACGTCCCGTTTAAGACTTCAAACCGCTAACAGCTCATTAAATATGCGCACGGAGAATCAGCGCTCGATCAGCGCAATGCGCAAACTTTTACAAACGTGTTTGTGATGTTTACTTTGAAAACGTTAAAAACGGCCTTGTTTCACTTCCCACAGTGTATTTAGTGAGGACTGAGCTGGTTTTGACCAGGACTAATCCAGAACTGGACCAGGTTTTCTTCAGGACTGAAAATGTTAGTTGCCAATGTAACTATAGTTCTATGAGTGGCTTAAACTTGGTTTTATAAATTTCTGTTCAGCCTAAAACAAAATGAAATAACATTCTGATCCTACAAAATATTAAAACTGATGAACACTGGTAATATTTATGTAAAATTGAGTTTATTCATTGAACTACAAATTAGACATTTTAAAATATAATTTGGTGTTAAAATTATGCAGCTAAACTTAAATAGGGTAGGGGCGTGGATCATTTTTTCTATTTCAAGGGGGCATGGCAAAAAAAAGTTTGAGAAGCACTGGTTTAAAGCATGATGTAAGCAGAAATAAGTGCAGATCACGTAAAAAAAATAATCGTTGACTAGTCGACTAATCGAAAAAATAATCGCTGACTAATCGACTATTAAAATAATCGTTAGTGACAGCCCTAACCAGTAGGCTACTGTCTATTCAAGTTTCCATTTTTTGAAATCATATGCAGTACATATGATATTGGTTTGAGCAGATTTTGTCAAGTACAGACATTTGCCAATGGATCAAAATATTCATTCTAGATCCAGAGAACATACATGCTGTTGTCTTACTAAAGAGTCATTCTTCTTCTTCTTTTTATTTTTATTTTAATGAAGAACAAGACATGTTTTTTTGCACAAATGTCTTGTATAGAATAAATTTACTTAACAGGAAAATTGCTAAGCTTAGGACTAGATATAAATATATAAATTGGGTCATATTGTACCTATGAGTTATTGTATAACTGGTGAAAAACTGCTTTTCATCAGTTACAGTTACAAAAAAAGTGACAAAGAGAAGGTGAAGATCAATAAAATGTTCTTTTTGTTGTAATAGTCAAATTATAAACTTGTGCTATGCATAGAATTTAGTGAAGGCAGACAAAAATGTATTTATTTAATGAAAATGTACCTTTTTTTTCTAATTTGTTGACTAAATGCTTGGAAAAAATATTTCACTTAAAATGTAATTTTAACGAGATATATATATTGTATATCGGACTATGATATAGGACTCTGAATTGTAATAGGCGACTGAAGAAACAACTTTTTTTTTCAGTTGTTTGTTTTTAGTTAAAAACTACTTGAATGAGTAGTGAAACACTCTTAAGACAATTGTCCAGTTCATAGACAAACATTTTCCTTTGCTGTGTGTGTAACCTAGGGACTACACATAATTTACGAGATTTAATAACATTGAAACAGTCGCATCAACTATTAAAAACCCATTGGATACACTCGAGACCAGCCTCCACTTGGTCCGCACAACCTTTATTCTTTCTCCATGGTTCCCCGGACATCCATCTTGGTCTTCAGCGACTTTGTGTTGCCGTAAATCATAAAGTTAATCATTCTTTTTTTATTTTCCAAAAACCTACGCGTCGTGAGAAGATTTGTGGCACCGGAGAGCCAGCCACATCCTTTACCTCTGTCCCTAGTGTCACCTCTCTGTGCATGTTTGGCTGCACTTTTCTTGTGTCATTAATACTCATCAAGCCAAGGCGTCTTCCCATTCACAACCATTCTTCTGGACAATTCACGCTCTACTAGCTATAGTCCCAGCCTGCTTATTAACCCTCCTTAGAACATTTTTCATCAGGACTAGCACTTGGAGATTGGGACTGTACAGTTTATGCATTTTAAGCTTTTTGTTCAAAATGGATCAGCAATGTTTCAATAGACTTAGTTCCGGTGTTGTATTGAAATTTTATACCCTTGTTTAGTTAGCACTGGCTACTCACCCTAAACTTTACCATAGAATTGTGCCTAAACTTAGCCAAATTAACTTCAATCAACTTACCTCAGTTTGGGTTAGGCGTCACCCAAACAACTGAAGAAAGCCGATCTTGACCAACAGAATGCTGCACATTTAAACATGACAATTTTAACAGTAGCCCAGTCTCCAAAGAAAAAGTAGATATACAGCAAAAAGTCAAAAATGACATTGACGTTAAAAATAGCACAAATTTTGGTTGAAGCCACATGTCCTAAACTTACCCATTAAACTCAAAGAAAATGTCGCCATTTTCTTTGAGTTTAATGAAAATAAATGTAGGGTTACCCAAAATGTATGGTTATTTTAGCTCCTCCCCTGTCCATTTCATTGACATAACCTGCTGAGAAGACCTAAAAACAATATTTCAGGTAGTTTTTTTCCTAATATGCTATGGTCATATGCACCAACAAATATACAAGACATATTTTCTCTGGATCACATGAAAATGATAGTCAAAGTATTTAAATAATCATTTGCCGGTTGGATTGTTGTGATAGCCTGCGGTTAACCTAAGTTACATTAGCCACAAAAAAACATTAAATGTTGCTATGATCACAGACGGGGCATATACACTTGCTACATCTTGTTTGAAAGCCTAGGACCTAGAATTCAGTCACTGGGTTTTAACTGTCAGTGTATCTAATTTAGACTAGCCGACTAGATAGCGCAGCTACAGCGTTAGCTACCTTCTTTCTTCTTGTTTATCTCCTTTATGGAGCATCTGAAACACTATTTATTACACCAGCATTATTTGTGTGATTTAACATCCATGTGTTTGGCGTGTATTGCCGACAGCTGGTGACAAAAAAGGCACAAATTGTGTAAAAGAGTGTAGCTAAAAGGTTGCCTGACCAGCCAGTCCCTACACGCTTTGACAGACACTTTATAAACCGTGAGGGTCTGGGAGTGGAGCGCCGAGGTTCAATTTCGTGGGAGGCCTTTCCGAGCGTTCAGTCAACCAATCACAAAAAACCCGGAAATTCCACCAAAACAACGGCGACACGATGCTTTCGTAAACATGTAGCGCGAGGATTTTTTCAGTCTGAAGCCCCTCAACACGGTTTTAAGGAATTGATACGTTCATTGTTCAAAATCGAAGCACGAGCCGAATCAGCTACGTTCGCCTTCTTGAATGTTTTGAAATGAGGCATGCAAGCAACTTCCGACTTTTTAGTGTCACGTGTCAGAATCGCCGTGCTTGATTGGATCGACCTAACATTGGACGAGAAATTATTGGCCGAGCTACGGTTTCAGACCCTTCTGCATTCAAACAGAATGTAACAGAATGTAGGAGGAAGGACTGGTCAGGCAAGCTAAAAGGTATAAACAAGAAGGTAGCTAACGCTGTAGCTGCGCTATTTCGTAGATTAATCTCATTTAGATTAACTGACAGTTAAAATAAAGGGTACCAGCGACTGAATTCTACAAGTCCTAAGCTTTCAAACAAGGTATAGCATGTGTATATTCCCCTCGTGTGATCAAAACATTTGATGTTTGTTTGTGGCTAATGTACTTACAGGCTAACTGTGGGCTATCGCTGCGATCCCACCAGCAACTAACCAACTATTTAAGCACTTTTAATTGTCATTTTCAAGTGTTCCAGAGAAAATAAGCCTAAAATTATACTACCTGAAATATGAGTCTTTTCGCTGTTTACTTCAATGAAATGTACCTTAATAATCATGTCCAGTCTAACACTACAATTTGGTTTGAAACAGCTGTTTTAGAAGGTGATTTTGCTCTCTTTGAGCAGAAACATGCAGTTTGAGAAAATGTTTTTTGAAAGAAGTTGATTGGACAATTGCATACTTCATTGACAATGTAGTTGTTTTGTATATGTTTTTCAGTTTTGCAATGTTTCCTTTACTCTTTCATAGGTAGGGCTGCTCACCTTGCCTTTAGCACCTCACATAAATGTCCTAAATTATCTACGGATTCCATGGCAGTAGCTATGGCATTAAATGTCACAAATTATTACATATAATTATACCAATAAACTAAACTTGCTAAACCAATAAACCAAGAACAGAATGACTGTTTTTTCTTTGTTTTAGCTCAAATTACCTGTGCTGCAACAGCCAAACTGTCACAGTTTACTACGCTGTTTCCATCGGCGATCAGAATCATATCCACATGATCATATTTGTTATGAAACAGCTGTAGCTTCTCTCTTTTTATTCATTTACGCTCCGAAAGTTCTCCAGTCAAGCACCTTGTCTAGACTTTTCACTATTTTTTTAACTGCAGTTTGTTTAGTGCTTAACTTTTAACTGTAGAAAAATGTTGGAGAAAAGTCATGATTAAGTTTGAGTAATTTTCAACCATTTCAGTTAAAATGGGACTAGAGCTACCTGAGGACATCTGAGTTGAGTGAATAATAGGTATTAGACATGGACAATTTGCACAGGACTAGAAACACAGACGATGTTGTTCATAATTATTACGATTGACCTGAGTTCCTGAGGTAAAGCCGTGCAAAGTATAGATGCATATGTTTTAGTTTTATAAATTTGTAACCAATAGCCAACCGTTGTGTTTGTACCTGCAATGCTCAAATTGGACTCCAGAGAGAAGCTTACTTTGCTGAAAGAAATCGAAGTGTGAGAATAATATTATTTTATTTCACTTACAATATGTATCACTTAGTTTTTGCTCTAGCTTACATTTTTGTTTTGTCCTTCGGGGCTGTGTTGGCGCTTGCATAAAGTACTTATATTTATACTTATTTCAATAGCAAGTTAATCCAATGCATAAGTTTTGCCTAATCTTTTACCTAATTAAACTTATAAACTTGAGTTTCTCCAGAGTGTTTCTTTCTGACTTTGTGCATATAGATAAAATATTCATAAAGTCGATTGGCACCCAGAGAACGCATGCTTTTTCCCTCTAATAAGCCCAAAGAAAGCCTTTATATAAGCTGTGTTTGGTAGTTAAAGCTCATAATTGTAGCCTCATTTATCAAATCTACAAATTTAAATATCCATTGTTCAAGTTGCAGACTGCTTCTTGTTTCGTTCACATATTTAGCTCAGATCTCATTATGGCTGCATTCTTATATTGTGCTCTGAAATGACTTACGTATCTCTCTGCTGTGTTCAGACTGGACAGCGTTTCTGCAGCAATAAAGCCTCAGAATATTTATGAAGCTGACACCCCAACACGAGTTTTTGCATTGGGGATGGACGCCCAAATCTCTCTCTCTCTCTCTCTCTGTCTTTCTGATAGAACAGCTTCCTCACTTCTGCTCCAGAAGTCCTTTTAAGATTATCTCTGTACTCCTCTAATGTCACGCCATACGTCAGTTTTTAATTCAGATGCTAGGGTTACTCCTTGTCCAGTGTTTCTCATTAATAGAGGAGACTATGGCGGCCCCCCATGGTTTAATTTTTGCTCCCATAGTAAAAAAAAAAAAAATATGTGAAACAAATTATACTTTATATGATTGTGGAATTGTAATCAAGATATAGAAGTACGCCTCCCGTACACAGACTGCGAGGTTTCTTGCGAAGTGCCTTGTACACCAGCAGCAGTCCACTGTGGTCTGTTATTGCCCAAAGCCATAAGAATTCACGTGGATAATCGTGAGAATGCTCGTAATATGACTTGAAAGTCGCATCAGACCGCTGCAACCTCCAACAAAAATAGACTCTCTACGGATTCTTTCCACACACTCGCACGCTCTCGAACGTGCAGTTGCACTGTACCGAGGTCTGTCTACAAGGTTTTAAGCACTTTCTAAGTCTTGCGAGACTTTTAAACCCCAAAATTGTATTAATTAAATATATTCAGTTTTGAATCACTCATACCATTGTAGTCTATGTATAAACTTGTTGGAAACACTGCATTGTAAATCCATATTATATCCCATGTTGTTTGTTTGACTATGTCAATCTTCAAATTTGCCAGATTTTTAGAAAGCAACATGCAACCAAGCCTTTAAAAAAGCCCAAAACAAGGATTAAGTAAACAATCTTCTCTCTTCAGCATGTCACTATGTCACAGTAGTGTCTGATTAATGGAAGTCGGCGTTCAGATGTTTAAAGTTCACCATTGCCCAACTCTGGCATTGATGACCAAAGTATCAAGACGCAGCATCACCAGATGCTTGAACAAGTACATTTCGATGCCCTGGACACAAATTTGCAAACCTGACACATCAACACAAAGAACGCAGCATTATAAATGAGATTCTGACACTAGAAAACAATGCATATCTTAAAAAAAGTCAACTAATCCAAAACCCTCAAGTCAAACAGTCTAGCAAATGAGTTTTTTAGTTAGTTTTAGCGACTGTGCACTTACTTAATCAAATCACAATCTAATTATTTCAAATTGTCCCTGAATAAGTTTTGCTCCGAGGTTTTGACAGGAGTAAGATTTTTGAGAAATGATTTCAATTGTTTTTGGCGTGGTGCAGTCAATGGTATTAGGGGTTTAATCAATCAAGGTTTTGTAAGTGTTCTTTGGCTTTGTGGAGAGAAAATGGTTGTTCGTAAAATATTTTTTAATTCAGTCCCAGATGGTCTGTTGAGTGCTTTGTTTTATATCAATTGACAGTGAAGTGGGATTTTAGTTAGAAATGTGATGGTGATTAATACTTTCAAATCATCCAACAAGGTTTTGAAAAAAGTCATTTATTTGAGGAATGAGAATTGTTGATGGCGTAGGGCAGCATAGCATTTAGTCAATCAAAAACTGTAACAGAAATGGTATTTTATTTACGTTCTTTGACTTTGTATGATTTGTAGAGAAAAAAAGGACTGCTGTAGCTGGAGGATATTCCGTAGCATGCATGTTTAGGTTGGAGTGCCCAAAGGAAACCCACCAACACGGGGAGATGAAACATGCAAACTCCACACAGAAAGGATTGGATCGAGCAGGAGTTGAACCCCACTCCTTGCTGTGAGAGGACAACAATATGACATTCTTTCCCATCAAAACACAGTACAATGAGTTTTGGATCTAACTGTGTAGCGGTTATTTATCCTGCAAGCAACTACTGAACCACTTTGAGAGGATAGTATTTTAAAAAACTGACCACTTCAGTCACTAAACCCCAGTAAATAATCTAACTGAATCTATATTATTGGACCAATACTTTATCCAACAAACTCTTATAGATTTGTGCTGCTTTTCAATCACACAATGGGTATTGGTGCATTCCTAGTTTCTTCATAGAAATTGTAAAATGTGACCTTGTGACTTAATAATGAGATCACCATTTCACAAGACGGTGTTTCATTACTACAGCGTTTTTAATGTAATGAAAAAACTGTCCCATAATCGAGTGGTTTAAGTACGTCAATCTCACCACTGTGAGATCAGTTCTTATATTAGAACATTTGCTGAATGTCCTCTGGTCTCTCACCCACATTTTATGCTACACTATCTTATATCTTATAAAAAAAAAAAAAAATTTACAGATGAAAAATAAAAATTCAGTAAATCTATTTTTTCTAAATAGAATATAAAAAAAACTTAGAAAACATAATTTGCATTTTCAATAAAAGAATGAAATAAAAATAGGTAGCATATCTCATACAAATGTCCACGTGTAACAAGAATGGCTGCAGGATTAATCAAAATGAATTGAAGTTTTCACTTCTAGCAAATCGCAAAGGCTGCAAATTTTTTTTATTTCATAATTTCCTTTACGGGCGCCAGTAGCCGAGTGTTTAGAACTCTGGCTTCCCAAAAAGAAGATCGTGGGTTCGACTCCCGGGATCAGTCAAATAAACCATCTCACGGTCTGTCTGGGTGGAGTTTGCATGTTCTCCCTGTGTTGCTGTGGGTTTACTCCAGTACTTCTTCAAAAACATGCTTAAGTTCAATTAGCTTCACTGTGAATTTTTCTGAATGAATGAGTCGATGGTTGTCTGTCTCTAACCCGGGAACGAGTTGCAGGGTGTTTCCCCGCGTGAGGCCCAAAGTCACCCGCAACCTCTAATGAGAACAAGTAGTAGAAAATAATTATGTGATTATTGTATTAATTTATTAAGTCTGTAGATTGACTTTTTTTTTTGCCACACTCACAGACATGCTTAAAATGTAAACGCAAAACAGAAATCTATTACTAAAATTAAAATCACAAATAATTTCTGAGCTATATTTACACTCAAAGAAAGTATATGCATATTGAAATCACCAAATTCATGCTAAAAACATGTCGATTATTGCAATAATCTAAATTGAAATTTGATTATTTGTACAGACCTAAATTTACCCAATTAAACATGTTTGTCACTCAAAAGCATGGCAGAAATCTATATGGTACATAACACAAAATATAGAAGCAAATGTGTCTCATGATGTGTGTTATAAAAAAACAGTGAAACAGGTTTAATGTATTTTGTGCCAAAATATGACGTGTGAGAAAATAAGAAAAGTTATGTGAAGTATTGTTGAGAGGGTAATGTATTCTGTGTTTCATCAGCTCAGCCACACACGCTTCATCAAATCTGCAGAAACAACTGCATCAGCCACAGACCTGGGATGGTGAGACTGAAAAAAGTTATTTTCTGGCATATCCTGATAACGATAATGGACATGTCAGCGTGTGTGTGATCTATTTATCAAACAGTTATGAAATGTTAGTCAAATTAATCATAAATCATTGATTTCAGTACAAATTATTCTACAGTATTAAAAAAAGTTTACGATATATCTAGCTACATTTTTTTTGTTAATTCTTTCTAAATGTGTTTAATAATTTAATTTACCTTTATTAAACCAGACTTCAGTGGGACTCTCTTTTGCAGGGGAGCCTGGGGAAGGGTCAGGGGAGGCTTTAATGACATGTTTTTAGTGTTTTTAGTTGTAGAAGGAAACCGGAGTACCTGTAGGAAACCAAGGCAGACACGGGGAAAACATGCAAACTCCACATAGAAAGGCCCTGGGTCGACTGGGAGTTGAACCCAGAACCTTCTTGCTATGAGGCCAGAGCACTAACCGCTGTGCCACCGTGTCGCCCATAAAAGAAGAAGCAAAAGCAGTTCTGGTGTGAGAAATGTGACTTTGATAAAAGAAGTACATTAGAGTGACATTTGAGTCCAGGGTGAGATGATTTGGACATACACATATGAAGAACAAGTGAGAAAGCTTTGTGGTACAAAGTGAGAGATGATAAAAAATGTGTATTCTGTTAACTCTCAGAAGATCAATAAACTATTTTTCTTTGCTTATCATCATGGGAAATAAAACATAGCTTTTCAATATACAATATTACAGCTTTAGTGAGTGAGCATAAGCATAGTATATCCTGATATTTAATGTGGAGGATGACGTCTAAAAAAGTGTATCTTTTAGTCATTCCTGGGTCAATTTTCATAAAACAAAAACTGTCAGAAAGCTAAAAGTCACTCCTCTAAAAACATAGCAATCATAAGTCTGCTATTTATATCCTTTGACTTGAAAATACAACAGAATAAACCCTTTCCTAGCTTCTTCAAAATGACACCAGAGAGCACCGGAGGGACATGTGAGGATTGATCCCAAAATGAGAAACATCTGCTCTTTTATTGTAAAATGTTTTGTCTCGACCGAACTGAGACATTTCTATGTATTTTTAGCACATTCTTGACACCTGATTAAAATATCTTTTGAACGGTTAACCCTTTATTGTCCCAGTATGTAAATTTGTCCTACATTTTCAATCCTTCAGTGCCACTGGGGCGATCTCCACATGTTCTGTTATAGACCCAGTTAAAAAGTCAGGACTATGTAGCAGGAGGAGTTTCTGAAAAGCAGAGCACTGGAGGAAACTCGAACAAGGAGAAACATGTAAACTTAATACAGAAATACCAAAGAATCAAACCCACAACCTTCTCGCTATGAGGCAAAAGGACTGGACGCTCATTCACCTTGTTGAATACGCTCTTCAAAATGCAACATTATATTTTATCAACATCACTAGAGCTGAAAGCTTTGTTGTAATACAAAAGGTGAATGGGTTTAGGTATTATATAGAAAGCACAAGAAATTGTTCTTTTGATAATTTATCGTGAGCTGGCTCTTGCTCACCACCTGACCTTAAAACCATTGCTTCTTACATCTGCCTATGACTGAACTTTACAATCATAATCTGTCATCGTTTTAAAGCAGAGGTACCTGAATGAGGTCTGCAACTAACAATCATTTTGGTAATTGATTAGTTGGGTGAACATTCTTTCAATGAATCGTTTAGTTGTGTTGAACGCAAATGTCACGTGACTACAAGATTTTTACAAGCTTTGATCAAGAAAGAATAAAATTAAATTAGACCATGAGTTCTTAACTCAAGAACTTAACTTAAGAAATAGATTTGCCAAAGGAACAATAATAAAAAATGCAAACTATTCTATTAGCAAACTAACTCATTAACTAACTAATAGAATTTCAAACTTCAATTGTAGAATTTTCAGAATCACTCGACTTAGTCAGATTTACTCAAATCAAGATCAGATTCGTGTTTAGTAACGCTGACATATTTAAGAATGTGTTTTTTATAGTAAAGCTGCAAATTTACAAATTTTCTATGTCGTTGCCCAGCTGAAGTCATAAAACATTTTTTTTCAATTCATGCAGGTTTAGGAACCTATAAAGACGAGTTAACGATTATTCGATGACTAAATCAGTAGACATTTAATTCAATACTCAATTAGTTGCGATTAATCAATTAAGATGTTGGAGCCCTAACCTGAATTAATTTAGTTTGTTTGTTGTGTGTTAGGAAGTTTTGTCTTTTCCAACAAAAAGTATAATCCAACCACAGCACTTTGTGAGCAAACCTGGTGTGTCGGAACTGAATAATAAAGTATTTAAGATGTCATAAACAGTCAAATGCAGAGCTCTGATTGGCTCTGCTTTGGTGAGTCATTCCAGTGTAACTTTGTTGTCTGTAAAAAGATGTTTGTAACACCATGAGGGCAGCTATAAAATGAATAGAATATTACCATGTGTCCAATAATTTGTGAGAGCTGAATATATTTAACTCTGCTGTCTGTTTTGCAGAGAAGGTAAATTTACATTTCCATTGTGTGTCATTTTATTGCTTTTTTCCTTTATCTCACTAAATCTTTTTTAAATGACTGTGAGTTGCCTCGTGTATGAAATGCGCATATAAATACAAATGCCTTGCCTTATGACATCATCGCATTCTACAATGTGAACACAACCTTTTGTTCAGATAAGAATTGAAGTCGCGGTTAGATTTGAAATTAATTTTAAACATGTCTAGTAGAACTGACAAATAGACTGAAATAGGCCTATAAACCATGTAGCCTATGTACCAACTTAAACTTTTGCTATGCAGAATAAAACAGCAGAACTAGTTTTTAAGAATGAAATGATGGTACAATGGTTACAATCTCTGAAATGTGTTAATTGCATTCAACCAAAGTGTGGTTTGATTTTGTTTCGATTTTGATGAATATAGCAGCTCTAAATATCTCCCAAAAGAGGAAGGATGGATGCTGAAGATAACCAAAAAGAACATTTATGGATGCAAAAAAAAAACATGACATGAAGTTAGTTTCCACTGCACAAAATTTGCACCTTGGGACTCTTCCAAATTACCTCTACAAAAGCTCAGCACCAAACGCATGCATCTCTGACACGCATGAACCCTGCTTTACATGCCCAACATTCTGCTAAAATCACACTTTATCCAAACGCATCCGGGTCAGTTTAACCATGCACAGCAGAAGGCTAGCACCAGAAGCGCCTACATAGACACCTACATGCTGGTTCGGTGTTAGGTAAGGCCAGTCAGAAGCACCTGCGAACCCAGCACAGCACGGGCGAGTTGCAGTCTTTCTACCCATTAGCATTCATAAGGCAATTACCCTCACATTGGGGCGAGCATGTGTTCTACAGACTCCGTGCGTCGCTTGGGATTTTGCAGCGTTTCTTACCAAAAAACATCGCATGCACCATGCAAATTTTACAGTGTGCAAAAACCACTTGACTTCAATTGACTGACGCTGCGTAAAGGCATCAATTTGAGGCAAGGAAAAAGGGAGGGTTCGATGCATTGTCCCTTCTTCATGCTGCTGCTGCACGTATAGATATGGCAAAGCTCGTACGCACGCACACAACACAATCTCGTATCCTGACACTGCAGCAGGAAAACAAGCAAAAAAAATCAAGCGACAAATGCACGTTTCGGCTTTTACGCATAGGCTACGTGAAGAATGCGGCGCCTTTGTAGCTCCAATTGAACAAACAGCGTCTCGTATGTCAATTAAAACCGACCACCGCAAGAATCAAAGACGGGTAAAGGCAAATGGCACAACACAGGAGACACATGGTTTTGCAGCAGGCGTCAAATCTCTCCAATCTGCAGTTGTGTCAATCAAAAATCTCGTTGGTACGCGCGGGTTAACTACGACACTAATTGATGGAGCCAGTTCCCGCTTAACCAAAATGCGCTTTGAAGTTGTAGGAAGGATTATTTCAGCACGCCACTTTCATACAAGCACAGATCGACATGACACCAGCGCGTATACAATATTTACCTTTTTCTTTTCCGATGTCGTCTCGGTTTGGATCTTTACTCCTGGTGTTCGAAAAGAAACCTACATTTTTCATTGTAATCCTCGTGTATTTTCTTTTTTTTTCTCTCGTGAGCAAATGGTCTTGACTTGACGCCGCAGTGGAGAAGAATGGTCGCTCCTTTTAGTAAATTACGCACGGTAAAATGTACAAAACAAAAGGAGAAAATGGTGCGTAATTAGAAAAGAAACGTGTCACGTTTTCACAGCTTTCTCGTTGTTGGAGTGATGTTTTCTTCTGCTGCTGCTGCTGATGTGACGCTCCTCTCTCTGCCTCTGTCGCTAAATGAAACAGTTCTCTACGAGGTCCGCTGTGCTCCGCGGCTCGCGCATTGATTGGGCAAATGTGGCATACACACTACACGGTGACTTCGCGTTCCTCAACTATCCACCACCAGCAGCCCAGCGGCGTGAATCTGCACAGCGGAGGCTGCTCTCGTAAGGACAGCGGTTCTGAAGCCATATTTTATATCAATGTTATAGGAATAGCGTGTGTCACGATATCACGTTTATTGTTATTGTTTACAGACAAAATACCACAATTTAGCGGTTATTTACGGTAATGCAGTAGAATATTCCACGACCAAACAACCGTGAATCTTTTTTCATTCTTGCCTAACGCGTCACTTTTCTTCAAGTTTCTGACCAGATCACCTAAAAAAATCTTAATGAAAACGTTTAGACGCATTTATTGCAGCCTACTTCATTACCACAAACTTGTGTCAAAAAACACAGATACTTTTCAAAAATAAATAGGCTACAAAACAAACTGTATTCTTAAGTATAAGTAGGATTTATGCCAAATATCATGTTTTGTTTTTTTGTTTTGTTTTTTACTGTATTGTCATTCCCTGAAAAAAATGCTCTAAAAATAGCATGATTGCTCTCTGAGTAAAATGTAGATTTACAACTAAATGTCAGAACTGCATGATAAGCAATTTTCACAATGTTATTACATCAATATGTTACGAAAAGCCAAAATTCAAAATAACCACAAATTTTGGTTGAAGCTACGTGGCGACATTTTCTTTGGGTTTAATTGGTAAGTTTAGGCTTCAAGTTTCTAGAATGGGTAAGTTTGGTCTGGGGCTTGGGGTAGAATATGGCACGGTGGCAGAGCAGATTGCATTCTGACCTCACAGTCAGAAGGTCGTGGGTTCAATTCCCACACGGCTCAGACCTTTCTGTGCCAAGTTTGCATGTTCCTCGAACCACTCCAGTTTCCTCACCAACCAATAACATGTATGTTAGGAAACGCTTGGTGTTGGTCGGAGGTTGAGGCGCCAGTGTTTAGACAAATCGCCTCTGCTGAGTTGCCCCAGGTGTGTGAAGCACACCTGGGGCCCCAGGTGTGTGAAGCACATCTGTCTGTGTAAATGTGCTAGCTATATAAATAAATCATTCATTCAAGATTTACCTGTTAAACCCAATAAAAATGTCGCTTTCTGGCTTCAACTAAAATTTGTGGTTATTTTACGTTTTTGCTTTTGTAATATATTTACATTCACATTTTGTTGTATATCTACGTTTTCATCGTGGGCTTGCCACAATCAGGCTATATTTTGACTTGAATAATTCTTTATAATCAATTACCTAATTGATTTTTTTATGAGAAATTAAAAAAAAAAATAATTCATAAATCTTGTTTTACTGGGAAAAAATGTCATAAGCACTTAAGGCTTGTTAAGTGAAAGGTTGCTGGGACACAATATCCTAATGTAATTTCCTATAAATCATGAGTAGACTTATCAGCTGATATGAGATCAAAACACTGCATTTTATCCAGTTTGACACTCAGAAAGAAGAAGCGTCCTCTGAATGCGGTCCTAAGAGTGTCTCCTCCGGGTTTACAGATTCACCATCCACCAGCAGCAGACAAAAGATCAACCAACGACCCAGCGCACAGCAGCGTCATATGGAGACGCGTTTGGCCCTTCACGCGCGTGTCAGGCTAAATTCCCGAAACGTGTGAAACTAGCATCAGTTTACAGTTAATGTGAAAGATTCATGCACCACGTTTGACCCGGTCGCTACTGATATCAAAGCGTTTTACCGTCAAAGCCTCTGTATGTATGAGCTGTGCATTTACGGGAACTTCTACTGGCGTTGAGTTAATTAAGATAATGCGGTTGTTAATGTAGTCAATGCTTTGCCTTTGTTGTTGCTTTATGAGAGTTGGATTGGGAAAAAGTGGATCAGAGGGACAGCTTTGTTAGACGTTTTGAAGATGAAGTAATTGGCTTGATGCGCGGGAAAGACAGAGAAAAATGCACTCAGGGTGAAAGTGTGATAAACTGAGCATGGTGGGACTAACAGAAGACATACATTCTCATACAATGACTGCTAGTGTATATATATAATAATTTTCTCATTCCATCCATGAAGGAGAGAGAGTTTTGAATAGCAATCAAAAAGCTCATAGAGAGTGTGTTTTTAATGCAAGGAATTATGTCTAAGTGTAGTTTATTTCTCATTGTCAACATACAGAAAGAAGTCACGAGCTTTCTGTTTCCACATGGAGGCTCCAGAGCTATAGAACCTTTCTGTTGAAAAAAACTTTCACAAAACCAGAACCACACCTTTTTCCTCTGCAAATAATCAATTCCTTCAAGTACACACAGGTTTGCATGCTCTGAGACAACACAGTCTCTGAACAAACCGTAGATAGACAATGAAATGTCAAAAATGTACGATAAGCTTTTTTTTTACATCAATAAAAGTTTCAAAAGGCCAAACTGTAAAATAACCACAAATTTGGATTGAAGCCACATGGCGACATTTTCTTTGGGTTTAACTGGTAAATTTAGGCTTCAAGTTACTAAAATGAGTAAGTTTAGGGCTGGGGCATTAGGTACAGTAGGTTAAGATTTGCCTGTTAAACTCAAAGAAAATATCCCCACAAGAAAATTTGTGGTTATTTTAGATTTGGCTTTTTGTAACATAATGACGTAAAAAAAATAAAAATAAAATAAAATATTTGTGAATTCAGAAATATAATCCATCTGGCCTTCCAGCAGCGCGATTGGTTTAGAGTCCAACACGGCGGTGACCAGCCCAATCACATCGCAGCAGCAGTTGAGGGGGTTGGTTGCAACAACGACAGGAACTATTACTTGATTCAAACAAAACAAAGATGGCGGCTCCTGTGAATGTACGTATGTGTTTATGTTGCATTTCATTCTGTCTTAGCAAACAGAGTGTTTTTTTCTTTTTGAAAGAAAAGCAGAGAGGTGTGTGTAACACTTGTTTTATCACAAGAAGACATTGGATATGCCATTACGATTTGTTGCTGTGATTGGTTAAGCACAAATAAGGTCGGCTGCTCACCCAATCAGTTTAATTTTTTCATTAAATGTCCCACATTTTCCCAAACATTTTACTCAAATCTGAGTTCAACACAGATCCATCTGGAGTGAGCGAGGTTAGTATATCTACATTTTATTTAGAAACTGTGCTGTCTGAGACCAAAAGCGATTACAGTAGCAGCACCAAAGGAGTACTGGACCTAATGTGAGCTGTTCTCCGCGTGAAAACTACAACAAGACAAGACGAGCTTCTTGTCGAGATGTGCATCCTTAAGTAACTTATGACTTTTCATGATGTGACAATCTTACCGCAGGAAATTGTTAAACAATGATTTTGCTAGTTTACGCAAAATCTAAATCTACAGCTAAGTTTAGGACTTGGGGCTCATCTTGACAGAACAGCACAGCTCAAGTCAGTGACTCCAGGATAAGGTTGAGCACGTTCTGCGACCGGATCTGCAACGGAATGTCATCCTACGAATTGCTGTCCTGAAGAATAGCTGTCGACCGGAACTTAACGTACACGCAGTTGCTAGTGAGCGCTGGTTGTATGGCTATGCCTCAAATCTGAAAGGTAGATCCCTGAAAGACAGAGAAGCTGGAGCAGTCAGAGTGGAAAAGGAGTGCATGAGTCGGAGTTACGGGGACGACTGCATGGTACTAACAGCCTTGTGGTCTGGTTGAGTGAGCAGAACAGTCTGGCCCACAAAATGTCTTTTAGAACTTAGTATCATTTATTTAGTCGATTGTTTTACTATTGTAAGAAATGACCTGTAAAAATGAACCTATGAGTCACGTGTTTAATTCTGCAGCTCCAGTTATCATTGGAAAACATGCCTCGTAATAATATCGTTTGGTAGTAATTGACTTCCTCACTTGACTGACGCAGTGGTGTGTGCGCTCCGGTGTGTGTGTGATTTTGTGAATAATTATGTGAATTTGGGTGGGGTTGCCCTCCTCTTCCGCTGGCTTTTCAATGGCTGCTTGATGAATGAGACGAGAGGAGCGGGAGGAAGTGATAATACGGTGTCATCAGTTACCGTGACAACCGCTGCTCGCACATCCAAACTGTTAATTATATTTTTTTCCCTCTCTTTTTATTTTCCAGGAAATTAGCATGGGCTCGTCTTGGCCCGAGCAGCAGCAGCAGCGGCTCAGGGCTTCTGCTCCACTGCAGACAACATGTAAGTAAATACATTATGCAAATCACCACAGTCTCTTTTCAGAGCTCAGGCGTGTATATGTTACAGCGCTGTGAACAGAAGGGCTGGAGGAGTGTTAACCTCAATGAAGACGCTTGGTTTATTGATAAAGATGTAACTTTTCTGTTGGAGTGCATGTGGTAGACAAGCACTAGTTAGTATTTGATGCTCATGCTATCAGACACTTGGCAACTCGCTCTTTCCATTAAAACTTTACAACTCTGGAGCCATTTGTCTAGATTTTACTTTAACAAAAATGTAAATTATGAATAATCGGTCAAAGACTTAGGACACATATGTCAAACTCAAGGCCCGGGGGCCAGATGCGGTCCTCCACATCACTTTATGTGGCCCTCAGGGTCTTACAAGGTTTACTTTAATTTGGTATTAGTGCCAGGAGTGTCTTAACCTAATAGAATTATTTGGCTGAAATTTAATGCAGATGTCATTTTCAATTCAATAATTGTACAAAAATCGAACACAGAGACTATTAATTGTAGAATGTCAAAGATTAATATGGTTAATTTTGGTGTCAACCGGCCCTTCGAGGACAAACCCGATGCCAGTGTGGCCCTTTGTCAAAATGAGTTCGACACCCCTGACTTAGGACTAGTGCATACTGGAGGTTTGCTCTAGTTTGAAATCTGAGCTAAAAGCTAAGTGACTTTATAGGTTGTGATATGTTTGAGATCATTTACACAAGATGTTAGCACTTCTGACAAAATTTGGGGTTGTACAAAAAATCTATTGTGCAAAATCTGTTTAAGTAATTTTAAAATCCACAGTTATAGCCTGCCTATGAGTTTTGTTGTGCTATAGAATCTCCAAACCAGAAGTAAAGAAGGACTAGATTTGTACAAGTCAAATCTGAACCAGAAGTAAACCAAGTCAAGTCTTTGATTGCATCAACAATAAAAAAGAACAGGTCAGGTCAGGTAACTATGGAACTTGTGTTTGCACCTGTGTCCTTAATAAAGCCTAATAATAATAATAATAATAATAATAAGGAACTAACACACTATTAACCCTGCAAACAAGAGAAAATACAGGATATCATTTTTGCAACATTAGGAAGATGAGTTGAGACAAAGATCAGATCTTTGGAGAGCTGATTTGGCTCTCAAGCTTCAAGTTGAATATGCATGTTCTAGATGTCTCCATCTGATTTAAATACCGTAGTTATTGGCCCACTGAATGATCATGCGAACGCAACGTATTAGAGAATGTTCACCTTTGTTAAACTCAGATTCACACAGTTTTTATCTCAAATAGTATAACTGAACTTGAAGTCAAAATTCTATGGTAGAATTCACTGTTTAACTGTCAAATTGTGGATTTGTTGGCTTTGTTTATGATTTATCACTTTGTAATAACTTGATCTAAAAATACCACAAAATCTTCTCAGCCAGTTTAATCGGACAAAAGAAAAATTATTTGCTCATCAAAATCTCAGAAAGTGGCAGAGGTGTGGACCTGCGAGACATGATTTGGACTCTAGTCAGACTTGAGGCTTGGCTTGTTAAAATAGACTTGATATAACACTTTAGATTTGACTTGAAAGTCAGTGACTTGGGACTTGACTTGGAGCTTTGTGGCTTGAGATGACTTGATGTTCCTCCTCAAAAAATAATGTACTTTTAGATTAACAAACTGAAACTCTATTAGATTTTCAAATTGTTGTTTTTGAAGCAAATCGATAACAAAACAAAACAAAGCTCAACATTTATGGTTTAAAATTTTTTATATTTCTTCCAGGACAGTATAATATGTAATTTACTTTATAGAGTAAAATAGCTCCTGCCCACCATCTGACATTTTGACATCAAATTCTACATCATGAACCCCAAATGCCTCTTTGTTGGACCCTCCACCAGAAAAGTTCCACAGAGATCCTTTAACCGTGTCATTACACCCCAGACGTAGCACTTGCTCTCCACCATTAGGCCGTAAAGAAGTGCGGCAGCTTTGTTAACACTCTTTCCACACAGTTTGAAATGGACTTTTATTGGATTCCTGGGGCCCGCAGTTATTATGGCCTCTCCCCATTACAATCTGTCATGGTGTCGCCTCGTGCCGCACGGAGGCTGCAAGAACACCAGATTACATTCACTTTGACTCGCTCATTTATTCATGTTTATGCAAATGAATTCTTTATTTAAGGCAGGACGTTTCCGGAGCTTCCTTCAGGCTCAAAAGGTGCGAGTGCAGAAGATTTTAGCAGCGCTGAGTCAGTCCTATTAGAGCTACTACTGATGTCAGATGAGAATTGGAAGAAATTGCTTTTTGATATGAGTTTGACAAAAGTGTGCGTAATGGAGAATTAACTGGAAAATAATTGTAAGTCAATGCAAAGAGAGAGAGGAGGATCATATTAGTTCATAATATATATTTCAATAAGACAAGATAATGAAGATGAATAACAATGTGAGGTCTCAATTAGAGCTGGGCAATATATCATTCATTCATTCATTAATTTTCTACCGCTTAATCCCGTTAGGGGTCGCGGGTGACTGGAGCCTATCCCAGTGACTTAGGGCCTTAGGCGGGGAACACCCTGGACAGTGGCCAACTTGCCGCAGGGTTAGACAGACAACCATTCACTCTCTCATTCATTCACTAAGGGAAATTTGCAGTGATGCCCAATTAACCTAAACATACATGTTTTTGGAGGTGGGAGGAAACCGGAGTACCCGGAGAAAACCCACGGTGACACGGGGAGAACATGCAAACTCCACCCAGAGAGATCGTGAGATGTTGATATGGTCCGACCCGGGAGTCGAACCCACGACCTCCTTATTGGGAAGCCAGAACTCTAACCACTTGGCTACCGTGCACCCCAAGCAATATATCGAATTTTGGATAATATTGTGAATGTTGTTTTAGAGATTTGCAAAAACTGAATATCGAGTATATCATTCGTAATAGAATTGACTTTTATGATATACTTTTTAATAGACAATGCAAGTTTAACGCAAAAGTAATTCAAACTGCTTCACAAAAAAGAAAAATTGATTTGACAGATATGAAAAAATGACCATCTTAAATTAGATAACATGAGAATTTGTGCCTGGAATAGGTCATATTTAATCTGACATGTTTTGAATGCATTTTGATTGATTTAAACCTAGATTGTTTAACCAAACTACACTAAGTATTACGCCTATGTTGGACTGACAGAATATCATCCAAATATTGTCATCACGATGGGCCAAAAATGTATCGAAATATTCATTTTTGTCAATATCGCCCTCCCCTAGTATGAATTATGTTTTTTTTTTTCTGTTAGTTAAAAATATAGTACGTTTGTCTTCATGTTTTTTTGAGACATATAAACATATAAACCTACAAATGTCCCAAACACATGTGGTGTACCCCAGGGATCCATTTTAGGTCCTGTACTTTTTAATCTGTACATGCTCCCTTTTGGTGGGGTCATCAGGAGACATGGAATTAGTTTCCACAGTTACCCCGGGCTCACACTGCCTCCAGTCCAACTCCGGTGCAGTCACCGGACCGGTCTAGCTACGGTGGGTGACTCACATTAGCTACGGTGGTCTGCAGTCCTGCTGCAGCCACAGGCTCTGCTGCCGACCTCGCGAGACCCCGAACTCACGGAGGTTCACGCTCAACGTGGGAGATTACGCGATCGCTGAGCACTTTTTTTTTTCTCTCTCTCTCTTTCGCTGAGCACATATGTAAACAAAGAACACATGCGCCAAGTTTTGGGCTTGTTTCACGTCAGTTGATTTTCTGTTGGGATTTTTCGCCGCACAATGGGTGAGTACGGAGGTTTATTTACATTTTATGTGTTACGTAATCGTGTAAATGTCGTATTTTGTATTATTAGCGGTAACGTAAAGATTTTATTTTGAAAACTACCGGATTCACTTCACCCGAGCTCGCTTGGTTTCCTGTTTATCGTGTCTTGTTTTCACAACTTCATCAAAAAGGGCTCCGGTGCGCTCCGGCGTCCGGCCAAAATTTGAAACAAACGAAACGGATTCGGAGCGCCGGATTGGCCGTACCGGAGACACCGGACTGGACTGTACGCCGTATGAGCCACTCTCGGACTTTTCAAGTTAAGTAAAGACTCCGGTGACTGCACCGGAGTTGGACTGGATGTAGTGTGAGCCCGGGGTTATGCAGATGATACACAGCGTTACCCCGGTCTCATACTGGATCCAGTCCGTACTCCGGTCCGGCGTACGGAGGCTTTCCGTTTCTTGAAAAGTAATGAGAGGCTCTCACACCGCGATCCGTCCAGTCCGGCGAGCCGCGCGGCTCTGCTCCGTACGTCCGTATCGTTTCCGTTTCATTTAAAATTTTCCGGACTGCCGGAGCGCTCCGGAGCCCTTTTTGGTAAAGTTGTGAAAAGAAGACACGACAAACAGGAAACCAAGCGCTCGCGGGTGAAGTGAATCCGGTGGTTTTCAAAGTAAAAACAGGGGTTACGTTTCTGCTACTACAACAAATACAGCAAAATGCTCGACATATACACGACTATTGAACACACAGGAGGCAAATAAACGTCCCGTACTTACCCATTATGCGTCGAAAAATCCAACAGAAAATGAAGTGACGTGAAATAAGCCAAAAACACGGCGCAAGTGTTCCTTGTTTACATATCCATGTGCCAGAGATCACGTAAACTCCCTGAAACTCCCAAGTTGAGCGTGAATCCCCGTGAACTCGTGGTCTCGCGAGGCCAGCAGAGTCCGTGCATACGCATGCATATTCTGGAGGCAGTGTGAGTGACAACCGGACCCAGACGGATCCGGATCTGGATATGGATCTGGATCTGGAGGCAGTGTGAGCCCGGTGTTACATCTCCATGTCTCCTGATGGAAACTCTTTTAACTGCATTTTAGACTTCACATCCTGGATTGCAGAAAACTTTCTCCAGCTTAACCAGGACAAAACTGAGGGGTCATTGGTCCTGAG
Organism: Mugilogobius chulae; assembly: GCA_038363315.1. Lineage (NCBI taxonomy): Eukaryota > Metazoa > Chordata > Actinopteri > Gobiiformes > Gobiidae > Mugilogobius > Mugilogobius chulae. The sequence continues at coordinate 37,218,952 of CM076408.1, forward strand.
ATTACCACTTAAAAATGCTTCCCACCTCTCTCGGGCCAACACAGAGACGCTGATGCATGCTTTTATCACCAGTTGTTTAGACTACTGTAATGCCCTGCTCTCTCTTCTCAAACAGAATATTTCAGGTTTACAACTATGACAAAATTTAGCAGCATGTGTCCCGACTAAGACCAGGGGCGGGACCACATTACACCAGTTTTAAAATCACTGCGTTGACTCCTTGTGTGTTTTGGGATAAATGTTAAAGTTTATTACTGGATTATAAATATCTTAATGGTCTTGGGCCTTCTAATCTTTCAGAAATGTTCTTATTTAGACTCATTCAGAATGTCCCAAAGTATGGCTTTAACTTTCTATAGCGAATTGTGTTGTTGAATTTTCACCTCTAAAAAGCAGTGCACGTTTAAAATGATAAATGTCCACAGTGTCTTGCCCAAAAGCAGAACGACAGTCGACTTTGCTTGTCCCACTGTGGCACCCGGTGTTCCAGCGATCTTCAATCCAAGGAGTGACCAGGCTCTGTCCTGCTTAGCTTTTGAGATCTGTTGAGAACAGGTAATAATAGCAATAGATTAAAACTAAAACTAAAACAAAAAATACAAAATGTGTAAGTGCACGCAAAAAAATTATTTCTTCTTAAAAGAGCTAGCATCAACATCCATGTCATTTTTAACACAAAATTTAAAAGTTTCTTAATTAGTATGAAGTAGTTTTGAATAAAAGCTGCTAGTTTTGATGCTGGTTGATTAATACATTTAATAACGCATGCATCAATTAGTATCTAGCTATCATTTATTGCTGATCATTCACGTTAGAGTTACATAAACTAAAAATCCATCTCTAAAACTCCATTCAGTTCTTTCCAGCAGACCTACACTTTGTTACACGTTACATATGATAAAACTGACCGATCTGCTTTGCCCTGGTTAAATCTGTCCTTCAGCTGATTTGAAATGAGTCCTGCTGCCTTCCTGTTCCCCTTTTCCCTAAACGTTTAATATTTAATGTGGAGTCCTGAGGTTTGAGTGGAGAAGCCTGCTACACTGAGCTCAGCAAAATCTACAGCTAAGTAACTCCACCACACACTGGCCTACTTTACCTTATTTTATCACCATTTTACTCAAAACAAGCCGGATTCTGATGTTAGTTTGATATAATATTTTGTCTCCCAAAGCTGCATTTCAAGTGTTTCCATTGATTTTACTCTGCCTCTTCACTGGATTCTCAAGACAGGAGCTTAAAACTGTCAATACATCACTAAAGCTTTGATCGATGGGCTGCTGGGGATCAATACTGATCAATAAAACGCTGGCTCAGAGAGTGAAGGAGAGCTTCTGTCAATATGTGGATCTGGTTTAGATTGTTTACACTGAACGTTGATGCTCACAGTTCAGAGCAGGTCACTACAAACAGCCAACATCACATTTGAAGCAACTCTCTCGGTTTTCTACAACTTTACCCCCTTGTCTTCTTCCAGACATGTTCCTGATCGGAAATAGATAAATAATGTTGAAGTTTTGATTCAGTAGGCTCATGTTATTACACACGAGAGCTATAGTAGTCTGGACGGTTCAAACCGAATATCAAACACTCGTACCAATCATAAGGTTTCTCTACAGACGACAGCAGCAGTGCCAGGCGTGCTCACGGCAAAACAACAAACATGACGATGCTGCAGATGCAGGGACTGTAGCTAAAACTGTTGATTCAGTTTGCACAAAAATTACATTTTTTTTTTATAAAAAAAAAAAAAAAAAAAAAGAGCAAGAAGAAGCACTCGTACATTTGTGAATGAGACAGATTTTTGGGCAACTGGATTTATGATTATGTACTGTGATAAGCTAAAAAACCATAAGGTGGAAACTTTGTCCAATCAAAACAAAGTGCGCTAGAAGTTCTTCCCTTTCCCAACTGCTTTTGATGAGAACCCATCAACAGTGTTTAGAACTCAATTCAGTGTCTTCTGCTTGTAGAACATTTCTATGGACTCTGCTTTTTTGTGGTATCTCTGTCCTTCTTTTGACGTGATGAGACAAATAATTATTGCAAATACCAATGTACCGGACCTGTCCTTTTTTGACTTGTCAAAAAATTGCAAACAATTTTAGTCTCCTGGTGTGCAGCCGGCTTTATTCCAAAAACATAAATGTCTACTTTATTGATTTCCATCTAACAACATGAGTGCCAGGCTTGTAGCTTACAAATGAGTGACAAAAATCCTTTTTTGTCTGTAAGTGATTTAAATTCCCTGCATTGCACACAGCACCACTTTCACCAAAGCACACAGACCTGAATAAATAGTGACTCTATGCTGATTATGTTGAGAGAAGACAGACATCTGTATTGGCACAAGCTGATTTGACGGATATGTTAAGTGACATTTACCTAGAGTCAATATAATCTCATCAGACTGTGCGGTGTTTGAACACAGCCTGATGAAAAATGCCTCTTAAACGTTGCTAAATAATGAATGAAGTCTGAGCACATTTCTCTTTTCATTCAGAGATTTATTGGAAACCTGCAGACTACAGCCTCAGAGGACAGTTTCTGGTGAGGAGATAGAACAAGTTTAGGGTATAGATTTACACCAAAGACCAGCAAACCAACTTATATAGTAGTGTTTTGTCCAACACACATGCAGCCAAAATGACATGCTGCTCTTGTATAACTGTACAATTGTTATTCTGTGAACTTGGCCACAATTTTACTGAGTCACTATTGGAGGCTCTCTAGTGTCAGAATATCATGAATGCTAATTTCAGTGTTTAGCATGTTCAAATCTCCATTGGTTTAAAAGATATACCAATGTGTGATGTCTGGTGCACGGTGGCAGAGTGGATATTCTCTGGCCTCACAGCAAGAAGGTTATGAGTTCGAGTCCTGCTCAGCCCGGGACTTTTCTGTGTGGAGTTTATGTTTCCCAAAAGCATGCAGGTGGTCAGAGGTTGAGGTGCCAGGTGTTTAGACGAAATGCATTTGCTGAGCTGCCCAAGACTGCTAACATTAGTGGGGTGGGCGGTTGCAGTGTGAAGCACTTTAAAAGACATCTGTTTGTGAAAATGTGCAATGTGCAAACGTGGAAAATAGATTTTTATCAGAATAAATTTGCGCTGCCCTTACAAGAAATAAAAAAGAAGTAAAGACCACATTTGTATGTATCCTTGATTTTACTGGTTAAATTTAGCATCAGTAGATTGTTTGAAAAATCATCAAATAAATGAATACTTTAAAATGTATGCTTTTCTTATTCATCATTATGCAATCTCTGCATTTTGCAGTTATTCTTGTAGTGTATTTTATGTGGTTTTATTTTAATGTTTTATTTTTTTAATTAGATCAACCTACTTTACATGTGTGCATACAAACACATTAAACACATTATTCCTCAAGTACTTTTTACTTTTGAGTAGTTTCTCAAACCACGACATTGTACTTTTGCTTTAATAATATAATTTAGAAATACAATTTATACCAATACACAATCGAGAGTGCGTTGACAGGAAGTTCAGTAATAAAACAGCTCATGACCTCACTTCTGACAAAGACAGAAAGACTGCATCAAAAATTATTGGGTCTCCATTGCCCCAAATTTAAAATATTTATAAAAAGTGCTGCAAGAAAAAATGTGTGAGCAGCACCATGCAGGACCCCAGTCATCCTGCCAATGACCTTTTCTCTTATCTCCCCGTAGAAGTCTTAGCGCGGACCTCGAGACTTGGCAACAGTTTTTATCCTCAGGCCATAAGACTGATGAACTCTGCCTCTTAAGAGAGCTGGGACTATTTTTTTTTTAATTATTTCTAATGTATTTATTAATGTGTTGTTTTACAAATTAACTAAACTATCTAGTCAGCAAAGAGTGTGCCAGACCAAACTGTTTTCCATTAATTTGGTACTTTGTACTTTATGCACATGACAAATAAATTTAAACTTGAATAACTTTACTTGTATTTGCATCTCTGCTTCTGCTCATTGACCACATCTGTACTGTTTGTTCATAATGCTCAGTTAACATGCTGTTGTTAAGACGATTTTACTAAATAGTTGACAGCAGACAGTAAAGTAGCAGTAAAGATAAAAGAGCATTCTAAAGAAGCAGAGCGGACCTGAGGATCAGACTGACAGTGTGTGGAGGAGGAAACATACTCGGTGATTCACTCAGATACTTGAACAGCAGACTCACCTGTAATCATGTGAAGAGGCGCAGACTGATCTACAGAGAATCAGAGGAAAAATCAGAAAGTGTTTTATTACCATCGTCACTGAGCAAAAGTCACTGGTGGAACATAAATACGTCCGCCTCCTTCCTGCTGCAGACTTACTGTTGTTGGAGAAGTGTCAGGTGAGGTTGGTGTCTGTAAACTTGAACAGTTTTACACAGTCATGGCTGGAGGTGCAGACGTTCCATGGAGAAGAGCAGAGGGGAAAGTACACAACCCTGTGGAGATCCTGTGGTCATAGTAGTGTCTGAAACAGAAATAGAATTATATCAGGACAGAAATGTTTGGATCTCTTTCTCTTTTCAGTTTAGTTTGACCAGAGGAGCCCTTGCAGTGGCAGGTTTGGTCAAGCACACATGCAGACCAACAATCCTTCCTAGATACAAAGATTGTTGAATGTCCCTCATCCTCACACATTTAGCTTTATAAATAAAAGAAAATTAAAGTCTATTTAATACTTTGTGAACTATAAAGCTTGGGATTGTGACATAAGTAGAACCATATGCTGCAAAACATATTGTCCATAGTGACACCTTACCAAAAATTATGTAATAAAAAGTAAACTAAAGGGCTCTGGAATAACCGTAGACTGTAGAAGGAGTGTATTGCCGTTGGTGCTAAATTCCAAATAGTATAAAACCAATGACACATTTCCACTTCTTTGTCTCTTATTCACTTCTATTGACTGCTGCTGTTGACTCAACATTCTGGTCAGAATGTCAGTTTTAAAATGCTCTACATCAGGGTATTCAACCTGGATCTTTGGCTAGCAGAAGCTCTAAACCACCTTCTAGTCACTCAAAGAATTTTGGAATCATACCTCCTAACCTGGCTCACGCTAGATGAATATGTGTTGAACTCCCATTTGAGTTCTTCCACAGCATCCATCTGGAACTTTACTGAAAGTGTTTGGGAAAAGGTGGGACATTTAATCAAATACATCAAAAATACATCAAGCGACTTTATTTATGCTTAACCAACCACAGCAATGAATCGTATGTCGTATCCAATGTTAGAATGGGACAGAACAAGGCTCACTCTACTCTTCTTTCAAAAACAAAATACTATTTCTGTTAAAACAGAATCAAACCTAGCAAAAACACGTACATCCACGGGAGCTGCCATCTTTGTTTTTCTTTGATTCAAGCGGTACTTCCTGCCATCATTGCAACCAATTCCCCTCAACCCCCACTGCTGCAACGTGATTGGGCCGGTAACTCGCTGTGTTGGACTCCAAAGCCAAATGGATTATCTCATGTTTGTAAATTCACAGAATATAGCTAGATAATCATCTGGCTGGCCAGGTTAATCTACTTCGCTTTTAAGATAAAATTTAATTGTACATCCCTATTACCAATGGAAGTGCAACTACAGATACTTCAAAGTGTGCACTAATAAATATATATGGTTAATGTTTTATACCTCACTGTGCCTTAAACAAGCACATTTTTCAATTCTTTTACTACTGACATTGTAAATCAAGATATAAACAATTGTAAATGACAGTCAGGTGCCAAAGCCCAGCTTGATCCACAGACCGCACGGCCTGTTGCAGAACGAATGTCCACAATATACACTTTGATTTTGAACATGAAACTGGCCTTACTGCATCTAATAAAAAGCAGGTTCACTAATGCTAACTTCATCTGGCACATTGTTGTTGTTGTTTTTTTACATGTTTTTTGTACTATGTGTCAATCCGAATCAGTTCAAAAACTTTATTACAGTCTGAATCTCTGTGTGTGCTTGGTGTAAAACCAGATAACAAGGTTTCTCCAAAATAAACAGCGAGTGGTCTGAGGCGGGTTACTCACCTTTGACCCCAGACAACATCACCATGAGGTTACCGTGGAAACAGCAGCCACCAAACAATGTCCCATTCTCCGGCAGCACCAGGACCAGCTCCAAACAGAGAGATCCAACGACAACACAAGAGAGAAGACTTCATATTTAAGACACAGAGAATCGACACAGACAGTTTAGATTTGCTGCTGGTGAATGGTTCAAACCAAAAGCAATTTACTGTTTTATTCATTCCATCTGCTCCTTATACACGCCCATGTGTTAGTCTCACTCTATCCATCAGACACAACAAGTCTGTGTGAACTGCTTAAGCAATATAAAAATATGTATATTATATTGTTTAGACGTAATTTAACTTTTGGTGAAAATTGAATTTGTTGCTTTTTTAAGACCTTATTTGTGGCAAAAAATCTATCAAATGACTTGTAGTGCTTTTTAAGAAGAGAAAGCCAGCTAACCATTGTGTGTTGGCCCAAAACAATCCATACTGAGCCAATCCAACGTAAAATGGAAACTAACTGAACTGTGTGCTTCATCGTGGACTCCAGCCAAACATCCACATCACAAACACTAGACACTTGTGAGAAAACTTTTTAACAGCATGGATTTATCTTTTGCTCATAAGTATATAGATTTTAAAGTGGATACAATTTTACTAATATTAGACCAATGCAAACACTGAGCACACTATTTTTTTTTTAATTTAGAAAATAAGGCACACATCAGTCATGTGTCAGGAATTGAGTTAGAGCTTCATCTTTTGGCTGTGAAAATGGCACAGCAGACAAAATCCAAATGATCTTACCTGATATGCTGTTTTAAATTTTTGTTGTTTGTTGATTTTTGCTAGAAGATAGTAAACTTTGTCTTTTACACCAAAAAGTATGTTGCAAATGCAGCACTTGTGATCAAATCAATAAGTTGTGTTAACTAAATAACAAAGCATTTTATTTCACGTTGATAGAGGCAGCGCTCTGATTGGCTTATGGGTGGCAGTTTGACTTTGTTCTCTGTAAGAAGTTGTTCATAAGAGCCATAAATGCAGCCACTAAAGTTAACAAAAATAAATAAATAAATAAATAAATAAATAAATAATAAATAAATTAAAAAAACAAACTCAGAAGTGTAGACAATAGCATTTAAACACAACCAAAAGTATGTTTTAGTGTTGGTTTCACTTGAAAGCCCATATGACAGATTATAATTTTTTTCTAATTTTGACTTCGTTTGGTGTGATAGACCTTCTGGTAAATATTTATCATAGTTTTAAAGCAGTGAAGTTGCAGATTATGAAGAAATTGACAAATATTACTGGAAAATTATAGGAAGTCTTACAGGAAGTATTTGAGTTCTGAAACAGAATTCCTCCACATGCCGTCAAAAAGCTCAAAAATGCAAAGACAATGTACACACAACTGACACAATTTCCTGGGTGTTTAAATAATAATTTAACACAATTTCAGTGTTACAAAATATTGTCATTTAAATCATTACATCGGAGTCATTTATATGTGTTTTGACCCACATTTACAATGCGGTAAATGGGGGTCAAACACATTTACCACAACACCTCTACATGTATCATATCTGCTGGACAAAATACAACTACAAACTTTATAAAAACAGCCAATCTAGGTGAAAACAAGTAAACTGTTTGGTGACATTTTAAATCTAATCATGTTCATTGTGTTTAACTGAAAACGTGGTCTAACTTGTCATGCGCACTTCAAGTAATTTATTCTTATTTACTCAAAAGTGAGACAAATATAATTGCTTTTTTCATTGTGTAAAAGCTTGTGCACCCCCAGAACAAGTACATGGACCGCACTTTGAGAAACAATGTATCTGAGGTCACTTTCATTTCCTGTCTTACTTCACAGTTAGCTGTCCTGCTTAAACGTGTCACTTCTTCCTTGTCCCTTGTCACATAATGTGTTTGTGTGATGTATAGTGAGTCTGCTGGTGGTTGTACAGCTTGTTGCTCTCCTCCGTCTCTTCTCTGATTGGTCGTTGTTGTTTGACTCATAGTTTAGCTTCCCCTGCAGGCTGTTTGCATGTTCTACTCCAAACTGAGGCCAAAACCGGCGCATTTAAACAACCAAATTCACTGCCCCAGCATAATCCAAACAACCTTTACACCCTTTCCTCTATCTATCAAGATGAGCAGAAAAATCAGCAAACTTGTGAAATTTTCTCAGGGCATTTCCCGCCTCCGTAGCTCGTCGCTATAGTTACATGTATGAACGGATAAGCATCAAACCAGAATCTAGGTCAAAGCAAAGATGGCGTCCGCTAGCTCTGAGGTACGAGCATGAAACGGACCGAAAGGAATCTTCTTCAAAAGTCGCACACTTTGAAAAAAAAAAAAAAGTGTGACGCTTTTTTCCTGCCAGTGTTTGTCTCTCCAGGGAAAGCTCGTAGTATAATCTGCACACTACAGTAATCCAGATATGGAGTCATTTGCATAAAGTTTTCTTCTGGAGGACTGTATTATGTACTTTGTGGTTTTACAGACAAGAGTAGACCAATGAAACCAAGAGAACAGAATTTTCTGTTTGTAACATTATCAGAAATAGTCAATACAATTATTCATGGTAATTAGACAAAAGCATTTAGGAAAAACGTTGAGTCCTCTTGATTACAGCAAAGCCAAATCAGGCATTCAGAATCTAAAGTTACACATAAAAAAAAACTTTAACAGGACTTTTATTTGGGTTCCATCTAAATAGGTCCCTATTTTTACCTGGATTATCTTCAACTTTTGCAAAGGAATTGTCAAATTAAAAAAAATTCTGGTGGAAATTAGATTATGTTTTTCCTTTGCAGAGCTTCTCCTCACTGATATCTAGAGACAGAGGCTAAACTACAAAGCTTCAGCTTCACAAAGAGTCCAGATAAGTGTTTGTAGCCTTCAACCAAAAGGTTAAAAAAATGTTCAGGTGTTTTATGGAACATAGTCCGGAATGATAAGGGGCACTAAACATTAAAATAAACATTTTTGCTAATAGCGTTTAAATTTAGAGAAAAAAAAAATACTGGTTCTCCTGAATCTCAGGTTCAACTATCAACTACTGATTCAGGCTACTGAAGCTCAAGCTCAAATGTTCTCCCCACCTCTGACTTGACCTTAGCTCATGGTTCAGCATGAGCTAGACTGTTCACATAGATGGGTTTGTTCAGTTATGTCAAACCACTGGTCTCCATGTAATCTTAGAGAACCCAAGACCTTCAGATGGCCAGACGTAATACCTAAATGTAGCCAGGCTTTCCAGGTAGACATTCTTGCCCAAGTTGTCTCCATAAGAATACATAGATAAAAGTAAAACAGTATTGAATACAGACCTGTTTTGTCGTATCTTGGCACTGATCAGGCAGGACTGTGTTGCTCTGTGGCAGCGGGGCAGATCCAGGCTGGGTCCACTCAGAGGTTCCAAGTGGATTGACGTAGTTCTGTGTCCCAGACCAACAAGACTGACTCCACTCACACATGAGTCAAAGTCCTGAGGACAGAGACAAGTGCATCACAGAAATCTCCACTGTCCAGGAAAAATACACTATTAAGAACAAAAACTGAGCATAAAGATGGTTATTATTCCTCAGATAATTAATTTATAATACTTCTCATAATGCAATGGTCAGTATATGTTCAGAAGATAACTCTTCCTTTGGTGAACAGTTTCTCCAATATTTGTTTTCTCTTAAGTCTTCTGCACAGTAGAAGATTTTAGGCCTTATTAGCTTTATTGACTGCTCCACAACTTGAGGGAGGTGTGGCCTGGAAATTATGTCATGTCAGTGAATTGAGTGCAGCTCTACAACTATATGTCCAACTGTTTGTCCACATGTTATGAGAAACTTTGACACAGCCAATCAGAGCAACCTAACAGTGCCAGGCTCCACTGCCCTTAGCAACAGCTCTGGAGAAAAAAGCAGACGTCTTCCAATTTAATGGGGTGTTTCCACTGGTCTTTCTCTACTTGGCTCTTCTCCACTCATCCCTACTTGACCCTGTTTCCACAGCCCTGTTACTCTGGGACCAGGTACTTTTTTAGTTCCTGCTTGGCTTTTGGTTCTAACCAGGCCACAGGGACTAAACTTATTGACCAGACTGCTGACATAAACCAAGGTTATGGAAAAGTTTCTATGGATACAGGTTTCTTGTGGGCAGTTGCTTTGGATAGTACTTCATCCTAAAGCAATGGAAACATAACCATGTGAAGTAGGACCAGGATTGTGGAAAACCACCATATAAGTCATTGCGACTGGGAGACAAATACAGTAATTGTTGCAAAATGCCTTCATGTATGTGGCCTGAACTTTTTACACATTTACTGCCTTGAGCTGCTTTGTGCTTCTGCTCAAGCCACATTGTAAAAATCCTCACTTAATAGATCCATTATGTGCATATTTACTTTATGTCATAAATTGTTTGTCGTCAAACACACAGCTGGAGTAGACTTTTGTTTCATTAACATATCTTTACCACAAATCCTGTACATAATAAACGTGAAAACACGCTGTTCCACTGGCTATGTCATTATGTGGTATTATAGAAAGTGCTTCACTGTGTTTTTTAACTCCTCACACCTTCACTAGAAACATTTGTATCACTTGAACCTTGAAATTGCCCAATTAGCAACTACAGCTAGTCTTAGCCTGATTTAAACAGATTGCTCATTAAAACAGGAACTTTTGTAATACAATTGAACAATTATTAAAAACAAAACATAATCTTGGTCTTTGTACTGCAGTATATATCAGTTCAGGTCAAATGTCTTTAATGTTTAACCTTCCGCATAGTGTCATCATAAAGTGGGACAAAACATTTTGAGCTGTGCAGATGGAGACAGCAAGATTACTCTGACATTTGTGAATGAAAGAAAAACACAACTGTGCGTGTTTGATGATGAAACACATGAGTCAGTTCTGTGTAATGTAGTACCTTGAAGCACTTTTTGTCTGCTCCGTGCACCTTTAAGGAACAGAACGTCTTCAAACAGGCCAGGTCAGGTCAAGATCTGGGTCCACAGTTGAGATAGGAACATTAAAAAACATGACTTCTCCTTGAGGCCCAGAGACACTGACGCACTTGGAGTAAAGTCTGAGAAAGTGGAGCTGCCCCGCCGGCCGTCTGCTAAGCCCACATCTGCAGCTCTGTCCTGGGGTGAGCGTGTTCCGATCTGCCCTACATTCACCCAGGCTGCATCCAAACAGCACAACAAGCACATATGGCCCCCACGCCTCTCCATATGCTGGGACCTCAGACTGGGGCAGAGCAAGGGTAAGGCAGGGGCAGGGGTAAGGCGAGCCAGGGAGGACAGGGGAGGGACAGGGGCAGGGTAACAGCTGTGTGCTTCAAGGACGGAGGAGGAAGAAGAGAGAGAAGGATGAGAAATAGTCAAGCAGGTAAGGGCAGGACATGGCAACAGCTGAGGAAGAAGAAGGAAGGAAAAAACAGGGTTGAAGAAGAAGGGACATGAGCGGACAGGAAGGAAGAGGAATAGCAGGAGATGGAGTGAGGAAAAGGAAGGAAACAGGACAAGGAGAGGAAGAAGGGGGATTGTGAAGAGAGGGTGAGGAAGGGGGTAGAAGACAAAGAGGGGTGAGGAAAAAGAGGGACCATGAGAGGACAAGGGAGAGGAAGAAGAGGGAACAGAGAGGACAGGGGTGAAGAGGGAAAAGGAGAGGACAGGGATGAAGAAGAGGGAAAAGGAGAGGATATGGGTGAGGAAGAGGGAAAAGGAGAGGATATGGGTGAGGAAGAGGGAAGAGGGAAAAAAGAAGAGACCGGAAGGGAGGGAAAGGAAAGAAGACAGGGTGAAGAGGAAGGAAAGAGTGAGAAGGGGAGGAGGACAGGGGGAGGAAGAAGGGACAAAGAAACAGGTGGAAAGAAAGAAACAAGGAGAAAAGAGAGAGGACAGGGTGAGGAGAGAGGACTAGAAGACAGGAGAGGAAGAGGACAGGACAGGGAGAGAAAGGGAAAGGATGAGGAAGGAAGAGGGACAGGAGAGAACAGGGGAAGAGGACAGGAAGCAAGGGGAGGAGAAGGAGAGACAGAGGAGAGGAAGAAGAGAAAGAGAGGACAGGGAGGAGGACAGGAAGTGAGGAAGAAGAGGGGACAGAGAGAAAGGGAGGAAGAAGAGGACAGGAAGACAAGGATGGAAGAGGGGAGAGGACGGAAGGGGTGAGGAGAAGAGGGGACGGAGAGGACAGGGGAGGAAGAAGGGAACAGGGGAGAGGAGGAAGAGAGGACAGGAGAGGACAGTAGTGAGAAAGAGGGAAAAGGAGAGGACAGGTGAGGAATAAGAGGGACAGGAACAGGAGAGGACAAGTTTGAGGAAGAAGAGAGGACAGAAGAGGGCAGGGGAGAGGATGAGGTAGGCTAAAAACAGGGTTAGGGTGTAGAAAACATGAATGTAAAAGGGTAATGTCTGTACTGTTGTGCAAGACACAAAATGTAACATGTTACCTTTTTCAGTTCAATTATCGCAAATAAACTGAACAATTTAAAATGTTACAGGCAAGTTGACTTTTGCCATACAATGTATTGTACTCCAAAAATATACTGACAGGAAAACATGTATTTTTGCTCACTTTTTCAGAAGCTGAATTTCACAAATGTGTCTAAATCTTTGTAAGTTATCACAGTTTTTGCTGAGATAATCATTCCACAAGTTTTGGCATAATACGATACAGACTAAACAGCATGAATGTTGCCCAGGTGCTTGCTGACCACAATAAAAGGACAACTTTGAAATGTTCAGTTTTAGCACACAGCACAATGTGTAATGACCATCAGTGGCTTTGGAACTGAATTAATGTCTCTAACATAAGCTGCCTCTAAAACATTTCAGTGTAAAAAGGTGAAAAATAATTCCACCAGAAAAGTCTCTCAACACAGCACTTATTCGCTGTTCTTGTATAAATCCGAAGCGGCTGTTTTCTGTACATTTGTCCGGTTCTGTCGGTCAGAAGTGGTTTGTGTGAGAAGTGAAAGCCTGTTCCACATTAACGTCATCTGTCACTCTCTGAACTGAACATTACAGTCCCACACAGGCCGGACGCTGCTTTTACCTGCCACTGCATTATTTCTGTTTGGGAACATAAAGCTTTTATGATTTTCTGTGCTCAGATGCATTAGCACAGCTCTTTGTTTCTGCTGTACTTTCACATGTTTATGTAACGGCATAGGTTAAACTCAGTTCACAAACTTGTTTAGAACATTGAAAAGGTCCTTGATTGATTGATATGAGGTGAATACATCTATTACTGTGTGTGTAAAATGTGTAGGACTTTACTCATTATATTAAACTTGTTTTAAAGCGATGACGATTAGCATATACGTATATTATTCATTCATTCATTTTCTACCGCTTAATCCCGTTAGGGGTCGCGGGTGACTGGAGCCTATCCCAGTGACTTTGGGCCTTAGGTGACGTACGTACATTATATTTAATATAATGATGATGATGATAGTAGTAGTAGTCTTAGTTCTTACTGTGCTACTTACTAACAAAGCTTCTCAAACTGGTACAGAAACTCATTCTGTTGAAGACATTTTGGCTTTATTTGGGTTAAGCCTTGTTTAGAAACTTTCATTCATTCATTTCTGACCGCTTATTCCTTTTGGGGAGGCGTGTGACTATCCCAACAGCGGGATAGTTCAAAAGTAGGTCACTACTTAAGTAAAAGTACAGTTTCTTGATTGAAAAATGACTGGTAAAAGTCCTGCTGAAGCTTGTTTACTTGAGCAAAAGTACAAAAGTAAAACAAAAAAATTTACTGAAGTAACAAAGTATAAAGTAAAATGACAAAGTTGGTGTTAGCCTCATCGTAGTGTAAAATAGGCTTTAAAGTGAAACACTTGTAATGAAATTTAACTTGAATCATGTGCCAAATGGGGGATTGTTTAACTGAAAAAAGTCACACACAAAAAAAAGTAACTAACTTGTTTTAAAATTGTAGGGAGTACAAAGCAGAGATATTTGGAGAAAAATGTAAGAAGTAAAAGTAAAAAGTTGCCAGATTTTTGAATACTCAAGTGAAGTACAGAAACTTTAAAAACCTACTTAAGTACAGTACTTTAGTAAAACTACTTAGTTACTTACCATCACCATATCACAGTGACTTTGGGCCTTAGGTGAGAAAACACCTAAACACTGGCCAACTCAATGCAGGGTTAAACTTATAATGTTATAATGATGGCTATTAATCTGGGTTTCCAGTTATCAAAAACAATGTGCCAAAATGTGGTCATCACAAATCTAAAATAAAAGTCAAATCACAAGAGTGTATTTCTGAAAAGTAATTCTTTTATTAATATTTTACAATCCTTTATTCATGGTTATGCCATTATTAAGCTTTTGCTGCCACTTTGAAAGTGTCATAATTCCATACTGTCCAGGTGAGTCTGTGGGTCTGTCAGAGTCTGTACAACACTTAGAGGAGAGAGATTCACATTTGAGCTGGTTTTTCTCTCATCGCTCCAAAGGTAAACAAACCAAGGGTTAAAAGCAGGACTGTCAGTCACATTTGTTTGGCTAGAAAACTCCACACTCCCGTCAGAAGTGAGACATTTTAAAAACAGATTTAAAATGCTTTCCCCATTTCTGGAAACAAATAAAATAAAAAATACAATCTACAACAATAAATCCAACACAGAAAACATACGGTGGTGGCTTCAGGTGCAGTTTGAATTTGGAAATAAAAGTTTGAAATGATTGGGCGCACTGATGTGGAGTGAGTGATACGGATGTGATTGTAGAAGGTTGTTCTGCTGCTGGCAATACATTTCCTCTGAAAAAATACTTCCTGAGAAACAAGGAAACTTCTACCTGGACACGAGGAGCGAGCGGCCACAAAAACTGAGAAAACGGATGAGAAAAAAACAACACAGAAGTACTTCAACTGGTCTGTAATGAGTCAGAATCCTGGTCCAGCTTTAAATGTGGATTATTATTTTGGTTAATAGGCTGCTAAAGGAAAATGCCTATTGTATTTGTATGGTGTGAACATTATTGATTTGAGAGAAAAAACGTAACTAAGTAAACTTCAATTTAGTCTTCTAAAACGAAGATTCACAAAATTTCAAGCCTAGAAGAAATATCCCAAATAATGTTTAAATTCATGAAGAAAAAGTAACGCTTTTTAATCACAGCAAATGAGTTAATTCTTTAATTCATCGTGACTCAGGGGTGTCAAAGTCAGATGGAGCTTGAGCAGAAATGATCGAAGTCAGAATTGATAGAAGGCCGCATATAAATACGTATATAGGCCTGATTATGTTATATTCTATAGAAAAGACTATTAGGCTCTATAAATTCTAATATAACATCATATATGTTTACATTCATTATCCTATATTGTTTTGTATTGCCCATGTCATTAAAAAAGTAAATAAAAGTGGGTATTTTGCTGTATTCTGGTGCATTTTAGAGGTTCTACAGACACTAGAAATGTAATGGTATGCTAAAAACGGTACGCCAAAATCCATATTTGGTTCAAATTGCTATAGTTTATCGCTGGACCATGGGGAGGCACAAACTCATCTCAAGGGACCGCATTTGGCCCCTGGGCCGTGAACTTTATACCCCTACTATTAGAAAAAATTAGCTTTGCATTGTGTAATAAAATATGGCAATTTTGACACCTTAATTGATGCTCCTGTCTCAAAGAAGGGCAAACACAGTTGTTACAATTATGTGGCCTTATTAATCAAATGTAAAACCAAAAAAATGCAGTACCAATGTCTATTAACCAAGATTTTGACCCACCAATGCAGAAAAAAGGGTGTTTTAAATGTAATGAAGTACTTCTATGTGTCAGGTAAACAATGCAGGTCAGCTGAAAGTTATTGTAATTTTAATTTGAACAGAATAAACCTTATTATGTGTCTTATCGTCGCATTACAGACCAGTTTGAGGTATTTGTGTGAACTCTGGGGAAGTGAAAGCTGGACTCAGACAGTGGCACTTTGTTTGTTTGTTTACTGGGTGTAAACATGGATCAGAGGAGGTGGTGCTGGTGATTTCAGTGCATTTAGAGTTCAGAGGAGGAGACATAAAACACACATGTATCCAGCTGTGGACCGAAGCTGGTAAAAGTCTCACTGTATTTGCTGGCTAACAAAAGAATTTATTAGCATTTTTAAAAGATTTGTGTTTAAATTATGTATTAGAAAACTGTCAAAACATGAATGCTAAATTAAAATATTGTTTAATCTATTGCTGGCAGCAAATTAAGCTGAAATGTTCTTAATTGTCTGATGAACCTTAATGAACACATTTAGAGGTGCACTTTTTTAGTTGGGAGTGATTACGGCTGGTTTCCACGGAGATGTTTTTGTTATGTTCCACAGACTGGCATCAAAATAAATCTATAAGTAATAGAACTAAATGTATTTTGCATTTGTTTAATCAGAAGTGGATTTATTGCTGCTAAACTCGCTTGAACTGTATTATTATTCCATGCCTTTCCACAGGTCTGACCTGTAGTGCCTCTCCTGTTTGTTTCCATGGAGACAGATACATTTAATGCAATATTGTGAAACATTTCAAGGAAAGCAATAAGATATCTAAGCTATAAACCACAAAAAAAATACTTGATGCACCTTTAAAGAGAAATTTTAACTAATTCTTTTGGAGTTGCAAAATTATTATTTGAACAATGAAAATACATTTATATTTTTGCTAGAGCTGGGCAGCGATTAAAATTTTTAATCGCGATTAATCGCATGGTTGAGCTGCGATTAATCGCGATTAATCGCGATTAATCGCACTTTACACACAAAGTTCCATAAATAGCTATTTTAACCTATTTTTTCTCCAAAAGATGCTTTTTTTTAGGTATATTTAAGGGTCTTCATTTTGTACAGTGTACAATCCTGCAAATTTTGTGGTATTTTGGCTTATATATATAATTTTAGCTACTCATAGAACTATAGTTACACTAGGTAACGAACATTTTGAAAACCTGGTTCAGTTCTGGGATAGTCCTGATTAAAACCAGCTCAGTGCTCACTAAATACACTGTGGGAAGTGAAACAAGGCCGTTTTTAAAGTTTTCAAAGTAAACATCACAAACACGTGTGTAAAAGTTCGTGCATCGCCGCGGATCGAGCGCCGAATCTCCGTGCGCATATTTAATGAGATGTTGACGGTTTGAAGTCTTTAACAACACGTAGCTCCGTGGTTCTTGGGTCTTTTTGGATGATTTAAACACTCAGACGAAGCTCAGACTCGTCTCTGTCCCGCTGTCTGTACAGCAGAGCTCACTTCCTTGTATTTAAAGCGCTAGCAGCGACGGAGCAGATCCTCTGTTTGTGGACCGTTTATGAGAGCGAGAAGGAGAAAAAGGACGCAGCGGCAGCAGTGCGGGCGCTTTCATTCAAGCTTTTTTGGCTGAATCATGTGACCTGCGTTAACGCCGACAAAATATTTAATCGCGATTAAGCACGTGCTGCGTTAACGCCGCGATAACGCGTTAACTTGCCCAGCCCTAATTTTTGCCAATAGCTTTCAGTGTACTGTTCAAATCAATCTAAAATACATTTATATACTTTTGTGCTTAGTCTGACAGTAAAGCCACATTGTTACTCATTTAAATTAATTTCATCATTTATTTCTGATCACAAAACTATAATCTGATTGCCTTTTGTCAATATTTTCACAAACTAACTCCAGAAATGGCCAGTTCACTCGAGGTACGACGAGAAAACTCCGCTGCTGCCAATTCCACTTTGTCCAAACACATTAAAATATAAATAATGTAAACGCACAACACTCATGCACAAGCTAAAAGTTTAAAAAATAAACAGGGACCGAGTTAGCCGAGGTAAAAACGACTGCTAAATCTTGCATAATAGGAATGTGACGTTATTAAAGTATAAAAACAGGCCAAACAAGTCTCCAGGTTTAAAAGTATGGATGTGGAAAGGGAGGGCATCTGGTTTAAATTGTATGTATATAAGGATGGCTTGATGTGGTAAATTAAAAATGCCATTATAAAACTCTTAAAATGCAAAAAAAAAAGAAAGGCTATGTTTCAATATTTTTACCACAGCAAGTCATTCTCTTGCTAAGTATGAATTTTATTAAACCTGATGCCCTCCCAGTAAGCCACACACGGACTGAAATGGACCACAAAACCAGAAAATACAATTAAAAATGATAATAATTAAGTGTAAAGAGAGTAAAACGGATAATTTTGTGTAAGTCGAGTAAACTGACCATTTCATTAGAACGAAAATCAAGCTACAATATTTGAAATGCATTATAGTTCTTAATTAATAAGACTATTTGAGAATGATTTGAGATTTTTTTTATCTCAAGGCAGAGCTAAAAAAGTAAAATATAAACAACAACTGCGAAAAGTTAACTGGGCTCGTCACGATGATTACTAAACTGAATTGTATTTTAGAAAAGAAACATAACTTTAGATGAAGAATTTGCTTTGAGAAATAATTTGCGGAAAAAAATGTGGACACTATTAGAGCCACTTATCTCAAAGTTGTTCATTGAGGAAAGAGATTCCTGCGATTTCCAATAAAGAATCTGTTTAAGTGTTAAAACTCTCCTTTCCTTTAAAGGAACCATATGTAATATCCACAACTAGTGGTTTTAGAAAGGTATAACAATCACAAATGAACATGGGTTGCCAGAGTGTGAAATGGCCCATACATTGAAGATAGGAAGCTACTGATTACTGATTCAAAATTAACTTCAGCTTCTAAGAAACCAAACTGGCAACCCAAATGAGAGAGTCATGTGAGGCTTATTCTGCTTTCTGATTGGATAATAAATGTAAATATCAACAAAGGGACATCATGTCCATTGCTTTTTTAATTAAGAATAACTCAGAATTACATTGACTTTCAGTAAAAATAATAGCATATTTGGACATGTTGACCTTGTACCTTTGGGCACATATAGGTCATGTTTATGAAATCTGACATCAAAATCTTACATACGGTTCCTTTAAAGATGTACTATGGAACTTTTCTGATGAGGGGCTGCCTCCTGCTCGTCTCCATGGAGATGTTATTTCTTTCATCGTTAATGTTCTACAATATGACATCGGCATTCATCCTTTGAAAACATGTTTTCTTACTGTACCACTAATGATAAACTAACTAAAAACAATATAAACAATGTTCCAAAATAGTGTATTTATAATAACGTACCAAAGTGCACAATATAAGTGAGAAAACAGAGCTCTAAATGTGTGTGCATGTGTGATTTTACTTTTTTAAAGATAAATAAATAAATGTTTAATAAGTGGTGAAAGAAAAATAAAAGTGTTTGGCTTTTAAACAATAATGCAATCAAAACTAAATGTTAAAGTATACTAAATCTGCAGAATACAGTACTCTCATTGGACTATGGAACAGAAAATGTTGCAAAAATATTTTTGAAAATGTAGATAAATTTGCTGACAGATTAGTCTAGCAATTATTCTTTTAATTTAAGACAGGCAAGTCTGTAAACCTTGCTCTGTCCTTGTCCTAAACCATTTTATCTGAGCAAAGAGCAAGTTAGTCCCAAACATTTATTTGATTTAAACTGAATAAGCTTCACCTTTGAATTCTTAGAGAGATTTCTGTAGCACTGTAGTTCTTAATTACATTGAAGCAGAAACCTAGTGTTTCGCAGACACGCTGACATTGTTAACAATTTATTGCAAAAAATATTGCATTACTTAATTAATATGGAGTCATGATTTTATTGTAATATCCTATGTATCGCAATAAGTATTGTATCGTAGCATTTTGTATTGAGTTTTCCCAGCCCTACAGTGTGTT
Source organism: Mugilogobius chulae (assembly GCA_038363315.1). Classification (NCBI taxonomy): domain Eukaryota; kingdom Metazoa; phylum Chordata; class Actinopteri; order Gobiiformes; family Gobiidae; genus Mugilogobius; species Mugilogobius chulae. The sequence continues at coordinate 37,238,773 of CM076408.1, forward strand.
CTGAAAACAAGCATTTGATTATTAATTCAGTTGACGACTAGCTCAATAAACAATTAATTGTGGTTAATTGACAACACTTTTTTCAAACTCTACTAAATGTATTTTCAAGGTAACAGACAATATGGAGAATAAAGATTCTTAAATTTTAAGTTAACACCAAAACCGCTTAACTTCCTTCTTAGTTTAAATAAATGTGTGCATGTAAACATAAGGTGCCAGAAAAGTCTCACAATGCACCTTTAATCCCACATGAGCTTTCTCACTGTTTAATGCACTCCAGTCTGGATACATTATGTCATCTCTCCTCGCTCCATTCATGTAAATCTCCTTAAATGGCAGGAGCTGTGATGTGCACCTGCCCACCTGGTTCTGACTATCATCACCATGACGCCGCTGTGCGCTCTCTCACTCCTCCGGCTCGGGGCGATCGAGTGGGCCAGCGCAGGTATTTTTAAACCCACTCCACAATGGCAGCAGGACCTCTGGATGTGAGTTAAGTGCGAGAGAGTCCCGGGGCGGATCACAGCAGACACCTACGAACGCAATTTAGCTGTTTTTTTTTTTACCTGTTTACTGTCCAAAGAGGAGACACGAGCCCTTTGGAGGCAGCAGCGGGGCAAGAACAGGGCCATATTTAGGACGTTTGCTTCTAATTTTACTGCTAATTTAGATTGAAGTAGGGTAAGTTTGACAAAGTGCACTAATTCAAGCTGTACACGTTCGTAACATATTTTATTTAGCCTGACTAAAAACAAGTATTGCTAAAGGTTGGGTAATCAACATTTTTTCCTAAAATGAATGTATATTTTTTTCTTGCCTGGGCAATTCTGAGCTCATCTCTCTGACAATTTGCTTTCATGATGAAATCGTGATATTGGAATTTACATTTCTCTATTTGATGCATGTGTCTCTTCAAATACAGACTATTCTTTCCAACCTACATCACTTATTGGTCAGCCTCAGAATTTTGAGGTTTATGTGTATTTACTTGGACTTTTAGGTCAAAGAAGGTCAAGAATGCTTTAGATATGTTCAGGTATTTATGAAAATATATCAATTAATGACCGAAACACGAAACATTTAGCATATTTTTATGTCCAAAAGTAATTATTAAAGTTGCACTGTGTAACTTTTTGACCAAAAATAGCCTTGTTTACGTCTTTGTTGCACTAGTAAAAATCTGCGCCTTTACCTTGATTGAGCTTGCATGGCCACAAAAGAGACTATTGTTTGGTCTAGAGGAGGGTCTTCTCTGGTTGGTTTCCATCGAAAAGTGGTTTCTTTGCTGTTTTTTTCACCGTATGGCATAAAATGTATTTATCTCCAGTCAGAATGTCTTTAAGTGTGTTTTTCACTGTCTATTTCAATACAACTGTTTATCTGATTTTTCACCTCCAGAAAGTTACACCGTGCACCTTTATTGTTAGTAAACTATTAATATTCAAATTTATTATTTTATTAACGTTTAATAGAAGGGCTAAGGTTGCATGTTTTGGGCTTATTTGTCTGTTTCTCTCTGAAAATCTGGCACCACTGGTCAACACTTGACAGCTGGATTTAGGCCATCGACAGTGAAGTCAGAACTTTCTATAAAAAACAGATGTTTTTATTTACCTCAAAGACAATCAGAAAATAGATAGTTTTCAAGAATCAAGATAAAATCAAAATCAAGATTTTGCCCTAAACAAATTGTCAAAATAATTTTTTGCCCTATTGACCACTGGTTGAGAGCATTCTAACCATTCGAAATACTCACAACACTGTGTTTAAAGAGGTTTTCACAACTTTTAGAAGCCAGCGCCAAGCAAGAGTTGTGGGTAGTGTTAACAATGTAAACTAAAGCACTTCCTTGATTTAAGTGAACAAACGACACTGCAAACAATTTTTTTTGACAATATATCTGTCGTGGGCAAAACTAATTTTAAGTTATTTTCCTATAAAAGCTGGGTTTAGTGCCTTTAAATCTTTAACAATATTTAGATGACTGAATTTTTTGAGAAGCTAGAATATATAACGTTTAAATGTTGAACTACAAAATAAGTTAATATTTACTGTAAAAACAGAAATTACATTTAAAATTCATTTTCACAAATTAGAAAAAAATAAAAATATTTAAAACATTTTTGATGTATAAAAAAAACAAACACATTTTAACATAAAATCCTTCATATTTAGTAGAAAATGGAATAGTTTCATAATTTCTTGCCCCACTGCTGCAGACGAGCCACTGTCTGAGTCAGCAAAGTCAAAGTTAGAAGCTTCTAGTCTAGCTGCCTTTGTCAAACTAAAAATGGGACTAAACCGGTTTCTTTGGTTCTTAAAGGGATTAATAAAAATAAAATAAAAACGAATGATCTTTAAAGCCAACAAAACTGACAGAGATGGGAAAGCTCGTGGTAGAAGTAAAAGCCAAAACAAATCCAGTTGAGATGTGGGCGGAGCCTGGTGGTTTTAGGGAGGGGCTAGAAAAGTGTCCCCTGTGTGTCTCCCTGTCCCGTCCAGGCCTGTCCCGAGCAGAGAGGAATGTGTTCTCTGTGTGCGCCCCCTTCTGGTGCTGAGGTCCACCTGTCCCTGGGCCGTCCCGCTGTGGAGGGGTGAAGGGGGCGGAGTCACTGCAGGTCCCTGTCCTCCAGATACCGGTACTCGAACGTAAAACCCTCCTTTTTCCTCTGGCCCCATTTCTCGTAGTCGAAGTAAATGTATGTTCCCTGGAATCACGCGGAAAGACTGTTAATTCTGTACAACACAACAGCATTTTAGTCTATTTTTCTGTTTTTATTATGTACATTAGCACGTTTAAATTTATTTACTTTATTTTTTTTTAAAGCAGCAGGCGTCACCCAAACATAACAAATAATAGTTAACTTGTATCTCAGTTATACTTTTGGAAAAATCAATCAAGGCCGATCTCAGCAATTCACAAAACAACATTGAATAATTCTACTTTTGTGAGAAGCAGCTGAAGATACAACAAACACAAAATGACCTCCAGTTAATTCTTTCTTTTGTTTATTTTCTAAGATTCAGAGTTGTGTTTTGTATTAAATTAAAGTTGGAATATGTTGAAATATAATCATTTCTGTTTTGATGTGAATGTTGTTATTGTTGCTAATGTAAGGCAACTTTGTTTTGTCTGTCAGTGTCAGCTCAACATTAAAGTTAGTTTCACTGGAAATACAGTGGTTTTTCACCAGATCAAGTCAGAGATTGGAAAGAAGAGATTATTTTCTGTAAAACTCACTCAACCTTTTCACGCTGGGCTACTTCCAGTCTGAAGATACCAGCGAGTTGTCCTTTCCGGTATAATTATTTTCTTGGAAAACTTGCTGAAATGCCGTGAATTTATCAATAATTCACCAGAGAAAACCCATGTGCTGTTTGTGTCTCAAAGCTAATGCTAATCTATATTTAATTTAATTATTGATGTTAAAATAACTCTACGTATTGAACTAGCTTTTTACAAAAAACACTAGACCTGGCATTAAATGCATTTTATCAAATTGTCTACTTTATATTTAAGTTTGTTAGCATTTAGCATTGCGTCAAAATTACGCACTTTATAAACGCATAGTCTTTCCCTGGTGAAGTATTTACCTCGTATGTGAAGGTCTGAACTCACTGTCAGTGATTATCTGCTTTGAGCTTTTTTAAATATTAATTAATTTTAGCGCATCTCAGCAAATTCCCCTTAAGGAATGAATGGAACAAGATAGAACTGTCCAGTTATTACACAAACTGGAACTAGCCAAGCCGCAGAGTGAAAAGGGCCTGTTCCCTCTTATCCACTCAACTTACTCAAACGTGTCAAAGTGAATTATGATCATTCACAGTGTATGTTTTTGTGTCACCTGCTCAAACTCGTCTGTGATGGTCTTAGGCTCCTCGTGTCTCTGGAACCACATCATGTACTTTGTGTGAAACCTCCACGACTGCTTCTTCAGGGCTTTGGCTGCCAGATACTGGGCCTTAGTGCCCTGCGGAGAGGACAATATGAGTTCAGTCAGCGTGCATATTCAAAATAATACGCTACAGCTGCTTCTATGGGAGGGTTGTGATTTAAACAAGCTAACCTCCAGGTAGTAGAAGATGAAGAAGAGTGTCTCCGTGGACAGTCTCTGGTAGAACTCCACAGTGTCTGAGTGAGGTGGCGGCACCTGGTGGTGGAAAGGCAGCGTGGGACAGGGATTCCTCATCAGGTACTGTCTGTAACACGCACACAAGGAAACTATTAGTATAAGGGTTATTCAACAATAACCAAAACTGCAGAAAAGATTGCATCTAACAGCATAGATCAGACATCTTTTTTAAACGTTTTTCCAGGACAGAAGATTACACGAAATAGGGAGAACATGTAGAAAATCAGTAAATGTTTCAGCAAAGCAGTCGCTTGGAGGACAAAACCACAACGCAGAGGGAAACTAATAAGCAACGACAACTAACTTAACTTCTTTGATTGTTGAGCAAAGTCCAAAAGTTTTCCTATTCTATGTAACCATGTGGTCTGAGAAAGTCAGTTTGATCTCCCTGATTTCAATTTAAAGTGACAGGTCGAATAGCCTTTAAGAGAAGTGTATGATCCGACCATCTCAAAACCAACATGGTTGCTTAAGAAAAAATATAAGAACACAGAAAAAAATAAACTTGACGGTCAAAGGCAGAGTTTTACAGACATGAGCAAAGCACTAATTGTTTATTTGAGGTCAGGGAAGTTTAACCTTTAAAAGTATTTTTCTTCTAAAAAACAACTTCACCGATATTACTAGAGCTAGAGAGGGCAATATTTTACATAATATCGTGAATGTTAGTTTCAAGATACACAAAAATGTAATATCGAGGATATTGTACAGTAAAAACAAATGTGACAAATAAGGGCATCAACAATAAAAAATAAGTAAGTGATGCTGCAAACTTTCAATTAGACAAGGCAACTGAATAAATGTCAGTGAATAAGTGCCTAGATTGAGTAACATTTATCTAAATTTTGAGTCGTTTTTACTGTCTTTCAATCAGATTTGCCATTATAACAGTATATTTTGTAGTGGCCATAGTATTTTAGTTATGCTTGTTCCATTGGCAGTCTCATTACAGAAAACATCATACTTACTACCTATTTCAAGCACAATTTCACCTATTTAGTTGTTTTCTTTTGTATGAACTGATTAATTCATTTCAAACTACGCAAATTTTGTATTGTCCCATTAATCTAACTTACAAATATTTGCCTTGAGCACATAAAGGTGGCTAGGACTGTTAAATTACTCGAGTAACTTTACGTTTTTGAGACTTTTTTCTAACATCACTCTTTCTCGTGAACAATTTCAGCTTCTCCTCTGTTGGCTCCATATGTAACCATCTCTGACTCACACAACGCTAAATTATTCATGCTTTCGGGCTTCAAACATAACAACAAACATGCAACCATACAATAGGAACCACCACAAAAGTGAGTATAAATGAGACCGATTACAAGTGTTTCTATCAACTGTGCTAACTAAGTGAACTTTTTGGGGACAGAGCACCAGATTCTGTGAAGTTATTGACCAGAATAGATCGACATCCCAAATGGAGCCACGCAAAGTTGGAAAGTTCAGTCAGCAGATGCACTTTTCCACAAACTGAGTATTTTTAGACAAGCCCACATTATCTGCTCCGTTTCTATCGGCCTTTTTGGATGTTAGTCACCCAAACTGCTGCCAACAATCACACGACAATAGGACCGACGAACTGCACTACTGTTTCGGCTTTGTGTAGCCAAAAATGACAATTTGAAGCTGCTTTGAATAGATACAGATTCAGAAACAGTATGAATGTAACTATAAAAACCCTAAATATTGTAATATTGTAGGACTGCAACAAGTTTATTGATTATTCACAGCTAATCCATTATTCCAATAAATGTTAACTAAATTTGTACAGAAACTAGAAGAAAAGTAATTACTGTAATTTCTGGATTATAAGCCGCTACTTTTTTCACAAAATCAGAGGATTTGGACTTCACTTGGACTTTGGATTCTCTGAGACTTGGAACGAGGGATGTCAACATTATTGGGTTAAACAACAATTGATTGTTGTGATTATTCAAATCACAATATATAGTTACAAGAACAACATAATAGTGTTGGCGACACAGTGGAAGGGCTAAGCGCTCTGGCCTCATAGCAAGAAGGTCTGGGGTTCGACTCTATGCCTTTCTATGTGGAGTTTGCATGTTCTACCTGTGTCTGCTTCGGTTTCCTTCGGGTACTCTGGTTTCCTCCTACAACTAAAAATATGTCCAATGTGCCTCTCCTCCCTAGGACTACAGATGTAAATTAGCTGTAAAGCTTACCAGTAACAGAAACAAGATTAAAAATCAGGGATGGGAAATAAATTAGCTTAATTTTTTTAATTTTTTTTGCAATAGGTAAATATTTTGTAAGTTATGGATTTATAATTCAAAATATTGGCATCCGCAAATATCGGTTTGCCACAGCAGGAGATCAAATAACACATTTTGGTTTTGGTTAAAAATAAACACAAGTTATCCAATTAAAAAAAAAAATCTCTTTCAAGCTGAAATGATGCAAAATTAATTCTATTCATACAATCTATATTAAACAAATGTCACATAAGCTTTTTAATTCTGCTTGGTTTTGCTAACTTTGTAAACTTGAGGCAAAGTATTGTTCTAGAAGGAAAATGACAGAACATACATTTTTCATTGTTGTTTGGTTTTGACAACCATAATCGTGAGTAATTGCTAAATCGAGATTTTGTATCTCGCAATAATTGTAACAATAAAATCTTGAAATCTCTGTTTGGACTTGACTCGGATTTGACGCCAAGACTTGAGACTTGCAAAACAGTGACGTGGTCCCACCGCTGTATGTCATTAGGTATTTTAAATATTATCGCATATCACAATACATAAAATTTACTGTGGGACATTAGAAGCATGCAGCATCTCTATGGAGACAAGCAGGTGGTCAGTAACATTACCCTGTAATTAATGTAGTAATTGTACACTATATAGAATGCCCCATTTAAACAATTAAATCATAATTATGCTGGCATGGAATAATGTTTTTTTTTTCTACCTGAACACAAACCCAGAGCTACACTTAGCGTCGTGAACCTGCTGGTGTTTGGCTCTGCTCTCAGCCCACACAACCACCATTGACATTTACAGCCACACACTTAAATCCTCTTTGTGCACAGTTTCTGTTGTTTCACAGTCACTTTTAAAGGAGAACCCCAACCCACAAGGCCAAAAGAGCCAATGATTCTGACTTTTTAAGAGGTCCTTTTCCAGATAAAACTGTAGGAGTGTGGGATTTTGGGGAATCCGCTCAAAACATGTTCAAGAATAACAAAACAACATGAAGGATGTACTGAATAATATTGTTGTTTTCGCAGGGCTTAAAACAAGTGTAATAAAGCGCACAGTCATGTGTTGCCCACATCATGAATTGAGTTAGAGCTCAATCTACTGGTTGCCAAATAAATTACCTAAGGGAAGTAATCAATACAATATTGATGCTAATGCTGCAGAAATGCTCAAAAAATCAAAGTTTGGATGGCTTAGAGACTTAAAATTAGTGCAGAAATTATCATATACCTGACACATTCAGAAGAAAACAAACAGTATCTAACAAACAATAGCGACGTTTTTAATGATTTAAAACAAGATTCAAAAAAGTGAATTTTGCATAAGATCCCTTTAACCTGCAGACACAGTTTCCAGGGAGGCCATTCCTCATGTTCAGCAAAGAACCTTCAAAATTGCCTTGCTGAGGCCAAATAATCGCTGATTAAAGATGTATGTATGTACTGTAAAATAATCGTCACCAAACAAAAACTATGCCCATCTGGTGCCATAGATCGAATTAACTCCTTGTCAGAAGCAATCTTAGTGAATTTGATAAATGACAATTAAGAAAAAAATGTTTTGATTTATTTTCAACGGCTTATGAACTTTTTGTGTGGCAAGTGACTGAATAATATGCCAGTGACTTTGATAATCATTCACTTTCTCATTCATACACTTAGGTACTTTTGACGTGTACATGAATGTCTTCGGAAGTAGGAAAAAGAGAGAATCTATGGTAACACGAAGAGAACATGCAAACTCCATCCAGAAAGATCATGAGATGTTAATTTGGCTTGACCTTAGATTCTAACCCACAATCTTCTATTGAAAGGTTATCGACAAAACAAGTATGGTAGGTATGAACACAAAAACCACAATGAACACAATGTAAGCAAAGTAAAATGGTAAAATAGCTAAAACCTGATTCTCTCGGAGTCAGACGGGTGGGGCATGTGTGTCCAGGCTGACTCCTCCATGGCCTGCTGGTAAACCTGGTCTTTGGACAGAGGAACAGGACCCAGAGGACACACGCCCAGAGACGGAGGGATGTTCACCTCAGACAGAGAGGGCTGAGGGCCGAGGGGGTCCGGAGGGGGCCGTGGAGCTGGGGAACATGTCTGAGGAGAGAGAGGGGACATGTAGGGTTAAAATGTACATGTACTGGACTACAATCCTAATAAAGGGGGAAAACATCAGGAACATGAAATACTTTGATTATACCAGTTAGGAATGGGCAATGTTAACAAAACTGAATCTCTCAATGATTTTGGTAACACTCCTAGTGATTATACAAAGAGAATATCAAAGCAATGCCTTAGAAATGAGATAAACTGTAATGTTGCTGTTGAGAAAAAGATCTCTTTATGACATGTAAGAAAGTCAGAAGCATTGTTGTAGTAGAAACCATCTAATCAGAGTCTATTAAAACATTCATGCGCGCCTGTTCAGATTTGTTCTAAAAAACATATTTAATAGAGAGCAGTAAAGGCCAGCGCTTTAGCAGAAGTTTAAGCTCTATTATTTTATCATCAGCAGTTTTTATTCAAGTTTGAGAAAGGAGCAGCTGACATAACCTTTTAGAAACTTTCCCCATTTCCGCTGCTTTTCCAGTTCTCACTGAGTTACACAGGAGTCTGTAGGTGCCACTTCATGTTTTCACAGTGTCAGAGCAGAGTGTCAAATGTTAAAAGTGATTAGTTATAAATGTAGTGAGTAGTTACAAATTAATTCTTAGGATTATTATTGCTTTGTGAAAAAACTGCACAAATAATAGTCTTTTTATACCAAGCATCCAGCAGAGGCAAGGCAATAATGTTGAAACAGTACTTTCCTGACTTTAGGCATGTAGGCCAACTGGAAAAATGAGAAGAGATTTGGTTTGTAATTCAAATGTGTTATCATTAAATGTTTATGAATCTCAGTTTAAGATTTAAGATATTATCTGTCAATGTCATTTTATAATCTCCTTTGTCTATAATAATTGTTTTGTTGCAATAACAGCTAGAACACAGGAAACAACAGCTATCATTAAAAATTATCAGTTTTTATTTTATATATCTAAATTATTAGAATATGACAGTACTGCTTCAAATAAAGGCTTATCACGGCATTTTGAGTAGCATTTGTACAATTCTGTTGAATTATTGGCCTGTGAACTTAATATCATAATAAAATTGTACTGCAAAATTTGCATATCAGTGCATTTTTAATTGTCAGTGGCTGCATAACAATTTAAAAAGATTTAAATCTAATCAATTACTAGCATGTTTGAATAGACACACTGATGATATAATGACATAATTCTGTGCTGTGTGCCCGTCATGCCCTTTTATGATCAAACAATCAAACAGTATTAGTTCTTTTTGGATATCAATATTATCAATAGTGCTTTACCTGTGAGCGCTCATCATGTCCTTATATGGTCAAACAGAGCAGTATTAGTGCTTTACCTGTGGGGAGATGTAGCGAAGACACGTCCGGCTCCAACCCTGAGCTGTGTGCGGCTCGTTCAGCCATGGACTTCAGGCTGCTCAGAGGCTCCTGCAGCGCAAAACAAACACAGACACTTTAGAAACCAATTATACAGCATTTTATACTCTGACACTAATCACAAAACATAAGATATGCTTGTGTTCTTCTTGTGTATCCCCATTAAAGGTGATATAACTTCTAATCTGCTGTGTCTGTATGGCAGTTGCTGCTAAAAACATACACAACCAAACTAATAGTGAACAAAGGATCTATTATTAGAGGAGACTTTTTGTTTTTTTATAAAACAAAAGCACAGTTCATTTAAAAATCACTGTTTTTATATGACTGTTGAAAAGACATTTCAGTAACAGATGTGTGACCTCTGACCTTGATGCTGTCTCCGGGCTGAGAGTACGACATTGGTCCATTCAGCAGAGACCCACTTCCTGTTTTGGCTTCACTGAAGGAGGCAGGCGACGGCGAACTCGAGGAGAAACTCATGGAGGCCAGAATACTCGAGCCACTGTCTTTACTGGAGAGAAAAGATATAAAGAATGTTAGAAAATACTCAATACCCTCATCTCATGCTGTATGCCTCTATGTAAAGAGCATTTTGTCCTCCAAAAATCAAGATTACTGTAAGGAAGTTAGAAGTGATTAGATATACTGTTGGATACACTGTATTACCGTGTATAGCTGATTTATGCTGAGCTGAGTCATTTTTTGATATGCTTCTTGTAGTTTTGGTTCATGCCAGCGGCCCTTGGCCTCTGTGCAATCTCCGTGTCACAAAAAGGCTCGGGCAGGAGCTAAATTTAAAAACGTGTCTCGTGTCTGTTCTTTATGTCAAATTATGTAAAATTCTTTTCCCCAAAAAAGTGTGACTTATACGTTTTTTTTCCCTCATATGTGCATTTTTTTGTCTTGTGCGACTGACACTCCAGAGCAACTCATAGTCCGGAAAATACGGTACACACACGACAAATTAATGTTTGTGTGTCATTTAAAAATTCTTAATGATCCAAAAATCCGACAAGAATCAAAACTTTGTCCTGAAAACAAAACAGTAAAATAGTAATTTGCATGCTGGCAAGTTGCTAAGAATAAGTTTATACCTTTGTGCACAATTTACAATGAACTGCTTCTGTTTTTTGTTATCCAAGTGTTCAAAAACTGATACTTTTTGTCAAGAAATGTGATTACAGGATACAGGTTTAGCATTTTATAAATAACCTAAAGCAATGCTTACATTAGGACTAATCTGATTTGAAGCCTAAACTAAAAAAACAATAACACAACGATTGAAATTGCGTGAAATCTCTTGATGTGACTCACGGCTGATTGGCTGTGGAGGAGAGCGATGAGGATTGGCTGTTCTGTGATTGGCTGGCACTGCTGAGGGCGGAGTCTGTTGTGCTGTCAGCCACTACAGCGCTGTAACCTGTGAAAACAAAGATTTAAAAAAAGCTATAGTTTATAAAGAAGAAGTCAGAATTAACGGATATCAGGTTTGTACACTTTGTAATGATAATACTTTTTCTATGGACACTGAAAATGAACATGATGGTAGTGGGTATTTTGGATCTTTTAAGATTTTATACATTTCTGCCTTCCTACTTTCAAAAGAATTTACAGTACTTGTGTGTTTACATCTTTACTATGTGGTGACATTACATTCTTTATATTACATATCTATTTTTCCAACAATGGTGCTGCAAATTACAATATGCACAATGTTTTATTCCCTCACATTGGCTAAATTTCATTTTCAACTGGGTTTTATTTAGAGTTTTAAAGTCAAATGTAAAACGGCCCTCTTGTAAGCTTTCAAAACTAATCAAATTGCACACAAACTGTACACAACATTTATAAACTATATATGACATTTATAGACCCTGACTAAACGACCAAAGCAGCACAGCCCTACAGTAGAAGCACATTTTGTTTGACATTAGGAAAGCTAAACTGAAAATCTCAATGTTTAATAAATCCTCGGTTAAATAACTTGTTTAAGCCCTTATCTTCTATGTTAATCCACTCCATTACAGAATATACTTAAAGAATAAAGACTTCCCAAGCTTTCTGTATTGGCGCTGATGTGATTAACTATTAGTGAGTTCTAAGTGTGCGCCGCGGTCTGTCTCCGGCTGAAACAGGGCCTGCTTTTCTCTCTCGATAATGCTTCGCTAATGAATTATTTGCTGGCTGTGCGGAGCGGCTGCTGTTATGAGATTCCTGGTGATAACAAAGGCACTTAAAGAGCTTTGGGAGTGTTACTGTGGAGGTAAAGATAATTAAGATCATTATCATTATTCAGGCTGGTGGTTGAGAACTGTGTAGGTTTACAATGACAAGCAATTAACGGCTATGTTATGCAAAAATGACTTTAAAGGGACACCATGTAACTTTTCTGGTGGAAGGCACATTGTTGTGTTGCTGAACTTGGTTTATTCCACTAAATTATTCTATTTGCAGAAAGAGAAGCATGTTACTTTTTTTAGCAATAAAATCAACTTTTATTGAACAAATGCATGTTAAGTAAGTTTAATATTATACGACTGAACACTCCAGTCAAAGTAAATACTGTATCTGTTCTCTTCACAATAGGGCTGCAACAAGTTAACTGACAACTAATCGATTATGAAATTAATCGTCAACTAGTGAACGAATAATCGTTACCGGTCTTTATAGGTTCCCAAACATGCATGAACTAAAAATACATGCATGTTTGCCTCCAATTGGGCAGCAATGACATAGAATATGTGTAAATTAGCTGATTTACTAAGAAAAAAAAAACATTCTGAAGTAAGTGTTACTAGTAAAAATCTTACTTCAATCAGTTACAAACTCATGGTTTTAGGCTTTGTCTGGAACAAAATTTGCAAAAATCATTTAGTCACGTGACTTTTGCGTTCTAAACAACTAATCGATTAATAAAAAGAATAATCGCTCAACTAAACGATTATCAAAAAGATCATTAGTTGCAGCCCTACTACACAGTTCATCTTTAACCACGTTATTATTTGTTTGCAACTAGTTTATCCTGGCAGTGTTTGGCTTACAACGTTACAGGTCAGATCTGTGAGGGGGCAAGACTGCTTATAGGATTCTTAGAACCATTACTACCATGCAACATTTGTATCGTCCTGCACAGTGGAGCGTTTAAAGCCACAACATCTCAATAGAGAATTGAGGCTGTCAGAAGAAGCTGTTACACATAGAAACACATTTAATCAGAATGGAGAGAAAATCCAAATGGTTTATAATGTGTGTTGCTGATAGAAATCCAAAATTATTTAGCTAAGCAACTGATCTAGCAATTGTTTTCTGAATGCAAAACTAAGGTGATGCAATTGGAGGTAGGAGTGGGCGACACAGGAGCCACACTATAGTTTAGATCACAGTGCATGTATGCTGTCTATTTTCCTATTGTCTTTGAGGTAAATAAAATCATCTGTTTACAGAAAACATATTCTGCTTTATTGTAAAGTTCACACCTCACTGTGATTAGTTAAATCCAGCTATCACTCACTCAGAACATGACAAAGGCTGACCACTATAAAGTAGGTATGTTTGTATTTGAGCATACAGCTGCATCAAAGAGAGAAAAGGGCAATTACAATATGAAGATTTCACCAAGAAAGTAGATTTCAATTAACCTGGCCAGCCAGATAGACTCTTGCAATATTTGTGAATTCACAAACTCAAGAGAATCCATCTGGCCCTCCAGCAGCCCGACTGGTTTGCAGAACGAAGCAATGGTTTAACGACCCAATCACATTGGAGCGGGGCTGTTAGCAAAGACAACAGCAAGTAGTGCCTGAATCAAGCAAAACAAAGATGGCAGCTCTCATGGACGTACGTTGAGTTGACAAGTCACTCAATCAGCTTGAAGTATTCCATGAAGCATCCCACCTCTTCCCAAGTGTTTTCAGAGTTCAACTCATGTCCATTTGGCATAAGTCATGGTAGATTTCAATGAGCTCATGATTCAAGTTTGTATCACAATATTATAAAAAATACATGTGTCCTGTAACAGTTTGAAGTAATCATTGCTTTATTTTAGTCATAACACATTTTCTCTGAGAAAAAGCTTTAGTTGCTTAGATGACAATAATGTGATTAGCTAAATAATTGGCTAGTTGAAAATAATCAAGCTTGTTTGTTGCTCAGACTGTTAAAACATTTCTTTCAACAAACAAATATCACTTCTTTGTGTATTGAAGTAACAAAGCTCTGTAACAGTTGTGCATGGTACTCACTGGTGCTCCCGTTTTGCTTCTGCTGGCTGGGCGGTCTTATGGACAGTGCGTTGCTCCCTCCGCTGTTGGACCCTGAGCTTGCTCCGTTGCTGCCGATAACTCCCACTCCGCTGCCCGGTGCCAAACTCCCCACTGAACTTTGACTGAGCAGCGAAGACCCCCCCTGCACCGCAGAGGAACCTGAAGACCCTAACCCCAAAATGCTCGCCCCGATAGCGCTCCCTACCACCGAACTGGACGTGGGACCGCCTACTGTGACCGAACTTAGAGATGTGCTAACTCCGCCTAGCGACCCAGGAAGACCCGACGACGTTCCAATCGCTGCTGCTTGGGCGTATGGAGCTGGGGTTGAATTTGATAATATGTTTGACAACGAACTAAGGGACGCCGGCATCCCTGAAAGACCGAGGCTGCTGGACATTGGACTTGTCGCTATAGAACCGGGAGCTTTTCCGAGAGACAGCCCCAAATTTAGCCCTAAACTATTGGAAGTGGACCCTATAGGAGGCTGGGATGGGGGAGTAATTGGGCTCTGGATGCTCGCGTTAGGTGGGAGGGTCCCGACGACACAGGGTGGTTATTGGTGCTCGGGACAGAGGCAGTAGAGATTGAATTTTTGGCGTTCTGCGGTTGTGCCAAAGGGTGCGGCGGTTGTTGCGTGGCGTTGCTGTAGCTGCCGGCCGAAGTGTTGTTGGACAGGTGGAACGAGGAGGAGTGGCTGCTGTTACTGAGGCTGTTACTGATGATGCTGCTGCTGATGGCCCCGCCCCCTGAGATGGTCGCCATAGAGACGAACGAGGAAGAGGTGAAACCCGAGACGGAGGACGAGGAGGAGGAAGAGGAGGAGAGCAGCAATGGGTTTCCGTTTTTCACAGGAGACTGCAAAAAGGACAGAAACATATTAGAGCTTAAACAGCAAAAATAACTTCATGTAATGTAATAATTTAAAACCAGTTTGAAATACTGTAAAAAGGCCTATATTATTTGCAATACCCTGTCCACATCTTGATATAGATTGTTTTTATTGTACGAATCCCAAATTGTGTACTGTTAGCAGGCTACAGCTGTGATTAGCTTTCCCATAACAGCAAACAAAACATGTGAAAAGACGATTCTTAGTGTGGTAAGTGCATGTAAAGGTGCATTGTGTAACTTGGCCTAGAATGATAGGCCTGGGCAATATAGGAAAAAATTAATATCTAGATATGTTTTTGTCATAACAAAGTCCAACATTAATGTGTTGAAACATGTCTTCAACTACTGTATATATGCTAAGTTTAATTATCAAACAAAAATGACATTTTGCCAAATAATCACACCGCAAAAAATAGTGCTTGAAAAAACCTAGAAAGTATGATGGAGTTTTTTTTTGGGAGATTTTTGCCTTAAAATTAGACAAGTCAATGGAAGAAGCAGAACTAAAATTTTTGATAAAGCTACTGCAAATTATGCACAAAATGTACTGTTCCATTGGACAAACTCAGTAAAAACAACTCCAGATAAATGTTACTCAATCAAGGCACTTACTCACTGACATTTTTTTCAGTCGTAAGTGCAACAATCTCTTATTTTAGGCACTTTGAACGTGACTTCTGCTGTTGATTATACTTTGTCTAATTGAAAGTTCATAGCATCACTTACTTAATTTTTATTGTTTATGCCCTAATTTGTATGTTTACTATATGATATACTCAATATTAAATTTTTGCATATCTTTAAACTAACATTCACTATTTAATCTAAAAATCAATGTACAGCCCAGCTCTACTGCTACAGTAAGTCAGACTTTTAACTTAGCTTGGTAGTGCTCATCTCCATGGAGATATGCACGTTTAAAGTCATACTCCGTAATGTTCTATAGACAAAACACTATCATCATGGAGAAAAGACAACCGTAGGCAGTCCAACATAAACCTTATACAATGCACCTTTAAAATATTTTTGATGCACACATTTGAGCTCTACTGAATAGTGCATACCTCAGAGTCAAAATACTTATGATTTACTAAAATTAAAGCGGAAAAAAGTGTCTTCTGCTTTTTCATTTAAAAAGTGATTAAAACACAAAGTGACATTTCTGTCAGACGGATAACCTTGGTGTTATTGTGATTTGAGAAAGCCATTGTGACTGATTTGCTTCATCAAAGAAAAGTTGAAAAACAACAGCAATATAATTCTCAGCTCAAAAAGAGAATAGAGAAAATGTTATGAACTTTCTCTTTGTGCACTGTTCATGAAAGCATCGACTTAAGACAAAACAGAATTTAGGATTGACTTTTAAAATATAACTATTATAGAATATTAATGTACAAAAACAACTAAATGAAACCAGTAACATTTAATGAAACAAGGCTGAATCCTCAATTAAAACACATTTTTTCTGGTCAAAGAGTAAAATCATGTAATAATAATGAAGTGATTTTTAAGTATTCAAAAGTGGATAACAACTCTAGTGTTAATCAGACTGTCACAGCAAAAACTTGTTTTTAAACTTTAGTCACATCGAGTGTTTTATTTCTCAGTGGCTGACTCGGCTCCTTTTCCAAAATGAAAATTAACATTTAATTTTGAGAAGAGAATTATTTAAAATACAAGCTCAGAATAGAAACTGATGTTATTTTAACAGCAAAAACACAAAACTTACCTGACTAATTTCACTATCTGTTGATCGCCCTCTCTTTTTGTCGTCCTCGGAGTTCTCCTAAAAGAAAATAGCCACATTTGGTAAGTAACTGCTGGCAATTAATTATTTAGTCATTGTTAATATCTTTACTTGGTCATCTATCAAAACCTTAGCTAGTATCAATTCCTTTATGCGACATTTTACAACAAACTGAACAAAATATGAAATTGTGATTATTTCAATATTAGCAAACCAAGTTGATTCTACAAGAGAAATCAGAACTAGTGGCTGACAATATTTCAGTTTTATTCGGGACAATAGGAACTTCAGTGCAATAGTCATGTCTAAATTATTTGGTTAATTGATAATTGCAAGTCAAAAACAGATTTTAACTTCAGGATTTCCAACATTTTTTCCATGACTTCTCCAAAACAATTCCCAACTTTTCCATGACCTTGTATGACATACTTTTCGGTCTTTCATTAACAAATTAAGACCAAAACACAAAAATGTTGTGAATTTTTAGACATACAAAATGAAAATGTTAAATTCCAAAGAATCTGGATTATAAAATACTTTCAAATTCAGCGAATTTAGTTTGAGTTTTAAAGCCAAAAAGCTAAATCTTTCAGTTTATTAAAGTAACATCTTTTTCCCCATTTTAACAAATTTATTTTATTCAATTTATTAAGCCTTTTCAAAAACAAAATAAAAAATGCTTAGTTTAGTTTATTTGCATTAATCAAAATAAAAAAAAATAAAAAAAAAAACATTGAAGAGATGCTTTGTACCAGACTAATTTCCATCTGCAGTCCCTTTAAGTTAATATTTCATGAACATAAATGACTCATACGTTTAATCATTTTCTATTTTAGTGAAAAAATAATATAATATATACCAATATTTTGACTTTTGCTCCAAATAAGTTTTTTACTGACAAAGATGACTGAATCTTTATCTCTCAATTTTTTAATTAACCCAGCCCTACCAACGAGACTGTGTCAAAACAAATGATCCCCAATTTATATTTGAATCCAAAATCATTTAGATTTTTCCAAAACTTTTTCAAAACCCAAAGTATTCCAAAACATTTCCAGGGACTGAAAAAAAAAGTATAATTTTCCTTTTTTTAGGTTTTCCATGACTGTACGAACTCCCTTTTAATCTTTATTTAGTGAAAATATGTATACAAAGTCTAAATGTACTATAGAAATAATGTAATGACTAAACTTTTCTGTCAATTTTTCAGTTTTTCTGTGTGAAGACATGACATGATGACAAACTTGTAATACATTTTTTTCTTTGTGAGTGAATTTTTTCATTCATAGCTATAAATTGTATATACTGTATTTTTCGACCTATTGAGCACACCTGAATATAAGCCGCACCAATTAGATTTACAAAAGAGAAATGACAAAGTAGGGCTGCTCGATTATAATGAAAATAATAATCCCGATTATTTAAATTATAATTGAAATCATGATTGTTTGCGATTATTTGCTTAGAGAGTCTGCAGAGCTTTAGTGCCCTTTATGAAACAAGTGAAGAGATAAAAAGAAAGATGTGACTGGTCTCATAGAAATAAATAGTTGTAAATGTATTATACAATTGTAAAGAAACCACCTGTTTTCCAAATGAAGGAAATAAATGAGCACTTATTATCAGATTTATAAGTTACGGTCAATAATCATGATCACTCGATTACACAATTTTTGCAAATGATTATAGCAATAATCGTAATTGAAATTTGATTAATTGCACAGCCCTATGACAAAGTACATACATAGGCCGCACTTGTTAATAGTAAGTCTATGAGAATTTATATTTTTGCTGTGTTGTTGTATAAGCCGCAGAGTTCAAAGTTTGTGAAAAAAGTAGAAGCTTATAGTCCAGAAATTACGATATATATATTTTTTTCGTATTAACATGCAGTGTCACGCCTTGTTATATTTCTTTGTATAGTTACTCATGCGCTGCCTTATTCTGCTATGTGTATTCCTTACCACAGATTTCATGTCAAGTATCAGCCACAAAAACAAGGCATAGATATTAGGGAAACCCCTATTAAACCACCACCATGAACAAAACCCTTTATGTTCTCATCACACACTGTAACATATAGTGTAAGATTTAAATTTGTTTTAAAGCAGAGTTAAACTTGTAGCGCGGCCCACCTTCTCCTCATTGTCATCGCAGCTATAACACCTCTTCAGTCTCTGCTCGTGTGGGCGGAAACGCAGAGCAGGTGACATAAAGCCAATAGGCCGTGACAATATGTGCAATTATCCCACACGGAGTTAAATAATGGCTTGACCCGGCTCCACAAAGAGCTTCAGTTCACTCAAGTGCTAATATTACATTGTCAAGCTTATTAGTTACATGGGGGCAAAAGACATGCTTGTTTGTACAACTTTTCAGATGGGAAATTCAAGCACTTTCTAAGCAAAAATTCCAAGATTTTCAAATCAAACTGAAAATATCACTTAAAACAACCCTAAAGACAGTCGGAATCAGAGGCCACGCCCACTAACGGACCTCCAAGGGGGAAAGTTAACATTGAGAGTGAATCAGAACAGTTTTATTACACTCTGCTCAACAATTACAACAGCAAATAAGGACTTAAGGAAATATAATGTGCCAACTAGTGATACAAAGACATGGAGAAAACTAAAGTGATCCAACGGCTCAAGTTTGTAAATATATCCAACAATGCTAACAGTAGCTGCAGCTAGTTTTAGATGCTAACGTGACGCTATCGCCGACTGGCATACAAAACAATCTGTTTACTTTTGTGATATAACACCACTTCAACAACATCCTTTGTGATTAACTGAAAACAAGCAATGGACGATGCTCATTTGTTTATATACTTTTGTTTCTCAGAAGATTATCCAATCCAGTTTGAATTTCAACATATTTTTCACCATACCATGGACATAGTTGTCTATGATAGATTCATGCAGTTGTTTCCATGTGGTTCTCTTCTAGCTCTTTTCACAAAACACAATTAAGGTTTCAAACATGGCAACTACATACTGTATAACAACCAAAGTTTAATTGCGATTGTAGTACCTAAATAAAACCACTTACATGCATAAAAGAACATATCGTTCTTTTAAGGCCTTGCATAACCAGTTCAATTATTGTTATTATAGTGGCTGTTATTTAGTCCAGAACAGCACTGTTCACTATAATAACAAACTGTAAAAACATTGTAAATAATAGATTGTGTAACCTTATCATTTTCACACACCTGAATAGTGCTACAAATGCATGCTTCTATTATCTTGCTGCCACAACCAAAAATGAACGACATATTGGTATCAGCCGACACAGCTTTGATGGTATCGAGCGATATGAAGAAAATAACAATATTAATATTTGTATTATCTTTAGAGCAGGTTCTGTCTCTGTGGGAAAGCTGTCAATCCCAGTTTGTTCTCAAAACATTCAAAATTGCAGTTCAAACAGATTACTGTACTGACTGTAAGTGCAGTATAGAAGTGTACTGACTGTAGTGCATGTGGCGGGCGACGGCGGGATGGGCGAGGAGGAGGTGGTGGAGGTGGGCGTGCTGCTCGAGTGCTGGAAGATCTCATCTTCTAAGTGCGAGTGTCCTGGAGGAGAAGTGGCCATCAACGAAGGAGCTGCAAGAAAGACAAAGGAAAAAAAGGTCAAAAATGAACATACATTATGATTCAGAGCATGAATATTTCTAATAATCAAAGGGGCAACGCACAAAGTTATTTATTTATTATATTTTTTTTCTATAATTTTGAGTGATGCTACATTTTTATTATTAATGCCTTTAGTGGTCTAAAATGTTGTTGTGCCCAAGACACATACGCCAGGTATGTGTGAATGACAGCCTTGCTTTCGTCAGTTTGTCGCAGGGTAGCTGTAGCTACCTTTCCACTATCCACTTAACACTAACAGGTCTATTTTGCTCTTTGTCTTAGCCTTGGTCTTAAGTATTCCTCTGTTGGCCACTAGTGGCTCTCTCCAGGCGCTATACACTGTCAGTGTAGAAGGTGCAGCTTCAGCCAGATGTAGGGGTGCAATTTCCTTCAGTGAACCTTATGTAAAAGAAAAGACAAATTTTTAGACAAAGTTGTTAAAGTCTGTCATATGAATAGACTTTCACCAAATAGATTTCTATTATTACACTTTTTTTCCCAAACTGAAGCTGCTGCTACAGTTCACTTTTGCCTGTGATCTTGATGCAGCTGCCCACTTGTCACAGACTTGACACATCTCAGGTTCACTGAAGGAAATTGCACCCCCACATCTGGCTGAAGCTGCACCTTCTACACTGAAAGAGTATAGCGCCTGGAGAGAGCCACTAGTGGCCAACAGAGGAATAATTAAGACCAAGGCTAAGACAAAGGGCAAAATAGACCTGTAAGGGTCTGATTTATCAAGCCAGGTGCTAAATTGCGGGTGCAAAAATACATTTTTTTAAACGATTTTACACAAACTTTAACATTGGAAGATCTACATACAACAAACTAAACAAAACAAATATGAACCACCTCAAATTCTGCATCTTTAGAGTGTGTGTGAGAGAAAATGTCATTTCTGCCAAGGATTTGCTCCCCCTAACCTGGTTTGCACTTGAGCAAATGCTTGATAAATCTGGCCCATAGTGTAGAAAAAAATTTAACCTGAAAACCAGTATTAAAATCCAATGTATTATAAATATTTCTATAGATGCATTAAAAATGTGTTTTTTACTGATCAATACTTGTTTGAGGGTTACTTTATTCATTTATCATCTTCACTTTAATAGTTACATTTATAATAGAAAGCACTTAGTAACGAAAAATAAAGAGTAAGAAAGTAAACATTAAAGAACTGTAAAACATCATCATGGCATTTCTGTACTTACGAATGTCTTCCAGATCAATGTCGTCATAAAGAAACTCGTTCTCCTCGAAGTCTGGATCTTGCGATGAGTCGATGTAGTACTCCACATCGTCCTACAAGAAAAGACAAGAGTTTATCAACACAGCGGCAAAGTTTGCACAACTAGATTCATTCAACTATTTCCAGAAAGATTCAAGAAAGTCATTTAAATTACCTTGATTTCCTGATGGCGTCCACCTGAACAGAGTCGTTGTCCAGCATCCTCAAAATCGTCTCCAACATTCGGATGTGAAATCGGTGCCTTTCGATGAATTTCTTCAGCTCCTCAATTCTGTCCTGTTTCTGAGCACACGAAATTAATGAGATATGTCACCGTTCAAAACCTCTTCACACTTTTCTGCTCTGGTACAGAAAAGTTTTTTCCTTTAGTATTCCTGTCCTTTAGTATTGATAGTGGTTGTCAAATTAACTTCACTCAAACTTTATTGCTTCAGGATGGGCCTGTGCAACACACAAAAAATGAACTATTAAATCAATGCTTGTCAAAAAAAGAATACCGTAGTCAATTTAGCCTCACAAGCTGCTCCATCTCAAATCATCACTTTAAATACAGACTAAGGCTAAAGTATTCTTATTAACATTTTATGCTCAATGTCCAAAGTGCGGTGCTTTCTCTACAGCACAATGACATTACTTATGCATTACTAATATTATGTAATGTAATATCCAACACTCTGGGGGCAGCGGGACACATAACACACTGTACATGAATAATTAAGAGAAAATTATTCATCGTAAGGAGGTTTGCGACAGCTCAAAAACACGGCTGTTAAAGTTTAAACAGGTGAGTTAGAGCAGCGTAAGAGCAGGTGAACAGCTAATGGATAAATGTGGGATAAATGCACAGCCGCATGCCACTAGTGAGTTCAATATTTAATCATCTATACATTTACAGCACTTTAACGGAACAAATACATGTTTTGTTTGATTCAGAGCAGTGATTTGAAGTAGTACCGGATGTGGTGTTCAAAAATCTAACAGCACTAAAGCACAAATACCTAAACTAGATCTAAACAGAACTAAAAACATATTACAAACATTTACTTTAGGTAAAATTTTACTTTTTACACTTAAATTCACAAATAGTACTTTTACAGCACTTGTAAAGGATTCTACACAGAGACGTTTCGGCCCGATATTAAACTTTGTCTTTTCTTGTCTTTTCCACTAAAAAGCTTAAGTGCAGCACTTGGTGAAAAAAAAGGGCCACAACGTGCTAATAGTGTTTTAGTTCTCTTTAGGAGCCTGAAGTTCTGATTGGTTAGGCTTCAATGGTCCACTCAAGCTTCCTTCCTGCTTTCTTTAAAAAGATGTTCAGAAGTCATATTTGCAGCAATATGAATGAATGGGGATAGTAACCATCTGCTAAAAGACTTTTTTGTAGTAATTTTCTAAACTTGTGTTTTTTTACTAAAAAGTCTGTCTGAATTGAATTATAAAGATTTTTAGTTTTAACCAGGAGCCGAATGCAGCGCTCTGATTGGCTCTGTTTGAGTGGTCCTCTCCAGTTTTACTTTGTCGTTTGTAAAAAGAAGTTTATAAGTCGTAACTGCAACCAAATTAATACATGTCAACATTAACCACGTGTCGAAGGATTTATGAGAGAAAGTTGTCAGATTGAAAGCCTAAATCGAGTCTGCAGTGTGAAAATCAGTTACCTGATGTACCCCTCAATGAGTTTAGGGAGGTGACGCCTGAGTAAATGATTATTTGTCATGACAGTCATCATGTCTGTGTGGTCTGTTATGCCTTTTTGTCAGATCGTATCATTGTAAGATTCTAACATGTTATGAAGGTCTCTACAACTGCCAAACAGCATCTAGCTTCACAGCCTTGTGATGGTGGCTGTTTAAATGCAGAAATGCACACTTAATTGCATTACCAAGTCAGTGTAACCAGCTCCTCATCTTTAATGACTACCTAATACCTTGTACTTTTCACTGTTGTGTCACTTTTATAACTAACAACACGTGAAGGCAGCTGGCCTTATGTAGCTAAATGTTTTCAATAATTTTGATGAGCCTGGATCTATCGAACCAGTCCTCGATTTTCTTCAGCGCTCTCAAGAAAATCACCAGTAAAACTCGACATGTCTGTAGTGTTTCTGTTCTTCCTGCAACATGATGCGACTGTAGGACAAATGTTCTTTTATTTGTACCATGTGCTTTATTAATACTTACTTACTTATTAATACTGACTTAACGCAACAAAAAGGTCAATTCAAAGTTATTCCTATTTCTGACCAAAACAGCCTGATGACATGTTTTTGTTTCTCCATGTGGTTCACAAATTGTATTATGAAACCTCTGTGTTCTGGACATGTGTACCATCAGCTGCATTAGTGGAATCTAATGTAATGCATTTCATTTGTGTCAATATTAATACGATAATGCTGCTATGTGCCGATGCATTACTTTGACCACATCAGCTAATGCAGGAAACAAATGCACACAGAGGACTGAGCCATGTTATAATTCAATGATCTTATTATAGTAAAGTCTAATCCAGTTACTAATGCCATGTACCAACAGTAAAGCATGTATGTCCAGGATTATATTTAAAGCCCACACGGATATGCTCACCTCTTTGTCACCTTTCTTTTTCCTGGTTTGGACCGATAAAGACTCAACTTCACTCTCGAACTGGTCCACCTGCATGTTCAGTGTGTCTATCGTGTTCTGCAGCAAAACAAACACAAATTAATTTTCATTTAGCGTCTAAGAATAATTAAGTCTGACAGTATTTTAAATTATAAAACAATTCAAAATAAATTATTCATGAACAAAACACTGATGTCAAAGCGGGCATAGTGCACTTTCTACAAGATAAAGGCAGTTATTCACAATCTAAAGCCTTAAAAAGCTAAACTAAATCTCAATATTCCTGTATAAAAAGTCATTGAACTCTGATTGACCGGTGGACTGACCGTGAGCCACGTGCCGACCTCCTCCTTCTCCTTCTGAGCTGGGTCCACTTTCTGGGCCAGACCGAGGCCCTCTTTAGAGTACGCTTTGGTCTTAGTTTCTCTTTCAACAATCTTGAACCGCTCCATTTGCTGCAGACATCAAACAACAGACAAAAGTATTATTAGACGCTGGACAATCTCAGAAGAAAACCAGTCTGGGTCAATATAAATACAAGCTTTCAAGTGTCTCAGGAAAGAGTTTGACATAAAAACAATACTTCAACTTTTGCAAAGGTCAAAAAAGGGGCCCCGAAGACGTCAGATGCTGCCCAATCACCTCGACTTGTCAAAATGCAATTATTTTCAAGTAACTCTGTCGTGACTCATGAGTCTGTGAGTTGAATACAGATTCTAAATAAAAAAAAAACACTTTGAAAACAACTGCAATATGGCAAAATTGTACAAATCCTGGAAAGTGAATGGATATTTTGGTGCATGTTTGTTTAAACAATCAATGAAATATTTCAAATTATTACACTAAAACATTTTACTATTTATTTATTTAACATTTAAGAGGAATAACCTCTTGAAATGAATCATCACGTTTTCAAGAGGGTCCTCAAGCTTATAAAATTTGCATCCATGTCTGAGAACACAACCCAAAGTACATTTATTGCCCAAAATCACAACAACAGTTGCCTCTGAAGATTTCCCAGGATTGTTGATTTAGCAAACATCAATGATAGAAAATCAAGAAAGAAAACAGTCATTGGTCAATTAGTAGCAGCAGCAGCATTAAAACTTATTGCTAATGAAACTGCTCAGCTTACATATTATAACCAAGTTGTTGGAAATAAAGATAAATATGTTCAAACACATACATGCCAGCATGCTTTTTGCCCAGTTCAGTTGTGCTTATGTCATTTCAAAGCTTCATCTTCACATATTGTACATCTTTTCAATTATGTTCAAATCAGTACATTACACACATTTTATTTCCCTGGTGTGCATGTAAACATGGTGACAGTGTGCTATTGACTGCCACTGTGAACCTTCTGATTTAGCAAAGTAAAAAGCAAAACTTTCAAGAAGCCACATTTTCATGTCAAGAGTTAGCTGAACTCAAACCATCCATACTTTGCTTTTGCATCTGATACATGTAAACAGCTCTTGGTTTGTACATTTTCTGTCACAAGAGGCTGAATGTGAGGATGGACAGAGTGTGTTCACAGATGGCATAAACAATGGACCATGACACGTTTCTCTGCCAGCTCAGAACAGCGGCCATATTGTGTGTCACTTTACAGTTTTCACACATAAAATCTATTCAGAGCAGAGCCAGACCCTGGTGCTCCCATGTGCTCCTCTGATCAAGGCTGAGAACGAGGGCTGACTGAGGAACAAGAAGTACAAGATCCTTGGCATTTGAATTAACAACTAACTAAGACAGATATTTAAGTTAGTTAGTTTAAAATCTCAGTACCCATTTTGGTTATAACATTATCACACACATTAAAAACATACCTAGATTTGTAAAATTTACATAAAGTAAAAATAGTATTTTTGGTGCTCTTTCAAATGTAGACTTATTTTGTCATGAAACCTTTCTTAATGTTTTCAGTGCCTTGGTTTTAACTGTGATTAGAAATATCCATTTCCCTCTGAGCATGAAAAACACTCCATTTTGAATTTTCCAGATGTATGACATACAGGTGCTAATTTCCTGAATTGTTTAAGTCCACAAACCATGGCCACTCATTCTGTGCATTGCTAATGTTATTCATGTACATTACAAAATCTCTGTATAAGCAGGAGAATGTTAAGTAGGGAGTTTTATTTTTCTATTGTAACTCCCTTTGCATTCGCTAGATGGAGACAAAAACTTCTTACCAGTAAGTTATATTTTTGTTTTATAAAATAAGTTTAAATATTTTCACATAAAATGCATCGTGGCTTGTTTTGCAATTATATAAAACTTTTCAACTTGATTTTGATTCTAAAGAAAAGACCTCATATACAGCACATTTTACTAACTCACAATAATATAAACAAAATTCTTTTTTTATACAACAGAATGTAATTTTCAACGCAAAAAAAATGAGGAGGTGGTTGTTGTGTGAAGCACTTTGGAAGACATCTGTCTGTAAAATGTACTAAAAAATCACCATCATCGTGGTAAATTCAGCATGATGTCTCATAGCTGTTCTGATATAAATCAAGATCTATTTCAAAACTATACAAAATATTGATATTTTAATCTTTTTAACGTTATACAAATAATTTGACACTGATGTTTGTCAGAAAAACTGTTAAACATTAAATAATCCCAGCACAACTGAAATTTATGTACATCCAAAATATAATAAGTAATTTTACTCTCTCTTTCCATCTGTCTTTATCTCTCTCTCTATGAAACTACAAGCTGTGTCACCAAAGTCCACTTCCTCAAAAGCTTCATGTAATTTCAGGGCAGGCCGTCCCAAAAACCACAGGAAATGTCCCGATCGGGAGGGGCAGAGAGGATCAGAGCCGGCGCTTTGTGGGGCAGGTGGCTGGGCATTCAGAGCAGCTCAATGAGACTCATCAAAGCCCAGAGAGGTGCTGAGGGACACTGAGGGACACTAAGGGACACTGGGGGACACTGAGGGACACTGGGGACAGGGTGAGGGAGTGACCGGTGAGTGGGTTACTTATCAAAACCAAGAGAGGTGAGGAGGACACTAAGGGACACTAAGGGACACTGGGGGACACTGAGGGACACTGGGGACAGAGTGAGGGAGGGAGGGGTGAGAGGGGACAACCTCAGGGGACTGTGTTGGTGGGACAGGTGTGGTAAATCCAACCACACTGCCGATGCCCTTGTGTGAGCTCAGGGGTTTAAGCAGAGGAAATACTTGTGTACTGTCGTCATGTGCCAGTTCAGTTGAACCAATAATAGGTCCAGAACATCCTTAGATATTAATATATTACAGCACACATAGTAAAGGACACATACTAAACATGTTTTCTATTTTTTTTTCCTTGCATTATGCTATTGTACTGAACACAATTGTCATAAATGAGTCTGAGGAAGATTCATGAACTGCACAGAAAATCTCAGAGCTCAATGTAGGACGTCTCCAAACTGGGTAATTTGGTTACAACTACCAGTTAAAGGCTCAAGAAGTCATTTGTGCACAATGTCTGTTTTAATGCTTAGCTCCAGCTTTAAATTGAGTAAAGAGATAAGTTTAACAACAAACACGTTGGCACGTCATTAGCTTTCACGTTAAAGCATTCATAAAAAGGATGAGTGCGGTTGTTTTTAAACTTTCTATACCAAGTCCCATTTAAGAGAATATTTTGGCCCTCAAAGTAGCACCAGATATAAAGTTAAAAATAGATCTTTGCTTTTAAAATTAGACTAAATCTTTGCACAAAGCAAGAGTACACTGCAAAAACTGAGTTTCAAGACAAGAATAAAGTTGCTTGATTCTAGGATTTATAACCATTTTCAAGCATTTTGACTTTAACTTTGATTTATTGTAGAGACATAGATTATTTTCCTTGTTTCAAAGTGTTTAGGATAGATTTAAATACATTGCGTCTTATTTCAAGCCATATACAAGTATAACAGGTTGAAAAAACTGTTTTTACCCCATTGGCACATTTTGTTCATATTTTAAGCCAACATGTTTTATAACCAGTTAAAAAAATTTTGAAACCAGTAAAAATTCTACATTACATAGCAATTAAATCTTATCCAGCTCAAATACACAGCATTTTAAACAAGTCTAATATATTGTTTTTGCAGTGTAATGAACATTTTTATCAATGAACATTTTTATCAATGAAAATTACCGAAGTGCTGATTCTTCAATGGGAGAAAACATGGATTCCTTTTTACAAGAAAAATGTTGAGTTATAACAGAATACAACATACATGTTTCTAAAGCACCCATACTTTTCCCAAATGTCACTGGCATTCACTTTGCATATGCTGCAGAATCTACTTTGTATTATATGATTTTCACTTAGAACTGAACTACTAAAATATTCAAATGTATTGCATTTTGAGCAACTTTGGAATAAATGGCCTCCTATAGTGAGAGATTTGTAGTTATTATGTTAAATATTCACCCCTGCCTCCTTCTTCCCTCTCTCTCTCTGTCTCTCTGTCTCTGTGCAGTTACTCACCGTCTCTATAAGTTTGCGGTTCTCCACTAGCTGCCGTTTGTCTTTGATCTCGTTGGATGCCACCCACGTCTTGATCTGGTCTCGGAGACGCTGTAGGACCCGACGAGCGCGACAAAAGCAGAGAAAGAGAGGAAAACGTCAGATAAAGCAAACCGGTGCAGACTTGTTGTAACGCAGTTTAGATGATATGAACTTTTTGGCTTGGTTTGGTTCACGCTTTAGGCTGAATGAGGCTGACTGCTGTGAAATATGATAGGCCCAAACATAAACACAAATTGATCAGTGGGCAGTTCAGTGGCATTTGTGAATTAGTCAAGCTCAGATCCAACAAAGAAAATTTCAAAGCTTTCATTTTGATATCATTATATGGGGGCGGTTGCCAATTGAAAACTTAAATATAATCCCAAAAAGATGGGAAAAAAGGAGAAGTTGTCCATCTTTATCATTCTTGCCTTCAAAAGTTGAAATGTAGTACTTTAGTAATGACATACTTTGTGTATGCATCTGTGTATTTTGCTCATTAGTTCCTGTGATTGGCTAAAACTGAGCTGAAAGTCTCATATCTATTCAAAAAATTCTAAGAGTCTGACAACAAAAAGAAGATGCCCGCTACTATAACAGGGTATATGCAGGAATCTTGCAGTGAAATTTAAGACCTTTTTAAGACTTTTTAATACCTATTCAAACAAAAATTAAGACTCCATCGCAACCATCGCAAGTAATTTTTGTATGGTAAATAATTAAAAACAGCAATTCTTGTGAGCCATGAGAGACAAACTAGAAACAATAGTTAACAGTCCTTCCAAACTTGTACCTCAAACAAGTATTATGGACAAGACAGGTTTTATTTCCTCCTTTAGTGCATTTAGTCAGATTAAAGACAAATAATATTTGTAATTCATATTGACCTGCTTGTCTCTTTGTATCTTAGTTTAATGTCAAACTGTTTGTTTGGTATTATCTTATCTATTTATTAAAGCACGAGTTCCAAACATTTCAGCCCGGGACCCCCCAAAGAACCGTGCAACCAACTCGCGACCCCCACAGCAAAATTATATACTTTTGTAATATTTTAAGTTACAAAACCATTTCAATTAGGCTTAATTGTGTTTAATATTATAGTGTATTTCTCTATAACCCCAATTCCCCTAAAAAACTGATTAAAAGTCATAATTGTAAAACTACATTTAGAAATAATCTCGCGACCCCCAGATTTTGCTTCGCGACCCCCGAGGGGTCCCGCTCCCACTTTGGGAACCAAATGTGTTTTGTTGCTCAAAACCAGCTTAATAAAACCATAAATTCTAAGTATGAGCAGGCTCACTTTTCCACAGATATGACTTGTGATCTGGCCTGGTGGCATCATCTGCCAGACTCCAAGCAGATACAGTTATACTCCTCACTAAAGACGTTACAGTGTGCTCCTTTAATAACCTTACTGCCCTATCACAAGCTATGAATGGTGAACAAGGAGGAGATGAACCATATAAATACACAACATCAAAACAAATTTAATAGGCTTTTTAATTTAAAAATAGATCTAATATTATCAGCTCATTTGATCTAAACTTTATCTAAATATTTATTGGGTTAATTTAGAAGTCTATCAAAGCTGAGAAGACAGTAGTGCTACCAAGCCCTTTTGAACACAGCTGTATTGTGAATATTTAGCGACCACATGTGTCGTTTATGTTTTGTAAAAGTGATCCTAAATACATCGTGAGACGGTGATCTTGGTTTGGGTTTCAAGCGCGCAGCGGGGAAACGTATCCATGCTACAGGCACGCAGACAATGACGCAAAACTAACCAGCGCATGTTCCACACAGGTTTACGCACATTCAAGTAACGTTAAGCACAAAGATCGTGTCTGGGATTTGCTATAGAAGCTGCAGTGCACTTCTGTTTATCTCCGTCTGTGCGCTACCGTCTCTTGTACCAGAGCCAAAGAGTTCGTTGTGGACATGTTTTGCTAAACTTTCACCAGGCTTTACCATTTATGAAAATGTCACATATGAGTTGCAATGCATACACAAGACATTTCAGGCCGTCTTAGCGCTAAAAATGCAGCTCCACAAAGCAAATGACAAAGTAGAGCCCGTTTACACATGTAGGCTAAATATGAAGGCTTTTACGTTACCTGATGGAGCAGATGCGGAACGCACGAACACGTAGCCTGTGTGTTTATTCCGCGTAAAAACGTTGTACAAATACTCCACTCTTCACGTTTGCAAACAATCCAATACAATACTTTCCATAAAAGTGCTTGAATGCTGCTGCGGAGGTTTTCGTTGCTGATGCCTGGCTCTGATCCAACTCGCTCGTGCTTTGGTTGTTGAAGTTAAAGTTTTGCAGTTTATTTGCAGCATCTTAAGATACTCGCTAGATCCCGTAACGTAAAGACACACGGTATATTCCTTGGGCGCTCCGGGTCTTTGGTGGTCCACCTGTCCAAAATATAGGCCCATGCTCCTCCTCGCTCTCGGGTGCCTCCTCCGACCTGCAGCTGTCACTCGCGTACCCTGCTCGTATCACTGCGCGCTCAGAGCGGCGTCTGACCACAGCACCGAGGTTATTATTTTGCCTCTTTCACGCTCTGAACATTTCATCAAACAAAAACGAATTATCATGATCTATTTGATAGATTGCTTTGCAAAAAATTAAGACTCTCAAATTGGAATTAAGACTTTTTAATACTTTTTAAGGGCCTTAATTTTGGCAAATTTCATTTATCAACTTTTAAGACTTTTTAAGACCCCGCGGACACCCTGTATAATGTGAACAACTAAATTAGGGATGCACCAATCCGATACCTGGATCGGATATCGGTGCCGATCCAGGACATTTTGCTGGATCGGGTATCGACTCTATGATATCGGTTCAGCCAATATCATAGTTGTGTCTTTAATTGAACATAATGAGACTATTTTACAGGCTGGTGTTGCTCCAGAACATTTCATAATATTGGCATTTTATTCAGATTAAGTTGTTACTTGTACTATAAACAACAGTTACATAACACAATTTGACCAAATGTATTAAGTTTTTATTAGAAAAAGAAGCAATTTCAGTCCTTTCACTGGTATCGGTTGATATCGGGTATCGGCAGATAGTTAAAACCAAATATCGGAATTGATATCGGAACAGAAAAAGCTGGATCGGTGCATCCCTAAACTAAATAGCCAATGTTAAATGGCCTTACAGTACTCACTCTTCTGTCACATACAAGGAAATGGTCAAGCCAAATCCACACTAACTCTAACTTTATCTTATTTATATGTTCTCAACATTAACCATATACAAGAAAAAAGAAGGGACAAATATACACCCATTTTTTTTTTATTTAAAGGCCGAAATGTAGTACTGTAGCACTGTAATAATTGTGTATCTATTTGTGTCTTAAGTCTTATGTAGTACCCACTGTTCAGATACTTTTATCAAACTTATGTGGTAGTAGTCACTATATGATGTCATATAACATTAGGAAACTCAACTTAAAAGCAGCTGCCAGTAGTATGTCAGTTTTTTTGTTGTTAATTAATTAATAATAAAACAAAAAAAAGTTTACATGTTCTATAACGACTTCTATCAAGGCTTTGTTCTCATGTAAAAGTCATCTGTTGTTACCAGTCTGACCATCTTAGTTATCAACGGTCAATGTATGTAAGGCAGGCTATAGCTCACAACAATAGAAAAAAAAACAGTTCTATAATCTATTGAGTTATTATAATGGCTACAGAGACTATAAGCTTAGCTATATAGCAACAAATATCCATATTGTGTAGGGAGAGTCTACTGAAAAATCTCTAACAGGATTACAAACAATAGAAAGCTTTGAAATATATATTTTTTTTAAATTACATGTGTATTTGTACTTCAACTAATGCTTCTGTTCAAAGCAAATCTTGAAAAAACATACTTTTAATTTTAACTTTTACATTTAGCTGTCAGCACAATCATGAATGCTTGTGTCGTTATATTACACAATAAAACTCAAATATAGATTCATTTAGTGATGCACCAATCTTATTTACTGGCTGAAGTTAGCCCAGAATGTCTCATATTATTTTATATATTCACATAAAGTAGTTAAGTAGTTATTTGCACAATAAAGTCACATAGCATTATATAACTTATTTTCTGACTTTTGAGAGTACTTTCAGTGCCACTGGTATCTGTCAATATTGGGTATTTGCAGATACTTAAAGTCAAAGTATAAAATCATATTTATTCGCACAATTCAGAGAAAAAAATGATCAGACAGACAGAAAAAAGTTCTCTGTATAATTTGAGCCATAAATATATAATTACTCCCTTAAAGGTATGAATTATGTGATCGTGTTTTTACATTACTACAGCTCATTATAATACCTTAATGCATGTGTTGAGTTATGCATCAACATTAAACACTGTGTCTCTGTCTCTCACACTTTTTATAGTTGTCATTCCTGATACAACAGAGAACTGTAAAATTATTTTGTCTTTGCCAGGTTAAGCTTGGGACGGTTTGAGTAGCATGGCCTCACCTGTAGTTTTTTAATCTCTTTCTTGAGGTCGGCTTCATATTTCTCTTTCTGGTTTGCGTTAGCTGCATTGTGAAGCTGTGCAAAACAAACATAACAGTTAAAACGTAATAAGAAACACATACAACAGCTTCTTTAAGATTCAGATTTAAAAGTTTATCTTACCTTTTGCCAAATATCTTCAAACTGTTCCACTCCTTCCGCTACTTTTTTCAGACATCGATCTATTTCCCCTGAAACAAAAACAAGAGAAAACCAGTGAGGTTACAACTCGACACAGGCCACAGCTGCAGATACAAATAAACTTCTGATTTTGTGCCGATTCAGGTAAGAAACTTTAAAAAGCGGCTTTCCTTCATCTGAGCACTTAAACTGTTTATCATGAAAGATTTAAGCAGAGAAAAGTGCATTATTTACACCACCACAGATGCCGCCGTTCAGTCTTTTACGGATTTCTGACAAAAAGCAAACATTTTAAGCATGTTTTTCCATTAGTGCAGGTGGAGACTGAGCGAACAGGAGCTCACAGTATATGAAGGGGAAATTTAACAAACGCATGATGTTTTTTATGGAAAGTAGATACATTTATGAATGTAACAGATTTTATAAACTGGACATTTCTGTTGGACTGACTTATTGTCTGAATATTGATATCGGAAAAAATTATCAGCCTATCTATTTTGTTAATGTTGCCCAGCCCTTTCAGTGAAGTATTTGTTTGTCAAGGAAAAGTAAAACTACGTGTTTGCATCTTTGCATTTTTCATTATTAGCTGAAATAAACAACATACAGTATCTGACCAAATGCAGGTCATATACAGTGTATGTATGCATGGTTAAATATCAAAGTATCCCCAAATACTAAAGTGTAATATATTTTCAGACGATTCAAACACATTTTAAACAAATGTAGTGCAAATTCCTGATGCTACTGGTGATGATTGATGCTGTAGTAAGATGCAATATTCATAAACATAGTCATTGTATTCAATACTACTAATTCTACTGTAACTGAATTTGTCGAATGTTGGACTGTGCTCAGTCAACTTATTGTATTTATTTTACATTTTTTTATCTTGTAACTTTAAATTTTTGCTTCAACTGAACAGTGTGTTAAAGGGGATGTATTGTATTTGTATATGTTTTAGGAATAAACTATAACCAACTAACTGTAAACAACCAGATCGTTTTGGATACAGTTTGGTTTTGTAAAACACATAATTTGCAGAAATGATAAGCCACGCCTCTTTATAGTGATAAGCCCCGCCTCTATATTGTGAGACTTTAATGTAACAAGCAGCAGATTTTAAAGTTTATTTTTTTTAAGTGCCTGTACGACTATTTTAAACCATACATGATTCATTATGAATCAGATTTTTTTTAATAATCACAATTAAATAGAGACAAGAGGGCGGGGATAGGTGGTAGGTGACGACAGGGCTTTTCTTAGCACTCAATCACCAGCTGCAGGACAATACAAGATTACTCAAACATGCATGAATTAATCTTAACAAAACTTTCAGTGAACTAATGATCAGAGAAGGCAGTTTTAACAAAAAAAAATTTACAATAGGTCTCCTTTAAATTGAATCCAGTTTTTCAAGTTATTGTCTTGTCATGTTATGTTTCTATCTTCCTGCACTTCTTTGACTGTGTGTTGCAATTTCCCATTGATCTATTTTAATGAACAATGTAATAAAAAATAACACAAGTTGCAATAAATTACCGTAAATAAACATCTAAGCAGTTTTTGAGTAGTATATATTATGTGAATTATGATTGTTTACAACTCAAAAAGTAATAATTTACAAAAAAATATGAAAACATTTCCAGGTAGTGCAAAGAAAACAAATACTGAAAATGAAAATAACTGTTCCTTTGTCAATATTATCATTTATCATAATGTAAAGAGGCATTGTCATTCGTATGCAAGTCATACATTTAAAAAATTACTAAATAGAACAAATCATACTCCGCACACACAAACATTAAAAAAGTCAAAAACAGCTAACGCAAATCAAACCGGTCTGTTTTCAAGCCACGTCCCAGATATTTGTCACACAGAGGAGTTATTGGCTAAAAGTAAACAGGAAGCATGTATTTTAGTCCTGTTTTATCATTTCTGACCTGGATATTCAGCTCTGCAGTGACGCAAAGGCACACTGTATGTTTCCTCCTGATGCTAATCTTTTGTGATTTCTCAAACTCTTTTAATGGTTAGCCTGAAAAAAAAAAAACTAAAAATACTCCCGTGTCAGTCTGTGGACGCGTGCTAATGAAATGAAGAATCAAAGGGTTGCATCATGTAAGAAGTGAGCTGCGTTTTTTGGATCAAACTCAGAAGAAACACGATTTGTAACACGGTGAGTCATAGTTTAGTGAGAGTTTTTGAACTTGTGTAAAAGGGATTCGATAAATACGGCTGGATTTTCTAGTGGCTTTTAACTTAAGGATGCCTGTAGTTTAAATTTGAGTTGGAGTTTGTAGATTAGCTAACCATGTCTTAGTAATTACTGGGCCTATCCACATGAAACAAAAGCTAGCACAAAGTTCACGGTCTTCTATGTCAGCATTTTCAAAAAGGAAATCGTTTCTTTTTTGCACAATAGCTTCAGAGAGTGGTGACATTATTCTTAAAGCAAAGAGTTGAAAGAAGTCACAAGATTCATAAAGAAAGTTTGGCAATACGTGTGAATATTCGATGGATAGAAAGAGAGTGTGGTAGAATAATTACAAAGAAATCCTCAGACAAGCATAAACTAAACAAAAACACCTTCAACTTGACACAAAATAATATCTCGATAATTTTAGCGAATCTCAATACCAATATTTAAACTATTTTCTGTCAGTTCAATATAAATGTGATCAAATTAGATGCATTAGAAAAAAGACAACCTCAAATATTCTAATAAGCTTTAAATTGATTGACAGACACAGTGTTTACTGTGATTTGAGCAGCTTTAAAGAACAAGTACATTTCATTATTATCTCAAGAACACAAAACTGTTTTTCAAATTAGTATATAGTATATTTTTCTTGAAGTAAAAAGAGATATTTTATACTGTTGTCAATCAAGTTCAAACCAATCAAAATCTACAAAATTTTATACATGGTCTCTTGTTTTCTCCTTCTTTAGACCCTGTACACACATTTTTTTTTTTTTAACAAACAATTATCTGCTGTTCTGTTTTGTAAAAACTCTTGCGTCCCCAAACAGAACAGTTTTAAAGAAAATTACATCCACACAAAACCACATAAATGTGCTCGTGAGCGCGGCTCTAAACAAGGGCCAGTATATGACGTCTATGCTAATGTTGCAGTTAGTGACGTTTAAAAACGTAAAACGCTGGCTATTCACATCCACACTCAAACACAAGTCGGATTTTCACCAAATCTTCACTTTGGTCGGAGTTTTCCTAAAGCTTCGTTTTAGATGAGATAATCCTCTGATTTAGTGAGGATAAGAAGCCAAATCAAAGAAAACTAGATACTTATGCAATGGCTGAAGCCATTGCGAGTGACTGCTTTTGATGCGAAGGGGTTTGACACAAACTCTGCTACAACAAGCAGAAACTGAAAAACCGCCTAAGACTCAAAATTAAAAAGAAACGAAACAGTACAATAAAAAGTATCAGCAACAATCATTCAGAAATAACAGATATTTGACTGTAAAAATTAAATAATACTGCAACAGTACAAGAAATACAAGTACTGCAAATAAAACCAAAACTGACACAGCTGCAATAAAAGCAAAGCTGCAAGAAATTGCCTGCAAAAGTACAAAAGAAAAAAAAAATACATTTGACAGAATATTCCCATTATAATTAATAGCAAAAGTTCTATATTGAGCTTTAATTTTTACAAAAACTACAAAAGTTACAAATATATAAACACAATCTGAAACTATGCAATAAGGTTTTTGTGTTTTGTTTTACAGTGCTTTTATTGTGAAAAGTCTAAAAACTGTGTTTTACAGTGCTTTTATTGTGAAAATCCCCAAAACGTTGTTTTACAGTGCTTTTATTGTGAAAAGTCCAAAAACATTGTTTTACAGTGCTTTTATTGTGAAAAGTCCAAAAACGTTGTTTTACAGTGCTTTTATTGTGAAAAGTCTAAAAACTGTGTTTTACAGTGCTTTTATTGTGAAAATCCCCAAAACGTTGTTTTACAGTGCTTTTATTGTGAAAATCCCAAAAACATTGTTTTACAGTGCTTTTATTGTGAAAAGTCCAAAAACGTTGTTTTACAGTGGTTTTATTGTGAAAATCTGTAAAATGGTTTCCTGTATTTCTGCTGTAGTAGTTTTACTGCATTAGTCCTGGAGCTTGGCCTGAGTGACTGTGAAACACACAAAGTACAAAACCAGAGGCTTCAGAAGAGGCATAAACCTGCTCAAAGAACAACTTATGAAAAAATCCTATTAATTGGAATAGGAAATGAAAAGTACTACAAAGTACTGCAAAGTATTTCAAATTACTTCAAAAATTACAAGTAGTACAAGTGATAGTATAATTCACACAACTTCACAAACTGAACAAATGTAGAAACATGTAAAAGAAAGTTACAAACCTGCAAAATGTTCAGCCTATGATAAAGTTCTATTTAAATGAATGGAAAGACTAAAAGTACTACAAAGTACAAGTACTGCAAATGCTATTGTGTGTAGAAGTAACAAAAGTAATGCGAGGACTCGAACCGTTACACAGAACATGAAAAAGACAGAAAAATTTAAATTCATAAAAAAATTGAACTTGTGAAAGCAAAAACATTTTCTATTAAAGTCAATGGAACAGGTACAAGTACTACAAAGTACTGCAAATACTGCAAAAGTACAAGAGATACAAGTACTGCAAGTAAAACTGCAACTGATACAGCCGCAATAAATACAAAGCTGCAAAACCTTGGCTGCAAAAGAGCAAAAGACACAAAAAGCACAACTGCCAAAAAATTCCCATTAGAAATGAATGGAAAATCTCAAAGTACTACAAAGTACAAGTACTGCAAATACCACAATGTGTAGAAGTACCAAAAGTAATGCCAGGAGTTGCACCATCATACAGAATATAAAAAAGCTGAAAAATGAAAATTTCCAAAAAAAAGTGGAACTTCTGAAAGCAAAAACATTTTCTATTAAAGTCAATGAAAAAAGTACAAGTACTACAAAGTACTGCAAATACTGCAAAACTACAAGAGATACAAGTACTGCGAGTAATGCCACAACTGATAGAGCTGCAATAAATACAAAGCTGCAAAAAAAATGGCTGCAAAAAGACAAAAGACACAAAAAATACAACTGCCAAAATTTTCCCATTATAATTGATAGGAAAAATTCCACATTGAGCTTTAATTTTTACAAAAACTACAAAAGTTATGAATACCAAAAGTAATAGCAAGAATCACACCTACAAACCAAACATAAAAAAGTTAGAACGGTAAAATTTGACACAAAAATGCGACCTGTGAAAATGGACAAAAATTGTGCCTATAATAATAAAATATAAAGAACTACAAGAGCAAATAGTGACTGCGTAATACAATTACGCAGTCACTCAATAATGTTTTATCAGATATCTGGGTATGTGTGGACAAGGGCTAAGATTTGAGAATGTACAGCATCACTTATTTGATGTTCAATAATAATCTCTTTTGTATCATGTATTTACTGCATGATTTTAGATATTATTATTATTATCTAAAATTGTCTATGTAACCCAGCTCTACGTCCACAGCCTGTCTAAAAATAAAAGTTCCCATTTGGATTGAACAAATGATTAGGAGTGTCAAATTAGTGCATTAATTGAGATTAATTAATTACAGACATATTAATCAAGTTAATTTTTGTAATTGCATTAATATATTTTGAAATATTTAACTTCATTGTTTCCATATGTGAGTTGAAACATGGACATAAGGGATGTTTGACTTGACAACTTAGCAACAAAAGACTTCCTAAAGTCTTCATTTTTTGCAATATTAATATTTCCATCTGCAACAATTATGTAATTAATTAAATTGCATAAAAACAAAACAAAAACACTTAAGTTTTTTCAGCAATTTTAGGTGAGATTAAAAATAGATTCATTAGATTAATTAATTA
The DNA here is from genome assembly GCA_038363315.1 of Mugilogobius chulae. Taxonomy (NCBI): domain Eukaryota; kingdom Metazoa; phylum Chordata; class Actinopteri; order Gobiiformes; family Gobiidae; genus Mugilogobius; species Mugilogobius chulae. Next base: position 37,278,102 of record CM076408.1, read on the forward strand.
CAAATCATAATTAATTTTTTAATTGCATGACAGCACTACAAATGAAATGGTCCCAGCCCTACTGGATATACTGACATAAGCACATTGGCACTGACACAAGCCCAAGACATTCTGAGACATTCCTTTGTCAAGACTGCTCACTCCTGATGAAACATTTCCCACTAACGTTTCAAAAACCACAGTAAAATATGTCATGAGAAGCGCTTTGCCCCTGGCTCAGTGAGTTCTTGGTGATAAAATCCGAAAACGTGAATGGAGAGTGTTGACAGATGCGACAAGGCTGGACCTGACCCTCACCAGCCGTGATGTGACGATACCGCTGTGAGAGTGCTGTGGTATTTTTAGATGAAAGTCTGCTCCTCTGTAATAATACATAACTCTGTGCTTGATCTGCTCTCGTGTGAAGCAGGGTTTAGGGGAAACATTCACTTTTGTTTCTGACTTCAGACGCTTGTTTGTTGGACAATTTTGAATGAAAAGACTGAAAAATACGAAGTGAATCAACTAACTAACAGAACCATTAAACAATAGATACAACTTATCTGAGGGAAGGCTAAAGTTTTGAGATACGTTGATTGTTAACAAGTTAATAAAATGACAGAACTTCTGAATAAAGATGTGTTTTCCCTGCCATTCTACAGGCGTCAAACCACACTGCTAACAGCTTATCACCTTTTTTTTTTTCATTTGTTTCCATGTAATAATTGTCCTAAAATGTCATTATAAACTCATGTATAGCAAATTAAGTTCTTTAAAGCAGGGGTAGCTTTTGTACTGAGACCACTGTGTACTGTCTGAATAATAAAGAATTTTGTGTTGGGTGGTCTTCTTCAATTGCCATTTGTAGGAAGTATTTTTTACGCCATAACTGCAAGCAAAGATGAACAGATGTTGATAACCATGTGTCAAAGGATTTATAAGATTAAACCGTCAGATTTAAAAGGTGTTAAAACAGTGCACACATACACAACCCAAGCAGCCCTGTTAAGCCAATAAACCGATAGAGGAAACATTGCAAATTAATAAACAAAAATAATCTGATTATTTGACCTGAACCTGATCTGAAGACATTAAAATAGACTGTGATGTTCAATTTGATCATATTTTTCTATCCATACAAAAAAAACAAATATCTGCACTGAATTTCATTTTGACTTCCAGCAAAAGGCCAATATAGTTTAAGCCAAACAGCTGCCTAAAGTTTCATTTGAACACTTTATTGCCTGGGCAGAACTACACAAAATGTCATCATATAACTTTCTTATATAGTCTCAAGTAGAACAGGTCTATGACAGAGCTTGAAGCAGCTTGAATATTTACAGTTGCAAAATCTATCATCTCGACTTGAAAAGTTGCTTTCAAATCATGGGTTGCACTTTTGAGTTATAACCTTCAGTTATAACCTTTGTAAAAATTGTTGGCCACTTTCCAGGTTTGACATGTAAACATATTAACCACATAACGTGAATAAGTAAGCTTTATTGGAGTGCTTTTCACTGTCACAAAGTGCTTCACAGAGAGACCCCCTCCTATAGCAAGCTGAGGCAGCTCAGAAGCGATTTGCCCGAACATCTAGCACCTCCACTTCCGACCAACACCAAGTGTTCCTTAACCTACATGTTATTGGTTGGTGTGGAAACCGAAGTGCCCGGAGGAAACCACCCAGACACGGGGAGGAAGGGCCGAGTCAAACCAACAACCTTCTTGTTTAATATGCTATTTAAAAAGTCCACAAATCATTAGCACTTGCTCTGCACTGTGGCATGCAATGTTTAACAAACTACTATTTTTTTTAGTTCTTCTTAGAGGACTGGGGGTTGTTTTGGGTTTCCTGGCAACATGGCATTCTACAAATAACCTATTTAGACTTAAAGATATCTGTAAGCTTTTTTTCTTTTTTTACTAGAGCAATTGGCATCAGGCTTGAAAAAAACAAAAAAAAAACATACACATCAGTCGATTTTGATGATTTAAATTTTTAGTCTGTATATTGTTATCCAGAGAGTTACAAATAAGCTTTTGTCTATCTCATCCGGACTCAAGTGCATCCTAACCAAAGCTCTTTTTCCCTGCGCTGACGAATGCCATGTGAAGGGAGCATCAAAGTGAGACACAGAGAATTGCTGGAGCTGCTCTGGGTCCCGTGCAAAGGTCCTAGAAGGGTTACGCGTTTGGTTCGTGGAAAGAGCGAAAGGGTTAGCTGCACCATCATCATCTCTGCTCACAACTGTCAACTTCAACTCGGCGGCGCGCTAACATGGCCTGAATATTTTACAGTGAAAAGAGCAGAAGGAGCAGAGCTCTGACAAACACAGAGCCACACAAATTCAACAAAGTCAGCAGCTGATAGTTCTGACGTGGCCACTACACATAGCCCAGATTTTTGACAGTCATGTGTAGTTCTGAAACGTGGGAAAATAGTATGTGCTCATCAAGAATACTGTTTAGAAGAAACTGTTGGTCGACTAAAAACATGCCATACATTTCCATGATAGTCAACTAAAAAGCGGGGTGTGCTGTCAAAACGAAAATCTATCTTATCATTTAACAGTGCTCAAATTATCACCCCTAAATCTTCAGCTGACCCCTTTTGATGTAATTCTATATAAAATCAGTAAATCTAAAGGGGCTAAACTAGCAACCAGTCCAGACTTTAGAACTTTCCAGTTTGATATGGTCCAAAGTCCAGATGTGAATGCTCTCACAGACCACAGTCCGAACCAAACCTCTGGTTCTTTGGTGCAGAAAAAACAAGCTGGACCAAGGTCTGGTCCTGAGCAGTGTGAATGCAAAAATTAGGACTTTAGACAAAATCCAGTATGTGACAGATTCAGTCAATGAAGTGAAGTTTGAGCCAAAATATGAAGAGAAAAGAAAGGGACGGGTGGAGATGTGCGTTGCTCCCGATCCCCATTAGGCTCATATGATCAAAAGTTACAATACTCCAGTTTCACAAAGCGTGCTCCTGTTGCTGTGATGACAGTAGAAACAGAAAGGCCGAAATAAGTCCAAAACCTTGGCGCAGACTTTCTAATGTGAGTCAGGCCTAAATAAATTGTTTTTTACACTACTAACACAGTTCAGGTTTTAAATCTGAAAAATTCCTTTCAGAAATTCTTCGACAAATGGTCAATATTGACATATATTCATTTTGGTTGCAATTAGTCCTTATGTGCTTCTTTTTAAAAAAAAATAAAGAAAAATTGGAGAGGACCATGCAACCTCAACCAATCAGGAGCATTTGGCTACTGATTAAAACTGAAATTCTGTATTATTCAATTCAATCAGTACACAGAGGTCTCATTTATCAAAGACCTAAAGTCTGCAACCCACGGCTTGAGAAAGACATCAGTGCGGCTCTTTGAGATTTGATTGAGAATGAGAAATTTAACGAGAAAAAAGTTAAAGAACATTCTTTACTATACTATTCTATTTAATATATGTGCTTAGTTTAAAATAACAGCTGTTCAGTGCATGTCAAATTTTTGCATAGTCACTTGTTTTAAGCTAAAATGTTCCAAATCATACATAAGAATGCATACTTTAGTGTGATTAGGATTATAATGAATAGATTTGTGTAATAAACTTTAGCAACAGGGAGGTGTAAATACCTGTGTTTTAATGCATCTTCTGATCTGTCTAAACATGCAGCTTTAAAACAGCAGTGAAATCATACAGAGAACAAATACAGATGTTGACATAAAAGCTGATTCACAAATAGATGACACACAGTCTTTTTCTGAGCAGACCCACTGGTGACATTGTGCACAAAACAGCATTTCACAAACAGAAAAACATACGAGTGAGCAGCACAGAAAAAACAAATCTGATTTAGAGCATTATGCAAGCTTTACCTGGCAGAATGACAGCTTTCATAACAGAAACAACAACAACAAGCTACTGGAGCATGGCATTGTTTTGGCAGCTACACTTAGACTGGCCCCTGATATGACTCTTATTGTCACTGCTGCTGCTACCACTACAAACACAAAACACTGCCACCTGGAGCAACTTCTCCTTCATAAATCTCTCTCTACAGACTATAGTGTTGTCATGATTGTAACAAGTTAAACAACAAGAAAACACAGTATATGAAGTAGTGTGTGGCAATATTCAATCGTTCATTAATTTTCTACCGGAGCCTATCCCAGTAACTTTGGGCCTTGGGCAGGGAACACCCTGGACAGTGGCCAGCTTGTCACAGGGAGGCCTAACTGTGTCTTCAATATGGCTGAATATCTGTTGTGATGGAGGCAGACAGAAATTATGAACAACCTCTACTATCTTTAGTTGATCTCTCTAAAGTTGTAGGCAAATGCAACCTTGTGAAAGCGCTGCAAAAGACAACAATGCTAAGACCTTGTCCACACAAAGCTGAGCTCAGGCGTTACAGAACAAATATTTGACCTAAACCACACATCTTTCACACGAAGCAGAAGTTTCAGGACAAAACAAAAGCAGGTCCTAGAGTGAAAAGATTTCAGATTACGGATAGAGCAGCAACTTTTTTTCCAGGATGACATCACTGTCCAATAGTCACATCTCATCTGCAGAATGTACCGACCTTTCTTTGATGTTCACTACAAAAATCTGCCGTCTCATTGCACCGTAAACCACAGAAGAAACGGAAAAAATAAATAAATCCACTACAATCTCCATTAAATCTGCTTTGAAGCTTTGTCAAAATATTCCAAAGAATCTGAAGCATAAATCCACTTTCTGTGTCTCCTTTGTAGGTTTGAGATCCATCTTGTTCATTCAGAATGTTTGCTACATTCAAAAGAATTTGCCGCTAAGTTTCTGTTCATGCTCAGTGTGAAGTCTTCCTCTAGTTTTGTGACTTTCTGTGTCAGTGTCACAGCGCCACACTCTGGTCAGTTACAGGCATTACAATGGCTTCAGGCTGGTTTACTGATTTGTGTGGACACTTACAAAGACCACTCCATGTTTATGCAATTTGTTTTTATGTGAGGCTTGAATCAAGAAAGTATAAATTACGAAGCAGTCATAAAGGAGCCTTAGGTTTATTGAGAAAGTTTATGTATATTTTATATTGTGATACATGATGTTTTAAGCCCTGCCCCAAACAAGACTATTTCATGACAGCATGGTGGCAGAGTGGTTAGTAGTTGTTACTAGCTTGACGTACATATGGACGGTGTGGGCATTTGAGGTTTTTTCCTGTCTGGGGGAGTTTCCTTCACCAAAGAAAACTTATATAATGCATTAGCATTATTATTAATTGATTAATGTCTGGGGATAAGTCTCTATGTGCTGAGGTACTCGACGTTTCACTGATCTTGACCGGTGCGCAAGCGGCAAGGGATCAATTACAAAATAAGTTATTCTAAATCTAAATTTATCTTCAGGGTGGCCCACCCAGCTACAGCACCCACTAGCATACCTAACACATTTTTTTCATTTGATCATTTTAGTTTCATGTTATAAATGTCCTAAAATATACATATGTATACTTTATATCAGATTAAAAGTTCCTAATTATTACCAATAAATATAAACCTTCATTATATAAGCCTAATACTTTTCCTATAGATGTATGTGGCCTAGCCAGCTCTGCTAAGCCAATAAACCTATAGGGGAAAGACCGCACAGATAAATCAGGATATTCAAAAATAAACATACAGTATACTGTACATAAACATATGTTTTTTCCCCGGTATAGATCTTTCTAATTTAGCATTTACGGTTTTATAATGAAAAAATATTTCTGTATCAGTCAAGCAATTCCTCTTTTAACCAGCATTAACAGGACTAAATACAGTCCACGTTTGACTTTGTGGTGAACCTCGCCCAGAGACACAGAATCGAACCACATCAACCAAACGCTCATTTGAATGTGAACTCCACAGAGCTCGTCCTCACCTTGGAGTTTCCTTTTATCGGCCATGACTGACGACTAGGATGATGTCTTCATGCCTTCTTTCACTGAAACAGATGACAAACAGTGTGGTTGTTACTGCATTAAACTTTACAGGAGTTAAAACTTATCTCACAGTCAAAGAAAACAACAAATATATTTTCAACTTCTTATGGAGCTCTAGAATTTGTAAATAACGTTTGCGCCGTAATTATTTCCACCATATAAATTCAAAGTTTTGCACAGAAGCAGTTGACATTTGCATCGAACTTAAGCCAGTGAACTTTGTTTGTGTGGTAGACTTTGTAAACAGGAAATCTGCAGTGTTTCACAAAGGCTGCAACAAATGAATGGAAAATATTGTGACTCATCGACTATTAAAATAATTGTTCACTATTTTAATCATTGTTAATTGTTGTATAAACAACACAGAACCAAAAACACAATCCAAATGACAAAACGAGAATAAACAATTTGGTACTGAATAATTATGAGTTGCAGTAAAAATATATTTTACAGCTAAAATCAGCATCATCTAACACCATAAAACAACATAGTATAATAAATAAATAAATTAAAAAAAAACATTTTGTTGTGGGAATATCAAAATATTTTTTATGGGATTCCCACAGTATACAAATAAAATACTGCAGTCTTTAGCACACAGAAACATTTCATCCAATAATCTCTTTACATAGAACGAAATCTAAATAACTCATTATAAATAGGTCTTCTACTTGTATCAAATAAAATAATTTTTTTTACAAAATTTGGCCACCAAATAGTTCAAGATTTAAAGAACATGAAAAGCTGTAGTGAAAGCACAAACCCAAATGTCTCTCTATTTATACAGTGATAGTATTTTTCAAGAAAAAAAAACAAACAAACTAATAATAATTAGAAAACCTATTTTATAGCAAGAAACAATAAAAAGAGAGAATAATAGGACCACTAGAATTCCGTAGCTAAAAATGTGACTAAAACATGATAAAATATATGCCTGTAAAAATCAGCCCCTTTGTGACCTAGAGGAGAGCCTCCTTCTGTCTGTTTCTATGGAAATGTCATTCCTTTAGCTATAAAACTCCACAGAGAGGCATTAAACAAATCAATGTTGACACAGAATCTCCCAAACTATTGTTTTATATATCCTTTTAATTTCAGCAGAGTTATGCGACTGATTTTCTAACTCTATAAAGTTATATGGCGTAGCTTTAGAACAGTGAACAGATCCATTCCACAATAATAACAATAAGAGTTTATCAAAGAGCCTAGAGGAGCCGCCTGCAGCTCTGTAACATGAAGCCGAATCCCACACAGACAAACAGGAGCAGGTCGGGCCGGAAAAGCTCTTGCACAGCAGCACACATCAGGGACTGAAGAAGGGATTTTTACAAACAGACACAGCGGTTTACATGGGGCACACTGGTGCTATTTTTTTTCCCAATGGAAGACAATATGTTTGCAGATTTCAGATTAAGTAGGGAACTATGTATGGTCTTGATGTACACATCAAGAGACTTTATACATAAAGTAATCATAATCAAACCGAAATTGCAATATTATCAGGCACAAATAGCAAATCACAAAGGCTGCAAATATGGAAAACCCTTAATGTATTCTCAACAACAAAATCTCCTGTTTAATTCTGACTTAAAACCTCTGATTCTGAACATAAGAGGTGGTAGAGCAACCAAAGAAATTGTTCTTAACTAAGTGTAAAGTCACTTCAAAATAATACTTAAATAAAACTAGGCTTATTTCTGTCTTTTTTACAATTCCCTTGGGCATGTGAACAGAATCAGATTTTTGAACCTTAATTTGCAAATCATAACAGCAACATTTTACCAAAATGCAGCCAAAGCGCAGCACAATACAAAGCAACAAACTAAATAAATAAGAATAAATTAAAGATCCTCGGTTCGACAGAAATGTATAGGTCAGTTGTTTTTTTCCCCTGCTTTTTATATATGGCTGTCTCATAAATTTGTCTTTATAAAACACATAATCCGACGTTGTTTGGTGATTTTTGGCTGTATTTCTCATTGGGTTGTCTTATAAAGCACTTTGTGTTACGTGTATGTATGAAAAGCACCTTATAGGTTTGATTGATGGATTACATGCTTCATCATCATATATTAAATTTGTATTTTCTCTCTCTCTCTCTCTGTTAAGTTTCTTATTTCCAGTTTGACTAGTAAATTTAGACATGCATTTTAGCTTCAATATCATTGCAAATGTATTCAGTATTGTGGATTTTCAAAAAGAATGTTTTCATATAATGAACAGTGCATTTAAGAGCATACATTAGGACAGCAAAGGAATATTACGCTGGCAGGGAGAATAATAGTTTTAAGTAAATCTTCTTTTGCAATACCACATAGATTTATGAATGTTTAGTTTTGGAAATCAAATTTACTCAACACAATCAGATTGCATCATATTTTTAACTGAGAGAAAAAACAACCTTTATAAGAGTTCATACGTTTTCTTACAGACAGGTTCAGCATCTCACTGCACAGTCAATAGTTATTCTGTCTTTTCTGTCTGTTTCCTAAAAGCAGGTAACCCTTGTGCACCGGGAGAGCCCACAGGACCACACTGACCACCGAGTGTCACAGCCTCACTGCCCGGGATGTTTATAAACAATGCGGGCATCTTTAGTGGCAGCAGCCCCTGGGCACCATCCTCCTGCACGCTCGCTTCTGAGCACACTTCTCTTAGCTAAAATCTTTTTAAAGCATGGTCTGTAATGCTTTGTGTGCAGAAAGGGAGCAGTGAAGTTTGTGGAGGACGCTGTAGCTCCACCGGCTGCGCTGTTTGATGTGGAAGAGACAATTTGGAAAAGAGAGAGAGGCAGAGCAGAGCAGTGCAAACACAACAGACCAGTTATGGACACTTGTAGTTTACCTGAATTTTCCCGATCACTTTCTTTACTCGTCTGGCTGCAGTGAGTCTTCAGGGAATTTATATAAAACCTAATATTTAATAAAATGCCAATTCTTCTCGCTAAACAATCAGTCCGCACATCCAAGATGGCCACCAGGAACACCTCCTCCTCCGATGCCCCGTTGGACACAAGCCCGCCCTTCTGCGTCCTGATTGGTCAGAACAGGCATCTCCCGCTTTTCTATTTGTCAAAACCCAGTGTCAGTCAAAACTTACGAGTTTTACTACTTCCCGCTAAACTCTTATTTCTGATTGGTTCAGAGGGAGGGTTAAAGGGCGAGTTGCAAGTAAATCTGGGAAATGAAGTTCCCAAAATATCAAGATTTAGTTATGCCCAAAACGATTCATTGCAGTAAACTATGACTTAATAATAAATTGTTCTACATTTGAATAATTATCTATTTAAAAGCTCTTTAGGCTATTATGTTTAGTAATATATTGAGGACTTTTTTATCCTCAACCTGGTTTTTATTGTGACTTTGTTATTTACAGAAGCAGCAACTGAATCATTGGTTGAGCATCACTAAAACATTGCTTTGATTATTTAAAGTTTGTTGAAATAATCCACTATACGCCACAATAATAGGCTAAATTAAAATATCACACATTTTTATGAGTCAATAGAGTCTGGCTCTATAATCCTCTTTTGTGTGATAAATCTGGTCTGGGCTTTAAAATACAGTAAATTGTTTAATGAAACATTGATCATGATGCTATTTAAATGTTATGATATTTGGGTTACAAATACATTTCAGCTGGTACGTAATGATTCCATTTCTGATCTGTTCTTTAGATGAATTTTGGAATTTACAACTAACAAAGAAATAGTACATACTGGGAGGAGGGTCTGAACTGATGATAACAATTATAAATTCGAGAGTAAACTTTGTCATCTGAAAGTGCAATGCTTACTAGTTCCACTTGGGGCGCTGGTGCTCAATAAGAGTATTCAAAAATGTCTTTCATTGCAACTTTTAATTTCCAAACCAAACCAAAAATATTTCACAAGTCAAAACATAACCTGAGAATGACCATAAATTAACAAAAATATAAACATACAAAATATATATTATTTTTCCTTCAAATATGTGCTTCAATAAATAAAGTTATAACTAAATATAATACTTATCCTGCAATTTAAACTTAAACTTCTCTTTGTTGCATAGACTCATTGGCTCATTGAACGTAAATAAGTAAAGCAGCATTGTGCTTCAGTGAATAAAGTTGTAACTAAAAATATTACTTATCCTTGTAATTTAAACTTCAGACAATGAAAATTAAACATTTATATTCTACTTATTACACAGATTAACTGGCTCATGGAACAAAAACAGAAAAAGCAGCATTTAGTAAACATAGTGCTACATGAAGAACTCGTCACTGCTGGACCTAGTTTTAGTTTCTGAACCTGTAGGAGATGGGCAGCAGTTTGTGAGTCTTCTTCATGGACTGGACTCTGGAGTGAGTTTCTTCGTCCATGGTTTTGTAACAGCGACGAGCGTAATCCAAAAGCTTCTCCTTTGACGCCTCAAACTCTCCCACTTCAGCCATCTGTCCGAGACACACAGCACATGGAGAGTAATGAGAGTGTACTGTTAGAGTAAAAATGTGTACAGATACTGTTCAGGGCTTTTGGTGAAATACTGCAGAGCATTTTTCTGGGAAACATTGTAATAAGAGAGGAAAATTATGTTTTATGTGTTATGTTTGAAAAGAATCAAGGCAAAAGAAATGTCAATACATTCATTCATTTTCTACCGCTTAATCCCGTTAGGGGTCGCGGGTGACTGGAGCCTATCCCAGTGACTTTGGGCCTTAGGCGGGAACACCCTGGACAGTGGCCAACTCGTCGCAGGGTTAGACAGACAACCATTCACTCTCTCATTCACTCACAGGGGAATTTACAGTGATGCCCAATTAACCTAAACATGCATGTTTTTGGAGGTGGGAGGAAACCGGAGTACCCGGAGAAAACCCACGGTGACACGGGGAGAACATGCAAACTCCACCCAGAGAGATCGTGAGATGTTGATATGGTCCGACCCGGGAGTCGAACCCACGACCTCCTTGTTGGGAAGCCAGAGCTCTAACCACTCTGCTACCGTGCACCCCAAAAATGTCAATACCTCAATGATAATCTAATTTTCTATATTTTAAAGATCAGTAATAATAATAATGTTAAAGTTTATGTTAATAGATAACAGAATCTAGCTGCTATATAAACATAAAAAACTTTATTTTACAACACTAGATAAACTGTGATTTGTCAAGTGTCAATGTTTAGCATCTAGTTTTAGCGTTGACGGAATATATTTAATATACAGTATATTGATTTTTTTTGTTGATCATAGACATCAATTAAAAAATAAATTGTACTTGCAACTAGAGATAGACTGATATATCGGCCGACCGATATTTAGATTTTTTTGATGTATCAGCCATGTCGGCTATTGGCCTCAATTTTGGCCGATATTTGATCAGGCAAATGTTTGGGTTTTTCCTCTGTGGGAAAGCTCCACTCACAGTGATCAGCTGAGTCTGAGTTGGTTTGATTTTATCATTATTAACATGACTTTGTTCTATTACTTTGGCTGCAGCACAAGCTTTAATAAGTGCTTGTTTATTTGTCAATACAAACAATAGAAATGTCTTTCATGACGCTATGAAATGATTGTTTCTTGGGCCAAAATACAATCGAGCATCATTATACTGTGTAAAAGAGACGCTCATGTACTGTGGTGAATAATAGCTTAGGTTGAAGTTTTTATACTATTTCATCCCTAGCCAGGCTGGCACCACCAAGTGCCATCACTCAATTATATTTCACACTAGTAACTAGGTCAGGTAACTCAGGACTGCAGACGGTTCCCAAAAGCAGGAAGCACAGTTGTCCAATCAGCGAGCAGGAGCGGAGTGGGGTGTTGGCAGAACCAACCAGAGTTAAGATAGTTGAGGTAAGCGCTTGAGTGCCTTGTAAGGTGGAAAAGCGCTTTATAAATAGAGACCATTTACCATAGTAGACTGTACATGTTCTATCAAATATGACTGTATATGTTATGTATATGTAAAAATAAGAAAATCAGCCTCAGAAATCAGCCTTGCAAATCAACCATTAACATGGTATCGGGCTGCTAAAATTTTGAAATATCGTTAACGGCATGAGTCAAAGAAAAACCCATATTGGTCAATCTTTACTTGTTACTACTAGCAGCCTTAATACTACTAATAATTCTTATTTAAAAAGCAGTAGCAATTCTGGGTTCAATATTTGTTCATTTTTCATTTTTCACGGAACTAAACCTGGACTAGAACAGGACCAAACAGCAGGACTAAGCAGGATTTCAAACAGCTCCAGTGTGAATACATCTGTGACGTGTTGAGCTCTGTGTACCTTCTCAGGGGCGACCAGCAGCAGCTCAGCGATGGGAGAAGTGGAGGCCATAGTGTTTCTGTCGACTCCATGGATCTGAAAGGCTCTGGACATGCTCCTCACTCTCTGATACGTGACCAGGATCTTTTTGTAGCGGATCAACACACCGTCTGGGTCCTTCACTGAAAAGGGACAAGAACCAGAGGAGGAAAATATGAGCAGGCTTATATACTTGTACATACTTGACCATAAATTAGTGAAACAAAATGTGTAGACATAAATAACTAATACTACAAGTTCTGTAACGCAATATTGTCAAATAATACTAGACACTGGCCAGTATTTACAGTAGAGTATACTTTGAAAGAGTTATTCATGCATTTATTACAACTCGCCTTGACTATTGTAACTCTTTATATTCCAGTATGGGCTTGGCCTCTCTCAAACGTCTGCAGCTGGTCCAAAATGCTGCTGCACGCTTGCTCACTGGTACAAAACGTCAGCAGCATATTACACCAGTTCTTGCATCACTGCATTCTCTATTTTATTATTTATTTATTTTTTTTTTTGACAGGGACAGTGTACATTAATAAACATTTCTGTAAATGCACCAGATTTAGCCCCAAGGCTAATTTTCATCCGTAGTCCCTGGACAGATGTTACATGGTCACCCTAAAAAGACATGTTAAAAGCATATTATATACATACTATTTACAATCAACATTTACAACCTTTTGCACACAAATGAGTGCAAAAGGTGAATTTGTGTGTGTTTTTATTATTGTCCATGTGAAGTACTTTGGGCATCCCCTGTTGTTGTAAATGTGCTATACAAATAAAGTTGACATTGACATATATATGAACAATATCTGAACTTCACATAACTACCGAGTTCAAATCAACAAAATGTGTTCTGGTGTTGGTCACCTGCTTTTTTTTTTAATGTTTTTTTTTTTTTTTTTAGTATTGCTGAACCCTAATTGCTGGTTTAATGTGGGTGATAGTTTTAAGGAAAATTTTGAGGAACAAAAATATTTCTATAGAGAAAACAGGGTTATGAACCATCTACCTAAGCAATTCTCCTTTTAACCAAACTCAAAAAAGTAGTGTATTTCTCTGTATGTGCATTATTTTACAAATTCAATCTACTTTTACTCCACTACTTCTACTAAGAGATGTAATAATCTAACTCAGAGATATTTCTAATGATCTAACAGCTGACCTCTCTGCCTCTCGCGGCCGTGTGTGATCCTGAAGATGCGCCTCATTTTCATTCGCGGCTCTCCACTCGTTCGTCCCCGGCTTTTCTTCGATCCTTTCTCTAAAGACAAGTCCTCCTCCTCTTCCTCCGCCTCCTCCACAAATTCATCCTCCGTGTAGAACTTCTCCTCCTCCAGGTGGTACTCCTGTTTCACTAGAAGCACAACAAAAGAAATATGGATTTTAGCAAATGCCTATGAATGAATATTTTATCTTTAAGTCCATTTAGAAAATGAGAATGAAAGAAAAAGTAAGATTTTACTGTAGCTTCAATGTGACAACCACAATCGTGAATAACCATTTTTTGTGATATTTTGCATTGGCAATCGTAACTCTAAAATTCAACATCTTGACATCCCTACACGCCACTAGGTTGAACACCGACCTTTATCTGTGAATACCTGAAAAACATGATCACAACTGTATTACCGGGGTAAAACAGGGGTGCGGTGACGGATCCTGGCCCCTCCTCCCTGCAATCGCTTCAGGGTCATGCCTGATCGAGTGGTCATCGGGGAGGGAGGAGACGGAGAACTGTCAGGCTGAACTTTCACACTGCGCTGAGGATCCATGCACCAGTCTGACAGATGATACAGTACACAAGACATTCAGCGTGATGGTAAAAGAGCACCAATGCCACTGCAACTAACAGTTCAAACTGAATACATAACTTGTATGTGATTAAAAGTCATGAATAGAGCTTATAGACAAAAACCTTTCACTTATGATCATCATGATAGACACACTTCTAAAGGTTTAGGGCTGGGCTGGGCAGTTATTTTTTCTCGTGGGCCATATTTGAACTCAGATAAATGGTGGAGGGCTATTGGTCTTTGGTGTAACAAATTATTTTTGAAAAACAGTGGCTTTTTAATGTACTATGTTAACCATGTATTGTGATAATACTAAGACAACAAGCAATCACACATGTCCAATGGCAAAGTCAGTCAAATTAAAGAAATACAAACAATAACACTCGTTCTCAAAAATGTGCTGAGGGCCACATTAAAACAGTCTGAAGGTCGCATTTAGCCTCTAGGCTGCAGTTTGAGCAGGTCTGGGTTAGAATGACCAAAACTAAAAACTATGGCACATAGTTTTTAGTTAGTTAGTTATATTATTTTCAACCCCTAGATTGGGGTTGAAAATAATAATGAAAAATGAAAAGGCTGTATAGCACTATTTTGTGAGTCAGAATGATTTTTTAAATTAATATTTTTATTTAACCAGGAAAGTTTCTCAGATTTGACAAAAGAAATAACAATATTCTATTTCCATATTTACAAGAACTGTAGTCCTTTAGTCATATAGTGGATTAATTGGTTAAATTTCCCTACAGAGACAATAAAGGGTACCTTAATCAGTTGAAGATGCCTTAATTGACAACATTTTGTACTAGTCAACTAATTCTTTGATAGAAAGACTTGAAAAGACTTGGATTTGACTTGGACTTGTGGGGTACTGACTTGGAACTTGACTTGGACTTTGATCAATGCTTTGGGACTGGGCTTGGTCTTTCTTTGACTTGACAGATTTGATACTTACTCATTACTAACTAAATCAGGATATAAATATAAATGTAAATGTATTGTGCATATTTACCGTCTTGTGCTCTCATATTGACGATGAAGCGGTCGAGTTGACAGCGCAGGAAGTTCCTCTCTTCTTCCAGCTCATCGATGCGTTTCTGGAGCCAGGCGTTTTTCTCCAGAGCCACATAAAGGTGCGCGCGCAGGTTTGACACCAGGATGAAGGGGCTGTAGGGCGAAGGAGGGGGCTCCTGAACCACTCCCTCTGGAGCAAAAGTGTTAGCACGGTGTTAGCATACATACATCAAACCTCAATATTTGTTTTTTTTTTTCCATTAACACCTTTAATGAACTTTGCAAACATGATAAGCATAACTAGGCCTAATACACTAAAACATAAAGACAAAAACTATGCAAATAAAATTACACATCTTAATCATATTCATAATCAAAATCATAGTCACATATTGTACATAATACTATAGTAGCCTATGCTGATGCCACTATCTATCTATTTAATGTCATACTACACAGCGCTCAGCCATAACAACTAGCCTACTTATAGTACTTAAGAGTTTAATTCTGTTATAACTTTATATCTGTTTGCTAAGCCTGCTAATATTATCTTGTTTGATTGCATGATTCTATTCCCTTGCTGGTATTAAACTGGTCGTCTTGAACTGTATTTACTGAGTTTTTGTCCAATCCTATTTTAACAGTGATTAACATAAAATGTGTAGTTTAGTACTGATGAACACTTAAAAGTTGCTGTAGAGGTGAGACATCGCCTCTGACCAAAAACACACACTCATACATCACATTTATTCTTGCTGAAGTATTTGTACTTGTCTAAGGGCACAACAGTTGTAGTTGTAATAGTTGTTTTATGTTTTGTACCGTCGACCATTCTTGGACCGTGGCTGGCGTGATAAGCCTGAGGTCGCTCCACACTTTCATCCAAAGGGAAGGACACTTCGTAGGCGTCCAGGTACAGACCTCCCCCTCCTGCGCTGCTTCCTCCTCTGGCCGAGGCTTCCTCTGAAGGGCCTGAAACCACATAGTGATCTGGAGCAGGACACAAAAACACAAGCAAATGGAATTAGGAGTAAGAACATTTGAAAATGAGGGATGCAAATGGATACACAAACCATTGACTAGAAATGCAAACATGTTTTTGCATTTAACCTAATTCTAAGCACTGAAAGCACTTTCTTGAGGTAACTATAGGTTAATTAGTCCTATTAATGCATAATAGTTGTGTAGTTAGAATTGCAATTTAGCCTAATTAGTGAAACTGTATCACTTTAGGTTTACTTAGGTTCCCATATTTATTAAAATTAACTATTAAAGGAAAAAGAGTGTTTTTCACAGTGGATTCTAGTGAATTACACTGTATTAAATAAAGTATGGGGTGACGCAATGGTTGAACCCAGTTAGCCCACAAGTCGAACTGACACGTGTCATGTGTGCACGTCAATTTTTAACATTACTTTACCATTAGACCTATTTTCCTACATAAATGTCACTTTCTTGTCTGTCAAACAAACTGAACTATCAGATAATGCGTTGAGCAAACAAACACATACGAAACAGGCCTGAAGTGGCAGGTTGGCACAGTTTGACCCACGCTTTTGAGTGACTGTGGCGTTACCTGACGGGTTTGGTTCCTCTCTGCTGCTTCGAGGATCCATGTCTTTGTAATAAATAACGTTTTAGTGCGTTATTATGCCTCCAGTTGATTTGTGTTCACTTATACTTCTGTAATACAGGCTGAAACACACAGCTGCCGCTCTGAGCTTTGTTCAAACTCTATCCGCAGCAATTACTTGATTATAAGTGGCGCACAGGTGCTCGCTCACACATGCGCAAAAGGGCACTGCGCAGGTGAAGAGAACGTGTGCCAAACAGGTCCAATCTTTGTAGTTTTACAGATTTACGGCGGCCCGTATCTGCTAGTCTGAAGAGCACAGTTTGTTTAAGATTTCGCTGCAGGCACGTTTAGCTTTGAGATGAACCAACTGGGCTGAAGAGGAAGTGCGTCAGAAACGGGCGGGGCGCAGGTACAGGAGGCACAAAGAAGAAGCCACAGAGGAGGAGGTCAAATTTTACTACAACTGCAGAAGTGATCGCGTGTTTCTGAGCCGCTGAAGAACATTTATGAAGATATTTCCTGACACGATTCAGCAACGAAAACAAGTGAGTCAGCAAAATGTAAAGACGAGGTGTGATTTTGTTTTAAGGAACGAGAAAATGTTTGGGGAGGCTTGGGGGCTGGGATGTGCTGAGTCCAAAAAAATGCATCAAACTAGGGGAAATAAAAGAAAAGTGTCCAACGCCCAGTCGTCTATCATCTGCACCTCAATTACAATTTAATTAATAGTTTACTACTCCTTGGATTTGCAAGTTGAATTGTCTAAATGTAGGCTATGGTTTGAAGTTAAAATATGTGTTGATTTGGCAAACACCTAAATGTTGGGTTAGCTGCGATGTAGATCTGGGTTATGATGAGTTTTGTTATAAACCTATAGCATTATATGGCTTTGTCAATTAGTTTCAATAAACTTTAGATAACATGATTTTTTTTTCCCCTTTAATAAGCCTATGTTTTATCATTAACTCTTGAAACATCAAAAAAAAGTTCTGATTTTATTAGTAATAGTAGATATTACATTTTTATTCAATGTTGGTCATCTATAAGCTTTCAGTCACCATATGCATTCATTATTTTGTTTATGCTTAAAAAAACTAATTCTACAAAATAAATAATGGTTTTGGTTTTAAAGCTGATGGACAGGAATTCAATTCAATTCAATTTATTTGTATAGCCCAAAATCACAACAGCAGTTATCTCAGCGGACTTTACAAGATGTTGATTTAGCAAACAAGATTTGTCAGAAAATCAAACAGTGAAACATTTGGTCAATGTCAACAGAAACAATGTAAAATTAGAAACAATTATTAGGAAATACAGGCAGATTGTTACAACAACAAAGTGGCAAATAAAATTTGTCCCAGAGCATCCCCTGTCCTTAGACCCTCCTTCTCGGCAAGAAAAAACTCAAAAAAACCCATTGGGGGAAAAAGAGAAACCTCGAGGAGAACCACAGTGAAAGAGGAATCCACTCCCATGGACGGACAGGCTGTAGATGTGACCAGGACTGACGTATGTCCAGATGTAATTAGAAGTTTAAGTCTGTGGAGTCAGGAATCAGATAGACGATTTTTCTAGCAGGATAGATGATTTTTCTAGCAGGACGAAGACAGCCAGTCAAAGAGAGGCTGGAGTGGAACAATGAGTGAGGTCTAGGATCTCAAGATTCGGTGGAATCCGAAGTCCAGATTCGGTGGGATCCGGAAGGAAGGAGCCATTTGCCGACTTTATATAGAATTGTAACCAAATATAGGCTAAAACAACTCTAAAGAAAGTATGTACAATAACTTCCATGCACTCTGACTTTCTAAACCCAAAAGGTAATTCTCACTTTCCTATTTGTATAATGTGTCTTTTTTCCTCCTCCAGGTGTAAAATGTGCAGTGGGCTGTCACACTGTAAACTGGCCCTGGCCTTCGCTGTGATCATGGATTTACTGGGAGGAACTGCTCTGTTGGTGGGAGTTTTTGCTCCACTGGAAATCAAAGGAAAGGACTTTGGAGACCTTCTCGTATACACTGGTAAGATCATGCTTATTTAAAAAAAAAATGCTAATTTTGAGTATTATTTATTGAAATTAATAAAATCAGTTCAAAATAAGACATTTAATCGACTGTCAAATGGTAATATTTAATCATTATTTGGACTATAAAGACCTAAAAGTCCCCAAGTTCTTGCTGAGAAGCTGTTGATTCGATTCCAGGTAGCATCCCAAACGATGTAGAATTATAGACACGTTTAAATTTGATTCATTACATATGTAGTACCAAAGTAAATATACTGATAGAGCTTCATTTATCATTCCAGGTGCCAACTGGTTTTGTTCATTAAAAAGTGCTAATTGTGATTGTATTGCACCCATTTTACTTTTAGAAAATTATACATATAACATCTTCCACAGAAACAATATTCACCACCTCAAAAAAAAAAAATTTTCAGGTTTTTCCTCTACTTTTTGTGTTGTTTACTATATTGTATGTCAGAAAATGCTTGAAAAATTAGACCAGGAAAAATGCCTAATTTTGGGAACTATTAATAAGACAAAGGTTTAATTTAACATTAAAGTATTTAACTGTAATTTTAGTTATGATTACTGCTTTAATGTTTTGTAAATATAGTGTAATTGAATAATGAGGATTATACTTTCTTCTTTAACTTGTATGTTCATAATACAATACTACAATACAATACTACAGTAGTAGTATATTTGAGTAGAAAAGAAACTCCCAAATAGTGCTTTTACACTCTACAACAATCTAGTGCTGAGATTTACACTTTTTATAATTTCTACTAAATTAATGACCTGTACATTTCCAGGGGCTCTGTTTGTGTTGTTCTCGCTGGCTGGTTGGGTTCTGTGGTACACTGGGAACATCGAAGGCCTGAGCTCAAGGAAGGAGCTGGGACACATCGGCAGCGCGGTCGATCGTTTGGCCCGAAATCTCAGCCGCAAGATCCGCAGCTACAGGAGCTACCACTGATCAGGCCAGAGCAGCAACACCAAGCATTTCAAGTGTGAGCCGCTACCTGCTGGAGACAGTATTACATAATTAAAGTTCTCTCTGCTTTCAAGCCTAGCACAATTTCAAAAAAATCTGTCTTGTAATTTAAGTTTATAATTTAAGTAAGAGATTATGGACAAACTGACCCATTTCGAAGTCAAAACCTAATCTTATCTATGTATTGTAAAGGACTAAACGTGAGTGACTCAGTTACAGGTGCACTATGTTTTACCACTTAGTTAATTAAAGATTTACTCTTAATTGTTCCACATTATGCAGGGTTTGTGCAGTTTCGAAAAACATGAAAACTCAAGAAAGATCAAATTTCCAGGCCCTGAAAAAGTTGAGCTAAATTTGAAAAAAGTTTGGTTAAAAAAAAAACATCCTGGCATCATTTGCAGTTTCAAAACTGAGCCCAAATAAGATTATTAAACAACGCTGCAGTCTTTTTTTCTCCTATTTTAATAAAAAAATGGATTTGTAGAATGCATCAAATTACATACATTTAGACAGTACAGTCTACATTTACTATATTTTTAATTTTATTTTAAAATAATCTGTCCTTCAATATGATTATTTTTCTATGTTTATAGATACTGTATATCAAAGTATTGTATTCGTTCTAACTTTGTTTATGTACGTAAATAAGTGAGACACGGTCATGGAGAAGTTGGAAATGGTTAGGGAGAAGACATAGAGAGTATGTCATTAGATACATTTTGCTGTATGGAGAAAAGCAGGTGATGCCACCCGAACAAGTTACAAATCAGATCTGTGGAGACAAGCCCAGCACACAACATTTTATAAGCAGCTGCTAAAAGCCTTAGCTTCGGTCTAAATTCTGATTAAGATTACCTCGATGCCCATAGTGACTGACGAAGAAGCACAGACAGAGAAGCACAAAGACTGTTACAAGTAAATCCAACATTTCTGTTTTAAACTCAGCTTTTGTATTATGTGTGCTTGTTACATTTTTATGTTTGCTACGTATGCATTTCAATATAAAACTTGCCTACAATGCTTATTAAAATAACTTTTTTTACATTTTGCTGTGGCTTATTTAAGACTTCACCTTCTATTTTATTATTAGTGGTATATTTTAGCTTGCATCATCTAGAGATTACATCATTTAAAAAAAAAAAGTGCTGCTGTTGTTATTTTGCTATAAAAATTGGCGTGTTAAGTGTTTGCCATCATAGGATCACTCCACATTACATCTCCTCTAATGAACTGTGATTAACTCGATGTCCAAATACAGTAAACAGGAAGTTAACTCTAAGGAGACTCCGCAAAGGAATCTCCCCTTTGATTCTTCTAATCTCGTTCACCTTTGACCTTTATTTCCACGGAAGTTAAACATGACTTCAAACCCTACGGATTAATTGTGCTGGATTATAGTAACCTTTGAGCTTCACAACATTGTCCCCTGGTGGTGGCTTTATGCATGGCTTAGTTTGTCTTCAAGTTAAAGGCCTGTACTGTATTTTAAGTTACTCACTATGAAATTGCATTATGTTGCTATAAGTAGTAATACACTGATGAGGCTTTGTCATTTGTAATAAGTTAATGTTCAATCCATATATTTGTGATGAAGGAGCTGATTTAAAAAACAATACTTGATTTAACGGTCATTCTGTTTCTACTCTCACCTTAGGTGAATTAAAATCAAATTGATTAAAGATATTTTTAAAAAATGGCATTGCCTTAAGTACTGTAGCGCAAATACTGATTTTGATGAATATGATACTGGACATTTTATGGAGAGAAAAGAAGTAAAATCCTTAGAATATAATCCATCCATTTAAAACTGGCATTTGTAGAGCAGCAAAAATGAAAGCATTAAATGTGGGTAGTCGTCTACAAAAATGCCACTGATAGCATCAATGGTAACATCAATGTTTCAAACTAACAATAGTAACTGTTTTTCATCAATTCTACATCATTTACATACAAAAACTCACTAGTATCAACCTTTTTTTTAAAACCTCTTTGTACAAAAGAAACTATTGTTTTATTCAACATTTAACTGATGAAATATTCACTCACTAGTCGAGTACTAATGAATAAAGAATTGCACCCAGCCCCAGGTCACATCATCAATGATAATATTAAAATAGTCTAGAATACTGAAAATCATGTAGGTGCTGAAACTAACCCAGAACTGAACACTGTGTGCACTGGCCACTGCAGCTGGACACTCTACACAAAAGCTGCAGTTTTTGCCTCTTTAGATCATCACAGTGAATGTGAGTCTGTATCAGCAGCAGACAGTGGCTCAACAAACTCTAATAGGATTACACTCTCCGTGACTCGTAAAGCAGCTAAGTTCAAGGCTGTAGTTTGGGACCTTATAAAACCTCAAGGGCCCCACGTGATTCAAATGATTTTTTCTGAATGTGGTTTCAGGTTTACTATTTGGGTAAGTATTTGGACCTTGATATTTTTGTTTCATTCATAATTAATTAAGTTTATAAGCGTTTTATTAGAGAATTTTAATAATTTAATTAATCAGCTGTGGTTTACAGCAGAGTTCATCATTTGGAGAAAAATGTATTATTATTATTTTTTTTTGTCAGTAATTATACTTTTAAGAGAAAAACAAGCACCAATATCACAAGTTAAAATATCCAAAAGGCAGTATGCACATGTGGACTGTTGAATGAATGAGTATTATAAATAATTGTGGGAGAAGTGCAATAGTTTAGAACGTTTAACATCGTGTTGTGGGTTATTTTCTTGGCCTTGATCATTTTCTAAGAGACATTTCAGCTTACCATTTTACACGACAATGTTATATGTTTGATCTCAAATGTGGCCAGTGTGCAAGATTCAGCCCCCCCGAGTTATGATCTTCTAACTGATTGTGTTTTTATTAAAAAAAACGCTACAAACTAAATCTTTGACTGTTG
Source organism: Mugilogobius chulae (assembly GCA_038363315.1). Lineage (NCBI taxonomy): Eukaryota > Metazoa > Chordata > Actinopteri > Gobiiformes > Gobiidae > Mugilogobius > Mugilogobius chulae. The sequence goes on from CM076408.1 coordinate 37,300,650, forward strand.
AAAAATATATTTTCTTAATTTGACCATATTTACCTTTACAGTCGGTGTGACAGCAGATTATAGTGCCATTTTAAGGCTCCTGAAGGACAAATCCAGGACCTGATCAGGTCCCTGTAATGTTTTGGACGCTTGCGTTGTCCTGCTGCCAAATCCTGTCCAACCCCGACACTGCACCTCCTCACTTTCCCGACATCTCTGCGACTTTAGCCTCTAATCCTGCTTTTAATGGATTCCCCTTCTGATTACCAGGCCTAAAACAGGCTGGAGGTTAGAGGTGGGACTGGGGAGGTTTTTCACAACAGCCAATGAAACTCTAATCCAATAAACACATTTCATTCTTTGAAATAGAAAAAAAACTTTATCATGTAAACAGATGTAGTTTATGCCTAAACTATTTGAAATGGCATTCTATAACAGTGGATTCATTAACTTAGGATCACTCACATTCTCTTATCACCACCTTTACAAAAACAAGTTACTAATTTAACTAATGGCATGCAGACTTTTAAGACAGGGTGCATGGGAGGTGACCGGCAGCAGATGGTGTGGCCTGAGTAACCTTTCTTGGAGAGTTGGAGCTGCCTCAACTGCCCCAGGACCACAGCAAGACCACATCAGGTCAGGGGAAAGAGACAGTAAAGCAACTCGACTTGAATCAGTTATGATGTCCCCAAAGCCATGTTTTCAACCTGTATGTCCTGTGTGTCATGAGCACATCACTGACACCATAGCCTCAAATAAGACAAATACTATTTGTAGTTGTAAATAAGAAAATATTAGTAAAACATAAAATATATAGATAATTTTAGTTCATAGTTTATTTTTGGCCCTTCATATTGAATAGTTTTGTTGCATCACTAGATTGTTTCTGATACTATTAGTGGATTATTCTGTCATTGGTAAATCACTACTATCTTTAGATTAATTTAGTGTAAGCACAACTGAGATCAGTCAGTCAGTCAAATTTAGTAGTAATATTCATTTGTGGTCAGTTCTTGTTGAAGCTTTAAGGTAATGAGTCCAATGACTGGTTTGGTATTTTAGTGTTGACGGTGTGACTTTAGGTAAATCCTTTGCTACATTAGACATGTTTACAAAGTTATTTTTACACCAGATCAAACTTCTGTAATCTCATTAATGTTTGGATTCAATCCTGATCTGAGTGGCAGGAGTCGCAGGCAGGTGTCAGGAACACTCAGGGAGACGGACTCTAAAGCACAAACAATGTACAGTCATCTCATAAACTGTAATCACTTCAGTTTAGTTAATAGGCACTTTATGTTCTATACTTATTGATAATTGGATGTATTTTAAATTCAAGTTTGTTACGTTTGCTGTAACTACTTCATAAGTCTACGAATCATGTCCTCTGCTTTGCAGCAATTTTGAAAACACGAAGCATTTGCTCATGTGCAAAATGAGTTTGGAAGCAAACACTTAGGGATGTAACAATATTGATAAAATTGTGATATTACAATACCAAAAATAAGATAAGATAAGATGAGATAAACTTTATTGTCTCTGAGGGGAAATTTGTCTTGTGCTCACGGCCCACAGCTGTGCACCCAGACCAACACTCACATTTAAAACAAAACAACAATAGTCCAGGTCCCACGATAAAGGACCATTGCCGTCCTGATGATCAAGGCATCCAAGTTGTGCTTTGGTTCAACTTTTATATTGTCACAATATATCGTAGTCATCATTAAACAGCATGACTTGCATTTAAAAAATATTGATAATATTGAAATATCACAATACCAAAATTGTCACAATATATTGTCGTCATCACCTGACGATATAAACAGCATGACTTGCGTTCATAACCTTAACACACATTTTTTGCAAAAAAAAAAAATAATGATACAATTCTAAACATTTTACTAAACAAACAAAGAAACAAGATCTCAGCCTGTATGGTGGGAGAGCAATTTATTCTGAAGCCATGTGTATGTTTCAATTGTGTAAAAAAAGAGTGCAAAACGCTCATAAATAGTATATGCATTGTTTTTTAGTTTCCAGTTTAGCTTGATAAATCAGGCCCTAGGTGTTTGCTACTCAGATTGTAGAGTGTTAATCAAATATCAAACATATTAAAAATGTTATGCACAGTTTGATTGCACTCTCTGAGTTTTCTTTTGCACTTGTTTACAACCATAGAAACTTGTAGTTCATTTAACATGTGCAGGAGTTTGAGGGCAAGATGGGACATCCTGTGGCTCCTCCCTCGTCCTGTTTGATCTGGTTTAATGGACTTATGTGTTCAGGTGGCCTCAGATTCAGTCACTGCTCAGAGCTTCACCTGGACTCAGCGCTGCACACAGGTAACACACTCAAGCTGTTTTCACTTGTTTGTTCGGTTTGTAGTTTGTTTTGTCAATTTGTATTTGAAATTGTACTTAAATTCAAAATGCATGTGTTCACTTAACAGAAACTATCAAATTGACAAAGGTAACTATATTAAGTGAGGTGGTTTTAAAACTCAACACTTCTGTTAATCACAGCCATTGTTTAGTGTATTTCCGGAGGTGATGGAGGTTAATATAATTTCTAAGAACTGAATAGAGTTTGAAAAGCTCAGGACAAATTCTTAATCAGATGACCCTACTTCAACTCATTAAAGAGTCTGTCTCATGCTCACTGTATTGGCCTATTTTATACTATACGCATCTGAACAAGAAAGTTAATTCTTCATTTTGAAATTCCGCTCAAGATTAAAAAATGTTTTGACATATTGGTGTAACTTATTCATTTCTGCAAAAATACAAAAACAGCTAGGGGTTGTTTCTCCACTGTCTTGTCCAAAAAAAAATGTTTTAAAAGTCCCATAGTTTGTTCTAAGTTTTCTTTTCTACAGGATAATAAATGTTTGCATGTGCAGTATTTGGTTAAAAGGTGTTTTTACTAAAGAATTACCTTCCTAAACTAGAGATATTTGCAGTGAGGAGTCACCTCACAACAGATCCTGGGACACCTGCTGCTTGTTGCCATAGAGATGGAGGTTAAATACCTAGTGACATCCTGATGAACACACAAGCATGTTGCAGATTCTCCACCAGACGATTTACAAAGTTCACCTCGTAAATCACATTGTGTGTTAGTTTGTTTTTTTATTCAAATGAATTATGATTAAAATAATACATTTTGTTCATTTTTAGCAACCATATTTACCTAATACAGCTTAGAAACAGAAACTGGCCAATGAAACTGCAGAACTGATAAGGCCTATCTCTCCATAGTGGTGATTTGTGACATTACAGGATCTTACGTATGTCATTTTATAATCACAACTAACTTTAGAGGTGTGGTTTTCTCATAGATTATTACTCAAACATGCAGAAACCAATCAAAATGTAACTTTGACAGAGCTAAGGATGGGGCTCAATAAAAGGATTTTGCATGATATGTCCATTCAAAGTAACTAAAATGTCCATATATCTGCCTGTAACTGCTTGACGCTAATTCTTTCTCTCCCCTTTTTTTTTCCTTTTTTTGCAGTGATTTTTGTGAGGTTCAAAATTTCACATTCTGCGTTTACAGATATAAAAGTGATTTGGTTTTGTGAAACTGTTGTGAACAAAGTCATCCTTGGTGCCACCCGCTGCAGCCATGGGCAACACCAAGAGCGGTGCCGTGTCCAAAGAAATCCTGGAGGATCTCAAACTCAACACCAAGTTCTCTGAGACGGAGATCGTTCAGTGGTACGACAACTTCAAGAAGCAGTGTCCAACGGGCCGCATCACCAAGGAAGAGTTCCAGGCCATTTACACCAAGTTCTTCCCGGACAGCGACGCTAATACTTATGCCCAGCATGTGTTTCGCTCCTTCGACGCCAACGACGATGGAACTCTGGACTTCAGGGAGTACATCATTGCACTGCACATGACCTCCACTGGAAAGACCAACCGAAAACTGGAGTGGGCCTTCTCCCTCTTTGATGTGGACAAGAATGGATACATCACCAAAAATGAGGTCAAGGAGATCTGTGGGGTGAGTGAACAGAGAGCTCAGAGAAAAAGAAAATGTTTTGTTTTCCTCCTTAGAACGTTTAATAAAAATTGAAACTTTGTGGAGAAAAGTAGATATCTGTATCTAATTAGTGAACATTTTATCTATTAAAACTTGAAACAGTCCTGTGAGTCACTATATGACTCTTAAGGATTAGAGCTGATTGGCTGTTCTGAGAGAACAGGCCCTTCTTCACTTTTCCTTTTGAAAAAGTTGCTCTAAAACTGTTCTAGTGGCTCAAACACATTTGCATGGGAAAAGTAGGTAGCCCCAACTTTAAAAGTGCTTGATATGGGACTTAGGACTATGTGTTTGTCGGTGCGGCTTAAAACTTCCACATTAACTGCCTTGGTTTAAGCAGGGCTGAAACAACTTAATTGATTATCCATCCATCTGTTTTCTTCCGCTGATCCGGAGCTGGGTCACAGAGACGTCAGTTTGAGCAGAGACTCACAGACTTTACACACACAAACACACACACCTCCTCTAGCTCATCCAGGGGTCGCAGGACATGGTCCCTCTTGTGTGATCTTCGTCTAACTAAGACAACATGGATCAACTAACCAACTAAAGACGTACAGCTCTACTATGAACAGACTTCAAAAAATGATTTTAATGAGAGAATGAAGAGATTTTATGAATCAGACAGAGAAGTACTGGAAACATGCAAACGCAGTGTTTTAGATGGTAAACCCAAGCTTGTTAGATTGATATGTGTGATCAAAAAAGAAAACAACAAAAAACTATGGGCCTCATTAATGAAGTATTTACTCATGTGCAAAATAGGTTAGGGGAATAAAGACCTGACTAAAACAGACATTGTGTCTTAGACTCACACAGGCAAAGTAAATGCTAAATTTGTATAATGTACTCACAAAAAGCTTTTTTTTTTCAACCCCCCCCCCCCCTTTTTTTTTTTTTTTTTTTAAATTTGCTTTGTTTGGCGTTTCCACCCAAATCACAATGTTGCAATGTGATTGCTCTAGTCTCACAGCGACAGTCATTTATTGTACAGCTGGGTCTCTCCAGAAAGATTCTCTCCATCTGGTAGAGCAAGTTTATGTCTGTAAATTCACTGCAACAGGATGTCAGCTTTTCAGATGTTGTTTTTGTGCGTTATTCATTACCTCTTTATAACATCTTACACAAGTGGGCAAGTACCTAACAACAGTATGCTTTGCTTCTGGATCAACAGCCTACCTGAATATAACTAAAACTATCATAAATTTTGTAGTATTAATTATTTGTAAAGCATGTCATGCAAGAGCTCTGTTGAGTGGTTTAATGTGACAGGCATGCTAATGTACCTGAGTTTCTGAACACACAGTACATGACGTTCATCTGATCACTGTTTCATAATACAATCAAGATGAGTGTACCTGCCATAAAGACGATTTTCTGTGTCATTTTCACTTGTGCAGATTTGACACTGTCTGAGTCTGGAGCATATTTATAGATCCACATCTGAGGTCAAAAGATTAATGTTCATTTAATCAGAAGTCAGAGACAGAGAGTTAATCTGCAGCTCCGAGCTTGTTTTTGACTCATGCGATTGCATGAAAAATGAGACAAATGATAGATTTAGGTGATGCACTATGAGAATCTGAACGGTATTGTTAGGTCTGTGTGATTGAATATTTGTAAGTACTGTGCCTGTCCACAGGAAACCTAAAACCTAAATCTTCTCTGTCTGTATTTTTCTTTAATTGAACTTAATTCAGGGGAGTCCTGGTGGAAGGGTGTGGGAGGCACTGCTGGACATGTTTTTAGTGGTTGGGGAAACTGGAGCAAACCTACACAGACATAGGGAAAACATACAAACACTACATAAAAAGTCCACGTTCAGCCTGGAGTCGACCCAAGACCTTCTTGCTATGATTTTTATTTATTTAACCTTTATTTTACCAGGTAGGTCGATTGAGAACCAATTCTCATTTTCAACGACGACCTGGCCAAGAGGGCAGTGTACTAACCTCTGTGGTAATGTGTTGCCCAATATTTAATATGCAAAGTGAAACTGTGATGTCATAGCTGTCTTTTGTCCTGTTAGAAGGATTTTAGGCCATAAGTCTGTCAAGCTTGTGTTGCCAATTAATAATATATTTATATATTTTTTTTAAGTAATGATTGATTTCAACATTTTGTGCACTACCAAGGTAGAATATTTCAAGTATCGTGGGATTTTGTTCTGGAATGAAAGAAGGATGGAGATTGACCGATGCAGCATCTGCAGTGGTCCGGTTGTTGTATTGGACTGTTCGCTGAGGTTATTTAACTATCTATTCAATGGATGCTTCCCTCCAGAAGTGTCCCTGGAATGTTCCACCAGGAAAAAGCTCCAGGGCACATCTAGGACATGTTGGATGTCTCTCAGCTGACTTGCGAATGCCTTTGGTGTAGGCCTTTTATGAATGTGACTTTACTCCAGATGAAGTGGAAGAAAATAGATGGAGGGGTTCAAAATGTTGAGTTTTTTACGTCCCGTTATCAATCTGAATTTGGGACATGCAGTGGAATTTTTTATCCATGTTAAAAAAAATCTTAAGAGAAGTTATCTGAAGTCAAAAACGTATTTAAATTGAATTCAGTATTATATCATATCTTGTATTTGAGTCATTTAGATTTACCTTATTTGCATTTCAGGCCATTTTCAAGATGATCCCGAAAGACGAGATCAACGCTTTGCCTTCAGATGAGAACACTCCAGACAAGAGAGCGGATAAACTGTGGAAGATCTTTGACAAACCCGAAGAGGGTGAGTATACCTCAAATATCAAAACAAAACATATGACACTGAGTGTGTAACTGACCTGTTGTCTATGTGGCTTTGTGCAGGCCGAGTGGCAGAAGGAGAGTTCATTCAGGGAGTTTTGGAAGACGACAATGCTCTCCGTTTGATTCAGTACCAGCCTGTAAAATAAACACAGCATCAAAAATATACACACTACCCCTATACAAATCTCTTTTAAAATGTAGTTTTAAATCCATTATACATCTGACCATAGATGTTCTTCTAAAAAAATTAACGCGTGCATCTTGATGGCAGCAACACTTCACAGAAAAATAATGAGTCCACCTTGTCATTGGAAGCCTAACATGTGTAATTACAGGCTAATTACATTGCAAATGTGTTCAGTTACAGTGTTACGACATTGTCAATTTGAACCCGCTTCAAGTCCACTTTTGACTTTATGTTATGGTTGCTGCTATCAAATTCAAAATTGGCTAATGTAGTATATTTTAAAAGATGTATTTCTATTCTTTGTATTTATTATAAAAGACAGATTATAACAAATTTTAAATGGTGAAAACTTTCATACCTTGGTGTTTGTTTAAATGTTGACACCGGACCTCATTTTAATGAATCATATGGGGCTATGCTTATTCAATGAAACGTTTATGGTGTAATATCCAGCCTATGTATCCACTCTTTGTATTGTATTGAATTCAAAAGATCTGCACAGATTTTGAAAGTGTGATTCTTCAGCACAAAGCAGTTACTGCAAAAAAAAAAAAATCTTTTATAAATATTTTACGTTTACAGCAGGCACATACAGTATAGTAAAGACTCAAAAGGTTTGACATAACACTTCCTATATTCATTATATTTGGTAAAGTGTTTTGATGAAGGCCCTGAAAAAGAATAAGGAAAGCTTTGCTGGGCGGCCATTTTGGTCTGGTTTTATCTGTACATTGCTCTCTAGGATTAGTTCACATGTGAACATTTGAATTTATGGAATTGTGAGTAGCCTTGCATATAGAATGTACTGTTTGCCAATCTTCAATAAAAGTTCTCTGGTGTCATGTAATATGTTTACATAGATATAGGAATGGATAAAAAATTGTTATTTCTCTCTCTCTCTCCCTCTCTCTCTCTCTCTCTCTCTGTGTATTCTTACTATGAGTGATTTTCTGTAACTTAATCATGTTTGTCTCTAAGAAGACAGGAATAATGCCATACCATTGAAAACTCAGACTATGTACAAGCGCTTTTCTCAAACCTCAAACCTTTTTATTTGAGGTTCAAATAGAAAAGTTACGTCGTGCACCTTTTGTTATGTTACCGTTCAACTGAAGCCATTGCAGTGGTGCTCAAACCAAAACTCTTTATTTTAAGCTCCCAACACTTCACTGAGACTTCGACTCATTTAAGATCAGCCTGTAACATCTGTGTATAACCCACTAGAGCAGCTGTCGTCTGGAGCAGGTTAAACCACCACTACTACTAAAACCACAACAGAGCTTAAGATATTCACTTTTATTCAAATAGTAATCACGTGGTTTAACAAAGCTCCCTGCTGGCTATGACTTTAGAAAGATTATGTGGCATACTTTTGAATCGAGGTTGATTTCAAATAGAAATGTCTGGTGCGAAACCTTTCAGACCATATTAGCTTATCAAAGCTTGATCTTGTAAGATCTCACATGTTAAGCAGGTTTGGTCTGGGCAGTACTTGGATGGGAGACTGCTGGAACCTCAGGTACGACGACTACCAAGACATTTTCACCCACATTCTCAAATATGGTAGTGGGTCAGAGGTCGATCAGACAGAATGGTAGCCCTGCTTCCATCAATGTACCCTAAGGGTTGTTGTAACTACAATTATTCCATACTTACTACTACCAAGTATGGAATGATTGAATAATTCAAAAAGTGTCTTTTGGTGTCACAAAATCCAAGTTATTTCTAGAAATGTTAGAAATAAATCTTTGTCCAGATGTTACCCACTGACTTATTAAAGCATTTCCAAGAAGACAAAGACATTTCAGGCTAAAATATCAGTGTCACTAAAAGATTACTTTCTCATAATCTGAACTGTCTTATTTCTAATTCTCGAAGACACTAGAAGCTCTTTGGAGAGCAAACAGCAAATGTTTTGGATTTTATTTTGAGCAAAAAATATTGATTTTCAAAGAACTTAAATCCTTGATTTGAATGAAAACTTATCTGATTCAGATAAGTGTATATTTTGTAGTCTGTAATATCACAAGTAAAGAAAAACAACAATTACTCCAATCCTTTAAGTACATATTAGAAAAAAAAATCAAACATACCTTAGCACCTTTCAACATTGCATAACAGTATTACATAATTCATGTATTTAATTTACATTTTAATTAGTGCCAGTGAAGCGGCAGTGACCCGCTGATCTGCTGCAGTACAATCACACTGTCTCCTCATTCCCCCCGACTCCAGATTATTCCTGTAATCTTCACTGGAGCCAGCATCTGTCTGTGCACTCAAATCTGCGCACCAAGATTATGTTTGCTTTACATTCTTTTATTTTCACAACTTTACTTCAATGACAAATGAGTGGTGCTTACACAAGTCTGTCATACAGTTGTATTCATGCTTTTATTAGAAAATGTTCATTCATAAAATTATCCATCACTAAATATTTACGTATGTTTAAATTACAGTAATGTGACTAACCTTCACACTTTTATATTATAGTCTTGTTCAGCCGCTTGGTGAAAGAATAATTTAGTTGTAGCTGGTCCAAACAACCTTTGGATTAGTGGCAGAATATCTGTGTTCAGCTCTGGTGCAGCAGCCTCACTGACGTCTTGCTTCAGTGGAAGTAACAAGAAACAACTCTTTTTCAAGAACTGCGGGAGTTTATTGATTAAATTTGTATGAGAATAAAAACAATCTGTGTCCAGGTGTGTGAAATAGTTGCATGTCAGTAAAACACAAGTCAATCAGTTTGTCCTGGCCTCAGTCCCCTGCTGCTCCTCAGTGACCCCCAACGCCCCTGACCTCAGCAGATGGAGCCCTCATGTTCCCCTTGCAGAGTATAGTCCATTTCATCCATTTCTCGCTCACAGTCCTCACAGCCCTCAGAGCCGCATCCCTCCAACATCACCATCCCATGAGGTTCCATCATCCTGGCCCCAGCTGCTGGACCCCCCACTGTCCCGGAACCCATACTGCCTGAGGCACCCATAGGCCCTACTGGTCCTGCAACACCCAGTGGTCCCACTCCGCCCATGCCCACCCCAAGGCCCCCTCCTCCTACCAGCAGAGCACCTCCAGCTCCACAAGCCAGGGGTCCCACAGCCGGCCCCACTCCTCTGGGCCACAGGGGGTCCACCAACATGCCTTGCTGGGCCAGCTGGATCAGCTGGCTGATAGAGTATAGTCCTCCACCGCGGATCACCTCCTCGTAGGACGGAGCACGGGCGGCCGCTCGAGCCTCCTCCAAACGCACTCTGGCCCGATGCTTCATCTCGATGATTGTCTTTGTGTAAGAGTTTAGTGTGGCTACAGCTGCAGCCATGCAGCAGCTGAAGGACAGCCACGCCATGCTACAAAACACAAGATACACGTGTCAAATCATAATCACACTTTACTCATTTTACTACAACAACAACTTACGCAAAGGACCAGCCGTAGTCCCAGGACTGAGGCCTCCAGTCTTTAGGCCCAATGCTGACGGTCATCTGAAATACTGTGGTGTACATCATGTGTGCTACCATCCCCATCATTCCTGAGCACACAAAAACAGGTTAACATTTCCACAGACCCAATTGCCCAAACCCTAAAAATGTGGTCATCACTGTAAGGAATGTGCTCAAACATTGTACCTGACAGCACAGTGCACATGGCTGCGAAGGCATTGATCTTCAGTGCATTCATTTCTCTTTTAGCACAAAGACACAAACATTCGATGCACATGAGCAAGAAGCCCATGGCCAGCAGCCCGATGTACGTGAACTCACTGTAGACTGACAACCACAGGACGCCTGGACACAACATGAGAGTAAGACAGAGAAAAGACAGATACATGAAGCCTGGACACAACACAAGAGTGAGACAGGGAAAATACAGATACATGAAGCCTGGTCTCAACATGAGAGTGAGACAGAGAAAATACAGATACATGAAGCCTGGTCACAACACAGAGACTGAGAAATACAGATACATGAAGCCTGGACACAACACAAGAGTAAGACAGAAAAAACACAGACACAGGACATACATGTACACAACAACAGAGAAAGACAAACTAAAGAGACACAGGAAGCCTGGACAATGCACAGACAAGATCTTGTGAATATATGACTGACCTTGTGTCTCTCCTGGGGTTAATTCTATAAAGCTCCGGCACTTTTCCTCTGTGTCACTTCCTGAAGAAAAACAATTACACATTTCAAATGTAACTTGTCATTTTACTAAAGATTTTTGTAATTGTTCATAGACTGTAAATATATATATATATATATATATATATATATATATATTAGTCTAGTTTTCATTTAGCTATAAGATTATTTTTCAAAACATTAGATAATGAAGCAGCAAATTACTTTTCTGATTGAAGTGACAGTTGTTTGATAAACCTGACCTGTTTGTTGTTTTTTTTTGTTTGATTTTTTTTTTTTTTTTTTTTTTTGTACAGAGGGATGAATCAGCTTGGTCACCACTTCTTTTGCTGTACCTTTTATTTGTCACTTGAGAGATCAGCCTCTGGATAAAATCTACCATGTGACAGCTCTCTGCTTGTTCTGAGATCCACAGAGAACAAAGGCTGGATGAGTAGCTTCTGTTTTTGAGACTGACAACTTTATCTCAAAGGAAATTGTTCTCATTCTCTTTGTTGGCATTAGTGACAGGTCAAATATGGCTGCATTTGTTGTAGGTCCTCAGGGATGTCTTAAGAATTGGTCACTGTCATGGAGGAGGATGGACAAATACAGTATAACACCACGTTTGTTTATTGAACAGTTAATTGTTAGATGAAAAGCATACAGCAAAAGAGCAATTTGTCAGTAGTGTTATTAAAGAAGTAAGTTCTTTGCCGTTTAAATCATTATGCAGACCGGCTCAGTCTTCCACTGCTCGTGTGGCCTTATTGGATCATTAAGATGGAGTTTGAAAATACAGAAGGACCCAAGGACTGAACTTTGTGGGACACCTTAAAGCGAACCCTGGCTATAATCACATGTTTACCCTAAAACTCTTATAATATCATCACTTATATAAATACAGGACAAATAGCTCAGAAGTATTTGTAGTTTTATTAAAATAGTGTTTTAAAGAGATACCTGGAGGCTGCCATTTTGCTTTGGTTATGACATCAAATGGTTGTCTGTGTCTTCTGGTGGTTGTCAAGGTAACAGCCTAGGGAGCAACTATGGCAGGAGCAACCATGGCAACAACAAAAAGCAACCATTTGACATCATCAACCCCAGAATGCATTGCACCTGGACAATATGGCTGCTCCCAGAGGCTCCAAACAATGACGATTTTATAAAAATAGTAAGCGGTTATATATTTGTTCGCAATTTATTTTAGTAAACATGACCAGAACTAGCATTTAAGCCACATTTATCTTCATAGTCAGGGATCCTTTTAAGAGAGCTTGAAGAGGGAAATTTGCAGTGACTTCCAATGCATCATGTCACAGTGCACAAATTCATTTTCATTAACCCTTTTGTCTAAGCAATAAAACTGTCCCTTTTTTAAATTCTGCATATCAATAGCAGTTTCATCTTGCATTCATTTTCCTCACCTTCTTGGTGTTTCTCACAGGAGAGCCAGAAGCCTGTGTGGAAGTATCGGAGCATGTATTTGTCCTCCCCTGTCTCCCAGATGTACTGTACTGCATTAGCCAGCTGCCTCTTCCTCACTCTGGCCAACTCTTCTTTCTGCTGTGGTGACAGGGTCATGTTTGACGGCGTTATCTTCGGGTCTGGTGTTGGGGCCACTGAAACAGAACAGAAGAAGTATTTATGAAAAAAAAAAAAGTATTTATGAATAGCTTGGTATAGAACTCAAAACATGCACCAGGTCCTATATCCTCCAGTGCAGTCTGCTGCACTGCTTCTGACAGGTTGCCTCAGCATCACTGAAGGATGACTTGATGACAATGACAAAACTAACAAAAAATAGATTAGATTTTAAATTAGATTGATATAAAATTTGTCAGATATCAAATGTGCCCTCCCCTTTAACACAAAGTATTTATTTCTTATCCTTTTTATATATATGTATCAACCAATGAGATCATATTCCAGAGTGCAAACAGTGTCAGACTCAAAGTGTAGGATCTTATATTCTAACATTGACCCAAATCTTAATAACTAGTCTTCTACAGCACAGAATCCAGCCTTAGATGTTGTTCTAGAGGTAATCTGTTGTCCTCTGTGCCGTGAAAACAAATAGGCTTAACACAGGCCGATAAGACAGAACCAGCAGCTGCAGATACCAAGGCAGAGATTAGCAGCAGAATCTGGGATTACGAGCTGCCCTGCCGTCACATCAGAGAAACGGGCTGCACAGGCACACACTGAAAATGAGACGATTTCAGACAGAAGGCCAAACACAACACCTACAGAAGCCAGATGTTGGCACTCTACAATGTCTCAATATAGCACACTTAAAACTGCAATAATGAATGCCAGGAATATTTGGTAAATTGATAATGATAATTTTTCAGGTCAAAACATAGTTGGAATTTAACCAACTACAGCTACCACCTGTCAACACACGGCAAATACATTCATTTGTGCTTGTAGTTTCAGTTTACCTATCCCACCTCCCTATAGCCTACTATCTATGTCATTTTTTAAGTGCTCGGATTTTGTCCCACAGAGCTGCAGTCACAGTTTATATGTGGGAAGGAAAAAGTTGATGTTTACATAATAGAGTCAGATAACCAAGCTGTAGCAATGAAGAAATGTGTGTGAACTAGATTTGGAGGTTTAGGTGTTTTGTTGTTTGAAGAACTTTGCCCAGCAAATGTCAGACCAGTATTACAGTGCTAATAAAGTGGGCTCTGGATTATTGTACTAGAATGGCAAACAATACAGTTTTTTGAAGGAGACACATTTTCAATTGAGTTTTAGCCATGCTGCCATGAATGAGCTAAGCAACAGTTAGTATTTCTCTTAATAAGTGTGTGCATATATATATATTTTTTTTTCGCTATACCACCAAATAATAAATATAATATTACAATGTTTGTTTTGGAAAATATTTGTATCGCACAAAAGTGGATCCGCAGAAGCTACACAAGATGGATTATTATGAGCTCAACAATAATAATAATAATAATAATAACAATAATAATAATAATAATAATAATAATAATAATAATAATACATTTAAATGTGCTTTACAACATTAAAATACAACAACACAGAATATAAATATGCATAAAAATACAATAAAAACAGAAAAACAAATAATTAAAATATTTCAGCCAGCACGTTTAAAATGGACCAATAACAGTGATATAATGAACAGATGACAAATACATGCACAGGCAGTTTGGTTAATTATAGAGTTGGTCAAATATGTTACTGCACAAGATTAGCATTTGCTTTTTGAGATAAAAGTAGACTTATTTATATCTTCTTTATGTCTTATTGTTAAACTTTAGTCGTCTATAATAATTCTCAGACTGAACGTTCCTAGGCTCAGGAGTGCTGTAGTGTGCACTCATGTTCTCCTGAACTTCGACATCTGCACTACAGATTTAAGTGCAAACTTATGAACTCAACTAATTCCATTGTTGGTCCTGTGGTATGTTCTGAGATCAGCTCTGTGAGGTCAGAGGTCAATTCTGTGAGGTCAGAGGTCAGCTATTGAACAATCTTTCCTTTACACTAAACAGAATCTTGTTTCGATATATACCTTTCAAATAGAATACATTAACAACTACAATAGCAATACATTTTGCAATGCAAATTTAGTTTGAGCTATTTGCTAACTACAACCATTTGTATTTTTGATATTTTGAACAAGTTAAATCCTGGAGCGTTAATCCAGAGTGAACTGTTGCTTTCTCACCTGTGGTGTAGGGCTGGCTGTTGTTCTGCCCACAGTTCTTCATTTTGACCGGGGACAAACACACAGGTTTGACCACTTTATGAGTCCCCACGCACCAGTAAGACGTGCAGAAGGCCAATACAGACAGTGTGAGGGCCATGGAGGTCAGGGACAGGGAGAGCAGGGAGCGGTTTCCTCTGGACCAGTTCTCCAGCATGGCTCCTTTGGCTCTGTATGTGCTATAGCACGGATCCTCTCAAAGTATGGCGCACGTACAAGAAATTTGGATGTGCATATGGTGGCACTGTGAAGTCTGTTGGCTTCTCTGGTTTGGTCCTGGAACAGTTTAGTTCTGTTGAAGCAAATATCTGGTTTTGTCCTGTTACAGAAAAAGTGAGGATGTCTACTTTAGCCCTTTTCCACGAGTGTTTATGTCTTGATTTACACTTAATTTAGTCCTTATTAAGACTTTTCCTTCTAGTCCAAGTTCTACTGTTATGTACTCCAATTTATAGGTCTATTAGGACACTTGGAGAGCAAAACAGTGGTGCAAAAACATTTCTGAATCCTTGCAATCTCTACTCTAGCTTATTCAGTCACATGACGTATTCTCCACCAATCAGGAGGCTCCGTGCCTGCTGTGGGGGAATCCTTCACATGTTGGTGATGAGTCGGGGATGGAAGGGGCAGGGATGGACGCACAGCTAATGCTTTTCTCCATAGGATCGACAGGAAAGTGATTACGTCTTTTACAATGGAGCAAAGGTCAAGAGGACGGAGCGATTGAACAGAAGTCCCAGGATATTACAGTGTTGTAAGAAGTAGTACAATTACATCACTTCCTTTGAGAAAAAATAGGCAAAAACAGCTGTATAACTTTATGTACTAAAATGGGAAATTTCTCGGTGGAGAAGGTAGATCCAAAATTTAAATCCATTTTTTATCTTCTTTATAGTGTGCAGCTCCAAAATCCAGAATATGCCTTGTTTTTATCTTGAGGATACGTCTAGTCAAGTTTTAGTTGCTCCTGAACTTGCTTCTTGCCTGACGTTTGCAGCAGTAAAGCGTGCTGGAAAATGCACTGATTGCCTGCTTTTATAATCCGTGTTAAGACGAAGGGTTAGGTGGAGGAGATTATTTGTCGTTAGAGGCACCTAAAAGAAAAAGAAAGACAACATCTGGATTAGGAGACAAATCAAGGTCTTGTTTTACCCTCTTTTTCAAAGACTAAACAGCTAGCACTAGCCTGAGTATCAACAAGAAAGCCACAACAAGAAATTATACACAAATCACAAAAGTGGACCACAAGGAGCAAGCGGTAGAAAAACATACATATATGAAGATTTTCAGGTTTCAAAATGAGTAGCATTTTTGTCCTACCCAAGGGCTGTGTTCCTGTTCTATCACACCATTCTATGGGTCAATATTTTTTACATAGAAGTTTTTGTTATAATATAAAATGTGAATAGATCTAGTCACTTGTAAATTGATTGAAAATTATAGTGACATTATCCTTAAGATATCTCAACGTACAATGTAATTTATAGGAAAAACTCATTACATTCTTGAACGTGATTGCAACCTACCAAAGAACCAGGACTACAGATGGAAATTAGCTGTCAGCTGGTACAATCATCGCTGCCATTGCGCTTAATGTAATTGTACATTGTCCTTAATAAACATTACCTTCACTGAAAGATCAAAATTCAGTCACGTCTAATTGTGACTCCACAGCCAATCTTTTGTTAGTAAAAAAAAACATTAGTTTAGGAGCAGTCAAGCTTTTGAGGAAGAAAATGTAAAAGACCCATATTGAATGTCTGAATAGTTTATCCTATAATAAATCAGCATGTGATTTTTTCCATTCATATTGCTTAATCCTTATCTAACCTGAACCTAAAATATTTTAAAATTACTCTGATATACTTGGGCTTTGCCGTGTTAATCTGTGAGTAAGTCAGAGGGTCAGGTTTAAGTCAATCACATCCATTCTCCGAGTGTTTAATCCATGTCACACAAATCATAACATGTATTTGTGCATATTCAGCATACTATTATTAAAAGATCTATAGAGAGATAGATTATATTCATACCGTAATGTTCGCACTATTGAGTGCAACTGAATTTATGCCACACTGACCATCTATGTATCTTTCCATCTATCTCTTTAGGCATGATTGAAGATGGAAAACATTTTGGTTCATATATATTGCAGTTATTGCAGTGGATATTTGCACAATTTGCACTTCAAGAGTAAAACAAATAAGCAGCACAATATTTAAAATAAGAATAAACCTAATTCATACTTGCAGTTAATTTACCTAGTGATAACTGAATCTCTTTAGATTTACAATCATTTTTTATAAACCAACAAATCAATAAATCAATTTGACTATTCAATTAAAAGAATAGCCTACAAATTTCTGTTGTATTTTGATAATTATAATAGTTTTCCGGACAAGCTCAAAATACATAAGAAAATAAACTTCATAAGCATTAATAAATCAAAATTATCTTCAGTGATGTATGTTTTGCTAAATATTTTCTGTCTAGAACTATTTATTTCCAATAATTGGCCCTTATTTGGATGATAATGTATAAAAGTTTCAGTATTCAACTGAATGATTATGTGACTCATCTATAATTGTACATTGTAGAGCTTTTGTCAGTATCCATTTTTATTCCCTTTAAAATAGATATGATCAAAAGTATACAAGTGACTTATTTTTCCTAAATCAGGTACAAAATATGGACTCACCTCTTGTTTTGGGGACCCCAGACCTGTTCGCGTCCAGCCTCACTCACATCTGGGCTGCGTCTCCTCCTCCATCTCCTCCTCCTCCTGCTGTCGTCGCCTCCTCCGCTCTGCCTCTCGCTTTTGGAGTTTTGAGCAGAGAAAACTGTCTCTAATCCTCACAGTCCATCTGGTTAGTCCCGCCCTCGGTGTTTCTGTGTGAGGATGTGAGGACCGCCCCCCAGCCTCGCCTCCCTCTCATCTCGGCCTGCTCCAGGGTCTCATCTCGGGGCTTGTGGCTGACCCCTGCTCCGGATGGATTATCTGTGCTCATGGTATGGACAGGCAGATTGATGAGGACTCTCTAAACTTCACCCTTCTTAGCGCTGATCACTACTCGATGTATACAAAAGGTTACATGGCTGCTAGAAATGCCTTTTTTCAAATGTGACATAATGCTGATGATTCCTGAAAATGAAAAGAATAGAACAGATTGAATCCTGTAACATAGACAATATGAGCTGTACCAGTAGATTTAAACAATAGAATAGTTTATAGTAGGAGACACAGTAAAGTTTTGAGACTTTTATGGTGAGGCCCCAAGTTACCTGTTCACCTTTCTACACAGTATGGCCAGGTCAAGTTTTTTTTTTTTTTTTGTAAGTCTATATTTAAATAAAATTTGGAGTTTAATGTTGTGGAGCATTTCAAAGAAGTAACTCCATAAAGAAGATGGCAAAAAAGATGGCCACACCTGCTTGTCAAAGCCTGATCCCATCAGATCTCAGGAGCTAGGCAAGTTAGGGCCTGGTTAGTACTTGGATGGGAGACCATAGGATCATCAGGTGCCATGGGATGAAAACAAGAGTGGATTATTGTTGAGTCCTTGGGCAAGACACTTAAACCACATTGCCTCAGTGTCTGTTACTGGATGAGTGGATACTAGATTATAAAGCGCATTGAGTGCCTTGAAAGGTATAAAGCACTATATCAAAAGACAATTTATTTTACCTTTTGTCACCTGTCACATGTCACCTGAAAAGCTGTGTAAAATTTTTTGCTTAAAACAACATTCAGGTTTATTTTTATTTTTATTTACAGTTTTTGTTTGTTTGTTTGTTTCTATGTAGAATAACACAATGTAGAAAAATTAAAGAAAAATAATGTTCCATTTTGTAGCCTTGCAAGCCTTTAGCTCAACCAAGACATTTAAATGACAAAAACATTTTTTTATCCAAAACTACTTTTGGCCAAAAGTTACACAGTACACCATTAAAGCAGCAATCTAGGTAAAATGTGCGTTATTTAATGTATCCCGATACACCTCCCTGTATCGATGCCAACAAGTTGTTCACAATACAGTATATCGCGATACTAATACATCGAGTACTGTGTTTTTTCACATGCATTTACTAATAAACTTGGACATACTCTTTGTAATCAGTAATTTACATTTTGGTTTGGCCACAGTAAAAAAAAAAAAAAAAAAAAGTTTACCAGGTTTGGTTGCTGTTGATCTCTGCAAATTTGGGAACATTTTAATCACAACTTCTGTCTGCCTTGGTTGCAAAAATTGGTTACAGATTGCACTGTTGCATGTGCAATCACATCACATTGGAATATAAGATATATAAGATATTGCCTTGTCCTGGTATTTAGGCCTGTAAAAACAGGGGAACTTAAGCATCAATGAGTGAGGGAAACAGTTTGGACCGTTTAAATTAAACTTCCCAAATAAAACAGTGTGGTGTTAAAAGTTTTGGTGCGTGTTTGTTAATCCTTTGGGGCTTGTGTAACAAAAAAAAGGCAACTCGAGGACTCTATGTGACCATCAGTGTCGTAAAGCTTTGTCAAACTCTCCATCTGTCTCCTCCTCAAACACTTTGAACACTTTTAAGCCTATGTTTGTGGATAGGATATGCAGCTCTCAGCTCAGATCACTTTCAGCAAATTAACTGTCTCTTCTCTGCTCTCCACTTAATCCACAAATGTACAGAGAAACAGGTCTTATGAAACTGGCTTTTGAACTGTATTATTGGTAAGGAAATGCATAGTTATAGGTATCTATCCGTCTGTCTATCTATTAGCATTAGTACCTAAAGTAAGCAAACCCTCTAAACTCCTCCCACAAACACATTTCAAGCACAATTGTCCAAAAAGCATGAGGAAAAAGTGAAAGGAGGGTCTGAGGGTGGAGAGCAGCAGTGTGATTAGTTTGACACACTGCTACTGTAAAACTGATGGCTCAAATGAAATACTGACAAACTCTTTAGATATACTAAATGTGTGTATTTGTAAATGTGTTTTCTTATGAGAGTGTATGCACAAATGGCAAATACACTTTTTTTTTGACAGCAAGTGTTTGTGATCACAGTTTTGAGTGAACAAATGAATGCTGATGTCACACGGAGTCTATTAACTGGCCTTTGTAGAGAGATACAGGAACTTTATGACTATTTTAAAATGAATCTTGCACATTTGGTCAGTTTGGACAAAACTTGCTAAAAAATTACAACAGTAGACAATGCAATTTAAACACCAATTACAGAGTTCAACAGTCAAAAGTGTTATTGGAACTAAGAAAAGTTGCCTCTTACTTTCTGCTAGCTTACTACTAACCTAATCTTGACATGGTTTTATTTCTCAGAACTATTAAACTTATATGGCCTACATGCATTTTGAAGGTAACTCATACATTACCTTCTGTTGAATCATCAGCCATCCTCACAAGTGATTCCAGCCGCGTTTTGTAGAAAGTCCCAATGTTTTGTTGTTGTTGTTTTTTGTTTTTTCTTGTTACAAACAAAAGAAAATGTGTCATAGGAAGCAAGCGTGTAGTCGCCCCCTTGTGGCAGCACCTCAAAATGTTTCATTTTATTTATTTATTTATTCTTCAACCACCGCAAATATATATTATATATTGTACACTCATGTCATGTGTTAGGGGATCAAATAAAACTGTATTGGCGTTTATCGTTCGACCATAAATGTGATTATTTACATTACAATACTGAGTTGAAATTAGCTAAAACTACCAAGTCTACTAATATTTGTGAATATTGATTAGGGGAGACCATATAAAAAGTAGGATAAAGATGTAGTTTCAATACAAGTATTATGAACTTGTTCTTGTTATTTTGAACATGCTCCCCAGTTCATCTTTAATAACTTGAATTTAAAAATTATTACACACTTCAAGAATTAGTTTAGCACTCCAACTACTGGATGCAATGGAGATTAAACAGATCAATCAATCCAATCTTAATGCAGAAGGTCTCTGAGATCTATTTATGACATCACAAATCTGAAATTTGGAAAAGGTTCAGTTTGTTAAAGAATAGTATTTGACAGACAGAACTCCGCTGTATTTTTAAAAAAGAATCAATGTCAGAACATGATTAAGACTGAATAACATGGAGGTACTTGAAAACTCCCTAAAGCAACTCCTTTGATTGAGTTTATTATGTGTCTCTAAATTTAAAAAAAAAAAAAGTGATTATAAAATGTCAAATTAAATTTGGCGACAGTTTCTTTTGTACTCAACTTCCGAAATTCTGAAAAATCTTAAAATTGGGGTGTTTCTTCTAATCAATAGCAACATAAATGTGTATATCATGACATACCAACACAACACTATTAAGTGGGAAAAGGAAAAAAAAATATTCAAAATCCATACATTTACTGTTACTACAATATATAAACTACAGTAAAAAAAAAAAAGCCATGTTATACTGAGTTTCCATTTTATTGATCCAGTTCTGTAGCTACACATCATACAGTAACACACATCTGCATCTGTCCATGAAGCAGCAACACGAGTCCAAAAATGACAACAAATCAAACAGGAAACCAAGACACCACTGGTCACATGATCCTCCGCAGCCAATCACACCAAAGCTCCAGTCACATGACCACAGTTCAAAACATGAAACCTGAAATTGTCACTTTCTGTAGAACTTTTCAGCATCAATAAATAATCGCACAATAATTTAGATCCATAAATACTTGATTGTAACACTCTGATATACATTAGATCTGAGATTACGTCCGATATTTACAAGAGCACAATATATTTATATCCATTGTTCACTCATACCACACACAAACTTACAATATGTACAGACACATGCATACTTACGAAATGCTACACCAATGCATTTCCAACTGAAGTTTATGTTCATAGCAGGTCCATAACAAGAACTAATAATACAAGACGTGACCAGGAAGAAATGAGAATTTTAAACTGCTGAACTCATTCAAATGTACTCATTACTATTGGTGCTGAAACAGGATAATCAACTGCTGTCAAATTGAAATAAACCAGTCATTTAATAAATGTTATCTGGATTGCAAGTGCAGAACTTAACACACTATGTGCTGAAAGAGGATAATGTAGCTAAAATGACATCAATATGACACAGGAATCATTCTTAGTTCAGTATTTTTGACTAAAGATTGAACTTAATTCAATCAAATTCAGTAATAACTTCAATGGGCTTTCTAAAACAACTAATCAATTAATCAAACAAACAGATTACTAAAGTTAGTTGTAAGACGATTTCATGCAGCCCCCAGAATGATTTCTGATTATTGTATTGACAGCGACCTACTAATCAGATTTCGACCTAGTGTTGAATTGTACGGCGCTCCATAGTACTCACGAAAAAAAAAATATTTATCTCGTAATTACGAGATAAGATCTCGTAATTACGAGATAACTTTCTCGTAATTATGAGATAGTTTTCTCGTAATTACGAGATAATTTTCTCGTAATTACGAGATAATTTAAATGGCTTTTCTCACATTCTGTATACCCACACGCTTCGTATAGGCTAAGCTAGTGACTTTATCCACAACTAGTAGTCTTTTCTGTGCTAGCTTGATGTTTCTAAATAGCTAAGATGTACTTGTGGATTTCGTTATGTTAAATTAAGTGCCTGTGTTCTTCACTGCAATGTTTACGGTCGACAAAAAGTATGAAAATAGCTAATAACGTGACTGTCAATTCACGCTACAGTTAGCATGCTATTATAAAGACGGCCAGTGTGTGGAGCTGTTCACCCACCAGAAAGAAGCTAGTGGTAATCGGCAGGTTTTTAAATAAAACTCGATCTTCTTGACTGTTGACAGTCAGTCTCACTCATCCTTAGAAATGTGCGGCAGTTTTTCTGTGGCTCCAGCGTCTGGTTTTCAATTTATTTGGCCATAAAGGAGAGAAGTGCTGCAACAGACTTGCAACATACGGGCATTTTTGCAGTACCCACCCACTCTGGGTGATCCATGCGGAAGTGTAGCAAATGTGCAGCATTTCTCTTCTTTTTGGCCAAATAAATTGAAAACTAGACGCTGGAGCCACAGAAAAACTGCCGCACATTTCTAAGGATGAGTGGGACTGACTGTCAACAGTCAAGAAGATCGAGTTTTATTTAAACAACCTGCCGATTACCACTAGCTTCTTTCTGGTGGGTGAACAGCTCCACACACTGGCCGTCTTTATAATAGCATGCTAACTGTAGCGTGAGTTGACAGTCACGTTATTGGCTATTTTCATACTTTTTGTCGACCGTAAACATTGCAGTGAAGACCACAGGCACTTAATTTAACATAACGAAATCCACAAGCACATCTTAGCTATTTAGAAACATCAAGCTAGCACAGAAAAGACTACTCGTTGTGGATAAAGTCACTAGCTTAGCCTATACGAAGCGTGTGGATATACAGAATGTGGGGAAAGCCTTTTAAATTATCTCGTAATTACGAGAAAATTATCTCGTAATTACGAGAAAACTATCTCGTAATTACGAGAAAGTTATCTCGTAATTACGAGATCTTATCTCGTAATTACGAGATAAATATATATTTTTTCGTGAGTACTATGGAGCGCCGTAGAATTGTCTCAGTAAACCCTTGAATACAATAGAATACAACGGATTACATACAACTTGTCCAAAATGTTCCTGGGGAGGACATTATTATTATTTAGCTTTATTTCAGACTCCTGGTCCATTGATCTAACTGTATTTAGTATTTTATAATTTTCTTAATCACTTGTGTGTGTATGATAAAATATAATATAGTGGAAGTGAGCTTATTATAATAAATGTTATATTAGGCTTTATAATGGCTAATAGCCTTTTATAGTGTATAGTCAGACCAATATTTTAAAATGCAGTCCTTGTCCACTCTGACTTTGATTATTTCAGCTTCAATTTTCTCATTTCTAGTTTTGTTTTTTTTTAGATCAGAAAGTATGCTTTATAAATGTGAAAATTCAACATGACTCGAGTTTTGTTTTTGTTTTTTTTTTGCTGATTTGCCATTGAAGTTAAGATATTTAACAACTATTTCAGCTAATGAGTGAAGAATTAATACTTTTTTTTTAGATATTAAATATATAAATTATTTATTTCAATTGAACTTATGTAATAACTCTAAATTCCCCACAAATAAACTATCTCTGTGAAAACCTCAGCTGAACTCACTGAAATGATACATAAGAAGTATTGGTGAGAGTTATGTAAAACCCAGATTGTTACATTTTCATTCAGACTTTTTTAATCTAAATATTATTCTCATTCTTCATTGGACACTTCTTGTTGACACACTGTAAAATGTTCTTTATGATTCTCCTGACTTGTCTCTCTGCCTCTGGGACTTGTGCGTGAGACAGAGAAAACAGACGCAACATAAACCACACATTTTCAACCATCACAACTGTAACTTATGTTTGATTTGGTAAAGCACATACTGTGAAACTGTAATATGGATTAATGTTGGTCAATCATGGCAGGCTATCGGGCTTTTCAAAAATTGTCTTCTTAACTATGGTCAAAATCATACAAAATGTTAACGGGACATGAAATGAATAGTTCAAAGACAGAAATTATATTGTTATGCCCTTGAGTCTAGTGTTTTGTTTCTTTTTGTACTAATTTTCTCCAAAACAATTGCCAACATGTATTTACTTGCAGGAACCCAGCAATATATCTTTCATTTTTATACATTTTCTCGCATTTTGCTACTGAATTCCCATAAATGTTTCATTAATTGTGTTTGAGCCTTCTACTAGATATATATTTTTAATTCCAAAACAAACTTATGAAAACAGTTAATGAAAAGCCAGATTACAAGTGTCTAATGACCTCATTATAATGCTGTTGAAATTGCATTGGATTTCTATGAGAGAAATGGATTATAATTTGTCTCATTTGTGCTGCTGTTTGGGAATAAGTTTGAAACTCCACTGTGCATTGTTGAAGTGTTTTGTCCAAATCCTGCTAGACCCACTAAATCCCCGAAAAGAGAATCTGGCTGGGATGTTTGCACCTCGAATACTGACTGTGGACTTACAGACGAGACCTGCGTTTGAAAAGGAGCATTTTGACCCATACTGAAGCCAAAATTGGACCCATTCTCCATTTGTAAAAAGGATGGTGTTGTGGCTTGACCTCCAAAAGCTGAAGGAGTGAAAGTGGAGCCAAAATGTCCGCCAGGTAAAGCAGATGCCTGGTAGAAGGGCGTGGCTAAAGGTGCGTTCAAAGCCCCTGGGAAATTCAGTAACAGGTGATGAAAGAGATTCGGGGGGTGAAGATGGAGGGACAAACAGTTTAAAGCAGTCCAGCAGAAAGCAAAGACAGGTGAATGAAGAGATACTGTTAATATCTGCTGGTTATATTTTACACTATACATCTCTATCTAATGGTTCACTAATGCTCACATACATAACTACATCTACACATCTACAGCGTAATCACGGGGAAAAGGGAGTGATTAGGCAAAAAACAATCTCAGAAAAATAGATTTCTATGTGAGGCTTCCGCAAAAACATGAAACACATAATTTTAAGTGTTTTAAACTAATTTTTTGGATTGGTACTTTTCTTCTACCTGAGTATTATCACTTTATAGTAATTTAACTTTTTTTTTTTTTTCAGCCCAAATATTATTGTTTGTTGTATTATTGTTTATTCATTCATATTCTTTATAAAACCCAATATTTCTTTTTTAGAGGAATCCTGGGGGACAGAAGAGGAGAGAGAAGGAGTCCATTGTGCAAATTTTTAGTGGTAGGGGAAAACTGAAGCACCGGGAGGACACTATGCAAACTCCACACAGAAAGGCTTAGCGTTGAACCAGGACCTTCTTACTATGAGGCGAGAGTGCTAACCACTGCGCCACCATACTGTGCATAAGCCTATATTTTTACTACTCAAATATAGGCTTAAATATTTGTTTTACTAATTTTTTTAACCAGGAAATAGGAACAAAATTTACTTTGTTACTTTGTACACTTGTTTAATAATAGGATTATGTTTATTATATTTAAAGTCAAGTTTTTTACAATTGAATTTCTGTTTTTATATGACTAAAATTATAGACGATATTTTAGGTAGTTTAAATGATTTTTTCACT
This sequence comes from Mugilogobius chulae, assembly GCA_038363315.1. Classification (NCBI taxonomy): domain Eukaryota; kingdom Metazoa; phylum Chordata; class Actinopteri; order Gobiiformes; family Gobiidae; genus Mugilogobius; species Mugilogobius chulae. Next base: position 37,326,580 of record CM076408.1, read on the forward strand.
GTAAACACGTTTTAGGTTTTAAATCTTTTGATACATGGTTAATATTGACAAGTATTCATTTTGGCTGCATTTACAACTTATAAAAGGAGCAACCAAGCTCAGCCAATCAAAGCGCAACATTCGGCTCCTGATTAGAACAAAAATCTTTTTATTAATTTCAGACAGTACACAGTGGTTTAATTTTTTTCTACTATCTGCTGCATTTATCATATACTTTTTAGTAAAAACTCAAATGTACCCATTTAGAACTAAAAAAGTTAGTAATTCCAACTTTAAGTACTAATTTGACATTTTTTACTTTGCAAATTTGAGATAAAAAGTCAACTAGAAATATGCATAGCTTTAGAATTAGCATAATAATAGAATATTAATACATCACACCTCATTTGTTATTGTGACAGGTCTTTTCATTGCAAATTTAAACTTTTTTTTTTACGTTCACGAAGCAAATAATATACTTGTAGGTTCACATGTTTTGCAGAGGGTCACATAGAAACACACTTTTCTTCAAAACTGGGTCAAACAAAACAGCACGATCTTTCACACAACTGTTTTATGAATATAGATCCTCATTGAACTGAAGAGGTCAGCGAAACAACGTGGAATGCATTTGACACATCGAGAAAAAAGAAAAAGTAGTCCGTGTTTTTAGTAGATTGGTGGCTGTCGGGTTAGCCATGCATCCATAGATTAAACATCCACATTAAATCCTATGGCAGAGCATTGCACCAGAGTCTATCGGTCCTTACCAATGGCTCCTGTTTGACCAGCGACTGCATTGGCAACAGCAGCGTGGCCGTGTTTGTGAGAGGAAAATAAATCATCCAAGTCGACCAGCGAAGCCCCAGCCGAACCCAGAAATGAAGTAGTCTTTTTAAACATCTCCAAATCCTTATCCGATCGCCCTCCTGCAAAAAATACAGGCCCAAATCTACTCTAGAAGGTGTTTTCTTTGGGGAGAAGGAAAGGGGAAGAGAGAGAGCAAAGAGGTTAGTGGATTAGAAATTAGAAGATTGTTTGCAAGATTGTGAATGAAGATGGCAAGAAGCAATGCTAGTTACGAGATATTAATAGGTTTTAGAAGTTAAGATTGAGAAGAAGGCAAGGGGTGGCTCAAGCCCAAAGAAATCTGTCTTTCAAGTTGTTGGACATTAATAATGAGCAATATAAATCTGGACAAAAACTAGCTATAGGTTACCTAATACTTTGTCAAAACAACAAAAAAAACAAGACTAAATCAGAACTTCAATACAAAATAGGGCAAGAAAAGAATATATACGAAGTATCTATATTATTGTAAAGCAGAACTAAGCAACTTCAGCAGTCGTGCTCACTCTACAGCTAGGTCCTGTAAATACACTTATCAAATCAAAATACAGCTTGTTTAACTTGGGCTGTAGGACTGTCTAGTTGTCGAATAAAAAAATAATACCTGAAGATGTACTTTGATAATCATAATTATTACCTGGACAATACAGAACCTATAACACATTAACTCAGAATAAATGAAATCAAAATATAAAAAAAAACATTAAACTGTTTCATCAATATTTATTTCTTATTCAATGAACTGTAACGGAATCACAGATAATAGTCAGATAACGACTGCTTGTGTTGAATGGACAGATGTTTTTTTTTTAAATGAACATGTGACTTACCTGATCCTTGGTCAGTAGTGCTGCTCGGGGCTCCCCACGGATCCCCTTTAGATCCAAACGGGTCACTGGGGGAGGTGAGGGTGTCCGAGGCAGGAGCTCCCCATGCATCGTCTGTGTTCACTGGAGCTGCAGCTGGAGGAGCAGAAGGTCAATATAAACTAGTTATACTTTAATTGTAGAATGCAAGTTATCACATCATTAACAAGGAACAGTGAATGTATTTAGCTATGCCACCAGTGTCTCAATTAATTTTATTAAAAACACTGCAGGCTAAAGATGTTTTTGCAGTCTAATCCATTTAAATTCTTTTTTTAGAAAAGTTGCTCCTGTTTTCTCTACTTTACATATTTCTGTCCTACTACTGATGTACTATAATAGGACTGAAATTGAAACAATTTAGCTCCTTAATCCAAAAGTGTAGAACAGGGCTATTCAACTCTGTTTTCCTTCTCGGCCTGAAGGTTCACAGCATGTCACTATTTTTAATATAATTTGGGGTCAAACAAAATACCTCAACATTGAATCCATCTTAACATTGCTACATTCTAGTCTTTTCTAACATTACGTATTGCCATTCTGATGCTAAACAGAAACAAAATGAGGGCAAGACTACTAATTAGGTCTTCACCAATAATAACCCAGGATCAAAACAAGTCTAAGCAAGTACAAAACTCTATTTAAAGCAACGGCTAAAATGAAAAATAGGTTGGGCTTATGTTGAATACCGCTGCTGACATGTAATATCCTTTGTGGCTGAAATACCTGGTGCTCCCCACGGGTCGTCATCTGATTTAGTCGTGTCTCCAAATGGATCTGAATCGTCCACTGGGACTTGGCTCCGTCTCCCCAGGGATCTGCAGCTTTGGTCTCCTGTGACGGTGATGCAGCTCCCCAGGCGTCTGACGAGGGGGGAGGACTGGTCGGTTCTACCCAGACGTCTGCTGCGGAGGCGGGTTGAGGGCTGGTAGGTTCTACCCAGGCGTCTGCACTCTTTGGGGGTGAGGGGGCACTGAACGGGTCCGGGGTTTGGTTTTTTGGAGGAGATGTGGGAGCTGCGAATGGGTCGTCTTTAGGAGGAGAGGTCGGGGAGGCAAACGGGTCTTCTGATGGTTTGGACGGAGCAGAGAAAGGGTCTTCTTTTGGGGGTGTGGTCGGTGCTGCAAATGGGTCATCTGTGGGAGCTGATGGATAGAGAAGACACAAATATTCATGTATTTAGCTGCAGAGCTGCAACAATGTTCAAATTTCAAGATTATCATAGAACAACGATTTTTTTCCATCTAGAGCCCTACATGCATATTTGCTTTCGTAGCGAAAATGTTTTGCCCTTGGGTAGTTCGTTGAAATATTTTGTGTTGTATTAGTAAACAATTGTCTCATTTATCAAGCTTTTGCTAACGTGCAAAACAGCTAACAATGCAAAATGACTTGATACAACTGACATTTGTGACTATCAGACTCTAGAAAAGCAATTTATTTGTTTTAAATTAGAAAAACTAAAAGAGACCAAAACAAAAAAAAATATTATATTAAAATGTTATATAGATTTTTTTATTTGATATTTATTTAACAAGGTTGAAACGCTTCAAAATGAACAAACTCTTTTATCTGGTCAAGAGGAAGCAGCACTCATACAAAACATACAACTCACCTGCGCTGAAAGGGTCGTTTTTGGGTGATGTTGCGGCTATAAATGCATCTTCTTTGGGACTCGTAGGTGCACCAAAGGGATCCTCTGCTGGTTTGGATGGCGCCGCAAATGGATCATCTTTTGGAGGAGGTGATTGTGGTGCTTCTTTAGTCGAAGTGAAAGGGTCATCCTTGGGCATTCCGAACGGGTCATCTTTAGACGTATCAAAAGGGTCGCTTTTCGATGATGTAAACGGATCGTCTTTAGGTGCGCCAAATGGATCCTCATCTTGTGTTTTAAATGGATCCGTTTTAGGAGCATTGAACGGATCGTCTTTAGGGGCCGCAAATGGGTCGTCTGATTTTGAGGAAAAGGGATCGTCTTTTGGGGTGTCAAACGGGTCGCTTTTTGCTGACGTAAACGGGTCATCCTTGGGTGCACCAAAGGGATCCTCAGCCTGGGTTTTAAATGCATCGTCTTTGGGTGTATTGAATGGGTCCTCTTTATCTGCTGCAAATGGATCGTTCTTAGGTGCACCAAAGGGATCGTCTTTTGGTGCGCTAAATGGATCATCTTTTTTTGAGCTGAATGGGTCCTCTTCAGATGCAGGCACAGACTCTGGTTTATCCTCTGGAGATTTGTCTTTTGGCGGTGCTTGGAAAGGGTCTTCGCTGTCCTCTTCTGTAAATTTAACCTCTTCTGGAGCAGCAAATGGATCCTCACCCTCCACAAAAGGGTCCTCTCCATTTTTAGGCGATCCCCAGTCATCCTCGCCCTCTGCCATCTCTGTGTCTGTGGTGTCGGGTCGGTCAGGAGTACCCCACGGACCCTCTGCCTCTTTGGGCTGTTTAGGAGCACCCCATGCGTCGGTTTCCTCCTCAGCTTTTTCACCCCAAGCATCATCTTTCACTCCGGGGCCTTTACCGGCGTCTTCCCACTGGAGCTCATCTTCAGACAACTTAGCCTAGAATTGAACACAAGTAAAATTATGCAGCCAGAAATATAACATCTCAACTCTCTTTTGCTAATTTTGCTATTTCTCACTTTTTGTTGGCATCAAGTTCATTTTTATTATATTGATCACTGAATGTTGTGAAAACAGCTGCTAGTTACCATTATTTTTGTAATCACTTTGTCTTTTTTTCTTGATTATAGGAGTGTTAGGGTTGGAGTTAAGGTTATTGACTAAAATCAGAAATATTGTTTTTTTTAATATATATATATATATATATATATATTCTCAGAGCAATGCAAATGCTCTTAGGTAATTGAGTAGTCATAATTTTGATATTTTTGTTAGGTGTGATAAGCCTCAGAGTACTGCATCATAACTAAGGATACAGTATACAAGATTACACATTCAGGTAAATGGTTAACTTTAAGGTGACAAAGCTAATATAACCAATTTGACATTCAATAAATAGTTTTGTAACATCAGTTTCTTTAAATTGTAAATTGTCACAGAGATTATGATAAAATATGGTGCCATATTAATTAATGCTGACCCTCCTCTCTGCCTCCTTCTTCTCAGCTTCCTGTTTTATTTTCTCCTCTTTACGAGCTGCAAACGACGCAGCCAAATCAGCCACAGACGGGATGTTGTCCAGCGAGGGAAGTCCAGAGGCTCCAGGCACATAACAGGGCTTATAGTTGGGATCTTTAATTGCATCTGCAGACGAAGCTATTTGAAAAGAACAAATAGATTTTGGAAATCAAATATGTTGTAATAACAACAGCAAAAGAAATTGTATACTTATTCTACAAATAAAAGGGCTGTTCTGTCACCTGTCAATGGTATTGATTGCGTTGCACAGAAAAGGTATAACTAAATCTTTATTTGGACAAGCTAGTGATGTCACCAAAACAAGCTACATGTCAGATCCGTGGAAAGAAAGTAGTAATTGCTGTAAGAATATATGTTTTTCATTTGTTTTTTGGGTATACTAAGTGTTGTACAGAAAATAAATTATAATATAGAGAAACATTTTGTAAAACTTTCCAGAAAAAGCTAAATAATTTATAAGCAAATAAAGTGCACCTTTAAATATATTGTAAATATATTTAGCCAGAGAAAGTTAGTGATAAACCACTCACCTGCTGCACCTTTGGAGGTCTTCTCTCTGGTTTTGAAGGCAAAGTCTCTCTCCTCCTTCAGTTTGTCATCGTCCTCCATAAGAACTAGAACAACTTTGGCTTTTTCTCGAACATTTACTCCCTGATATAAAGATGCAGATACAGTAAGTTGTGAGAAGCACAATCAACCATGAGGAAATTAAAAAGTAATTGAAATATTTATTAAAGGCAGAAAAATGTTAAATACCTGATCTTTGCCATCTTTATCAGAAAAACGATACTCTGTTAGTGCTTTGACTATGTAGATATTGTCCTTCATTTTCAGAAGCACGCGCTCGTCACCAGTCTTCAACAGGTATTCAAGGAGGGTCAAGGACTAGAAAGCAAAAGTTAAAGAAGTCAAAATCTTAAATGTATTATCATCATTAAGGCATGGCATTGAATGTGTCTTTAAGAATACATTTACAGTAGCAGTAGGGTTGCTGTTAAGTCGTCTCTGCAGGCAACATGATACTGCAGGACAAGCTGTGTCTTCAGAATGAATTGAATAAATGATGACTCCGCTGCTGAATTTGCCAAGGTTAATATCAAACATTCAAGCAGTGTTCAAACTTCAAGGACGGCCAACTCTCTAAACTGAATCATGTTACTCTTTGGACTTTGGCCATGCCATTCATCTTTGTCACTATCATTCTCTAACACAAAAACAGTTTATGTGATTTCAAAATGTTCACTACTAATCAAAGCAGCGGATTAAAAACTAGGGCAACCTTGGGGGATAAGTAAAGATAAGTGTAAATTAAAACTGAAAAAATCTGTAATATTCCTTTTTATATTAGGGCAAGTGCTGTAACCATTATGTGGTAATTTCTCATGAATTAACAAGAAGCAATAATCTACAAAGCACATTACCGACCGACAGTATCGTCAATATTTCTCTTGTACCTTATGGATGTGCCTCCAGTTTCTGTCGTCTTTCAGTCTTTTCCAAAGCATTGTCATGATCTCATTGCAGGCCACCACATTGTACGTCAGGTCTGAGATGTCGGCCATCTGAGAGCTGGACGGGCCCCAAGGGTCATTGGAGGTGGCTTCTCTCACCTGTGCACACAGCAGGGACAAATGAATACAAAAAGACAATTTAAAAAAGATGAGATGCGAAATATTGAGTGTATTCTCTAAAAAGCTAAAATTTTTGTTCTTGCATTCGTGTTGCGCTGCTAGAATATAGTAAAATGACAATAATGAATTTTGAACATCATTCAATTTGTGAGAAAAAAAATCATAATCTTAGCAAAACAAACAAAAATAAATAAATAAAAGTTAGGTCATGTTTTTTCATAGTAAACATAATGCAGTTCAGCAGAGAGAGTATTCAGAATTCTAGGTATTTGACCAAATAACGGAATGCACTACAAATTAGAATGTAAAGCATTATTTAACTAAATTTGTTTTCAAAGTATTGTAACACTGTACATAAACGCTGCATTAGTATATACATGAACTGAAGAATTCCCATACCTTAACCTCGGCCTCAGAGTAGTTCTGGACCAGGTTTTTCAGTTGTCGTCGAAGCATTGAGGACGTCATGGTGTCGAGTGGGAGGAAGAGGACTCACACTACTCTAATAAAAAAGACAAAAGAACAATGGTAATGCTACGCTTTAACATTTAGAAACACTTCACACTACCACGTACCTGTCAAAGCTACAGTTTAACTCTATGAGGTCCTACGTAGCTTGAATACAGTTGGTTTCTTAGTAGACAAACATCCCGCTCTTCTCTCCTCCTCAGGCTGCATCAGAATGAAGACACCAGATCCTACAGAGAGAAGGAGCGAGTCGACATAAAAATGAGCTGAACCATGATTTGGCTGTCACACCTCGGTGTCAAGGGATAGTGACGAGGGTCCAGGCTGTGCAACAACTCCCCGCTGTGAAAGTGTCAAATCTCTGCTAAGCTAGCTCTACTGTCCTACTAAAGACCCTCTAGTCTACATTTTATAGTCACAATAATCAATTAACTATTATGGAAATGCAGGTATGTAATTATTTACACTTACTGCTAGACATTTTTCTATTTTGTACATGGACAGAGACAGAAGAAAAATAAAAGAAAATAACCTATTAATTAGATCTGATTTTTGGTATGTGTTTGCATGCCCAAAACAAAATTTAGTAATCAAATAACTAAACTTATTTAAATAAACTCTTTCAATAAATGATTTACCCTTTCTATTCATGTATTTATTTTAGTTTTTGTCTTTGCCACACGTGTTTGCTGATTTTATGTTTAATTGTCCTTGTAAAATCTTGTACAGTTGTGAATAATTAGAAAGAAATAAGATTACTTCATCAGTTGCCACTGTTCATATTAAATTCCCCTTCAAAAATTAGTAATGGTCAAAAACATTTTTGTGCGTAGTGGAGTAGCTAAACATGTAAACATAAACCACTGTCAGACTAATTAGCTTGATGGCTAACAGTAAGCTAGGTCTGGCTAAAATGGTTACGCTGACAAAAGATGAGGAACAATGTTTCTTTTTCAGACTGCTTTCAATGAAACAATTGAACAGTTAAACTTCATTGTCTTTTTGGGATTAAAAATGTCAAAGCCGTGTGATTTCAGCACCTCGGACAGCGACTGAACACGACGAGAATTAACACGTTTTCTACTAAAAAGAGGTGGCTTAACTACACAAACAGACTACTATTTAACACCCTGCACTTATTATAAAACCCCCATTCAATACGCAAATGTTAAATGTGTGCATTGGAGGCATAAAACGGTACAAACCCTGAGCAGATCCTCAAGAATCTTCGAGGAGGAGAGACGATGCTGCTGTATTTCCGCTTCCGCAGTTTTCAGCACCTGCCAGGCTCCGCCCCCTCACGACAGAGAAATATCAATATTTAAGCAAACACAGTGTTTTATGTGATAAAAAAGTGAAAAGGCTGTTGACATACTGGTATCTTGTTAAAATGATAGATTTAAGAATGAATGTGCTTTGAAGGCACTTGCCGTCAGACGATTGTGCAGTCGTAAATCCCTCAGTACACACACGCAAGCATAATGTAGAACAATATAGTCTAGAGGTACAATTGAGTCTGTTACCGTAGCAATTGTGGTGACCATCTTGTTATTGTAGAGCAGCGCACTTGCAACAAGAAGTTAGAAATGTGATCTTTAACCACACGCGAGTGTTGTTCTAAAGATAGGAGATTTGTCCCTGTCAGGACTAGGTTATAAAAAGAAGCATTGAACCTAAAACACTGCACTAGTCTTTGTTTTATGTTCAATTGTTGTGTGTTATTGTTGTCTAGTAATGAATGTCAAAGACAAAAAATGCGGACTTTATAGATGCCTCTTGTAAGTTCAGTACAATTTTACATTCCGAATATGGCTTCTGGAACTAACTGGACATTGTTTGGTTATTGCTATAGCACAGAACTCTCTAGAGTTATCGTTGGCTTTTCATTGCACAAGCCCCCTTCTGTGCAGCGCTGATTCAAGTCCAGTGGTCCACACTCCCCTCACACTCCCACTCTGATAACAGCTGATCCAAGATGGCGACCGAGGGGGAATACGAGTCGATCCTGTGCGTAAAACCCGAAGTAAACGTCTACCGCATCCCCCCGAGGGCTTCTAACCGCGCGTACAGGTAAAACACGAGACAATCTGGAGCGTATGTTGCTTCCGTTGTTAAATAGTTAACCAAAAGGTGACCGTGGATGGGTTGTCTTTCACTTTCTTTACGCGCCTGTCAAACAACACCATCACCACCACCACCGAGGGGGGCACACGCACGCGACGCACCGGGTGGCACAGTCACGATGTGCCTTATATAAATGTACCAGGAGAAAACGTGTTACATCTTCTTTAAATTCGTTTTTCACGAAGTGTTACGTCGCTTTAGCAATCATGTACTTTGATATCAGAGGGACATTTACATAAACAGTAAAAAAAATTAATTAGTTAATCCAATAACTAGAGCTAACTTTTGGTGTGCAGAAGTACAGAATAAATCCGATAAATTACCATTTTAGCGTTTTTCTTCTTTGAAATCTGCACAGGTGTGAACAACCAGAGATGAATAGATCACTTACATTATTAGTTCCTGCCATGTTATTTCCTATTTTTGATGTAACTTGATATGAGCTTCTAAACTAAAGGATCAATATTTTCCTAGCAGTTCATTCATAATTTATGTCAGTGGGCACTGCACATGTTGCTGGCCTACATTTTAGTTTGTCTCTAGTTGGACTTTGTACATCGGTTTTTGAAACAGACTTATTACTTTGTGGCAACTTTCTTATTTATGACCTCAAGAATGAAATGTGTGTGAATACAGTTCATACTCTCTTTTATCTTTGATTATTGTAAATATTATTATTGTTGTGTTGATGGGTTTAACCATCTCTAACAATTATTATTGGATATGATGTTGGGCATAAGTAAATATTTTTGTTCTTTTTATCTTGAAAAGGTCACATTGGACTACACGGTTGTCTCTACAATAAAATACTTAACTCAATTTTGATACTAAAAAGGCTGTAGTTATTCAGTTGAATTTTCTTTAATGGGTAGACCAAAATTCATTAAAATTGCATCTACTTTGATAATGCAAATCTTTATGGGGAACAGTGGAGGACAAACCATGGACAGTGTTCACTTGAAATTTTGGAGTAACTGGACAGATTAATCTGTGTGGGGTTTTAGGCTACTTGTTTTTGTAGTTGTTTTTGCAAGATAAAACTGGTTGTTGTTGTTGTTGTTGTTGTTGTTGTTGTTGTTGTTGTTGTTGTTGTTGTTGTTGTTGTTGTTGTTGTTGTTGTTGTTGTTGTTTTGTTGTTGTTGTTGTTGTTGTTGTTGTTGTTGTTGTTGTCTGTATCGATATTTGTTTTTGGACATTGAAGTACCTGTACATTTTACAGGGCAGCTGACTGGAAACTGGATGTGCCTGATTGGTCTGGACGAATGAGAATCACAGCGAAAGGCAAAGTGGCATTTATCAAACTGGAGGACAAAGTCTCAGGTATTTAAAAAAAAAAATCATAACATTGAATAAGCTTAAACAGTCTGCTTCTTGTATTTTTTACCAAAGCTCTAATTATAAACCATTATGTTTAAGTGGCACCGAGTAACTTTTTGGGCATGAAAAATCACCTGCATGATTCAGTGCAAATATGATATTCTTTGGAAAGTATAAGAGAACACTGACAAGTGGGCGGGGTTAGTTGGTAGTGAGGACAGGGCTTTTCGGAGCACTCAGATGCATTACTCAAACATGCAGAAATCATTCTTAATAAAACTTTGAGTAAACTAATGATGAGAGAAGGCAGTTATAACAAGATTTAAAACTTAGAAAATTTGATTTTACACAGTAGGTCTCCTTTAAGTGCAAGAAAAAAAATGTTGGCTATTAATGTAACACTGTGGGCCTTTAACTAAATGTTTATCATAATTAAGAACAACAATAAACACATTCAGTGCTATTCGACTGCTGATTCATTATTTATGATCTCTTATTTGTGTTTTGTGGCTCAGGGGAGCTGTTTGCCCAGGCTCCTGTGAATGAATATCCTGGTATAGCCGTGGAGACGGTCAGCGACTCCAGCCGTTACTTTGTCATTAGGATTCAGGATGACAATGGTGAGCAAAATTATTATCAGCCTTTTATGAAAAGAACTGCGGGATTTTCATAAAGCGCTTGATTTGTTTTTTTTTTAGGTCGTAGTGCGTTTATAGGAGTTGGTTTTGGAGACAGAGGAGATGCATTTGACTTCAATGTGGCTCTACAGGACCATTTCAAGTGAGTTAGGTTTACTTGATGTGTGTTTTAATTTACAAATCTAACTTGTTTAACCCTCCTTAAATATGTTGTGTGATGGCAAAGATTGACCGCCGTGGTACAGAAGTGTATAACCATTGTGCAGAGAGCATGAATAGTGCAATGCAATGAGTTGTTGAGTGTCTTATGTATGTAATATATTATTATTAATCTACATAGCATCAAATCAAATCAATTTATTTTTGTATAGCCCAAAATCACAACAACAGTCGTCTCTGAGGACTTCCCAAGATTATTAAAATCAAAATAAAACAATACATATTCAATAGCACAGTCTGTGATTGTCTGGAGTCACCAGTCTTTGTTCCTGTTCTAATAGCAGCTGTACTTTCCGTCATCACTTGCTCCAGATTCGCTCTGTTCCAGTTTTCCTGGCTCTGCAGAGACATGTTCTGTTTACGTTAGCCTAATGTTGTGTCTCCACAGATGGGTGAAACAAGAGACTGAACTCAGCAAAACTGCACAGCTCGGAGACTCTGGACCAAAACTCGACTTGGGCTTTAAAGAAGGACAGACCATCACTCTCAACATAGGAGTAAGGCAAACTTTTTTAACATTTGTAAATACGTACTACTATTCAGGTTTAAAAATATTAGGTTTTAGTGCGTAAAGTATAAATAAAACATATCAATTAGCGCTTATAAAATCCTTGATTTTGACCATTGAATCAGTTAATTATCCTCTTTTACAATTAACGAAATAATGTTATTATGCAGTTGCATATATTTACACATATTTTCTCAGCCAAAATATTTGCTGTATTTTCTGAACTTTAAGTCAACATGTATTCATTTTGGCTGCAGTTATGGCTTATAAACTTGTTTTTACAAACAACAAAGTGAAACTGGAGAGGACCACCCAAGCTCAGCCAATCAGAGCGGAACTTTCGGCTCGTGATTAGAACTAAAATGAATTATCAATCAATTCAGACAATACTCAGTGGTCTCATTTGTTCACAGAGTGCTGCACTTGTCATTTACATTTTAGTAGAAAACACAAAGTTTACTTATTTGCAATTAAAAAGAGTTACTCCAACTTTAAAAACCATTTCATGCTGAGGTCTTTTTTTTTTTTTGCTTCTTGTAGCTTTGCCTCATGCCAGCGGCCCTTAGCTTCAGGGCTCAGACAGGAGCTGGATTAGTGTCAAATAATTTCCCCCAAAAAAGTTTGACTTATAGTGCAGTGCGACTTACATTTGTTTTTTTCTTCTAAATTAGGCATTTTGGCTTACGCAACTTTTTCTCTGAAGCGACTTATAGTATGGAAAATATGATAAATAAAAGAACACAGTATTTTTGTACAATAATAACTGCATTACGTTATTTACAAATGTCTTTTGTTGGACCTATTGTTTCCTTGTTTGTCTTCCATAGCAAGGCAAGAAAAGGGATAAACCGCGTCCTCAGGGCACAGGAGGTTTTGGGCTCCTCCCACCGCCTCCTGGAGGCAAGATAGCTCCTCCCCCTTTGTCTGGATCTTCCAATCACAACACAGTTCCCCAAACGGGAAGCTCCCTCACAGGTAGAATGAAGAAAGACATGACATTTAATTAATCTCTCTTTGAGCTCAAAAAACAGGTGTTTTTGTTTGTCAGGATGCCTTCTGGAGTTGGACAGCAGTAACTCAAACACAGTGGTTCAGTCTAATCCTAGTTCAGACCTATGGGGAGATTTCACCTCTACTACAAGGTATGTAGAAATAATATCAGCATATATGTTTTCTGATCATTGTCTCAAACACAAAAGTCCTTCTGCTGTGTGTTTCTACAGTTCTGTGCCTCCTCAACAACAGAAACCTACAAACTGGATCCAGTTTTGAGCTGCTTTTCATTCACGTCCTTCTGCTGTAGCCTCGTGTGCGTTGCGCTGAAAGTAAACCCTCACTGAGCTAAGCCTAATGCCAGAGAAAAATATATTATTGCAAAATAGTGAAGCACTTATGTATCAAAGCCATTTAGTCTGTGGCCATCTTTGAAGCTAAGGGCTAAACAGTATTTTGTGTTTCCAGTAGATGGCGCTGGGATCTGTGTCTTTGATTTGCGTTTGTCTCTGCAACAGCTCCCTCTACTGGCTTTCTTCAGAAGCACACTAATATAATATACTGGACAAATTATTAAAACAAAAGCATAACACAGTAAATTATATAAGAAAATAAAACCTTTGTCAGAATTTCATTAATTATGTAATCATAAGGAAATTCACAGACGCAATGGGAATATTTCTATTTTAAAAGTTTACAATTTATGCATTTAGTTGCTTTCTGTGAAAAATAGTTTCATCTTTGGATATTTGCATTTATTTGTTGCTAATCATTGTAGTCTGCGGCTTAGTGCAACTTTAATCTTCTGTGTTTTAGAGTGAATAAGGTCTTTTACTGTAACTTACAAGCACCATTATGTGTTCACTTAGTCTTACAATATCTGCAAATGTAATTCCACTCACATTAACAAAATAAAACAGATAAAGCACCTGCTGCGATACATATATATATATATATATTAAGTTATGGCTGAGTTTCACTTGCAGAATGTACAATTATTAAGTAATTATCAACAGCAATGTGTAATTTAACTTTACTGAAGTGTTTTATAACTTGAATAGGACTGGATTGCTCTTGCCTAAATATTCTGCAAAGTGTTAAAAATTGTCATAATTTCACATCTTGAATGTCTTAAGAAGAGGTAAAAAGTTTAATTATTGTTACAATAACATTATTTTTTGATGTCTGAAATATTTTGTTTTACTGTTGTTTTTTTACATTTGAACAAACATTTCTTCACTGTGAATTTGTTTTGCTTTTTCTTATGTTCTGTTGTGTACAAGTGAACTAACAGAGTTATGTATTTAAGTGATATTTGAGATGGCTGGTGATGCACTGTGTAATGTGTTTACATGGCTTTTGTCGCTCAAAAATGTCTCGGAGTCTCAGTCATTCCATGTTGGCTGTAACAACTTTATGATTTGTGACCAATGCAATGAGAACGAGGCAATAAACAATTTTAATGAGCCATGTTTTATGTGTTAAATTCAGCCCAGACATTCAGACCACAGGATCTCAGTTTCTGATCAGTTTCAGTAGTTTGGACTATACACAGTAGACTCCCAAATTCTATCTATCCATCCATCCATACATACATACATACATACATACATACATACATCCATACATACATACATACATACAATTAAGCTTTAAGTGCATCTGACAGGTTAGACCTAATTTTCAGTAAAACACAGTGAACAATATTATTTTTAAGATTTTAATAATATAATTTGTGGTTTCCAAAAAACATGCATGTTTAGGTTAATTAAGCTTCACTGTAAATTCCCCCTGTGAGTGAATGAGAGCGTGAATGATTGTCTGGTTAACCCTGCCACTGCCCATGGTGTTCCCCTGCCAAAGGCCCAAAGTCACTGGGGTAGGCTCTAATCAACTGCGATCCCTAATGATTTAATGTTAGAAAATGAATGAATTAACTATCTGTATAACCTTGTCTTAGAAATGCTTAGACTGAATAAAGAATGGACTAAGAAAGCCTGTTTAAAGCTTGGACTTGCAGGTTGTTTAGCTGATTTTGAAAAGAAAATAGCTACAACAGGCTTCAAAGTGAACATTCAATATTCAAAATAGTGTCCCTATTGAAATGATGAATGGCTCTGCAAGTGTGTAAGCTGCTATTCTGCGTGAATCTGAAACTTGAGGCTCTGGACACTGGACCAGCAGCACGTGTCTCTTCAGTCACATCTGTGTTGACCCAAAACACATCTGATACTTGGCTCCAACAAGGTACAAATGTCTTTGGCTAAAACAGGCTGTGCTCTTGTCCAAATGATGTTCATCCATCATCAACATGGACTGATTCGGAGTGTAAAGTATAGAGTTCACTGTAGCAGCATGCCTAGTCCAGGAGCTCGTGAGGCCATATTAAATGTCTCTACTTTATTGAGCTGGAGGTCAGCACCCATTCATGTGGTCGAGTAATCGTTTTTGCAATAGCTTCACAAACCTTGCAATTATTCAGTCCAGTGCTACATGCTCAGATATGTTTCTTTCATTCATTGTGGGTTTTGGCAGAGGCATTGCTACAGAACAGTCAAACCAGGCAATTGCTTGGGGCCCCCTTGCCCCCACACTGAGCTTTATGTGCTAATTGTTTATTTGTTGCTGCTTTGCATTGCCTTTTGCCTGCTACTCACTACTCACTGCCACTTTGCTTGTCCTGTTTGGCTGTTTCATATTTGCAGGAGAAGCGTGTCATTTCCACAGGTGTATTTTCCAAACTTTAATGATTATTTTGAATTCCAGTTGCAGGCTGAGTCCATCTCGTCAAACACAGAGGAATAACACATTTATGAGCTGCCTTCTTGTCGGGTTACAGGTCTCTTTCTCTCTTCCTCAGCACGAGGCAGTGCTACATGACCCGCACACTCTGCATAGTGCTAGTTCAACAGATCAGGTGAAAGGTCAGGACAGAGGAGAACTGGCCGGACCCTGGAGCACGAGCCCATCAAACTGTCACCTTTTAACCAGTCCCTAATTCATTGTAGAGCTCTGGTTTCTATAAACGTCACCTGCTTTGATATCACAGATGTTTGTGTGTTATTTATTTACACATACATCATTAAACTTTTCAAGGTACAAAGTTGTAAAATCAAACATCTTGATCACTATATTAGACCTGGTTAAAAAATAAATCCCCACAGTTATAACCAAAGTCTTATTAACCTTTGTTCAAACATAGGTTTAATTTTTTTAATGAATAAGCTACATAGAAGTAAAAAATAAATAAATATCAATTAGACTCATGATTGTGTTATTCTCTTTCTCTCCTACTCTCTCTTTCACCTCCACACATACACTCTCGCCTCTCTCACTTTCTTTCTCCTTTTTTTCTCTTGCTTAAGAGACACAAGGATTTAAGTTAATTTTATGTAAATTTTTTTAGCATTATGACTTTTTGAACTAGAGTTTGATGACGTTAATGCATCAACTGAGACGAGGGATCTTTTCCCTTGTCTCACACATCATTACTCACTTGTTTAGAGGCCACCACAACCCCCCCTGTTTTTTTTTTAAAGCATTTTCTGTGTTTAAAGAACATAGATGTAAACTAAGTTTAGGTCGGATGTACACTTTGTTGTTCTCTGTAGCGGAAGTTTGTCTTGCTGCATTACTTCACAATGTTCTTTTAGTTTACTTCTACTCCACAACTTTGGTTTTGCAGGTCAAATAGGTTTGACCTGGTGGTAATCTACCAGTGAACACCACTGGGGGATTCAGAAGCTGATAAATGACATGTCACCACCAAGACTGGTGACAGTTTTGAAGATGACTTGCAGATAGCTACATCTACATTTTGTCTTAAAACACAAAATTGTGTGATTCCTCATCATTAAAGCAACTGTACCTGATTTGTTTTTTATAATACAAAACTTAAAATCATTGTCCTGTTTGTCTGTTGTTAGCACTGGGGCTAACTTCCATTAGCATACCGGCATGTCTCGCTCCTAAAAGCTGTGAAAAAAGTTGTAAAACACAATACTTTGGAGGCTCATAGTGCATTAGGTAAGAGAGCAAAACATGTGGACTTAGCATAAAACATATTATTTCTGTTTTGTTTTTAAAAAAGCAAAAAACATTTTGCCGACGGCGACCACAGTGGGGTCAAAGAAGGACCAAGAAGTGAGAAGCCGTTTATGCTCTGTCTCCTGCAGGTGATCATAATGTGAATGGAGCTTAAATAGAGAAACACACTAGAAAGTGGTGAAGAAGTGTTTGTGCGTCTGTGATTTATAGACTGAGGGGTGAAACACAGAAGGTCAAAGGTTAAAGGTCAAAGGCTAAGGGCACTGTCTGTTTGAAGTGTCCGTGGAAACATGAGCTTTTCACTTGACGTTGTGATTTAAGGGGAATGTGTCACAGAGGTCAACAACCTGTGAAATTATCTGTATCCATTTGTAGTACGGACTGGTATATTCATTAACATTTCATAAATCAAGTCTCTTTATTTATTTTATACAGTCTGATCGTATTAAAGTTATGTGTATCTATAGAGTGTGAATGTGGCATGCAAAGGACCGATAATATATGCGAGTCTGTCAGTAGGAGCTCGTTTTCACCTCTTCTTGTTATTTACGAGTCTAGCAGCTTTTATTAGACCAGGCCTTGGATCCGCTCTCAGTTTCTCTAACGTCACCTGCAACTTGCTCCAGAAAACCTGATGTCTTTCCACCCTCATCATCCGTTTGGCAAATCGAGCAGACAGTTTGTGACTGAGTTTTAGATGCTTAAATGACAAATGAACTAAAACTATTTTAGGTGCATTTTGCTCTTTGAAAGGACACATTTTATAAGCATGTCTTTTAAACATGTCTGGATAATTTACAGACCCATTTTTTGTTATCTTAAAGATGTAAACAAACAGCATGCATTCTGAGCCCCCCAAATTGTGTCAGTACATACACAAATGCTCTAATATTAGACAGACTATTCTGAACTAATTTCACTTGAATTTGGCAACATATATTTGAGGGAATACTGATTTTAAGTTATGACATCACAAAACTAGGACATTCAGAACAGCGTTTTCAGAGGCTCAGAAGGGAAAGTATCTCACAAACATCTCAATGTACAGTGCCTCATCAAAAGTAAAAGTCGCTCCAATTGGTCACGTCTACTTTAGGCAAAAAATATTGCACGGCATTAAGTTAAAATATTTTATTACAAATGTGCAAAACATTGTAAAGCAGTTGTACAGTAAAGCACCAGAAAAGTGTAGAAAACGGTGAAAAATAGTGATACAAATTCTTCCTAGAACTATAAAAACATAATGTCAATTTACAGTGTCTTAATGGCGCTAAGTGTTGATAAGTGCTGCTTTTTGTCATCTATGCCGCTCTAAAAACAAACACACTAAAACACACCACAGCAACATAAAAATGTAGAATATTTGTTTGTTCAAAATGCAATAAATATGGTAAAGTTAGATAAAATGTACTGAATTACGAACAATAATATGCTATTGTTTTTTAGTAATTTGGACGAAAGTCAATATGTTAAAGACTTTTGAGTGAATTGACTTATTTAAGTGTATTTGGTAGTTGCATACTTGCAGGTGCTCTGGTTTCCTTTAAAAACCTGTACAATAGGCGAGTCAAATGAGAGTCAAATCTTAGTATTGAAAGAGTAAAACATGATTTCCATAAGACTCCCTGATCATTTTCAGATTTTGTTAATATTGCCACTCTTACAGTTTAAATTAATTGATGTTTTGTTTGGATGTCTGTTAAGGAGGAAAAAAATGCTGCTTAGGTAAACTGTCAGCAAAATTCTGTACCTCGTGAATAGGTTATTTAGCTAACAACAAGATGTTATGTGGGGAAAAACAAACAGACATAACAAGGAACAAATCCAAAAATATAAAATTAAATCTAAACAATTCAGTGAAATTAATGAAATCAAAACTCAACTTAATCTGAATTTAAATGTTTGAATGTAGAGAGTTAGTTTTTGCAGTGTAAGGAGTGAGGATGTTCCAGCTGGAGTTTCTTGCAGTGAAATTAAATAACCATCTTCCTTTAGGCTTCTATATCATCTGTGTGTCCTGTTTACAAGTCTCATATATGACGTATAGTCAATTTCACAGACCTAAATAGAACTGCATGTGTATACAAACCACATTAGATTTGTAAGGCTCTCAGATCTCGTCGCACCTGCTATACTTTATAAATATACTTTTAATGCAAGTGGCACACTTTTCATTTACTCATATTCATAATCATTTCAACATTTTCTGTGGCTGGAAAAAGCTGACCCAGATTGAGAAATATCAACAAATAAAATAAATAAAATAAAAATTTATAAAAAAAATAAAATGTTATGAAGCCTAATTATATATACGGTATAAATAAAATTAGACCTTGGCTGCCCACAACATGAAGATTTATAAAAGTTCCCAGGCAAAAGCACAAAACTACAGAGAGGAATCTCCAACATTTTTCTAAAGAGAGCTTTTTTTCCAAAACAAAAACACAAGCAGTTACTTTTAGCAGTCAAAAGAAATTGAATTGTAAAAACAAGTACAGTTAGGTGTGTATCTAGTGCAAAAAGTTGGCCATCTATTTTTAATAATCATGTAAAGCATACTATTTTAGGTAAAAAGTGTACTTGATGTGCGGAGCTTCTTAGAAGGTGATGGAGACCTATTCTATTTTACAAGCTATGAGTTGGAGATCCTCAGAATAGATCCATAAATGTGATGCTTTTAAACATCCCAAAATACAGAAGCTTATGTGAGCATTTCCTGCAATTGCTCTCAGGTTAAATTACTACTAAGCATCAGAACATTAGAATGATTTGGTGCAGAATTGTATACGCCCACGTCCAAGACATGACAAGTATTGTGGTCGAGGTACTGTGTACAAGTAATTTCTTTTGTGAACCAATAAAGTTTATCAACAGTGTCTCAGCGCTCTCGTCTTCCATCCAGATCCTTCACATTCCTAATGGCTCCTCTGCTCTTCCTCCTCTCCTGGTCCAGCCTTTCTCTCTCTGCCTCTCTTATCCAATCTGCTCCTAGGAAAGCCAGCATGTCCTCGGGCTGACCGCGTTGCTTTGGCCTCGGATCTAACAACGCCTGGAAGTAAGAACACGCCAATGGGGTAAAGCAGCTGAACTGAGGTGCTACTGGAACTCCATGGTTCTTCTGACCCTTCTCCTCTTCTCCACAAGCCCAAACATCAAGCTCATCCTCCGGACTTTTCAAAGAGTTGAACCACTCCTTGTATTTCAGATAAGAACAACAGTCACTGGCAGTTTCAGACCACGGATGGCTCCCTGTAAGCATGGCGTAGGTGAGGATGCCCAGGGCCCAGCTGTCAGTACAGGGTTCCACAAGGACCCACACTCGTTTGGGCTGGTCCTCTCCTTTCTTATCCGAGCTCCAGCAGTCTACGTTCCCACGAGCGATCTCTGCCTCTGGGGTACAGTACGGAGAGCTGTACCACATCTCCGGGACTTTTGTGCCTCTGGGTTTGACCTGAATGATTAGGAATTAGAGGGAATTTAGATATTAAATGCATGCAACAGATAGACAACCTTATCACACGACTGAGAAGGTAAAATCATAATACTCAAGAAGAATTTGTTTAGTGACAGAAATGAATTCCATGGTAATCAGATAATTTCCTTCCTTCTGGACCTGAATACCAAACACTATTCATTTTAACAGATAATGAGTTATAAGTGTGATGTTCTTTGTTGCCTTGTCTGTTTGGTGCTGCACTTTATTCACATATTTGGTAACTTAACATTAAAAAAGTATCCAAAGCGAACAATGCCTGACTGTATTTTGGCAGGTCAGATGTCAACCTATTACTGGCAGTTCACCCAACCCCTGTGTCTGAGTTCATAGATGTGTGAAAGAGAATTTATGGATCAGTGATTCCTCATGACCTATAGGTACAAAAGAGTCTGTATTAGCACATGTAAATTTGCTCTTTTAAACTGACCATGCCAAAGTCTCCGAGTTTGACCCAGCGACAGGCAGCGTCACACAAGAAGACATTCTCTGGCTTCAGATCTCTGTGGACGAAGCCCAGTGAGTGCAGATGTGACAAAGCTCCGCAGAGCTGTGACACCACCCTCTGACAGCTGTCCTCCTCCATCCCCACCTGCATCGCACAGATACACAAATACATAGATTAAAGTACTGGAGTACTGGAGTGTTCACCCATTCAAAGAGAGGTGGGTTTGATTTCAACTTGAGTAAACTATCATGGGTGTTTTTCAACAAGACACTTCACTAATCTGAGACTAAAAACATTATTCAAAATGATGAGAGATGTTTTGCGACAAAACCATTTGAACCAATTTCTTAACAAATAGTTCAATGCTACATGTGTGCTGTGTAATAGGATTTTCCATTTCCTTCAAATCCAAAACATCCATTTTGACTTTTGAGCCACATGGTCTACTGTAGAAGGTGTTAGTATTTGCTCACCTCTGGTATAATGACATCGTACAGATCTCCAAACAGACTGGCCTGTTGGGCAAATACATAGTGGGACGGAGTGCTGTAGGCGATGCCCAGAGCGCGGGTGAGTGAGGGATGAGTGCAGAATGAGAGAGAGAGGTTATACTCTCGAAGAAACGAGACCATAGAGGTGGACTCACGGGGGAAGAACTTAAGGGCCATTGGAGTACCTGCAGAAAACACAGGCTTGAGACAAACTATTCTACTTGACTAAACAAAGTAAATGTAATGAAGTTACCTCTCTGCTTGTGCACTGCCAGCATGACCCTCCCATAGGAGCCCTCTCCCAGCATCTTTACGACCTGGAAGTGTTCAGCTGTGTCCATTGAGTTTAGAGACTGTGCTGTCAAAAGGCACATCTCATCTAGGAGTCTCGTCGCAGCCTAAACAGAGAAATATTTTATAAAACATGCATTATGAGTCAAATGTTTCAGTAGTCCTGAGTTGACCAAGCCAAGATCGAAGCTGGCTGTGTGTGGTCAGTGTCCTCAAAGTGCATTCCAACAATGAGGTCTACTCTCAAAGCAAACCTGAAACCATCTGGTCTGTTGGCCCCTGTGAAATGCCATGTTATTTTACCAACTACACAAATGCCCTCTCACTTTGGCAGCGCACATTAATGACAGACGATAAAATGTGAGGTATTAAATTGCTGGAGTGCTAAATCAACGCTAAAGACTTGTCGGTATTTGGACCGTGTCCCCAGCAGAGGATGGACTGGACTCTGGACCCGAGACATAAACAGCTCTGATAATAGAGTTTCAAATCCTAACGGCTCCAGAGAGAGGGAGAGATAGATAGATGGAGAGAGAGAGAGAGACACGAGTAGGAAAGGCAGATCTACTAGAATGAGGAAGCGAGAGGGAGAAAATTGGGAAGAAGAAACGTAACATCAGAGAGTTAAGGAAAAAGACGAGAAGAAGGGCTAAAGGATAGACGGGGAAAGAGAGAGAGAAACGCAGACAGAGGGTTAGAGAAAGAAGAAGGAGAGACAGAGGAGAGAGAGAGATGTTTCCGTGCAGCTGCTGAGGATCACACTGGGATCAAACAGGGATCTGGTGTCAGGGCACAACAACAGTAAAAGCATCATTACAGGTCATTATTTAGACCAACACGAAGCTGGGAATTCACACACAGGGACTGGACAGTTGGAAAAAAAATGTGCTTGTATGAAAGAGAAAGATACAGGTTTATTGTACTAATGAGGAAATTAAAAGAAAAAATGTGTTTTATTTACACTTTATTGTATTTTTTAACCAATTGTGAAAAAACATTAAAAAAATATAAAAGATTGTAGGATAGCAACATAAAGATTTAAATTTTCTATTTTATCAATGTCTAGATGTTTGAAACCAGTCATTGATATTTGTCAACCTTTTTTGGGCAATCTTTAAAGTTACCATACAGCTTTTGTTTTTATACAGTTGTTTTTGCTGATCAGTAGCTAACTTACTTACACAAGGTCATGATTTACATTGGCTGTCTTTCTCACTCTAGATTTTATTTACGATTCTGTGAATATTTGCGACACAGACACTATTTTAAGTTAGATAAACAACATTCCTTCACACTACAGTTACAGCTGACAAAACAAGGCTTAAATCAATATTAATTTTAGACTTTCATACATGAAACCAATACAAATTCACTAATAAGTGTGTAATTTTGTCAGTGTGGGAGGTCTAAGCAGTGCTACTTGACCTTTGACCCTTACAGCGTTACTGTCGCTTTCTAATTGGTCAGCTATTCACACAAGCACAAATGAGAATGTAAAGAATCAGAGTCAACCATGTGCCAATATGTGTCATTTACATAAGTCAAAATAAATATCTCTAAGTTTTTCTCATTTTTTAACAAACAACAATTTTTTTTTTATTTTTATTTTTTATTTTTTTTTCAAACAGCATTTTATGCATTATACAGCTCTGGACCAAGCAAAGCCAAAAGAAATGCCTCCTCCAGCTTTGAAAACTAGTCGATTCGTTTTTAAATTTGTAGAATTAAATCTAGTCAGAGTACATGTGCAGTATATTTGGATCAGTCTTCCAGGAGAATAAAAATAGAAATAATTAAATACTTTTTTGGTTCTTTTCATAACAGACTTTCATTTTCTTCATCTACTGTAAATTACTTTCAAATGTTTTATGCAGCCTCGTGTGGTGGACACTTGTTATTAGAGCTGTGTCTGTCAGTTCATGGCATATGAAGGCTTACTCTGGTATTCAGTGAGCTACATATCCACCATGCTTGGACTTGGGCCTGTTTTAAGTGCAGTGAGACGAGGTGACAGGAGCCTTCTCTCAGCAGGACGTCCCACAGCTATCCGAGTTACATAAGGTCTAAACAGACTGGCCTTAACTGGATGTGTGCAACTGGAACATGCCCTGAATGTGGCTGAGCCTAGAAATAGTAAAGCTCCATAAACAACGCAATAAACAAATAATAATACTCAAATAGACTTGTGTGGAGTGGATAAAATGTCTGTCAGAACTCTCAGAATTCACAGCATAGACTTTTAGTGATCACATAAAATTATACGATGACATGGATGGCTTTTGTTCTCTACATTAAAGTATATCAGTTTGCACTGCAGTTTCACAATCACAGAGAAACAGTAGTTTAGGATTCAGGCATAAGGAATTCTTCCTGATTTGAAGAACTTGGCACGACAAAGGTTGGTGTTGTAGTTCAAATCTAAACATTATTCACTAGCACGAAAAACACATCTGATATGCCAACCGCCACATAAACAACGTAAACATTATACATGTTAAATGTGGCCTTATGAGTTGACATTGTTTAGTGTGTTCCCCCGCCTTAGGCCCAAAGTCACTGGGATAGGCTCCAGTCACCAGCAACCCTAAAACTTTTGTTTAGCCAACAACTTAGCATTATATTGCTTACATATGTTCATTCAGATGGACAAGTTTCATGTTGTAACTTGTAATGCCCATGGAAATGCATGGACATTTGGATAAATTGTACATTTTTGTATTAGAATTAAGCCATAGCTTTGAAAACAAATGATTGTTGCTATGTCAAAATCCTTGGAAATGAAGCATTCATGGAAATTCATTTGGAATTCATTTGGTCAAGGGTCAAACACCGGCTTTATGTCTGTATTGAAATGCGTTTACTTTTCCTAAATTGTTACAGAAGATAGCACTATTCATACAAGCAGGTGATGCCACCATACCCAGCTACAAGACAGGTTCACATTAAAATGCCTGTTTTTAGTTTTGTAATTAAATCCATGCAAGAGTGAAAAAGTTAATGCCACAGTGAAACTCTCCAGGCTAAAAAATTATGACACAAGCAGGTGGCAGATCTTAGCGCAAAACGTGCAATATTCCTATTGTAAAGCCAATCAATTTGAACAGTATCTTTTCAAAAATATGTTTTTATGCAACACAAAATCAACTATGCAGATGTTGTTGTAGTTGTTGTTGAGCAATGAGATAAAATGAGCCACATAAAGGCACAAAAATGACTGACAGTCTTACACTGAAACACTTAAACCAACTTCAAAGTTTCATGTGTTTAAACTTCCGACACAAATTTCCCCTGCGAGACATTTGGAATGCTCTTAATCTTAAATTGACATTTGGAATGCTCTTAATCTAATTTAATATTGGTCACGTTGCACAAAAGCTCTCCACCATTTCCACAGTTTTAAATCTTAACAAAGAGAGCACAAACTGAATGTTTTGTAAGACCGACAGATGAGTAACGTGGTTCAGTCTTTGAAAGTGAAGTGAGAGCATGTGTTGGCTTACTGTCATCCTGCTGTGATTCACGGATCCTGGACGTAAATTCACGCTGTCATGGAGCAGGTGCAACGTTTCCCTCTCTTTTCAGCCCAATCGTCCCGGGACAGTGGTGACTCAGACCTGTGCTCTTTTCACTTCTTCAAAGCCTCTCTGTGTGTGCTGGAAGGTCTTCATGTCTGCAGCTGCACCGCTTTATCCAGAGCCATCTCTCCTCACCTCCTCCCTCTCTCCCCCTTTCTCTCTCTCTCCTCTTTCTCCCTCGTTCCTCTGTGCGTCCTGCCTGAGCTGCTGCGAGTGGGACAGTCCCAAACAGCTCTCTGCTTGTGTTGACATGAGCTCCTCATCTGTCTGACCCTCTGCTTTCTAATAATAGAGACAACAGGGTTTTTTCATGTTCCATTGTCTGTCTGTCCTCTGCTTGAATATTTCTCAAAAGAATTTAAGTTCTAAAAAAGTTTGATTATATTAGTTAGTTTTGTTAGAATATTATCGATACACTGTCGTATTTTCTGGAGGTGAAAAGTTAACTACACGATTCATAAACTACAGGAACATGGTTAATAGTGATAATTGTGTGTTATTCAAAAAAAAATTTAAAATAAAAAAAATACATATTACATATTATATACATTTATTGTCTTCAATTTGATCGTTTGTTGAGGCAAATTGGCAACCGCAATACTTCTTAATGCACATTTGCAAAATTCTACCACTACATCATTAACATTTTATTAATATGACATATTATGACGCTATATATTTAAAGCTTTTGTCATGATTCATCGTCTATATGTTTTAGTATTAATGTGTCTGTTCTGTTACTATTTATGTCCACTCAACGTAAAGGCAAACGCAAATTTCGCTTTTGAAGATAAATAACTTTCGTTCGTTTGTTGTTTCAAAGTAACCCATAAAGAAAGACACTGGGTGCTGGGTCCAAGAGTACACTTTAAGTAAACATCAAGTGCTCATCAAGGAATGTAGAGAGGCACAGAATCTGTACAAACCTCTTCAATATAAAAGTAAAACAAGGGTAAAAATCAGAGGTACTCTGATGCACTAAAAGTCTTTTATTAAATCAGCGCTCTTGCCTCACAGCAAGAAGGTCGCGGGTTCGATTCCCGCACGGGCCCGGGCCTTTCTGTGTGGAGTTTGCATGTTCCTCCCCGTGTCTGGGTGGGTTTCCTCCGGGCACTCCGGTTTCCCCCACCAACCAATAACATGCACGTTAGGGTAATATCCTCCAGCTACGGTAGTCCTGACCAAGCCTAGCAACAACATCTGGAGATGGGTCCCCGAGCGCTGCACTGCGGCGATCACTGCTCCTGAGGAGATGCCCCAGAGGCATTGAAGGATGGGTCAAATGCAGAGGACAAATTTCCCTACGGGGACAATAAAGTGTACCTTAAATAAATAAGAGAACCAGGGACCAACGCGTTTCGATCATCAGGCCTGAAGAAAGCTTTACCCTCGTTTCGCTTTTATATCGAAACGTTTTGTACTGATTTTAACTCATAAAGAACTTCAAGAAGTACACAATGGTTTAGGCCATAACTTGTGATCTCAAAACCATTTTTTTCACATCGTCTTCTAAATCTGCTGCTATTTTTACTCTACAGAATTCCCTCAGAGTCACAAAAACAACTTGGACACTGCTCTGGCGCTGCTCCTCCTGCCGTCCTGTCATCTCCTCTATCTTTATCCAACTCTCTCTCTCTCTCTCTCTCTCACTCACACACACACACATACACAGTTTGTGCAGAACGTACAGCTTTTGCCAATGACCACATCCACACAAACTAATCCACCCAGCATGTGTTTGTCTCTCTTTCTCTCTCTCCCTCTCTCTCTCTCTCTCTCTCTCTCTCTCTCTCTCTCTCTCTCTCTCTTGCTCGCTCTCTCTCTCTCTCTCTCTGTAGCTCTATTTAGTAATGCTGCATAGTATGACTGCACTATATTTTGCCATTTGCATTGATGCATTGATTATTTGTAATTGAATTTATTTATTTATTTAAAGCAATAAAGACTGCTTTTTCTGATGTGACTTGGTGTAAGTATTTGGTTTCCTTCCAACAAGATAATAAAGTCACTGTGGCCATTGCCTCCAGTTGATTGATTTTGTTGTTCATGTGGGAAATTCAGTCACAACATTTTAACACTATTGTTGAAAACATTCATAGAAGAAGACAACCAAGATAACATTCAACATCTGAGGCCCCTTTCCAAGTTCTCAAGGCAGTTTTAGGCAGAAGCACATAGCTGAATGATGTAACCTTTAGAATGGGTCAAATGAGCAAGACAAACTCCCCATATTTTGCTGACAGTAATGAATGGTTTGAGCATTTGTGTGTCTTTGTCTGTTTCTTGCACAACTCTGTCAAATATGATTTAACCTTTCTCATTTTTGTGGTCTACCAGTGGGTTTTTTGCAATGTTGATGTTTGTCCAAATAAATTAGCTCCATAGCAAAGCAGCAGATGTTACGTACAGTTATACATACTTTAGTAGATTCTCCATAGTACTTGAGTGCGTTGAGTGAGCGTGAATCCTTCTCTCTCTGTCTCTGTGTGTGTTTTTCTGTCTCTCTCTTTCTCGTGAGCTCATCTGCCTCTACATCTGCTGCAGCTCTGTACATTCCCTCGTGGGTGGACCAACGACCGCAACCATAAATCCAACTATTTCAGCATTTTACTGTGCACTTCTCAGCAGCTTTTCTTTGACATGGTTTTCTTTGTGAGAGTTGATCTTAAGCTGTGAAATAGACCACAGGGCCATGGTCCATGTCCCATCATTGGACGGACAGGCTGCCGTGAAGCTTTAAGAATAGATCTTTTTCAAAAGGATGACCTAATGCTGGGATATTTTCAAAAAGTGAATTAAATAATATAAATTCTTTTGTCCATTCAGATTATTCACAAACATGTTTGTTTGTTTGTTTTTTTCTGATCACCATCACAGCTTTAGGCAGAAAAGTGAAGCATGGTGGACCACCCTCACACAGTCATACAGCTCTCATCTCAAAGAGTCAATTAGTGACTCACATGGCAGAAAGAAAGTTTTAGAATTGGGGCAACTGAAAATACTGGAGCACGTGATCTTGGCAGCAACAAAGAAAATGTATATATATATATAAAAATGTACAATAAGCACATTTTCACAGCTTATTTATGTCAATATGTCACAAAAAGCCAAAACATAAATAACTGCGACATTTTCTTTGGGTTGAATGGTAAGTTAAGGCTTCATGTTACTAAAATGGGTAAGTTTAGGGCTGGGGCTGAGGGGAGGTTAAAGTTTATCTGTTAAACCCCAAAGAAAATGTCACCAGGTGGCTTCAACCAAAATTCATGGTTATTTTACGTTTGGATTTTTGTAACATTTTGACGCAAGAGAGATGTTTATCTTATGTTTTAGACATTTAGTTGCAGATCTCTTCAAAGACTGCAAAGTTCTAAGCTTGCTTGAATAAAACAAAAAGGTGAAGACCACGTTTTGAGAAATATTTTACACAAAGCTTTAAATCCTGAAAAATCATGCTAAACTTTTGATGGGCAAGAAAGAAAATCCTCTCCCTCTGATGTAAATTGAGCAGATTTGTGTGTGTGTCACGTATTGAGGCCAGTCTCTGAAACTAGACCTGTTCTGAGCTTATAGACTGTTTAAAGACAGTTACATAAGACGAGCGGTGATCTGCCCTGCAACATGTCATCACTGAGCAAGACTTTGGACGACTCTATGAGCGGGACTCTCTTCATATATGATTTCTTTTACTGGGAATATATTTGAATAGTTTCATGTTTAATCCTGTGTTAACAAAGATCTGTTTGTGTTATTTGGATGCTCTAAAAAAGACGCAATCCATTATTAAACTATAGATATTAAATGTGTTGAAATGAACACATCCATATTTTACCAGAACATAAAACAGGGCACAGTACAACATGGTCAAGTTTTCTTGTAAAATGTATTTATCTTCATAATAAACATATAAAAAACAAACATATAAAAACATAAATAAACCTTAAGCATTTAACAATGCTAATATTAATATTATTATTAAATATTGCATATTATTTTACCGATATACAAAAGATGAGATGCCTGCACCTCAAACTAAACACTGATGCGAGTCATAAATAACATCCTAAAGAAACAGTACAAAAATATTCCTGTAGGCACCGTCAGTGTAAACAGAGGGATGAACTGGCCCAAAACAGTGCATTGTCCTCACCCAAAAACAAAAACATGTTGACTCTATTTCAATATAATATGTCACTCTTTTCTATTCAAATGGTATATGTCAAATGGTAAACTGTATATGCAAAAATATGTGTGTTTGACAATCCCCGAACAATTTACATAATTTATCTTTATATCATAAAACTGAACAACTTATGTCTCTGAGCAACGTAAAACTTTAAAAATGATCTGCAAACTGTTTTTTTGTTTGTTTGTTTGTTTTCTGGATATTAATCTTCACATTTCAGATTTCTTTATTCGTTAATCCCAGATTCTTCCAAAATATTGCCAAGTTGTGAAAGTATTGAATGGGGCAACACAACTCATAATTAAAGTCTCATTTGGTCAAACTACTTCTATCCAGATTAAAATAAAATTCTGTATCTAATTTTGACAGCGGTCATACATATTTCAATAAAGCCAACATGTCCTTGTTTTGAGCGCTCATAAAGGCTTTAGAGCAGTCGTACATTCAGCTGTGATAATCCTATAAGATCCATGTGAAAGTCCCTCCTCACAGTAACAGAGCGTCCCAGACCCTGCGAGTCCTGTAGCAGCTGCAGATGTGCTCAGCGTCGGCAGCCCAAACGTGTCTGTATGAAACGTATCGAGCTCTTCATCCAAATACTGAGGGGTTGAAGCTTCTCTGAGACCTCCACTGAAAACCTGAGAGCTTCGAAGGCAGAGGAGACGACGGGGAGAGAAGGGAGAGAGGCCTGGGGAACTTCCTCCTGCAGCTGGACACACAGAGAGAAGATAAGGTGAGAAACACAGCTTTTACTGTCTTTTAAAGTAGTGGTTAACAAGCTTTTTTTGTCACAAGTGGCCCCTAAAGTTTCTCTCATTGTGAGTACTCTAACTAGGGGTTTCAGTTAAATAAATAAGACTTCTAGTGAAAATTGTATTTTCCTGTTTTCATGAAAACTTAAAATCCTCCCAAATTTTTAATCAGACTCCTTTTAACTGACTATATATAACATTTTTAAATTGAGATAGTATTACTTTTCACATTATTTAAGTCTGATGTCATTCCAACCCTAGTCCGCATATACCCCAGGATAGAAAACATTAATTTAAAGCCAACCTCTTTTTAAACATGGCAAACAAAATTATTCAGAGATTAATATACTGTATTCATATGATCACATAAGTTCTGTTCACTTTCCACAGGTCACTGTTATTTCAATTATGTGAAAGGCAGCTAAAGTCATTGTTGAAAGGGCCTTAAAAAAACAAACAAACAAACAAACAAACAAACAAAAAAATATATAAATATATATATATATATATATATATATATATATATATATATATATATATATATATATATATATATATATATATATATATATATATATATTGCAGACTTAAACTGAACAAAGAAGACAACAACTGGATTTGTCGGCTCATTTAAGGCTGTTAATTGTTAAAACTACCACATAATGACATGACAAGGTTGAACAAAATGGTTTGAGCTGGAGACAGCAGGATTACTCAGACATTTGTGATTGAAAAAAAAGCGCAACTGTGTATGTTTTTTGATGTTGAACGTTCTAACAAGGCTAAACACTCACAAAAGTCAATTTTGCATAACATGGTACCTTTAAATGAAACTGACGTTTGCAGTACAAAAGGTTAAGGGGTCTGCTCGAGCCAGAAACCACTTTTGGAAATATTCATGAGTCCAATGTTAAGGATTTTAAACACTGCCTCTTGTAACCTAAAACAGCCTTGAATTCTACAATGTGAATGGAACCTTTTTATACAAGGCTTTGTTTTAAATCAGCAGTACACACTGTCATATTAAGCTCTTTTTCCCTCACCTGGTTGAGGCTGGAGTTGAGCAGGTGCGTGAGGTGCTGCAGGTGTCTGCTGGCGCCCTCTGCTGGCTGCGTGGGAAGACTGACGTTTCCTCTGCCTGTTTTTAACCAGTTCATGTGAAATCTGTAGGAGTCTGAGAAGCTGTACAACAGAGACAGGGATTCGTTCACCTGTGGAACAGAGGACAAAGTTCTATTTAGACTTATATTATACACTTTAACAGAACAACAGCTCACTATATTTAAATGAGCTTGTCTCCATGGCTTACTTATAGATGCAGTATTCGCCTTCTTTAGTTGTAAATTAATACACTTTGACAAACTATAAAATTCATGATCACTTTGAGCATTAAAATTAAATGAATGATAAATGAAAGTCTGTTACAATTAAACTGTATGGCACTGTAGCAGTGGTAAACCCTTCATAGAAAAGTTATGTTTTTTGATTGGTTATTCTGCAAATCAATCAACAGAGACAGGATATGATTCCAGACCAAAAAGTCTTTATAAAGTATGGCAAAGTGTGTGGTCTTGGCCAGGCAAGCAAGATGAAATAAATAAACACAGATATAGTTGTTACCTTCAAAGAGCTGAAGGCTGCTGCTGAGTGAGGTATT
Source organism: Mugilogobius chulae (assembly GCA_038363315.1). NCBI lineage: Eukaryota > Metazoa > Chordata > Actinopteri > Gobiiformes > Gobiidae > Mugilogobius > Mugilogobius chulae. The sequence continues at coordinate 37,358,270 of CM076408.1, forward strand.
TCCAGAAGACTGTCCAGTCTGTGATCTGATGCAGAGATTAGGTTCAGCTCCTCATCAGTCTGTCGACACAAAAACAAATATTTGAATAATTGTGGAATAGTGTGAAAATATCATAAAAAAATTTAACCATGTTTTCAATCTGTATTTAACCTTTTCTGACTCTCAAAAAACAATTGTCATATAACTTGCATTGTCATTTTTTCCACTAACACAATTAGAATTTGTATTATTATTATTTTTTTTTTTTTTGCAAGTTTGAAAATTTCTAAAGCTTAAATGGAACCTATTGTGTAAAATTAAGAGCTCAAAATCATGATATAACGGTGTTCTCGCATCATTAGTTTATTCAAAGTTATATTTTGATTGATTGCAAGTTTAAGTACGTTTGTATTGCCATGGAAATGATGCTCAAGTGCTCGGAAAAGCCTTATTTTCACCTACCACCACCTCACAATTACTCAAAAATTCTGATTCAGATTAAAACATCACTTTTCTCATGCAACTACAAAATAATATTGTAAAATCTGTAGCTTTTTTTTTAACTCAACAATGAAGTGGAGATGTATTCATTTGTGCAGTTATGAACAGGAAGTCAATGGACCTGTTTGCTAAGCTGTTTGGGGTCAATATTGTGTTTTATATGTCATAGTTTCTTCCTAAATCTATTAAAGTTTTATTATTAATGCACATTTACCTAATTATGCCTACATTATACATTAAAGCTAAGAGTTACTTCTCACCAGCTCGTGCAGTTTTCGGGAGAGGTTCATGAGCCTGTCGACGTGCAGGACCATGGAGCCAAGCAGAGGGCAGAGGGCGTGGTTGTGGGTGTGGCTGCGGGTGGAGCTGTAGTGGGCGGGGCGTGACAGGGACCGGCCAATCAACTCCGACAACAGCAGCAGGACAAGGCAGGATATCGAGTCTGGGATTACTGAAAACACAGCAGAAGAAACAAAAACATTTTGAATGATGTCCAATATGTATAATGAATAATAGGTGCATTTTACTCAATAATTTTCTTTAACCTAAAACCTACAAGTCAGTTGAAGTTCATTTTTGCTGGCCATGTTTGTTGAAAAATGTAATCAACCTAGTGTCTTTAAAAATTGGTTTGTGCATGTTAGAATGGTTGGTTGCACAAGACTATACACAATAGTTTGGCCCCATTTGCTTTAACAATATTTCGCTGATGTTGTCAACAAATAAATAATGAGGTCAAAGTGTCACTGCTAATCATAATCATAGAAGTGTGTTGTTTGTGTATTAATAATGCAGAGGAAACAGGTCAGACTCCCACTCTATGAGCTCAATTGTTCTACAGTAAAACACAACACGATAAAAACATGAGACATTGATTTGACTGGTCTTATCACACTGAAATATGTGGGGTTCCGTTTTATGTGCCTTACAAGTTAAATATATTAATAAATGTTTGTTCAACTGATAATTGCTAATATATACTTTATTTATGTGTGCATGTCTTTGTGTATTTATTTTAGAGGTGCACAGTAGCAGAGTGGTTAAAGCGCTGGCATACTGATAATAAGATCATGGGTTTGACTTTTGGGTCGAGCCAGGTCAACATCTCACAATCTCTCTGAGTAGGGTTTGCATGTTCTTCCTGTGTTCCTGGTTTTCTCCAGGTACTCCGGCTTCAAAAAACATGCATGTTTAGGCTGTGAATGAATGAGAAAGTCTCTCTTTGTTCAGAATGTTCAGAATTGCATTCATTATTTACATAACTTGAATGCTAAATGTGATTTCTGTGGGAACAAATTTCCCAAATTTTATTAAGTTAAATCATTGAATTTATTTCCAGTTGACCTCATAGCTTTACTAAATTAACTGCTGTTAATTTTCAGATGTTTGTGCAGAAGGACTAAGTCACTGTATTACTATAGTGAACAGTTTCACACCAAGTTTTGCCAAGAAAAGATGAAGCTTATTAAAAAGAACCAGAGGTTAATTTTAGATCCAAATCAGAGGTGAACATGTTTAAAATAGGATGACATCTTTGCTAAATTGTGGACACAACTGTCTGACTGACCAAATAGTAAAATGTTATTTGAACTCTTGCACCACAACTTGAGAAACAGGGGAATTTAGTATCACTTTCCCACCTTTGGGATGTGACACATTCACATCAGAATCAGAAAGCCACCCAAAAGAAAACATGAGCCTGGTGCAGATAAAATCCTGCAGGTTGAGGATATATTTATGACCGCGATGAGGAAACAGGTCAAAGATCGTGTGGTGTTAACGCTCTGATGGGAAGGAAGTTACAGTGACAGTGAAACTTCAGAGAATGTCAACAATGATCGAGATTCTCCCACAGGTAAGATTATACAGAGTGCATCAGCGTTTTGCTTTTAAAGTGCACTGTGCAGCTTTGTATCACCATTCATCAACAATTACAACCTGAACATAAAGTGCATTAGTCACATGATTTTCTCTGCAAAGAACAAAGTATTCAGTAATTTGATAAGTCAGCTAACCTTCTAAATATGGCTAACATGTGGATAAAACAAACAAACATAAAATTGGTGTTCATGGCATTCAGTGTGAAATTAAGCTCATCATCATGGAGAAAAATAATGCCAACAGGGCAACGTTGCAAGGATTTTCTTTTGAACAATAAATCACTCATAATATTTTTTTTTACAGATAGAGAGGTCCAATGCCCTACTGTGGAACACTCCAGGGAAAGCAATAATTTCTCAATGGAAACAAGAAAATAAGTTACATACATTAAACCATTTGCCAATTTTTGTAAACTGAGTGATATCTGTGAAATGGAGGTAGTTAACCATAGGAGGAGACAAACTACAAACTTTGAAAGTTTGTTCATCAGTTCTCTCAGGTGTATTTGCTTATTTTTGGACTACACTTCATTGCATCATCAGATTTACAGCATCACAATGAGAAAAGTGTTACATGCAAAAGTACTTTGAGCACACAAGGAAAAGCATCTGCACAAACAAAGTTCATTTGATTTCCTTGTAAGGTAAAATAAAATGCTGTTTTTATCCTGGACTTGTACTTGTACTTGTTCTGTTCCCAAATCACAGACCAGTTTCACCAACAATACATCGCTACAACAAACACTTTCCGACACAATGCGTTTCCTTTGTGACCCGGGCTGACGTGGGCGCTGAGGCCAGTCGACCTTTTTTATGAATGGGTTGCAGTGATTTTAGTGCATTCCCCCAGGAAATGCAGAAAAGCCCAAAGGCGTGTAGAGGCAATCTGATCCTAGGCCTTTATGAGCACTCGCTGGGTATTTCACGGAAATTTCCACTGATCAACAAAAGGCCAACAGGTGCTTTTCCTGGTCCAAGATGAACCAACGTGTAGTCAGGATCAGTGATAGTGCTTTTTTTGTTTTGGTGGATCTTTGTTTTCACTTATAAATATTTCTGGGTTTCAGAATGAAGAGAATGGGATAAACTGCCATTGGATGCTATTGTAATCCTTTGTGTAATCTATCCTTCCACCAGGAGTGGTTCATAGTAGAAAAGGCTTCAAAAGTTAATGTTTGTTTAAAAAAAAAAAAACATAAGGAGGTAAAACTGCAGATGCCCTCTGAGATGAAACTAAAACAATTAGAAAAAAATACTTGCAAAGAAATCCTTGATTGTAAAATGCAGCGAAAGGCAGAACTTAGATCTGAACACTGTATATCTGAGGTATAAAAAACGCCCATGTAGAATAAATGACAAATATATTTGCACAATTTGTCTTTGGGTTCATTTAAATGTGCGTCAGAATTCAGGTACGAGATGTGCAGAAATTCCCTTTTAAAAATTGCCTCCATCAGCCTATTGTTTCTGACACAAAAGATAAAGTACGAACATGAAATCTAATATGAGTTAATGATGAATAAGTGCTTCAAAATGCATTGCCTAATAAACACTGTGAACACTCCTGTCTGTTTGCACACTTCTATCTAATCCAGTCTGGTCCAAAGTGCCAGTCACATCCTCAGAGCTGTGTTTTGTCTTGTCTCGTGCCTTTTTGCCGGATAAAGATCTCCATTGTCAAACATTCAGTGGCCATTATGAGTAAAACTATCCAATCATTTATTTAAACTTCTCCACAGGCGACAAAGACGTTCTTAGAGACAGTGTTACAGCAGAGCAGAGGAATGTGTGGAATGCTGCGTAGGGTTTTTTCCCAGCATGCCTTGGGAGCAGCCGTTGTGAGTCAGGTCCAGTCTGAATGCTCTGACATCATCGTGCAGACGCCACGGGACGCTCTTTTCACTCAAACACTTTTACTACAGCTTCATTCACCATTCGCCCCTCCGGTTAATGTCTCTGGGGTCAAAGGTCAAGCATGAGGAAATGTCTGATCCAAGAACGCCCGTCTCGTTACAGAATCAGTGGAAAGTTTTAGCTATTTGTGAAAGTTGGTTAGACATACCATTACTTCATCTTGAAACAATTGAGTTATAAATATCACTGATGTTCTTGAGAAATGTTCACTCCTTAGAAAAAAAACAGATGTTTCTATTTTGGGTTTGAGTCTAAATGATTGCACTGCTTAGCTTACTGTACAGAGTCATGTTATCAGTGACATGTCATAGGTTTTTGTGTTCATTTACAATGTCTTTATGTTGAATTTATGCGTCCAAGACTTTAGAGAGGTGGCTCCAATGTAAAGAGTGGGATTAACAGGGGTTTTGAAAGATAAAGTTTGAATCACGAGATGAACTAATCGATTTTTATATGAACACATTGCATTTTATCAATTTTCATCTTGAAAATAATGTAATGAAGTTACTTAGACTGACGTGAATGGATAGCACAGACAGAAGCTTGACTTTGATTCCAGCTTTAACAATTTGCTGAATAAAGCCTATGGGCCAATAAATCTTTTCTTATGTCTTTCCCGAAAATGACAAAACGTCTATTTCATATACAAATACTCCAAAGTCTGGTCTTCCATCTACATGCTTTTCCTTAACCTTTTAACTCTGACATAAAGACCTCAATCTTTATTAAAATGTAATGACATGCACTGGCCTGCAGTAAACTAACTATAAAAATGTTTTATCTGATAAGAAGCATTTTTTTACGCAAATTCATTATGTCCAAATATAATGATTTGTGTGGTTTGAGATATCTTATCCTGTGTTTTGTTGAATGTAAACATTATGTGAGTCCCGTCAGACAGAATGAATGACACAGTGTAGTCTGCAGAGCTCAGACAGCTGTGGTCGGAGCAGGTGAGACTCACATCTGGGTGCGAGAGCTACACCTCACCTGCTTTAATGAAGCGACAAGGCAAATGTACAGAGCAGGCCTGTTTCACAAACCTGTCGTAAAGGACTGGCCATCTGTGGTTGCTCGATGCAAACAGTGGAAAAGATTCTCTAGCGTGCGATCTACTTCTGACACAGAAAGTCTGAACTAAAGGAGACATGCTTTTACTTCCTGTCTTCTTATTTATTCATGCATATATAAGCCTTTTTAACAGTCAAATATTAGTGATGATGTCCTTAAATGACAATGAAAAGGGCTTGTCCACATAAAAAAGGCTTTGAAACCACTTGGAACTTACTTTTAGAACGGAAGGGCTTGTTATAATCGAAATTTGAAATCCCCAGTGACTACTCTACTCAGGTATCAAAGGAGCCATTAATAGCATCATCATTGTGTCTCAGTTTTTACTAAGCATTAGCACTGAGACTCATGCATATTTTATAAACACAAAGTAAACTTGTAAACTTTTTAAAGTTTTGAAGAGTCTCTCTCTGATCTCAGAGTTCATCACCCAATCTGATTATACTGTATGTATTAATTTTATGCTCTCTCAGTCATTAATCCATAGAAATAGAATTAGACAGGAAGTATTGACAATGAGCTAACATTGAAATAAAACCAGGTGCTGTTGGACACAGAGCCTATTTAAGAAGCAACTTTATCAACTGTCTGTTTTATAAAGCTTCAACATTTATGTATTAACCACCAGTCACCGACCAGTTTGTCCTGGTTGTAAAGGTCAAACAAATAAATAAATCATTAAGATGAATGATGTTGGAAAATGACTAGAAGACATGAGCAGGAAGGAGGTGTCAGAAAGAAAAACATCCTCAGTGCTGTGGCACAATCCGCACTTTGGCAGTACATCTCGCCACTCAAGTACTTCAAGTGCTAAAGTCCAGACTTAATTGGTCACCTCTGGATCTCAGAGACGCAAACCAGTATGATTGGAAATTTTGGGTGCATTTTTGCTGAGTGAAGAGCGCTGGAGTTTCCAAGAGACGTTTTTTTCCTAGTATTTTAAGTGATTTTTACCCAGGGAGAACTTGTGTTGAACCTTGAAGGCATGAGAAGGAGGCACTGTGCAGATTTCACGTCATTCGCTCGACAAACTTCCTCTGAACCTGGCCAAAAACTGAGACTGTTTGTTTTCCACAGCAGGCACAAGACGACCATAAATCAAGAGGAGGCCCCAGACTCCATCCAGGCTTTAATGTATACATTCAGAACACCTTTGCACTACACTATTACACACTATGAAACATGCAACGCACAGTAACAGTTGAAGTGTGCAGAGACTAAAAGTGACTGGGTCTTTGTGATTGAGAAATCATTCTACAGTATATGCATAAAATAAAACAAAAACATATGCTGGTGGAGGGTCTTGGTTTGTACGACGGTGATCCAGCAGTAAGTATTCTAGTCTTAAGGTCCTGGCATTGGCGATAGGCTACTGGACCTTTCTGAAGCTTGAATGCTCTACCCGTGTCTGCGTAGGTTTGCGCCTAGTGCTAGTCCAGTAACGCCTGTTGTCTCTTCCACGATCCCATGAACAAAACACAATAAATAATAGCTCCATGAAGACATGCAAGTGGCAACACGATCAAATTATAGGTCAAAGCTAAAGAGGCCAAACATAGTAAGAATTTTGATATTTAAAGTATTTTCGTTTCAGAGAAAAAAATATATATATATATATATATATAAAAAATATATAAAATATATATATTTGAATAAATGCAAGTAAAAACATATGATGATACATCTAAGCAATATTTTCATGAAAACATGCAGATCAACCTCAGAAAATGTAGACAGTTCAAAGACGTATCAGTTTTCTTTCAACAAACATTTACTTTCCAAACATTTCAAAACTTTTGTTTGTTTTTGCATGTGTTAATGATGTGTGAATTTCAAGAATAGCTAAAGCTAACTAGAAAAGCTAAAGCTAACAAGAATGGATAAGGCCAATTAGAAAAGCTAAAGCTAACAAGAATAGATAAAACTAACTAGAAAAGCTAAAGCTAACAAGATGATGAACAACTACTATGTACGGTAGATTTTTTTATATAAATTGAAAATCACTTTCAAATGAGAGTCGAGATGTCTCGATCTTTGAATACACTGTCCAGATGACAACTAGTCTTCTGACTATGGATCACTCCTGAACGAATAAGGGAGTAAAATGACCTTTTTTTAAATAGAAAAGCACACATAATAATGTTCTTATGCTCATAATGAAACTTCCAATAACAATTATACTTTTATTGACAATACATACAAAATTAATGAAATGTTAGTCAAATAGAAAATTGCATCATTCTTTTCTCTAATGTTATGTAGTTATTTTCCATTTCTCATTGTAAGTGCTGTATTTTTCTCTTTTATTGTAGTAACAGTGCTTCACATCTGCAGAATTTTAGAGTAGGCTACATCTTAAACTTGTACACTTGAAATGAACCGCTAATGCCTCCACTCTGTGTCATTTAAACTCATTTGAGGTGTTAAACAGTGTGAGTGACAGACAGGTTTTGGGCACAGCGCGGTCCCTCCTCTAACCATCACATATGTCACTTCTTCCACAGCCGCTGGAACAACCCTGGACCCTGCAACCTCGTCTGCACCGGGCCAAAATCAACAAACATCTGCCCTATTTTTATATATATGTCTATACAAGCCTATGTTTAGCTCTGCAGGCTGCATATGAACCAACTGTGAATGTGTGCAAACAAGGGTAGGCTCAATTATAATTATATTTCAGCTCAGTGGTCAGTGGACAGATTTCCCATTCTCCTGAAACAACTTTGGAAAGACCTGAAGTTGATCGTGTTCATGTTTTGGCTTGTTGGAAAGAGCAGTAATTGTATATAATTTCTGCTTTGATCCATATCCAAGCACTTATTGAGGGCTGGGAGTGGAGACCAGACTGTCCATGGCTTCACCTCAACAGACACCTTCACAAGCTCAACTAAAGGCCAACAAGACGGGCAAAAGCAGCGGCTTGGTCACAGATCACATGACAAAAGGTCAACAAAATAATACACTGTAAAATGTTACTGGCTGGCTATAGATAGATAGTTTCTTTTGGTCCTGTTCTTGACTTCTTTATTCTAACAGATGACATCATAGCATTCTGATTATTAGCCTTAGGAGTCAATGGTAAGAAAGAACATTCTCTCCTCAGAGCTCACAACAAAACAGCTACAGTATGATAACAAATATAAATACCCACGACTCTGCGTAGTATTTAGTTTGTATCTGACACGCAAACAAAGGGGTAAATAGTAGTAGAAAACCAGATAAACAAGAGGAACTGTCAGTGACAGATGATTGGGTGAAAGTGTCACAACAGCAGAAAAAGTTGAGAAAGGACAGCTCTCTTTTCTTTTCAAATGCTTCTATTTGCATGTTTTTTTTTACAAGCAAAAAAAGTCAATATTTCTGGGAAAAATACGTCTGTCAGTCATACTTGCTTTGGTTCATTTGGGCCTTTCTCCTTTGGCCAAATGTTCTGTTTCAGTCACAATGTTGAGTGTCCTATTACAGATATATATAAGCTAACCTTTAGTGGACAACATGAACCTGAATGATATTCCCTAAAACACTTTGCCGGTCTAGTCTCATAAGAAAGCAGTCGCAGGGACAGACTTTATGCAATCAGAGATGTTGTTGGATGAGATCCATGTGGAAACAAATACCAGTGACTATCCCAGACAGTGGTTTGTCTGTCATGGTTCAGAGGGCAGAGCTAACAGTTCAATCTGAAACATGCTCTCACTCACGGTTTGGGCACATGGCCTGTAAACACACAGGGTTTGTTTCACTGTACACTTCACGGCTTTCAATCTTTTATTCTTGGTCAATTATTTCATGCCAAGTTAAGTAACAAAAAGGGTTAAGCAGATCAACAAAACAACAACAATAATTAAAGCTGCTTCCTTATGAAACTCAAAATGAGAAGATTATTATGTATGTTAGCTACACCTAATGTGAGTGTTTCTTCTTTGTTTGTTTTGTTTGTTTTTTGCAGTGTAATGCTTGCAAAGTATCTTTTTCTTTTCTTTTTTTCCCGCAGGGTTTATCACATAAAGGAGCCAATCTTATCTCTAATCACTTTATTGTTAGTGGTTGTTTAAACAGTAGACTACAATCTATATCAGTGACCTGCAGCTTTTCACAAAATATAAAATATCAGACAATGCTAAAGCCATTATATGACTAATAAAAACATTAAAATTAAGTTTTCTTGAAATCATTTACATTTGACTGTCTGAATCTGAAACATTCATGTTTTAGATAAACTGGTGAATGAATTTAAGAACAAGTTTAACTGAGTGTAAGTGAGGAAAAAAATTGTAAATTTCATGGAACGCAACAAGTCTTTCCCAAGCCCATCAGCATTGCCAAATGAAGCTAGCTAAGCGTGCTCGAGATCTATATGGTAAATAATGTCCATGAGATAATTTTAATCAGTCCAAAAAAAAAAAATAATAATAATGTCTTTCTAAATATGTATGACTTTTATACTGACAAATATTGTGAATTAATCTGTATGTATTCTGGTGTGGGAAGGTTGCTGAACTGCACAGGTCCAAAGACAGCTGGCCTTTGTAAATAACTGTACTTTAACTGTGTATTGTTTGAACTGCTTCACCTTGAGCTCTGTGTGGGATTTTTGGCAGAACACACAATCCACGCAGTCACTGGACCAGAACACCGCTTGTGTAAAGGTAAATATGTAACAGGTTCTACAATCACATGCAACTTAATGAATAAATAAATACATAAAACTGTTGAAGAATACTTGGTGAATGTGTTTCTGCTAATATAGAGTGATTTATAGAGAAGGCACAGGGCTGAGGTGGAAAACACAGTAAACATAAAGACTTCCTGGTTTCCATTCCCTCCTGGACAGGGCCTCTCTGTGCGGACGAATCTCACTGTGCAATGACACTGTCCACGGGGATCAATACATGTCCCAGGATTCTGCTTTGAGGTTTATCCAATACAAGATACTGTTAATGTAAGAGTTAGTTTAAAGCAAACTTCAGGACATTATAGTTTAGGGTTTCAGTGGAAAAATGTTACATGGAAGTTGTTCTAGAAAGACTGATACTATTTCTGAAGAAAAAATAACTTTCCTTTGCCATCTCAACTCCAGAAAGACCTGAAGGAGCTATCTCATCCATTTTTTTAAATAAGTGGGTCAACATTGCAATAGATAGGCCATGCCGCAAATAGATGGACTGATATATGGTATAAAGAGGTAACCCCACATAAGAATCTATGTTTTTCAATCTATGTTTTTCAATCGAGCAATTATAAACCATTTGAATAAACAGATAAACACAAGAAGAAAATGACATATTGTACCTTTAAGAACACTATCAAAGGCGATGATACCTCTTTTGCATAACTGATTTAGATCTACACTAAATTTCAATTTGGAGATTTGTTGTTAATTAACATAAGATTGAAAAAATATTAGTCTGTCCTTGGTAGCCGGATGTGCTCACTGTCAAGATCAACCAGTCGTATCAACACAGGGCAGTAGTAAGTTTACACAGTGCAGCTTTAAGCAAACACAAACATCGTGTCATGTGCTTGGTTTCTTTTTCTGACCTCATCTCACAAAGGCAGAGCAGATTACATCACGTGGGATTAGATTTAGACGCGTTCAGGGACGCATCGATCTTTTGTTGTGGAGATCACTCAGAGCGCTGACTCACGCTGGGATCAAGTTTCCCCTGCTCCCTAAACGTCTCGGGTCGAGCGAGCGGACAGAGGAGAGAGAGAGTGGAGCTGGATTACAGTAAGAGAGGGTGATGTCGTCGAGTGATGTCATTGTCTGTCCTGCTCTATTGGGTCACCCTGTTTCTAACCTAAATCTGCAAATCATCTTGTTATATACGAAATGATGGAAGTTTGAACTATAGGCATGAATATGTTTCCTTGAAACTGACCGATTTAAAAAGGTGAATTGTAGAAGCAGCTGCTAGTTTTCAGGACCTACTTGAAAAAGAGGTTCATCTCAAATAAAAAAAGTAAAAAATTACAATCTAAAAAAGTTGTGGTCTTTTTTGTTAGTTCTTTGGGTCAGGGTTAGCACAAAAGCCCAGCGTCTGCAGCCTTTGAAAGAACATTGTATAAGACATATTTCTCCATCGATGACTCTGCTTTGCCTATTGAATGTTACACAGTATGAAAATGAACTTGATCATGTGCCACTACCAGGCCATGTTAACAGTCAAATCTGCGAAGAGGCGTCTGCTCAATGCAATGAAGCATTTTAAAACATATTTTCGAGGAAAAAAATAAACATTCACAGTGATGTAAAATCTAGATGTATATTTAATCCTGCACAGAGGAACATTTTAGGAAACAGAAGTTAAGCCATGAAGAGTCGCTAGAGTACAAAGACAGTGCATCTTTGATACTAAAAAGCTGGACTGTTTTAAAGAGAAGTCGGAGAAATTCAAAAATTCAATGCAATTCACAAGATAGTAAGAAAAAAAAAATAATAATAATAATAATATTTTTTTTTTTTTAAGTATGAGGGGTCTGGGAGTTCTCCCCCAGAAAATGTTTGAGCGACAATCTGTTTACTGCATTATTTTATTTGTGGTAACCTATAAAGTAACCTTAATTTGTATTAATCTTGAACCCCTTGGTAATATGAGCAGCATCTCTCCACTGTCTAGAGAACCAAAACTAATAACTTTTCAAATGTTTTTATGGGACTGACCCGCTGAACAAAAAAAAAACTCATTGTCACATCAGAACAGAGGTTTGCAAAGTCTAGGATAAAATATAAAAATATTTACTGGGGTATGCATTCTTTTTTTTTCTTTCCTTTCCAGAAATTGTATAGAAAAAACAGACTAGTCTAGATAATCAACATTTTATATTTGCAAAGTTGTCAGAAAAAGTTGTATGAGTCACAAACTTGTTCAGATATAATATTGCTGCTTCATCTTTTCACATAAAAACCCTGATCTAAAGCTATGGTAATGGCTCAAATAGCCATGCATGTGATGTGCCTAAAAGTTTGCGACAGAGAGGGATAGAAAGGTTAGAAAGGTATTTTGAAATTAGTTAAACCAGCTTTATGTTTGCATTTCATCAGCATTAACATAACTATACTTGCTATTCTCAGCTCTATTACTAAATATAAGAATACACTGAAGAATGAAAAACAGCACTTTTCCTTAACAAAACAACATTGTAATTAAGAGAAATGGGACATAAGAACCTAAAGTGGGACAGTCCCTAAGTAGTAAATAGTACCATCTGTTGCCCCAGCTGCACATTCACCCTATGACACACTCACTACACCAAAGGCTCAATCTATTGCTCAGATAAGTGAAAATTGTTTACTCTTTTATTACGTAAAAAAAAAAAGTGTTTCAAAACTTTCCCACTAAATGTTTGCTGCGTGGAAATAGTCCAAATGCTGCATCTGGATCCAATCTGTGACCACAACTGCTGCCTTGTGCCCTTTCCCTCGCTGTCTGTGATGTCATAGGGCATCAGCCAATCAGGACACACACAGGGTCGTCCCCAGCTGAAGTCCTGGGGGCCTCAAATATTGTCTCATCATCGTTGGGACCACCAGCAAAGGCTCAGTGACGCGCGAGGATCTCCTAATATGACATCCGATAACACTGCTTAGCTCAATACTGATTTCACAAGAATCAATTGTGAATAAGCTGTGTTTCAGTAATAATATACAAGCAGTTTCAAATGTTGTTTTTATCCAAGTATTCCAGTGCAAGGCAAAATGAAAATATAAAGAGATTAAAAAGACAGTGACAATAATAAATGTGTCAAAAAGTCAATTTTGATTATTGTTCAAGAAATATTTCTGCCTATTCAAACTGCAATTGAAAACTTTGACCAAAATTTTTGTTAATTGACTAATTTAATCTAATCTAAAAGGAGAAATATTGTTAGTTTTCCAGGTATTGAACTATGATCATTTTACATTTAGTTTGTTGTAACTCACAACAGAAACAAATCCACTGACTTCCTGTTCAAAACTACAGAACTGATAAGCTGACAATGTGGCATTTACAAGACTAGGAGTCTTATTATTTGATCTATGAAAATCTAAGTGCAGGATTGAGGTGAAAACAGAACTACTCTGAGTCTACTTGGACAAAACAGAATAGCTCAAACATGAATCAGTCCAAATGCAACTTTGAGTAAACTAATGATGATGAAACACGATTGTAACAAGATTACAATCTTTTTCCTCGATACTTTTTCTACCAGCATGTGTATATTTGCTTTCTACAAACTACAGATAAACTATGTAAAGATATGAGCAAACATTGACAATATTAGTAGTTTGCATTAAGGAAAAAAGTGGCATAAAAAAATTGACATGTTCAAAGGTTCAGCTTCAACTTAAGCTATTACAAAATCTTATATAAACATCTCAAATCATATTCCAAATAACTTATCAAGCCACAATGAAAACTGTCAGCAAATCCTTAAATATATGTAATCTAAACATTTCAGCTTCTGTGACACCATTACTTCTGCTCACTTTCCAAACTGACAAATGACTCCAAAAGCTCACGTAAACATTACACCAAAATGTATTAACTTTATAGCCTCTAAATCCCATTACAAATGACTAATGGAGCTACAGATCGTCTAAATCCATGTTTAAGCATCCCACAAATCTCTGAACATGGAAGTTTCAGTGCCCTTTTCTACAAACCGATGTCTACTCCTCCAAATCTATGACAAATGACTACATAGCCTTAAATAAACAACAGCTTGAAACTTTAATGACACTAGATCACAATGAAATCAGCAACATACAACAAACAACTAAACTTTTCACTTCATAATAAAGTAAAGAAACATACCGGAGTTAATTGACACTATCTCTTGTGAAAAAAGCTAATTGGTCAATAAACGATCTAACTCTGTCACTGCATTTATCCATTTAGCTGCCAAGTTATAAACAGCTGACAAATTACTACATGATTGTAAACATGACCTTATAAAATACTTTATTGACAACACATCCCATGGAAATAAACTATATCAGTTCAAAGTAACCAAAATTCTATATTTACAGCTTTCAAGTCAAGCTAATATTAAGGTCAAGAAAAGCTTAATTGAATCTCAGCTATTACTAATGACTATTTGAGCCATACTTGCCCATCTGAACTCATTTTAAGTACTGATAAAGTTTGGCTTCCTTCTAATTTCTTTTATCCAGCTTCCAAAACAGCTGAGCAATTACTTTATTATTTTACAACAACATAGCCTTCCTCAAATATAAAACTGTTTTATGACACAAAATACTACTGATAATATTATTCTGAATCAGCTCAAAAACATAAAAAATGCATGTCAAAACTTCTAGCTTTTAAGTCACATTTTACAGCTAATTGCAGGATATTGACATTATGAACTACTTAAATGACACTAATCTCTATTACAAACAGCTAATTGTGCTGTAGCAGTTCTCATTAACACATTGAATCATGTTTAGAGCTTAAGGCACTGTGCGCCCCACGTGTACTCTGCCTCCCTCCTCTCCTCCCCTCTCTCTCCCCTCCTCTCTCCCTCTCTCACACACATTCAGACCTGTTCAGAAGAAGTCTTGACAAACTTACTTCTCATTTTGCGCGTCCCGTACTGGCTTCCCTCTGCACGGCTCCTCTGTGTACAGTAAGTTGTGGTGTGTTTGTTATGGTGCGGACAAATGTAAAAGTTCCCTTTTATAGCTGAGTATGACACATCACCTGAGTCATCAGCCATCGTCGCCATTCAACAGGCTCGACGCCCACAGCCCGGACAGTCCCCCCTCCCTCCTCCCCTCTGCTCCGACCAGCAACCCTTTATCTGAGGAAAAAGAAAAAAAAAACTTTCTTTGTTTGCTCTAAAGGGAAAAGTAAATGTGTTAATTGAATGAATAAAAATTTTTTTGAAGCAAGTGAAATAAGAAGTGAAAATAAGAAGTTGAAAGTTGAAAAGTCAAAAATTGTGCTTGGACTCAAAATGTTAGCATATTCATTATTTATTTAAGATATCTTAGAATAACTCTACTTTGCTTCATCTTTATAAAACATCAATAAAGATTTAATTCATAATAAAGAAAGACTTAGTTAATGGATGTCCCAAGTTCAACTTCATCACAAAGCCTTAACAGACTTTATTAGTTTATAATTTGTTCATGACTAATTAGGTGTTTGTTCATGCTTTATTATGACTAATAAAGATGTAGCTACAATAAAGTGGTACCAAGTTGTAAACTGAATGTATAAGGTGATTTTTTTTTTTTAACTAGTGAAAAAAAAATCACCATATAAATTGCTATTATTTTAATGTAAGTGGAGTTACACTTCTGTTTGTAAAGAAAGTGCTGAAAAAGAAGTTTGTCTAAAATGTAAAGATTAGAGGATGGATTGTTTATCTGACCACTGCAAACTGCTGCTGTGTCCTTAGGCAAGACACTTCACTCACTTGGTATGAAATATGTGTGAATTCCATCAGCAGAGTAGCTTTGGTTAGAAAAGTCATGCAATGTGTCGTGCATTTGAGTGTCCAGAAACTACTTTGTAAACTGAATGCAATGCATTTTCTAAACATTTCATGAGTAAGGATTTATAGTTTGATAGATTTGCTTGCACACAAGTTTTGAATGCCATAGTGTTATAGAGAGCAGAACAGAATTCCTTTAATAATTGACAGTGGCAATAAGGAAAAAGTGTATCTATTGTAATAAATAACTCAACATAATACAAAACACTCCCAGAGACTTCACTGCACTCACAATAATAATAATAATAATAAACATAGTCCACACATGCAAGTTTTGATTACAGTTTGATAGACAGTTATTCTGGGTTAAGTCTGCATCTCGTGTTGAAACCTCGTCCTAACAGCGTGTGTTTGATGTAAAGAGTCCACACCACAGGCTGAGGATGTGAAAGGCGTCTGTATGTGCTGCCTGTCTCTTGTGTCCGAGGGAAAATCTGGGTAAGGTGTGCCTCTGAAGTGATGGAAGTAGATGACTGCATGAATAATAAATGCAGGAAGATGATGGAGTTAGGTAAACACAGCTCTTCCTCTCTCCCTCCCCTCTTCACCCTCGCTCTCTCTTCTCTCTCTGATTTCTCTCTCCCTCCTTCCCCTCTCTCTAGTCTCTCACCTTCCTCTCTCCCTCCCTTCTTTACACCCTCTCTTCTCTCTATCCCTCCCTTATGCTCTCTCTTCTCTCTCCTATCCCTTCTCTTTCTTCTCTGACCCTTCAATATTTCTGTACACGAGAATAACTCCTCTAACCTCTCAGAACCTTTATCCCTCCCCCACCTCGTCACCTCTCTCTTCCTCCAACCCCCCCCCCCCTCTCTCTCTCCGTCTCTCTCTCTCTTTCCTCTCTCCTTCTCTCTCTTTCTCTCTCCCTCACCTGAGGCAGATGACCTCCAGCTGAGTGGAAATGTAACTGAAAGCATTTGGTTTCTGCTATGGATTAATACTGAATCTCAAAAATCAGGGTTAGACTTAAAAGTTAATTTCACTCGAGTGTGCACACAAATGAAATGAAATGTGTAACACAGAGTTAAAGTTTAAAGTACGTGGCTTGGATCAGTTTTTATACAGCAAATGAATAATTCATTACTGCGAGGACAACGCAAAAAAATCTGTTAACTTTTCAGGTGCTGGGCTTGACGATTTGAAATAAAATCTGTATTATTTGATCCAACTGATATAGAGTTTACTTTCCAAGCTACTGAAATTGAGCTGGAGTCAGGAGATGAACAGCCTGGTGATGTAGAATTGCTGCTTAATGCTAAAAATGATAAATACTGATTTTAATATGCCTTCTGATGTGTTTTTGGGTGGAAGGTATAACATTACAAAGTTAAAGACAATGTAATATGACATTATTTCCTTTTAAAGCCGATAATATCTGTGTTTTTATTGTTTCGAAAGCTTAACCCGGGCATATAATCTAGTATCAGCTTTTTACTTTGCTCACCATGTAGATCTGGGATGTAGTAAATAGACTTTATTTTGATTGATTTTTCAGCGTACACGTCACTGTTAGTGTGAGACTTTCACTACTGCTGCATGGACAGCAGCCAACCCCATGAGCCACAATAACACAAAAATCTGCTCCGTTGCATCAAATAGGATTAGTAAGTCTGAGCTCACTTCTCCTGTTTCTACGTCGGCTAGAATTTCTGCAGTTTGGAAGCAGCCGTGTTTTTGCCTCCAATCATTTTCTGACTCAGGGCTAAATGCTCCTTCTTCTGCTGCTTTTTTTTTTTTTTTTGGTGAAATTGTGGCCAAAGTGAGTGCTGTGTGTAGATTCTGGTGATGCATGCCTCACTTCCTCTCTTCAAAGCTCTGTCATTAGCGCAGCGCAGTGCAGTTTCCATGTGTTTGATGTCAGATTCATCAGAGTGTTTTTTGTGGGGTTTGTGGTCACTAGAGTTAAGTAACCAAACGTAACCCACAGACACTGACAGTAACAAGTGCAGCAGTTTGTTCACTAATGACAATTCAACCATATTAGATCAGGCCCATGCTCAATGATTTACCGGATCTGAGAAAGAGGTCAGCATTTGGTCACTGAAGCTTTGAAAGTTGTTCCAAACTTTACAAGTAAAAATTATGTTGCAAGCATTTATTTTTTCTTCAGAAATTGCTAATCTGCTTTACCATGCAAACTACCAAATGCAAGCAAAGAAGTACAGTATGTGGCCGTTTGTTTTAAACTTTTTAGAGCAGTTCACTTGTCTTGTCACATTCTGTGCTTCATAATTCTCTACCACAATGAGATTAGAAGCACTTTTCACAGCTTACTGAGGCCAGAGCGAGTTTAGACTTCCCTAGAAAAATGACTAATAATAATGTGTTCAATCTCATGACTCTCAAAAACGCTTTAATTGCATTTTTAGTCATTGCATGATAATAAGTTACTATTGTATCTGCCCTGGGGACTGACAGTTTGCCAAGTTATGTCTTTGGTTAATCCGACCACCACTAACCATTTACACACACACAGATCCACACAAGGTAATGTGGGCAAAGTGTCTTGCCCTAGGACACAAGAACAGTTTCTACTCCAGTCATTTCACTTTGGCACCTGAGGTTCCAGCGGTCTCACATCCAAGTACTGCCCAGGTCCAGCCTGCTTAGCTTCTGAGATCTGACACTGACAAATTGAAATGGCCAAGAATAACAACATACATGCAATAAACAACAGCAACTATGCAAATACTATGTAAATATTACTATACTCAAACATACATCTGTGAGTGGGTGTACTGGCACTCACTATAATACGATCAAAAATAATGACCCCGATGTTGTTAGTTAAAATGTGAAATCTTGTATTTCTGACTATGTTTACTGTGGATCCATGGAAACTTGTAGATATTAAGAATTGTCAGCGAGCCAATAAAAGAAGGATGTAGCAGCCAGGAGACAACATCTTCAATGGGGGCTGAAATATCTTTAGTCTTTTCACAATCCACCCAAGTCATCTTTTAACCTCTAAGAATTCCTCAAAAGTGCTTGTTTGAAAGATGATTGTTGTATTATTGCTATACTTTCACTTCCCTTTTACACAACTCTGATTATTCTCCCTGTGAGTTAAAAGCTGCCAAGCGGCAACAGTGGGCTTTCTGTGGGAATTTCAATCAAAAATTTGTCCTTCTGTATTCAGGATTCATTGGAAAGAGTACTATCATTAAAAAAAGCTACTAAATTGCTGGGATTTGCCAATTGCAGTAACTGAGAAAGAAATAATGTGCTATCAGGTAATTTAAAATACACAAGAAGAATTTACATAAACTTCATATTAGTTAATCATCAGACCCAGGAATTCCCCCTGATCCACGCCTCAAGAGCAGAGTAGGTGAATACTTTCTTGTGTGCACGGGAGGAACATTTCTGAGTTTGGAAAATACAGCAAAGGCATGTTAAAGGTGTCTGGGTTTAAAGCCAGAATAAACGTGGTGTGTTTGAATTCACCGCTGGGGCGCAGGCCTGTGTGTGTTTACTAACATTTGGAAATCCTTTTGGGGATCCACGCCGTGTGCTGGTAAACGGGGGCAATAATCAGGACCACAGACCTTTAAGAGGGGCTCTTTCTGGGGCTCTAATTCGGTTTTAGGGGAATTTTTGCCACCACAGTCCTCACACATTGAAAACTTTATTTACCAACAACAGGTTAAAGCTTATCCAGGAATGATTTGTCAAGGCCGCACCAAAACTTCCAAGTCTCCCAAGACTTTCTCCACTTCTGGATGTGGGAGTCTCTGAGGGAAGAGAGGGAGTAATCCAAAGCAGTGCCAAAGAAAAGTAAATAAACTGATGCTTGGTATACTTTTATTTTTTCAACGTTAATACACGAGCATCTTAAGATCTTCATTAAAACATAAACAACAGAATAATGAATTTGCAGTCATTTACCAAATGCATTCTGACTGAGCATTATTTGTACACTTTTTTGGATTTAGAAGCACTTTTCACAACTTTCAATGGCCAGAGTGAATTTGAAGTCACTGCAAAGATAATAACAACCAATATTAGCATGCTAACAGCACAATCTTCATGAGTATAAAGGCTATCAATATAAATGAAGATTGGTTTTCTTTGAACTGTCTTTTTCTCAAAGTACACTACATCTTTCCTGGGACAAACGTGATTTTCAGTTCATGTGAATCATGTTGCATGTATATCATATATTCTGTATTGTATTTGTGTCTGTTAATAATACATTTCTCAAACCTGTGTTGTTCGTGATAATGTGCTAACATGCAGTTTTAAAGGTAAAAGTTTTGCAAAAACAATATTCAAGTTTGCACAATAAGTTCCTCCATTAGCGATCCGCCCATTTTGCTTTACTGGAAGCAGCGCTTAATGATCTGTGGTTACCTTTACTGTTTGTGTTTGGTTTTTCATATCTTTACCTGCATTGTAATGAGCACAACCTAAAGATGAGTTGTTTTCCATCATTTTGACCTGGTACACACACACTGTGTTCCAGAAACATCAGCTCACAGTTTGCCAGATCAGTTTATGCAGATGTAAGAGAGCTTTAGTCTGTCAGGCCTGAGTCACTGCGAGCGGACACGGTCAGCAGAGAACAGCTTATTACGTCACTCACTGATGGTTTTAAAAGAAAAGAGGCTGGAATCAGGACATCACTGACTGCACAGGAAAAACATTACACTTAGCAAGAACACAAGTTTCCCTTTTCTTCAGAAAATTAACTGAATGTAGATATCACCTCCCACTGTCATGGAAAAAAATAGAAAATAATCAACTAAGTCAGCAAGAGCAGGAAACATTTTGAAGAGAAAATAGTTCGGGATGAAGCAATATGGACACATTTAAGTATGAATGCAATATCGTACAGGTTCTCATGTTTATGACTTAAGGAAATTGCTGTTTGTGAAGAAAATCCTATATAACAGAAACTGAGTTGTTCAACTCTCTTAAGCTATGTCAATATAAATGAAAAATGAGGAACCATTGCTGACAGTTTAAGCATAAAATTTGTAAGATAAAAGCACAGTCAGGAATTTTTGTTCATCAGATTATAATCGGTGCTTGTGTTTTGTAAAGTGTTAAACACTAACCATTCATTCACACACCAGATAAAATGTGGGTGAAGTGTCTTGCTTGAGAACACCACAACAGTTTCTATTCGTCTGTGGAGTCCAATGGTCTTCCATGCAAGTACTGCCCAGGACCAACCTGCTTAGTCTCGGAGATCTGATGAGTTTGGGAAATGACAAGACGGCATGTCCATCATGTTCACTGAAAACACTGTCTTGATTTCAAGTCTATAAATCAGACACACTATTAAGTACATTTCCCAAAAGTCAATAGAATGTTGAGCTGTTTTGTGCAAGGACAAATTGATTAAAGTGGTAATATTTATTAAAAAAACAAAAGATACTTGGTTAAGACACTTTCCTCAGCATTTGACCCATTCTTCAGTTTTACTATCGCATCTCCTCAGGAGCAGAGAGCGCCAAAACTCTAGATTTTCTGTCTGGGCCTGGTTAGAACGGTAGCAGGGAGATTTTATTTATGGTTCATGTTTTTGTTTGTTTTTTTCTTTGATATTGAAAACTGGCAAAAATCCACCCAGAAACAGCGAGAAGATGCACACAAAACACACAGAAAAGCCCAGAAGATGAACCTTTGGCTGCCAAGACAATGCAATTCAGATGGGTTAGAATTACGACTTTTCGAATTAGGAACTGTATATAAACTTTGCGAATGTTTCCCAGTTTTTTAGCTCTTAAATGTTCAATCTTCATGCATCAACAAGTTAGTAGAGTAGATAAGTGTTATTAAATAGCAGAACATGGTTTGGAGCATTTTAGCTTTAACACTGACAGAAAATTGCTGTTGGTGGCAGGGCTCTAAGCTCCACTGAACTGAAGGGGAAACGCGTCATAACGGTCCAGGGCATGTGTCTTGAGCTTTGCTTTGTCCAAGGCTGATAACTCCATGTGGGGCAGGACTGGTGCGTTTTAGGGGGGGTCTGCAGGCCTCCAATGCGGTTTGTCACGTCCCGCCCACTCTTTCATCATTTCCCCAACCACCCACGCCGGATACATGCACACTTTTATCTCTGTTTTCTTGTCCTCTTCTCTCTCTGACCTCTCTGACTGCAGGAATTTGTGGAATGTGATGAAAAAAGACAGTGGGAGGGGCCATGCAAAACACTGACAGATTAAGCCTTTTTTAAACAATGATACATGCTCTAAGCTTATGGCAAACATGATGTAAGATGTTACAGGAAGTTCCATTTTTAGACATCAAAAGACATGTTGAGTCCAAGAACTTTTTGAAACAACATTAAGCAGGAATTTGGAGCGGCGTCTCATGTCCATAGACGAGCAGTGGAGCAGAAACTCAAAGACAGCAGCAGCGGCGCGATCACAGACACTTGTGAGGTTCAATTATCTACACAGACCAGGCCAGCTCTGAAGTCCGTCCAAAAAAGATTAAAATATGTTATTGATGAGCCGAAAGGACAGTGTGAGATTGTTAAAAAATATTGTATCAAAATAAGTTGCTTTCGGAGTTTGTTTGATGAATAAATGTGTTGTGAAAGAGAAAAAAAAGTCATCTCCATTTGATGTTTTCTGGGCCAAAGACACCTCCCATCATCCATAAAATTTGTATTTTTCTCTTTGTATTACTTATTATTATATATTTTTTTATTGGGAACAGAAAAAATAAAGTGGATTTCAAAAAAGATAAAGTTAATTTGAGGAGAGAAGTAAAAGTTTGTTCTAAAAGGCCATTGAGCTCATTTGTTTCTAAATTGATTGTTTTTACCTACCACCTACCCACTTGTCTGTATTTACTTGCTAAAAGTTTGTAGAAGGTTAAGGTGTTGTTTTTTGGGACAATGTGCAACTACATTAAGCAAAATGGTAGAGGTGCTTTACTAGATTCTACTACTGAACATGTTTTTAGTGAAACCAAAGCACTCAGAGGTAATCTACACAGACACATGAAGAACATTCAATCTCCACATAAAAAAAACTGCCATCTGGGAGTCAAACCCACGACCTTTTGCTATGATGCACTAAACGCTACGCCATCAAGCCGTTTCAGATCAATTTTGTGCATGTTTTGTCATGGAATAAATGTAAAGTCCTGATGTACCTTATTACTAAATACATTCAAAAACACTTTAGATAACCTTTAAATTAAAGTTTTCAAGTTGCTATGAAATTCAGTGCATTAGTTGTTCTTCTTGTACTTAATGGTGCGCAGCTACTTATAGCCACAGCTGCCCTGGGGTCGACTGACGGAAGTGAGGCTGCATACCACACTGTGTCACCGGCTCCTCTGGCACCACCAACACTTACTCACACACACACACATACACACACATAGGAGTGTGGCTGAAGTCTCGTGAGGACACAAGTGACTGGTTGAACCAGTGAACTTTGAGTTTGTGGAATTACAATTTATGAGTGTTCCAATTGTCAATGGAATTATCCACCAGTTTTGTCATTCCAGAGATGCTAAGTCCAGTGTACTTACTCAGATCTAGTGTAAACATATGGAAAACATAGACAAATTGGACAAAACAGTGAAGAAGCTCCAAGAGTTGCACAAAATAGTGTTAAAATTTATATGACAGATCATTATATTTTTCCTAATTTTAAATAATAAGTCCTTGTGGAGAATATGTATCATAGTTTTACAGCTGTTAAGTTGCAATATGAAAAAACTGACAAATAAAAATTGAAAATTAAAGGAAGTAATTTGAAAAGGCTGACTAAAATAGAAGTCCTCCTCCTACGTCATCAAAAAGCAAAAAAAAAAATAAGAAGAACAATTCACACACAGTTTTCTGGTAGTTTTGCATGTACCCTTTGTCAAATCATAACTGTTGTCATTTATATGGATTTTGGAACATCTTTACAATATATAGAAGGGAATTCATGTCATACTTGGTCACTGTTTAACTAAAAAATACAGTCTAAACTTTCATAAACACTGTAAATAACCTTATACTGCACAGTCTATGTGTGTTTTAGTAGTTACTTTTCTGGATATTTATATTCTTATATTTATATTCTAGTCTTCTGCTGTTTTTCAATTGCAACACTGGAATTTCCCCATTGTGGGACAAATAAAGGTTCTCTCATCTCATCTTAGTCATCAGCTTTATTGTGTGTAGAATTTCATTAATGGGTTTAACATAGGTTTAGCATATTCTCCAGCCGGGGCATTGACCCCCGTGGCTGAATTCTCCACCAAATCCATCATTAATTCAAAGAGTGTGACTCAAATCACAGGAATGTCAAGCAGTCGATCACTATTCAACCTTCAGAGCTGCACCCCAAATAAATGTGTACTAATGTGTACTGCATTTGTGCTCCGTGTGACCCGTGTGATGTGGATAGAGCATAGTCAATGGAGAAACGACAAAACAAGTCCATAGTTACTAAGCTTTGGAATCTGCATCCTAAACTACATTTTGAAAAGAAAAGAAATTCAAATATTAGTTTTAATATCTGTGTTTTAGTTGCTCAGTCTTGCTTATGTATAGAATGTTGTAATTTATGTACAGAATCATGCAACTAGCCAACTTTGGTTTTTTTTACTTTCTGCATACCATAAAGATTCATTTTTGGACATGTCTAAGACAACCTACAACCTAAGACCAGTCCAGTATAACTTCCAGGATTTCTTAGAAAGTTCAAATTTCCTTGAATACATTTAATAATTAATGCCAAACTAACATTGGTGAGCCTTCATATCGATACACCATCTGTTCTGAATACCTGAAGTTTGTCTTTCCAGGACACTGCGTCACAATCCTCCAGGCACAAAGCACGACCTGTGACCTCTGGAAGTAAATAATGTGTTTTTGACATATTTGCCACACTCCAGCCCAGTCACCGTCTCGTCTGAATCCGACTCGAGCAGTGAGTTGTGAGTAATCAGTGAGATGTGGAGATGAGCGTTCTTACACGTTGTCAGTTTACCTCTACAGTCTGCTTGTCTTCTTAATTTTCTCCTATTGTAAGAAAAGCACAACTTTAAATGTGTCAGCCTCAACAAAGTCAGATATTTCACACATTCAACTTTTGACCTCAGCTGAATGAGGCTAAAGAAATGCAAACGTGAGATGAAAGTTGTCAATAACAGCAAATTGTTGGATTTTCCTTGTTTACATATTCATGTGGTAGTTCAAATATACTTTTGGTGATAATTATATTTATGTAATTCTGCTGATCTCATATGTGAGCAGGAATTCCCTTGAACAGCACAATTTCACAAGTGGATCTTGTGAAAGAGTTCATCAAATTTAGTGTGAAAGAGTTCATCAAATTTAGAAGATGTTATTTCTTACCCGGACCAAGCTTCATAATATGACAAAGGCAAAACGATTTTTAACAAAACAAAAAAACAAAAAAACAAAAAAAAAAAAAAAAATATATATATATATATATATATATATAAATATATATATATATATATATATATATATATATATATATATATATATATATATATATATATATATATATTTGTGTGAAATTACCCTGTAACCCTAACCCTTCATACCGGTGTGCAATGCTAATAATATGAATGGTGGGCTCTTGCCCACCATCTGGGCATCATCAGACCCCAGAAAGAGAACACAACCTGCTGAAATAAGACAAAACTGATTACAATGCATAAAATGTAATTTAAATATTAGCAAACCAATCAGATCTATGGTAAATATGAAAATGTGTGTTTCTTCCTTATATTAACGTCAAAAGAATAGACTTTGAATTAGTACTTGTTCTTTTAGTTAAAGACATACAATTTTGTGACCAAGAAAGAAAAATCTATTATTTATTTATTAACAATGACAACTCTGGCATGCACACACAGCCACATTTTAAGAGTAATTAATGTAAATGAAAAACTGAATTGTCAGTAGCCTATATGCAGTTTGGAACAGGAAGTCAATGGACTTGTCTCTTTGGCTCGGCTCAAACTTAGATCAGTCTTGTGATTTACAAATAAACAAAATTATACCTGAAAAATGTCTTCTTTCTAAAACAGACATAGATATATCAGAATTGATTGGTGATTTCTACTAAAAAGTCAATAAAACGTGTAGTGCATCGCTAATGATATTTTGTCTGAGAGAAAGGCCTGAGTCAGCAGTAGGTGATTCACTGTTGTTGGTGTGATTTCTGTGTCATCCATGAAAGTCTGAAAAGTGCCACTTATTTCTATAGCCCGCAGTAAAACTAAGTGTTTTTGTCATTCTGCTGAGTTATTATGCCTGTGTAAGTAATGACTTCCTCCAGCTACAAGTCAGGACAAGTTCAAACCTGCTCCAAAAATCCCCCACATTCAAGTTGGAAAGGGCGTCCTCTAGCGTCGACGTGTAGAACTGCAAGTTAACATGGAAAATAGGATGAAATCATTTTGTGTTGGTGGTATTTATCACTGTGTAACCTAAAATCTTTATTTACACCTTCTCACTTTCTATAAGGCAAACTGGTCCCCGTGATGTAAATACTAGATCAGGCTTAAGGATTGGAATATGTTAATTCAGTGTTGATTAGACAATATCAACTATGACAATGTTCAGTCTCCAGGAAATTAATTTAAATCAATGTAATTTCCCCAAAAAGCACAAAGCCCAATGTGCTTTTTTGACACAGACTATAAAATCAATTTTGATTATGGAATCACTAATGGTTAAATATTTGTTCATTTGTTTGTTTTTGTTTGTTTGTTTGTTTGTTGCCCTTTAAAAAGACAAAAAGTAATGTCTTGAAGTCTGTCGTGTGAGAAAAAACTTTCACTGTGCTGATATGAAATACAAAGATAAAGACTAAATGTTCACATCCTGTGTTAGTGTTGAAGCTTAAATCATTTGATAACACGGGTGCATCATAACACAGAGAAGAAGACATGAGGAACATACACTCATCTGAAGGTAAATATTATATAAAAAAGCAAAATTAATAATAATGTATTGCATGTCTACAGCTAGACAGGGGGTGTTAATAATGTAGTCATTAAACATGCTTTATTCTCAATAAAATGACTTCTGTCCCAGCTTTATTAAGGCCACTAAAAGTTTGATTTCTGCCCTTCATGTTTTTGAGATATGATTACTTTATTGCAATGTGTGAGTTACTGTGACAAATGTTCTTTTTTTTCTCTGTAGTAATGTTTACTAACTCATCTGATGGAGCCCTGGGGCCTAAAGTGGACATGAACAAAGTGTCCCAGTGGATCAGTGTGGCCCTTTACATTGTGACTGTGGTCCTGGGCATCAGTGGAAACTCTGCCGTAATCTACGTCGCAGCGCTTAATGTCAAGGTATGTGAAACAAAGAACTGTCTTCTGCTTTTGTGCTATTTATCTGAGCTCTCAACATAACACTTTCCTTTCCAATTGCAAAAAACTAAACCAAACCTTAACAACTGAACTAAGTGAGGACAAATATTTTTCAGGGTAATCCTTGGAGAGAGCCATAGGAGGAGACAATTGTACATGTTTTAGTTGTATTGGAAGCTAGAGCACCCTGAAGAAACTATACACTGTCTGTCATAAAGAGAACATTTCTTCTTTAATTCTTCATTTTGACAGATCTTTCTCTCTCCCAGACCAAAGTCACAAATGTGTTCTTGGTGAACTTGGCCATAGCAGATCTAATCTTCTGCTTCACTCGGATATTCTCCATCTTCTACAAGCTGCGATTCGACGACTGGCCTTTTGGACCCTTCATCTGCAAATCCAACAGTTTCTTCAAGTACACCAACATGTTCTGCTCCGTGTTCCTGCTGGCCGTCATCAGCCTAGACCGAGCTCTCTGCGTCTGGAAACCCATTTTCACCAAAACCAGGCGCACTCTTTTTGTGGCCCGAGTCATAGCTGGCTGTGTGTGGATGTTTGCTATTGCTCTCAGCATTCCTTTTTTTATGTATCGACAAGTTTACACGGATAAGAACAACAAAACTAAGTGCACAATGAATGATGGAAAGGGGAAGAACGCCGTAATATACCTGTACTTACTCCGCTTTATATGCGGCTTCCTGTTGCCTTTTTTGGTCATTCTTGTGTGTTACATCATGGCTGGTTTGGGAATCAGACATACACATTTGTCCAGGAAGTCACGCTCCTTAAAGATCTTGGTGATTCTGGTCATTTCCTTCTTTGTATGTTGGGCTCCTTACCACTGCCTTCAGCTTTTCAAAATGCTTGACAAATATACAAACATTTTGAAGCCTTGGCAGCGCATCACTAGTGCAATAGGCTACTTCAATAGCTGTGTGAACCCACTTCTGTATTACTGTTTGGGAGTGGAAATTGGTGGGTGCTTTAGGCAGCGTCTGCAAAGGGTGTACAGTCGAGCAATGGGGGATGTTATAGAAGAGAACAATCAAAGGGCACGCTCTTCTTCTAAAACCACTATTGAGCTGTAATACTGGGGTCCACTGGATGCTAAAGCTTTATAGGGCTTTTACTAGAACTTTTATATTATGAAAGAAATTAAGCTTAGGGCATTGTAACCAAAGTATACAACTATGGGCTTATATTTTAAATAACTTTTAACTTTATAAATGAGACCCCTGGTGTGTGCAACGCCATGATACAGTGCAGATTGGCCTTTGGTTTTAAGAGTATACGTTTAGGGTCAGAGTGAGGGTTGCAACCATACCAGTAAAGCAAAACTAACCCCCGAGATTCTTCACACTTACACATTTCAAACAAAACATTTTGCTAGAGAAACATGGGAAAGTGTGAAAGAAGGGGCTGAGGGTGGAGAGCAGCAGAACAAATGGTTTGACAGCAGGTGTTTCTAATAATAACTCAGTTTTAAGTAAAGAAGTAAGTGCTTGTCAAATAAAGTCTAGAAAGGACACTGGCCTTTGCAGTGAGAAACAGAAGGTTTGCTCAGTTTGCACTAAAATTGTAAAAAGTAGCCCCAGAACAGTATAGGCATATGTAAACACACAAAAAAGTTGTTTTGGGTGTAGCTTCACTTTAAACTCTCTTTTAAATGTGATATCAAGAGCTATTTTTAAAAAAAACATTCAAATACAGAACCGTTTTAACATGACATATGTCATTTGCAGAAGTGGGCAGTTACATTTACTTGAGTAATACAAGTAAGAAAATCTTTACATTAGTAATAAGAAATTATTTGTTAATTGTGTCGCTCCCTTTGACATAACTAAGCATCTTTGTGTGTGTTTCCATCCTTTAAATACAAAAAAGTGCTGCTTTGTCATTCCATTTTTATTCCCTTCATAATAAATCAAACATTACTTTCCTAAAGTTAGTCTACTTGTTTTCTCAAATAGTAATAGTAATACAAAGGCATTCTCAGATGTATTTTATTCTTAAATCATATAACTGAGCCTGAGGGTATGAGACAATATCGCTGTGACAACTTTGTCTTGGATTTGTACTTTGGAATGTTTGATATGTACTAATTAATTGTGCAATAGGCATTATTATTACTTTTTATGTAGCATTTTGTTCTGGTGAATGTTATGGATTCAAAAACAGTATGATTTGATAATTTCTAAAGTTATTTAGAAATACACATAAATGCATACAATAGGAGTATGATTTAATAAGCATTCTTTTTTAGAATACTACATGTATTTATGTCATGTATAAAATGTTTATGCAATAACAGAATCCCCGATCTACTGCTCAACAGAATATCACATCTTTAGCAATAAACATGAAAATAAATATTGAGACAACATTACAGGCAAAGACAGAAAACTTAGTTAGTAATTTTAAGTGTAAATATGTTTAGGTGCAGAGCTCATAGTAAAAAAAAAAGGCAGGTCAATATTTTCTGTACAAAATCCCAGAGAACAAAGCAGATTTTTTTTTATTGCCACTAAATCCAGAGTTCTTGATTAACTGATCTGGTAGAAATATTCACAATTGGTCTCTTCTCATTGCACACAGAACAGTTTGGTTTTACAATATCTTGAGATCTGTCACATCCGTTTCTAAGAATCATTTTTGCTTAAAGACTTGTTTGAGAGCTGCAGTGTTTTCATAGTTAATCTCCTCTAAGGACTTGACCTTTGGCTGACGGATCTTAAAGATAGCGCAGACTGTGATCAGATACAAGTGCACATAATCTGACATTATTTGATAGAACAGTGCAGTACCTGCAGTTTGTCGTAGTCTGAGGAAATG
This sequence comes from Mugilogobius chulae, assembly GCA_038363315.1. Lineage (NCBI taxonomy): Eukaryota > Metazoa > Chordata > Actinopteri > Gobiiformes > Gobiidae > Mugilogobius > Mugilogobius chulae. Next base: position 37,388,248 of record CM076408.1, read on the forward strand.
CTGCTGGTTTGTAGGTCAGAATAGATGTTGTCACCTTTTTGCTCCACCAGCTGCAAGTTTGAACAGTTTTAAGAGGAGCTGTAAATACTAATGTGCCCAATAATAATTCAATGTGATGCATACCTTCAGCCTCTTTGAAAGACTGTAAAGAAAAAAATGAAAACATTCACTAAAGTGAGGGACGTACATAACAAACCACTTCTTTAGCATTTTTTTTCTCTGCATGGGTTTCTGTAAGAGTTTATGCATTGCTTAACATAATCATTAAGCTTTCAATCATAATGTCACATAAAGTAGTAAATGGGATTATTTCTTATCTTATTACCTCCTGTACTTGTGGAAAAGCAGTGCCACAGTGAGAATGCAGAAGGCAGACAGAACTCCACTCACAATGAACAGCCAAACATCAATACTTGGACAAGTACCTAACAACAGAAGAACAGATTAAAGGTACAATATGCAACATCAGTCACCTGGGAAAAGAAACTTTTCTTTTAACAGTTCACTACTGGATTTGTTAAATCACCGGCTTGTGATTGTTTTATGTCAATGTAGAAAAAGAATACATTCTGTGCTTTTAGTATATGATAGTTACCCTTAACACTAAATTCTATAACTTTCAGCCTCTCTATTTATTATGTAACTTTTATTTGTAACACTGCTGTATCAAGGTATATACTGACTGCCTGAAGTAAAATGTAATATATTTTCAAAACCTTTAAAAATGATAGATGGCCACAGCTTTAGGTAGAAACCAATATGAACATTTAAAATGACACCGTGTAATTTTCTGGAGGCTGAATATTGCTGGGTTTCAGATCACATCACAACATTCTACAGTCCAATGTTATTTCAATCAGACTGGGGGCAGGTAAAATGAAGTTTGTTTAAACGCAGTTTATTTTGCAAGTCAAAAGTTTATTGGGTCTAGTCACCCCAAAAATTATCACTTTTTAAATTTATTAAATCATTTTTGAAATATTTCATTGCAAAGTCCAACGTTATGAATAGGAAAAACTGGCTCTTGACCCCAATCTGGCTTTTAACTGACAAGAATTCTAGAATGTGAAACCCAGCAATTAAAGGTTGTATGGAGGATTTTCAAAAAATGTTTGTTGTAAGTCTTGGTCAAAAACAGTCACATAGATTTGTAACAGCCTTGTACTTATGCGAAACAAAAAAAGAATTATAAAAATATATAAACTGTGGACCTGATGAGGCCAGTAAAATGTTGACCAATAGATAACGAGGTACCTCGTTATCTATTGGCCTGTTAACCTGTCAAGCAAACCCTCTGTGTTCCTAAGTAACTCATTGGCCCAGTAGCAATGAGGGGCGTGGCCCTGGGAGGGGAAACACATGTCCATCATTTGAAAAACAGCAGTTGTTGGATTTGAAAAATCCTCCATACAACCTTCGAGTGCATGATCCCTTTGACGAAGAAAGTTACTTTTGGAAAATTCTCCCATGCAGAAATATTTCATGATATCTGGAATACTTTAGCTAAAGGTACATTTCTCTAGAAAAGGTGGAAGAGGACATCCTGCAGGTCTATTAAGAGTTAATTTTGGGAAGATGTAAGCCCATGCAGTAAAAAGACATTCCAATAAAAAAGCAATGCTTTGTATCGGTCTAGGTCAAAAATTACACGATATTAACCTGGGCCTTCCTATCCCCACCTCTTACTAGGAGATTAAAATGAACCAGGCAAACACAATAATGCTTTTAGCGCCATAAATTTATTGACTGACCAGCCAGCCCCAAAAGTTGCCTTTCAAAGCCTGTAGGGACTGGCTGGTCAGGCAAAGAAATAGTTGTTAATGGTAATGATTGAAAGTCACATCATCCTTGTCAATCAGGAAAGAAACACTTAATTCAGTAAGTTATGTCTGCCAGTGCTTTAATTGCTAGCACTATCCAAAAATAAGTGGTGGTACTCTCACTTCCATTTAGAGTCTAGTTGTCCTGTAAAAAGCAGGGCGAGAACATGCTGAATGCTCAGAGAAGTGCTCAAATGGGACATTTTTTGAAGTGGTGGAACTGAGTACCGGTGAATCCTTGCTCATTTAAAGCACTGATCTCTCCATGAACAACCATCATCTGGTGTTTAGCTGTGATATTTACAGTATGTTCACACATTTTAAACTAGAATGTGATATTCCAACTTAACTTTAATATTCCCAAAACAATACTAACAATAAGATTTTAACCTTTGTCATTTAATAATCTTTAATACTTTTTAAAACTTCAAGGACATATATTTTCTCTTCACGTCCTGCTGTCTCATTTTGGTATTTAGGCTCATTTATGTGCATTTGTTTTACCATCCTTCGTAGTGACTTCCAGCACCAGAGGCTTGGACCTTTGTGTTCCTCTGTCACTCTGAGCCTGACACTGGTACAGACCACTGTGTGTCTGTTTCACCTTTAGGGGCAGTGTCTGTCCTTCAGCCACCTTCACAGCCTGAGAGTAACACACACAACACATAATCTTTATTTATAATTCATGAATGTAATCAGATTATTTCAATAAAAATAATATATGCACAGTGAGGTACACCTAATCAGAATTTTGTTCATAGTTTATCTTAGTTTGTTCACTAACATCATAAACTGTAGTCTAATTAACAAATACAAGCAATAGGTTGCATTCAAGTGACATCAAAATGTGAACACAACCTAATAGTAAAGTTCCACAATAGTAGATGTTCTGATGTGGATGTTTGACTTATTCAAATGTAGTTTTTTGGTCACATGTTACTTGGTTTTACTGTTGTTTTGCTTGAAATGTTAAAGAGTATTACTACATTTAAATAATAACGTAATATCACATTACACATAAGAACGGTGAAAACAGGACAGGACAGGGCAGGGCGGACAGACAGACAGGACAGACAGAGAGCTAGATGGAAATGCTTGTTCGTACTGTTCCATTGGTGTTGCTGAACCAGGCATAGGCAGACACAGGGGGGTTGGCTTGACTTGAACAGGTGAAGTTCACAAACGAGCCTTCTGGCACTGGGCCTGACACACTCACATGCGCTGCTGTGTTTTTAGGCCCGTCTAAAGAGAGAACAGAAAGTCACCACAATGAGCAGACACACACTTTTAAAGTTATTTAACTTAAAAGTTGCAAATATGTTTTGATTTAATTTCATTTGGTACTTAAATGTTTACAGTGTGAACTTTACACTTTACATTGTGAAGCCAAAATAGAAATTCTCACAGAGAGTCAGAGAATCACATTCTGCGCACATCTGGAGTAACTTACAGACAACATTGAGCGTGTGAGAGTTGGTAAATGGCTTGGTGCTGCCCCCTGTTGACAGTGGGTAGGAAACAGAACAAGTGACGGTCTGGTTGTGATGTTGAGCTGAAGCTGTGAAAGCCAATGTGGACTTGAGCATCATCTGTCCATCTGAAGTCTGACACGGGAAAGGCAGAATATTTAACAACAAATAAAAGAGCTTGACCATTTTTATTAACAAAGATTAATAACCTAACTTTGTGATAAACCATAAATATATTTTCATATTTAAGTCTCACTTTATGCTTTTTTAGAGCTATAAAAACGCATAAATGGACACAGAGAGACAATAATTTACTTGGAATTTTATAGTGTTGCCAATTGTGTGTTTTTGAAGGAGGAAGGAAGTAGGAGTACATAGAGAGAACCCATGGAAACACAGAGAGAACATGCAAACTTCACTCAGAGAGATCATGTGATGTTGATTTGGTCCGACACAGAGATTTATTGATTCTTATTGGGAGGCGTGAGCTCTAACCACTCTGCTACTGTGCACCCATAAGTCAGTTATTTAGCAAAATCTTAAGTGTAATTGATGTGTGTTTTGGCAACAACACAATCTGTCAGAAGCATGTTAAGGTGTCTGATTGTGACATTACCTGTAGTATTTGGGTTTGCTCGTGCCTGTCGCTTTTGGGGGCGGTCCAAATGAACGAAGGGGGCAGAAGGATGCAGGGGGCCATAGCAGAGCAATGCAGCCTCACCTGACTTCCCTCTGTCACATGACTCACTGAGGTCACAGAGGTCAAAGTGGGCGGTGTCACACCTAAACAAAAACAAGTAATGAGATTATAATAATACTGAGTACCACTCCCTCCACTTATTTTTAAAATTATCTAGCATGCCATAACCGTAAACTGAACTATGCATCGATGCAGCTGACACACATCTTTACTGTTGATCTATCATGTCTCTCTCTTGTCATGTTGATGTTTGTTGTTCTTGTTTTTACATGCTTTAAGTGCTTGTGTTTTATCCCTTTAGAGCATTTGAACTCTAGTATTTTGTTAAGGATGCTTCAACGTAATTTTGTAACAGTGACAATAAATTATTGAATCTTAAATTGTTGCTTGACTTTTTTTGTCACGAGAAATTAAAAGTTAACAATTCACAAAAGTTCAAATTATTTAATAATTTGTTATGCTTTTTGTATTCTATATTCATGTATTTTGTGTCTTTTTTTTTCGTTCTGTTCGTATGAAAACAGAATGAAACTAAGAAATGTAAAACCTTTGGGAGAAAAAATGATATTACACCCAGACACAACATAACAATAGTCAATGAACGTATTGAAATATTTTGTTTATGTATGTAAGTTTAATACCTGGTGTTACGGTGATGTGGACCCCTTGTACAAAAGTGTATTTGAGTTTAGATTTTGGGCAATCCAGTCTGAAGAAGTAAAAGTCGTTCTGGTTCTTGGTAAAGTTTTCAAAAACCGTGGTACAGTTTTTCTGTCTCAGATCACCCAAAACATGCGCCTGGAACAAAAATAAGAGTCATGTTGATGATGGCTCATTTTTAATCAAGAAAGAGATTAGATTTGAACAAGTGAAACAAAAAGGGCTAAATATTTTTCATTTATTTAAACACTTGTAATTGAATAAATGATTAACCTTATTTAATGCCATACTATGGAAGATTTCAGCCCATTTGATCAGATTACATTGAGCACCTTAAAATAAATTAGCCATAACACTCACTGTTTTCATGGTGGCACCGAGTTGGCCGATCCTCCAGTAAGCACCTCCAGAGCAGTTACTCAGTGCCGGAATGTAAGGATCAGGGACATTAAAACTACAAGGGACAGACACGCAAGAGCCTTCAATTCCCATGATCCTCATCGGCACCGTCAAGTTCCAGGGATTACCATTCACACCTGTATAGAGAAGAGTTAAGTTCAAAAAGTTTTAAACACATTAAGTAGAGGTAATTTCACAAATAGAAAAGAGAACCTGATTGAACTAATAGGGTCAGCTTTTAACTAACATTTATCTGGTCAAAGTTTTAGCATAGCAGCTGATCAAATAGCATCTAAGTTAGCAGATGGGGTTCCTCAATGTTCTGTTTTGAGTCCTGTCCTGTATTTTTGTATATTATCCCCTGGGAAAAATTCTAAGAGAATTTAGTGATGTATCTTACCACCTTTTATGATTCTTATGATAACCAGCTATACTGCTTTTAGACTTTCTGACATCCATAGTCTGCTCTTTGATAAACTGCTTGGTGCAAATAAGACAACGGTTCTGTTACAAGTGTTTGCAGCGCATGAGAGTGTCGGTCTTGTCTTCACTAATAGAAGGGCTCACATAAATAAATAAATAAAGTTTACTCACTTACTTACTTAATTCTTACTTAAAAAAAGATAACAAATCGCTAACATTCTCTTTTGGGCAAGATTAGAAGATTAGTGAAGTGTTTTGGACAAACAATGGACAAACTTGGTCACTGTTAGAGATGAATATTCCAAGTTTATAATATTCTAAGTATAAGCAAAAGCATACTTTTGACAAAAACTTGTGTTCCAAGATATTGAACAACAATTGTTTTGAGAGAAACTATTGTCTTACCTTGCATCAAACTCAAAATCCAGACCAAAACCAGCCCAAAACCAGCAGCCATCTGGAAGCAAAACTAAAAATTATCCTATTGTTGTACTTTACAATTTGGTAAAGCAGTTAGTGGGTAATTCATTGTATTAATTCAACAAGACATATAAACTTAGCTACTTACTTTGTTGGCTGAGAACACTGATGTGAAAGAGGATTTACCAAAAGGAAGTTGTAAAAGAGGGACAAACACAGATTACAGAAAACCTTCCACTGTGACAAAAGCACAATACTGCACCACTGAAACATGTTTTGTTTTCAGTTATATTAACTGCAATACAAAAAAAGTACAATGCTTAGCAAGAAGCTATGTATTTATGTATGTATGTATGTATGTATGTATGTATGTATTACATAACACATGTATATATGTATTATGTATTTGTTTTGAGTGTTTGACAATGATTTATAATATATAGATATAGATATAGATATAGATATAGATATAGATATAGATATAGATATAGATATAGATATGTTTTCTGCAATAATGTGAAAAAATACAGCTAAAGAAATAACTTTACCAAACGGTAAAAATACCGACTTTTTGTTATTGTTTTAATACAACTGAGAAATTGAAATGACAAAAACATGCTTTTATTAAAGTTTTGGTCAAAAAGTTAAACAGTGTACCTTTTAACAGAGATCATAGTCTCTGTATTTCTCCACAAGGGGGCAGAAGCAGTTCTTGAACGCCTCACTGTATCCCTACATTGAGCACAGTATTTATAATCAACCATAAGAATTCTAGCAATTCTATGATGTTTTCACTCATATTTACCCCATTTATGAAGTATTTTTTTAATTATTACTGCAATATTTCACATGCAGAAAACTTTGTCTTTGCTTATCTTTTTATTTATACATACTGTATATTTGCCAGTGTGGCATTACATTTCTCTGGAGACAATAAGCAGATGACACTGTGACGCCTTAAAACGAGGGGTCAGGGGGACTAGAGCATGTCCCAGTGACTTTGGACCTAGGCCAGGGGTCTCCAACCTGTAGCTCGGGAGCTATCAGTATAGCTTCTAGCTTCCTTCCAAGTAGCTCAACAAAAGATTTAAATTATGCTTTATTACTCAAATTTTATTTATTGCATTCCTATTTCTACTGTAAATGTATCTTCAGATGGCTAATTGTGTCCACTTCAAATAGATATTGGGTGAATGTTCATATTGGCCTCTTAACTATGCCACAGTTAAAAGTGGGGCAGCTGATTTTCACACTGCAAACACAATTTAGGTTTTAAATCCGACAACTTCCTCTAATAAATCCTTCAACACATGGTTAATATTGACATGTGTTCATTTTTGTTGCATTTATGGCTTATAAACTTATTTTTACAAACAGCAAAGTGAGTGACCGCCCCAAGCTCAGCCAATCAGAGCACAGCATTCAGCTCCTGATTAGAACTAAAATTCTTTATTATTCAGTTCAGACAGTACTCAGAGGTGTCATTTTTTCATAAAGTGTTGTATTTACTGTATACTTTTTGGGGGAATTTACAATTTAAAAAGTTAGCTACCACACCTTTAACGTCAATTTTTGGTCATCGCTAACAGTAGCTCGCCACCAGTTTTCTTTGCAAAAGTAGCTCTCCTGGCAAGAAAGGTTGGAGACCCCTGACCTAGGCAAAGAAACATCTTGCCTGGGCAGTTAGAGACAAACACATGCAGACAATCACTCATTCTCTCATTAATTCTATGCATGCATATAGCCTACATGGTTTTGGAGGTGGGAGGAAGCTTGAGTATCCAAAGAGAATAATACAGTATTGGCAGGCTGCGGGCATTAAACTACAATAGAGTACAATCAAAGTACAATGTTCAGTCAGAGTTCACATAATAAGTTTCCACATGCATATTGTTTTGCTCTTTTGCCATCAGTTTCCTGTGGTGTGGTCATACGACGATGCACCTCAGTTAACCTTTTAGTGATGACTAGTAAAGGCTGCATATTTTAAATTACAATTTGTATGTACTGCATACTTTAAATTACTATTGTTTGTTTTTTTGTAGGAAAGGAGCTTCAAGATGATTTCGATTTTTTCATGTTTTTTTTTCAGAATCACATTTATTTTATTTTTTTGAGAACTCACAAGTAAATACAATGGTAGGTGAGGACAGGGTATTCTGAGCACTTGATCATCAGCTGCAGGACAAAACAAGATTACCTAAGCATGCATGAATCAATTCAAATACAAGTTTGATCCAAGTAATACTGAAAGAACCCTGACAAACTCGGAAAAGTACATTTTGAATAATAGGTCTCCTGTAAGGGTTCATTATAAGAATAAGGTTTGCGCAGGCAACGTCAGCTAATAACCAAACAATTGAATCTATCACCATATATTTTATGTAAACTGTCGATGTGCACTGTTGTAGTCCAAATTTTGATATTTTGTATTTTGAGCTTGCACCAGTGATAGCTCTTATTACGTGTGTGAATCATTGGCAAACATGAGTCCTGTGGTTTCATAGCAACATCTTTGTGGTTTAATACTATGTTCAAATAAACCATGTTAAACACACCATGTGATTACCAAAGTTTCCAGTTCCACTCACCCATCAAAGCCATAAAAGACCACTGACAATAATGAGGTCTAATATTCTCAAGTGGCTTATTGCATTGCCGTCTCAGTTGTTTACAGTGAGTTGGTGACATGAAATGCCTGATTCATTTTTAGGTTCAGTTGTTTTAACCAAACAAACCAAATTTTGTGGCTGGAGAAGTCAAAGTGTATTCCCTAGGGGCAAAAGAGTATGAACCCATTATGACCCCCTTCCTCCCATCCTCCTCTCCCTCTAAGCTACATTGCTGTATGTCTATGAACTTCCTGTTCAGATTTTATGGTGCTGCAGAGAAGTCTATTTGCGTGTTTTAATTAAAATTAAAACCACACTGTGTAACTTTTTGGCCAAAAAATAAACTTAAATATAAGCATGTTTTCCTAGTTTTGATGTATTTGTCACACTAAATAAATATTAAAAATATATGACTTTACCTTGAGAGCTTGCATGACCACAAAACTACTGGTAACTATTAATTGGTGAAGAGGAGGGCCAGTTAATTTCTATAAAAAAAGCAACTTCTTTAGCTATATTTGTTCACATTATGACATAAAACATATTTATCTGACTTTATCTTGATATTTGTACATGGTTTGTTACACTGTGCACCTATAAGGTTATATATATATATATGTTTAATAACTAAAGTGAAACATAAAATTGCCTCATGTGTTTGTTGTTTATTAGGGGAATGGCCGTCTCACGCTCTCATGTTCAAAATATTTTAAGCTAAATTTGCATTGTTTTTCCATGTGCAAATAAATACCTAATTTAATCTACTCTATTCAAATGTTATAAAGAACTGAAAATAGCCGAAAAATATGCACATCCAAATTCTAAAAAGCGTGCAGGACACAGAAGGCAATAGTGTAATGAAAAAGATAGATGGTCCACATAAAGAGCATGTCTCTCAGGTTTTGCTTTCAGTCTCAAAATAAAGTGTTTTCCGTGCTAGTACATGAGACAGAACAGAGATCTTTTTTGTATTTTTACACAAGGCTTTGGAATATGATGCTGAACAAAATCCTACTGTATTTCAAGTCAGACCTAATTCTCTGTAATCCTTTCTTGTACAAATAACAAATACGTGCAAACATTACGGTAATTATGTGTGGAGATAAAGACATGACACGACAAAAACTGTGAAAAGGCATGAGTGCTTCTAGAAAACACCACATGTACAGTATTTTAGGTGTTCAAAAAACAGTCGTGGATCATGCAAAGCAACACGTTCCATTAGAATAAAACAAGCTAATGTTAAAAATATGTTTAAAATATGTGCTTATGTGTGAAGAAAGGCAGAAACAACACTTTTCCACACAATGATATTTTCTCTCTTTCCTGTAATGCCCTTTTTCAAATAAATTATAGATATAATCATTATCATCAGTGACATGATAAGCCGGACATTGAGTCAAATTGAGTTAAGTTCTGAAAGCACCAGTCTTCAGCTTTGTTCAGGGGGCGGGATCTGTCAGTATTTACCACTGACCACAGACTCTGAGCTGAAGAAACAACACTCATATGTGTCCATTTCCTCTTTTATGTGTCTGCTCAGCTGCGCTCCACATCTGAAACTGCACCTTAAGGTAAGATCAATTATGTTTTTTTTGTTTGTTTGTTTTTTATTAATTTATTAGGAGTGCTATTCAAATTTAGCTTGTTTTTTTTTTTATTATTATTATTTATCTTTTTTGTAAATAATAATAATAAACTGCAGCTCAAATTAAAAATTTTAACGTGCACATCAAAAACAAAGAAAATTTCCTAATAATTGTCAATATTGTTACAGTAAATATCTCTTTTTGCATAGTGGTAGAGGCTGGTGCAGAGTGGGAGGCTTAGGAGATACTTGAGACAAAAAAGCATGTGTATATCCGTTCTAATACATAAAACTGCTAAACATGTGTGTTCTTATTTGCATGTTTGAGTCATAATTACAAACCTAAACAGATAGTTGTGTTGAGACCATCTTCAGTTTCCAGTTCAAAAATGATCACAAACATAAACATGAGTTTCCTTTATCTTATCCCTTCTTTATTCCCAGATCCTTCTAAAAGCAGACACTGACTCAAGGCGCCTGACTCTGATAAGCACTGTTAAAATTGGAGCTTCTGTGGAAATGTGAAGTTCATTCATAGTTTGAGAGTGGGTCATTGCTGTTTCAGTGCTTCATACTTGATCATATTTTAAGCTTTAGGTTTGATAAAGGTTATCACAGACATTGTTGTTGTATATGGAAGTGACCGATTTTCAGTATTACAAATTTTAAGCAGCAGATTGTAGCAATATATCATCATACAAAGGAATGATTGCTATACTATTAAAGCAATAGGAAAATAAATAGTGTACTTAGTATACTTGAATTGTGATCAATCTAAAATTGTGATGGCTTCTAAAAAGTGTAATAATACAATTACAAATCCATGAAGATCGAACTTACACAGAGCACCTCAAAGATTTAATTCAGTATGTACTTCTGTCCTACAGATTCACAATGTCTTTGAACATCTCGCAGCTCACTTTCAAATCCACCAAAAATGACCAGGGAGTGGACATTGATGCTATCATGGACAACATCAGCATCATCCTGTACACACTCACCATTGTACTCGGCATCCCCGGAAACTCCATGGTCATTTGGGTGGCAGGATTCAAACTCAAGGTACAAATAGCACAACCAAGTTTTGTGCTGCTTATGCATTTCAAGCACATCTGTGTGATTGTCAGGAGAACAAAGGGGAAAGGATGAAAACAGAGAGGTGTTCCTTTGCCTATCTGACTAAGAAACTGTGGGTTACTATCAGTAAATACAAACATTTATTTCAAGAAGCAAAATATTAAACTTTGTGTTCATTAAAATATTTTCTAACACCATTATTCATAAATGTAAACCCAGCAGTTGTGGGTTAGGGTTAGGGTTAGGGTTAACCTAACCCTAACCCTACAGCTCACTTGATTACTTCTTCATTGTTTCTGCATTGCATGGACATTGGACACGTCTTGTTGTATAAGCTATCGTCATCTCTCATGCGTAGTTCTTTTCAATGATCCTGCTTTTGCATGTTTAGGAAAGAAAGATTTTTCTCCATGAACTATAGCTTAGGTGTCTGTAAGCAGCTTAAGGGAGACACTGCACGTGAATAGAAAAAAAATGTATATTTATAGTAATGGATGTAACGCTTCAGCTGTATGAATTCTTCTATAATTGCTTTCAAAGTCTTGTTTGTTTGTTTGTTTGTTTTTGTCCCAACCCAGTAATCCCATAAACCAACACTTTGTTTTGGGGGCTCGAAAATGTTTACTTAAAAATATTTTCTTAAGGGATTTGGGTAAAGTTAGGGTTAGGATTAGGGTTAGGCTAGATTTAGAGTTATTTTGCTTAAATTTAAGGATTAGAGTTAGTTATGCTTACCGAGTCGCGGCATAACTGTATAGAGGAAATTAAACGTGAATAGGAGCTACCTTATTTGATAATTCTGTGAAGTTACAATGTTATAACTCTGTGGATTAAGTAGACTGAATAAACAATCTAATATTAAAGCATTTTAAAGAACAGATTGGACAGTTATGTTGTTTCCATGTTAAAGTCTGTGTACTAAAAGAACAAACCAAAATGGACAAAAAAGAGCTGTCCGCCTTGTCTCGCCTAAAAATGCCTAATTAGTGTTTAAATTGAATATTTGATTAGGCTGTCTAAGCTCCAAACTGTTATTCTGACATTGTGTTTTGTATTCTTATAGCCTAAAGTCACAAACGTGTGGCTGGTGAACCTGGCCATAGCAGACCTGATCTTCTGTTTCACACGGATCTCATCTCTCATCAAAAAACTCTTCTTCGACCACTGGCCTTTTGGGATCTTTGTTTGCAAATTCAACGGCTTTTTCAAATACGCCAACATGTTCTGCTCTGTGTTCCTGCTGGCCGTGATCAGCCTGGATCGTGCTCTGTGCATCTGGAGACCGGTTTTCACCAAACAAAGACGCACTCTTTTTGTAGCCCGAGTCGTGGCTGTATGTGTGTGGACGCTTGCTTTGATTTTCAGCACGCCTTATTTCATATATCGTCAAGTTTACCTGGGCAAAAACAACCTAAGCAAGTGCTCTTTAGACGTGAAAGAGTCCAAAGATGGTGACAGCACTGCCAAATATGTTCTGTACGCTGTTCGATTTCTATGTGGCTTCCTGTTGCCGTTTTTGATTATTCTAATTTGTTACATCATGGCGGGTTTAGGAATCAAACGCACTCGCTTATCAGGAAAATCCCGCCCACTCAGAATACTTGTCACCCTTGTCATTGCGTTCTTCCTGTGCTGGGCTCCGTACCACTGCCTCTTGCTGGTGAAAATGGTGGACAGCAAGAATGTGGTGGTGAAGATCTGGCATCCTTTGGCGAGCGGAGTGGCTTACTTTAACAGCTGTGTGAACCCGATCCTGTACTACTGCATGGGCGTGAGTGGGCAGGGCAGGTTTGGGAAAAGTCTGGCGGGGGTTTACAGGAGGGCACTGGCTGATGATGCGGACGGGCCCACCTCTCAGTCCGTGGAGGGGACAGTGGATGAAATTGCAAGCAAAGACAGTGACGACAGAAAGAAGAGGTCCACAGAGGAGATGGATAAACTCTGAGTTAAATATAATGATTCATTGATTGAAATTGTGTATAAAATGTATTTTTCAGAGGAGACGAAGTACTGAAGTTCCCTACTCCTGTAAAAGTATGTGTTTAAAGAATGACTATAAAACTAAAAGCTCTGTTGAAATTCCTTGACTTAAATAAATGTACAAAAGTAAAACATTTTCAATTTTCTATTAGTGGAGGTAACTAATTTCCATTCTGCAAAACAGATATTTAAATAAGTCAACTACTTATAGCTCATAACAAATGCTTAGCTTATCATGGTTAATATCCCCATTTTTTATGCAACTAAGATTTCTTTCTTTATTTATTTATTTTTTTGTACAGACAGCACTTTAATCATGTGCCAGCAATCTTGTTAATTGGGGCAACGTACTGATGTAGCAACATCAGTTGAGCACTGGTTTTAAAACTTTTATGGTGGAAGATCTGACATTGTTTTCTCTACCAGAAATGTAAATGTTTTCCGTAGAAGGTTTCAGTGGATGTGGGATGTGGCAATGCTTTGCTATTTTCAGGAAGACAATGCAGGTAATGCCACGTTATAAGCGCTGTGGTCAGGTGAATGAAAATGCAAATTTCAAGAGAAATCTTTTGTAATAAAAACATAACAATAATAAAAAATGCAAGATAGACATATTTAACTACACCACAAATAGACACCAGAAACAGGGCATAGTGCATATCACACCTGCACTGTTTGTGGATTTAAAACTGGTTTTGAAAATATAGAGAGTACAGATTTTTATTTAAAAATGTAAGAACTTAAAGTAAAAAGTTACCAGATTACAGATGCTCAAAATAATTACAGTACTAAAATATTTAGTTACTTGCTACCTCTGGTACTTGCAACAATGTGTGCAGTGACTTTCCCATTTTGGAAAATATACCACAAAAGTTAATGACAATGTTTGAAAGTGTACATCAGTTCATCAAGTTTACTCCAAATCTATAGATCTTAGACCCCTTTTGGGTGCCATTGACTTTCTGCTAAAGTACTTTCGGTGCTTTATATTGTTTGAATATGTATATACTAATTGAGAAAAAGTTAGAAAATTACAAAATGTACACAGTTTTGCTTTTCATTGCTTTACCCCAATGTTTATAATTGTGTAATTGTATAAGCTGGGATCCAATATGATATTACAGTGTCAGATAGCTATAGAGTTAAGGTTATCTATAATATATATACCTTACAGAAGCATTATGTAACTGTCATACTGATGTAGATTTCAGGCAAAGCAATAACATTTCATAGAGACCAGCAGCTGGCAGACCCTTCATCAGAAACGTTATGTAATGCACCTTTAAATTAGATGTTTTATTTGTCTATTTGGACAAAAAACTTCATGCATAAATCAGAAGAAGAATTAATGAACACCAGCCTGTGCCACATGTTTATAGTGCCAGTGTAGCACCAAATAAGAGTAAAAGAAAACAATATGATGGAACTGAAGCCATTTTGTTTTGTTAACTTAATGTAAAAAAAATTTGACATTGTTTTTCCATTTCTAAATAAATTATATTGTGTAACCAAGTGTCTGCAACCAAAAGTGTGTCAGCTCTTTAAAGAGAAAGTAGGACGTAAAGTGTCATGCATGTGTCACAAAATGATTCAACATTTCTTTTCTGCAAGTGACAATTCAATTGTCACTTGCAATTTAATACAATATAAAAAATACTAACCAAGTATGACTGACAAATATTTATAAAAAAAAAAAACACACACACACACACACACATGCCTCAATGGCTTCTTGTTATTATGTGATAACCAAATGAAGCCAGTAAGGTTCATAGGATTTCCACAGTGTCTCTGCTTCTAAAATTATCCAAACTGAGTTAGTAGGAATAGGAAACATTGTGGTTTGGTGGGTTTTTTGGTGTTTAAATGCTTCATGATCACAAATACCATTGAACAACAGATGAAGGAAACACGAAAAGAGAAGCAAGATGTTTCGAAGGAAATGTAAAACTATCTTTGTGCCAGTGGTATGTGTCCATAGGTCAAATTGTGGCTACAAGAACTGAAACTGAGTGGGTTCATTTTCTGTCTTTTCTGTTACTTTTACAACATGACTGTTTATGGTAATAAACATGCTCCATCACTTAGTGTGTCTCTTGGGATAAAGGGAATTTTGAGATTAAACAGTTTAGAGAAGTCCTCCATGTGTATAAACATCCTTTTGGTTATTTTTGCTTTGCTAAATAATTTTTTGTATTGGGTTTTTGGTAATAGGTTGCGTTCTTTGTGGCATTCTACAGGCCACTAAAATGTGTAATACAGATGGAGGGATCCCAAAAAGAACTATGGTTAAATGCAGTTTTCTGTTTTCTAATGGGAAAAGTGCATAGATTAAATCACTAATATATCTCCAGATTGAAAATGTGTCAAATTAACTTTAAGATATTTCATGGCTAAGTAAAGCCAGCTCTTCTTCACTATCTTGTCTTATGACATCATTACTTTCTAGAATGTGAACTATGAACATTTTGTTAGCTATAGATTCCAAGTTAAGCCCAGACATATAAATATGGTTAAGACAGAAAAATAACACAAGATCAAATGAACAGTGATGTCGAAGGAATTCATACGGTACATCTCTGACAACCAATCAGAGTGCTGTTTACTCCTACATACTTTCCCTCTCACTTTTAGTTCTCCCAAACTGCCCAGTTTGCCAACTCTGTTTAAAATGTGGTTGTAAGAAGATTTTAAGAGATTAGGATTTGAATCTAAATTCTGGAAACAGTCAGATTGGGAATGCATTTATTATTATTATTATTATTATTATTATTATTATTATTATTATTATTATTATTATTATTAGGCCCGAGCCGGAGGACGAAGTCCCGGCGAGGGACTTATTGGAATTGGACTTCGGGGGAGGAAATTCGCGAAAACGAAATAGTAAACGACAACGTACGTGCCCGGGAGTAGTGTCGAAAATTAGAACTCAGTGAGCTCTAATTTTGAGTGAAGACCGCGTGAAAAAATAATAAAAGACGACTCGGTAGCGCCCCCTCGAAAATCAAATAACATGGGGCCAATGGGAGCCCGACGCCGAAAAAAGTCGCAGTAAAAATATGAAACCCAGCCCGAAAAATAGTTCATGTCCGAACATGAAAAAAATCATATTGTGGCCCCGCCCTCAAGTGCACAGGAAGTCGGCCATCTTGGATCAAACGCGTCACTGACAAAAGCGCATTACCTCATACTTTCGACCAGCACGTCCACAATTTTGGTCGAAAACACGTCCAACTTGGCCAAAACACAGTAAACCAATGTGAAATGAGATCAATGGTTTGAAATTTGAATATCATGTTTGGTATGGTCACGGCGATTTTTTAACAAAATTGTAAAAATTTGGAAATTTTTAAAAAATCTTTCTTTTTGCCAGATTTTTTTATGGGAAAATCGAAATACAGCGTTTGTGCACATTTTGAAACTGAACGCAACGATATGCATATCAAGAAGGTATCTCACAAAATGGCCCAATAGCGCCCCCTTTAAATCTTATTTTCAAAAATTCGCACAAGTCAAACCGTTTGACGTAGACGTGTGAAAAAATTCACAGAGGGCTCATTTGTGATGGGGCACAATGTTAGAAACTTCCATGACTCTAGCTCTTGTAGTTTAGGAGAAAAATAATAGGTGAAAAAAAATTTGCCGTTATTATTATTATTAGGCCCGAGCCGAGAGACGAAGTCCCGGCGAGGGACTAATTGGAATTGCGTCCGGGAGGGCGAAAATCGCGAAAACGACGCAGTCAACGACGACGCACGTGCCCGGGAGTGGTGTCGAAAATTAGAACTCCGTGAGCTCTAATTTTGAGTGAAGACCGCGCGAAAAAATAATGACAGACGACTCGGTAGCGCCCCCTCGAAAATCAGATAACATTGGGCCAATGGGAGCCCGACGCCGAAAAAAGTCGCAGTAAAAATATGAAACCTGGCCCGAAAAATAGTTCAGGTCCGAACATGAAAAAAATCATATTGTGGCCCCGCCCTCAAGTGAACAGGAAGTCGGCCATCTTGGATCAAACGCGTCACCGGCAAAAGCGCATTACCTCATACTTTGGACCAGCACGTCCACAATTTTGGTCGAAAACACGTCAAACTTGGCCAAAACACAGTAAACCCATGTGAAATGAAATCAATGGTTTGAATTTTGAATATCATGTTTGGTATGGTCACGGTGATTTTTTAACAAAATTGTTAAAATTTTGAATTTTGAAAAAAATCTTTCTTTTTGCTAGATGTTTTTAAGGGAAAATGAAAATAGAGCGTTTGTGCACATTTGGAAACTGAACGCGACGATATGCATATCAAGACGGTATGTCATTAAATGACCCAATAGCGCCCCCTTTAATTTTTATTTTCAAAAATTCGTACAAGACAAACCGTTTGGCATAGACTTGTGAAAAAATTCACAGAGGGCTCATTTGTGATGGGGCACAATGTGAGAAACTTCCATGACTCCAGCTATTGTCGTTTAGGAGGAAAAAAATGATGAAAAAGTTTTGTTCCGTTATTATTATTTATTATTATTATTATTATTATTATTCTGCCGTTTAAACTCAATTTTAACCCCCTAAACGTTAACCAAAACTCAGTTTTTTGTGACCCAAAATTAGAGGTCGGCGAAAAATTTTGTATTTTATACAGCAAAAAAATTAATGTGTTAAAATGACTCGCTGCGCCTCCTCAAAAATCAAAAACATTACGGCAATGACAGAGCTTTTTTATCGCAGACAAATGAAATTTGGCCGAAACATAGATCTGGTCAAGACAAGTAAAAAATTACATTATGACCCCGCCCTAAACCCTACAGGGCGTCGGCTATTGTGGGCGGAACCTGATTTTTTGGAAATTTTCATCTCACGTTTTATTTTTTTCTATTTTTGTTTTTATGTTAAATGGGATGAAAATTTGGAACTACATCAACAGACCCTTGTGCCTTTGAGTTTTTGATAGATTTCTGATATCTTAAAAAATGTGGGTGTGGCCATGCACAAATCAAAAGTGACGTTTTCCAATGTGTTTAATATGCGTATTTCTGACACAAATTTTTTATTCTCCGGCATTAATATACATTTTGTTCTAAATCGCGAGCCGCATCTAACGATATACTTTAAAAAAATCTACGTCATCGAATTGCTCCACAGCGCCCCCTTGAAAATTGCATTGAGCCCAAAAATTTAGTTTGTCGTAAACCATGAAATTTGGCACAGACATTCTTCTCAGCTGTCTGAACGAAAAACCCAATGGGAGCATACCTTTATCTGCAAGCGTGTTGCCATGGCAAGTAAAAACTACAAAAACTCATGTTATCCAATGGAGACGCAAAACTTTTGAATGGGGAAAAAATTATTTCCTTTCTCAGGAAGGTGAAATTTGGTACACACATTGTCCTTCACATTCTGAACAAAAAAGTCAATCATGACACGCCTCTATCTTTGACCGTTTTACCACAGCGCCCCCTTACTTTTGAATGGGATAAAATTTTTAGTTTCACCAAAATGCATCAAATTCACCACACTAACTCTACTCATCACACTGAACAAAAAACCCAATGGGACTATATGTTTATTGCAAGCGTTTGGCCATGGCAAGGAAAAAAGGCAAAACCCATGTTATTCAATGGAGAACTGACAGATTTGGCCAGAGTGGAGGGTAGGGTGAGTGGTAGGGTGGAAATTTTAGTTTGTCCTAGAAAGCTGAAATTCGGCACACACATTCTCCATCCAATACTGAACAAAAAAGCCAATGAGAGCATATCTTTATTTGCAACCTGTTACCGTGGCAACGTCAAACATTTCCCATTGAAATACATAGAAAAATTCTAAAGAATGAAAAAAATGACTTGTCATAGACACTTGAAAATTGGCACACTTATTGCCGTCGGGATGCCAACAAAAAAGCCATCAAAGCATACCTCTATTTCAACCGTTAGCTTGACGATGTCATAATTTGTCCTTTCAGTGAATGGTGAAGCATACGCTGTACTTATAAGGGAGGAGTGCTGTTGGCAGAAAACGCACAGGGACGACGGCGGCTCTTCGCGATGGCTCGTAGCCGCGGTGGCTCATGCTCCGCGGTCGCAAGGGGGGGCGAGGGCCTATATCACCGCGCGCGGTTTTAATTATTATTATTTTTATTCTATTTCTCTCATACAACACCCCTTTTTTGACCCCCTGAACAATAACAAAAAGTCACTTTTATTTCGCCCAAAATTCAAGGGCGGTGAAAAATAATTTATTTTGATTTTTTTAAGTTACAAAAATGTACACCGACTCTATAGCGCCCCCTTAAAGCCCAATACAAATTTTGGTCAAGTTTGTCCTAGAGACTTGAAATTTGGCACAGACATTCTCCTTGGGATACTGAACAAAAAAGCCAATCACAAGGTACCTCTATTCCATACCATGTTACCGTGGCAACAGGAAAATTAGAAATTCCCCCCCGATTCTCCAAAAACAATTTAAATTTGACCTCTTTAACGTTAACGAAACTGCACCAAATTTGGAGCTAAAGGCTTTTTTGGTCTACAGATTTTTTTTCAATGATTACATTTTAAAAATTCGTTTTTTAAAAGACTCTCTAGCGCCCCCTACAAATTTTAGTTTTATGTATACAAATGAAACTTGGCACAAAAATAGTCCACAATAAGACGAACAAAAAATAACATTATGACCCCACGCTAAACCGTTCAGGGCGTCGGCTATTGTGGGCGGAACTTGATTTTTCACTAATTTGAATGGGAACCAAAAAATTACTTTCGCATAGCCACGTGAAATTTTGCACAGACATTCTTCTTAATATTCTGAACAAAAAACCTAATGACAACATACCTTTATGTGCAAACATTTTGCCATGGCACTGTAAAAACCGGTAAAACCCATGTAAGTCAATAGAGAGCAGGAGGGATATGGACAGAGTGAGGAGTAGGGGTAGGGTGAAAATCTTGACTTTGTCAGAGAAAGTTGAAATTTGGCACAGTCATAGTCCATGTCAAGACAAGTAAAAAATTACATTATTACCCTACCCTAAACCCTACAGGGCGTCTGCAATTGTGGGCGGAACTTGACTTTTTTCACATCTTACAACTCATGTTTTTTTTCATTCATTATTTAAAAACTTTTCAGCTAAAATGCTTTGGGACTATCATCAACACACCAATGTTCCTTGACATAATGAAAAAGATTAGAGCACGTGGGATTTAGACATAGTGAGGTAAGGTGACAAATTTTACTTTCTCTTACAAAACGAAAATTTCGCGCAAACTTTCCACTTCTCGTACTGAACAAAAAAACTCAGTGAAGATGTACCTTTATCTCTAAATATGTGACAGTGAAAAAGTGCAAATTCACTTGGCAATGTATAGTGCACAGATGTTGATGATGACAGTGTTGTAGGCAGAAAAGGCACGAGGACGAGAGGCAGGCCCGTTGTGGTGGCTCTTACCCCGCGGTGGCTCGTACCCTGTGGTGGCTCGTACCCCGCGGTGGCTCGACCTCGGCGGTCGCAAGGGGGGGCGAGGGCCTATATCACCGCGCGCGGTTTTAATTATTATTATTATTATTAATAATAATAATATTATTATTATTATTATTATTATTATTATTATTATTATTATTATTATTATTATTATATAAGTTGTTCATAAAATAGGATAAACTCTAACAATTATAAATACACATTTAATAGCATTTACAAAATGCATTAAATTAAATATATATTTCAAAATAAATGAAGCATAAATGGTAACAAAATGAATGTTTTCAAAAACAATTCACCTGTCAATGCAAACATTAACAGGAAGTCACTAACCCTAACTAAAGAGGTCAAAAATCTAAAAGAGTTTAACTCCAGATTTGGATTAGATTTGATGAACCAACATATATACATTAAAAGCTGGCTTAAATGATATATGGTATTCATGGTTTTCTTTGTTTGGAAATTTTTCTAAAAATAGTGACTCATTTGTAATGCAATACTGACCCAAAAACGGGACCCAAAAGTGCATTTTGGGGTTAAAGAGTTACCAAAGCCTTGTTTAATTTTAAAAACACACAATAAAATCTTTCACTCTTTTCAGTCCAGTGTCTGGTGATGCGTAAAGTACTTATGACTCAAACCAGCGTTCCCATATTGTGACTTCTGTGGCGTAGATTTGGGTAAAGCAGCTCATTACTATCGTCATCTTCTTCATCATCAACCTGTGAAGAATGTAGATGATTAGACATTTAAAACACGCCTAGATTAAGTACTGGGTACACTAACAAGATTGATTAAACTCCAAGAACACCATAAACACGTGCTGAGGGTGTGGTGAGCATAATGGGCTGTAATTCTAATTGCTATTGTAATTGCTACCTAATAACATGAGAGACACAAAGATTTAACAATTCTGTTTGCGTAATCTGACATATTTGCAATAATTTGGCTCTGACTTGAGAATTATTTCAAAGGGCAGGATGAAAACTTATTCAGACTTATTTGAATACAGTGGCGACGATGTGATGAGTTGATGGATATGACTTCTGCTTTTGTAGGTCTGAGAGAGTTGCAAAACACTTGCAAATGTGGTTTTGTGAAATGTTAAAGTGTCAAATTGCAGCAAAGAACTCATGGTACATTTGCATGTATTCTGCTTTAAGCCCAGTTTTATGATGTGGCATGTGCAAAACCTAGTGTATTGTTAGCTTTCAATCTATGGAACTGCATTTTTTTGGTTTGTTTTAACTTGAAATTTTCACACTCAGCCATAGAAATATAAGATTTCTTCTGGTTTAGACCTATAGTTTGGTCATCAACATTAACTTGAAGATACTTTTTATCATTTCTCATGAAAAGAAAACATAAATAAAAAGACACAAGGTAAGATAAAAACCACCAAGGTAACCCTTACAATAAGGAGCAACTGATTTCTAAAAAAAAAAAAAAACTTGCAATACTGCAAGTTGGAGATATTGGTCCATACAAATTTTAAGCAAAAGCTTTGTAATAATTTCAGTTGCGCCATCAAAGCTTATTTTGGAAACCCCTGGCTTTAAGTATCTTAACTCAACTTTGTTCTAAGTAGGAGGACAAAAGGCTCTTTAAACAGATTATACTGCATTAACAGAAAAAAGAAAACTAACAGAGAAGACACCATACAAAGTCTCTCCCTAATAATGTGTGTCAACATGTATGCAAGAAGCTTCTGCATCATTGCGCAATACATCAAATCAGCCTTTCACTCACTGACCTCAATTACCCCATTACAAAATCAGCCTGAAGAAGAAAA
Organism: Mugilogobius chulae; assembly: GCA_038363315.1. NCBI lineage: Eukaryota > Metazoa > Chordata > Actinopteri > Gobiiformes > Gobiidae > Mugilogobius > Mugilogobius chulae. The sequence goes on from CM076408.1 coordinate 37,410,663, forward strand.
GGTCAGAAAAACCCAGAAACCACAATGACGACACAAAACATTTAATATACTGTATAAACTGTCTCCAGGAAATCAATTATGTCACAACACCCCAAAGTTTATCATTACAAACAGCTAGATTTAGATTTGGGTTAGACAGACAGGAAAGCAATCAGTTAAACATTACTAAATTTAGATTAGACAGATATTCATCTAACAGTAATACAAGACTTTTTAATATCTCATTGGTGCTGTGCTCAAAAGTGTTTTGTTAAATATAACTATATATATATTTAGACAGGTACAAAAAAAACTTTCTTTGATCTCAACAAAATACTGTCCCGCCTGTTATCAAATGCTTAATCTTACAAACCTTTTTCAACATGGTGATGTTGGGTTCCAGAAACTTCTCTGTCTCTGTGTCCAAGAAAGCGATGTAATGAATCAATGTGTATGTCCTAAAAGAGAAAAAAAAAAACTCTTTTTACAACCTTTGAATGCATAAAATGTTCATCAGTCAGTATGAATTTTGTTTTCTAAATTGCTTCAAATTTATTCAAAAATACTTTGGGAAAAAACATGTTAACATTTATTCCAAGTGCTGTTAAATTGTTAATTGAAAAAAAAAAACAGAAGCCACAATTTTTTTGCCCAATTTTAGCGCAGACAATTTTTCCCCCAAAACACCATACTGAATGCCCATGATCTGTGATGTTTTAAATAGATTTCTGAGATTGTCTGTTGTTTTTAAGTCCATAAATCATCCGGACTTGTTTGGAGCTTTTCTGCAGCATTACCACATCATCCAAGATCACTTTGCTTGCTTACCCTGAGTAATTTCCTTTGCAGTAGGTAGATAGAGCTCTAACTCAATTCCTGATGTGTGAAACAAATGACGATCATTTATGCTTTACTACACTTTTCAGTTCTGGTGCATGGAAATCCAAAATGGAGGTGCTCAGGAGCATGTTTGAAGGACAGGAACAAAAAAATGCATCATATTTCTCCTTTAAGATTTAAAATGTACTTCCTGTTCATAAATTATGACTTTGCACGAGTAAGTTGTCTAGTACCCTTGTAATAAAAAGTACCAAAACTCCTCTAATTTAACAAGGGTTTTTTTAACTTGAGATTTATACAGTAAATGCAGTTTAAACTCTAAAACTGCAATTAGTTAGCCTTACTTTCATCTATAACCTGTCCGTCCATAGGAGTGGATCTATTCTTCACTGTGATTCTCCTCAAGGTTTCTCTTTTTCCCTTTAGGGTTTTTTTGAGTTTTTCCTTGCCGAGAAGGAGGGTCTAAGGACACGGGATACTCAGGACAATTATTCATTTGCTGTACTAATAATCTGCTTTAACATTCTTGATCAATCACTGCTTCTGAATGTTTATTGTTTTATTGAATGTGTATTGTTTTATTCTTATTTTCTGTCATTCATGTTTGCAAAATTAATAATCTTGGGAAGTCCTCAGAGACGATTGTTTGGCTATACAAAAATACATTGATTTGATTTGATTTGATTTCGAATACACTATTCTTGTTAACTTTATGTTTATACAATATGGTTAAAATGTCCTTGTCTCCCTATTGTGATAAGTTTCAATATTTGTTCCTCGTCTTGTTATTTTCCAACTTTTCTTCACAAACTTGTTTTGATTCACGTGAAATCAGCATTTATATTTACAAAAACCTGTCATGCACACAAAGTTTAGAGTGAGATTTGTATAAGTGCCGTTTACCTGTGCCAGAGCATGGCTATGAACTGAATGAGGACAAGCAGAGCGAAGGCCACGATGAACATGATTCCGACAGGCTCGATAAACATATAATCTCCTGTGGGCTGGAAGCTCAGGTCCAGCTTAGGGATCCTGATGCCCACGATGTCGCTCCTTAACTGCAGCACAAACGTGATCACCAGCCACATCGCGTTGATCATGAAGTACACGAAGTTAGCCTGGAAAAACAAGAGAATTTAAATGTGTGTGATATTATAGGGTATAGAAATTGTAAAATTATCAATCAATCAATAATCAACATTATCAAATATAATGTGAAGTAAAAAAAAAACGCAGCTACAATGTTTATCTTTTAAAATGTTTCTTTTAATTGTGCTGTTTCTGAAATTAGTGATTGGGTTTACGAACAATCCTTTTATGATGCTAATATTAAAAACATATGGTGTCGTTGGCTTAATGTCAAAAAGTTCAATAAATATTCATATTATTAACCACAAATCAGATCCCAACAGCAATTTCCTTTTAGATTAGCAAATCACACAGCAAAATTATGATTTGTTTTTAGGTTCAATATAAGTGGCACCCTTCAAATGTTCTAATATCACATAAAACAAATGACTTATATGGTTCATCCATGCAATTTACCTTATTTCTGAGATCACGCAAACTGTTCTTCATGTCGTCTTGTTTTTTTTGGTCAAGATGCAGAGGCTCCAAGTAACGAACAATCATCTCTTGGAAAAACTGCTCCTCCTCCTGCAGCAGTAACACTTCATTCAGATAACACTTTTTGGATAACACTTTTTAGGATCGAAATTTGTCCTTTCTTACAACATCAAGCGAGTCTTCTTGCAAATGCATATCATCGGACAAACTCTGTAACTGTGTGATCCAACCTGAAGACAAAAACAGAGGGATGATAAAGAAGTAAGAAAAAAGCTGTACAATCATTTCAGTCAATTCATGATTCTGCGAGATGACTTACACTGGCTCGGACAGAAAGAGGCAGGTTCTGGATCCCTAAAACAACACATGAGGTTACTTAGAGGTGAACATGCAAAGTTGAGTGCTCAAAGTTAATTTAACCTGCTGGGTAGATAGAAAAAAATAATAGATTTTTTTTTCTGGACATATTACTAAATCAATTTGAAGGCAACAGTTAAAATTGTCAAAGTAATTTTTTCCAAACTGATTTTTAAAAAGGCATTCTGTAAAATATTTCCAATAAAAAACATAGTGTGAAAGTAAATTAAAAGTTTCACTGGGTAGGATAGGTTGAGTAATTGTAAATAATCACCGAACTGGGTTATTTCTCTCACATTAATCAAAACACAAAAATATATAACATACAGTATAAGCAGTTAATGGTGGTGCATACCGTTCAGGCTCGGTTTGAATGGGACCCACATCAGCCACTCTTGTGTTCTGGAGCAGTAGTCCTGGATTATCTGGTTCTTCAATGTTTTCAAACGAGGATTCTGGGACATTTATGTCCTTTATGAGTTCATCTGCACTACTTCTCCGACACTTTCGGCAGCATATTCCACGGCAGAAAAACTGCTTCAGTGTGTTCATGGCTGCAAACAGGAAAGAAGATTACCAATACAGTAAATTTAGAACATTTATAATAGACTCAGTGGAAAAAAACTAGATGATAAGGGCAGAAAAATTTTGAAAAAAATTATTATGAGTTGTCTGCCAAGTATTGTTAAACATTTGTGATTTACGTTTTGAAAATAAGATTGTATTCAGAGTTTATAGAGGGATTATTTATTTATCAACAGAGATGTGTGCGCACCCGGTATGGAAAGAGCTGCCGCTCATTGACACAAGCTATAGCAGCAACATGAACCAGCGCTGTTGTCAGCTAACTACAACAGTTAATCACTTGGTGCGAAAACAAAAGTTATGCTGCTAATTCAACATTTGTGAGTGAAATTTGACCCTACAACCCATATACGTTATATTCAGGTGAGTGAAAAAACGGCGTGAAAAACAGTGTCAAGCTTTAAGACACAGACGTCTGTCAAACCAGTCCTGTTTTGTTGTTTTAATCAAAGTTTCCCTGGCCAACTAGATGGATAGCGCCTCTTTCTGCATGGAGCATACGCAGTAGAGCGGAAAGTGACATTGACCGAAAATCCGTCAAGAATTTAAACTTGTTTTTAAACACTTTGTTTCTGCCAAATACATTTATTTCCTTATACAATTTGCAAAAATTACAATTATTTTACAATTATTGAAAAGCCTTTTTTAATCTTTCTGTTGTTTTTTTATTTATTTAATATGGTCCCTTTCCTTGCCATGCATTTATTCTTCTTCTGGTTGTTTGCATTCATTATCAATTTGTCATTCTACCATGCTCTGCATATAATATTGTTCCTTCATGCTGAGAGGGCAGCATTTTGCAAACTTCTTTTGTTTGTTTTTAACTCTATAAAAACAGACAGAACCGAAGCGTACCTTTCTCCACTGGACTCTGCTCAGCAGCTGCAGCAGCAGGCTGGACAGTTCCTGGGGCTGGTGCTGTCTCTCTGGTGCCCCAAGACACGTTGTCCATGTTGACCATGGAGTAAATACTGAGCAGCAGGTACGCGCTGGGGATACAGAGAAGGTAGAGCAGGCCATACATCACCAGCCCAATCTCCTGAGGGTGAAGCAGTGCCGTGATCACATAGAAAAACACCAGGCAGATGATGAAGAGGCTGCTGGGGGTCATGATGCTCTGATCTTTAACTATGTTTCCTGAAATATTAAAAACATCACAAATGTCACAAATGTTTTATCACTAACCCTAAACTTTTAACTGAGGTTCCATTCATTTGAGCAAACTTTATTCTCCAGGGGATGATATGCAATGACCTATTGGTATAATATGCTATACATCTAAAATATAAATGAGTATACATTAAAAAAAGAATCAAAATTTGTGTAATATTGGTCCATTAACTCTAGCATTCATTCATCAGTCACAGTTCATTTAATAGAGATGGACATTCTAAAAAAAGGCAGCACTTCAGTGTATACAGTACGTGTGTTTCTCCTCATTTAAGCTATTCCTTCAGTTCTAGGTGGTTTGTGTCTAAATTATCATCTACAGTATTTTAATTGACTATTTGCAAATACTTAAAATACCCACACTATACCAGAGCATAGACATTTTTCAGCACATATATATCACTACACGTAAAATTTCATATGAAAAATGTTCCATACCTATTGCAGTAAGAAAGGTGATCATCATGAGGATGGCGTACAGAGAGGACATCACTGCTGCGATGGTGATCTGTTTGTCTGCCTTGATTTTGTAGCTCACAGCGAGAAACACGACCGGAGGAATGACGGACAAGACGAGAGCGGAATTCTGCGGTATGTCAAGAAGCAGGTTCAAACAACCTGAAGAGAAAACAATAGAGAAATTTACAAATGCTTAAATGCTTATATCCTTTTTATTTATTTATTTATTTAGTTTATTTCATTCATTATAGCAAACATAAAAAAAAAACAATGTATAGAAATTGTTAACATAAAATTTTTGAATGAAAAGGAGCAGAAAGAAGTTAAAAACTTATAATGCAGTCTTGTGTGTAACTTCTCTTTTCTGATAGAGTCCACCTTCTGTCTGACTCCAAGGTGATATTTTTGCATTGCCTAGAATTTCCCTAGAATAAGGCCCCATGGTGATATCTCAGCTTAATGTTATACTGTGTAACATTGTATGAGCAAAACAATATCATCACCATGGAGAAAAGATGATTGTAGAGTTCCAATAAAAAATTTTACAAAGTGTACTTTACCACAATTAGGTCTTTAAAAAGTTGAGATGTTGTTTAGCTTTACCTGAAAAATAATTACAGAATACCGCACTAAAATATTTTTGTATTGTCTTCTGTTGCTTAGTCAAAATTAAGTGCTGTATTCTGTTTCAATTTTTTTTTTTTTTAAACAGGAGTAGTACTGTATTGTTTTATTACAGTTTCTTTGCCCTTGTTTAAAAGATAAGACCACATTTATCATTAATTACAAAAGGAAATATTGTATGCACTTAAATTGAGACCAGTTTTTTTAAATTTTGTACTTCTCTAATTTTAGAAAAGTATTACCTCCAAATTTAAGCTAGCGAGAATAACTAGCTAAATGCAGACTGGACTGCAGATGGAAACTAGCTTCGGCTATATTCTGGTGCAAAGCATCTTTAATATTTCGTCCCTGTCAAATAAACTAAGAATAAGCTAAATACTGCTATTCAAATTAGGTTGTCCAAAGTATTGACATTGTCCACAGTTGGGTTGACAATACGAGTGATAGTTCCTCATTGGACATGGGCTGAAGTTGCAAATAATACACATTTTGAAGAATTGAATTAACAACGGAAGGTGGAAACAGAGAGACACAACACAACAACAGAATTAACAAAAACCTTCACCAAGCGATATTCAGTAGTTACTTCCCAAAAGTGCTCACCTGTGATCATGAGTATGACGGAGGAAGGTGACAGGATGGAGGCCACGAGGCTGATGAGTTGGTACACGATGAAAGGTCTAGAGATAGAGCGGTTCCTGCGAATTATCAAAGTTGCATCTCCCAATAGGTCCACACTGTTCACAAATGTTGAAGGACCCCAACGTCGGCGCTGGACAAGAGGTTAAAATACCTCATTAATTATTGTTCATGTTACTCTACTTTCCCGACTTTTTTTTCACAACTGTAGGACAAATATTTTTTCTTATCTCACTATACCAGCATTATTTGTGAAGCAGTTGGTAAGCAGCAATTTAAAATTTACGCAGAACAGCAATCACAATGCAAATACTATAAACATTTAAAAAAAATTAGATAAAAGTCAAGTTAACAAGTATCAATAGCAACAAGAAAAAACTAGATCACTCACACAGACACAGTTATAACAGTAAAGAATATGCACCTGATTATAAAACTCCTTAAACTCTTCGGGTGCGTTGGTGTAGGCATCTGCAGCTGCGTTGTATTCCACTCTCCAGCCCTGCTTCATCATCAGAGTGCAAAGCCACCGGTCTTCACCTGAGAACAAAGTAGAAGACAATACAAAGACAATAAGAACCACTTTAGTTCAATAATAGCTTTGGTGCTATTCATATTATTTTTACCGCTAAATTATGTTCACAAGTCACAAGCAAATGTCAGTTTTGTCAACACTTCTCAGTAAAGCATAGTGAACATGATTATATTTATTTGTGTTGCTCCTAACCAACTCCACTTTGGTATCCTATGCACCAGAACCAATTAAAAAAAAGTGGTGTAAAGCACACATGACAGTCATGTGATTACCACATCATGTTAGAGCTTCATCTACTTTAAGTAAATTTCACAGGGAAAACAATCAAACTGATCTTGCGTGATATTCTAATGGCACAGAAATGCTACAAATGAGTCTGGATGATTTATCAACATAAAAACAGTGCAGAAGATCTCTAAAAACATCACAAAACTGGAACATTCAGTGTCTACTGAGGCTCAGAGAGGAACACAAACTTTCTCACAGACAAAACTTCAGCTATGTTTTTCAGCATCAACAGCAGTTGGGCTTATTTGAGCAACATAAAATACATGTATAACATGTACATGTAACAGAAAAAACTGAAACAATGGTACTCATAAGGAGTAGGAAGAAGTTCAAAGAACTTATAGAGACCTACCCCAATGTACTTTTTTTTTAAAGTAATGTTAGAACAGGATTAAATACTGAAAAAATATGCGCCCTGTCACTCATATTTTGCTTTCAGGATTTGCACATAACACTAAGGTGAAACTTGAGTTAGGCAGAGGCACAATAATGTTACAAAATTTGACTTTGAAAAAAACAAACAAAAAAAACAAGATTTAGTTTAATCAGATTTGGTACTTAAAGTGAAGAAATAGTGCACATTAAATAAAGTTGTCAATGCTTCTTCAGTACCTTGGTCGTACTGCAGGTAGTGGCTGGCCTTCGTAGATTTGATTGTGTACCTCTTCATCACGTTGTCGTCCATGATGGCCTTAGCTCTGAACAAACTGAAACATCCTGGGCTGCACATGACTGAACCAAACACATGCTCAGCTGTCTTCTGCAGCCAGTGTCCCACGGCGTACTCAAACTTCTGATACCACACCATTGGCCCTGAAGGAAAGACAAAGAGGGAGAGACGCACAGGAATATAATGGATCAACAAAGTTCATAAGAGTAGGCCAGGAGGTGGGGACACTAAAGTTTCATTCAAAGACATTTTAAGATTCATGCAATTATTAAGGTGTTGACATCTCCAAAACTCAAAATGCTCAGTTCCACCCTGAGAGGTCATGAAATGATACATTAATATTACCAACTATTTTAGCCTCAAATACTAATTAACTTCTGTAACATCCTGAAATCCTCCTCTTTTTGTGAATATTTTAATTTCTTTGATTTCTTTGAATTATCACAAAAAAATCATTAATATAGATGTTTTTTTTTTTGTTGTTGCACTGATATGAGAAGCAAATTTAAGCAAGACTAAAATAATAGCTGTAATTTCAAAGTTGGGCAAATATAAAATTGAAAAATGTTGCAATTATTCTTGTGAAGCTTTGTGGAGCTAAGAAAAAAAAAAAAATACTTTCTATGTTACTCCTTAATGAAATTACAAGGTGGAACTTTTTTCAGGTTAGGAATAGTACCTGCAAGATTTGTGTATTAAACATGTGTGAATGGAAATCCAGGTAATTGTCTCTCACCCAATTCCTACAATGCTGTTCAGTCAATAAAGCAAAAAAAAAAAAAAATCTAATTCTAAATTGTATCAGTTCAAATAGATTTTTTTTTTTTAAATACCAAAAGGTATGTATTTATTGGAAATTAAGCAACATCCTAAAACTATGTTTGCTTTATCTAATCAAAATCACCAGATAAAATATATAAAGGAAACAAAGGCAAAAGAGATGTAGATAAAGTTATGTGACTGTGTAATAAATAACTGACAAACCTGATCCTGTCGGGTGAATTCTGCCACAGATTGCTCCCACGTCTGAATAAACTTTCAGTCGGTCGACAAGGAGCATCAAAGCAGCAGGATGGAAGTCTGTATCTCCGTCTAAAGCCAGGATGTACGTGTTGTGTTTCTCTTTCTGTGTGTTGCAAACAGTCATAGACTCATCATGTTAAAAAAGTTGATAAGTAGTGAAGATTGAGCATCCTCAAAAATTTAGTGCGAAACTACAAAAAAATTGTCTAAATTAATCAAAATGTATGAGGGCTGCACATCTTCACTTCATTAAATGAAAAAACTTCAGGACAGATACATTCACACAGATTTTTATTTGACAACACTACATCAAAAAGGAAAAGCTAATGCGCTTCGGCACAAAGCCTTCCTCATAGAGTTTTAAAAATGTTAGCATTTAAATGATAAAGTACATATATAGGCCGCACTTGTTAATAGTAAGTCTATGAGAATCTATCATTTTGCTGCATTGCCTTATAAGCCGCATAGTTCAAAGCTTGAGAAAAAAGTAGCGGCTTATAGCCCAGAAATTACGGTACTTGTTTGATGTAGTCAAATATATATTTATGTGAGTATCTCTGTCCTGATGTTTTTAACTGAATGAAGATGTGAAACCCTTATACATTTTATCTTATAAAAAAAAGTCTACTTTCTTTAGCAAAACATGCAGTTAAACAGTGGCTGAAATCAGAGCAGGACACATGCAATTGTTTTACAAATTGCTATGTATAGAAAATCCTGTAACCTGTACTAAAACACTTTCAAGTATTTCTGAGTTTCTTCTCACCTCAAATTCTCTTATCAGTTCCTCTTCATATCCTCCTTTTATTAATTTCTTATAATATTTTGTTGCAACTTTCCAGCCCAGAAGATAGTACATGTACATCACCTAAAGTAAAAAGCAGGCCAGTTAAATGTAGTTTGTTCAAAACAGTTCAAAACTCAAACCTCTGACTTAAATCTGACCTGGGACCAGCGTTTTTTGTGTCGAATACGTTTTTTGTCTTTAAAATGAATTATGATATCATTTCCTCCAGGCATTGTCATCACTAGTCGTCCTCCGTATGGAGTTGTGACCACCTTCTGATCAGGGGCTTGCTGCTCCCTATTAAACAGATCTTTGTCCAGATTCATGAAGATACTACAAGAGAGGAAAACATTTTATTTAGTTTTTGTTTTTGTTTTTTAAGTTGTTTTTTTTTGTATGTGATGTGATTGGAATAATAATAATTCTTACACATAGACTTCACGGAGAATGTGAACCAGCGACTCTGCATACTCATTAACATGACGACCCAAGCTTCCAGGAACATCCTTAAAAGCGTCATCAAAAAAAACATGAGCTTCAAAGCTTATGTCCTTATTTTCATCCTCTGTTTTTGGACGATATTGGTCAAGTCTGAAGAATTCAACAAAAAGAGATTAACAAAATTTTGTCTACAGAGAAATCTAACATTTCACTGACCGAAATAGTGAGATAATAATCTTCATCATCTCATCGTAGGTCTCGTGCCACATTGTCGCACAAGAAACAACTTCACTGGTTCCAGAGGAGTGAATCTGTAAATGATCCACAGATGTTAGAAAATTAATTCAAAAATGTTATATTTAGCTCGTCAACACATTTTTCACGTTTGGTCTAAAGCTAAATAGCGGTAAATCATGTTTGCAAATTACATACAAAGTTTTGCAGGGGAGTCTTGGTGTTGTAAAGGTGTAATGAACATGTTTTTAGAGGTAGGGGAAACTGGAGAACCCAGAGAAAACCTACACAGACACGGGGAGAACATGCTAACTCCTTATAGAAAGGCCTCGAGTTGACAGGGAATTAAACCCTATAAGGCCAGAGCGCTAATCGCTCCGCCACCGTGTCGCAATTTATATACAGTAGACACTGTATATTTGCCTAGGATCCAGAGCCCATGCAAACTGCAAAGACTGGGTCTGGTCACCCCCCCCACCCCCCACCCCTTCCTGCATTTAAGATCAACTCCACAATGCACTGGTTAATCAGATTATAGTTTATTTGCGTGACACAGATGAAACAAAGAAGCTGATTGGTAAATTTCTAGCTGCACTGACAAAAAGTAGACTTTACTTACTGTTTTATTTTGGTGTTGATATTGATTTCAAAACGTGTGTTGAGCAGCAGAGATTGCTCTATGAAGGCTCCCTCGTACAGTCTCCGCACAAACAGGTCCTGAGTCCTCTGGATGCGATACAGACTCAGATGCCACAGGTGGATCGTGCACAGCACCAGGCCGAGCCACCACGACACTGCAGATCCTGACGAAAAAAAGAAACATATTCAGTGACTCCGAGAAAGAACTGGGCAATAAAAAGTTTATAAAGAGCTGTTTGTACCTGTGAGGATGCCGATGTCGCTGATCTTAGACATGTCCAGAAAGCAAAGTGTTTCAGTGACATCGTAGACCAGCTCAGGGAACACACTGGAGGTTAGATTGGCATCTCGGGCTCCCACCACCACACTGCAGTAGTTAGTAAAGTTGGTGCGGGTGCCATTTAGGCCGAGCCTGTTGTCCTGATAGAAGACAATCACAGGAATCACCATCAGAGCCATGACAGACAGAGAGGCCAGATAGAGAGGCAGAATGAAGCAGCGTCGCATGGCATGCATTTTACATGCAGTCAGAGAAAACCAGTGGCATAGGGCAGAGGACATCAGCTGCACCCCAACCGTGATGGCTATGACCCGGGTCTGTGGGCCTGGGATAGACCTCACCACATCCCAGTCCATCTTTGCCAGGGGACATAGGCTCCCAGCACTGAGGCCGTCACAGCAATCCGGAGCAAGCTGGACAACATGTTCAGAATGTTCTGGCATTTCCTCATGTCACGATACAGTCCTTTGACCACCAAAGAGCTGCTGTGCTCACTGATCAATCCAAAGTAGTTTTCCCACCAGTTAAACGACACCAGCAGTGAGGCGCCCACTGCCAATCCCACCCACATGGCCATCTTTAAGTCCTTGGGATCTTTCATGACATACAGAGCAAGGAACAGGGCATAACCAAGCAGGATGAGTAGAAGAGCTGTGATGGATGGCACTAGGAAGCGGTTTCTCTCTTTAGATTTGCACTGAGCCACCACCTGCAGCAGTGCTGACACAAAGGCTGCTCCATTCAAGATGGTCACATTACTGACAATGTCCAGATGTGGCATGGCCACTATGGTGAGGATTGCTGCTCCTGCAGAGGCCATGAACTCAAAGAAGAACACCTGGAATTAGGCATGAATCTTAATCTCACTGTAATAAAATAAAAAAAAAATCAATAATAATAATGCTAAATATTTACCAGAGCAATTGTGGCAACACGGGGAAGCTTGGATGTTTTGTAGCAAGCTTTCCAAATGCTTTTAAGGAAGAGCAGCACACTGGAGGTGATGAGAACACAGCCAATGCAAAGTAGAGAAACTGGCTTCTGCTTGTCAGGAATCACCTTTGTGCCCTCACTCGACATTGTGATCAGAAGCAGAAAAGAGGTCTGTCACAAAAGAATAATTTTTTTTCAGGCAAACCACAATAATATATTTTATTTAAATTATGTGAACTTACCTTACTGCACAAAGCCAGGCCAAACACCAGCAGTGCCACAAAACACAACGATATGAACCTGACCAGTTTGATAAGTTTCCATGGAGTCTGCTCATCTTCAATTACAGGGAGCTCCTGAAAAGAGTCCCATTGCCTCCTAAAAATGTTCAAGAGAAAGAACAATATTTTTAGCTGTACTTTATTGTCCCTATAGGGAAATTTGTCCTCTGCATTTGACCCTTTCTTCAATGCCTCTGGGGAATCTCCTCAAGAGCAGTGAGCACCAGTGCAGCGCTCGGGACCCATCTCCAGTTGTTCTTGCTGCTTGGTCAGGACTACCGTAGATGGGGATATTACCATAACGTGCATGTTATTAGTTGGTGAGGGAAAATGGAGTGCCCAGAGGAAACCCACCCAGACACGGGGAGAAACTTGCAAAACCCATACAAAAGGCCCAGGTTGTGCGTGAGTCGTTCTTGCTGGGAGGCCAGAGCGCTATCCTCTCTGCCACTGTGCCAATTAAGACAACTTACTTTTCCATCATTATCTTTTCCTCAATGTTAAATTCTCAAAAAGCAAACAAATAAGTCTTAAGTTAAAAAAAATACTCGCTTTGCGGAGTATTATAAAATATGCAACTTCACATATTGTTGTATTTTTGATCAAGGTTATCATAAAGGTGAAATTTTTAACCATCACAGAAACAAAAATATGGACATATTTACTCACTTAGGCAGTTCTCTCTTCACTTCCATGTTAACGCTATCACTGTGATCACTTAATAATTGTGTTGAGCTGGTCTGAGATTCAACTCACTAAAACCACACCCAAAACACTGGCAGGTGTGCCATTGAACCATTTTTATTTTGTAAATACAAAGATACGATTTTACCCCTTATTCACACTAATATATATATATATATATATATATATATATATATATATATATATATATATATATATATATATATATATATATATACTGTATAGGTATGTATGTATGTATATAAAATGTGTATTATTAGTATTATTATATAAATAAATGCTTCTAATTTATAATATATGTGCAAATTATTAAAATGATTATATAATATGTAGAAATTATTATTATTATTGTATTTTCAAACTGAACAAAACTACCAAAAGTGCCTGACTCAACTGGTTCATTTTAACTTACTGGTCGGCTTTTGTTGATAGTTATAATTACATAGACATTCAAATGGTTTCAATATGTATGTAGTCACCAGACAAAGTAAAATGCTTGTCTGGGCTAGTTTAAATACTATTTAGTCATACACCACATACTCCTGGTCATAAACTTTGGCCAACCCTGATTATTTCTTGGCTGCACTGATCATCACTTTTCCTGACAGGTTTAACTGCTATTGGAAGATTCAGTAGCTAGGTTCAACATTTACCTAGACTTCAATCTAAACCTAAACCTGCTAACATTTTGGTTCAATACTAGAAACTTCTGAATATAGACATAAACATATAATACAATTACTATGTAATATGTAGTTGCTTGGAGGTGTTATACTATCACTGTTTAACAGTAAACAATTTAATATTCCAGAGCATCCCCTGTCCTTAAATGATACTGATTTGTTTGTTTTTTCAATGTATCAGCGGTTTGAGGCAGCTTTACAAATAAATTCCAGAATTGAGGGGACAGAAAGTTATATTTAAAGATTAGAAGAACTGAAATAATTAAGTTGTAGATTTGTCTTGTTTAGTTCTTTTGGTTTGGTTAGTGCTATTTAGGAAGGTTGTAGTTAATTTAAATATTCTTGAAGATCAAAGCAACTTGTTGGCTAAACAAAAGACTCATTTACATACTGTCAAATTTGTTGCATATTCTGGTGCCTTCATATTTATTTAATCAGGGTTGTTTAGGAATATCCTGCTTTACTGCCGAAAAGTGCATAACGATAATGCTGTTGGTGTCAAATCACAAAGTAAACTTGGATTAACCCAGTTGAAGTTGTGCATAGGTTTGTCAGTGGCATACTGTATATTAATGAGGGCGTTAAAAAGATAATGTAATGTTTCCCTCTATTGCAATATAATGTCCTTTGTAATTAAGTAAGTCTTAGGTCTAAAATGCTGGAAAAACATGTTTTGAAATGCTTATTCAGGATTAACACATTAGCACGTCTATATTCAAATAAAATATAGGCTATAATTGGATTGGCATAAAGAAACACTAAGTAGTTTTTCTGCTGGAGGGTCCGTAATGGTAACGACACCAGGTGAAGTTACAAGTCAGATCTGTGGAGAGGCGATCTTTTTGTTTTTGTCATAGTTTATAGATTTCCATTTCTGTTTTTATCTTCACATGCAGCCCAGTGTCCCACAGGGATCCTCAGAGTCCACTTTGAGAACCACTGTGTTTGTAAATACACTATATTACCAAAAGTATTCGCTCACCCATTCAAAATGGTCAGAATCAGGTGTCCTAATCACTTGGCCAGGCCACAGGAGTATAAAGTCAAGCACTCAGGCTGCAGACTGTGAAACAAGACATTTGTGAAAGAATGGGCCGCTCTAGGAGCTCAGTGAATTCCAGCATGGAACTGTCATAGGATGCCACCTGTGCAACAAATCCAGTCGTGTAATTTCCTAAATATTCCACAGTCAACTGTCAACTCTATTATAACAAAATGCAAAAGGTGGACCGACATCATATTGAACTCTATGGGTTAGGAATGGGATGGCACTTCAGTTCATAGTATGAGTAAGGGCAGGTGAGCGAATACTTTTGGTAATATAGTGTATCTCTCCAGAACTGGGAGCCTCTGTACGGTTTGCCCTGCCATCTAGTGCCAGAAAAAAGAAATGCATTGAACCCTTTTAAATATTGTGTCTCGGTAATATTTTGTTACAGTGAAATTGGTCAAGAAACTCACTCAACTGAACTCCAATGATAAATAACAGATGTATTAACTGCTTACAGCAAAAGGGACAGTTATTTTATTTTATTTATTATTATATATATTTTTGCAACGACCGCAAAAATATATATAATAGCCTAATAAAAAAAAAAGTTTATCTTTTTTTAATTTTCTCTTTTAGAATCATTCTACAACTGTTTTTTAGTAGTTTCGAAACTAGCTTTAGTAGCCTACTTTCTTTTCTTTTTTTAAATTTATTTATGTATTTATTTTTGATAAGTTGGTTGCAGGGATGTACAAATGACATACACGTTTTGAATTATTACTGCCAAGCTTTAACATCGCTCAACAAAATGGTCCTTGTTTTCTAATCAAGTAGATTTAATACTCATAACTTTGCATGTGACTAAACTGCACGAGTCAGATTAAAAGCCTGAAAATTAAATTGACTTTTCAAAGCTTTGTTGGTGCGCGTGTCCTAGTTAACAGCTGCACACCACCTAACTGTCGTGTACAAACAATGATAATAAAGATAATTTAGTACGCTGTGGTCGCAGAACCTCGGTCGATTCAAACCCATAGCCTAGTCCTTGATTAAAACGAACATTTAACAGCGGACACGCTGCAGTCACTATAAATCATTATTATAATCTATATGGTTACTTTTAGACTAAACGACAGGAACTCACCTTATTTCTCTTTTTGGCATATCATTTTTTTACGACAGGATGTTGAGCCTAAAGTCTGCCCTCTAGTGGCAGGGACAAAAAAAGGTCTATTTAAGTGCGTTGTGTTTTAATAAATTGATCCAATATACAGTGTTTTATAATTGTGATTGGGTCTTACAGGCTAATTTTAATCTAGACAGTCGTATTTAGACTATATAAAAATATGTTAATGTACTCAAATAAAGGTTGGACAAATGTTAGTCTAGATAAAATGTTTTTGTTTTTTAATAATACAGCCGTAAAAAATGAAAATACATATAGGCCTGAACCATTTAAATTCTGGCCGATTACTTGTTCTTTAAATGTGTCTCTTTCAATAAATTAAACAACATTTTTCAATTAAAAAAAAAGAGAGAAATGGATGAAGAACAAATTATTTATTCTTAAAATTTAAAGAAAAAAAAAAAACATAAAGAAGAAGCCAATGAATGAATGAATGATTTTTTTTTTGTTTGGTAGACAACTTCTGGCATTCCTATTTTTCATGCATCACACTAGGTTTATTACATTTTGGTATGAGTTTACATGCAAGTCCCAAACAGGCTACTATGCAGAATTACTTTTAAAACTGGTTCAGTTGAAGACACAATTCAGCTTGAGATTATAGAGAGTTGAATGGACATCACCATAATGAACATAAATCTATCATTATGTCTTTAGGCAAGGATGTGATCCACCCTGAAAATGAGCTGAATGTTCAGTGAGTCAGAGCAAAATGTGCATATAGTGACTTAATTGTTTGTGCATACTGTATGTTACTGAATCTGCTGTGTCATAGTAGAAGCCTTTGATTGATCTTTTTTGAACATTAGGTCATGCAGAGAAGCACAGAGGTTCATTAAAGCAGTGCCATGTAAGAAGATTTCACATGCTTTCTCTCCACGCTGTATAAGGTAACTATTATGTTGATTCTTCACCTATTTGGGAAATGTGGCATAATGGGGCCAAAGAACCGACAAAAATTACTCACAGTATTCAATGAGACACAATTATTCAATGGAAACAGAATATAACTTTTGCTCTCTGCAACATTTCTGCAGCCCTCCTCCACCACAGCACCATCTCTGCAGTCCTCCTCCACCACAGCATCATCTTTACTTTCAGCACCATCTCTGCAATCCTCTTCCATCACAGCACCACCTTTAACTCTCAGCACCATCTTTGTAGCCCTCCTCCACCACAGAATCACCTTTACTCTCAGCAACATCTCTGTACACAGCCCTCTTCCACCACAGCACCACCTTTAACTCTCAGCACCATCTTTGTAGCCCTCCTCCACCACAGAATCACCTTTACTCTCAGCAACATCTCTGTACACAGCCCTCTTCCACCACAGCACCACCTTTAACTCTCAGCACCATCTTTGTAGCCCTCCTCCACCACAGAATCACCTTTACTCTCAGCAACATCTCTGTACACAGCCCTCTTCCACCTCAGCACCACCTTTACTCAAAGCCCTCCTCCACCTCAGCACCACCTTTACTCAAAACCCTCCTCCACCCCCGCACCATCTTTCTATTTTCCTTCAGGTTTTAGTTTTCTTTTTTACTACCACTTCTAATCTGCGGGTGGAAGATCCCTATCATTATGCTCTGCAGCTTCAGAACATCGATGTTTTTCCCTGACAAGTTCTAATCTGTTGAAATCATATGTACAGTATCTCTACTAAAGTGTTTTCATTCCTGGGTTAATCATTATGTTCTTCTCGCCAGATTGAATTGTTTTATTTGATTCTATAAAAGTGACATTAACATTATCAGTCAAGTATCAAGCAAATGGCCCCTGTTCCCTGAGGTGTTATGTGCTGTTCACTAAGATTGTTGAGATTTTTTTTTTTTTTTTCCATAAATAGGTTCTGTTCACATGACGTCACAACATTCTTCAGGCCAATAATAATTAAATCAGGTGGAGGGCTGCTAAACTGATTATTGTTTAAATGCAGGTTGTCGTTTTTTTGTTTGTTTTTTTTTTGTAATACAAAAGGTTAGTGGGTCTCGTCTAGCCACCCCAAAACATCATAAGATTTTAATTTG
This sequence comes from Mugilogobius chulae, assembly GCA_038363315.1. Classification (NCBI taxonomy): domain Eukaryota; kingdom Metazoa; phylum Chordata; class Actinopteri; order Gobiiformes; family Gobiidae; genus Mugilogobius; species Mugilogobius chulae. The sequence continues at coordinate 37,428,588 of CM076408.1, forward strand.
TGAATTTTCTTTTCAGCTTTTTTTTGTCAAACATGTTATTAATAGGAAAAACTGGCTTTTATCTGGTCTTATGACATCCTGAATTACAGAAGTGAACAGAACATATTATTCAAAGAACAAATGTTGACAGTGGGGAACACCCTAGAGTGGCCAACTCGTCAAAGTGTTAACCCAGAGATAATAATTAAAGAAATTCTCAACCCTCCCACTTTTTTTTCCTTTAATCATTCACCTTTGCTTTTAGAAGGGTGTTGAAGCTCATCACTTATTACAGTAATAAAACGTTTTGACATCTTGTATATATCTGCAGCCTTATTTTAACATTGTATAAAAGGGGCTGGACTCAAAACTGGGTCCTATTTAAGCCTACTTGTGTGGGAGCATTATCAGGCATGGATAGCCAATACAGCACTAGAGCAATGTATTGACTATTTAAGTTCCGGGGTTCCGGGCTGATGGTAAATAAAGGTCTTCTGCCTCAGACAGGGTCTCCTGTTTAGGAATTGTTGAAACAACACTTATGTTTTTTTAGCACTCCACACACTCACTTTATGTGGACTTGCCTTCCAGAAACAGAAACCAGGTCCTCATGATGTGAATTCTTCATTATTAAATCAGTAACATGATTTTAAGTTTAGACAAGTAGTAACTAAGGTTATGGTTAGGGTTGAGGATCAATGAAATAAATGTAAGTCTATGTAATATCCCCATGAAATATGCAAACCTAAAGTGTAGGGGTGTATGTCACAAAAGTAACTGTAATTGTGTTGGAGAATGTTGTAAAACGTATGCTCACAGATCACATTCCACCCTCGGGCGACACACACTACTAATTGGTTTAACAAGCTGCTTTGTCAACAAGAAAGAACTCACATAAGTGATTATTAGTTTGTTAAATGAAACATGTAACTGAGGCCAGTGCTTTGTGGTTTCTTTTGAAAACAAAACAAACAAGTCACTGGGGAGTCAACTTCTTATTTACACTGACACAGAGTCTTACTGAGGTTAAACATTCTCACAGTGAGTATGATAAGTTCAAAAGAATTTTGTTTCAGTTTTAGCAGAAAGGATTTATTTCCATTGCTGTTGTTTATCTTTTTGAAATAACAAACTTTTTTTTTTTTTTTAAAAGCTGCCCTTCTAAGTATTGTTTTGCACCTAGGAAAGTTAACTGTAAAAGCACTATGATACTTTGTAACAAAATTGCCCAACATTGATTTCACCATGCGGTTTGCAAATTTGCAAATGATACATGTTTTATAAACTGCTTAACTCTGTTTTGGTGAACCATCCCACTTTACTACCTGAATGCGCAAATCTAAAGTTGTGTACATTGCAAAAAAAAACTGAATACTGGCAATCTGCCAATAGGTTTGAGAGAACAGACTTAATCTACTTCTCTTATACTTCTATCTACATCTCCTCTCTATCTTTTTTCACCGTTTTAAGAAAAATTACCTCTAACTTCAGAATAAAAATTAGACATGTGTACAAATTGTTTGTACAATTGTCTTAGTAATTTATGAAATAAATTTTTTTTACTTTAACTTAAGTCTCACCATTTCTTTTTTTTTACTTTTAAAGTCTCACCATTTCAAAGTAACAATTATCTTACAATTTTGATGTACTTTCACAACTCTGCACAGACAAGTGTGCCGCGTTCATTGCACAATGCTGATTTAATTGATAATTTTCACACATAATTTCTACTAATAATTTATATTTCTTTAAAAGTCAAAACTACTCAATCTTTTTTTATGTTGCATGTTTTACTTTTATTTTCAAAAGATCGGCAGACACGATACATTAAACTTCTCACTTTTAGCTTAAATATTTCCACTTGTTTAACACTGCAGTCAAGAGAAATACATTTGTTCATATTTAAGGAATGTCCTGTGCTTATCCTTCATTAAAAGTAATTTACACATTTAAATCAAAATATCTACTGTCCTAATGATCACATTGTCGTTTGTTTACTTTGTTAATTTATACATCCAATATTTTTACGTGAGAACGCTTACATGTATGATCCTTCATTTGGCACATATTATGTTTACATGAAAGTTAATAAAACCAATATAAATATTTAAAGAGGTAAATAAATAACATAAAATTGTCACACAACTGGATTTGTTTAGGTGCTAAAGTCCGTTTTGTTCTATACTAGAGTGCCTCCATCTTGACTTCTCCAGGGAATAGAGGGGAATATCTCGTCGTCACTCTCCTCCTCACTAGTGTAGAATTCTGAATCCAGTGAGTTAGTGCTGATCATTTCAGACATTTGAATGGACTCAGAGCCGTAGTCTGACCGTGTTTCACTACTGGCTTGGCTGGAGACGACCTGAAAAAAAGGTGATGAATATAAAGTGAGTGAATGCAGTGTGTACATTGTTGCAGTGTGTGTGTGTTATCGTTGTCTAATTGGTCACAAAGGTGTGTTGCATTAAACCATTAGGTGGATAATTTATGTTCTTTTTGTTTGTTTTTAATTAGAGGGCCAACCTGTCCCTTATGTAAAAACTACAGAAGAGGTAGTTATTGACTGCTAAGAATAGAAGCATAGACTAATTTTTGTTCATTAACAATAATTATGTAGATTTTTTCGATGGATCATTCAGTTCACAGAGTTAAGCTATAGTCCTCTCTGGTTATTCTATTTTCATTGATTGCAGAAACTCTATGCTTTTATTTCGACTTCTAGTTTCTTCGAGCTTTAAAAAGATAACCGGTTGTATAAGACAGTACCTTCTTTTGTGTGGTATATATTTATCTTCAATTTTCGATGCAGGTCTTGGCTCAGTGTTCAAGAAGGCCACATAGTGGATAAGTGTATTGAGTCTGAAAAATAGTAGAATGCACAATTACTTTAACTAGTGTGTGTGTGTGTGTATATATATATATATATATATATATACTGTGTATGTATATCTGTCTGTGTTCTGAGGACTGACCTGTGAAAAAGCATTGCCACAAACTGTAACAAAACTGAGGTCGCAAATCCAATGATGAACATGAAACCGATGGGGTCGACTTTAAGCTGTCCTACTTTTTCCAGCTCCACGCTCACCTTTGGCACCTCAATGAAGATGGCCACATCAAATGTCAGCAGTGTGAAAGTTGCCACCAGCCAAAGAGCGTTCAGGAAGAAGAAGGCAAAGTTTATCTGCAAAGAAATGGCATTTATAAGAAACTCCCCTAATAGACAGTCATTGGCAGTATTGATAAGGAGAGCAAATTAACCTTTGAAATAAATTACTATAAAATGTGTAAGAAAACTTTCAGGTGGAAATAAATGTTGCACATTTGTTTACTTAGACAACATAAAATCATGGCTTGTACATGAAAGAATGACAGCTTGAATACCTTGTTTCTTAGATCTTTCAGTGATTCTTTGACCTTCTCCTGTTTGACCGTGTCTGCTGGCAAAGGTTCAAGATATTTCTGCTGCAGATCAATAAAGAACTGCTCTTCTTCCTGTTAAAAAATCATTTTATATATATATATATATATATATATATATATATATATATATATATATATATATATATATATATATATATATATATACATACACACTGTGTGTATATATAATATACAATATATATATATTTTATCCACAATTCAGTATAACAAGTTTGTAATTATTATAATTGTTAGAATCAGTAGGGAGTGTTTAATAAAAGGAAATGTCCTTCTCAACAAGGGCACGTAAAACCATTAACCAAGTGGGACACACCTTTTCAAGTGATACTTCTTCAAGCTCCATGTCAGTAGACAGATCTTGCATTTCTGTAGCCCAGTCTGCAAAGAATTACATTTATTTTGATTTATTATCCAAAGCCTACATTCTTTGCACTAAAACAAAACATGTAAGACAAATACTTACATTGATAAGGGTAGTCATAAACAATTTGGTCTCTGTAACAAACCACAAATGAAACAAAATGAGCTAAAGCACTAAAATACAACATAATATAATATGCATACATGAAGTGAATGTTTCTGAGACTCACTGTAGGTCTTCATCTGTGGAGATGCCGTCCACAATTGTGTTCTGGGGCCCAGGTTCCTCCTGATCCAGGGACTCCACCATGGCCTCCTGAGGGACTGGTCTTTTTCACGTCTCTCATTGGGCTTTTTACAACAGCATTGTGTCCATGAGAAGAAGCGCTGGATCGCACTCTTGGCTATAAACAAATATTGTTTTCTTTTACTTGACTTTGACTTCTTGGTTTTAAAAGTGTGTTTTTTAAATTTTCCCCAATTATCTGCCCTTGAAGTAGGAAAACTGGTCAATTTCTATTTATTTTAGGTTTGCAATACAGTTTGTCCTGAATATCTTGATTAAAATAAATAATACTGTATTATTTAAAGTTTGTATTATTTTGTTTTTTCTTCAAGCCTGAAGCAATTTTTTACCTTTCTCTTTGGTAGTTTTGGATGTGGTGGGGTTAGGATGTGCTGCTCCAGGTGTCGGCTTGGCTTCTCTTGTTCCCCACGAAACATTGTTCAGGTTGACCATTGAGTAGATGGTGAGCAGCAAATAGGCACTGGGTATGCAGATGATGTAGAGAAAGCCATAAAAGACTAGATTGAACTCTTGGGGGTGCATCAACGCAGTGACGAAGTAAATGAAGGCCATGACAATGACAAACATGCTGCTGGGAGTGAAAATGGTTTTGTCTCTCACCATGGCACCTAAAAAAAAACAAACTGATTAATGGACACAACTGGATCATGTGTGGTATATGTGGTATTGATATATTCACCACAAAACTTTGAACTAACTTTGTTTTATAATAAAATTGTATTTGCCCTACTGCAGATACATTGTCAAATCATCCAATAGTACTTGGATGAAACTAGTTTCCAGTGTTCCATCAACATTTAATATTAGAGCATTTTATTCCCCAAACCCACAAAATATATTAGGTATTGTAATTTTTTATTCCCTTTCCTGGACAGCAAAACTTGTTTGGGCTTTTGAAAAATGCCTAAACTCATTGTACCGAATATTTAGGAGGCTTAGAGTACATTTGTGACAAGTGTGAGCTGCTACAAACGGTTTGACAATGAAGTGCTTTGTTTTAAAATGGTAACGACAGAAATAGTTTATTTAAGGTAATTATGTTTTTTGCCCAAGGACTTACCAACTATAGCCATGGACACAACCAGCATGAGGAAAGCATACACCACACTAAGAATGGCTGCGATGGTGATCTGTGTGTCTGCTTTTAACTTGAAGCAAAGACCCAGGTAAATGGCAGGTGGGACCACTGCCAGGACGAGAGCAAGGCTCGCATTAAGGTTGAACATAAAGGAAATGCTTCCTGAGAACAAAGCAAACAAAACAATTAAGTTCTAAATTCAAAATATGGCCATGTGGGCCTTTATTTAGAATGTATCAAAATCACAAACCAAAACTAACCTGCTATCATGAGACAGATGGTGGCTGGAGCCAGAATGGATGAAATCATGGCAAAGAGCTGATAAAACATGAAGGGTTTGGACATTGATGGGTTCCTCTTGGAAATGATTGTAGTCGATCCCAGAAGATCCACAATGTTGGCCATGGTAGACGGACCCCAACGCCTTCGCTGTTGAAATAATACAAAGTTAGCATGAGGCTAAAACTGACATGTTTTAAACTCAAACTAACAGGTTCATGTGATATCAAACTGCATACACTTTAACAGTTGGAGAGCAGGTAAAAATGTTACGGCAAACTTGGATCCGTACTAAGCAGTCCAGTGGAGTTATTTTATCCTGATCTATAGGCTATCTGTAATCAGTTTGTGGTACAAGCCTACTTGTTCAAAAACTGAAAAATTTCTAAAGTTTGATGTTGTTTTTATTTTGTTTGTTTTTTGTTTTTTTCACTACCAATAAGGAGATTGTGTTGTCACACATCACACATTTAAGAGTTACCCAAATATTGTTTCAAATATATCAAACTCTGCACAAATATTGTCAGATAAAATTACTTCATAACCACAAGAAGCTCATTATTGATCCATTGGCCAAGACATAAAGATAAAGGAGTTTTAATTAAAAACGTGCATTAGTAAAATCTGTCTGACATATGTTCTGTAGTACTGACCTGGTTGTAGAGTTCTTTAAAATCCTCAGGTGCATTGGTGTAGGCATCTGAAGCTGCATTGTACTCAACTCTCCAGCCCTGTTTCAGCAGCAGAGTGCACAGCCAGCGATCCTCCCCTGTACAGTACAAATAAGTAATGTTCATTAGTTCAGTGAAGGGCAGTGAATGCAGAAGTTCTCATCTTTTACAAAAGCTGAATGAAGGATATACTGTATTTTTCAAGGATATATTGTCCTGTAGAGTCTTATAAGCTTCTACTCCTAGTCAGAATTTATAATTTCATCAAACAAGAATGTGAATGCAACCAGGTATTTTGCTATGTACAATTTTGTTACACCAGTATAACAATTTCACATAGAAGCAAGTCAAAAATACTTTCAAATGTGATATTAAATCTGGAACAACTGGTTAAATAAAAGTAATTATGACAAAACTGCAAACTTCGTATTCTGAACTAATGACCATTTCCCCCTCAGTTTAATCGCTTTTTGCATGCTTATTGTTGTCTCAGTTTTCCTAACTCACAGGTTAAGAAAACTGTTATTATCTATAGAGCTTTCTTACCTTGGTCATATTGGACATATTGGCTGGCCTCGGTTGACTTGCTGGAGTAACTCTTCATCACGTTGTCATCCATGAGTGCCTCAGCCCTGAACAAACTGAAGCATCCTGGGCTGCATAGCACACAGCCAAACACATGCTCAGCAGTTTTCTGCAGCCAGTGACTGATGGCATACTCAAATTTCTGAAACCACACTGCCGGTCCTATGGGAGGGTAGACAATGTATAAAATAAATGCATGTTAAAGACTTTGCACCAAATGCTTTTGTTATGTTTGTAAATCAGGAGCACCACTGAAATACGTATTTACTTATTTTTGAATAGGGAATTAAACTGAATTTTGAATGTTAATCTAGCATTTGTTCTAAGTAAGTGATTTAGACATGCTTTGCTAAGTTATGTATGAGCCTGTTTTCACCAGTTTTGAAAGACAACAAGTCAAAAGTAAACTAAGCTGAAATTAAATGGGTAATACCAGACATGATATAGATTCAGTTGTTGTAAAGAATGGATAAGGTAAAATTTCAGTTTTAAAGATCTATTTTTATTTAATTCTGTGTATCTCACTCATGCCATAACATGAGCGGAGTAATTTCCATTGCACCTCAGTTCAGCAAGCCCAGTACTGACCTGATCCAGTGGGGTGAATCCTGCCACACGCAGCTCCAACTCGAGGGTACATTTTCAGACGATCGACAAGGAGCAACACTGCAGCAGGCTGGAAGTCTGTGTCTCCATCTAAAGCCAGGAGGTATGTGTTGTGCTTCTCTTTCTGTCAGAAAAAACACCATGTTAAGTGAGTGAGTTTCATAAAAGTAAAAGAAGCCATTTGCCTTTTTGGCAGTTTTTTTTCTTTTCTTTTTTTTGCAAACTAGCTTCAGGTTAAGAAGTTAACCATGGCTCTCTGAAACATGAATGAAGTATCTATTGTTGAAAACTTACAGTGCAACATTGTTGTAGTGTGTATCTTTTTGACCAAAAATAGACTTGACAAAAAGCAGGTTTTTGTTATTTAGATTTCTTTAATATAAAATTATAAAATTAATATTTTGCTAATATCTTTGTGAATGAATTAATATTTATTTATTTATTTTATTATATTATTATTTAATTATTATATAATATTATATATATATTAGTTTAGCATATATATATATATATAAAAAAAAAAAAATCATTCATTCATTTTCTACCGCTTAATCCCGTTAGGGGTCGCGGTGACTGGAGCTTATCCCAGTGACTTTAGGCCTTAGGCAGGGAACACCCTGGACAGTGGCCAACTTGCCGCAGGGTTAGACAGACAATCATTCACTCTCTCATTAACTCACTAAGGGAAATTTACAGTGATGCCCAATTAACCTAAACATGCATGTTTTTGGAGGAGGGAGGAAACCGGAGTACCCGGAGAAAACCCACAGTGACACGGGGAGAACATGCAAACTCCACTCAGAGAGATCGTGAGATGTTGATATGGTCCGACCCGGGAGTCGAACCCACGACCTCCTTATTGGGAAGCCAGAGCTCTAACCACTCTGCTACCGTGCACCCCATAAATAAATATTTCTTATTTATTATGACAACACACCAGAAAATTACCCAACAACCATGCTCAAGACTCAGAAGTTAAATGGAAATAATTACTCATGTATTCATTAATTCATCAAAATGCATCTCTGAGTAAGTTAATAATGGGGAAACAAGTGTATTCTACATAAGGTGTTCCTTTAATAATTCAAAACTATCACATATCTATTATAGCTTACCTGGATATCCTGCTTTAGAGAGCTTTCATCCTCTCCTTTCTTCCAACGAGAATAATATTTGGTCATGAGCTTGAATCCAAGAAGGTAGTAAAGGTACATCACCTAAAAATCATAGTTGAATGTAAGACATGATGGCTCTACAGCACAGCAATAATAATAAATCCGAAATAGCATGGGCAAAACAAAATGTGTAAATATAGTAAATGCATGGTACTTACTCAAAATACCATTGTGCTTATTTTTTGTAACTAAGTTAGTTAAATACCCTGTAAAAATGTATTATTTTAACAGTAACTTTTACATGCATGGAGCAATAATCAATTTTTTGAACACAAAGAAATAAAAGTCAGGTGTACGCTTAACAACGTTAAACCAAAGGCAACAGAAAAACAAGAAATAGGGTTTGTATTTTTTTGTTAACAATGACTTTTCAAGCGTATTTCAAGTCTCTTCTAAACACAGTATTCATGCTGGGCAGAAGACATAGCAGCATTTATGTTTAAACAAACATGTACATCTGTGTATTTTATTTAAGAAAAAATACAACCAAACATTACCTGTGACCATCTCTTTTTGTGGCGGATATGTTCTTTGTCCTTGAAGTGAATCACAATATTATTACCCTGTGGCATTTGAACAACTATACGACCTCCATATGGTGTTGTGACGATCTTCTGTTTTGGATGCTGCTGTTTTTTTATAAACATCTTCTCATCTATGTTTGTAAAAATACTTAACACAAAAAAACAAACAAACAATGAAATATAGATATTACAAATGCGTGCTGTAGAAACTAAAGATATCTAAAGAAAAAGCACTTTTCTTACCCATACACCTCAGCAATGATTTCTACAAGATTCTTGGCGTATTCATTCAGGTGACGCCCTCGACTTCCCTTTATGTCCAAAAATGCGTCATCAAAGTAGATATGTGCCTCGAAACTGAAATCTGTAAACTCTGTCTTGCCTCGTGGTCTGTATTTGTCAAGTCTGAAAAGCACAAATATTTAGCTTTTATCTTGTGTTACCTAAGTGATTAAATACATATTAAAAAACACTAACCTGAAAATGGAGATAATAATATTCATCATTTCCTCATAGGTTTCATGCCACATCGTTGCACACAGATAAATCATGGCAGGATCAAAAGCTTTGGAGCTTAAAGAGAGAATGTGCAAAAATCTGTATAAAATCAATCACTAACTCCCTGACCTCAGGACAAGGAAAATTATTTACCTCTTGAGCTTGCCTGTGGTCTTGATCTCAAAGTGTGTGTTGAGCAGCAGAGATTGCTCTATGAAGGCTCCCTCGTACAGTCTTCGCACAAACAGGTCCTGAGTCCTCTGGATGCGATACAGACTCAGATGCCACAGGTGGATGGTGCACAGCACCAGGCCAAGCCACCACGACACTGCAGATCCTGAGGAAAAAAGAAACATATTCAGTGACTCCGAGAAAGAACTGGGCAATAAAAAGTTTATAAAGAGCTGTTTGTACCTGTGAGGATGCCGATGTCGCTGATCTTAGACATGTCCAGAAAGCACAGTGTTTCAGTGACATCGTAGACTAGCTCAGGGAACACACTGGAGGTTAGAGTGGCATCTCGGACTCCCACCACCACACTGCAGTAGTTAGTAAAGTTGGTGCGGGTGCCATTTAGGCCGAGCCTGTAGTCCTGATAGTAGACAATCACAGGAATCACCATCAGAGCCATGACAGACAGAGAGGCCAGATAGAGAGGTAGAATGAAGCAGCGCCGCATGGCATGCATTTTACATGCAGCCAGAGAAAACCAGTGGCATAGGGCAGAGGACACCAGCTGCACCCCAACCGTGATGGCTATGACCCGGGTCTGTGGGCCTGGGATAGACCTCACCACATCCCAGTCCATCTTTGCCAGAGGAACGTACGCTCCCAGCACTGAGGCCGTCACAGCAATCCGGAGCAAGCTGGACAACATGTTCAGAATGTTCTGGCATTTCCTCATGTCATGATACAGTCCTTTGACCACCAAAGAGCTGCTGTGCTCACTGATCAATCCAAAGTAGTTTTCCCACCAGTTAAACGACACCAGCAGTGAGGCGCCCACTGCCAACCCCACCCACATGGCCGTCTTTAAGTCCTTGGGATCTTTCATGACATACAGAGCAAGGAACAGGGCATAACCAAGCAGGATGAGAAGAAGAGCTGTGATGGATGGCACCAGGAAGCGGTTTCTCTCTTTAGATTTGCACTGAGCCACCACCTGCAGCAGTGCCGACAAAAAGGCTGCTCCATTCAAGATGGTCACATTACTGACAATGTCCAGATGTGGCATGGCCACTATGGTGAGGATTGCTGCTCCTGCAGAGGCCATGAACTCAAAGAAGAACACCTGGAATTAGGCATGAATCTTAATCTCATCGTAATAAAAAAAAAAAAAAATCAATAATAATAATGCTAAATATTTACCAGAGCAATTGTGGCAACACGAGGAAGCTTGGATGTTTTGTAGCAGGCTTTCCAAATGCTTTTAAGGAAGAGCAGCACACTGGAGGTGATGAGAACACAGCCAATGCAAAGCAGAGAAACTGGCTTCTGCTCGTCAGGAATCACCTTTGTGCCCTCACTCGACATTGTGATCAGAAGCAGAAAAGAGGTCTGAAGTGGGTTGAATAAATGCAATAGTAAAATACTGTACATACTGTAATGAATTATTATATAATTTACATTACACATTATATACTTGCTCATAAATTGAGTGGAAACATAAAACTTGGGCCAACCTTGCTGCAAAGGGCTAGTCCAAACACGAACAAGGCAACTCCACAGAGTGTGATAAACCGCAGCAGTTTGATGAGCTTCCATGGCGTGTTTTCGTCCTCGATGATGGGCACCTCTCGGGCTGTGTCCCATGGTCTCCTGTCTCACAAAAAAATCCGACAATTATGCTTTGCAAAAAAAAAATTAACTAATTATTTCAATTTTGTGAATATTTCCTGAGTAAATTCTACTGCCAGTAAAAAATATCCATTTACTTTCAGCATAATGAAACAACTTTAAAATATATATATATTTATAAATTAAATCTGTAAATCTATATATTAAAAGCAGTGTATATACATAACAAATTATGCACACAAACATATAAAAAACAATACTTGGAAAAAAAAAGAAGGAATTTTGAGATTAAAGGAATATATTACTTAGGGAAGTCGTCTGTGTTGTCCATGTCCTCCTCAGTTATGGTGGCTGTTGAAAGTTTCAAACTGATGGCTCAGGGATGCAAAGCTTTTTGTACTGAGCTACACCTTCTACAGTGATGTGAGTAACAGGACTCCACCCATTTTTCCGAAGCTGAAAAGTACTCCCAGAAAATGTTCTCAGTGTGACATGAAAGCGCAGCCTGGTTTGACCTTAGACTGATATATAAAGTCTATGGGTTTGACAAAAGCAGGTTGGTTTCCTACTTAAAACCCAACCCCGGAAGTCTGCAAAATATACAGTTGGATGAGTAAAACAGAGAAATAAATAATCTGATAAATGCTGCAAAGGAGAGCAAAAAAAAATAAGCCTAACTAAAAATGTGATTGAATAAATATATGCTATATGATAAATATTATGGCATTTAAATTTAAGCTGATAACTAGTGGAGGACAATGTTTTCCAGTGCATTTATCAGCCTTCTTAATATTGTATTTATCTAACAGTAAAGGTAGAAGCATACCAATTTTGTTACTTAAGTCAAAATACAGAAACAAGAAAAGACTACTTAGGTAAACGCTATCATTTGAAAATATACTTTTGAGAAAAAAGTAAAGGTCTTAACAGATCATATTTACAGAAAATTGCATCAGTTGCAATTTAAATGAGAATTATGCTTCTTTGCCTATCAAGTGCATTTTTTATCTCTGTTATCTAAAATCATTTCCTCAACAGCTTTCTGTATCTTTGACACGAAGACCCCAGCAGAAGCTAATTTAGTAATCGAATAATCATTAACTGGCTTCATCAACACAACAGAAACTCTGATTGAACAGCATCACGCGCTGGTTCTGTTGATTTAAATACATTTAGGATTACGGTTTTTGACAGGCTAAATCTATAAAATAATGGGGAAATGATAAAGGGAGTTCGACTTTCTGTCACTAAATGCTCAAATTATAAATATATACACAAATGAATAAATAAATAAATAGGGACTATATATAATTATTATGTTTTTATTCCATGGAATGTAAAAGACAAACATACAGTATTTTATATTACCAAAATAAAGTTACATCCGTTGAGTGAATGTTGGACACAGGAGGCGATTGCTTTACATTTTTACATTATTGAAATTTTTCCTCAAAATGAAAGACGAAAAAAAAAAAGTAACGTGAGTGCGACAGAAAAAAACATAAATCATGTTACAAAATAAAACATATAAAAAAAAAATCACAATTCTCCTAAGGCAAAAAAACAACTAACCAGATCAGTATTGTTTTATTTTAACTGTTTGACCTTGTATTTCCACATCCCTGTTGATTCTGATGCTTTGGATTTTCTCTTTCATTCATACTCCGCTATCAGCACCATCATACCGACTCCAAATAGGAGCGCCAGTATTTCCATTAGTGACTGTCCAAAACTTGCCCGACCCACCAAAAGTTCGGGGAGCACTGTTACCGTGGCGATGTACACAAACCCCCAGCAGTGAAGGGCAGGATCCAGGCAGTGGCCGCAGCTCCAACTCCTTCAGCCAAAAGCGAGCATGCGGTGCCGGCCAAAGCACCAACAGCAGTGAGCAGTTGCAGACACATGGCCTTTCAAAGGAAGAAAAGAGTATTTCTTTAACAATATCCGTACTGTGAAGCATCTTTAGGGAGCTTTGCGGGTTTATTATTGATACTATTGTGAATGTTTTTTTGAAGATTTGTATTAATTGTATATAATTTATAGGACAAATAAATAATGCTACAAAAAGTTATTTAAAAAATTTAGCAAACCCTTATTTGAAATAAAGGCATAAACATATAAAAGGTGACATTTCTGCATTTTATTTAACTAAATCTCAGCTAATACGTTTAAAGACTCTCTTGGTTCTCTATTCATTGAAAATAGTTGATACTAGCAAAACAATGACAAAAATCAGACAGACCGCTGGTCCGCAGCACACTTTCTGCATACAGACTAATGACTGCGAACTCATAAAAGTCGTGGCCATTGAGACCTGTTTCTAACCTTCTATTCACACCTATTCACCTTCTATTCACACCGATTCACACTTGTTTCGATTGAAGCAAACTTTTATTTGTGAATACTGTGTGACATCAAAACAGATCAGATCTGATTTATTTGAAATCAGAGGGTTAATTTTTTTCTCTTTTCTATCCAACACGGTGGCACACTACTCTCAAACAGTGGTACAGCAATCTTAGTTAATTTAACAGTAAAATGTTCACAAAACATGGTCAATGTGACATCATCAGCAGTGGTGCAAATTTAAAATGTGTAAGTGTACCGTGTAAAACTGTATGGCCTGAAAAATATATGTATATGTGTGTATATATATATATATATATATATATATATATATATATATATATAATATATATATATATATATATAATTACTTAAATAAATCTAATTGCATATTACAGTAAAAATTTGATTGAAGATTTGAAACATAATTGCAAGTATGAATACCCCCCTTTTTTTTTTTTTTTACAATGATTGAATTTGACCAAGTGAGGCTAAACTTAAAGTAGAGACAATAGAAGTGGTAATAACAGGTGTTATATCAATAATAGATTTGTGTCAGAATATTAATTAAAGGTCAAATGTGCAATAAAAAAAACGTTTGAGTGTAGAATATTAAAGTTATTCACAGAAAACACAAACTCTAAACACAAACTATAGAACTGACTTTGAAATTGCACGCTGTTACAATGTTAGTCCTATTTTGCTTAATTAGACTTAACTGCTTTTGTTCTATTACCTTTCTTTTGGTGCATCCAGACTGAACTAGGATGGCAAAGTCTCCAATCTCATGTGGAACCTCATGAAGCAGGATCGTTAGTGTGGTGACAGCTCCCACTGCTGGACTGACCAAGAATGACGCTCCAATCGCTAAGCCATCCGTAAAATTATGTGTAAAGTCCGCTGCCAAGTTTAGGTAACCAGACACTTTGATATCTGTATCCATAAAAAAAACACAACAATGCAACATTAAATTGATCATGAACGCCAGTGAAAGGCACAACTTGCTCCTTTTGAAACAGTGTTTTTAGGCTTTGATGTTCAAGACTGAGGTGAAGACTAAGCTAAAAAATATTATACATTCAAGCATGAAATGTGCATAAAGAAAATATGATGGGTGTTTTATTCAGACCAAACATGATTTAACTTTGAAGTTTCACAGTTTGGCATTAAACAAGAAGATTTTGTTTAATAGTGTTATTGCTTAAGAACTCAGTTATTATTCTACTAAAGGACATCACAGAAGATTTGACCTGCAATATGGTCCAATGATAAAACCATTTTGCTTCCAAAGAGAGTTAAATATAATTTTTATTGACCTCCTGGGCTTTGTGGGTTTATTTATTGGAGAGGGAAGTTTTATGGCAAAAGTTGTTATGTACCATATTCAGAAATGTTTACAAGAGTTGAGGCGAGATGGAAATTGGCGCAAAACTTGCACACTAAAGAAATATCCTTCACTTTTGACTGCCTCAAACATGTGAGAGGCAACAGTGTACAACAAACAAGCACTTTCAGTGTTAGTCAAATCAATAAAAACATAAGAATAAAGTATAATTGGTCTAGCAATTATAATTACACAGTAATATTGAGTTAGAATGCCGAATTAGTCAAACTGCTACAACTCACTAACAGCATAAATTACAAAAAAAATACCTTACCATTTCTATCAGCTTATAGAAACAGAATTTTGCAATTGAAAAGATAGTGTAATTGAGAATAGAGTAGCTGGCTCAATGTAAATTCAAATCTCATCTCAATGTCGTGGACTCAAATCTGTGGCTCGTCTTGTCTCCTTCCATCCCTAACCCTGGCCTCACACTTTATAAATTACAACTCTGGTGCAACCACCAAAGCCTTTCCATAACTTGAAAAGTTTGAGGGACACTCAAACTCTGTGTCTGCGGCAATCAGTTTTGAAATTTGCACCACAGCCTTTTTTCTTAATATTCAATTTCCACAAGAAAGTGAGGTCAATGATCACTGTAGCTGCACCGGAATAGCAGCGGACTGAACGTGAACTGGATCAAGCTTGACCGGGTGCATTGTTACCCCAGGGTAATATGGTAACATCCCATCACATTATTTGTGATGGAATATCTAATTATCTTATAAAAATAAACAGAGTTTTTGAACATACTTTTATAATTTTCTTTCACCCTACTTGTGAGTACCTGAACCATTTAAAGGCTGTTTAAAATGTGCACTGAAAACATAAAATTAATCTTTGAATGACTCTGTGTAGCTTAACCTAATAGAACTTTTTTGTTGTGGTGTTTTACCTGTATTTTTCTCCTCCTGCTTGACAACTTGTTTCTCGTCTTCGGTTCCTTTGCCCTCTTTCTTTTCCTGCTTCTTTTCCTTCTCCTCTTCACCATCACTCTCTTTTTCTTTTGGAGTGGCTAAAATGCAAATTCAAAATAGTTAACCTCAAAGCAAGATTGAGAAAAAAAAATATAGCAGTTACTAACTGGTCACATCTAAACACTCTCCTCCTGGGACACTAAAGTCCAAAATATCAACTTCAAAACTAATTCTACAGGGTTAGACAAGACAATAATGTAGAATTGTGATTTAAATATGATGAAAATTCAGTATATCATGATAGCTTAATCAATTTATTAATCTGACAATTTGTTGTTAAGATTTTGAAAGGCTCATGAATATGACATTTTATAGAATTTGACTAATATGAAACTAAAGAGAGGTAACTTGAGAACAAAAATAAATACTGTAAATACTCGTAGTGACAACAAACAATTTATTTTTACCGTTAGAGTGGCTGTGAGAATGTCCATGTCCATGGCCATGTCCGCCCTTCACAAGCCGGACAAACTTCTCCACTACCAGGAAAGCGATGATCCCACCAAGAACCCACAGACCCACAGACATCATGTGGCCGTGCGCTGCTCCTGTCAAGACCAGATTTGCTTTTGTTACATGTAGATTGAAACTTTTTCAAAATAAGAGTATTTTTGAACTTTTTCAGAATTGACCTTTTACACAAAAATATTAGCATACAATGAACACCCTCGCTCCCCTTTCAATACCACAAAGATATTTTAGTTTGTTTTTCAAAGGGGCATAAAGTCAGTCAGAATACATTTTAAAGTAATGTAAATTGTCTAAATAATGTTCACACACACACACATGCACAAAAACAATATTGGGGCAAATCTCAAACACGATATTCAGACAATATTGAGTAAATTCAATCCACATCTATAAACATAAAAAGTGAAACATCTATAACAATGTACCATAAATAATTATAAATTTGATAGTCAATTTTCAAGTATCTATATATTGCCCATAACATTAAGTATCACTTAATTACCACTTAAACTCTCCAAGTACCACCACTCAAACTCATACTATATTAGGTTTAAATAAGATCATATTCTCTTACATTAAACCACAGGAAAGGCCATTCTAAAAGAATGATAATTAAAAGAAAACAAAAGTCCTAAAGTTTGAGAAATACCGATCAAAACAACATTTTAAAACATCGCAATGTAACTGGAAGCGGGAACATGTTAAATCTTTCTGAAGTTGTCATTGCCTTACCTGGAATGCTCATTCTGGAATGTGTCAAAGTAACAAGCAGATGGCACCACAAGGCCAAGTTACAAGTCTTGTTTAAATAGCTTTTTTGTTTAAAGTAAGATTTGTAATTTAGTAAATGCAAGATAGTTTCCAAAACTATACAGAAAAACACCAAAGAAGTTTCATGGTGTCATTTTGATGGTCGCGACACAATAATCAAATGCAATCAATAGAGACAAATAACTATATAAAAAATAAAAACAAATTAAAAATAAATATCAAAGTTACAAACCGTGAGTGTGACCATGGTCTTCACTTTGATGCGAATGTCCAAGATCCTCACCATGATGTGAATGGGGTTCTGTGCAAAAATCCCAAAAGTAATAAAATAAAGACTTTTATACTAATGAAGGAATGCTTGTAAGCTCATTGCATAGAATAATTAATAAGCCCAATAAGCATGAGGTAAATGAGCAAACACAGAGCATTTGCATACACAAAGCATGTGCAAATTTACTTTCTGAAGGAAAATTGGGGGTGTATGGTAGCAGAATGGATAAAGCTCTGGTATCCCAATGGAGCTCAACAGTGACCCCTATGGCAATTTAACATTGCCATAGGGGATTAGATAAAAAATTATATTAGAAGTTTGGAAACGTCCTCAGGGCTAAGCAGCTATGTGGTGAGTCATGAGCATATCTGCATTTTTGTTGTGGATCTGAGTTAGCACATAGCTGACTAGCCCGCGATATGTCTTTAAACTCTTATTTGAACTTTTCGAAAAGCCTATGGCACTTTAACATGGGGCAAAATACTTCCGTAACCAGGGCGATCGTCCACTGTTGAGCTCCATAAGAAAGTTCAAATCCAGGGTTGGACTAACTCAACATCTCTTGATCTCATTGGGTGGAGTTTGCATGCTTTCCCTGTGTTGCTGTGCGTTATCTCTGGGTATTCTGGCTACTTCCCATCTCCAAAAACATGCACGTGAAAAATTCCCCTAGTGAATGAATGAGAGTGGTAATGATCGTCTGTCTGTGATTATGAGTTGGCCACTTTTAAGAGTGTTCCCTTGCCTGGAAAATCCAGAAATACTGTATATTGTCTAGCCACCGTGCCCCTTTTTCAGATTTCTGTAGCCGTGATTGACAGATTACCGTACTTTCTGGGTTATAAGCCGCTACTTTTTTCATGAGCTTTGAACTATGCGGCTTATAAGGCAGTGCAGCAAAATTATAGATTCTCATAGACTTACTGTTAAAAAGTGCGGCCTATATATGTACTTTATCATTTTTCTTACTTAAATCTAGTGGGTGCGGCTTATATTCAGGTGCGCTCAATAGGGCAGAAATTACGGTAATTAGCCAATCAGAGACATGCATTTTCCGCTGTGTAAAAACCAACATGGCTGTCCCCGACGAAAAAAATACATAAAAAAAAATCACGTGGAACTGAAAAACATCGCGGATTTCTGCAGAATCAATGAGCGACGCAAAAAACAATTTTAATGTGAGGTGAGTGAAGTTAGATTTTGGTCTAAATGACAGACGACCAATCAGCACCTTTGTTTCATCTGCGTCACGCTAATAAGCTAACCTGATTGCCCGGTACGATGTGGATTTGATCTGAAACGCTGGCGGAGGGCATGGCAACCAGACCCACTCTTCGCAACTTGCTGAAGTGTGGGTTCTGGATCCCAGGCAAAGTGTTCCCTGCCTTAGGTTCAAAGTCACTAAATTAGGTCCCAGTTACCAGTGACCCCAAACTGGAAAAAGCAGCAAAAAATAAATAAATAAATAATAAAAAGAAATATAGCATTTAAGAACCAACCCAGAGCATGTGGGATGAGATGGAGAAAGGCATCTCCTAGGAGACCCCCGGAGGCGAAACTCAGAAGTACTTTTAGCAGGTTCTGGTGCTGGTCGCTGTTGGACTGGACTGGGATCAAGAAAAGGATCAGGAATGGGGCTGCACTGATCAGCAGAGTGGCACCCACTGCCTAAAGGGAGAATTAACAGTAATTTGATATTTAGACTGCATTAAAATGTGAAGACGGCAATAGTTGTCAATTCATCAATTCATAAAAAAAAAAAAAAAACATTGTGGGTTTAATCTAGAGAACACCAACAGAAAATGTCCAAAATGATCAGCAAGTAAAACTCAAATTAAGGAGAAAAAAAAAGTTAAATACAGTATTAGCTATTAGAATTTTTCTTGTTGTTAGTCAGACCTGAGTCCAGAGCTCCACTATGTCCCTCTTCTCTCCTTCACCCTCCATCTTGTCTGTGTGCCCATGTCCACTCTCTTCTTTGTGCACACGGACAATTTTCTCATGACTGTGTCCATGGTCGTGAGAGTGAGCGTGTCCATGGTCGTGAGAGTGGGCATGTCCATGGTCGTGAGAGTGGGCATGTCCATGGTCATGTCCATGGTCATGTCCATGGTCGTGAGAGGGGTGATGCTCCTCCTCAGCAGGCACATTAGCCTCTGCGCTCCATTTGCTTGCTCCGTGGAACATTTTCACCTGTGGCTCCTGTGCGTGGCTATGGTGACTATGCGAATGTCCATGGTGATGGCCATGCCCATGTCCGTGATGATGGTCGCCGTGGGAATGGCTGTGGGCAATAGCATACTGGGAGGCAAACAGTAGAATTGACAAAGTGGCTATAATCAATGCCAGCAGATGTGTCCAGCCCATATTAATCCCTATAGTAAAAAAAAAAACCATATATATTATTATAATTACTTCAAAGTAATTGAATATTGGCTTAAAGTCGGTGTAGAAAAAGGGAATCACAAAGATGATCAGACATTTAGATTTCTGTTTCTTCACAATCTAGTATTCAGCAGAAAAAATTATAAACATATTAATAGAAACAAGCCAAATATCTTACAGAAGAGTACAGAACTGGTAAGCACCACTATTGGTCAAACTTGGCTACAACACATTTATAAAGCATGAATGCAATATTGAAAGGCAGAAAAGTGGGCAGAGATATGAAGAAAACATATTTCTTTGAAAAATAAACCCCACATATTTTAAATGATGTATTGTTGTTCGGTAAACTGGTAGCAGCAGTTATAAAACCTTTTTAACTGTGCACTGAAGGCAGGACAGAGCTACAGGAATACAAGAGAAAATAATGATGGTGATGGAGTGTAACATTGTCAAGAGCTCATAAAGATATTTCACGCCTGTTTATAGGAAAAACATAGTACTGGTTACAAAGGCTTTACAAATGCTTGTACTAGTTTAATTAAAAAGGAAATAATCGACGGAAAAAATGTTCCTCCTCAGACAGGTGTGTGTGTGCTTTGAAGTTACAGCCAAATATAAAGGGAAATGAAAAAAAGGAGGGGAAAATGCTAAATGTTTGACTTTTCACACCAGCCTGCTTATTGAAAACGAGATTGTTTTAATATGGTCAAATTGACACGAAGTCAAAAATAAAAACATGGTGTAAAAAAAAGACTACTAGTTAGGTAATCAGTTGTTTCAATTAAGTTGAGATAAAGAAGCTAACTGGCTAGATGACATGCTAACATGTTGCTGCAGCAAAACAGACTTCAATATCAAAGCTATTTCTTACCAAAGTTAGCAGATACGTCTGCCCGGATGTGCACTGGAGAATACTTTTTGCACAGCCAATTCTACTGGCTGAAGCGCAAATATTCCTCTTTACAAAGGGACTTGTGCTAGCTGTGAATAAGACGTGGCATTACAGTTTCTGCACTGAGATAATCTCGCGAGAACGTGGAGCATCCCTAGCACGAGATAGCTGGGAGGTAAAGGGTAAAGGAGCTAATGTTACATAAATAATAATTAGAACAAAATTGAAAATATTTTAGCATAGTAAAATAACAATAATGGCCTCTCTTTAATAATAATCAAGCGGGTTTTAATTCGATCTTAGTGCAGTAATTTTCCTTTTCTATTTACTTATGTATTTTTAAATGGGTTTGTAAAAAAAAACAACAACAACAAATTCTATTTGTAAAGCAGAGTGAGAAGACAGAGAAAAGGAGACCCAAGCTGTCTTTTTCTTGAGTTCCAAAATATGAAATGTTATTAGCCTATTATAATAGGCCTATATATTTTTTTGTACAGGAGGGGGCACCAAAACTCAAACCAAAGACGTGACCATAAACTGAAAAGTCCATCTTCTATTGAGATTGTCTTTATTTTGGTCTTCTCTTAATATATTCTGTGATGTAATTATCAAAATGAAGCGATATGAAAACTGCATAACGCTGACGCTATGTTGTACTTATAGTTGCAAGTGAGTTTCACTTCCACTCAGGAACTTCTTAAAGTGAAGCTTTTGGCTGTTGATCAACCTAGTCCAGCTGTTTTTGTTTAACTATTTTAGCAATAACTTGTGCAGCAAGACTTTTGTTTCTCAAGCTTATTATGTCGCCAGTAGGCTACAATAGGGGAAAAGTTACACAAAAGTGCACTACTAGCCTATTTTACTACTTCACTATTCTTTTGCCTTTTTTTTGTAGATTTAACAAAGAAAAAAACATTTGAACACTCCTTGCTGAAGAGAAACTATCCAAACCACACAATGATGTTCAACAGGTTTTTTTGGCTACAGGAAAACTAATATATAGCCTACAGTTTTATTTAATCACTCATCCATTGCCACTCAGGTTAAACAAGTTTTGTGTCTTGTGGCCACACCTTCACTGATAGCATTTCTGGATTAAACTCCACATATGAACCATTGTGGAGTCTACTGACATGTTGACTATTGGCATAATGAGGGTTGTTGTGCTTCTTTTCATCGTTCATGTTTGTTCTTCAGGTAAGATCATTCTTGTATTGTGAATATAGAGGCTGTACTTTCTTTTCACCCCATAGACTATCAACAGAATAAGTATAAAAACTGTAGTTTCCAACCACCAACCAAAACAACTATCCTCCAAGTGCATCCTCCTCCAGGTGCATTCTCCTCCGGTAAGCCTGACCAAACCCTGCAGGATTTGGAGGTGGCTTCATGACTGCTGCACAGTGAGGCTCACTGCTCCTGAGGAGAGCCAGCAGAAGCATTGAAGGATGGGTCAAAGGCAGTGAAACAAATTTTCCTATGGGATGATAAAGTGTACCTTAACCTTAACCTTGAGATTACTCCAACAATGTTGGAAAATGTCATCCTGCTGGCAAATACCAGTCTTATGTATAAGACTTTTCACAACTTAACGCCTCCTCCTTTAAAAACCTTTGTAAGATCTTGTGATAAGGCAGGAGTTAGGACAACCAGAGCCTCCTCAAGAGGAGACTGCTATGTAAACTTTCGGTCCACTTCATTTGGACAGAACTGCTTCTCAGTAAAAGCAGCAGGAGCTTGGAACTCCTTGCCTTTATATGTAAGAGAGTCTAATACTTTAGGACATTTTAGATGTTCTCTTAAAAAATTGCTTAAAGAGAACCAGGTATGTAGTCATTAGTGTAGGAATTACGTCAAATTGTGTATATTTAAAGGTAGATTGTAAATATCTCAAATTGTTAAATTGTGGTTTTTTTTGTGATTAGTTGGTGTCTGCTCTGCTGGTGCTGGTGTCTATGTTTTAATTGTATTTTACTGCACACTAAAACCTGCCGTCACTTTGCTTCTGCCCAGGGACTACAGATGAAAATTAGCTTGTAGCTATATCTGGTCTGTACAATACATTTATTGTGCAATGTCCCTGTCAAATAAATCAATAAATAAAAATAAATAAATAAAATGTTCATTTTGTCTTCATTTATTGCCTTAACCTTGAGAATTTCATTATGTTTTGGCATTTATAGTTTTGTATAGTCTATATTGTTTAGTCATGCATATTTGTGTATCCAATTTTCATCCATTTTAATTTGAGGAAAGAATGAATTAGGGGGTATCTGGACAGTTATTTTTGTTTATAGCTGCATTTCAGTGTCTGTTTTCTAAGCGTCTTTTGTTATTACATTTTTGCTTGGTGAACTTTTATTTTTTTGTTGCATCTTAAGAATTTATTAAGACAGCTTTTCAACTCCAATATGTTTTAGAAGAATAAACTTGATTTGGTGTCTTTCTCAACTCTTTCTCAACTCAAAATGCAATATGGCAGACACTTCTAACAAATCTCAGCCAAAGTAGGAGGGCTTTAGGCCCCAGGCCTCACTGAACCAGACATTTTCTAGTATTGCAGGTAACAACAGAGACATAATGTAGTGCTATACCAATTCTAAGTTCAGCAGTTTGATCATAACAAGGACGCAAAGCGTCATTTAGTACTTAAGCAAGACAATTTACTTGTCTGACGCTGAGAGTTCAAGACCAAGGACAATCTAGCAGTTGAGGGAGAGAATGAATATGCAATATAAAGCATCTGTGAGTGTCCAAAATAATTCACTGTATCACTGGACACATGCAAACATTCTATTTTAAAAAAAAAAGTCTTAAAGGTGGGGTACCTAATTTTCTTGCAGTCAAACAGAAACTAGTAATTTAATTCTGCCTAGCTACTTCTTCCCTGTCACAAATTCTTCAGCATGTTCATTTTTGCAATTATGAAAATCTTTTTAAGACTGCAAAGTGGACCTAGAGGACCACTCACGGACAGCCAATCAGGGAATTACTTTCGACTTCTGATGAGTATTTATTTTATTTGTATTTTTTTCAGTTCACACAGTGCACAGTAGTCTCATTTTTTCACAAATTTCTGCATTAACACTACGCATTTTAGTGGAAAAGAAATAAAAATAAAATAAACAACTAAAAATGAACATACTGGTTTGCTGTTAAATTTTGTTTAAAGCTTGGTTCATAAACTTAATTCAGTAAATTCATGTATTTTATCCAGTTCTTCCCAAAATGTCACTCCTGCAGAAGTCTGATACATCCCCCGTCACCTGTCATGCCACAGGTTTCTACCCGGACGACAAAGCCATGCTGTTCTGGACTAAAGATGGAGAGGAACTTTATGATGGAGTAGATTCTGGGGAGATTTTGCCTAACCACGACGGACCTTCCAGAAGAGTGTGAAGCTAGACATAATCTCAATACCGCCTGAAGACTGGGCAGGTACCATTGTGTGTTCAGGTTTACCAATGATGCAGAAAAAAGCAGCAGTATCAAACTGGATAAAAAGTTTCAAGTCGAATTCTCGTAAGTCACACACAAATTGCATTGCATACCGTACTTTAACTGACTAACTCTAGCTATGAATGATAACTCACCTAAGAATAATTGTACCCAGTGTATTGCTTTAAAATTTCTACATCTATTCTTTCCACCTTTGGAAAAGTAAGCGGTAACATGATTAATTTCAAAAGGGGTTGGTGACATTTGACAGTAATTTGTTAGTAATTTCTGGTAATTTGCCAAAATAATAGACTGCACAAGAAAACAACTATATTTTAGATTTAGTTTTGTGTTTTATGTCGACTTGCTTCTAAAGAGATTGTCGTGTTATACTCTACAAATGCCTTTGGGCTAGTACAAATCACAAAATGCTCAAAATACAAATGACTTCTATCTTTTGCTTATAGGTCCACCCTCAAAGTTTCCACTTGGTGCTGTCATTGGAGGAATTATAGGTTGCCTGATCATTGCCATCATCACTGTTGGGATCTACAAGTACAGGCAACGTTTTGCAGCTCGCTCAGACATGGCCACTGCACTATAAACTTTTCTCAATAGAATCTGATTTGGAGGCTGTCAGGAATGTATGTCACTTGCTGCTAATTGTGCTGTGTTTACACTGTGAGTGAGGGCCAGTGTTTTAACAAATGCACTTGATGTTAGTCAGCCTGTGGTGGAGGAGGAAACCTCTACAGACATCTGAGTTTGGCAAGTACTGATCCTTTAACTGAAGCAGCCGTTATGCACAATCACAACATGACATATGTTCAGTTCAGTTTCTTCTGGTACCATCTCTAAAATAGTATTACGGTTTGGTTTGTTTCGTTTGCTTGGATTTTTGCTTTTATGTTATCACATATATGTGAATTTTGTTTTGATTCAGTATTTTTTTATGTCATTTTGATAATTGATGTCTATTTAATCACTCAATTCTGTTAAATGGACAAAATCCTTAAGAGTGAAAGAAATTTCATTGCTCATCTAAGTATTTTCTTCAATTCCTCAGACATTAATGTGAACAATAAAAAAAAAAAATGACGACAATATGTCTCCAGATTTTGGTACTTTTGAAGTGATACATTTTTTTGTCTTTAAAAGACAGAATAAAATCAGGATCAATGATGAAGCCTGTATGCACATACTGCATAATATTTCATGCAACTTTGTACAATTTCAGTCTATTAATAGCCTATTTTAAATAGCTTTCAATGATGGAAAATAATATATATTTGAAAACAACATCTTCAGGACAGATGTCCAGTGGTTTCCCAGCCAGACAGACAGAAATTTTAATCAATCAATATTCTTGTCATTGAGTAAAGTCTACTTCAAGTTCACACGTTCTCAGGGTGTCTGCAGCCGGCTGCTCATTTTGTCCAGGGGAACTGCACTGACCCCTAAGTCCCGGCTGGGATTGTCCTAATGCAAATCAGGACTGGGAGCCAATTCATTGTCACACAATTCGATTAGACATCTGCATATTGAGCATCTGCACCTCACAAAATCATAGCCCCCGCCCCCACTGCCCACACTCTCTGCCCCTCTTGGGTTAGCACCCCACGACCCTAGGGCAGCAGTGGCCCTGCTCTTCAACCGCCCCCCATCTCTGACCCTGTCAGGCCTTGCTCCGCCCCACAGACGGGACACTGGAGTTCAAGGTAAATGTCCTATTTGAGGTTGTCTGCAGGCTGCCCTTTTAGCCCTGTCCAGTCCTGCTCTCATAATTGTATGTACCGCTTTTTCTTTCATGGTTTCTGACCATGTGACTTTCCTGGGCACAGACCTCACTTTCCTTTTTGGCTTTAGGGTTAGCTAGAGAAAAAAAATACTCAAAATGATAAAGTAAGCGTTACCATTGGAAGCAAATTATTATTATTACTTATTATTAGAGGTCGGTAGAACTCAGTTGCATTTACTCAGTAGCGTTTTAGAGAAAATACTTTTCAAACCACCATTATGGCATAATTTTCTTCACTTTTATATTATATATTTTTTTATTTTCTTTTGTTTGTAGGAATTGACAACATTACGTCAAACTACTTTAATGCTGTTGAGTGAGTTCTTATACCACTGAATTTGTACATATATATTATTTTATTTTTTTACTTGAGCAAAAATATTCAGAAGTGAATAATTTGGAATCAAACAATAGCTTTATCCAGTCAGGAGAACAGCTAAAATACTTTTGTTATTATGCATTTGTTTTGCTTAAAATTCAGAAGAGTTTTCACTTTAATAGAACTACCTAATATAAGAAGCTCTAGGACAGAGCCTTCTTGAACAATGACCATTTCTTACGTAATTCACAAATGCTTTCACAGTTTTGCAGATGCGACATGAATCTCCCAGCAACCTGATCGCTGTAGGTTTACCTGAGAATGAACAAAACAACTGCCATGTGAAAACAGGTGCAAAAAGTTATACCATTTGTAATTAAACGCAGGATTCCCATAACATATTCATCTTTAACTTAACAGGATTATTAAGTTGTGCATATTTTTTTGATTGCAACAATGCATATAATTAAGAAAACAGCAAAGTGTTTTCTTGAACGACTATTGGTCATACTAGCTTGCCAAAGCCAGATCCCACCAGATCTCAGAAGCCAAGCATGTTTTTTCCTCTTTAGGTTTTCTTTTAACCTCCAGCCTGGTAACCATGGTTCAACATTTTTTTTCCCCAAATCATTTCAGGTAGTTTCTTTAGTTTGGAATCCGTTTTTTTTTCCCAAGGACATTTCAAAGTTTGGTTGACATTTTTAACTGTAGCTTTTAATATCATCTAACGAAGCACAGTCAGAGCTCAAAAGGCCCAAACTACAAAATGTTGAATGTTCATGTTGGAGCCCAATAAACATCTCCTGTGTGTTAAACATCCAGAGTCTCCTGCTTTTCCACAACAAATTTATAATTCTTTCACCCACCTTGGGCATTCACAGGCCATCAGAGTTATAGTTGAAGGTAAAAGTGCATCATTTTCACCACAACAGTGAACAACCAATATAGCGTTTACATAACTGCACCAAGACAAGTTCACACTATATCCTTTACACAAGATCAAGACCCTTAAATTTTTTTAACCTAAAGTTTTATTATATGTTTAAGTTAAAAGACATCTACAATGTTGGGGTTTTTGGATGGATGGATGGATGCATGTTTGATTATTCTTGTATTGTTCTACAGCTGATGCTCATGTGATAGGAAGGTGGAAAACTCTTGTTTTCCACCTCCTAACCTCCACCACTTATTTGTATTTACTTGCAATTACTCAGAAAGCTTAGATTCATGTAGAACAGCTGGGCAAGGGCTGTATTCGAAACTAGACAAATGGCGTAGGTTTGTTACACCAATGATCGCAGTCCAGATCTTTGATTTAACAAACTGTCATTACTGCAAGCCAATTTCTCTATTTTAAATAGAACATTGACTAATGTATTATTGTGTGTATTTGTTGCAAAATTTACCAATGCCACAACAGCTAAATCAATTAAGAAAATGCAATGTTGACGTTTTTTCAAAAATGTTTTGAGGGCCTGATTAAAACTGGTTGAGGGCTGCAACTGGCCTCCAGGCCGTAGTTTGCCCATGTCTGATGTAGAGTCATGTAGCCACTTTCCAACAATAATGATTAGTATTTTTAAAATTTGCTGCTTGTTTCATTTTCTGTTCTGTATTTTTGGAAAGGAAGTCGATCAACCTGTTTATATTTCTAAAATGTTTAATTCATTTTTGTAAATACAAATTATTATTGATCTACTAAATACATAGAAAAACACAATAGGTCTACTTTAAACCTGTCCATACACAGCTTTTAGTTTTGGACCTCAGTAGTTTTTGTAGATTAACTTCTGCTAAAGAAGGCTATAGCAAATTACTATGTGTTCAAAAAAGACTATTTAAATATGACTGAAACAAATGTAAATGTCTCATTAACACAAAAAAAAAAAAAAAAAAAAAAAAAAAAAAGCATAGCTGTGAAATATTGGCTTTTGTTACAAATATTGGTGAGAAATAATTATAAAGTCCATGTCTTTGTAATTTTAATTTTGATGTGGACTAAAAGTTTATTTATTTAACCTTTATTTATGCAGGTGGTCGATTGAGAACAAATTTTCATTTACAACATCCTGGACCTCAAAAAGGGAACTTGTTAAAGTTCGAAATGTGAACTTATTAAATGACAATTCATTTAATAAGTTCCCAGATTACAGGGGATTAAATGATTTTCTTTCAAATTCTTAGCTGAGACACATCATTAGGTTTTTCAATTTTCAATTCAATTTATTTGTATAGCCCAAAATCACAACAGCAGTTATCTCAGCGGAAGATTTGTCAGAAAATAAAACAGTGAAACATTTGGTCAAAACAACAGAAACATTGGAAAATCAGAAACATTTGTCCCAGAGTATCCCCTGTCCTTAGACCCTCCTTCTCGGCAAGGAAAAACTCAAAAAAAAAAAAACAGTTTCTCAATTTTACCTTAATAAATTAAGAACTGTGGAATAAATTGAAGAAGACTTGATAATCAATTGATTGCCAACGAAAAAGTTAGAAATGTAATTGTATTGTAATTGTTCGAGACAGCTCAGGTACCTTTCAGTACATACAATAATCTTAAAGGGAACCCTGGTTATGAAGACAAATATGGCTTAAATGCTATACTGCTCATGCTTCTTAAAATAAATTGCAAAACAAATATATAACTGCTTATAATTTTTTATAAAATTGTCATTGTTTATGTTGAGCCGCCATTTTGTCCATGCATTCTGGATTGATGACATAAAATAGTGTTTCCATGGTTACTCCCACAGACATATAATTAGTAGACGCGCAGTCCGATTCTGATGCTGTCGAACACTTAGCATCTGAGCTAGTACGGTAAGATTTAAGCTAGTCCGGAGCGTTCTACTGTTTATTTTCCTAGCCGTTAGCATTAGCCTGCAAAAAACACAAGTTATGAAAGATCCAGAGCGTGTCAGCTGGTACAAACTTACCGAGTCCGACCATATTTAGCAAAGGTCAGAGTTGTTACAAATTATTGTTGAGTTTACAAACCTTTTAGTATTTTATTATAAATAAAAATTTTGTTTAAAATTGCTAACGGCTAGCGAACTTATGCATCTTTGAAGGTTCTAGTGACCACCAAACGTCCTCTTTTACATGTTACTAGTGAGAAAAGCAGACAATTAAATTACATAAATAACACCAAACAAAGTTATAGCTTCACTTCTCTGTGGAGGCACGTCTGTCGCATCGGCAACTGATGGAGCATTTCCAGCCTAAGAATATAGTAGTTTGAGAAATATAATCTCACATCGCCAAAGTTGTTCAAAAAAGCTTCATAAGACACAAATCAGTCTGTTTTGCTCATGGTTTTGCTGAAATCGCTTGTTAAAACTCTAAACTAAAAGTGCAACTTCTGCCATTGTGTTCAATTGATTTGCGTCGTCACCTCTACCGGAGAAATATGGTGTTGCGCTGTTCGATGTGTAGCAACAGAGCAGAGCTGCTGATTTCGCGTCTACTAATTTAATGGTTACTCCCACAATTTCATCAGGTGAACAGTTGCCACAAAAACTGACAGTGTCTTCAGTGTCACTAGATTACATTATCTTCCTCTATTTGGCCAAACTCTGGCTCAAACTGAAAAGGTTTAACTGAGGAATTCATGTTGCTTAGTTACCTGTTACCTGACAACACTATTTTAGCAAAATGGCAGCCTCCGAGTAATGTCTTTAAAACATTATTTTAATAAAACAACAAATACTTCTAAGGTATTTGTTTTGTATTTATATAA
Organism: Mugilogobius chulae; assembly: GCA_038363315.1. Lineage (NCBI taxonomy): Eukaryota > Metazoa > Chordata > Actinopteri > Gobiiformes > Gobiidae > Mugilogobius > Mugilogobius chulae. The sequence goes on from CM076408.1 coordinate 37,458,685, forward strand.
GTGATGATATTATAATTGTTTTAGGGTAAACATGTGATTATATCCAGAGTTAGCTTTAAAAATATAATTTTAAAAATTCAACTATTTCAACTATATCTGCTACACTTAGATCCTTGCCTGTGCGATTGGCAGAAAGAGGACTTTTGGTCATAAAACTCCTTTGGTGTCTGGAGCATTGGAGCTGGAGGACAGAGCACCCCTGTGTCATCTCATGTGGCAGGGCCTGGATCTGAGGAAGAGAAGCAAAAACCACCTGAATATCAATGTTGTTACGAAATGACACATCATTAACACCTGTACAAAGCCTTGCAATTTCTGCCATCAACTCCAAAATCTATGGTTACAATTGAATGATTTATATTACCTAGTTCAAATATGTATGTAAAGGTTTGTCTATTGTGCTGAAATTTTAGTTTGTACCAAGTTTTCTCTTCATTACAGTATCACCTTAAATAGCTTTCTCCATAGGTTGTGTACTTCCCACACTGTTAGCACGCATGCTTCAAATAGGTTTAACAATTTTTTTCTGTTAAATTTGTCATTTTCATTTTATTTATTTATTTAAATTGTATTTAATTCTATTTAATTGTGTTTATTTTTTTATTTGCCAGACAAAACATAAAAAACAAATTCATATTGTTTTCAAGCAAATTAAAAATATATATATACATAGGGGTACCAGCAGGAAACTCATCCAGACAGAAAAATTCTCCCCATGCTTAGCGGCCCTGGAATCAAAACCGGAGGCAAGATGGAGGCAAGAATGATGACCCTTCATTCTTGCCACCATTTAGGTATAGTGCAAAGACAAAATGGCATTTTGAAGTTCATTATAGGTGTTTAAAGTAAAAATGCACAGTTAACTCTTCTGTGATGTGAAGGATTAGCCATGCAAATGGACCTCATCTTAAAATACAGAATATTTCATCTATGTTTATTTTGAGACGTTTGAGCAACACCTTGAGCTGGATTGCCACTTTACAGATCTCTACCATGTCTTTCAGGCATTATTTTATTTTATAATTTTTGCAGACTTAAAGAAAAAAAAAATCTGCAGGTTTCATGACATTTTCGATGCAATATGCAGGCAACACCTCCGGTGTATATATATATATATATATATATATATATATATATATATATATATATATATATATATATATATATATATATATATATATATATATATATATAGCAAGCATGTTCTGAAATGCCAATTTGAATGAATCAGTTTTTAAATTTCATTTGTTAAAAATGTTGTGTTGGTTAGAAAGATTATAAGACACCAAAACTTGGCTTAAAGATTTGTTGTTGGGAGTTTCATTTATAAAGATGTCAACTACCCTGTCCCTTCATTTTATCAGTGATGGAGCTCAGCGTTCTCCTATCGAGGAATATTTGTAGCTACAACAGAATGTTCAAAAGCCTTTGTCCCTCAGCCTATTGCTATGATGTGAGTCTCGGGGCTCAAGAACAAAAGGTGTCAAACAGAGCTCTGGACTTGGCCTGCTCCTAATCCTATTACTCTAGGCTGCAGAGTGGCAAGTCACCCCCAGATCCTCCGTCCTAGCAGCCATGAAACTATCGAGCCTGGTCCAACTTTGCATGTGCGTGTTCGTGTGTGTAATTGCATTGTAAGCAACTTTTTATCCATGTTGTCATAATGTGTTATCAACTGATGCGACTCAAGGTTTCCTGTCATCTTCACTTTGCTACGGGTGTGGGGACATTTCAATTTGGAAAATCTTTAACACACACACACGCACACTACATTGTATTCATGATTTATAAGTGAATATATTGTCTTTTGTTTGTTTTGTTAGTTAGTTAGTTTTTTAGTTTGTTTATTTGTTTGTTTTTAACAACATTTTAACCAGCTTCCTCAAATGAACACTAAGGAAGAATTTGTTGGCAGCGCAACACATAAGCTGTTACTCATGTCCGAATTAGTTATAATAAACTAAACAAATATAAAAATTATAATTCAGACTAAAAAACATATTATAGAATAATACACGTCACATAAACTGTGTCTGTGAAAGCTTCAGGGGAATTTTCCCATGATGTGGAGGCAAATATTGATTTATTACCCCCCTTCAATCAAACCTGTCTATTTTGAGCAGGGCCAGACTGAAATGTTGTCCAAAGAGCTTTTGTTTTCTTTTGCTATCATTTATCTGGCTAAAGTGCTGGCGATGGCCACACAGACAGACACACGCAGCCAATCCTCTCAATGCTCACATTTGCGTTCACACTGAACAGAGTCAATTGACTGTCAAATGCAATGTGCGATTAGACACCAGTAGGTATCAGGCCAAACAGAGGGGCATCCCCCAAAGCCTTATGGGGCCCCATTCTGTGAACCCCACGGCCTTGGGCTCTCCCAATCACCCCCTTCAACCTCAGAGGTTTTTCATCTCATCGCCCAGTTCAATGTTAATGTCCAGTCCTGTCCACTCCTTGGACCTGTCCCTCTTTTGCATAGGCCCAGAGAAGAAAGGCAAAAGAAGTGAAAGGGAACCAAAGCTTCCCTCCTTCTTTTCTCACCCTGGCCTCCTCTTGTGTGCTGTCCAGCTGGCTATGACCCCTGACCCTCGACCCTTACTCCTGACCCCTGGACCCGTTCCCACGCCACGCCTTTTTGTGTCCACCTCGCCATGGCAACACCTTGGTCACTGCTGCTGCCACGGTAACAGATGGACAGGGGCCTGGAAATAACTTCATTCAGCCCCGCCCGGCGGGGTGAGGACTGCGGACCGTGGACAATCTACACTCACCCTCTCCTCTCTGTCCCATATATACATGCGATCACCCTGCACCCCAGCTCCTTCTGGGCCACATTGAAACACACGTCCCCTTGGACCGGGTCCCGCAGCAGGGGCCTCTGAAATCAGCCTTGATAGAGTCATTACTGCACAGATCCCAGATTCACCCTGGCATGTACACGAGCCATGCCTGTTGGCACATAAACGCATAAAATACATCCCAAAGTCACCCGCATATCCCATTTCGCACTGCTGGTATTTATGGTCTGGGGCGTAGGAGCCTGCAACATTGTAGAGCTTCCGTAATTATCTCCCTGCTTCTTTTATTAGCGCTATTGTTTTCTCACATCCTCAGATGAAAAAAGGCACTGGGAGAGAGTTGTAAAGACATGGAGTTGAGCAGTGGGGGATCTGTTTGCCAACTTAGAAACAAATGATGAGCTGAAAAGCATCCCAAGACGCTCAATAAGGTGCAGCCAGAAAATGAACTGCAACAGTTTAGGTGCTAATCAGTAACTAACCTCTAAACAAGGTTGTGTGTGTTTTGTCCCCATTTTTGGGAAACACCTCTTGTATCGACCCAATGAAAAGATTCAAAGAAAACAGTGTAATTACTAAAAGAGAGGCCCACATTGCACCAAGAAGAGACTGCGCCACTTATGATGGTTTAGCGTCAATGACGCTGTTGTTGATGTTTTTCCTGATGACCTCAGTAAACAAACAACACTGTGACTGCAATGTGTTGACAATTGAATATATGAAGCATCAGTTTGAGAAATGCTAAAAGGGACCTCATTAAAATTTTAAGGTTTTATAAAGCCTAATAGTCATGTAAAAGTCTCAGTGAAATTATAGATGGTTAAAAGATGCTCTCTCTCTCTCTCTCTCTCTTTCTCTCTCTCTATATATATATACTGTATATATATATATATATATATATATATATATATATATATATATATATATATATATATATATATATATATATATATATATATATATTTGTGTGTGTGTTTACTGTGTTATTTTCTACATGCTTCTGCATTCGACTACCACTATAGTTTTACACCCCCAAAGTCCATCACCCCTCTCACCCACTCCCTCCCTCTGCCTCTCACCCTCTTCATTGTACCAAAGGAGATTTTCTCCATTGATGCCCAGTCTCTTAGGTAACCCCACCACTGCATGAAATGAGGAGAGGGAGAGTGCGAGAGACAATCAGTGAGTAAAGGCAAGGGAGAGAGAGGGCGGGGCCACAGAGCTAGGGTGAAGGAAATGTAAAGGCGGAGGGAGGGGGACTCTGAAAGAGTTGAAGAAGGGGAGGCCGCAGAACGCAGGATCAGTGGAGGCTCAGAATCTGAGGGGTAAAGATGGAGGACCAGGACAAGTGCATTCAGACATCGAGAGCCATGATCAACTTATACTCTGCTCAGCTCGACAGCTGGAGGCCTGGAGGCCTCGCCGACACCATTGCACACGTAAGGATGAAACCTTTAAGAGCTCCAGCCACTTCAGCATCAGCTTTACTTAGAAACTCTTATAGATCTTAGGTGTAAATGTTCACGTTTTTATTCTATTTTACACATGCATTTCTTATTTCCATTGCCTCTTTTAAATTGTCCTAATTCCAAATTTACTAATATTCATTGTAAAGTTTGTGACTGCAACAGATGGATAGTGTTGGCCGCTAAAACACAGCTTCCACATTGCTATTTTGCTACTCAAATTTTTAAGACTTTTTTTAAGTAAAAAGTTTTATTAAGAAGTTAGAATTATTTATTATTTGTTGCACTGTGATTCAAGCTGTGATTCAGATGTTTAAAAGTAATGTAAGCTGAAAGTGTTACAGTTTTCAGGTACAGTATTTTTATGCTAACATTTTGCTGTTTTTCATCTGACATAAAACTTTGATCTGCAGATGTAAATGTTGGGAAAGACTCCCTGAAATGCTGCCATCCTTTGTGGCCATGCTGCTCTGCACCTCAATGGTGGGCACACAGCACATGGGGTTCCCATGAATAGGCCAGGCCTCACCAAAGACCACATCATTTGGATAAAGACGGCTCCCACAGAAAGAGAAGCCGCCTCACAGAGAGAATCAGAGACAGAGAAAATGTTGCATTCTGCAAATCAGATTAGAGTCAGGCAGCTTTACTTTTGCATTTTAACTTTTTTCTTCTTGGCCAGAGCCCTCCCGCCTCCTCAGTTAAATTTACTACTGCTGCTGCTCATGTGTCTGATGATAATGCGCTCTACTGCTGTGCTGAGTTATCATCTCAGGCCTTTGTTTTCTTTGATCTGTGTGACCGTTGGGGGACCCACTTCTTCTTTTGTATGAGGTCACATCGTGGCTCCTTTTGGACAGGCCTGCCCCCGGGTGGTGACCCTTCCGTTCATCATGGTGTCACCCACACAGAGGACAAGCATGAGTTAGAGCTTTCTCCACCATTCTTTTCTCTTCTTTCTTTCCTTTTCTTTCCCGCTCCATCGTCACTTCTGTTCTGTCACTCTTGTCCACAATCACTGACCTGAGGCCACAAGGGGTCAAAGGCCATTTTTAAAACCCAAAGTCAACAATGAATGGAAGGATATGAAACGTTAGTTCATATGGTAAATTTCAGAGGACCTCAGTCCAAAGAAACCAACATGGAGGTCCGGAGCTGATTGTCCAAACGCAATTCTTGCGTCTGACTTAGTGAAACCAGGAGTTGTGGATGGACATCATGCCCCTGGCCTCTACATATTCACGGAGAACAGAAACGTTTTGCAATTGGAATGATACTTTTTTATTTATTTATTTTTTTTTTTTTTTTTTTTTTTTTGCTATTTTTAGACGAGAAACTTGCTTTGGACTACAAAACCTGTGTGATTTCCTACATTTATATAAAATTTGCAAATTGGTTTAGCTAAATTTTTTTAAGAAAAGAACTGATGCTGAAGTTGGCATGATGCAAAACTGAATGAAGCAACTGACTTAAATTATTTTTCTCATTGCAGGTGCCAATATGGAATGGATACAGAAATTAACTTTTCGGATGGAATATTTGGATGTTTCAGTCTGAAAAGCTCATAGGTGAAAGTCTTTGGTTTGCTCAGCAGATATGTGGTGTAGGACTCACAGAAATCATGGGCAAATGTGCCTTTGACAAGGAAAAAAAGAGGTTTGAATGAGAGATTCAGGGGTATGGACTCCTGTGAATTTGTCTGTGTGCGTTTCTGTTTGACAAAGTTCAGGGGGCACACTTGACAAAAAGAAACGGGAAAATGAGAGAAAGTAGAAGATTTGAATGAAGTGGCCAGAGGCTGAGCGAGAAAGCATGCAGAAAAAGAGGCAAGAGATCCAGCAGATTGAGGATAAGGACGCGGGTACTTTTTAGAGGGAAAAGGTGTCCACCTTCAGATTTGTGTGACGAAAAAGTTCTCTACTGCACAGCACGGATGGTGTAAATTGGTGAGATTTATAGATTGAAACTGCAGGAAGCGACAACTCAGTCTGGGAAATATGTATGGAGAAAGGGAGAGAGCGAGAGACGGAGAGAGGGCGGGAAGGAGATCAAGAGTGAGGCTGTATTAATATGCTAATGGCCTTACTGAATGCACAACAGGCCCACTGACCAGGCTAATCACTGGTGGACGCACACTGAGGCTAATCCTTAACACAGTCCCACTCACGAGCAGGCAGCCGTGCACACAGGGCAGCTGAAAATATTTGGACAGTCAATTATTGCAGAATTTTCATGGATTTATATAAAACAGCATTTCAGTTGAGATGTGAAAACAAGTAGGCTAAAGTTTGACAGGAATGGATTTGATCAAAAGAATGCATTTTGTGTGAACTATTTTGTGATGTGATTCAATAAAAAAAATAAAACTATTAAACTTGGACTTTTAGTATTTTGTCAAGTATTTTGTACATTGATGCTGATTAAAAGTGATGCATAATTACGTTCTCATTGCACAAATCCGATCATTAAACATTAGAAAATACATGCCTTTAATAGCGTTGTTATTTCGTTATTTGAAACGATATGAGTGAAAGGTTAAAAAGACAAAATCTTTCAGTTCAAATTGAAATAACTTACTCCCTGAGACAAAAACAAAAACGTCTTCTAGGATTTTTGTAATAAGAACTTAAAATGTGTAGGCTTGGCTGGTTAGTTCAAATTATTTTGCATTATATTTTCTGAGCGTTCGGAACAGCCTGGCTAATCGGGCTAAATATGAAATCAATTAGGCTTAATCACAGTGGTAGTAGGTCAGTGGTGATTATAAATACTGGAGTAGTAAATAAGACTTAATTTAGTATATCACCTCTATTACATCACCTGTGCGTGTCCTCCGGTGAGGCGGATGCTGTGGTGTGCTCTGCCCGAGAATAACCCCTGGTCCTGATCCTGACTCACTAAGTGAACTTGTCTTGACCTCGTGACCCCCTTCACTGGTCCAGGATCCCTCGCTCCAGAGACACGCGAGCATAGCATGACCTCGAACCTTCAGTTCTCAGAAGGCAAGGGTGTGATCCACAGTAAAACATAATACTAAACCATATCTTCCGTCGTAATCATGTTTTCATCCGTGCAGTGGAGGGAGGGCTGACAGAGGCGTTCGCGGGGGGAGGCAGACATAGGCCTGGACGACGACACATCCTTTTCATGCGAAGAATCGGGACCGCAGACACGTGTGTATCTGTTACAACAATTTTTGCTGCGAGTCTTGGTCACGCTTTGCAGAACTAGAATGAACATGGCAATGCAATAATGTGCATTTGGAGGTGCGTCTGGGCCATGCCTTTAGGCTAGCAGTGGTTAGCCTTTGTAGCTTGAAGGTTTCCCAGCTTTGCTGTTCGGGCAGAAACATTATCTTGCATAACGTGTGTTGGATAGAGCTTATTCGGCTAATAACTGCTGCATCAGGCACAGTGACTTCTGTTTTCACTGCCTACGTGTGATTTCATTTTAATGTTAGCGTTGCGCGCATTTGGCTTGATAGACATGCTATTGCTAACATTAGCCTGATTAGTGGGTTTGTTTTCGTCTCCTTGCAAGTGATAATTTTGCACGATGTTTTAGATTCATGTGTTATTACACATACATAAGCTATTATATATTAAATAGGTTTCTTATAGACGGACATGTATGGTCGATTTTTATGCATTTCTATGGCAGATTTTGCAGTGAAGAACAGTGTCGATGTGGCTCAGCCCCGCTGCATATGTATATTTCTTTTAATATCAGCTTCTTAATATAAACTAAGAACAGATTGATTGATAAAAGTTGATGTTAAATGTTTGCTTCACATGACTACACAAACGGCAAATGCTAATGCAGATATTTCCCGTTATCAAACGTGATTATCTATTCTTATGTCGATTTTTCAGAGCCATTTTTGGTTTCCTAAAACAGCTCAGGCCCGGGCCTCAGTCCGCGGTCTAGAGTTTGAATTCTGCTGCTGCAGGCAGAGTCATCTTGTTTGAAGTTTTCCTCTTGTCCTGATCATTATGGGAGACAGCAGAGGTGAGAAAAACTGAAAGCCAGTAGGCCTATACTGTGTTTTTATAATCACTATGCCATTTTATATTATAATTACATTTTTAAGCAGTAAGTCTGTCAACTGTACTAACTGTGCCACATTAGTTCTCTAAATGTCTCTTTTTGTGTTCAGATTCTCGGAGTCCGGACAGTTCATCGGTGTCCTCTCCTCCTTCAGGACAGCGCTCCCCTCCTCTGGTGCCCTCAGCTGCAGCCTCCATGACCTCTTTGCCTCCCATCACAAGTGCAGGAGTTAACAGCCCCATCAGCAGCATCGGCTCTCCCTTCTCCGTCATCAGTTCCTCTCTGGGCTCCCCCTGCCTCCCCGGAACCCCCTCAGTGGGATATGGACCTATTAGTAGTCCACAGGTAAAGGGTACACTTACATGGCCAAAGAAAAAAAAATCTAACTAATCTAACTAGAACAATCCAATAACTCAATAGATCTTTTGGTGCATGTTTAAACGTTCACAAGAATGCAATTTTATGACATTTTAATAATCTGATAACTCTGGAAATTAGATATTGATAAAAGTAGCATAGTGGCATAGCCACTTGTCTGATTAACTCTCCTCCTGACTGGTTTCTGTGGCCTATTTCATATGATTAACAGGTACAATACTCTGTTGTTTTTCTGTTCACAGATCAATTCCACTGTGTCCATGTCAGGCCTTCATGCAGTTAGCAGCTCTGATGATGTGAAACCTCCGTTAGGCTTGAAACAGCTTTCAGCTCATAGTCCTGGTCCAATGTTGTCTCAGAAACGGCTGTGTTCCATCTGTGGAGACAGATCTTCCGGTAGCAAGCTCTTACTTCTAAATTTTACTTTTGCAAAGGTTTACACAATAGTCTTCTTTTAATCATTAAAAACTTTAATGATTAAAAGTAGCAATGCGTGTGAAAATTAAAAGTGGAAATGGCTATTATAGCATGTATTGTTGACAGTTTGCAGATTTATGGACTTGGTTTATAGTTACAATTAATAAATTAATGTAAAATGCACAGTATCTAACAAACCATGACATTTCTTATTTGTAAGACACAAAATCATTTTAAAGGGGCAAGATTAGAAACAGAATTAGGCCCATTGATTTTCAGTTCTAAACTGCAGAAGTGATATGCCCTGTCACCTCATAAAAAATACTGTAATGAGTAGGTCATTTTAAATTTATTTTTAGTAAGCACATGATTATTGCAAGAAAGATCCGTGTGTGTGGTTATGTAATGCTTTAATTTGGTGTGCAGAGGGGTAGTTGAGCATCACTGGTTTTAGAAAGTTGGATACATTTTCCTCAAAGATACATTGTCAAATCTTAGAACATGAATACAACCCTGCTGTGTCTTTTTTTTAAATAACCCTATGGTAATCCCAACAATGCTATTTTTTTCAGGTAAGCACTATGGAGTCTACAGTTGTGAAGGTTGTAAAGGTTTTTTCAAGCGGACAGTGCGTAAAGACCTTACCTACACCTGCCGGGATAATAAAGACTGTATGGTGGACAAAAGACAAAGGAATCGTTGCCAGTACTGCCGCTATCAAAAGTGCCTGGCGATGGGCATGAAGAGAGAAGGTAAATTATTATGCTGGTATTCAATATTGTGTTCTATCAGTCATACCATACTTTCCTCATACCTTCAAATGAATATTGAATTTTTTTTGTTTCATTTTTGCTTCATCTATAAGAATGTTTATTACAAAAATTGTGTTGGGTTGAGAGATAGGGCTAGATGGTAATATATCTACACTTTGTAGTCAGTTCATTGTTTTTTATTTTTTATTTTTTTTTACCTTAACTAAGATGTCTGCAGGTATGTTTTACAAAATTGTCATTGGGATAAACTGAAAAACAAATCTAGATAAACATATTTGTTAATATCGGCCACCCTTAGAAATCACCACATTCTAAGACACAAGAATGAATACATCCTAAATAGTCTAGTGGACGAGGGGGGGATTGGGGGTGAATAAGCTTTACAAACACTAACCCCCTCTCCCCCTCTCTTCCTTTTTTGTTTCCTTGATCTCTCTCCCCCTTCCCTTCTGTAGTGGCCGAGATGAACGTCAGATGTAAGACAAAGATGAAGGAAGGGGTGTGTCTGTGACTGTATGAATGAAAAAGAAAACAGATATTAAAAAATAAAACTAAAATCACTCACAGAAAAACAAAAGTTTTATCTTATTTATCTCCATATTTATTTATACAAAAAAAATGTGGTCTGTGGCTCTGTCAAGATCAGCAAACACTTCAAAGGTCAGATAAGAGAAAAAACTATCAGTGCCTTACAGGATATGAGTGTTTATTATTTTAGGACTAAACCAGAATCAAACCAAGAACAAACAAGAAAAAGTTTTAATGCAGCTATATTTATCCTCACATCAGTATTATTCCTGAATGTCAAATAAGCAGCAATTTTACTTAAACAAGAGATTGGGAGTTCATATACAACTTTTGATATAGCTTTACTAAAGAAGAGGAATGAAAAAAATGAAAAAAAAAAAATAAATAAATTTATATAAATATACAATTGGGTTATGATGTAAGAGGTGTATGAAAGAGAATGAAAGATTCCAACATTTTCTATGAACTTTGAAGTTATTGCTCTGCCCTGCTGTTTACATCAGTTTATACATTAATCTGCTCTAAAGCCACTGCTCTTAAGTCACTGCTTGATAAATCTCTATAATAAGCTTATTCACATTTTTTTGTAACCATCTTTTAATCTGTAATTTTTACATTTATATGGGCTTAATTATTTCCCTTTGGCACCTTTTCTTTTTACAATTCTCACCATTTTCTTGTTGTTCTCAGTCCTTTATATTTGAATCTTGTGCTTACAAATTTGGCTCTATATTTTTTTGTGTGTGTGCCTGCATATGTAATTATACAGCTGTCCAAGAAGAGAGGCAGAGGAACAAAGAGAAGGAGGGTGAGGTAGAGTCGACCAGTGCAGTGAATGAGGAGATGCCAGTGGAGAAGATTTTGGAGGCAGAGATGGCTGTGGAGCAGAAGACAGAACTCCATGCGGACGGCAGCTCAGGAGGCAGCTCAGTGAGTAACTTGACAATTGAGTAAAATTTTGCCCGCTTTGTGTTTGACAGCTAAAAAATAGCTTTTTCTGTCACAATGCAATGCACAATGCATATTTGTAGTTGTTATTAATAATTTTTGTTTGTTTTTTTCAGCCCAACGACCCTGTTACCAACATCTGTCAGGCAGCAGATAAGCAGCTCTTCACTTTGGTGGAGTGGGCTAAGAGGATTCCTCATTTCTCTGAGCTTCCCCTGGATGACCAAGTCATTTTGCTTCGTGCAGGTCATTAAAAAAAAATATAAGAGAAAAAGAAATCTTCTACTGGAATGTTCAAAATAATACTAACAAGAGATTATTTACCGTAACTATTACAGAGAACTTATGTAAGCAATTTTTTCTGCATTTTATTAAGCTAGTGTGCTCTGTTGTGTCTTTGTGTCTCCACAGGCTGGAATGAACTTCTGATTGCATCATTCTCTCATCGGTCAATCTCAGTTAAAGATGGGATTTTGCTGGCCACTGGGTTGCACGTGCACAGAAACAGTGCTCACAGTGCAGGTGTCGGGGCAATTTTTGACAGGTAATATACAAACTCAACCAGGAGGTTGACAGAATGCCACTGAGAAATCTGCTATTTTAAGGATTTAGTAAGTGCACTTCTATGAGATTCCGATAAGAGTTTACTCCAGTCTAGTTTGTGTAACATCTCATTAGGAATCATTGTGAGGAGCTCTTGCTTTGCTGCTGATTGGTTTCACTTGCTTTGATCTATGTGGCTATGATTGGCTTGTTTGGTTTCTTTGTCAATTGGACACACAGTGCATGGGAGGCTGGTGACTAATGCTTACTTATAGAGACGCATGTACACAAACCCCTTCTGATAGTCATAAACAAAGAACCTTTTTAACTAATGTGATAATTGTTTTCTATCAGTGTACTAACAACAATATAGGCCTGGCATAAAGACATAATTTGTAGGGCGTTTATATTGTTTTATTATCATCATTATTGATATTATTAATATTATTATTATTAGATTAATGCCCCAGATTGAAACTTAAGCCAGTCAAAACACAAGTATTTCCTATTAAACATATTGATCATACACATGCACAATGAGGTCTGACAAGGAATGAATACCGATTTTTCCGGACTATAAGTCGCACTTTTTTTTTCACCGTCTGACGGTGGGGGGGCAACTTATACTCAGGTGCGACTTATACGTATATATATATAAAATAAATGTGAATTTGTAAATAACTGTTAATTAGGGATCGGACGAGACAGAATTTTCACGAGACGAGACGAGTCACGAGATTGGGTCCACGAGATCGAGACACGATTTTTAAATAATTTGCATTAATTGTTTCAATTTAGAATTTAAACAAGGCAAATTACAAAATTTGATTTGTATTATTTATTATTGTTAGTTTATATTATTTTAGTTTAGCTTTACCTTTCATTATGTATATCACCTTGGATTTTTATTATTTGAACGATATGAGTTGATCTGCTCCCCCGTGTGTAGCTCAGACTCCGTCCCCTTTCTCCTGCTTCAAAGCGCTGCCGCTGCTAACAGGGACCAGACACACACAGATGAAGAGACTTTCGTACATTTTACAGTTATTGATGATATAGGCCAAAATATCTCTTTGTGGATCTATTTTAAACTATGTTTAAGTGTGAAAAACACTGCGCTGTTCCCGCAATTTCCGCGCGTATATTTGACAATTATATATTTTTCGTGCTAACTTTTACAATGTTTAGGACTAATTACCTCTGTCAATATTTGTCCTATCTTTACGAAATAAAAACTGAGACAGAGTTTAGACAGTTTTCTGTCAGAATAAGTCCGCTACAAGTCTGTGTGTGGAGGAGATTTACTACAGCTGTTCAAAGATATAAAACTTAATTTCATGACCATAGAAAAATCTCACGAGACAGTTCAGTACGTGTGTGCACAGTATCGTGACAGTTTGATCTCGCGGCACGAGATCTCGTCCCATCCCTACTGTTAATATATTATGAATCCTGACTGGACTCAAGCGCTCCCTGCTTCTCAAATGCCGTTTCATGTTCCGCCAGTGAGGCGTGACACTGTCGACTCCAAGGTGCAGCTACTTGCGTAAGTGTGATATTAACACTTGAACATCCCTAACCTACTTGCGTAAGCTAACATTTATAAGACTGTAGACCTGGAGGCTGCAGTCTCACGAAATGCACTGATGCTCAGGATAGCACGTAGGGATCCATTTAATGAAAAAACAGGACAGAGAGCGTTGATTCAGTCTGATGTCAAGAAGAGTAGTTCTTTTGATCGCTTGCAAGACAAACACAGATGTTTGTTTGGTGGTGGCTGGTAAACAACGAAAACTTGCTGCAGCTGCATTTCCTTGTTTCACGCGGAGCACTCGCAGATCTACGACAGAAGCAGCGCAGAGAATAACTGTCCAGAGGAATGAATGATGAACTGCTGTTTACTCAAAGAAACAGAAAAGGCAGTGACTTTAGCAAAAATAGGAACTTGCTGCACGTAAGACACAGCTATACTCGAGTCACATCGCGATTGTTTAATGTCAAATGGACACAATGCTTATTAGTTTATTTAGTGATAGAAGAATAGAATAGAATATAGAAATCGATTAATGCTGAGTTTAGTCATGTTTTGATCTGCATCTTGTTGTTTTGCTTCATACCAGCCGCCCTTGATCTCTGGTTCCGTGTCAGAAAAAAGCTGGGACAGAAGTTGGATGGAAAAACGTATCCCGCATTTGTTTATAGTGCCGGATTATGTGAATTTGTTCCCCAAAAAAGTGTGACTTATACTTCAGTGCGACTTTTATATGTTTTTTTCCTCCAAAGTATGCATTTTGGGGCTTCTTCGACTTTTACTCCAGAGCGACGTAAAGTCCGGAAAATTACGGTATATTATATTATATTTTGATTGTTACTGAGAGCAGGACTCAGGAAATGGTAGCAAACAGTCACAACTTTCGTTCTCCATAAAGAGAGCATTCCATTTGGATTGGTCAACTTTGTTTAATACTTTTTTTACAACTTTGAAATTAATAGCATGTTAAAGTTGTTGGTATCTCTCAAATTCTATTATATTGTATCCCCTTAAAAGATATGCATTGAGCAATTAAGTAAACACATAGCTTAAAATAGAAGTTCACAGCTTTACTCAATTTAGTATAGTTTCTAAACCAGTCTTAAGTATGTGACTGTATAATGACATTGTTTTAACTCACTGTGATTGAATACACAGGCCGCACAATGCCGAGGTTGGGGCCATATTTGAAAGGTAATTATTTCACCACACAAACACTTATTTTGACCCCTTCCTCATTAGCCAGTTTTGGCAAAAGCACTTATTTTTTTCCAATACATTAGCACAGCGTTGTTGTTGTTAAATACATTATAATTTATTTTATAATTGCAAATAAACGCTACGCTATTTGATGAGAGAACATAATAAAATAAATTTAAATTGATATTTAATTTAAAATTATTCTTTTGCGTCATATCTCACCAGCTTCTACTCTTGCATGTGTGTCTAAAACATGGGCATTTTGTCATGTAAAATTTGATTTCCATCCAGATTATTTTATTATAGTATACTGTATTGTTATACTGTATTTGTGCTAATTTCAAATATATGGATTTGCTCTGTAATTACATTCACCAGAATCTTTGATTTGCAAGAAAAAAAATTATATTAAAACAAAACAAAAAAAAAAACAGATGTGATTTGGATGGATGCTGAGCACTTGATGGCAGACCCAACTGTTGAAGCACTGGAACATGTTTTGTTTTCTGTTCAAATTAAAAGAGTTTTAATCTATTTTTGACAAAATATTGTAATATGGTAATGTTGTCTTGTTAATGTACGATGTTGAGATTTGGTTTCTAATTACTATCTCACTGTTTTTCTTTTAACTTTTCTTTTAACGTGTCATATTTGCTAGAGTTTTGACGGAGCTTGTGAGCAAGATGAGAGACATGCAAATGGACAAGACGGAGCTGGGTTGCCTTCGAGCCATTATACTTTTCAATCCGGGTACAGTTAATACATAAATATAAATAAATATATATATATATATATATATACACTGTATGTATACTGTATATATAGTATACAAATCATAATGCCTTTGCTTTTTCTTGAAGATGCCAAGGGTTTGTCAAATCCAAGTGAGGTGGAGCTGCTGCGTGAGCGAGTGTATGCTTCTCTGGAGGCTTACTGCAAACATAAGTATCCTGACCAACAGGGCAGGTAAGACTTAAAACAAAACAATTGAAAACAGCTTGTAATAATTTTGGTACATTGATTTTCATGTGAGAAACTTAAAGAGAAACTTAACTCAGAATCAACTTTTTTTCACTGTCAAACTGTTTATATGGGGTCAAAATTGAATTATCTACTGTTTCCAGGCCTTTTTTGGACATTTTTGTGCAAACTCGCTCATTTTGCAGTTATATGTGGAAAAACGGCAGCTGTACTGCTACGCTGGGCAAACGCTGTTAGTACATTTTCAGTACACGCCAACGTCACAGTGAGTTAGCACACGAGCTGCCCAGAAGGGTTATCTAAACTCCTCCCTCTGACACCGCTGCTGCAGAGAGTTGGAAAGCAAGCACCCGCTGCGTAATAACATCAGCCGTCATTTGGCTCAGCTTATTGAGCGAATGTCGCGTTGTGCCACCCACTGACCTACAGTATATGTACCAACAATGCGCTGGTTCGAAACTCGTGTCTGTGTTTTTCATTTTCGATTTTCATTTTGAGAAAATACTCACATAATGAGCTCATGCGCTTATGTAGACTAAAGCAAAGGTTTCATACATATGTTTGCAAAGTAAATATTAAAAAAATCTGGACGTGCACGTAAGCAAAGACTTGGTGCTGTTGCTGTACAGCTCCCTCTGCTGCAAATCTCACGTCAGGACCAGGACTGCTCCGACACAAAACTCACATCAAGCTTGCTGTGCATATTTGGTGGTGTCAATCAATGTCTGTTCACTCCCACCTGGGCGTCTATTAAAAGGCCTCCAGGCATCTCCCACTTTTGCGAACTGTTTGGGGTTCAGTTGTGGGCGGAGTTAGTCTCTGAACGCGTGTTTAGCCTCACTTTAAAGACAAAACAATAATTTTATGTTGAGTCCCTTATTTCCTTGTGAAAGAAAATACATTTTCAGTGGCGGTTTTTGGGGTATGCACCCCTGCCCGAGGTAAAAGGAGGTGAAGATGTCACATGTGTGAGATACACTGTACAACACAAAGCATCTTCACCTCTCATTATGTTGAGAACGTTCATTTTGTCTTCTTTAAGTAGAATAGTTTAAGTTTTCTTCTATATCAGACAAAGGCTGAAAATTGTGTAAATACCTTTACATGTTTCGACGGTGACTTCCGTCTTGTCAGAATCGTGGCCGATTTTGAAAAGGAGACAGCAGGAAGGCTTACACGAACTGAACACCAGAGGGCACAACAGGACAATTTAAAATCGGCCATATCAGACCACTGCAAACGTAATAACCACATAATGGATTGGGACAAGTCAAGGATCATCAACCAAGAGTCAAACAAGTACAAACGCTGGATCAAAGAAGCAATAGAGATTAGGAAGCGAGGCGCAGACGCAATGAATCGCGACGAGCGATCATTCCAACTTTCCCGCACATGGGACTCACTTCTCCGACGACCACCAGCCGGCAGGGGGCGTGGTCAGCCTGACAGGACCGTCAGGTTGACCACGTCTTAGAGGAACTTTTAACACACGTCACACCGACCATCGTGTGACACTTCTGACGAAGACGGAAGTCACCGTCGAAACATGTAAAGGTACACAATTTTCAGCCTGTCTGAAGAAAACTTAAACTATCTTCAGGAAAAATGAAGAAAAAATGGCCGCGGTGTGCAGCGTGAGCTAAACCCGCTCCCCAACTTGTCCCAAAAAAGTGGATTAATCATGCTCCCATAACTACAAGAAAGGTAGGAGCACTTTCCACAATACGAAGAGACTAAGTGGTCGTCGAAAACTAAAAGTTTAAGAGGTATTAAACCCTTATTGGAACGAACGAAGGACTTGGCTGCGGGGGAATGACAAACAAAGGAGCCCCAGATTCCAAACGAAGCAGGGAAATGTTGTCGTCAAGTGACCTAGAAGAAAGTGTTGCCTTCACAAATGAAGACCGTGAAATGTTACGCAATATTTCCAAGCAACTGAAAAAGCTCGACATATTGGACGAACTAAAGAGGGACGTTTCTGATTTAAAACGGTCCGTGAACTTCACAAACGCCACTGTGGAAGAGCTAAAAACAGAACAAATCGCTCTGAAAGACGAAGCAAAACTTTTGAAACAAACCGTAACAACACTATCATCTGACAATCAAAAACTTAAAACCGCCTTACTGGATTTACAGAGCAGAAGCATGAGGGACAACTTGTTGTTTATGGGAATCCAAGAACAAGCGAGCGAGACTTACAAGATGTCGGAGGCACTGGTTCGGTCTTTCTTGAAGGAGCGGTTGAAAATCCCCGGAGAAGAGGTGGCAGCCATACCCATGGAGCGAGTCCATCGCTTGGGTCAGCGAAGCGCCACAGGTAAATCCAGACCGATTGTGGTCAAATTCCCAAGCTCCAAACACGTCGAGCGACTGCTTTCTCTCAGTAAAATCTTGAAAGGCACTCCTTACTACATAAGTAGACAATATCCAGGAGAGGTGGTGGCCAAAAGACGGGCACTCATTCCAATTATGAACTCTTTCAAGCAGAAAGGAGAAAAAGTTCGCCTGGTGGTCGATAAACTGTATGTTAACGACGTGCTGTACAGAAGTCAGCCTCCGGCCGGTATCACAACAAAGTCACGTGACGACGGTGCTGCACCCCCGTAACAACGTGGATGGAGTTTTTTTTCTAATGCAAAGAAGTTAAAGAAAAATGAAAAATAACTAATCTAGATATAATCTTACCCCCACACATACACAAACCACTCTTAGTTTTTTTTTTTTTTTTTTTTTTTCACCAGAGTTATTTAAATTTTTTTTTTTATTTTTTTTATTTTTTTTTCTCTCGTTTGTTATTATTATTATCATTACTATTATTATTAGAATCATTTATTTAATTTTATTTAATTTTATTTAATTTTATTTGTTTTTGTAGGGAGCCTTTGTTACAATTAGTTTTTTTGGGACAGACGCCTTAACAAATGAATTTGAATTTCTGTTTTAGATTAGGTTTTGTGTTTTATGTTTGTATGTTTTGTCTTTTGTGTTTTTTTCTGTCTTTGGTTAAATGGATGTGTGTGTGGATGTTGTATGGATGTGTGATGAGGAAAGCCCTTTGCAAAGAGGAAAAAGCAGCTTATTTTTTTCATATTTCTATTTTATATTCTCATGGTAACAAATAAAGTAGTGTGAATAATTTATGTTTTGCCAAATTTAGATGCATGAACAAATTAAAATTTTGAGTTATAATTGTAATGGTCTAGCAAACCATAAAAAAAGAAATTGTGTTTTTTCATGGTTAAAAGAAAAAGATTTTAACATATTTTGTTTACAAGAAACACATTCTACTGAAAAAGAAGAGACAATATGGAAAAATGAATGGAGGGGACCAATTTATTTCTCACATGGTCAAAAGAACTCCAAAGGAGTAATGATTTTATTTAAAGAAAACTTAGATTTTCAATTGTGTTCAGTGCAACCCGATAAAGATGGCAGATGGCTGATTCTAAACGTTAGTGTTGGAGAAGAAAATATATGTCTTATTAATTTGTATGGACCAAATACTGATGAGCCCTTTGTTTTCGAGGCTTTAATGGATATTCTTGAAAGTACTGATAAAAATAGTGAAATTATAATGGTAGGGGATTATAACACTACATTAAATAATGAAATGGATAGAAAAGGCAAAGTCCCAAAAAATTATCATCCTCAAGTTTTAAATAAAATTAACAATATTATGGATTCCTTTGAACTAGTTGACAT
Organism: Mugilogobius chulae; assembly: GCA_038363315.1. Classification (NCBI taxonomy): domain Eukaryota; kingdom Metazoa; phylum Chordata; class Actinopteri; order Gobiiformes; family Gobiidae; genus Mugilogobius; species Mugilogobius chulae. The sequence continues at coordinate 37,478,003 of CM076408.1, forward strand.
TTGGAGGATGAAAAATCCCAAGTCAATTAGATATACATGGAGAAGACAAAGTCAAGCTAGCAGAATAGATTATTTTTTAATTTCCTTCTCCTTAATATCTAGGGTAAAAAATGTGTCTATAGAAGATAAATTCCGTTCAGATCATAACTGTATTGGCCTAAAAATATCATTATCTAAAATTGAGCATGGTCCAGGTTATTGGAAATTCAATCTAAATCTTTTGCAGGACGAAAGTTTTTTAAAAAAGACCAACGATTTTATTATACATTTCTTTGAACAGAATACTGGCACAGCAAATCCTTTGAATGTTTGGGAAGCCTTTAAGTGTTGTTTTCGAGGGTATGCTATTAGTTTTTCTTCATGGAAAAAAAAACAAGCTAAACATAAAGAGCAAACGTTAACAGCAGAAATCCAAAGCATTACAGAGGAAATGGATAAAACAGATAACAAAACTCAAAAATTATTTAATGAATTGACAAATAAGCAAAATGAATTAACAGAAATAATTGAAAGGAGATTTTCACAAGATTATCTTTTAAAAAAAGCTGAGTGGATGAAAAATGGTGAGAATGTAACAAATACTTTTTGAATTACCAAAAGAAAAATCTTACCAAGAAAAATATTTTAAGAATTGAACTAAATAATGGACAAATTTTAGAATCTAAACAAGAAATTATGAATGAACTAGAAAACTATTATAGAAAATTATTTAGTGAAGAGTCTCCACCAAGTGATATGAAATGTTTTTTCCCTAAATCATATACGAGAAAATTAAGTACATCACAGAAAGAAAGTTGTGAGGGACTGATTACAGAGGAGGAACTCCGGGAGGTTGTTTTCTCCTTTCAAAAAGGAAAAACACCTGGGGTGGATGGAATTCCAGTGGAAATCTATCAAACATTCTTTGACATTTTAAAACAGCCCTTATTAGCAAGTTTTAACTATTCTTATCAAATTGGCCACTTAACTGCTACGCAAAGAGAAGGACTTATCTCACTGCTTCTAAAGCAGGAATCTGGAGGGCAGTATAAAAACCCAGAAATGATCAAGAATTGGAGGCCAATAACTCTCCAGTGTTATGATTCTAAAATACTTGCTAAATGTATTGCTCAAAGGTTAAAATGTGTTCTTCCAAATATAATACATCACGATCAGACAGGCTTCCTGAAAGGCCGTTGTATAGGGAACAATATTAGACAATTATTGGAGATTATAGAGGCTTATGAAAAAAATAATGAAAAGGGATTAATTTTTATTTCAGATTTGGAAAAGGCCTTCGATAGGATAAATTTAAAATTTGTCTTTAAATGTTTGGATTTTTTTAACTTTGGTTCATCACTGAGGAATTGGGTTCAAGTGTTATATAATGACACGTCGTGCAGAATTATTAACAATGGCTTTATTTCAGATTCGGTATCAATAGTTAGAGGAGTGAAGCAAGGATGCCCTTTGTCTCCTTATTTATTCTTATTAGCCATGGAGATACTGGCCATAAAAGTTAGACAGAATAAAGATATTGAAGGACTTAAAATTGGAAATCTAGAGTCAAAAATATCTATGTACGCGGATGACGCCAATTTTCTCATAAGTCCAAAACCTTCTTCTCTCAACACATTACTGGAATTTTTGGAAACCTTTTCTATCCACTCTGGCTTAAAATTAAATTATGACAAATGTAAGGTTTTGAGAATTGGAAGTTTAAAAGGAACAAAATTTAAATTGCAGAGTAAAGTAACATTAGAATGGACAGATGGGCCTGTAAGTATACTCGGTATTGAACTCTCTCAAAATTTGGAGAATTTACAAGTAAATTATGATAATAAAATGAAAAAAATAGGAAAGATTTTAGAACCTTGGAAAAATACGTCCTTAACTATTTATGGAAGAATATCATTGGTAAACACACTCGTAGTATCTCAGTTTGTTTACCTTTTTAGGTCACTGCCTGTACCTGAACAGAATTTTTTTTAAATGTATGAACAAAAAATATTTGAATTTATCTGGAATGGTAAACCTGAAAAGATTAAAAGGCAAACACTGTACAATGACTATAAAGTAGGTGGTTTTAAATTAATAAATCTTGAGGCCCTATGTTTTTCTCTGAAAGCTTCTCTTGTGCAAAAAATACATGAAAACCCCAGTTGGTATACTAATGCTCTACTGAAGCAAAATCATACAATTTTTTCAAATGGGTTGTATATGTATTTACAATTGGAGAAGAAACACATGTTTCACTTAATAGATCTTCTAAAAGACTGTTCAAAATTTTTAAAAGAAGCCCTAGAATGCTGGTGGTGTTTTCAATTTCGAATACCTGAAAAACGTGACGATATATTACAGCAAATTATATGGTTTAATTCAAGTATTTTAATTGATGGGAAACCTTTATATTGGGAAAAGGCAATTGAAAGGGGAATTATATTTATAAATGATATTGTTGGAGAAGATGGGAGCTTATTAGATTACAAGCAGTTAATTGCTATCTATGGAAATCTTTGCTCCTATCATGCATACAACCAGTTAATTGCTGCGTTAGGACATAAATGGAAACAAAAAATAAATAGTGGAACAACAAAACTGTTAGTCTGCCAACCAGCAATATATAATTACAAATGGTTAAAGAAAGTAAAAATAAATAAAAGCCTCTCAAAATTTTACATACAACAAAAATCTGTGATATCAATTCCATACAAAACCTTTAGGAAATGGGAAGACCTAATTGATACGCCAATTCCTTGGGAGAATGTGTTTAATTTAATATATCAGACTGTAACTGATGTACAAACTAGATTTTTTCAGATCAAAATTATTTATAACTTTTTACCTACTAAAAAAATGCTTAAAATATGGGGACTAGAAAAATCAGACAAATGTCGTTTTTGCTTTTCTGAAAAAGAATCTGTCGATCATTTATTCTGGTATTGTCCGGTGGTGTCTGCCTTTTGGACAAAGGTCCAGAAAATGATAAATATGATGAACCTGCACTGTCATTTAGATCTCCAATCAGTCTTATTGGGTTATACTGGAATATCTGAGAACAAAACAACAATAAATTTAATCATTATTTTAGGGAAAAAATTTATTTTTTCAGGCGAAAATTGTGAAGACCTAAATATTGTTTCCTTTTTGAATTTTGTAAAATCATATTATGTGCTTGAAGAATATTTAGTTAATTCAGGAAAAGAAATGGAAATTTATCACAAGCGATGGAAGAGAATTATAAATTTTTGCCATGGGGATAAAATAGAACAAAATTATTAAAAATATATATTTTTGTTGTTGTTGTTATTTTTTATTCTTGATGTAATTATGACAGGAGCTGCCTCTATGTATACTACATGAAGTATACCTTTTTTTTTTTTTTTTTTTTTTTTTTTTTTTTACATAATTATGTACGCTTTGAATTTTGCCTGTTTTTTTTATATATAGGCAATTCCCAAATGGGATGCCGAAGGGCTGTGTGCATGAGTGTGAGTGTATGTGTGTGTCCAAATTATTATTATTATTAATATTATTATTAATAATTTTCTTTTTATCAACTTTTTATTTTGTCATTTTCTTTTGTTTGTTTGTCTGTCTGTCGTGTTTGAATTTTATTTTTGTTGTTTGTCACTGTTTTGTTTTTTAAAGAAAAATAAAATTAAAAAAAAAAAAAAAAAAAAAAAACTATCTTCACCTCTCTGTCATGCAGTCTTGAGACCTTTTCTTCATTCTGATAATTTATTGTCTGGTCTGCGCCCCAGACTCTGTGGGCCTGTTCCACTCCCAGCTCCTTATCACTGGCCTGACATTACTTAAAGCAGTGGGGCCCGGGGGCCAAACTCGGCCCTCCAAGAAGTTTAGCTTAGCCCGCAAAGACATGTTGAGATTCAGTGGTTCAAACAAGGAACCACTGAATATTAATAGGAATGCATCAACATTTTACTGCCACAGTTTAGAATTTGTGAAATATATATATATTCTAAGTTTTTAATGATTAATCAAATGCTTTATTGTTATTCTACTATTAAGATAAACTTTATTGTCCCCTTCATTGTTGTGGGGGATCCGCTGCATATAAAAAACATACTCATACATACAACTTATTCCACATTGGGCAAAAAGCACTATTGAAGTAATTTAGATAAAATGTATCTTGTGAGTGAGGTTCTAGGAGCCCCCATCCCCCTTTTTACTGGTATTAATACATGTACTCTGTACTGTCTCACCCAGGTTCGCAAAGTTGCTCCTCCGGCTTCCAGCACTACGCTCGATTGGTCTAAAGTGCCTGGAGCATCTGTTCTTCTTCAAACTCATTGGAGACACGCCTATTGACACTTTTCTGATGGAGATGCTAGAGGCTCCTCACCAGCTCACCTAAAACAACCAGGTTTGGGCAAGTCTGCAATTAGTCCAGACCGGGATTCAGACCAGGATCCATCAGGCAGTGATGGCTGCTGGCTGCTAGCTGCCTATGTAGGGATTCACATTACTGCTGGTAAAAGTCAGCTTTTACTTTGAAATACTCACATTACACAGATTTCACTGAACAAAATTTCATACACACAAATAACAAAAGGTTCACACTTCAATAAACACAGATGTACACTTACTCACTCAAACTAACAATCCCCTGGTTCTCGCTGGTTTAGTCTTCTAGATTAGTCTTCAAAAATGTCTTATTTTTACATTACCCTACTTGTTCAAGTCCACTGAGGGATTTGCTTTTGCATAGCTAATGCACTTATATTTTTACATGAATTAGTTACCGTGCTACATACATGCACTTTTTGAAAGTATGTCCACTAGCTATTTAGTTAAAAACTAAGATAATTTATATTGCATTTCAATCGATTTTTCACCATAGTTCAGTGGTGTGTCCTGTCAATGTCAAGCAATGACACCTCAGTGAATTCATTCAAATTGGTATTTTAATATTTTGTGCATTTTAAATATGATATTGAAACTTTTTTAAGTTTCTATTTTGAAGTACTGTACTCATGAAATGAGAGCTTTTTTCAAGGCATTGATATCCAGGAACAGTGGGCTGGGAGCACAATATTGAATAGACTGATTGAATCCCTCCCACCCTGATGCGCACAGCAGCTTTGTAAAGCAAGAAGAATGACTTGAATCATTTTGTTTTGTTAATAATTAGTTACTGGTCCTCCTATTTCTTTGGCATTTTAAACAGTGTGAGGCTGACAACACCTCATGTCCATAAATAGTATTTTTGTCTCTAACCTGTTACTCTAAATTTCCTCTTTGCCGGTGGTCATTATGCACTTTTGTGAATTGTATTTGTGTAAATGTTCCTGTTTTTTTTTTGAAAAATTACCATCTCTTTTTATAATTTCAACAGTAATTTGTGTAAGGTTTTTCAAACTGTTGCATAGTGGGGTTATACATTGGCCACATGTAATGTTGGAGCAATATAATTGTGGACTTGTTTTACAATGAAATTTCAGGGTAACTAAGCTTCTTTTTCCTTGAAACAAATACTCTTCTAAACATTGCAAGAAGCATATATTTGGACAACAAAAATGCAAACAAAAAATACAGCTTTGGTAAAATAGAAGGACAGTTTAAACAATAAAGGCTGCTAATGGAAAATTCTACACATACTACCCACATCGTAAATTTCCTTTGTACTGGTTCAGTGCCCACAGTTTTTGTACAGTCATTGTAAATAATTACAAAACTACCAGAGTTGTGTGAAAACAAAACCTTGTCAACCACCCCATTAATATAAAAGAAAGTGACGTGTCAAACAACACATTTTAAACACTTTTTATTGAACTTCCAATACTGAGCTAAGGGCCAAGCCACATCTCACCTACTTTTACACCACCAGATGCCAATTTTTTGTTTTCATTTATTTATTTATTTTATTTGATCAGCTGGATATCTTTTGACAACAGCACTTGAAATTTATATAAAATAATCTAGAGTATGTGGAATATGTTACATTCACACTGTTCTATAATAAATGTTAATATTTCAGCTAACTATTTACAAAAAAATCAGGTCAAACATTCAAATATATATTTAAAAGTGCAGAATGTAATTTTGCTGGATGGTGGGTCTGCCACTTGCTCATCCCCTTAGAGATTTTATTGCTTTGTCTGGAAAATCCAGCATTCAGCTTATCTATCTTGCACTTCAATTACTGTGTATTATTTGCTAAAAAGCAGATTTTAAATTTTTAAAATGTGCTTTGAGTGGGCTAGCTTCTCCATAGATCTGACCTATAACCTGGCCTAATAGTGTCACTTTTTTGCCTCTATTTAAGGTTATTGTCACTGTGTAGAACACAAGGTAAAGCAATAACCTTTTTGTTTGTGCTGACAAACCGAAAAGTTACAAAGTACAAATTTAAACAGAAAAGAAAAACAAAAACTAGAATTAGGCAAGTTATTCTAAGCGATTGATTTCTATAACCTTACTTTAATGCAACTTACTCTGAGTCTGTAACTTCAAGCCACTGGAAGATCAGAAATTGTAGAAAGTATACTTTCTAGTGTACTAGAAAGTGTATTTTATTTCCATACATTTAAACAGGTATACACATTATTTACACTTACATTCAGGCAGTGTAGATAGTTTGATTCAGCTTCATTTGTAGTTCCGGTGTTAAAAAGTAGTGCTATACATCTTTTACATAATCATTCTACGATTGAGAGATACAGACATCTCTCTTCCAGGTGCTAAAGCAAAAGTGCACATTTACATCAATGCAAAAACAGTATGCAACTATTCAGACAAATCACAGTCATTTTACTTTTACTCAAATAGTAGATTTAATTCAACATGTGTAGTTTTGAATCTTGTCTGTCCTTTGTACTTAGAAAATACCAGCGAAGTGCTTGTGTGCTATTATTTAAATATTTTATTCTTCCAGATTTTAGAATTTTGTATTGAGGGAAATGGCAATTGGCAGATGAATGATTTTTGATAGATGATGTGCTTCCTACACAATAGTCAAAGAGATTATTTGATGAGAAATAAAAAAAAATATTTCAGTCAACCTTAAGGTATGTTGTTTAATAAATGTAGAGACCCAGATTGTAAAAGTATTGAAAATAAGCAACATCATTTTAAATCAAACTCTTGACATTTGATACTTGAGTACTGGAGCACTTGGACAGTCTTGCTGCAGAATTAAGCTGTTCCACACTTTCAGTCATAGTTGGCATTTACATTTGTTTAGATAGCTTAAACATTTTGTGATCTTTAAAGGCATTTGTCTATTAGACATGTTCTGCCTGAAAAGTTCAGAAGTGGAGTTTCAATTTCGATTGCATGCTTTTTTGTGAAAAAACGGTATGATGACAGCTCAGATTTTTGTAGCCAGTTTTTGGAGCTTCTTCTGCTGATTAATGGGCTTGGTGCATTGTGCTTTTGTACGTAGTGTGAGAGGGCAATTAAATGAGGCGTAGAAGCAACTACCAAATCTTCTGATATTCACAGAACCTTCTAAATGAGTATTATTTGTCAACTGTTACTTTTTTGGTGTTGCTCCAGGTTTTTGCTAAACCTTTTTTGTATTTATGAAACCTTTGCTCTGAGGGTGGTGTGTGTTAGTAAAAGGTACAAAGAAACAGAAAAGTCACACAAGTGTTGAACGTTTTTTGTATGCCACTTAGTGGATGACTTAGCAAGGGCTCAGTATTTTGTATAGTGAGTAGTAGTCTGTCTATAGAGCTGCTCTGGTTAAAGGTTTAGCTGTTCTGTACTGATCAGTAAAATTCCTAAATCTGGAGTTAATGCTCAGAGGGATAAGAACCAGCCTGAAGTTGAGTTTGTATTTCGAATGTTTCCAGTCTATTATCTAATTAGTCTTGGCTCAATCTCAACAGCTTTACCCTCACTTTAACTTTTTGGCTTATTGACTTAGCTGAGAGGAAATTAACACAAGCAAAGTGTAGAACTCATACTGTTTGAATCAAGGGACTTTGTCTCTTGTGGCTTCACTTGAAGGCTGAGCCCAACATTTTGATGTTGTCGGTGGTGACACTTGAATGGCTTATTGATGCCTCAAAAGTTTGTGTGCACTCAAGGCGGACACATGCTGTGACCTTTGACTGTGGATCAGTGTTTAGTCAGCCTTTGTTATATGAAATTTCTTGTTTAAAAATGCTATATTTCAAAGGATTGCAGCCTGTGAATTTATTGCTCACCTTAAATGTTACAAAGTTACCACCATAGAATTGTTTTTATTTTCCTGGCTCCCTGGAGCTGAGGCAGACTGAACCTATGGGCTGAACGGTCAAAAGCCTCAAGAACATAATTGCCACTGGTTTATTTATCACTGCCAAACAGTTTGCTTAAAAGGCCTTTTTGAAACAGCCACTGAAGCGCCAGTGCACTTGCTCTTGTGTGATTTTAGTACTGCACATATTATCAGGTGTGCATTGTAGTAGACAGAGGATGACTCCTTGTAGTGAAAGGGGCTGTGCATGTCTGCTCTTCATAGGTCTGAAAACATTTGCAATCTATACCATCAGAAACACAGAGAATGGAGCAGGTCTGGAGGTGGATCTGACTAAGTGCTTTAATCTGGTGTTTTCTGTTTACTGATGAATTTGTTTGCAGCACATTGTACTTCTCCTTTGGTGACACCTGTGGGGCAGTGAGATGCCATGTTTCTGATGGAATGCCACCAACTGAAGAATGAAAATGATGCTAAAGTTTGAGGTTTTTTTTTTAGAAACTAAAAAAATGGTTGGGTTTTATCTGATTAGTTTCAAGAGAAAAATGAAAGTAGATCACAACTCTTCCTTAAATGTTTACTTTGTGGTAAATAAATTCACACTGTTTTGTATGTGTCCTGTTTCTTGTCTCTTCTCTTGACTATTCTATTTATCTTTTGTTTATTACAAAGTATTAAACAAAAACAAAGCTGTAAAATCAGAACAAACTCTGGTCTCTCTGTTGTATTTTTTTATTGTGTCTATTCTTTGTCCTGTTTGTATTCCTCATAAATACATGGATGTGACTGACTGTTTTCTGCTATGAGGGGTTGTAAGAAGAAAAAATATGAATCATTTTTAGGTCATTAAATCTAAATCTTGCCTCTGTTGTATCATGTCTGACCAGTTGTTTTTTTCAATCCACTTTAAAACATGCTTAAAATAGTAATACTAGAAACAGTGTTGCACATGCGTCTAATTGCTTTAAGTTTGATTTTACAATTTTAAACAAGAATTATATGTAAAAAAAATTTTAAAAGAAGCTACAACTACATTTGGCTGTTTAAAAATTCTAGTTGTTTTGTTGACAATTGGCAAAATACATATACTGTGTATTGTATTTGGGCTGCAACTAATGATTAATGTGGTAATCGATTATTCTGTGGATTTTTTTTTTTTTGAATAGTTCATTAGGTCGCAAAACACCTGTTACCATAGACTTTTTGGCAAATGATGCTACGTGAGAACATTGTTTACACGAATAATAATCATGATAATGGTAGCATTACCATCACCTTGCCTGTCCTTTTGGTGCAACTACTTCATTGTTTGAGCCATAAAACCTGTTGTTTCTTCCCATGACAGGCTGTTCATTGTAAATCAATTATACTATTACAAAATTAGCTGATGACTTTTTATAATCAATTAGCTTGTTGAAGCCAATTCAATTAAACCATTTCCTGTTCACAACTGCCAAAGAAAAGTAACCTGACGCCACAAATAGCCTACGCAGTTTTTGATGAACATTTATACGTTGTTTATCTATAAACCTGGATTGGACCGAAGTTATATGAATAAAAAACTTTTTAATGTTTTTTGAATCTGTGTCCCTCTGCACAGCCTGTGTCCTGGTCATGTGTTCCTCAGTCCAGCAGGACCCCAGGGCCCTGACTGACCCACGAGGCTGCAGTTTCACACCTTCACCTCTAGAGGGAGCACGCACACACAAGACAGGACACTCACCTTTCCACGCCAACTCCGGTGCTACATCGTGTAAGTGGGCTGAACTCCACAGTAAACAGCCGCAAACTAATAATATCCTGCGGTTTTAGGTGCAAGAAGATATTTTAGGGATAATTATTTGACATTAAGTTCGAGCACAATGTTCTCTAAGCTAATTGTTAACGTTTTATCAAGAAATTTTCACCACCAAAAGTTTGGCTATGTAAATCTGGTTCAAACTCACGATAACTGTCCTGCGATTGAGTCTGTATTTGCAAAATGTTAAATTATCTTATGCTGTAGTAGCTGATTGAAGTTGGCTTCAGTTATTCTTTTTACGTATTCACTGATGGGTATAACTTTTAAAAAAATCATTAATCAGTCTGCAAGTCACCAAAAGTCCAGTACCAGCAGTCACCAACAGAGGACGCTGGTACAATAAGCTCTCTGTTTTAGGGTCTTTTGAGCCATGTCAGCAGCATCTTATTTAGAGAAGACCTTGCAACCTCTCAGTCAAAGCAGATAGAAAGTGGGATAGAATTAACAAACAGATCATAATAATATAAAAAAAAAACAGTGCATTGATGTATAATGTGTTTGTTTAATTGACTCAACAGCAATTCCTATTGGATAACGCAAGGAATTACATCGACAGCTTAAGAACAGGTGCACACCATAAGAAAACCTTTATCATTCATTACCAATTATTTATAATGTTTTTCTATTTTACTTTCCATTTTAGTTTAATATTTATGTTCCTGTAGCTTTACCTATCTCCAGCTCTTCAGTTCCACTTTCCCTTTTGGTCTCTTCAGGTGAGTTGTGCAGAAAGACATCTTTATACCTGGGATCAAGTTCCTCCTAATTTCTACTTCATAAACGTCAATTTGCACTGGCTGAATGTTATTGCTCTGTGCTACATAGGCGATAGCCTGTTTGAAGTCCCAACAGTGATTCAGGTTCCAGTGTGGCAGGAGTACCCCACACAGACAGCTATTGAACTTGTTCAGACAGAAAAGACTAAAGAGAGGCAAGGTTATACGTGAGTTTCAGAATTTGGCCATATGTCTTACAAATTCAAAACAAAATGTCTAATCTTTTGCAAGGGGAAAAGCTCTAAAATGCTCCTAAGCAGGATACAGGACCTCTGTCAAGTGCAGTGCTTCTTATTTCCTTTGAACCTAAGAATGACAATCTCAGGTTTCAAAGTTATAATTATGATAAACATTTTGATTTAGCAATAAAATATTGACAAAGCCAAACCTGGTCATGTTGTTTAACCAGCAGTATACTTAGTGAGCTTAAAATATTTGTTGATTGTGACTATAGTCTACAAATTCTAATCTGGTTTGCAGGTTTTATGTCTTTAAAAATGTTATCTGATGTTGATCTTAAATTGTGAAAGAATAAAACTAAATACATACTCGAGAATGTGCCATCCTCATTTGATTCAAAGGTACTCATAGACATAACATGAAATATATATTTTTTTAATGTTCACTATAGCCAGACTGGCACCTCCTTGTGCCTTTGCTCAAATTAATTTCAGTCCAGCTATTTTCCACAAAATGAAATGAACTGGCCAGTGCATCAGGTTAGTTCATCTAGTTTATGTTAAAAAAAGAATGCAATGACTTGCAACATTTATAATGTCAAATTACTGACCAGTCTCTGTCCCATGTTCTTTCAGCCGTAATAACATGGTAGAGTTTGGGTATATACAGGCCATTTTCGAGCCAGGGTACATTTAGATTATTGCTAGTCTCTTCTAAAGAAGTCTAACTGTGGGTTCACCTAAAAAAGAACGTGCAATTGTGTTGCAAGTAGCCATGCATTCATCTTGTGAGGACTTGAGCTGAATCAAATTTCTCCCATTTTTACTTGTGACAGTGAGTTTAATAAAACTTTAAAGGCTCACTGTGTGGATCCACACCTGCTTGTTTTGGTGTCATTTATTTATCTACTTGAAGGCAAACGTGACTCTAGCAGACTGAAATAGGGCTGGGCTTTATATATATTATTGTATGATATTGATGTGGAAAATTTTAGATGTAGAATATTGTGATATAATTGCATTTGCACTAGCGTGGGCTCTGGATCCCAGGCAGCAGTACATAAACACAGCCCGCGGATTGGTATAAATAATTTAATAAGACGTGAGGAGTGGAAATAAAACTTGCAGCTAAAACATAAATAACACAAATCAAGTAAGAACAGTTGTAATGTTTTTGAAACATGACAGGTTTTTCACTCATGAAAACATTTTTTTTTAATTGCTCAGCTTTTCAAGTTTTGTCAAAAAATCTATATGTCAAGGAAAGTTGAGAGACCTCTATGTCTCAATGTCTTGAGGGGAAATGAGAATAAGGAGGGGCCATTGCAGACTGAGGAAAAAGGCGTATCATTTTCTTTGCATCATGTGCGTGTTTTGTCCATGTTCTGAAACTGACCGGAAATTGTTCAAATCAAAGCACACAACTAAGCACTTTGATTTGATGCTTCAAACAAACTGAAATGGTTTACTTTTTCTGACCTAATTAACTCTTGTTGTTGTCTTGTTGAACATCCTCTGTAGCCTAGACTAAAGCTCTTTCAATTAATGCCAGTTGGGTGGTTTTGCTCATACTTGTTCATGGGTTGGCATGCATGCAGTGAATACATCTGTCTGGTAAATACTTAGATTAGACATTGTGCCCATAGTGGATTTTGCATTTGTCCTTTCAGAAGCAGACTCTCCATTCATCTTTGAGTTGATACAATGTGTACAAATAATTTTCACAAATGGAACACAAGTACTCTCTCCCAAACGTCCTTGTTTTCATCCTTTTTATCAGTTTTAGTCCATTCAGTCACATCTTCTCTTTTCCCATGCTTTTAATAACTCAGGTTTCTCTGTACTGTACGAAGCGCTAGGGCCCAGGTTTCTGCAGCTTCCTGCCTGACAAAAGACCCTCTGTTTCCACCTTATGTTTCTTCCTCCAAATCCACCCGACCCCTTCCTCAACACTCCTGTGGTACATTCCCTCCCTCTCCTTGGGTGCATTCCTTTTTGACCTCGAACGGCTGAGGAGTCCGTCTGTCAGTGGGCATAGCCTTAAAGGATGTAGCTTTTGCTTATAAAAATATAATGCAAAAGATTTTTACTAATTGCTAAGCCATTTTTGGACACTATGCCAAAGTTTGAGATGGGTCTCTATTAGCTAACTCGTGGCCCAAAGTTAAGAAAAATTAAATTTATAATGCTGCACAGCTGCAAGTCACACAAAGATTTTGCGTTTCTAAAGGAATAGAACAGAATAGAAAGCTTTATTGTAGGGCTGTGCAATCAATCAAATTTCAATTCCAATTGTTTCAATTCCAGAAATTACTGTGATATGGAAAGTATGTGGTTTCTTTATTGTAGAAAACATTATTTATTTATTTACATTGTTTATTTAGTGAGATGAGATTTGACACATTTAATTTGATCTCTTCCCTCTCTACATTTAAGGGGCATTAACGCTCTGCAGTTTAAATAATCAGGACTATTATGTTCATTATGATCGAGCAGCCCTCTTTTATTTTCTGTTACATGTAACTATGGTTTTGTAAGCAATTGCATCATTTTACATTTGCAACCTACTCAGTCGCATTTTGTGACTTGAGTAGACCATAGTAAGAGTTTTGCCCAATGACACAGTTATAAACTTATTAATGTAATCTTAAATTAGATCAAAGCACATCAAAAAGAAGTACTTTAAATATACAATACATTTATGTGCCACCCATGAGCTTTAATGAGATTTTATGCTGTTTCTATTGCAGTAAAATTAATATCATATGCAGGACTTTTTTTAAATATCTAATATCACTATATCTTAATAAAATTGCATAACCTACAGAGTTTTTAGTCCTAAGCTGACCTGGGTTTACAGTTGCTCTTTTGGTAGCTCCTCTCTTCCTTAAAGTGGTCAGTTGCACAGAATAAAGCAAGGTGTCACCTCACTGCCAAGCGACCCACCTGACCTTCAGCTCAACCCCAGACTTTAGCAGACCAGACCAGGTCAAAGACAGACGTTGCTGCCCTCTGCCCAACAAACCTGCTAGCTCTTGTACTTCACATACTTCTTGTCTTTCATCCTATAGTACAAAAGACTTGTTTGTAGTGGATAAATAACTGGTATACTAAACAGTTATTTGTATGTAAACACAGAGATAATATGTAGATGAAATGTGCAATTGTTTTCTAGTTTTAAGATTGTTATGTTTTTGTAAGTTGCATCACATGATGGTTAGTGTGGCGACAAGACGAATATTCTTAATCTAACTGCGTTCTAATTGGGTTCTCTTCTAGTTGTCATCCTACATTGGCCAGCGCTTTATCCAGTGATGAAAGAAAGGACCCAGCTGTTCCAGGTTTCTTGAGCACAATGTGCCTCTCTTGGAAGTAAGATTTTCACTTTTTTTTTCTCAGCTTTAAAGACTCTTTGCTGAATGTTTTATCATCTTATAAACATAAATAAAACAAAATAATGTCACTTTTTTTTTGTACAGTTCACAAGTTTGACTCTCTTGCCTAATGCTTTCTGAGCCTTCTAATTACCAGTATGACATTATTCACAAATGTGTTGTGAATAGGAGAAAAAAAAGGGAGAAAAGTTAAAAAAAAATTTAAATGCTCGAAAAAGCTTAATTAGTGTGGGACACACGAATTACTGTAGATGCTATAAAAATGTTTGTATTGATAAAAAACTAACTTGATGCATTGAGTTGCAAACCAAATACCTGTAAATGTCATAGCCACCTTTTAACTACCCAGAAAGAACTTAAATATTTCAGTATTTCAATTCTCTTGCTTAAAGTGAACCATTTACAGTCTGTTTTTCAGATAAACAAGTAAAAGACCAATAACTTTCTTCCTTTGGCCAAACACTCATAAACATGGTTGCCATTTTTATGGGTTTTATTGTTGGCGTGCTTGGCTTGACTCACCTATCTTTCGTTCTTGAGCACACTGGCATTTAAGCTGCTCTCTACAGCAACATTTCCTGTTTACTCAGCTGTTTATGGCCTCAGTTGGGGAAAATACAGAGCTTTTTGGACATAATTATGATGTCATCAGACAAAGTTTCATCCAGTATTTCATAGTAGTCGTACCAAGTCAAGGCAAGAGGTACGTGTTAACTTCAACCCTTCTCTATGTATTGGTAAAGTCATTTAAGTCATTTAAATGTTTTTGTATATTTAGGACCTTTCAACATTTCTCTCTCTCTCTTTCTCTTTAAAGTTTACAGACAAATTATATATATGATAAAAGAGGTTGCACCGCTTAACCAAGAATGACAAGTACCCTTTTGTGTTTTTTTTTTGTTTGTTTGTTTTTTTTTTGTTGTTTTGCCACAGAAAAAAAATTCTATCACGAGCAAAACAATATCATCCTCAAACAAGTAAACAAGTGAAGGACCTTTTACCAGAAAAAAAATGCACGCAGACACAAAGTTGTGTGATTTGGCTGCTCTTGCAAATTGATAAATGGTTTAGCCTGCTTTTGTTTTGTTACCTCACAAACTATAACAGTGATGGATATACTCAACCACCATGTTCCCATCCCACACTCCTCTCCTCACTTCACTTTGTGCAAATACGATCAAGCTGCTTCTCTCCTTGGCCCTCCCCTCGCCTTCATCCCTCTCTATCAATGGCGCTCATTCATTGCGTTGTACCCCTGGCATGCCTCTGTGCCCCCCACCATCAGCTTGCTCTCTATTCATTCCTGTGATTTTTCTTCCCCCTGGTCAGTACCTTTCCATGGACTCCACCCAGGCTGCCTTTCCTCAAAGCATATATGCCCTATCTCTCGCTTCCATCTTTTAGCAAGCCAAGCAGGTTGAAAAGAAAAGGAGAAAAGGCTAGAAAAAAATCAACAGGAAAAAGTTTTTAAGATTGAGACATTTCAAATTTCATGCTTAAGTAATTTTTAATCATGTTGGACAAGGACAAATACAGCCCAGAACATTAATAATTCCACTATCTCAGACCTCCTCCACCAAATTGAAGAAGACTTTTTGGCAAAACATGTTGATGTTCAAAAGTTTTTTTCACATTTTTTATTTTTTTTTACTTTCCAAATGCAAGAAAAAGTTACAATACTATACTATGCGCCTCATTGGAATGAGAGATGCTTGGTTGTACCAAAGGTGGAAAGTTTTGTGGTAATCCATGCCTCTTGAAAACTAGTGATGTGCCAAAGAGTGAGAGTAATGAATGTGTCAACAATTTTCAAATACCAGGTTTGAAACATAAAAAACAAAACAAAACGGTACCTCTGCTATAATACAAGCCGAAACTAAATAAATGGTGTTACAGGTTCAGTTTGGACTTTATCTTATAATGATAATAATGCTTGCTTAATTAATAATACGTAACAGTTTCACCCTTAATTTGTGTATAAAAGTATAAAAGTACTATATATTTTTTATCTTCACACCCCAATCTCATCGGCCTCTAGAGGGATTATTTGTTCATCAACACGGGAGATGCGCACGCAACTGGATAGCAGCTGATTGACACAAGCTGTAGCAGCAACACTAGCCAGCGCTGTTGTCAGCTAACTACAAGAGTTTATCACTGTGCAAAAAAAAAAAAAAAGTTATCCTGCTAAATCAACATTTGTGTATGAAATGTATCTTCACGACGTCCGTCATATCGGTTTATACCTGATCGAAACAGCTAGCTCTCGTCGCGTTTAGTTGTTTTTATCAAAGACGTTTTCCCAGCCAACTAGACAGAAAGCGTATCTTTCTGCAGGTAGCAAGCGCAGTAGAGTGGAAAGTGACGTTGACTGATATTCCCTCTATACCTTAGCATTAAACCTCCACCAAAGGCTTGTCCTGAACTCATCCAAACAGTAGTGAAGAATGGGTCAGATGCAGAGGGCATGTTTTTCTATAAATATAACTTTAATTTTATCTCATAAGCAGTAACTTTGAGTCAAAATAATTTGCTTTCTGACATTTGCCCACTCTGTGTTTAAAGTTATTTAGAGGTTTCACACAATTAAGTCTCTGACCTAAAGTAGAATTTTAGTGTTAAAGGTGGAGTAGCTGATTTTCACTGCAAATACGATTAATATTTCAAATCTAACAATTTCCGTTTTAAATCCTTAAACACATAGTTAATATCATCATGTATTCATTTTGGTTGAAATTACAGCTTAAAATGTGTTTTTACAAACAACAAAGTGAAACTGGAGAAGACCATCCATCTTTGTTTTTCTCTTCTTTTCCGTGCTTACGTCCCGTTTGAACCCGGCAAACAACAACAATCCATGCTCGACTAAATACTGTTTTTCCGTAAGCGTCATTTTCGGTTTTTCGTACTATTTTCTTGCGCACTGATTTGCTAGCCACAGACCAATCAAACAGCCGCTTGTGCGGCAACTAGCGACCACTGGCGATGGCGACTCTACATGCAAGTCTTTAAAACCTCGCCTCCGGATGTGCTCCGCGCTCCACAGACCCCCGACAGCGCCATTCACACCAAACACACGTGAGCCGCTTGTCGGCAGAAATTGCCAAACCAGTTCAGACGGGTGACCCTGGGCTTGGTGTGAAAGACCCTTAAGCGGCTGTTTGATTGGCTTATGGAAAAACAGTATTTAGTCAAGCAGGGATTGTTGTTGTTTGCTGGGTTCAAACGGGACGTAAGCACGGAAAAGAAAGGCTACCATTTGTCAGAGGAAAATAAAGATGGAGAAGTTCCACCAGTGGTACGAAGGCTGGACTGTAGCGGGAAATAGAAGTTGAGCCTAATCCGTGAGGAGTTAGCTTAAGCATCAATTCAACACGTATTACTTAGATTCAGAAATGTGTCCTCAACTAATGGATCTTTTTATACTGGTCATGATTTAAACTAAATAAAACTGTAAAAAAATCAATTAGAAAGATTGATGTATTTTGTTACACAATAATCTATCTTGTAGAAATACCATTTAAGTACTTGAACATAGCCATTTCTTTCAATATCCTTTTTTCTGATTTAGTTAATTCACAAATTACCTTTTGCTTTCAGAGTAAGTGCTTAATATGACTTGGCACGCAAACGTCATTCTATCTAGAGTCAGAAACACACCCTCTGCTGTCCCTCTCTCTCTCTTCTTTCCTCCATAACCTCTTGTCTGCTGCCTATTTCGAGACTTGTGGTTAACTGGGCATTTTTGGTGACCACATCGAGAATCATTGACCCATTCTTTGTACAAATCCTCTTTTCACCTGGTTCTTAGCCCCTCCTTCATCTGCGTTTTCAGACCAAGCCCATCTTGACCACGTGTATATCTATAACACACACTCTTTGACCCTGCCATGCTGGTGGTACCGCTCCATGCTTTTTGCCCGTTTCCTCCCATGAAGCGAGACCCTGCTCTGATCTATTTCAGTGTAATGTGGCTAGCAGGGTGTGTGCACATTTGCAGCCCTGCCCAGTAAAATACAGACTTTTCAAGGAAGTCAGCAATATAATATGGCCGCTTTATTGTAATTACAAGCTTCCCCTTTTGGAAATACCTCAGAAGGGAACTGCCCACATGCACTTGTACAGTCCATATACCAGTACCATCTTTTCTGGGTCTCATCTAAGGTAAGGTAATGTTTGTTAAGGCCCATGTACAATTACATTAAGCACAATGGAAGAGATGCTTGTACCAGATTCTAGCCTAGTGGGCCACGTAGGGCTGGGCAATATTGTGATAAAAATTGAATCGTGAGCTCATCTCAGTGACAATCTGCTTTTTTGGTGAAATCGTCATATCGTGATTTTCTTTTTCTCTATTTTATGCATCTGTTTGTTCAAATATAGACTATTTTTTCCAACCTATTACTTTTACTCTCAGAGTTGCCAAATCCAAGTCTTTATAGCGACTTTGGGCTTCTTTTTTGAAGTCTCTTTTGGACTACGCTTTTAGTTCATTAAAGGAATTAATTTTAGCAATTTTTTCAGGTTTAAATAATGAAATATATATCATTTTCTATGTATGAAACTTAAATTTTCAGCATGTTTTCAAGTCTAAAAGTCACTATTGATGTCAGAAAAACACAATTGTTTTGGAGCAACATACAATGTTCTAATTGATCAATTTCTCTCTGGCAACACTGGTCAGATTTTGACAGTTCGATTTAGCTGTTGATGATGAATTGTATTTTTACCTCAAAAACAATAGGAAAATAAACTGTCTACAAGAATCGTGATAAAATCAAAATCGTGATCTGGCTCCAACAAAATTGTGATGTTCATTTTTTGCCATATCGCCCAGCCCTAGGGCCACGTTTGATTAGCAGAACTGGCGCTATGGGATGAACCAAATCTATTGATTGGCTTGGCGATAAAGGCAGACTGTGTAACTTTTCTCGTGGAGGCCTCCGTTCAACACGTGTCATTGATTATGTTATTGCTTAGCTTGGAATGTTCTACCGTCATTAAACTTTCCTATCTTAGATTAATTTGATTACCTATTTTTATTGCTTATTACATACACTAATATATATTCATAGTGAGAGTGTGCTGGCTTCTCTACAGATCTTTTTTGTAGCTTGCCCTTGCCCTCCATAGTTATGTTGCCATACTGTGAAATATTCCAGACAAAATAATAGCAACTCTATAGAGACAAGGTAATTGCCTGGCCAGCCAGAATGATTTCCTTTTTGTGACTTTCTCCATTTGAAATAAATGGAGAATTAAGTCAGTTGGTGTACTAGGCAATAGATCTTCTAACAGATAGGACACCTTTAATATTGAGTCACAAACATATGGATCTTACTCCAATTCTAAAAATTACTAAGAGATTTATTTTTTAAAGGATTTTCTGATTGGCTTAAGTTTCAGAACACATTCGGTGGGTGGCCACGTCTAAAGAGCAGGGGAATCCGTGTGGTCAACTAATGTGCCCTGCCACATTACTGTGCTTATTAATATAAAGTGGGACGACACCATGAAAAAACACAGCGAAATGTGGAGTTGGAAAGGACTTAATAAATGTTGAGAAAAATAAATGGAAGCACTATCTATTCTTGAACCAGCCTTGGTCTAAATGACCCAAGTATTATAGCTATTTAAATACAGTGAAGTCATGTGGCATTGGTTGAAACATATGCATTTTTCTTTCTGTGAAACTTGTGGTACTTTTATAAACTAGACTCTCTGCAAGAGAAAAGGCATGATTGCAAAATGTAGACTGGTTGAATGAAATTGTGGGAATAATAGTTGCTACTTAAATTGTAATAAAATTAAAAGTGGCTTTTCTGTTTGTTTCTATGGAGATCTTATATCTTTGCTTAAAATTCTTAAGACAAGCAAGTGGTGCATAGAGGAACCCCACATTGTACGTTAGCATGTCTGCAAGGTATTTTAAAGCACACTGTATAACATTTTGGTAGATATTTGAAAGTTTTTTTTGTAGGACTAAAAAACATGATAAAAATGTTGGGTAACACTTTATAATAATGTCCAGATACAAAACATTTATAAATGTTAGTTAACCATTAGGATAACATTACCTGATCATCAGTAAATGATTAGAAAGTATTTACTAATAATGAGCAAACATTTGCTAATCATTCACTTCCAGTCCCTAAGTGACATTTATAGGTTTTCCAAAAAAATTATTTAGTGATATACTGTGTCATCCGATTAGCGATATCATTACCAACATCCCAAGCCCCAATCCTAAACTTAACCATAGAATTGTGCCTAAACGTAGCCAAATTGGTTGTTACCGTTTTCCCATAGTAAGGTTGTTACGTCACAAACAGTCACAGAAGCCAGTGAAGGTGCTCACTTTGATACCACACTGGTTTACCTCAAAAGTGTAGATGATCTAACCACTACATGCACATCACAATAGGGGCTGGAAGTAAATGATTAGTAAATGTTTATTTATTATTAGTACATTTCCATATATGGAAACATATATGTTGCTTCTTTAGGTATAGTATTCCACATTATAGACTGAAACTAAATGAAACATATTGATGAACAATGTCCCAACCTCTTGTTTAATAAACTTATGCATTTGAGTTTTCACTTCCGTGTGTTTGCAGGCTATATAATGTGTTCACAGACATCCAATATCAGTGTATTAATTACTATTACATTTTTAGGAGAGGTAAGGTAAGGTAAGGTAAGGTATACTTCCCCGTAGGGAAATTTGTCCGCTGCATTTGACCCATCCTTCAATGCCTTAGGAGCAGTGATCGCCACAGTGCAGCACTCGGGGACCCATCTCCAGATATTGTTGCTAGGCTTGGTCAGGACTACCGTAGCTGGAGGATATTACCCTAACATGCATGTTATTGGTTGGTGGGGAAACCGGAGTGCCCGGAGGAAACCCACCCAGACAAGGGGAGAAACATGCAAACTCCACCCGGCCCGTGCGGGAATCGAACCCGCGACCTTCTTGCTGTGAGGCAAGAGCGCTAACGGCTCAGCCACCGTGCCGCCAAGGACCCATTAACAAACATAACTGTGTTCGGGAGTACCTGTCTGGAGCCTCATAAATGTTTTAGTTTCACTGAAGACTCCACAGAAAGATTAAAAAGATAGTTGTTTCATTGGCTAAAAATCAATTCACGTGTAAATTCTAGCACATACACATACCACAAATGTCCCTTTGGGTGTCTCTTTTTACAACTTGTGGCATCTACTTTCAGAGTTTGAAGAGGCCAGATCCAAACACTCTGTCCACAAAAACACTCTCTGTCTACTGAGTCCAGGAAGCCAAAATAAAAACCAAGAACAGCCCCACTGAGGAAGCATTTCCTGGACGTGACACTGAAAGTGAGTCAGTAAAACTAAATGACATTCAGCTAAAGAAAACAAGTAAAAAAGTTAAAACTAAATAAAATAATAACGAATAATACATGTTTTTAATTTTGCTATTTTTCTACTAATGTTCTAATCATTATAAACAGACGAAAAGTTTTCATTAAAAATATCTTGTAAATAACTAATTGTATGTTCTTGCACTTTATTCGTTAGGTGCAGCTGATCAAGTCCTATTTCAGGAATGTGAGCAGGTTGGACAAAGACCAGTGAGTCACAAGACACATATTTTGCCACAATACAATACAAAGATACACAGTCCAGTTCATAAGTTTTACCTTCACAGCTGTTTTATTATTTCAGCAATTTTATCACCAAATAATGACTAAGTTTTTAAGCTAAAGTTTTTTGTTTCTCTGTCTTTTTTTTTTGTCTTTTTTTTTACTATTATGTAATTATAGTCTACCTGTATTTGAGTAAAATTTTTGACTCTACTACACACCTTTAAGCAGCATGGAAGATAAGCCAAATTCATTCATATATGAGGACCAATACCTGCACTAGTTTTTATAGAATCGATAAGATGATGACTCCTTTTGATGATTTTGATGAAAGATGGTTTGAGCTGTCTGGTTGAGGCTAGGAAGAATGATCACATACATGCTTCTCCTTCTAATTTTGCACACATGAAAGCTACTTTATGAAAGGGCAGAGCATTTTTTTTTTCATTTGGCATCGTTGTGTTTGCAAAGCTATGGGTTTGGCCACTAAACAGTAGCCAAAACATGATTGACATTTTGTGTGTGTGCTAACCTTAAGTTTTTTGGGGTTTTTTTTGACCTGCTGCAGCTGTATACTGTATGTATGGGAGGTAAACCTTTAGGTCCTTCAAATTACAATGTATGCACAGTAAAACAGTTCGAAGCAAAAAGATCACAGTGTTGCTACAGCAATTAGGCATTTTGGCAAGACTCATTCAAGAATTCAAATGTTGGTGCTTTAAAAATATGTACAGCTGCATACAAACATGCATTGCATACAAACCAAAACAACTAACAGTACAAAAAAGTTAGGGGACTTTTTACTTAAGACAATGACATTGCACTTACTGAGTTTTCACCTTAAACGTCACTAAAACACACCAATGTTTAGTCTGCCTTCACTGAGTTTTCTTATCTACCATTTAGTCACTTAATTGGAGCTTTCCTCATGTAGGTCTTGTGCCTAGCTTTACCCACAGTGAGTAGTATTACATAATTGCTGTATTTCAAGCTTTGTCATTTTGATCATTCGTCAATGAAGATTAGTAACATCACTGCCAGTTGCATAAAAAGCAGATATATACCTTGTGGCATTAAATGCAATGAAAAGTGAGTGAGTGAGTGAGTGAGTGGTAAAGAAAATAGGGGATAATTATGGTTAATTATAGCTTTCTAGTTTCTAGAAGTCTGCATTCAAAGTAAATGTCTCTAGCTCTCACTCTGTACATTTATGAGGCAGACAAAATTGCTCTGAAAAAAATTATGGTACCTTTTAAGTTTATGACATGAATACAAAGAGATGGTAGGTGTCTCAAAACTTAGTATGGTGTGTTCCAGGCCACTGGGATATTTCCACCTTCCCACTTGTAAAAATGTACTAAAGCGTCACTCAAATTGGTAATTACCACTTGCAAACTGGGACCTCGTTGAGTGAGTTCCACTTCACTTGAGAGATCAGCAATCTCCACAAAAAGTTAATCTAAGGAGTTTAGCTGCCACAAAAACAATGTGAAAAAATTCGTTGCAAGTTTTTTGCATTACTTTTGTTTAGCCTAAAAATCAGCATTACCTATAATGTTTAAATACTAGGTGAATCAGTTGGAACGCCTTGACCTGGGGATCGGTATTTTTTAACAGGGAAATAGTTCCCAGTCGCCTGGAACGCAGCAGACCTCTTTCAACTATTATGTAGTCTAATTGTCATTACAAATCCCACATTAAGTATTTGCTTTTAGATGCCATTTACAGCATTCACACAAATATTTTTTTTCTTGTAAATTTCTTGATTCTATAAATTACTCTTCCGTTCATTTCTTCCAGAGCCGTTGCTGTTGGGAACACCCAATCAGGATGCTGATTCTATATACGACGGCTACTGCTTCATACGGACAGAGCGTCCATTGGCTGGTTAGTCAATCAATCTAGGTTCCTACTCCAAGCTATGGTGGTAACTTTTACCATGCGCAAAGTCCTGTCAAAAATCGTTCCCAAAGTATCTAAAAGATATAGGCCTACATCATCACATTATGCCAACAAGAAATGCACTGTTGTTGTTTTTTCCCAGCATACAATCCGCGTGCATTTTAAGTGAGGATTTGTGTGTTACGGGGATCCATACTACAGGTAATTGCACCACCAAGTGCCATGCCTTCCTTGTGTTTCACACTGTTTAGAGATGGAAAAAAATTGCCAAGATAAACTCTAAAATCTTCTACTACACCTGCCGTCCCCCGTCAATCTTTTGAGGTCTGCCTGTTTTTGACTAGGCGTTGCTGAAGCTCGCGCTCGTCACGCATCTGTAGACGTGAAGGGCACGTTTATTACGCACGCCCTCTACCTCCCTCTCCTCTCGTGCCCAATACTCAGCGCACACACGTGCGCGCTGCTCCTCTCCGTGGGAGAAAGTGAAGAAGGGGAGAGGGAACGAGAGAGGAGGGAGAGAGTGTAATCCCAGGTCTCTCTCAACGGCTGTCTCCACTTTGGGTCCATGTACCCAATCTGACTCAATGGGGCTTTAGCAGTACGGGGTACACGTTAAATAAATATATTTATTCACCCCGAAGCCCTTTTTGTGTTTCGGTTTTGTGCGTCTCAACAGACACTGGTGTCCAATCCAGGACAGTCTCCAGAGGTGTGCCGCTGTACGCACCTCACAGAAGGTTCAGTCGGTTCCCTCTCATCGGCTGGCTTTCTGTGAGCGGATAACTTTTCACATTTACAGCTTAAACAGACCGGTGAACTACTGCAACAATATGGATTTTAGAAATTGTCCCTTCCGGAAGAAACGAAGACCGTGGTTTTTGGACTTTTCATTTTTTGCTTTTGTAACTGTGGTCCTCTCTGTGCTTCAAACGACTGTGGCTTATGCAGGTAATGTTTTTTTCATCTTTGTATTGATTGTATGTCTTTATCTCAGAAAAGGGCCGCGTATAATTCACTTCTACTTATGAATGCCTTCAATTGTGGTACCATTCTCTAAGCTGCGTAAAAGTTCCGGCCATATCCCAATGCACCTGACGCGTTCCATGGCCCGAGCATTGTGGCCCAAGCTTCTCAAACGCAACCTAAATAAATAGGAAAACACATCATTTAGCCTCAAATTGCTTTAGATGGCTTATGTTCACTGCAACTAATGCTCCATTTGGGAATTTAGTGGAATCGCAATTGAACAACATTTTTTAAAGTTCGTTTTAATGGAAAGTTGCCCGTAAACCTAAAAAAAAAATCCAATGAGATGCTCTTTTACATTTAATTTTGAGAATACTAAGTCTGAAATGTGTTTTGGAAGCTCATGCTTATCACATTAATATTTTGTGCCTATAGTATTTTTAAGAGTGAAAGGTGTATGAATATTTACCAGCGCAGCCTGTGCACCTTCCCGTGCTGCCCCTGGTGGTCCAATGGGAGGTACCTTTTTCCCAAAATGTCTTTTTACAGTTTTTGTTTAAGGTGTGGATGGATTAATTGCGCCCCCTACACTTCAAGTTTCAAGTTTGAACTGCACTACTTTAATTAACCACTAGAGACATTTATATTTTTGACACACGAAATCTATACTAATTTCTACACATTCCAAAACAAGATTAGTGATCTTATTTATTTATTTAGGCTATTTGTATGTGTTCTATAGTTTAACATTTCTCTATCACAACGACAACAACCAATTATAGTAATACGTTTTTAACAATTGTTTATTTTCATTATGCTGCACATCCAGCATCAATTTTTGAGCAGTAATAAATATATATTTTTATCACTATTCTACTGCAAATGACAATTAGCCTACGTTATCTATATTTCTGCTTCTTATTGCGCTGTTTATCATTTTGACTCGCAAGAGTGTCCAGATTTTGTGGTCAGTTCACTTTTTTTTTTTCTTTGTTTTTGAAGAGATTTTTTACTTTGCATGAATAGCTTATGTGTTTGAGCACCTCAGTGAGTGAATGCAATTAGTGTGTGTTTTATACAGTGCTGTTTATGTATGAGCCCATAGCATAAGGAGAATTTTCTCAGTTTTGGCTGTGGAATGACGGAACAAGTGATCTCTTTTTTTTTTCCAAATTCATTGTTTTTTCTTGGTAGTAGTGATGAAATTACCAGAAAATAGCTTCTTATTGCAATTATCTAAATGAACGTTAATTACATTTGATTGTTACTATAGTTATTGTTGGTATAATGGTGATCTTTATATGTTTTTAAAAGGTATAATAGCTATGTCCTAAATTAAAAAAATATACAGTATATATATTGATAGTGGGGCTTGCAATTCAGTGCTTAACTTCAAAGCAGATTTACCCCCCATCCAGGTTTATGCTGTCCATGGATCATGGGCACATCATCTACAGTATATCGCCTTATATACCAGTTGCTTGGTTGGTTGTAATAAGAGTAATCTGAAGTAAAAATGTGCCAGATCACTAAATTCAACACTTAGAAAAACTTATTTGCCCTTTGCCATTGGTTGCCCCATAAGTGAATATAAATTTAGAGAAAGAAGCAGACAACCTTTGCACTGTTTAAAAATCATGAAAGACTGGTCTGTGCAAAGGATGACAGAAAATCTGAGGGCAATATTTTCTTGACATGGATGTTCCTTTACCTTATTTCAAAGTAGCGGGCTCCTCAAAAGGGAGTCTGTCTGAGTTTGGCTTAACATAACATAACCTCTCTGCCTCTGTCCTGTGAATGGGGCTTCTATACAAGGTGCTAAGCAGGTCTTTGACGGCTCATTCCTTGGACTGTATGGAAGTGTGTGGTATTACAGGCTTCATGCTCTACTGTAGTGTTCATTCTCCTCTTTTTTCTGGTACAATTTATCAATAGCATTTTTGTTTTTTATATTCTATTTTGTTCATTCTAATGTGTAATGATGGCATGTGATGAAGGCTATTTGATAATGCAACATTATTTTTAAAAGTACCTAGCAGTTAGTACAATTTAGAAAGTACCTTAATGTGGATTTGCACCATTACATTGCAGATATTTTCATCCCTCTTTAAAAACAAATATAGTTTCCCTTGGATATAGTTTTCTTGGTTAGCTAGCCTAACTTCTTAAGATGGGTGGAGCTAGTGGTTCTCTCTGATTGATTTTCTGTTTTGATATCAATATAAATTTAACACAGTAAACTCTGAGGAACACTCACAGCACATTGTACGTTTTAAGACATTCAACATTTGGATACGGTATCAAATTTGAGAGAAAAAAATAAATGTTTTGATGGTCAGTTGTGTTGATACGAGCCATTCCAGTGTTACATCCGGACATTTATTTATAAATTCATTGTTGTATCTTTCACAAGGCCAGCCGCAAGTCGAAGTGGAAGTTTGTGCTTGAAATATGTATTTCTGAAGCAAGACTAGACGACAACATAAAAAACTAGCATTTACGTTATAAAAATGTCGAGAAACTGCAACTTTGAGTTATGAACTACATGACCAGAACTATCATCATGTTGTAAGCCCATGAAAACCTTTTCTAGACACTTCCACATTATCATTTCAGACTGAGGAAGCAAGCAAAGACACTACCAGCCTCTTCTTTGGTTATATAGCTGCTGATTTAGTGGCTTTTGTGTGCGGATGGTTAGACGATGTTGCTCCAAGGCAATCTGTTCAACTAAAGTGATATACAAGTATGGTTGCTGTGTGTGCCAGCTTTATAATGACAGACGTCTGTAAAAGATGCTATTCCGAGTCACTGTTATTTTGTTGCTCCAAAGAAGTCAGTGCAGGAGGGCGTGGGGCCAGATGTGAACTGGTGTAATGTTTTAATGTTTTTATGCGAAGATCTCTTACACAGACATGATGCTTCTTTTATTGTCAGCTTCAGAGAATGTTTTATGCATTTAGCTTGGAAAAAATAGCTAAACAGGCTGGTTTTTGCACATATCTAAGATTTATCTTAGATTCTAGAATAATTAGTGTAACATTTTAATGTCATTGCCTGTCTTATTGTTTAGGTTACATTCACATTGTAACAATCTTATATTGGAACTAAACCATAAATTTAAATGCAGGCAGGAGGAGAGGTGACCAGGCCCATTCTTCGCAGTTTGCTGAAGCTTGGTCTCTGGATCCCAGACAACTGAAAAGAGGCTCAATTCAAACTAGGAACTAGGACAGGTGGATGAAACCAAAGTTACAGAAAATACAGTACAGCTCCATCAGATGAGTAACCTTCTTGAACCACTAGAGGGAAATGTAAGTTGTTAGATTCTGCTAACAAGTTATACTTTATTTCACCCTTTTGTCCTATAGGGAGCTTTTATTTTGTACTTTGTTGATTTATATTGTTGAAAGTTTATGTGAAGTTGCTATAGTTATTCCCTTATCCATCTTCAGTGGTGCATTTTTTTTCTTATACAGACTTAAGGCATCCAGTTCAATGTCTAGCTAGGTGCAGATGTGGTTGTTTCTATTATTTTAATTTTAGTCCAAGTAGTTAATTTATTTCCAAGCATTTCTTCCATTTGGAATGCGTAGAGCTGATAAGTAAATCCAACTGCTTTTAGGGGCATTTTAATTGTCGCTCTTCTAATCTTGTCCTTGCAACTGCTTTACCTTCTGTGATGGGGATTTCCAAACTTCGAAAGAGAAACATAAAACATGATGATAGTTTCTGACACTGAGCTTCCTCGGTGGTGTTACACATCTGTTAATTATACCATAAGTCAGAAATTGTAGCTCTGGCTTGACTAGACCTTAGATGTAAGGCTTAAAATGGTACATACAGTACAGACACATGAGTTCTTTGAATGCCTCTCTCAGAAATTAATGGGACAAAACCCAGACCCAGAAATTAATGGGACAAAAATGACCTGAAAGAAATTAATTTAAACACAAGAAAAACATAATATACTAAGAAAGGCCTGTGTTTGTTGTAAGACTTGTTTCAAAATGTAAAATGGGTTCGAACCAATTTTTTTTTTTTTATATCAGTACAGTTTGGGTTTGGCTGTGCAAATAGTACATTTTAATCAAACTGATCCAATATGTTCAAACCATCAATAATCAGCTTGGAGTTTTATTGTAAAAGGTGCACTTTGTAACTTTTCCGCTTTACAATTTGTTTGTCTTTATGAGATGTTATTACTTTGCTTGGAATGTTTTACAGAATGGCCTTAAAATTGTCTTCCACTATGAAGACAAGCAAGTGACAGCACAAGAAGAAGTTACATATTAGATTCTAATTTGGTATTGATTGGTACAGGAAAATGTGATTTTCTCTGTATTTTTATATTGGTGTAGCTCTAAACTGTTGACTATATGACATCATGCTGTGTTTAAAGGTCACTTTTCTCTGGAGTGGGTTTGTCACACTGACCCACAGAGGAAACACTGACTGTTTTCAGGTCAGGCCTCTGTGATTCCCTTCTGTGGTGTTTGGTATCCGCCCTTATTTCCAAACTAAGTCTATAAGCTGCAGCCCTAAACCACACAAGAGTTAGGCCTGGTCTGCACTGGCATCATTAGAGCTGCTCACGCAGACGCACTCTGCCACAGAATGGTACACTGGGGACAGCATGCACCACAGTGTGTAAGCTGGCACAAACTCTTCAATAGAAAAGACTAATATAACTTTGTCTAATCCAATACTTATTATTTTGAGCTGTAGAATGAACTGTGATGTAAAGTGATACTGTAATATACTAGAGGTGGAAAATCGCCTACATAATCTCACTGAAGTAAAGTGTTATAGCAATCTTTTGGGAAATCCTTTGTGGATATACAGTTTTATGTCAGACTGTGGAATATTATAGCTAAAGGAACAACATTCCAATAAAAATAAACTTTGTGGCGCCCTCTAAGTCACAAAAAAGTTGTTTTTGGGGAAATCTACATCTGCTCGATGTTAAGGCACATAAAACATTGTCTTAATTTTAGTTTGCCAACCAAAAGAAAGTGTTGGAAAACTGCCAGTGTACCAACTATCATTGTCATAGCAATGAGCTTTCTTTTAAGTATTAAGTCCTCAAGATGGCATCTACTGTATAACAAAAGCAAGTTATATGACTGAAACGTTTATAAATACTGTAAATATGAACAGAATATTTTTTCCTGTCCATATGTACAAGCTTTCAAGCTGGAAATTAATGTATTATCTCCAAACGCATACTTGCATTATTTATTTTTTTTGCTGTGATGAATACATTGTAAAACACACTGCTGAAAAAATAAATAATAATTTTCAACACTAAGCATTGTAAGGCGGCACTAACTACCCTGTCTTGTTCAGTCTTGTTACTCATGATTAACTTTCTGTTTGTATACCCAAAGGATTATAAATAAAATCTAACTATAGAGCACTCTAGTGAAAATTATAACTTGCGGTATGGTTAGTCCACTGCAGATGGAGCAGTGGAATCACTGTCAGATGTAGCCACACTGGAAATGATGAAAATAATTTTATATTTGTTCACCATTAGAAATATTTTATACCAGTATTTTAGTTGCAATATAAAATGAAGAAAATGGTAATGAAATTGTTATTCTGTGACATAGTGGGATTAGACAGTATTGTCATTGTGGTGAAGGTGAGAGGTCAGAGGTCATTGTGTCAGCTGGAGCTTGTGTCTGGTATTTGGCACAGCTGTATCACAGTGGATGTTTAGCTATAGCAGTTTTTCAAAGTCACTGGTTGATTTTGTTTGATAAACTTCCAAGTTTTTTGTGAAATAATGTATAATTATTTTTTTAAGTTTCCTGTGATTTTATTTAAAAATGTGTTTTGACATATAGTAAGTAATAATAAAATATATTTAGCATTTACCAAGTTGTTCTTGATTGACTGCAAAGCTCATCACTAATTTAAAATTGCTTTATGTAAGGCAATCTGAGAATCTGCTCTTATGACTTTAAACACATCAAGCATATTTGCACATACATTAAGTGTTTTGGAACAATGTAACAAAGAAATTGAACCATCAAGCTTTAGTTTATTTACCAGTGTTCATTATATTTATTTTTCTCCCTTTTACTTAGACAGGGTCATTTAAATTTATTTGTATGTAAAATTGAAATATGTTATAATCTGTAAATAGCACTTTAAAAATGGAATAACAAACTGGTAGAAGTGCCATTGTTACCCATGTGTAATGCCAAAATGTGCTTCTTGTGCTTTCACAAATAAGGATTATATTACTTCTTGTTTTATTTATTTTGTCATTTATCTATTCTTGTTTTTCATAGTTAGATTTTTGGACCATTCATTTGTTTTCTTAAGTGGACAATTGCTGTGGAGTAATGTTTGCTGAGAGTTGACTGGTGTTGTGATGTTAGGCCAGACAAAATAATTTAGGATGATGCAGAGGGATCCTTTTTTTATTATTATTGTTTAAACAGTCATGTACGGCGCTCCATAGTACTCACGAAAAAAAATATATTTATCTCGTAATTACGAGATAAGATCTCGTAATTACGAGATAACTTTCTCGTAATTACGAGATAGTTTTCTCGTAATTACGAGATAATTTTCTCGTAATTACGAGATAATTTAAAAGGCTTTTCCCACATTCTGTATATCCACACGCTTCGTATAGGCTAAGCTAGTGACTTTATCCACAACGAGTAGTCTTTTCTGTGCTAGCTTGATGTTTCTAAATAGCTAAGATGTGCTTGTGGATTTCGTTATGTTAAATTAAGTGTCTGTGGTCTTCACTGCAATGTTTACGGTCGACAAAAAGTATGAAAATAGCCAATAACGTGACTGTCAACTCACGCTACAGTTAGCATGCTATTATAAAGACGGCCAGTGTGTGGAGCTGTTCACCCACCAGAAAGAAGCTAGTGGTAATCGGCAGGTTTTTTAAATAAAACTCGATCTTCTTGACTGTTGACAGTCAGTCCCACTCATCCTTAGAAATGTGCGGCAGTTTTTCTGTGGCTCCAGCGTCTAGTTTTCAATTTATTTGGCCAAAAAGAAGAGAAATGCTGCACATTTGCTACACTTCCGCATGGATCACCCAGAGTGGGTGGGTACTGCAAAAATGCCCGTATGTTGCAAGTCTGTTGCAGCACTTCTCTCCTTTATGGCCACATAAATTGAAAACCAGACGCTGGAGCCACAGAAAAACTGCCGCACATTTCTAAGGATGAGTGAGACTGACTGTCAACAGTCAAGAAGATCGAGTTTTATTTAAAAACCTGCCGATTACCACTAGCTTCTTTCTGGTGGGTGAACAGCTCCACACACTGGCCGTCTTTATAATAGCATGCTAACTGTAGCGTGAATTGACAGTCACGTTATTAGCTATTTTCATACTTTTTGTCGACCGTAAACATTGCAGTGAAGACCACAGGCACTTAATTTAACATAACGAAATCCACAAGTACATCTTAGCTATTTAGAAACATCAAGCTAGCACAGAAAAGACTACTAGCCTAGTTGTGGATAAAGTCACTAGCTTAGCCTATACGAAGCGTGTGGGTATACAGAATGTGGGAAAAGCCATTTAAATTATCTCGTAATTACGAGAAAATTATCTCGTAATTACGAGAAAACTATCTCATAATTACGAGAAAGTTATCTCGTAATTACGAGATCTTATCTCGTAATTACGAGATAAATATTTTTTTTTCGTGAGTACTATGGAGCGCCGTAGTCATGTGTGTGGTCTGAGACCACAATAGGCTTTGCTGAGAAAAAATAAAATGTATGTTTTTTGCATAACTTGTGTTAACATTGTTTGTTAGTTTAAATGATTTTGCTCTTTAGTGTTAGGACAAAGGATCCCAAACTTTTCAGACTGGGACCCCAAAATAGCCATACAACCAACATGCGACCCCCACAGCAAAATGAAGTAGACATTTGTAATAATTTCAAATAAAAAAAAACATTAAAATTGGGGTAAGAATTATACTTTAGTATTGCTTTATATGACTAAAATTCACTTAAAGATTGCTGCTTTCAGGTAAAAAAAAACAACAGACAACATAACAAGTCATAATTGTAGAATTTTATTTTGATCATCCCGTGACCCCCTGATTTTGCTTCGCTTGACCCTCACTTTGGGAACAACTGTGTTAGGGCACTGCTGCTGTCTCACCTGCAAGCTTGTCGAAGCAGTTATGGTTATCCCCTTTGCAGCTCCATCTTGTGGCAAATTTTTAACACTGCAGACCTGAACTTGAGAGCTTTTCAACTTGTCTCTGTGTCTCACGTTACAGTGACTGGCAGTCTGCCTGGTAGTTCAGAAGTTCAGACTATAATAGGTTTGAGTGTGTGGTCTTTACTTAGACCATGTCAAAGCTTTTTTAGGCTTCTCCGGCTTGTTTTGTTAAGTTTGTGTTCTGTTCTAATGTTCAGTTCTACAATTCAATTCCTTTTTTTGCACAGCCCAAGTTCACAACAGTCACTTCTTAGGGCTTCGTTACACTTTCATTTGACCAACAGAAAGTTGTAAAATCAAATAAATAAACCATCATTAATCATAATGAATTGCCCCTTGAGGGATAAATAAAGTTGTCTGAATCTGAATCTGAATCAATGATTAATAGAAAACACTTTCCGGCTGTCAAAGTCAAAATTATTGACTTTCAAATGCTGCAGCCATCTTTGTGCACTCAGAGGAAAGGAAGCAAGCGAGAATAGCATAAAATTTGTAGTTTGACCTTGTCCAATTTAATTTACTGTAGGTCTTTTTTAGACTTCACAAGAGGATACTGGTGAACTAAGTCACTTGTGCGTGAGAATTTGAACTGTTATTCTATAGTCTGGTGTTATTTTTGAGGGTGTGTTTTTGTCGTGATCATGGTCCTTGAGGCAGGAAAGGCTGCAGATGTGAAGTGCAGAGACTGTGAGGGACAGAACAGAGCATTCCTTTGTACCTGATTTTACTGGGAGTTATGTATGCAATCTGATCCAGTATCCCACCATGACAGAAGCACACTGTCTACTGTCACTATGGCCTGACCCTAGAGGACCCTCCCTTTTCCTCTGGTTCTCTCTCATCACTTTGGTCTTTTCATACCTGCCTTTCTGCACTTTCATTCCCAACATTCCAGTGCATTTCTTCAAAACTCCTAGAAAGCAAAGCAGTTTGTGAAATAATTTTGCAGAAGTTTAAGTTAGGTGGAGCACAGAGTTGGTGTAATTGCTGCTTACTTATCACTATTAACAAGGGGAATGTGGGTTTGGTTGTGGTCAGCTTCTTGAAAGTCTAGGTATGCATGGGTGTGTTAGAGAGTATAAATTCTTTAAAGTTGATTTAATTATTTTTATTAAAAACCTTCAAGATATCTATTTTAGGATAGAACAATACATTTTCATACTGCATTCAACATTGTCAAACTTAAAGCCAGAATGGAGCTCAACAGTTGGAGATCAAAATGGTTCCTTAAGTACTGATTCCCACTTGAAATTTTTTTAGAGTTTTAGAAAAATTCAAATATTATGAATTTTGATCCCCAAATTAAACAGCCGTTTGTTTTTTTGTGTATTTCACCTCAATTTTTTCTTTTCAAATTTTACTTTTTATTCCGAAGAAAAACACTAGTTATTGTGTTTGCTAACCCTCTCTCTCTCCTCCACAGACCCAGTGGATGTGCTGCGAGCTCTGCAGGTTCCCTCTCTCCCTGAAGGTGTAAAGAAAGTGCCTGGTTTCTGCACCTCTCGACGCTCCGGCAGCCCTGACTATGCCTACCGTATCTCCAAGCGAGCTCAGATCTCTGCCCCCACTAAGCAACTATTTTCAGGTGTGTAACAACATTTCTGAAATATTTATTTCTGGGTTTTTTCTAGTATTTTGTCACTGATATTGACAACTATGAGATAAATTAATTTTTGTAGACTAGAACAGGTAGTGTCACAGAAACTTTCTCAGGACATGTTTTAATTGTCTGTTGTCACCTGCTTAAAATGTGATAGAGTGAAAGTAATATTAAATAAATGATTCAAATCTCCAGTTCCCACAGATGAAACATTTCATGT
This sequence comes from Mugilogobius chulae, assembly GCA_038363315.1. Taxonomy (NCBI): domain Eukaryota; kingdom Metazoa; phylum Chordata; class Actinopteri; order Gobiiformes; family Gobiidae; genus Mugilogobius; species Mugilogobius chulae. The sequence continues at coordinate 37,512,876 of CM076408.1, forward strand.
GTAAACTTTGCAAAGGGGTGGGTTATATGCCCAAAAAATATTGTAATTATGTGTGTGCCAGATTTCGATTTCAATTTTATCATGTTTCTCTTTGAGGTATATGAATAATTCTGCATTTTTAGTTTAAGTTCACACTTCACTGTAATTGGTTAAATTTACCTGTCACCAATAAGAGTTATAGGTGGGAAATATGTTATCTATTTGAAAAGACAGTTGCATCAAGATAAGCTGATTTTATTAAAACAACAACATCAACAAAAAACAGCTTGTCCCTGGAATGAGCTAACAATTACATTTTTTTCACAGTATTGCCCATCAATACTGAAAACCAGGATAACCATTGCACATCATTATTTTTCATTCTTTCTACAATCTAAACATTAAAGGGACTGTTCCAGATTTTTGCATCCTTAAAAATGTAAACAAACAGAAATAATTCATTTTAAAGTTCCTACTTCAGTCTACATGATATGCTCACTTAGCTAATACATTTTGAGCTTCAGAATTGTTCATGATGTGTTTTGATGATTTTTCACAGATGTTAGCAGTGCGGTTTCCATGCTAACAACAGTTAGCCACAATGCTAAAAACAACAACAGAAATAATTGGACAAAAAGATAATTTTATTAGACATAGACAGGACTTTGTGGACAAATTTCCACCTGAATAGATACATTAACAAGGCATCAATGCTAGGGAAAATTTGTTTCTAAGTTTTTTGTTGCAAAAAAATTGAGTATAGTCCCTTTAATGTAAAGTTGTGTTACAGAAATTATTTTAACGGAATTATACACGTAGTGGCGCAGAAACTGCCTCAAAACATTTCTTAATTGTTAACAAATAGACATTTTAAATGATTAAATGGCTTTAAAGGATAATTATATGGTGCTGTGCAAAAAGCCTAATTGTGTGGGTGAACCCTAACAAATTATCTTTGGAGAACTGTCTGACACTGTGGAGTGCCGAGAGGAAAACACAAGCTGCATTTATGTGGTTTAAGAAAAATCCTTCAAAGACATCAAGTGATTTGCAGGTCTTTTCTTGGATTTAATTTAGCTCATTATTGCCCATCGTTTCTTGCAAGTCTTTACTTGCAATTGTATTTCAACATACTATACTGAGTTTGTAAAAATGTGTTTTTAAGTTATCAAGGTCTTACTACATATGATCCTGTCTTTTCATTGGCCAGTCTCAACTCATCTCATAAGTAAAACAGGGTAGGGCCTGGCATTTGCTAGGACGAGAGAGTGCTGGGAATACGAAGGCCACAGGGGGGCAGCAGTGGCTCTATTGCGAATTGTTGTGATTTGTGCAGGACACTTAAACCACCTTCCTTGCCCTATATTATAAGTAGTGGTCAAAAGGCTTTGGTAACAAGTGACAACAAAGTTTCCTACAAAATATGCGATCTCATTTTGAAAATTGTTTTATTTCTATTTGTCTAGGATGCAATTAAATTTCATAGCAGCACACACTTTTCCATCAATGATTGCATTGCTTTATTTTAATTTTAGATATAATAATCACTATTTATGCACATATGGTTTTAGAATATTATCTAAGCAGTTTTATTGATTGATTATTCAAATAGTATTTAGTATTGTTGAGCCTAAGTGAGCGTAATATCTTAATTAAACATTCATACTAAGGGCTTTAAGTGGGCCAGGACGCACCCGTACTCTGTAACACCGTTTCTAAAATTGCCCCTTTATAGCATCAGCATGGTACCGGGACACACCAAGCACAATGTTTGAAGAGAGTCTCACTTTGAGCACAGTCTTATAGAGGGCGATGTGTGCACCCGACATGCAGAAAGAGCTGCCACTCATTGACCAAGCTGGAGAGACAACTAGAGCAAAGGCTGTTCACATTTGTGAATGAAAGTTGACCCTATGACCTTAAAAAGTTGCATTCAGGTGAGTAAATAAGCGGCGAGAAAAACCTTGTTTCAAGCTTCAGGAGACAGACGTCTATCATCCTGGTTCATACCTGATCGAAACAGCTCTCGTCTCGTTTTGTTGCTTTATTCACAGAATAATCTCCCCAGCTAACCAGATGGAGAGCGACTCTTTCTGCATGAAGCATGTGCAGTAGAACGGAAAGTGACGTTGACCAAAAATCCCTCTATATTCTTTATATTGACTGGCTTATTTCACTCTCTGAAAGGGACATATTCCTGTCTTGTTGTTGACTTAGACTCCAGAATTCATAAGTCACATGCAAATTAAAAGCATTAGAAAGCAGCTTATTCCACTTATTAGACCTTGAAGGTTGTATGGAGGATTTTCAAAAATTGTTTGTTGTCAGTCTTGGTCAAAAACAGTTGTATAGATTTGTAACAGGCCTGTACTTATGCTAAACAAAAAAAATATTATAAAAATATATAAACTGTGGACATGATGAGGCCTGTAAAACGATGACCAATAGATAACGAGATACCTCGTTATCCATTGGCCTGTGAACCTGTCAAGCAAATCCTCAATGTTTCTACTTAACTCATTGGTCCAGTTGCAGTGAAGGGCTTGGCCCTGGGAGGAGAAACACATGTGCATCATTTGAAAAACAACAAGCAGCTGTTGGATTTGAAAAATCCTCCATACAACCTTTAAGTGTGCAAGATTTTGTTTTAAATTTTATTGTAATTTTTTTGTCTTAGCCACAAACAGAAGGTGAGAGTACCGGCAATTCTTTTTGTCCATTTCATGCATTGTTTATACTTTAATTTCAATATTTAAAGATTTTATATTTTCAGCATTGTTTAAGTTGTAATTGTGGTTTCATTTCTGTATTTCCACATGAAGGTATATAAGCTATAATAACTTGATTAAAGAATCATTCATTCATTTTCTACCGCTTAATCCCGTTAGGGGTTGTGGGTGACTGGAGCCTAACCCAGTGATTTTGGGCCTTAGGCGGGGGAACACGTCGAAGGGTTAGACAGACAACTACTCACTCACATGGGAAATTTACAGTGATGCCCAATTAACCTAAATATCCATGTTTTTGGAGGTGGGAGGAAACCGGAGTACAAGGAGGAAACCCACAATGACACAGGGAGAACATTCTAACTCCCCTCAGAGAGATTGTGAGATGTTGATATGGTCCGACCTGGAAGTCGAACACACGATCTCCTTATTGGGAAGCCAGAGCTCTAACCACTCTGCTATCATGCACCCCTTTAATTATACCATTGGCATATAAGTTATATTGAAATAAAAATGCGTGTATTGAAGCTCATTAGAATCATTTTGAAACAGGTTAATTCATTTTTCTCCATCAAATAAACAAGATTTACTCGGTCAAAGCTCTAAAAAATTATTTTTTCCTTAGGTCAATTTGAATAAATCCAGCTAATTCTAATTCAATTAAGAAATACACTTTTTTTTTTTTTCTTTTTTTTTTTTACTTTTTTCTTTAGGGGTGCATGGTAGCCAAGTGGTTAGAGCTCTGGCTTCCCAATATCAACCATATCAACATCTCACGATCTCTCTGGGTGGAGTTTGCATGTTCTCCCCGTGTCACCGTGGGTTTTCTCCCATCTCCAAAAATGCATGTTTAGGTTAATTGGGCATCACTGTAAATATCCCTTATTGAATGAATGAGAGAGTGAATGGTTGTCTGTCTAACTCTGCAACGAGTTGGCCACTGTCCAGGGTGTTCCCCCGCCTACGGCCCAAAGTTTCTGTAGTAATTTATTACAACAGTGTATGTGATAAAAAAATTTTTTCCTATATCCACAGGTCGTTTTCCTGAGAACTTCTCAATCATGGCTCTAGTTAAAGCTCATGCAGGTCTGCAGGCCTTCCTCCTCTCCATCTACAGCGAGCAGGGCATCCAGCAGCTGGGCATCGAAATGGGACGCTCCCCTGTGTTTCTGTATGAGGACCAGAATGGAAAGCCTGCTCCTGAAGACTATCCATTGTTCAGAGGCGTCAACCTGGCTGATGGCAAGTCAGTAACGACCAACTAGACTTTATGGATAGTTAAAATTGCATTGTGTTTATGTACTATGTATGATGCACTCCTTAGAGATATATTGTTTTGAAATTTAAATAAATAAGAAATTGCTTTTACAATTCTGAAGTTTATTCTACGTTAAATTAGGGTTTTATTCTATGTTAAATTAGGGGTTGAACAAGGCATAAATCCAATGGGACAAGACTGGATATTCAAAAAAGCTTTACACATCATTTGCTCCTCAAAATTTGTTGCTTTGCCTACTATATACTTAATGTACTTTTTTTGTCATCAGATGGCACCGCATTGCTTTCTCAGTTTCTAAGAAAAACGTAACTCTCTTGTTGGACTGCAAAAAGAAGACGACCCGCCCTTTGGCTCGTGGCAACAATGCTGAGGTGGACACCAATGGCATCACTGTTTTTGGGGCTCGTCTTTTAGATGAGGAGGTTTTCCAGGTGAGATTCAGCTAAGCCCTCCCCAACTCTTTAGTAATAAACTAGAACATATGTAGATCAGCAATTTACATTTTGTTCACTGTAAAACCCCCAAATGATCGAAAACGGCTTAAAAATAGAAATGTAAAATGAAAATGTAACAAACAACAGGTTTTAAATGACTAATTTTTATTGTTGGAAAATTACCATGGGACAGTTTTGAACCACACATGCTTTGATTTGAGTGTTAATTTTTGAATAATAACAAGTAAATACAGATAAGTGGGCGTGGGCGGAGTGAAGAACAGGAAGTGTTTGAAGTGTTTGAACAGTCGAGCACGAGCATATACATGCATCAATTCAAATACAACTTTGAGTAAGGTAATGATGAGGGAATGTAGTTATAACAAGGTTCAAATCATTGAGTCATTGATTTTACATGATAGGCCCTCTTTAAAGTTATACAGACTCTACAGATGGTGCAATGTCTTCCTCTGATGGTTAACTGCCATGTCTGTCTTATTTTTTAATCTTCTTGTGTTTGATCTAAATCTAGATTAGAAGTCTTCTGGCTAAATCTGGTTCAAGAGTTGTCATGGGTTAATCTTTCGGATTTTTTTTTCTGTTAAGTTTCAGAATTGTCATTAAAAAAAAAAAAAACTGCATTTAAACAAAAATAATTTTAGCTGCCCTCCACTTGATTTTAATGTCACATGAACAGAACCTAAAGAAATTCATTTTAATGTTTGCATCTTTCTATTTAGGGTGACATCCAGCAGCTGTTGATTGCTTCAAACCCGCAGGCTGCCTATGACTTTTGTGAACACTATAGCCCAGATTGTGACTCTCCACTGCCTAAGACCCAGGCCCAAGACCCCAACACTTACGTAAGTAAAAGGACATAAAACACTATTCTGTGAGGACTTAAGCCTTTTATTTTCCTCCATTTTGAGTCCTAAAATATAATTTTTTTGTGTGTTAAGACTGACAGGGGGGAAATGGCATAATGCTGCAACCATTGAAAATTTTATTACTGACTAAACTATCTTTATTTGCTCTGTAAGCCCAAACTGAATCTTTATTAAGCAGTAAATCTAATTTGCCAAAACACATAAACATAATTGATTTTTATATTAGGTCTTCAGAATAAGAAGCAAGGGCCCCAAACTAATTTGAATTGGGTCATCCATTGCATCAAAGTGCTGTTCTTCTTTTCTGTCTTCCTCATGCATCACCATAATCAAAAAAAAAATGTTGTATCCATCCACCTTCCTCTTCTCCCTCCTGGTCTGTGCGTCTCGAAGGTAAATAATGAAAAAGAGGTATTTCATATTGAAAGAAATACAAACTAGATGGTAGGTGCTTCAAAGTAAATTCTGCACACACCTTGAGTCATTAGAACAATTTCTCCATGTCAGCTTATAGTGGACACAGAAAACTAAGAGACAAAGGATGATTTTTTTTTTTTTTGCTTTAAATAAGATGAAAGGTGTTCATTGTATTTTCTAAATCTTTTTAAAATGTTTTTTGGGAGGGTATTGAGGGTATTGAGATATGAAAAACATTAGTCATAAAGATGGCTTAAGGTGGAGCCTCTGTGCTTTCTGGGACTGTTTAAATTTGCTTCCCCTAAACATAATAATAGAGTCACTGCCTGACAGTTCTGTCAGGGCATTATCATCTGCTTTCGACCACTCAAAGTACATGAGCTGTGTGTCTTAGCCTGCATGTCCCATCACTTAAGTCCACCCAGGTCCAGATCATGTTGATGCTGTTGAGATGACTGCTATCTGAATGAATAAAAACCACTCAGGATTTATTCATTGGTTTCACTCATTGTCTTTCCTCATTCATCAGGGATGTCCAAAAGTCTAACATTTCATATAGAAACTTTACAAAGCAGATCAATATTGACGTTGCTGATGAATGACAACCAAATATTTAATAGTACTGTTCTTTTTGACATATTCATGCTCTGTATTTGCTTCTTGAACTTATATTCTGTTCTATAGTTTTATAAATCTCTGTCTTTCCAGTCTATCAATTTTATCTCCATCTTTCTTAGTACTTTGATGAGTAGCAAGATGACCATGAATCCCCCTATTATTATGAGGAAACCACAGTTGTTCCTCTTTCTCCTGTGCCCCAATCTGACCTGAGGTTCCAAACCAGCAGGTAAAGGGGAAGTAACCATAGCAGAACATGAACAGGGTGTGTGAATAAAGGGACATAAAAGGGGACATAAAAGGGACAGGGAAGCTAGGGGTGTCAAGAACAACACACTACCACAATTACAATAGAAAAAAAAAATTAAGATTGATAACGCTGTAATTATATTTATGACTCCCTATTTATCATGTCTTCATTCCAAACCCTGGTCATTTAATTCACATTGTTTCAAATGTCTTCCCATCAATCAGTAACTGAATGTAATGTTTTAATGTTGTCTTAATTGTGTGTATAATCAACAATAGCAGGGCACTGGGGCAGCAACTGTGGAGCTGTGCTGCATTTAAGTCATTTTAGAAATAAATCTTTTAATTTAAAGCTGCCCTGGTCACTACTTAGTGGTAGATAGTGCATTATAGTTTGTCAACACTGCATGACTACACATAGACAAGGCCTGTGTTTAGGTTATGATGTTTGCATGTATACTTTTATCTGGTGGAGTTAATTTGCATGAACTGACTTTATATCTGCATTGAATTTTATTATCTGCATAGGAAAATTGTTTGCACAAAGCCACTGTGGTCATGTTTTTTTGTTTTGTGTTTGGTGACTGAAATTAGTTTAGGTTTAGGGTTTATTATATATTTTTAATATATATTTCTAAATATTTCTCTTATATTTATGACTACATACAGTATGTCTGCAATATAGTCAAAGTAATTGCATGGATTATTGTTGTTGTAGAAATACCATAAGTCTTATATTGTATGTGCATGATGACATTTTAATCTTCTTCTCTCTGCCTAATATAACTTAGCTACTGTTAAAGGGACTGTATGGAGCTGACGTTACTATAATGTCACTGTGATGAGGTGCATGACCAAAACCACACCACACCCTGACCAGAAAGTCTGTCGTAGATCAATTTCAGTTCAGAAATATAAACACACTTACAGTCCCTTTAAGTCTAATCATGATGCACTATGCATCCGCACACAATGTTTTATTTGTGTCAATTTTTACTAATAAAAAAATATTTCTAGAATTTTTAAGCGAGTAGCTTCAGCTTTATTTAAACAATCGCAGCCTCAGTGCCTCTGCAAGCTATACGAGCACAAATTGCTTCTTCACCAAATAATTTTGAGAATGGCATTACTGGAGAAATCAGCCAATTCATGTACATTAATATACCTTTATGAATCTAGAATTGTGTTCTTCATGACGTTTTACCAAAGCATAAATGTTTTCTTTCAATGCTGTATCCAGTAATGCCTGTACAGTCTCAGTGAACCATCCAAGCCTCAGCCATCTTTATGTCATTGTTTCTCAAAACATCCTTGTCTCTCTTCTGTCCATGTCTCCCCTCTCTCCCTGCTGTCCCCTTTCTCACCTGACCAAACCATTTACACGCACCATTTAAATCAATTATCAAATTAGAAGAAAACATCTAATGGTAAACCAGCTCCTACTAAGCAAAGTCTGGTTAAACCCAAACCAACACCACCCAAGGCACTTAAAACGGGACCATCCAAACTGGTAGTGAAGCCTCCGATGCCCACCAAAGCTCCAAAGGCTACTGCTAAACCCAAAGTGAAACCCACACCAGTCATCACTCTTCTTTCTAAGATCAAGCCGACTGCAGCTGCAACCTCCAAACCAGCAGCAAAGAACGGAAATGGTAAAGCCACTACGGAAAAAAAGGCTAACGGTGGTGCTAAGACTAATGGAAATGGTAAAGCTAATGGTAGTGCTAAAGCTAAGCCAACCACTGCACCTAAAGCAAAGGGAAATGGTAAAGCAGTAGCAGAAAAGAAAGCTAATGCCAATGGCAAAGCTGTGGTTGAGAAGAAAGTTAGTTCAAATGGGAAAACAACAGCTGTCACTAAAACTAACAGCAAAGCTGCTGCAGACAAGAAAGCCAATGGTAAAGCTGCTGCTGATAAAGTTAAAGCTAATGGAAAAGCTGATAATAAAGTCACCTCTAAAGTTATTGTAGCAGAAAAAAAAGTGAAAGAAACCACTATAAAAATTAAGACTGGAAAACAAATTGAAGCTACAAAGTCACCAAAACCTGCAAAAGTATCTAAACCTGAACCTACAAAAGCTGCAAAAGCCTCAACAACCAAGACTGTGAAGGTGGAAACCATCAAAGTGAAGACAACGAAAGCACCCTCAGCCAAACCCACAACGAGCCAAGGGAATGCAGTGGAGAAAATTACAGGAAAGAAAATAGGGTCTACATCTGCACCTGTGAAGCCCACACCCCCCCGACCCACCAAGCCGAGGGTAGTGGAAGCTAATGTGAAGTCACAGCACAAACCATTCCCTCCGTTCGGGACATCTATTCTGGGTGGAACTGCTATCCCGGCCAAGAAAGTCACCAACGGCTATCAGCAGGTACAACAGCAGGGCCCATGGCTGATCTGAGTATCCAGTGTGGCCCATATGGAAACTTTCCACCATCTGGGTTCTGTAACTGTATGTTCTTCAAGCTAAGTGCCTGCGTTTATATTATTAATGTCACATTTTTAGTAGTGTTGAGTAAGAAGAAACATCACGGTGTTAATATTTATCAAAATCAAAGACAAACAAGATTACAATTAAGACTGCAAAATTACAGAATACGCACAACTGTTTAATTGCAAAATGAAGCAGTTTGAGTCTGCATTCTAACCTTGTTGCTTATATTCTTACAAATAAAAATTATCTTTTTTTTATTAGTTTGTCAGTTCTAAAGCCTAATCAGTCTTTTTGTCTGTTCTCCTGGCCATCATTAATATTGCAAATGTAATTGCTTTCAGATATTTTCCCCAAATCCTTAGTTCATCTGGATTCATGCTGTCAATTATTAGATTAATACATGATTGTCTTTTGTATGTTCTAAATCATAAAGTAAAGTTAATGTAAAATCAACAAACAAATAAAATAGCACTTTACATTTAGGTTTTCTTCTCTGGAGAACATTTCATTTTAAACTTGTTACAAATAGTAATATTTTTTAGTTTCTTATGAATTATTGAACACCTAAACAGTTGTTGTTGTTGTTTTTTTTGGATTGTCCTAACTTGATTCTGAATCTATCTAAATCCAGTACAAATATAAGATAAGATATCCTTTATTCATCCCACAGTGGGGAAATTCCAGAGCAAATTTGATGTTTGTGTCTGAACGCAGCCACTGAAACACCTTGTCTGTTCTAAGAGGATCAGCAGAGGCAAAATCTTGATGGTGGATTGTTGTGTCCATGATGGTGTTTGATACCAACTGGATTCCGCTTTTGTTCATCTATCATATGGCGCAGGCCTTTGTATATGGTATGATGCAGCGGTTTACACCAAAGCATGGCTGTTTATGCGGTGTAATTACTTTTCTTTACTTCAACTCCCTTCAGACGTCTGCACTGCAACTATAGGGGGCTTTTTGTATCATGCAGTCAATGAATGAGCATGGATTGCTATGGCAACAAAGCTGAACATGTGAAAAACCTTAAGACAATATACACACATACAGTACACAAGACTTCCCCTTCTCTCTTTGTTTTACATGTCGTCTGTCTTCTTATTGGTTGGTCTGAATCAAACAGCCCACAGAATAAGCAATTACAAATATATACCATAGTTAAATATTAGTTGTTGTTTTTTATAACACTGACTACAAATGTTTAGCTGAATGTAAATATATTCTGTGGCTGGTTTGTTTCACTATTATCTTGAAGTGACACTATGCATCCCAAAGCACCAAATAAGGATTTTTATTTAGTGTGATATGCATAGGACCTCACTTTGTATTTGGCTTTAAACAGCTTTGTTAGCTTTGAAATCATTTTAACAATAGAAGAAAATAAATTTCAGGTTTCTCAATAACTTGCTTCAAATATGTTATTGAGGTTCTAATCAGTAAATACATCTGAAATTTATTTTCTAAAATGGACTATTGCAACAAGAAATTGTTCTAAAAGTGTCCATTTTGTTTGATAGTAAACTAACCAATCATTTCCAATTCAACACTTCCTTCTTCCTCCCAATTGCATCTGAATCCATAAGGATGTAGATACAGAGTATTCGGAGGCTGGCCACACCGCTACAGAGCCTGATTATTTCTATGAAGAGACGATTCCAGAGGGTGAGGTGATTGCAGAGGAAGAGACCGTGGTTCAGGTAAAAACTACGCTTGAGCACATTTAGCAAAAGATGAGGGAGAAATACAAGTTTTGTTGCAAATGTGGTGGTGAGCCCAGTCTTTGTAACTTTATCTTGTAGTTTAGTAGTACTCTTTACACCCCTAACTTGTGTTCTAAAGTCACACTTTTCTTTGAATAAGAAAGTATTGTATTCATCAAATCAGATATTTTTATGTGGCTTCTCTGGATCTAACAAGATGTTTGTATTTCCTCTATCTCATGATCATTTTGTGATTTTGATCATCCAGTAGAGATAAACACAAACCAAATCTTTAAAAAGGGACTCACATAAAAAATATTAGATTTTTATTTTTAACAAAATAACAGGAATTGATACATGCTATGCTTTCTTTTCAAAATAATGTACTTGTTTTGTGCTTTTTCAGTATATCTTTTAAGACTATAAGACATATTATTAGATATGTATATTACACAATGTTGAGCTAGCATAACAACATCCATGGTTTGCTCGAAAGATGTCAAGGTGAATTTTCAAAATGTCTTTGGTAAGTTAATAGATGTAGTTTTAGTTTCATTGCACAGCTGTAGTGCCTCAACAAAGTATTTCTTAGTTCTTCATGCACAAATATTGTATACTTTTAACTTGACAGTAACAGAAATACTTTGGGGCAGTAGATGGTAAATGGCTGATATTCAGAAGAATGTGAATATTTATACAGTAAGTTTGTGGATACATTTATATATACACATAAACATACAGTATATACAAGTCTGTCTATAAAAGGTACATTTTATGTTGTGTTCCTGTATATAGGTAAGAGTATCTTGTAATTTATTTCCTTCACACTGCTTTTGTCTTCTTTCCTTCTTTTTACACCTCTCTCACAGATAGGGCTGTGATATTTATAGAATTGTAATTTAAGTAAACAGCAGTTATTTCAATTTATCAATGATATGTTTGGGTTTTTATTCCAGAGTAAAAGACTGTCATTTAGAGCAGAATTTGTAGTTCGGAGGATTAAGTTGTTGATTGTTGTTTAGTTCTTCATTAGCATGAGCAGTACACTGCATAAGCTGTTTTGTTCCAAAGATCTCTTTAAATTACAAACCGCAATGGTAAGCTTAATAAAAATTTACAAACATAAAATCCTGTTCTATTTTACGCTATGATGACAGAATTTTTTTTAGACGTTTTTCTGTAACAAATCTATACAACAAAATTATCTATCATATTGCCCAGCCCTAGTTCTACTTTTCTGTCATTCTCTCTTATTGTTTCCGTCATGGTTCTGATCATTTCTGACCAGCCCGAGGAAGACTCAGCCTTGTTTGGAGCGGAGGTAGATTCCACCAAAGCTGGCGGTGTGGGTGAGGAGGTCTTCACTGAGGAGTATATCACTGGGGATGTGGGCCTGAAGGAGTACGACTATTCCTACAGGGACTACCATGAGCCACTTGTGGAAACCGGAGAGATCGATGCCAACATGGGCCCGGCTCTGTCTGCTGTGACAGATGAAGATGGCGTAAGTAGTTTTGCTTCAGCTGCAAAAAGAAAAACAATTATTCAACCAAGTCTAAATTAGGTGTTTCCTCCAATCTTCAATCTTCAATGTCTACTAAAGTGACACAGAATTAATTTCATTGATTATGGAAATGCACATGTTAAGCATCTGAAGGAACATAAAAAAGTCTCTCATGGCACAGTTACTGTCTTGATGTGTCAATGTCTTCATTGTTTGTTAATCTTTTTCAGGACATTGCCATGGTCACAGTGGTATCTGTGGCCCTTTTTCCAGTTCTGTGTGTAAGTATACAGGCAGACTACAGAGTACTTTTCAAGCCATCCAGAGAAAGGATGTATTGTTGACATTAACTTAAATATAATAATGAATATTTTTTCACAAGAATCAGCTAAATTTTATATACAGTTTTTGCAGTAAGACTTTTTTCTATTTCAGTTTACCACTTAAAGTACACTTGACAGGTTGGACTAACATTTTTATAAAATTATTTACTCAATTTTTTTTTTTTTTTTTTTTACTATATGTATATATGGCTTGACAAGTAGTCTGTACTCTGTATGTATGCTGTATGCTTACTGTTTGGTTTGCCTGCACAATACAAAATCATACAATTGGAAAAAGGATCACAGATACTGATGTGAGCATGGAAACTTCCTGAAAAGGGTCAACAAAAAATCTGTCAGAACTTAAACTACATTTAGGTGAACTCTGAGACCTCACGATGGTAACTGACCAGTGATCCTGGCAACACTTAACTGTGGTGTCCTCGCCCTGGAAGCACCATGTCACAGAGACATTTGAAGAGAAGTATTTGAAAGCAGTTCAAATACTTTTTGGAAGACATGAGAGAGTTAGACTTGGTTGAAATCATAATTATTTTTTTGCAGTAAAACAAGACTCTCTCGACCATCAGGTAAAATTTGGGATAGTTTCAATTACATTTACATTTACTGTAGTTATAGTTTGAGTATTATCTAGATGTCTCACTTGTAAACATGTTGATGTGTAATTGTCTTTATGGACTAGAGCTGATCAAGTTTGGGACATTTACATTCATCTGAGTTTAGTCCTTATTTGAGATGTCATTGTCTCTTTGTACTGACTGCATTGTTTTGTTGGCTATATGTGTGTTTCCCTCAGGCCGCAGCCAGAGGTCAAAAAGGAGAAAAGGGAGAGCCTGCTGTCCTGGAGCCTGTGAGTTTATTCTTTGAAAAACTTAAGTCAATGTAATTGTGAGCATTCTTAATATGTAATTTTACAGGGTATGCTGATTGAAGGACCACCGGGACCTGAAGGACCAGCTGTAAGTAGATTCTGTATGTTTTATTTATTGTTATCAACTTAAAAATAAACCTAAATCACCTCATACTTGATCCGACCTAACCTATCACTCCTTCGGTTATAATTGGTGTTGTTTTGTATATTAGTGATCTGTATTAAAGCATGTTATAATATTAATCTAACCCTAACCCTGTCTTTTTCAGGGCCCAACGGGACCGCCTGGTTCGTCTGGACCTCCTGGCTCTGTTGGTGATCCTGGGGAGAGGGTGAGTATTTGCATTATTTTTTATAGTGGTTGTGAAGTCATTATCTTGATTTAACTTTGTCTTCCCCGGGGGTAGGGCGTTCCTGGTAAACCTGGTCTTCCTGGAGCCGATGGTGTCCCTGGACCTCCTGGTTCGTCTGTCATGCTCCCAGTGAGTAGCTGTTCACATCATGTAATATAATGTAATGTCCATTGGAGAATTCCACACAGTTGTAGCGGGTTCCTTTTCTATCCTCAGTTCCGCTTTGGTCAGAGCGGTGGTGATAAAGGACCTGTCGTTTCAGCTCAAGAGGCACAGGCAGCAGCTATTTTGTCCCAGGCCCGGGTCAGTCACAATGTTTCTCAATTGTCAGATATAAACATGGAATTCATAAATATCTCTTAGTGTATTGGTTGAATTAATTCAATTTATTGTTGTCTTTCTTTTAGATGGCTCTGAAAGGGCCTCCAGGACCAATGGGTTATACCGGACGTCCAGGACCATTGGTGCGTTTGACTGAACTCAACTTTTTTGCTTAGCTCATTTTTATGTTGAAACTAATAATTATTTATATGTTTCAGGGAGGTCCAGGAAGTCCTGGTCTGAAGGGAGAAAGTGGAGACCCTGGTCCACAGGTAAAATCAACTAAGATCAAATAAGCATTTTAAAAAGTGAACAGGTGTATAAATACTGACATCCTTACAATTAAAGGGCCCCAGAGGACAACAGGGCATGATGGACCTCCTGGTAAATCTGGAAGGAGAGTAAGTATAGACTTCTGTTGTGTTCTTTCTAATGCTTGACTAGATCTTTTAATCGTGTTTTGCTGTGATCAGGGTCGTGCTGGAGCTGATGGAGCCCGAGGTATGCCAGGAGAGTCTGGAGCTAAGGTCAGTGATTATCACAAAATAAAATATTCAACTTGTGATAGGGTGTTAATAAAGACCACACATGTATTTGATTAGATTATGACAAAGATCCATTTAATGTAATTTACATATGTGTAAGTTTCTTTGTCTGTGTGTATTTTAGGGTGATCGAGGCTTTGATGGACTCCCTGGCTTGCCTGGGGACAAAGGACACAGGGTATGTATATGTGATGTTCATTTAAGTCATCCTTAATTTTCAATTAGTGGACTGCAAATTTGTAATTTGCTACCATGTGTGCCATGTTGATTTCCATTTCAAATTCATAGTGTCACATTTAACTTTTAACTTTGTTTCTTCAGGGTGACACTGGTCCAATGGGACCTTCTGGCTCTCAGGGAGAAGATGGAGAGAGGGTAACTCCATTCACTGACAATATTAGTACAATTTTAATATTATTATTTAGCCATGATAAGTCTGTGTGTTTTAGGGAGATGATGGAGATGTTGGACCCAGGGGTCTTCCAGGTGAACCAGTGAGTGTTCCCATGCCAAATGCAACGTTCTCTATTGTTTAGTTTATGACAATAATGCATATTGGGCTGCTACTGTTGCTTGTGAGTGTATCCTTGTGTGTTTTTTTATGTAGGGACCTCGTGGTTTACTTGGACCCAAAGGTCCCCCTGGCATTCCCGGACCTCCAGTGAGTACAGACTGTTTTGGATGCGAATTATATTTTAGCTAAATTTTTATGGGTTTGTGGTTTCCAAACACCCACAATCTCACCTCAGACATCAACTTGTGTAACATTTTCCAAAACCTCTTTCATGTTGTATCTAACATTAACATCAATCTTAAAAAAGATGTTTTGCATTCAAAATGTTGGTAATACTTTGTATCCCTTTTTTTATTGTCCTCTTTAGGGTGTTCGAGGAAATGATGGAAACCCAGGTCCCAAAGGAAACTTGGTCTGTGTTATTTTGATCTTTACCATATAAATGCTTCAAAGTTGAACATTACATTTTTGTAATGATTTTATGTTACTTTTTTTTTTCTTCAGGGACCACAAGGAGAGCCTGGCCCTCCCGGACAACAGGGAACTCCAGGAACTCAAGTGAGAAAGCAATAATCTATAAAATTTTGGAATTGTTAGATATTTTTTTCAGTTGCTTAAAAAGTATGTGATATCATGTACCACAGTCTGGTAAAGTGTACTTCTCAATATAACTATGCATGTAAAGCTGACTATTTCCTGACAAATAGCAATATAGCTCACAATGCAATGAATGCTTGATTTATTTTTTTTATAGGGAATGCCCGGGCCTCAGGGAGCTGTTGGACCTCCAGGAGAAAAAGTAAGTGAATACACTAAATTATGGATTCTGACTATTTTCCTAAAACAGGCCGAATAAGATTGTCTTAAATTTAAGATTTTGGTAAAACTTTGTTGTCCCACTGAGGGGAAATTTGTCTTGGGCACATACAGTGCTGGGTGCAGCTAACAATAAAAATAGTACAACACTATAAAGTGAATCTTAAGCGGCTTTGGAAATCTTCAAAGCAGAAGCAATTTGCTGGACTTTTTTTTTTAAGCTGAGGCCTTGCACTTTGAGCTTCTGATGTCCAATTGACTCAAATTGTAAGAATAAGGTCTGCACAGAGGAAAAACACTAAAGACCTGGATGACATTTCTGTGGGCATATTTTGGATTTTGACAGTTCCAAATCAAAATCTGAAGGTAATTTAGCTAAAGATTGGTATTAGGGGCCTGCGATACATTTCCGCAATTTAAATAAATTGTTTTTTCGGTGTTCAACTGAAATCTGCTTTTGCAGGGTCCCACAGGAAAACCAGGTTTACCTGGAATGCCCGGAGCTGATGGTCCTCCGGTAAGTTTAATTTTATAGCATTTTCATTAGCAAATGTAAGCTTGTTAATGTCTGTAACTCTGTTTCCTTAGGGCCATCCAGGAAAAGAGGGACCTGCTGGAACCAAAGGAAACCAGGTGGGTTTATGTGATGTTTATGAAATAACACATTCAAAGTGTACACAGTGTTTTGATCCATAAAAATACCCTCGATGTATATTTAGACATATTTCCATAATTTTTCTATATAATTCTGTTGTGACCTATTTAATGATTTATTGCAGGGTCCAAATGGACCTCAAGGAGCTATTGGTTATCCTGGCCCTCGTGGAATCAAGGTTGGTATTTTGTAAAACTTAATGTAAAAATAGATTAACTGACTTAAGTATTTTTGTTATGACTTGGTTTTAGGGAGCCCAAGGAATTCGTGGATTGAAAGGCCACAAAGGAGAAAAGGCAAGTCAAATCTGTTATGTCACTATGTAAAAAAGATTATTAACTTCACTGACATGGCGTGTTTTTGATTTGTAGGGAGAAGATGGATTCCCTGGAATTAAGGGTGACTTTGGTGCAAAAGGAGAGAGAGTATGTTTTAATCTGACGTAACATAATTTTTTTTTTCTTTAATTGTTTGATTGTTTTATTTTGTTTTTTGTTTTTTTTACAGGGTGAAGTTGGTGTGCCAGGACCCAGAGGTGAGGATGGCCCAGAGGGGCCCAAGGGTCGCGTTGGACCTCCTGGTGAACTTGGACCCATCGGACTTGTTGGAGAGAAGGTACGATTCTGTAAAACTCATATTTATGGTACACTACTTAGGGCCTTGTCTATCAACCATTCACTCATGTGCAAGATAAGTTTGGTGGAGCAAAAACTAAAACTCTACAAATGCAAAATTTGAGGTGGTGCATAATTGTTTTGTTTCATATGTTAAATATTATAAATATTAATATCTCCAATTGTACATTGAGAGTAAAACACTCAAAAATTATATATGCAGTTTTTCAGCTTGTACTTCCAATTTAGCACCTGGGTTAAAGGTTGTATGAAGGATTTTTCAAATCCAACAGCTGCAAATGTGTTTCTCCTCCCAGGGCCACGCCCCTCACTGCTACTGGGCCAATGAGCTACTTTGGAACACTGAGGGTTTGCTTGACAGGTTAACAGGCCAATAGATTACAAGGTACCTCGTTATCTATTGGTCAACATTTTACTGGCCTCATCATGTCCACAGTTTATAAATTTTTGTAATTTTTTTTTGTTTAGCATAAGGACAAAGCTGCTACAAATCTATGCAACTGTTTTTGACCAACACTGACAACAAATAATTTTTGAAAATCCTCCATACAACCTTGTCTATTTTATTTCTATTATCTTATTTGATTGCATGTTTCTATTTTCCCTGCTTTTCTTAAAATGTGCGTTGCAACACTGGAATTTCCCCATTGTGGGACAAATAAAGGATATCTTATCTTATCTTAATAAATTAGACTATAATTTAATGCAGAGTATTACCCCGGGCTTAGTCTGCGCGAGTGCTTTTCCTACTACGTAAAGAAACCGAAACCCGCGAAAACCGTAAGGGAGCTAGACTGGATGCAGTATGAGCCTGGAGCTAACATGTTTGTTTCAAATTAGTATTTATACAGACATTTCTAATTCTAGGGAAAACTTGGTGTTCCTGGACTTCCTGGTTATCCCGGAAGACTAGGACCAAAGGTAAGGTTAAAATAAAGCACAGATTCATTTTCAAATGTTGATCTGACAACTTACTTACTTTTTAGGGATCACTTGGATTCCCTGGATTTCCAGGTTCAAATGGTGAAAAGGGAACAAGGGTGAGTTTTTTTTGTTTTTTTTTTATGAATATTCAAATAACTTCATTAAATCATAATTTCTCTGCATCAATTCTGTAATGTTGCAGGGTCTGAGTGGAAAAGCTGGGCCAAGAGGACAAAGAGGACCAACGGTACTATTTTAAAATATTCTAATCTTTTTTGATCATTTCAGTAATTTATTATTTGCACCTGTCAGGGACCCAGAGGGCAGAGAGGGCCAAGGGAGCGACTGGGAAACCAGGAGCAAAGGTCAGAATCTACGTTGTGAACACTGAACAAAATCAAAACTGACATCAGCAATTTTACACTTGTTATACATTTTCAGTGATTAATGTTTGGATGTGGTTGTATTTTCAAGGGAACTTCAGGAAGCGATGGACCTTCTGGTCCTCCGGGAGAGAGGGTAAGACATAAGGGGTAACCCTATTCTTGTTCTGAAATACTGTATTGCCAAAAATAGTTTTATATCAATCTAAGGATCACCTTATTTCCTTATTTTACTTTGAACAGGGATTGCCTGGGCCTCAAGGAGCCAATGGTTTCCCTGGACCAAAAGGACCTCCTGTAAGAAAACTGCTTGGAGGAAATATTGTTTTATACCAAACAAAAAGGAAAAATCTCTTATGAGCTTTGTATGTTACTAAACAGGGACCTCCAGGGAAAGACGGTCTGCCTGGACATCCTGGACAGAGAGGAGAAGTTGTATGTTGTATTTCAATTTTTTTTATATTTTATATTTGTATTATTATACAGTACATCTGTATTATTTATTTTTTAGTAATACATTTAGTAATTCTTGACCATTTTCTCCAGGGTTTCCAAGGGAAAATGGGTCCACCTGGGCCCCCTGGTGTCGTCGGACCACAGGTGGAAATATTATGTTAAAAAATAGTACAATGTTTTCTACAGCAAAGCAATACTTCATGGATTTCCTTCCTCTGCAGGGTCCATCTGGCGAGACAGGTCCCCTAGGCGAGCGTGGTCACCCGGGACCCCCAGGCCCCCCCGGCGAGCAGGGTCTTTCTGGTCCCTCGGGAAAAGAAGGTACCAAAGGCGATCCAGGTCCCCCTGGTGGTCCTGGTAAAGATGGACCCCCAGGACTGAGAGGTTTCCCTGGAGAAAGAGGACTTCCCGGTACCCCTGTGAGTAGACTTATTTAAAACGCTTAATGTGAATAATGTCCCTCAGTTATTTATCTTTTTTTTTTCTAGGGAGGTGGGGGACTGAAGGGCAGTGAAGGACCTGCTGGACCTCCTGGACCTGCTGTAAGTTTACCTGCTTTCTGGTTAAACATGTGGCCTCGTTGGAATTCACTTATGCTCCTGCTGCTGTTGTTAGATTGCACTTATGCTCCTGCTATTGTTATTAGAATTCACTTACGCTCCTGCTGCTGTTGTTAGAATTCACTTACATTCCTGCTGCTGTTGTTAGAATTCACTTACGCTCCTGCTGCTGTTGTTAGAATTCACTTACACTCCTGCTGCTGTTGTTAGAATTCACTTACGCTCCTGCTGCTGTTGTTAGAATTCACATGTGCCCCTGCTACTTTAGTTAGAATGCACTCACATTAATGCTGTCTGCAGGGGTCTCCCGGTGAGAGGGGTGCAGCTGGGACGGCTGGACCTGTTGGACCTCCAGGCCGACCTGGGCCTCAAGGACCTCCTGGATCCGCTGGAGAGAAAGGTGTTCCTGTGAGTGTCTACTAGAACGACTAGAAAAAGATTATCTTATGCTTTGCTTTAAGATTCTTCAATGTGCTGTTACGTTCTTCTCAGGGTGAGAAAGGTCCAATTGGCCCTGCTGGACGAGATGGAGTTCAGGGTCCTGTGGGTCTGCCTGGCCCAGCTGGATCTCCTGGGATACCTGGGGAGGACGGAGACAAGGTATGTTTATTACTCTGAAACTTAGTTATTTGTGTTTGCAGAAAAATCCATGCTAGCTGTCAGCAAAGATAATTCAGTGCCACTGGTGCTAATAATAGCGGTGATAAAGCATTGTGTCTATATCATCAACAGGGTGAAGTTGGGGAGCCTGGTCAGAAAGGCGCTAAAGGAGCAAAAGGAGAACACGTAAGCTTCAGTTATTACAGCCACTGCTATTTTTCTGGTAAATTCTAACTTATATTAAAACATTAAACTTTTTCTTTGACAGGGGCCTCCTGGTCCACCTGGTCCTATGGGCCCTGTTGGGCAGCCTGGTCCTGCTGTGAGTATATTTCTAATGTACTAGGGCAGTATTAGATCTAATTTTGTTGTGTGTTTATGACACCACAAAGAGTTCACAATTAAAAGAGTTTTATATTCACTGTACACCATTAAATCAGAACCATGACTGAATCAAGTGTAATACTATACATGACCTGTGCAGGGCGCTGATGGAGAGACTGGTCCCCGGGGTCAACAGGGACATTTTGGAGCTAAAGGTGATGAGGGATCCAGAGGTTTCCCAGGGGCTCCAGGGCCCATTGGTCTGCAGGTAAAAAGCCTAATTTTAAACATTTTGACAAAATATTTTTTGCGCAGAAATCACATAAATATTCTCTTTTATCCATTTGCAGGGATTACCTGGTCCACCAGGTGAGAAGGGAGAGACAGGAGATGTTGGACCTCTGGTGAGTTTAGAGAATAAAGCATGACCTGTATCTATTGTTAATTGGAAATGTTGAAAATCTGAACCCTTCCATCTTTAGGGGCCTCCCGGCCCACCCGGACCCCGTGGCCCAGCTGGACCCAACGGGGCTGATGTAAGTAAATTAAACAGACTTTTTGCATCACCGTTTCTTAATATTCCTTTCCTTTGCAAAATTGCTATTGTTAAACTTTTATTCATATACCACGCAATGGTGCCTTGCAATATTCAATATTTACTGGGTATATTTTATAGGGTCCCCAAGGTCCTCCTGGTGGTTTGGGAAACCCTGGACCTCTTGGCGAAAAGGTACAATTCATTCTTTTCTTTTTGGAAATGAATTAAATTTTACCTAAAACAAATCCTGTGCTGCACAGGGAGAACCTGGAGAGGGAGGTCCACCTGGCATTGGTGGAGAACCAGGAAAGAAGGTGAGTTAATTTGACATATTTAGGTCGATTTCAGTTTCCTCAAATTCTACAACTATGACACATTTTAACGTGGTGTTAAATCTGAATTAAATTTGGTCTTAGCATGTTTCTTTGCTCTTGGCAGGGCCCTAGAGGAGAGCGTGGAGAAAAAGGAGAAGCCGGGCAGCCTGGAACAGCTGGACCTCCAGGAGGAAGAGGCCGACCGGGAGACGATGGGCCCAAAGGAAACCCTGTGAGAAACTGAAGCCTTCTTAAACTTGATAAAGTAGATTCATTCTTGGGTATGAAGTAATGTATGTTTTGCTTCAACTTTAGGGTCCTGTTGGTTTCCCTGGTGATCCTGGTCCTCCGGGTGAGGTCGGACCGAGAGTAAGTGTTCACATTTTATATACAGCTTTTTTTTTCCTTGCATTCAGTACTCTATCACTATTCTAATTGTGCTTTCTTCTCAGGGCCAAGATGGTGCCAAGGGTGAGAGAGGAGAGGATGGTGAACAAGGAGAATCTGTGAGCCATGATACATATTGTTAATATCGCCAATGATACAAAAAAACTCTCTGACTAATTTAACTTTTAGGGTTCTCCTGGACCCCCCGGAGAGAACGGACCCACCGGACCACCAGGAAAGAGGGTAAAAACTAATGACATGACAAGGGCCTGGAGATATGCAAAAAACTTTTTTAAAAACAAAAACTCTGAACAAGGTTATACAATAGTATTATTGTTTTTTTGTTTTGTTTTACAGTTTTTGTAGCAAATTTTATTGCATTTATGATTAGTGCTAAAATATTATTCTTTCTGGTCATTCAAGAATAAGAAGTATTTATATGTGTTTTTTTTTCTACAGGGACCTGCTGGATCTCGAGGACCAGAAGGGCGTCAAGGAGAAAAAGGAACAAAGGTGAGGTCTTTTGCATGTTCTGCTCTGCTGATAAACTGATGTACTTATATTAGTAGTACTGTTACTTCACTATTGCAGTGTTCAGCTTCTCAATAATTTTTGCTTCTATAGGGAGACGCTGGAGCAGTTGGTCCTCCTGGAAAGACTGGCCCCGTTGGACCCCAGGGACAACCAGGAAAACCAGGAACTGAAGGCCTCAGAGGACTGCCTGGATCAGTGGTAGGTTTAATGAAAATTTTGAATTATTTCCCAATTTTTTTCAAAATCACGTTTGAAATCCAGTATGCCTGATATCTTGAATAGAAGAGAATTGTTGAAGCTTTTCTGCATTTCAGGGTGAGCAAGGATCTCCAGGACCAGCAGGACAGAAAGGACCACCAGGGCCCATGGTAAGAAAACATTTGAATCTCTTAGTCACTTCATTCCGGTTTTTTATATGTTCATTATTCATTTTTCTGACTTTTCTTTTATTTAGGGCCCTCCTGGTTTACCTGGTTTGCGTGGAGACCCTGGAGCTAAAGGTGAAAAAGGCCACCCAGGTCTTATTGGCCTGATCGGACCTCCCGGAGAGCAGGGTGAGAAGGGAGACCGAGGTCTGCCTGGACCTCATGGATCCGCTGGGCCTAAGGGAGAAACCGTGAGTCTGATCTCATATTAGTGTGAACCAAATACTGTATGTACAATGCTGAATCAAAAATAATTGTATTTTCTTTTAGGGAATGCCTGGAGGCACTGGCCCACTTGGTCCTGCTGGTCCCCCTGGTCTACCTGTAAGTTTTATTTAATTACATGTACATGTTGCTGAGACAGAAACAATTGGGTTGCTCAAACTAATGTCAAACTACATTTTTTCAGGGCCTCAAGGTATAAAGGGAGCTAAAGGAGCTACTGTGAGTATGGACTTAATTTTTGAGTACTGTACTTTCTGCCCTATTGAGCGCACCTGAATATAAGCCGCACCCACTAGATTTAACTAAGAAAAATGATAAAGTACATATATAAGCCGCACTTGTTAATAGTAAGTCTATGAGAATCTATCATTTTGCTGCATTGCCGTATAAGCCGCAGTGTTCAAAGCTTGAGAAAAAAGTAGCGGCTTATAGGCCAGAAATTACGGGTATATTGTATTTGTATTTTGTTGGAGTCTTACACATTTGTGTTGTACTTAGGGAGGATCTGGTCCAAAAGGAGAGAAAGGTGTTCAAGGACCTGCTGGACCTCCTGTAAGTGCTCATTAAACACACAAAAAACCATTAGACTTAGGACATTATTGTTAATTCAAAATACAAACATTGTTCATAGGGTCCACCAGGTGAGGTCATCCAGCCGTTGCCAATCCAGAGAAGTCCAAAATCCAAGCGGTCCATCGATGCCAGTCAAATAATGTCAGAGTCAGACTCTGAAAAGCCCTCTGCTGATGCCACTGGTGCAGAGTTTCTCACAGGCAGTGAAGGTTTAGAAGAGATCTTTGGGTCACTAGATTCATTACGAAAAGAAATTGACACTCTACGATTCCCACTGGGCACTCAGGACAGTCCTGCCCGCACCTGCCAAGACCTGCATCTTAGCCAGCCAGGAATCAAAGATGGTGAGTGACATTTGCCAATTATCTACATAGTTTTTGGTATTACATTTTGTAACGCATACATTTTTTTTTATTTTTAGTGGTTGTAGTAGTTTATAAACTAAAGTTTATGAAGCTTATGTATTGCTGTGATCCATTTTCAAGCTATTAACATTCTGTTGGACTGGCCAATATTTCAATACTGATACTTAATATATTGTGATTATTTTTAATATTGTGTTTGCAGGAGAGTACTGGATTGATCCTAACCAGGGCTGCTCCAGAGACTCATTCAAAGTCTTCTGTAATTTCACAAAAGGAGCAGAGACGTGCTTATATCCAACAAGAGGATTAGCAATGTCAGTTTATAAATACTTTATCAAACCAACATTTATAACTGAATGGTGAATTGTAAAATGCATGACATTTAGTATTTGTTGTATTAGGTGAAGATGAGCACGTGGCACAAAGAGACTCCAGGATCCTGGTATAGTCAGTTTTCCACAGGCAGCAAAGTAAGTCCAACCTCATGCAGTTTAATTATTTTTATTATTTTTAGCAATTTTGTATTTGTATTATTGAGGTTTCATCTATTTGCTTTTTAGTGCATTACTTTTATTTCATTTTGCTGTGTCTTCCGTTTTTGAAAACTTGATTTAATTCTGCTAATGTACAGTTTACGTTTAGAAAGCGCACCTTACACTGTACTTGATTATTTCTCCTGGTTCATAGTTCACATATGTGGATTCTAACGGTGACCCAGTGGGCGTGGTGCAGCTGGGTTTCCTGCGACTTTTGAGCGTTCAGGCGCGGCAGAACGTCACATACCACTGTCACCGCTCTGTGGCCTGGGCTGACCGCAGCCACAAGAACAGCCACAGCCGAGCGCTGCATCTGCAGGGGGCCAACGACGAGGAGCTGAGCTACGAGAACAGCCCCTACATCAAGGCCCTGGTGGACGGCTGCTCTGTGAGTGCAAATATATTGTGTATTTAGACTAATTAAATTTAATATTCAGGCATTTCCAAACTACCACCCAGGATTCAAATGCAGTTGGAAGACCAATTGACTGAATTTAATTCTCCCCATGGTGCAATAGTGCATTTTCCCTTTCAACTTTAAAACTGACCACTTATAAATCCATAATCAAGCAGTTTGCTGTGGTTTTGAGGAACAGTAAGATTCTACAGCTACTACAAAAAATATACAGAAACCCTTCAAACTTTGAACTATGCGGCTTATAAGGCAATGACGCAAAATTATAGATTCTCATAGACTTACTATTAACAATGGGGCTTATATAGGTACTTTATCATTTTTCTTATTCAAATCTAGTGGGTGCGGCTTATATTCAGGTGCGCTCAATAGGGCAGAAATTACAGTCGTTTTTCTGAAAGATAATATTGATAAGCTAAGGACATTAATGGAGATGCAAGGGTGGATTAGATGAGAAAGGTAGGAAGGGGTATTCAAACTGGCAGCCAATGACTTAAGGATATGATGTGTGAAATATTTACTTCTTCCACAAACATAAACTATGGAAAAAGAGAAGCTGAGCATTTTGTAGCTACTACAGCTACAGCAGCTAAAAAAGTAGCTGTCAGGTCAAAGTAAGACAATGTAGTAATCTAAGAACATAAAAATAAGCAAAATAATAATAGTAATAGTCCACCTGTTGCTCAATTTATCTTTAAAAAACTTTCGACAAATATATGCTGTATGTAATACATTTGTCTTATTCTTCTCGTTTGTGTCTTTTCAGTATCGCAAGGGCTTTGACAGGACTGTGCTGGAAGTAAACACACCACAAGTGGAGCATCTCCCTCTGCTGGATATCAAGGTGTCAGACTTTGGGGAGAGCAACCAACAGTTTGGTTTTGAAGTGGGACCTGTATGTTTCCAGGGATAAAAACACATCTACGCTGTCCACCATCATCAACAGAGCGACACACGCACACACTTACACTGCACTTAGAGACACATCGACATGTAATAAAAAATGCCAGACGTTTTGTAAATTAACTTGTAAATTAATAAATGAAACATGTTCCCATACACATACGTACTTGCATACACACTACACATTGTGGTGGGACAATCTTGTGATCAGTACCTGCCCAAGGAAAAATACTGTTGGAAAACAAGAGGATAAATAATATTGAAGAAGAAAACTGATGAAGAGAAAGAGATTTGACTGGACAAACATCTGCAAGAAGAAGAAAGACGGAGAGAGTCTTTTGGAGTGAATCAGTGTTTGTTGAATTGGAGAAAATAGCCGGATGCCTCGTCTTGGACCCCTCTCGCCACCCTCTCCTCCCCTCTGTCCCTATGTCTCTCTACCTCCTCCTTTCACCTTTGAGTTTTGACATCTTTACTCTTTTGTTTACAGTTCGAGCAACAAACGACATGGTCACAACTGGTTTTCAACATCAAACTATAACTTGTGCAATAGGCTTCACTTGCAGCTCGTTCCAAAGGTGCTGCTCTGCTCCTGACAGACTGAACTGGGTGAAATGCAAAGAAATTAAGTTCTACCTAAATGCTGCCAGCCGTTTTAGTTGTTCTACTAACTTATTTAATACTTGCATATGTTGAGGTAAAGGTTTATTTCAACCAACTAGGGCAGTTTATAATGCTCTTTTCTGTGTTACATCAGAATTTTTTCTTGCAAAGTTAAACCTGGAGTGAACGGCTTTAACAATTTTATTAAAAGTTACCAAAGACACCACCAGTTTGTGCCTTGAATGAAATAAGAAGTGGTCACGTATGTCCTGCTTTAAAAATGTATTTCTATTATTTTATAAAACTGTGATTTGCAAATAAAACTGGTGCTAGATCAGGAGTTTGATGCTTGAAGTCCAATTAAATTATTCTCAACCAAACTTGATAGATCTCGAAAAACGTTTCATTATTATCATGACTAAAAATGACAATTATGGGATTTGTTTGAACTAAGCATACTAAAATCAGGGGTAATAATGTAAATGTGTTCTTCCTTTTTTTCTGCAAAAGTTAATAATAAATGCTTTGATATAAAAACTTGCTTGGTGCTAACTATACCAAATGATCTGGTGTCAAATTTTCTTTTCAGTTAATTTTTTACCGTTTCATTAAGCTTTTTTACTGGGGAAAATGTGCATTACATACAAATTGTACAGAAATAGTGATATTCTATTGTATTTATTTAAAACAAACAGGGTGCTTTGAGTTTGTGACATCTGCCATCAAGTTTCCCGCTAAATGTGGTATTTTTGTATTTATTTACTACAGCTGACTAACAATGAGACTCGGTGCCATGTGGAGAAATGTTAACCTGTTTTTTCTATCACCAGAATCTGTGGCCATTTTTTTCTGTAATGACTCTTTTAAAATGTTTTCATCAATTGTATTTTGTTAAAATTTGCTTCCACTGTTAAGATTAAATTGTGACCCTCCACTTCTGCCATATGTTATTTGTGCTGTTTTTGACCTGCTTCAATCAAGAGCTTATTAGTTTATTTTAAATCTGGACAAGGGGAGAAGAGGGCTGGTAAGAGGGACTTTCATCCACTGCGTTGTGATTTGAGTGATTTTGTTATTTGTGTCGGCGCATCAAGGCTAAAAGCTTTTAAAATTTGTCTTGAAGGTTTTTCCAAGAAAAAAATAAGAGACCTCAACATGTGTTTGTTTTTATTATGTTAAAGACAAACAGTTCAACGTTAAAACATGGTGCTGAAAAAAAGAAAAAAGTATTTTAAATGTGTGTAAGTATTTTTTAAATTGTGTTTCTGTAATATATACTCTTTTTAAAAGAGTTGTTGACTCTTTGTTTTTATTTAGCTTTAAAAAACAAACAAACAAAAACATGGAAATTTAATAATCCATGCCAAACAAGAACATGCAAATGTAACAAAGCGTATGTAGACTTTTTTTTTTTTTTTTTAATGTGAAATTCCTCTGCTTTCTTGTTTGTACAGGATAACTATTATGCATATATATTAATGCTATATTAGATTAACAATGCGTTAAATCATATTCATTTGGCCACATTCAACTCAGTCATTCAGAGGTTTGTTTGTTTTTTTGTTAAAATTTTATAGCCGTGAGTTGTGGCTATTAATAAAAATACATTGAACAATGCTTTCTTACGGCAGAACAACAGAAGGTTTGAAAGGTCAAGGGATTAGCCCGTAACAACGCTAATGCGTTCAGCAACGTTAGTCAAAAATAAGAAAATATCGTATGACTTTGAACATTGATTCTTTAATTATTTTATATATTTTTTCTTTAAAGAAAACTTTCTGACGTTTTCAGCAGCATAATCGTTAGAATGATGCTAATGTCAGTTGAGTGTATAGGCTAATGTGTTAAATCATAATCATTTGGCAAATAGTTTTCCTTTATTATGTTCTGTTCATGTTATATAAAAGTTTTCCAAAGTTTCGACGAAGTGATTTATAGTAACATGTGGCTGAAACACGCAGAACAACGACCTCCTGTGGAGAGACATTGGAGCTACAAGCATGGTATATTTTATTTTGAAAGGTCAAGCGGAAATAACACAAAGTAGCCAACAATAACTTTATCAATCAGCGTTAGTTCCTTTAGTGGCCGCTAGAGGGAGACATAGCTAAATCTCGGAGCCCAACGTCCAAACCACTAATATTCCGCTGTCAGCAGTTATAATAAAACTAAGAAAATATATTATGAGCTTGTGTGCTGATTCGCGTGCTATTTTATTTATGTTTTGTGTTTGTCTTGTCCTTTTTCCTATCATCTCCAGTTAGCCTTTAGCATTATGCTAAAGTCGCCTTGAATATGTTGAAGTTAACGACAACAACAGTTTTTATTATCAAAATGCATGATTAAAAATGCGTTAAATCTTTGTGCCACTATCATTTGTTGTTGTTGTTGTTGTTGTTGTTTAACTGCTTATAATAAAGAGGGTTTACAGTTACAGCCGTGAGTTTTATGGCTAAAAAACAATGAGCACCGCCCTCTTGTGGCCGAACAGCATCATTACACGTGTGGTCGATTATAAAACATCTGACCCGCTTGAGATGGATGTTTGTGGAGATTTGTCCTTGAAAATACAGTTTGTTTGTTTGTTTGTTTGTTTGTTTGTTTGTTTGTTTACTTATTTATTCATTTTAAATGTATCTGTTGATTCCAAACCAAAATGCATAACCCCTTAAAATGTTAAATGTTATGCTGTTGTAGGTTTTCCTCATCATCTCAGTGTTTTGTGAGACACTGTAAATGACTAAAGCACCACTTCTTTTTTACACTCAAGCTTGGTTTTGTGAGAAAACAGAAAAATACAAAATACTTGTAGGAGAATCTTCTTGATAACACCTACAGAAAGTTTTGTAAAACATAAAATGATTTTATTAGAAACACAATTACAGCTTAAAAAATCATATGTTAGTTAAAAATCTGTTGTTATTTTTTTTTTTTCAAAGGCAATTTTGTTTTGTCTTTTGTTGCTTTGTTTTATTTATTTATTTATTTATTTATTTATTTGCCTGACAGGGACAATGCAATCAACCATAGTTACAAGTGAAGCATGCAACCGATGCAATGCATTTAGAGTGTATAGCTACTGCTAATTTTCAACTTCTGTCCCTGGTTGGGCTTTTCTCTATATAAAATATAAAATTATAATCGTAATAAAAATCTTTGGAGAAAAGGCAACTTAAATTTAATTCAATGCACAGTCTACCTTTTTACCTGTGACTTGGAGTTGTCTGAAGTTAGAAAGGAGCACACCTCTGCAACCTCTAACAGTCAAAACAAAGAAGATATATTTGCAGAATTGTTATATGATATCTTTATAACATATATCAGCTAAGAATTGTTCCTACAGCGTTTGACTCAATTTACTTAAATTAATACATCTAAACTGAACAATCTTTTATTGTAAAGAGAAAAAAAAGGTTTTGTATAAAGATAAAGATGAGTTTCATGAATGAAAACACGCAGAACGACCTCTTGTGGTCAGACATTGGAACTACAAGTATGATATATTTTATTTTGAAAGGTCAGGCGGAAGTAATATAATGTAACCGACAATAACTTTATCAATCAGTTTCCTTTAGTGGCCGCTAGAGGGAGACATAGCTAATCGGTTTCGTTGTTTGTTAATTTCGGCGCCTAATAACGTCCAAACTCCACTAATAATCCGCTGTCAGCAGTTGTAGTAAAACTAAGAAAATATCTGGAGTTTGTGTAATGATTCACGTGCTATTTTATCTATGTTTTTGCTTGTTTACAAAGAAAAACGTCTTGTCCTTTTACCTGAAGTATTCCGTTAGCATTACCGTTAGCATTATGCTAAAGTCGCTTCGATGATGTTGAAGTTAAATACCGCAACAGAGTAATTTAGAATCTTATGACTGATTAAGAATGCGTTAAATAATTTTATCATGTTATTATCGGAATGTTTTATATTCTGTTAATCTGCTTATAATGAAGGTTTTGGTTTTTTTTTTTAAGTTAAGAGTCGTGAGTTTGGTGGCTAGTACAATTAACACTGCCCTCATGTGGCCGAACAGCATAATTACACGTGAAGTTTATTTTTAATGTGAAAGATCTGATACTTAAGATGTATGTTTGTGCAGATTTGTTTCTGAAAATGCTATTTATTTATTTATTTATTTATGTTTTGTTTGTTTGTTTACTTATAATCTGTTAATTCAAAACCAAAATGCATAACCCCCTAAAATGTAGAGCACCACTTTTTTCTCTCACATCTACAGGACTGTGAAACAGAGTTAGATTTGTAAAACATGATTTTATTAGAAACACAATCACAGCTTAAAAATCAAATGTTCGAAAAATATTTGTTGATTTTACAAAGACATTTATTTTTTTACTTCAGTTTCATCCAATGAACAGTCCACCTGGAAAGAGAAATTACCACAGCAGATTTAACTAAAAGAGCTTTTGATTTTACAAGTAACTGTGTATTTTTCTTATATTTTTACCTGTGACTTCGATACTTGTCCCTGTGATGTACCTGGAGTCGTCTGAAGCTAGAAAGGCGCACACATCTGCAACCTCTACCAGTCAAAAACAGGGTCAGAAGAAGACATATCTGTATAATTTTAATAGTACATTATTTAAAGGTGTAAAAAAAAAATACTGTTGACTGACCTGCAGGTTCACCCATTCTCCCCAAAGGCACCAAGGTCAACAACTGAAACACACACACAAATGAGTCTAGAATGTAAAATTAAACATGATCAGTGCTTTAAGTGGACAAAGAAAAGATCCATGACTCTCAATTTACATTTGTGGCTATAATGAATATCTCAAGTCTAAATAGGCAGAATAAACTATCACCTGGCCTATTTAAAACAATGAACATCAACATTTTTAATGGATAAGATTGCAAGTATTAATAATACCTTGTTTATAACCTTGTCTGGGACTTGATCGGTCATTGGAGTTGTAATAAACCCTGGCAGCACACAGTTACAGCGTATACCGAACCTTAAAAACGAAAAATATATTAAACACAAAGGATGGGACAATTTTGTTTTGCCACAATTCCATTCTTTTTTCGATACATTTGTCACATTTTTATATATTTTCTATTTGGTTTTGCCTGAGAAGAACAAAAAAGTCTTTGTTATATTCTCAAATAAAACATAGCTTTTCATAACTTACAATATTACTACCTTAACCCTCAGTTTACCCTTTAAAAAACTTACACTCTTATCCCTAGGGCCTAAACGTGGCTTTCTTGTTTAAACATTAATAAAATGGTCATACTTTCATCTTTTTTCTACTTTAAAAACTCAGATTCATAGAACTACTTCTTCTTGACGCGTACATACCAAATATGTGTAATATTTAAAATATTTTTAACCCTTTATTGTCCAGTAAACATGCAAAAAACCACTATACAACTGATAAAAAATCTAAAAAATGGAAATAACTTTAAAAAATCAATTTAAAATTGAATGAACTCTATATGCTCATTAGCCCTTGTCATTGGTCAATAATTGACAGTGAAAAATTTTTTCCCCAGTTTTTTAGTTTTTCTGTAAAGTAAGATTTTGTGTAAAAGTCACACTCTTATCCCTAGGGGCCTAAACGTGGCTTTCTTGTTTAAACCTCCTTAGAAAGGTCATATTTTCATCTTTTTTTCTACTTTAAAAACTCAGATTCATAGAACTACTTCTTCTTGACGCGTACATACCAAATATGTGTAATATTTCAAATATTTTTAACCCTTTATTGTCCGGTAAACATGCAAAACACAGCTGTACAGCTGATGAAAAATCTAAAAAATGGAAATAACTTTAAAAAATCCATTCAAAATTGAATGAACTCTATATGCTCATTAGCCCCTCTCATTGGTCAATAATTGGCAGTGAAATTATTTTTTCCCAGTTTTGTAGTTTTTCTGTAAAGTGAGATTTTGTGTAAAAAATCACACTCTTATCCCTTGGGGCCTAAACGTGGCTTTCTTGTTTAAACCTCCATAGAATGGTCATATTTTCATCTTTTTTTCTACTTTAAAAACTCAGATTCATTGAACTACTTCTTCTTGACGCGTACATACCAAATATATAACATACTTTTAATAATTTAACCCTTTATCTCCCAAAGAGCAAACAAAAATCAACTATTTTATCCTAAAATAAATAAATAATAATAATTGGTATTGCTATAATAATCAGAAATGCATTTCAAATTGAGTAAGCTTTATATATTTATTTAGCCCTTGGGGTAGTTCAAAGATTGGAAGTGAAAATAATGTCTTAAGTGTTTTTATTTTTATTGTATTGAGACATTCTGTACAAAAGTCACACTTTTTCCACTAGTGACCTCTAGGTGTACTCACCTTTACCCACCCAGAAAATCAACATACTGTAAACTTTTTTCTACTTCAAAAACTCTGATTCGTAGAACTACTTCTTCTTGACACATTCATACCAAATATGTTTGGTATATAATTTATAATTTGTAATATTTCCCAGTAAGTCGACAAAAGTCTTCAATTATTCCACACTCAAAAAGAATACCTAAATAAACACTGAAACATAGATTCCAACTTCGATGAGTTGGACCTTTTTAGTAAATCCTGACATGGGACAGTGATTGGTTGTAAACTGTTTTTGAAACATTTATGAATTTTCTGTTGTGGCAAATTAAAATTAACTAAATATTTTTACATGAAAGCTTCAAATCTGTGTTTTTTGCACGCTTTCAAAAGTCTACACATAACTTCTCCTTGCAGTTGGATTATTGTGCAGAGAAAACGTTTTTAGGATCAGAAGGGTGAAAAGTTGAGGGACATGGGTGTGATTAGACCCACCACAACATTTTTTCTTACTGAAGAAACCTACTGAAGTCTTCCTCATCTAATTCAACTAAAATACAACCTGCAGAATGATTGTAAACACATCAGTGTTGTGTTTGGTTTTCCTGCAGTCTCTGGTCGTTTACACAGGTGCACCTCTGCCACTGAGGTAGAAATAAGAGCAGTAGGAGAGGGAGAACATGTTTCATTTGGAAAGAAGGCAAAGTACAGCAGAGAGGATGTCAACCTTCACCTTGTTCCTCACAGTCTAGAAAAATGATTGGAGCACATCTTGGTGAGAAGTTGAGTCCTCCTCTGCTCCAAATCACATGATCATGTCTAGAGCTTCCTCTCTGCTGTACTTTGCCTTCTTTCCAAATGAAACATGTTCTCCCTCTCCTACTGCTCTTACTTCTACCTCAGTGGCAGAGATATACCTGTGTAAACAACCAGAGGAGACTGAGAGAAAACCAAAACACGACACTGATGTGTTTACAATCTATGTTGCAGTGTTAAGGTATTCTAAATAAACACTGTGTGTGGAATAATTGAAGACGTTTGTCGACTTACTGGGAAATAAAGGGTTAAAATAATAAAAACTACAAACATATTTGGTATGAATGTGTCAAGAAGAAGTAGTTCTATGATTCAGAGTTTTTGAAGTAGAAAAAAAGTTTACAGTATGTTGATTTTATGGGTGGGTAAAGGTGAGTACACCTAGAGGTCACTAGTGGAAAAAGTGTGACTTTTGTACAGAATGTCTCAATACAATAAAAATAAAAACACTTAAGACATTATTTTCACTTCCAATCTTTGAACTACCCCAAGGGCTAAATAAATATATAAAGCTTACTCAATTTGAAATGCATTTCTGATTATTATAGCAATACCAATTATTATTATTTATTTATTTTAGGATAAAATAGTTGATTTTTGTTTGCTCTTTGGGAGATAAAGGGTTAAATTATTAAAAATATGTTATATATTTGGTATGTACGCGTCAAGAAGAAGTAGTTCAATGAATCTGAGTTTTTAAAGTAGAAAAAAAGATGAAAATATGACCATTCTATGGAGGTTTAAACAAGAAAGCCACGTTTAGGCCCCAAGGGATAAGAGTGTGATTTTTTACACAAAATCTCACTTTACAGAAAAACTACAAAACTGGGAAAAAATAATTTCACTGCCAATTATTGACCAATGAGAGGGGCTAATGAGCATATAGAGTTCATTCAATTTTGAATGGATTTTTTAAAGTTATTTCCATTTTTTAGATTTTTCATCAGCTGTACAGCTGTGTTTTGCATGTTTACCGGACAATAAAGGGTTAAAAATATTTGAAATATTACACATATTTGGTATGTACGCGTCAAGAAGAAGTAGTTCTATGAATCTGAGTTTTTAAAGTAGAAAAAAAGATGAAAATATGACCTTTCTAAGGAGGTTTAAACAAGAAAGCCACGTTTAGGCCCTAGGGATAAGAGTGTGACTTTTACACAAAATCTTACTTTACAGAAAAACTAAAAAACTGGGGAAAAAATTTTTCACTGCCAATTATTGACCAATGACAAGGGCTAATGAGCATATAGAGTTCATTCAATTTTAAATTGATTTTTAAAGTTATTTCCATTTTTTAGATTTTTCATCAGTTGTATAGTGGTTTTTTGCATGTTTACTGGACAATAAAGGGTTAAAAATATTTGAAATATTACACATATTTGGTATGTACGCGTCAAGAAGAAGTAGTTCTATGAATCTGAGTTTTTAAAGTAGAAAAAAAGATGAAAGTATGACCATTTTATGGATGTTTAAAAAAAAGGCCACAAAACAGCCTCTAGGGATAAGAGTGTGACTTTTTTGTATCTCAGCAACGGAAGTGTTTTTCAAAAAAGTGAAATAGCCAAAATAAGCGTCTTCAAAAATGATTAACCTGAGACCATTTTCAGCTCCATCCAGCAAACACAGACAAAATTACATAAAAATGAAAATGTCAAAAGCCACGTTTAGGCCCTAGGGTGAACAGAGGGTTAATCATGAAAGATTAAGTCTGGAGTTTATTTATGTTTGACAAACTAAAAGTCTAAAAATATTAGTGTTTTGTTTGTTTTTTGCGACTGGAACTGCTTGTGAATTACACTTCTATTGAAATGTGAAGACAAAAGTGACGTTGAAGTTTTAAAAGTTCATATTTTAGTCATTCCTTCTGTGCAGTTGTATGTCAAAGCATCTTCAGGTAAAAAAATTGTTTTCATTGTCCCCAGGAAGTGCGCTCTTTGAATGTTTGATGTTAATTTTGACCTGACTAGTTGTTTAAAAGCACTTCTAAACTCATCGTGGTGCACAATAATAAAGCTCAGAATGCTTTAGGTAAGAGAGCAAAACATGTGACTGCTCTACAGCGCCTTCAATGATTTATACTTGTTAATAAACATTGTCAGAACCAAAACAAGCAGTATTTAAACTTTTCTTCATTGGACAGAATCATAATTTCTACTTACTTGCTGAGTTCTTTAGCAGCTGTCCTTGTTAGACCTTCAACTCCGGCTTTTGAGGCTGAATAATTTACTTGTCCAATATTTCCACCTACAAACAACAAACAATCCGTCAGCTTTTTAAATTGGAGTAATTTCAAGGCAGTTATTGATGCCTTTGTTTTATCTTTCTGTATGTCTTAAATTATTCATCCAAGGTAAACAGCAAGTATAACCTAAGAAATCATTAGCAATGCATTGTATCGTTGCTGCAGTAGTTTTAAACAAGAAATTGCCCAAAAAAGGACCACAAAGGTAATACTAATGATGAGTTTATCTAGTATATACTTGTACAGTATATGCAGTGCGAACTATAAATAAAATGTCTTGCCTTGAATCAATTATTCAGTCAAGAGTTTAGCCTACTCAATGTTTTATCCATGTTATTATGTTTTTTCTTATCAACACATTCACAGAGATGCATTTTCTTTCATTCATACTTCTTTATCACACAAATTATTGATTTTTTAGCCTGCGTTCTGCTCCAGAACTGAAAACGCTCTGCTCTACCTTGTGATGTCAATAAGTGCTAATATAACATGTTTATGTGTTTATAAAGTTCACCAGATTCACTTCAGTCCCGTTTTTGTCTGAAGCTACAACTATTGTTTTGTCCTTGTTTAATCAGAGTTACGTCATAGTGCAGCTGAAAAAATTGGACATAATCTTGGTGATAATATCTAATGAACAAAAGTTAAAACTACATACAATATAAGGGAGCTTTGCAGATTAAGAAAATGGCTAATCTGATGCTAACTGATGATGATTGATGATCCAGGGATGTTCTTGATGAGGAAACAGGATTACAACAAGACTAAAATCTCAAAGGAGTTCATTTCGATCACATGTGTAATTATGTTTTTCATTAAGTAGAGCCGGTTTCTTGCCTTTCCCACGATGCTGCCCATGTTGATGATGGAAGCTTTGGGAGCTCCACAAGCGACAAGAGCCTGAGCTACGGCCTGAGTCACCAAGAACGTGCCCTGGGAATAAACAGCAAGATTTTACGTTCAGGAAAGGCTTAACTTCTCTGGTTTCATGCATAAGCTGCTCTGTTAATCTTAAGGAAAGTATAAAACTGTAAAGATGCTTTTTCTAGTGTATATGTATTGGTGACACTGAATAAATAATAAAAATGTGTAATTTTACTTTGAGCAGGATTGCAAGGTCACAAAAGTAACGATTATTTGCCCAAAAGGAAGGCCCCTCCTGTTTGATTCTATGGAAAAGCTGTGGAGTTAGCTGTATTTTCTCACATTATGGAATAAAATTTATTTATCCCCAATAAGAATGTTCTAAAGAATGATTTTATCTCCCTACTTGTATTGAATAGTGAAGTTAACTTTTCAACTCCAGAAAATTAAACGGTGCACCTTTAAGTGTCTCTTAAAAAGTTCAACAAGGCACAGAACAGTCTTGCTTTAGTTTGTGTGAAAACTATTAAATACATACAAAAGTAAAGAATGAATAATGAAGAAGATCCGTAAATATTTTAAAATATGCTACAAAACAGCTCATTACAAATAAAAATTAAAAACTTATGTTGGAAACTTTTAAAATGTGTCAGATTTTTGTCAGACTGACTCTTCAATAATAACACATCACATAAACCATATAATCATAGATAATTCAGGTTACTATAGTTTCCCTCTTATTATAAAAGCAAGTTAAGCAATACATTTATATTAAAATTATGCTTTTTATTTGTTGTAGCCTTGTTACTATACACAAGTATCTCTTGTTTAATCTTTACACCAAGTTCTTTGTTCATTACTTGAAAAATAAAGGGCTGCACTTACTCCAAAACTGGTATTCAATAACATTTCTAAGAATTGTTTGTGACATGAATCCTCATATAAATCTGTGGGAAACACTGGGTAAATTTATATAAAGAACAATTAAATTAGTCAAGTCAAGATTGCAATTAGGCCAAATGTTTATCTAGATCAAAATGTTGGTGTACAATTAACAAAAGGCACAATAATGAATTTTATCTTTCAAATGTTTAGGTGCAAGATCAAACAAAACAAAACTTATGAACATTAGAAGTCAGTGTTTTGTTGAAATTATTTAAAGTTAAATAAGAGTTACTGCAAATGAGTCCAGATGACAAGGCTTTTTCAATGTT
Source organism: Mugilogobius chulae (assembly GCA_038363315.1). NCBI lineage: Eukaryota > Metazoa > Chordata > Actinopteri > Gobiiformes > Gobiidae > Mugilogobius > Mugilogobius chulae. The sequence goes on from CM076408.1 coordinate 37,550,668, forward strand.
CTTTCCCTTTCAAATTAATCTGTAGGTATTTTTCTGTTCTCACTGCAAACGACCCACAGACGAGCTTTTATTTTGCTGCTGCTTTACCTTCAGATTGACTTGAATAACTTTGTCAAACTTCTCTTCGTCCAGGCTGAGCAGGAAGTCGTCTTGTGTGATTCCTGCAGCGTTCACGCACACGGACGGAGGCTGGAAGTAATGAGTCTGAAAGAGAAATGAAAAAATGAAAAACACGCAGAAACTGTAGCTGAAAATCAGACGACTCAGAGCAAACACAGTCCACTAAAGGTAAACTCATCTCAGTCCACAGAAAAGTCTTTATACTACATACAGTAAGTTCATCAGCGTTAACATTTGCAGATACATTGTTTTTAAACTTTCCAAAGTGCTCACTCAGAACCCACATAAACATTTAGCATTTGGAGTGGTTTTATTAGAGTTTTAAACATAGACTTTTGTAGAAACATATGAATAAATTATACACTCTGTAAATGATTAAGATAAAACTCTAACTAGGGCTGGGCAATTTGACAAAAAATAATTTTCTTGGAGCCAGAGCACGATTTTGGTTTTATCATGTTTATGTTTATTGTCTGTTTTCTTATCTGTCAGGTGAACAACATGGTTTGCTTTTCAGAAAGTTCAGACTTAACCGTGATTGGTTAAATCCAGCTCAAATTAATTTTCAAAAACTGACCAATCAGAGAAACAAGTGGGGAAAAGTATTGAGGATTTGAACAAACAGATATGAGGATTCAAAAAAGCAGATTGTCACAGAGTTGACCGCACAATTATTATTTATTTTTATATACAATATTGCCCAGTCCTAGCCCTGTTGTTCATACTTTGTCATTAATATAGATATGTTCAATTTTTCTACTGGTCTATTTGCAACTCCTTAAATTAAACCATCTTAAAAAGGCCAGTTTCAACCTGTAATTGTTAATTTAATCAGGTGCAGAGATTATTTCTATTGTCCAAACAAGATTCCTTTTTATGCTGTAAAAAAATGATTTAGGAATGCATAAACAAGCAAAAAAACAACAACAAAAAATGTGATATCAACTGAACATTTACCCTGGAAAAATAAATAAATTGTACATAAGTTTTAAGATTCTGTATTCTACATTCTACTGTGTTCAAGCACTTGGCACTACTTAACTTACTTACATTTTTGAGGTAAAACTTCTGTCGTATTGTCTAAGAAATGTTGTTTTTACTGTGATATCTAAATAAATACTGAACTATTTACGTGGTATTAAAACCAAGATGAATATGTTAACTTTGCATTTAGACAGCGCTTCTTTCACCTGTATTTGAGTGATTAGTTTCTTGACGCTGTCCTTCGATGAGACGTCGACCTGCCCCGCCATGTGCACCTGCCCCTTCTGCCCCTCGTTCAGGGCGTTTACGGTCTCCTCTGCAGCCTCTCGGTTCAGATCTGCCGCCACCACCGTCGCTCCTTCTGAGGCAAAACGCTGGCACACGGCTCGCCCGATCCCACTGCCTCCGCCTGCACAAACACGAAGGACGATTAATACAGGTGTCAGGATTATTAGATTAATCAACAAACGTGACTATAGCTTTGTACCTAGAGCTATTATTGAACTGAACTCACAACAATGACTGCATGTTTGTATGAATGTTTACAAGGGATTTCACCACGGATGCATAAACAAATTTCGTTGTACCTGTGACAATGACAATAAAGGTGAATTGAATTGAATTGATATACAAGTCTCAATATAATCGTAAGAACAAAAAAAAAATAATCGTGGCAATTTTAGAAGTACAATTAATTCTTACAGTTCACTTAATAGAAACTAGGGATGGATCACGTACAGTTAGTTAACAACTAGATTTATAGAAAAAAACACAAATATTTGGCACATATGTCGTTATGTTATATCCCAAATATATACATTTTGTTTTTATTTTGTACTAAGAAAGTAATTTTGTGATTTAAAAATTTAAATATTGGTATCAACAAACAGTAGAATGTAAAAAAATAATAGTGATAATAAGTAAATAAAAGAAAAAGTGTCTTTACCATTTTGAAGCAAAATCAATCTAAAACATTTTACATTTTAGATGCAGAATTAAGTTTTTTTATTTAATCTAAAAAATTTTGTCACTTAGCATTTTATTTTCATTTGAAAAATTTGATTTCAAAAATCTGGTCACAAACTTGAGGAAAAGAGACATGTTTGAGAATGAATTTGGTCATAATCCTAAACAATCACTAAATTGTGATATTTTGTCTCGTAGAGTTAGCACATCTAAAGTTTCATATCGTGACATCATAAATACTTGTTAACTACTGTGTATATCCTTTATTAAGCTCATCACAATAATAAATACATAACAACTTTGTAAAGAAAAAGTAGAAACACAAAAACATGCCTTACTGATCGATAAGTCTCTCAAAATGTAAAAAGACAGATTAAACTCATGATTCACACCCAAATCTTCACTGAGTCACAACATACTCTCTCCTGTCTTTGTCTGTCACATACGAAATCTATAAGAAAAATATCAATTTATCAACAAATTCAATCAAACTACACGACTAAAGACCTGCCTACTAAAGGCCTTGGCAGCAGAAAACACTACATTCTAATTATAAAATGTGTCAGGAAAAAGATAATTCATCTTATAATACACAAATGGGAGGAAAAAACAGGGAAATAAGTCTGTAAAATAATTTCTGAGAATGCTAAATAAATAATGGTTTGTTTTCTTATCACATTGTACTTTTTATTGTAGTATGTCTATAATGTATATACTCTGAATAGATTTTATTTTATTTTTTTCGTTCATTTGCAACCAGACGTTAGTTCATACAATATAATGCAATGATGTGCTTTTATTGATTATTGCCTCTAAGTGTAACAAAGGTGATTGAAGTGTCTTGCCCCTGTTCCGGTGACACATGTAATTACCTGCTATTGAAGTGAAATTTAAATTGTACTGCAAAAAGACTAAGAGTGAGGAATAAGTTTACTGTTTAACAGGAACAAGAGAAAACATGCTTAAGACGAAAATACTTGGAAAATTCAACAGTGCCCAGACTGAGAGTTTTGAGAGGAGGAGAGAAAATGAATGAATGAACATGTGTAGGAGGCTGAGGTTGGAGCTTTGGAAATATAAAACCAAAAAGGATATTTATGGACACAGTGGAGTTTAAAAGCTTTGTAAGTAAAATCACTGGATTCTTGTAGCTAACTACACTTTCCGGGTCATTTGCTTTGTGTTTTAAATTTACTAATAGCAGCCAAAACACTCCAAACTTAACACAGGCAACCTGAACTTTGACTTGCTGCTAAAACCGAAAACTAAAAGCGGAATAAACCTTCATTGTTTCGTTTGTTCCATAAAAACAAACTGTGCAAGTCTTGTTTCCTCTTGTACCACGGAGAAGGTATTTAAGAGACGTTCGTGACACATATAAACTAAATTTACCTGTTACCAGTGCCAACCTTGACACGAGCCTCGAGGACGCCATGTTTGTGTGGTGTTGTTGTACTTTTACATTTTGTCCACAGGGTGGCGGTAATGGCCCACTGACAACGCGCAAAATCAAAATAACTAAATAACTATACATAAAAACTATATATAAATGATCGTTGAAGAGCCTAACAATTAATATACAAACGAAGCACTGCTCCCGTGATCCAGAATTAACCGTTTTTCAATAGTAATATAAACTGCTGAGCCAACCAACTTCATATCTGAACTATTTATTTCTGAACAGTTAGGAAAAGGATTTCATTTGCAAAAAAAAAAAAAAAAATCAGGCTTCATTTGCAGGGTCGATTAGCAATTTTAAAAAGAAGCTATTAAAAAAAAAGGAACAAAAACAGATATTTGGGAATACATATTTTATATATAATAAAAACATCAAAATTAAACTTCGACAAAACTGTACTTACTAATGTTTATAATGTTAACATAATCACGTAATCACAATAAGAGTATGTTTTATTTTGAAAGGTCAAACGGAAATGCAACAAAGTAACTGACGATAACTTTGTTAACTACCTGCGGTTCCCACAGCGGCCGCTAGAGGGAGAACGAGGATCGTCGAATCACAACTAACGTTACATCAAACTGCTTTCAACAACAAACTACTACAGTAAAAAAAAAAAAAAAAAAAAAAAAAAAAAAAAACATATCTCACAAATTTTGAAATGTATGTATGCTCTATTTAAGCTATTAATTGTTTGTAGAGTTTTTACCTTTTTTAGGTTAGCATTGCCGTTAGCTTGATGCTAACGTTGTTTGAGTTTGAAACAACTAATTTGGGTTTAAAAGCATGTAATTGTAATATTGTTGCCAAAACTGCATCTAGAATATTTTCCGTTCAATACTGCTTAATGTGTACTAAATAAATACACTACAAAAATGCAACAAGGAGATTTTTATATCACTAGTTACAATGACAATTATTTTTTTTATGTAAATTTGATTTATGGAAGTTAGCTGAATTTTCTTTTGGTATTAGCATCATGCAAGCACAAAATTTACTGATTGGGTGTGGCCCGGTGTGGCCCTGTATTATTTTGATTATTAATATTTTTATAATAAAAATAGTTTAATAATTCTAATATGAATACGTTTGGAAAGTTAGGAAAAAAGGATAAGCCCTTGAAACCTTGATTTTTTTTAATTAAAATAATATTTTAATCATGTACGTCTATTAAATAAATTAATGGAAAAATAGTATTAATAAATATTCCAATATTTTAATAGAAGTACTGTATCGCAACGGTTAACGTCAATCGGCGTCCTCCGGTGGACATAAAGGCCCTGTCCCAATACTCACACTTGCACACTTGTGCACTTCAAATGTGCGTTGACGACGAGCTGCTGAAGTGCGCATAGTGTCCCAATTCTCTAGAATGTTTTTATCCACACTTCACAACATCATATTTACGCACTTCAGGCAAGTGTGGAGTTTTCAAATGATGCAATGCTTCTACCTTAGCAACTTAGCTCTGAACGTTAACAGGAGGCACAGTTTAATAATATACTACGGTAAGAAAACCATTTGGCTTGTACCTTGCGCTGCCACAGCTGATTCCTACCAGACATGGACATTCACAGCACTGTTTTATATGTTTGTGGCAAGTTCCAATGATCCAAATAGACTAGTAATTTAGCAGCAGTTTAATTCATAACATGTTGAAGTGTGGACTGTCCCTTTTCTGTTCTGCACACTTGTGCACTTGGCGCACTTGCACACTTTCAAACAATGCATACTTCAGTGAAGTGCACAAGTGTGCAAGTGTGAGTATTGGGACAGGGCAATAGTGTAATAACCTTGCGCTGTTTGTTTTATTTTATTTTGAAAGGTACAACGGAAGTCATTACACAAGTAAACATTTGTAACTTTTCAGAGTAACTGTAGTTACTGCTGCGGCCACTAGAGGGAGGTGTTTGTGTTTACTTCTACTTCAACACTTGCCAAACTATTAGAAAATTAGCTCAAGTGATTCTTTCGTCGTCCTAGTTAGCCTCCTAGTTGGTTTAATTTCGTAATATAGTGTAAAAGTTATAAAGACGAATTAAACCTACAAATCATTACAATTTCACAAACAAAAATGTAGCTTATTGTGAGCGGCAGGTTGCGTTCGTTTTTTCCAAAACTTAACTTTAGCTACTTTTTCGCTTTGAACGTTTTGAAAAAAAATATAAGTAAATACAAATACGTTATATGATGTTACTTTTATTTCAGAACGTTTTTTTTTTTCAGAAGTGTTAAACTTGACAAGACGCATGTGTTGGTCATATCTGTTATTTATGTACAGATGAAGATGCAGTCAGTACAGAGGCTTCAGATTCTTGACAAACTTAACCAAAAAAAAGAGAGTGGAGTATTTAGACTTTTCCTTCTTTATATCTAAGAGGAAAAGAGGCTAACATACAACAAAAACATGCTTAGAATAAAACTGTAAACTATATACAGTTCTACAGCCCGGGTACAGAATACTTCAGAATACACTGAAAATCTTAAACTTTCAGAAATATTTCCACTAACTCAAGTCAAAGGCAATCAACAGAGTACATACTAAGCTTGAAATAATTGCCATCAAACAAACCAGTGCAACATAACAAACATTAAAATGACGTCTGGTGACTGACACTTTATAAAGCATCGTAGCTGTGTTCTGAACATCTCTATTTCCACTAAATGTTTCTACTGCTTTTGAATAACAACATGCCAGCTGCCGGAGGTAAGAAAGGCCAACTTGTTTTCAGATGAAAAACAGATTTAGTTAAGTTAAATAAAGGGGAAACAATTCAAAACTCTAAATTATATAATAACCTATAATTCTTTTTTATGAACAAGATAAATAGAACAAAAAATAATCAAAAGAGATGGTGTCTTTGCACGGGTGAGTGGACAATACAGGTCCTCACAATTTATTCGCAGATTGGTCACAAAGAAAAGCAACAAATACAGAGAAACTGAAGTTTGAAGCGAACATGGAACAGAAATATTCGTGTATAAATGTAATGTTGCTGTACACTGGGTTTAACGGATGCATGTCGCGCTCCTCTGAAGGTGCTTCTGCTGCAGACAGATGTTTGTCTGCTCAAACTATGAGGAGCTGTACTCACATGTGCATGCAAACATACATGGCCATTCACACAGACAGTGGATTTCTTTTCTCCGTCACTTGAGGAAAAACAAAAACTAAAACAATTCTGCCCACATCAGTTCATCTTTCCCACAATCAGGGAATAATTTAGCTCAATAAAATGCTTCTTTATAAAAGAAAAATAGATATTTATATAGCTGTACACTGTATCTATACAGCATAAGACGGAAAGACGGACACGGTTAGAAGGGAAATGTCCAGATTCAGACTCTGGCTCTAGCACCATCTCTTCAAACTCATGTGTCTCTTCTGCCCAGGATCCAGGCTCCTGCTTCCACAGGCCGGTCCCTCTGAGGCTCCAGTTTAGTGCTGCTGTGATCCGCCCGCGGTCAGTTCAGTCCACTGTGAATGTTCTTTACAAGAGTTCAGCCTGAGTCCGACTCACTGGTGTCTGAGGAGGAGGACGAGGAGGATGAGGAAGAAGAGTCTGAGGAAGAGGAGGAGGCGCTGAGGCGAGAGGGCTGAGTGGCATCTGCCGCCGGTTTGTCCGCTACAAAGACATTAACAGACATTAACACAGAGCTCCAACAGTAGGATCTTTGAAGGAGAAAGTTTAGAAGAGATTTAGGACTCACGTTTTGCTTTGACGGGCTTCTTCCCAGAGTTCAGTTGTCCGCTGACGTCCATGAGTCGTCGCTCCAGCTCCAGCTGCTTCTCCAGAACAAGCTCCTCTCGACTTTTCCCTGCACTGTTTTTACTCGCTGCACAGACAAAAACAACATTACTAAACTGCACAGTGTCTTTTCATTAATATAAATAAAAGTAGTTTTTTTTTTTTTTTCTCCTGTTATAGGATGTGTGTGTACTTAATTTGTTCATTTAAAGCTCAAAACATTCAGAAATGTTCATTTAATCTCTGTGTTTCTTTTTTGTGATTAGTATCAAATTAGTTTAAACTGACATAAAGACAAGTTGTGTTCCTTATTCATCTCTGTAAGTGTTTTCAGTTGTTGCAGACTTACACTGAACACACGGTCCACGTACCGTAAGGCTTGCGCGGCTTCTTCCTCAGACAGGTCATGACGTATCTCTCCAGTTCTCTCAGAGTCGATGGTTTGAGCGTTTCGAAGTCGATCTCGATCTCCTCTGGGTTGGTGTCTCGCAGTGACGGCTCGCGGGACTGGATGATGTAAACGACGCGTCCGAGCTTCTCTCCGGGCAGTTTGTTAATGTCCAGGCTGAGCTGTCTCTTCTCGTCGTAGGACATGGGCGCGGTGTCCTCCTCCTCGTCTGAGTCGTAGTGGCCGATGAACGGCTCGTGGGCCGAGGGCGGGACGTTGAAAACCATGGGCGCCGTCTTCTTCGATCTGGAGAGAAAGTTATGAACAAGATTAAAACAGGTATTCTTAATAATAAACTATAGAATTTGTATAGATGCATTTCTGTGTTGAGACACTTGAGTAATACATTTTACACAAATGTTTTAATGAAATATGTTTGGGATGATGAATTGGTCATTGGTTTCTTTTTTGCCATTGATACTTTTTTTTATACACATTTTGAGTTTGGACATTTAAGATTGGAAGAATGTGTCATGCCAGTTTTATAATTGTTACCTACCTAATGTTACTAAAATATGTATTTAATTTATCCTCCAAATACAACTTGAAACAAACTTAGATCAGTATATCGACCAGATTTTATAAATAATTTTATCTTTAGCATTGGCTTGGCATTTGTGTCTCATCATTAAAGAGTGATTATTATTAGTGATTATTTTTACTGTGATTAATTTGTATGATTATTATTACCATCAGTATTCTTATGTTTATTATTATTTTATTGTAGTTCTTATTCACAGCACTCTTCCTGTTGTGCAGTAGGGGGCAGCACTCACTTGTTCTTGCTGGCTTTCTTGCTCGCAGACTTCTTCCCGGGAACAGCACAGTTCAGACTTTTGCTTTTGCTCTTTGGGGTTTTGGCGAGTTTTGGCGCTTTGGCCGGTTTGATGGTCACGATCTCCTCCTCCAGCCGACGGTGCTTTTCTTTGTCTCCCTTTTTCTTTTTCTTCTTGTCTTTCTTCTCTTTTTCTTCTTGGGTTTGATGATGGGGCCCTGAGAGAGCGCCGTCAGCTGCTCGTGAACGGCCTTCAACTGAAACGAGACGACGGTTTAAGTAAAAAAACAAAAAAAAAACATATATATGCAGAGAATGAAGTGTAGTCTATTTCTCTGGTAAAGTGTTGTTTTTCTATTATAACGTCATGTATCTGGCAACCATTTACAGGGTTGGTACAGATTTTAACTTTAGATTTCCCATGACTTTTCCATAACTTATCCTAAACTTATCCCTACATTTCCATGACCTCATCTAACATACTTCTCAATCAATTATTTTGATTGGCGTTTATTGACTGACCAAAACACAAAGATGAAAAATGAAAATGTTGAATTTTTAATTAACTCATCTCTAATATACGTGAATTTTATTAAGATATTTTCTCATTTGTGGGCACATCTGTAAAAACCATGATTTTTCTCTAGATCAGCTCAATATGAGCAAGACTGTCAAAGAAAATTATCTCCAAGTTGTTTTTGAATCCAATATTTTCCTAATTTTTCCAAAATCAGTACAATTCCAAAACTTTTCCAGGGCCTTGAAATTGTAATTGTAATTTCTATAACTTTTCCAGGTTTTTCACGACTGTGCGAACCCAACATTTAGCAATTAAACCCATAATTTAACCTTTGTCTACCACTTATTTTTCATTTTCTTATCTGGCAACCTGAACAGTTTTTATATTTATACCCAGGGCTGCAACAACTTGAATAATTATAACTATTTGACAATATGAATTAATTATAATGACATGGTAACCAAAATAGTTAATTAACCCTGAAACAGATACATAACAAAAATATATAGACTATTAATAATAAACTGATTCTGATGAATAATAAACTGTATTTTTAAGTTTCTCAGTTCTAGGAGCATTGTGTCTCCATCTTTAAACTGTTGTTGCATGAAAAAGTCTCATTGTACAATAAAACAACAATGTAGTTCGTGGTTTACTCTTTGTGTAACAATATTTTCAAATGTCAAGAGTAGTTTACCTCAATTAAAATATTATATCAACCTCCTTAATGAAATCCATTAGTATTTTTGGTAATTTTTTAAAACCAAGATATCCATTTTTGCAATTGAGTTCTTCATGTTTTTTATCCAGTTTACTACAAACTAGTGGCAAAAACAACACTCCTTAAGCTACTGACAGTTTCATCTCTGGTAAATGGCGCCCCCTGTGTCCCGTCTCCTGCCCCTCACCTGTTCCTGCAGCTCCGCCAGCCTGTTTGCTCGCTCCTCCTCAGAGTCTGAAGAGGGGCTGCTGTCGCTCTCCTCGCTCTCGCTGCTCAGCTCGCTCTCAGACGACGACGAGGAAGAGGACGACGACGAGGAGGAACTCTGAGGAGCCGGCGGTTCGTCGGGCATCTTGGCGAAACAGAACTCAAACACGTCCTGCACAAGAGAGAGATCAGGGTGAGTGTAGTTTTGTTCATCTACAACTAAAGCACATATTCAGTCTAAGGATCTTTAAATTATCTACAGACTAGCTCAACCACTTCTGCTAAAACCTGTCTTATTTTAAACTGAATTCATCGTTAATAAATATGATACCAAGGAGACAGAAAAAGCCTATGGTAAACCAGTGTATCTCAAACTGTGGTACTTGGGACACCTCCTCAGTTCTAGTGTTAGCTTAATTTAGTGTATATTTTGTTCACATTTTTTATCTTGCTTTAGTTGTTTAACTACTGTGACCAGGAACCAATCCAAACGTTATACCGCAAGTTACCACTAAGAAAATGATTTGGCTCTTCAATTACTACCCCTAAACCTAATCCACAGTTTATCCTTAACTTACTACTGATCTTTTATAAAATGTCACCCAGTGTGTGTGCATGTTATATAGAGGCTTTGAAAATTGATTTTTATGGTTACCTGTAGTTTCCGGGCCATGGTGACGACATCGTGGTCTGGAGGGTTGTACTTGTAGCAGTTTGAAAACATCAGTCTGACGTCAGCGGAGAACTGCTGTGCTTCTCTGTACTCTCGACTGTCCATTTTTCTCTGCATAAAAGAAAGTTACATTAAAGACCATTTCTAACAGTAATTCTAAAAGTAAGCATTTAAAATATTGTTTTGTTTTTTTTATTTGGGGTTCGTGGAAACTGATAATTTTTTCATCTAAAATCCATAGACAAAGCTATACATTTCATTCACACTTGATTGTGACTAGCCACAGTTGCCACAGACATGGCTGATCAGATTATTTGGTTGATCAATAATTGTAGCTGCAATATTTTTGTTTCCTGGCTACTTTTTTCCACCAGACAAAAAACACCCCAAACTTGATTAAAGCTGATTACAAACACGAAGACTACGTTGAGGTTATACTACACATCTCTACAACCAAATGCCAGAATGCACTTGTGTCTTGTGCCTTTGTACACTTGTCAAGCTTGTAATGTCGAGTTAAGTTTACCATATTTGAAAAGAACATGACTTTTCACTGAAGGCTTCAAGATTGGGAATATTTATAAAGTGTCATTTTGGCGAAAATCAGAAACTGTTCACTTCCTCTTTTAATAGTTTATGAATAAACAATGTCATCGTCTTTTTGTACATGTATTGGACTCTGAATAGTCAAATAACAATAACCAAAATAAAAAATTTTATAGTTTAAATACTACAAATACAACACTGCAACCCATATGTCAGCACTGGAGTTTTACAGCTCTGTTACATTAAGCAGCCTGTAGTCAAGTACCTTGATGGTGCTGAGGTCCATGGGTTGCTTGATGATGTCATGGTAATCGTGAAGTCCAAGCGTTGCTGCGTCGACCGGTTTGTAGAATGGCCAGGCGTACGCCGCGTGTTTCTTGGACAGCAGCTCCTTCAGCACGCCGCTGCAGTACCTCAGCTGGGGGCCAAGTTTACTCCGACGCACCGGGGCTGCAATCATCGAATCTGGCAAGTCCTTCTTTGGTGGTTTTATGGGTCGCCCACTCACGCCCCGTCGCCCTCCAGAAGATGCCTTGGTGCCCATCATAACCCCTGCATGCGTCATAGTCATGCCCATACCCATGCCCATGCTGAGGGCGGTGGCGGGATCCATGTTCATGTTCATATTCATGTTCATGCCCATGCCCAGAGAGGCAAGGGTGTGAGGAGATTCATGTCCGGTGAGTCCCAGCCCCATGGCGCTGACACCAAGAGAGCTCATGAGTGGCATTGCAACTGTAGTTGGAGTGGTAGTATCGGCTTTCCGCTTCACGCCTTTTTTCTAAAGGTAAAAAACAGATAGAATATTTTTAAAAAAATGCACAAATATTCAAAATTATGGTTTCACAACACAATTTACAAAAAATCTTCATTGAATATTGTAGAGGCGATAAGACACACCTTTGCTGTGGGCTGGGTGGGGGAAGGCCTGTGATTGTAGGAGCGCTTTGTTCCGGAGGGAGGATTTTGGTCAAGAGGGTCTGAGGAGGCGTGGACAGGACAGAGTCTGGGGTGTCTGGAGTTGGCGGAGAGTAGGCTGACTGAGACACAGCAGGGACCTGATGAGCAGTCGTTATACCTCCAGACACTAAAGAAAAGAAATGGAATGTGTCAAAAACAAAATTATACACACCATAACCAGGCTGTTTCAGGCCCATGATTCTAATTTTATGTGATTTTTAATGTACAACAAAAATAATACATGAGTGAAACGATCTGCCCACCTGCCGAGCCTCTTCCTTTTCTGCCACCTTTACTGGGTTTGTTTCTGGGCGTAGGAGGGGCTAACTCCTGTTCTTCTTGGGGCATCTTAGCCACTTGTTGTAGAAATGCTTTTTCCAGAGACTGTGCCATGAGCACAATGTCATCTGTGGGCTGGAGAGAGGAAACAAATCACTTACAATGTCACTTTTAGTTTACAAGCGATTCGGTTTACTATTCAGTCAAATCTCTTACCTTGTTATATATGTAGCAATTGGTAAACATAGTATTGAAGTCTTGCATACATTCACTTGCACTTCGATAATAATTATTCTCCAGTCGTTTCTTTATGGTGCCCATGTCCATTGGAGTTTTAATTATTTTATGATAGTCCTGCAAAAGCAATAGTGAAGCATTTCACCTCAAACGCAGCATTTACTAACCTAAACTTTTATATTCCACACAAGTATTATTAGTATAATTAGACAATAGCAATACATTACTCACAGGTAAGTTGAGCTTGGCAGCATCAACAGGTTCATGAAAGGGCCAAGCAAAGTGGTGTCTCCACAGTGACTTTAGAAGGACTTTCTGTAGAAACTGAAGCTGGTTGGTCATTCTCCCTGGTCGATTTGGGTCTTTGATTGGGGGCTGGGGGGGTCCAGAGGTTGTCATCTGGCTGAGAGCCGGCATCCCAGGACTTTCAAAGCCCTCGTAAAGCAGTGATGGCTTCCTGATTCGCTTTCCAGCTGCGCCAAGATTCTGCTCCATCGTTGTAACTCCCATTATGCCAACCTCAACCCCGAGGAGGGAGCTGGTGAGAGCACAGCACAATGACCATTGAACTCAAGTCAGTTGGTTCATGGGAAATGTGCAACCTGTCATCTCTGAAACAAGCTTAATGTACAGTGATGCTCGAAGGACATATTTAATGCAGCTTCTCGTTACAGTAAATACCAATTCATGTATTCTTTATTGTTGTCTCGGGCAAGCGACTGGCAGTTCTGCTCTATGCTGTGCGCAAGTTGCACTGGTGGAGACTCCGCCTCCACTTCCCACTAAGCTGACTGCTGAAAGACAGTGGGAGGAGCTAAGGCAACACGCTGCAGTCTAGTCCTTTTCAACAAATGCAAACCCAGGCGTTAAATATTTAACAGCTGCCATCTGACATCCCGGCTCTTGAGAGGTGTTTGTTCACCTGATGTCATATACGCGTTAATGAGACTAGTGCAGACACTCAAATATAGTGAGGAAATTAGCTAGTTAAACTAGTTTAAATTAGAAGCAATTTAGAGAGACATTACTACTACTACTAGACATACACTAAGGGTATTGTTGACATTTTATTAATTATAGTGAATAATACAACTGTGGTCAAAAATGTACAGTCTGTGCACTTTATTATTAAACTTGTGGTTTTACATAACATACATGTTTATTTATGTTTTGATTTACAGTTGACAAGTAAAAAATAAAAAACAGAAAAAATGACTGTATTAAAGCTACTTCCTGAAGCGCCGTCACTAAGCAACAACACACAACACATGGCCCAAGTGTTGTGACCAGCCCGTTCCTGATCTGCCCCCAAAAATAAATACTTCACTAAAAAAGTAAAATTAATTAATTAATTAAAGAAGGTTACTGTATTTGATCGTAGAGAGTGCGTGGCCAACTATTTGATCACAACTGCCCCTGTGCATCACATGGCAACAACAACAAACGGGAACCAGGAGGACACCGGTGATGCAGAACCCCACTGTTTAACTAGCCTAGGGATTGTTGCAAACGCTTAACGTTTCACAATGTAACCCATCAAAACAAACAACTAAATAGTAGGCCCTCCACGACAGAGCTGGTTTGGTGATCACAAGCTGAGAACGCTTATGCTAACGGCGCTAATGCTAACAACACTAGCATAAACAACCCAGTAGCAGCGGGAGAGAGAGCGGCCAGCGGCGGGGCGCTGCGAAGATGGCGCCGGTAGAGACCGAAACACTGAACTCCTTCAGCCTACAACCGAAACACATCCACTCAGACCTGCGCTCACTTTACTGACCTTAAACTCCCACTGTAAACACTATTTAAATTCCATTTAAAGTCCATCCAATCGCGTAGCAACAATAACAACATGTAATTATTCAAAATCACTGAAAATGTCCATAATATCCTCTGCGATTAAAAGTCCACAGTCATGTTTACCGATATATACCTGTCTTGGGTCGGGTTAAGAGCCATATCCATCGGGATGGATCCGGATTGTGTTATATCTAGATTCAGACCGGGACCGGAGCTTGCTCGCCAGTTTCCTTCGTTTCCCGGCGACGCGGTCTCCCTCGATCTGTTCGTTGAAATGGCGATTCTGCGACTACACCCGCGCATTTATAGACCAAGCTTCAGTCCTATTGGCTGTACTTGCTAGCTCTGAACACACCCTCGCACTTCCGATTGGCCACTAGTCGTGTCAGTCAAACACGCCGCGCCCTCGAAGGGAACCGCTTCCTTTACAGCCTTTTGAACCAACCTATTCGCAAACTCCGACTGTCCATCAAAGACGCTACACAAAGCGATTGGCCAAGCTGTTGCAATGCTACTGAAGAGCTGCATGTCACTGGCTTTTGCAGATTATCTTCCACAAAACGCAAGTACACCGAACACACCCATCTCCTTATCGTATTACATTACGTCAACATGTGCAAAGTAACCACACGGATTGGTCCAGACAGCTCAAACGCGGGCTTCTGGGGCAAAAAGCATTAAGCTTATTGGTCCTTCGACCTGGTCACGCGTACCCAGCAAGAACCAAGGGCTGATCTCCACGAGCATACTCTCTCCACCTGAATATCCGCATTTATGTCCCATGGAAAGAAGCGCAGGCGCCATCTTTACGGATTACAAATTCAAAAATTTCTTCCCGTTTACTAGCTCTTTGAACATACAAAAGAATACAAACAAGGCTTAGCACGACGGCATACACCTACATAAGGGTAAATTCACCTAAATGTTTCCACTAAATCTTTAAAACAGCAATAATTGACGACGACACAACCACAGCTGTTGAGCCATATCCGCCATATTAGATGGGTCACAAGAACACTACGAATGACACAGCAATTTCAGTGTATTGGCAAGAACAAAACTAACCCTACTAATAAAAAAAAAACTTCTTTAAAAGACCCACAGCACAAAGAACCAACAGATAACCTATCCAAAACCTAAACTTAAATCTGCTTTAACTCTGTGTTCAAATGGCCTATAAAGTAAATGTGTTGAACATAAAATTCAATTTACCACAAATAAACATACAATTAACCAACAAAATCCTTGAAAAAGAAGGAACTGTTGCCCAATCAAAGAGCCACAAAACTGTTACCTAACCACATTACACCCATCCCCCACACCAAGGTTACAAACTCCCTACAATGTCACGAAAAACGAAGATGTAACCACACCAACTTAAAATGTGTGATTAGCCACCAAAGTAAAATAATGTTGTAACATGAAAGCTGGGTTTTTGCAAAGTAACACAAGCTAAACATGAACAAACAAACAAAAACATGTAAAACATTTGACAAATGTTAAGGTTTGAAAAAAGTAAAGCAAGAATTCCAAATAGTGCGACACCTTTCTTCAAACAATCTTCTTGCCTTCCACCTCGATACTTTTTAACCAGCACATTTCCCTCAAACATGTCCGCCTTCTTCTTCCCCGAAAAGTGCGCAGGGTGGGGGAGGGGAGTCATGTGATACTGTGTCCGCCAAGTCCTTTGTTCAGCCACAACAAAGTGCGTCATTTAACTACATCGATACCCCTTGAGTCACCCAAACTCCAAAATGCACAAACAGCATTTAGGGATTCTGAAGAAGTAAAACGTTGACAAAGAAATCTTCAGAATGCGCAAACAAAGAGACATTTTCCGTTCGAAATAGCTCGCTCCCATTGGTCAGAAAAGTCCACGTGACGCGAATTAAATCTTTGTATTGATTACACTTTGAAAAACGCTTGAAATGTTAGATTCGATCTAGAATTCCACTTCTATCCTTCCATATTTTCGAAAAACGTGTCCATTGTCGTTGTAGTATGAGCTTCTTTGACTTGTTCTTCCCTTGATGAGATGGCGGTCTCAGTAGTAGCTACGGGATATACTGCGCATGCGCCCATTCCATGAAACAGCAAAAATCGTGCCCCAAAAACAAGGAGGGCCCACGCGTGGTGCTGCTACAGGGATGATGATCAATTTGCTTTGAAAGAAAGGAGGTGGGATTGTCCTGGAGACTCGAGTAGAAAGAGGAACCAAAAAGTGTTTTTTGGGAGCTGTCGGCATGGCTGTTGGGCGCACACACCTAGCTAGCATCCTAAAAATGGAAGCTAGCCTGTTATGACAATGTTAAAATTAGCCTATTGTTGATGCTAATTCTAAATAGTCTCTCTATTTATAGCCCTATGTTGCTATTCTAATGACATACCCATATTCTGCTTCAAAAAGTTTAACCTTATTTATTTACTTAATTCAGATTAAGTGTATAAGTGAATTCCAGATATCACTAAAGATCTGTTTATTATTATAAAATCATTGTATGACTGTTTGATTGTTTTTTTTTACTCAATTTTTATTGTTGACATTAATGTGCAAATTCAGACAATATATCCAAACACTGCCTTATGAAGCCTAGCAGAATTTAGATAATATATATCTAAATTCCTATAGTGATCATAGCATATCTCTTTCTATTTCTTTCAAGAATTTTCTGAGTTTCCGAGACTGGAGGAGCAGAGAAACAGCTGAGAGCAGCGAGGGAGGAGTTGGTGGATTACATCAGAAACAGCCTCATCTCTGAGTCATCCTCTCTCTCCTCACACACACAAATCTTCCATTCTTTTCTGAAGACCATTTATTACATCAGCAGTTTCCACAAGAGGTCCATAATGGGTAATTTTTGAAACTCACCCTTAAAATATTTCTCATTTTCTGGAAGATGGTCTGTCACCTGCTTTTTTCTATGTAGATATTAACATTTTTCTAGAATGTACCACACTATATCATTAAGCATAGTGCCTTAAACTCAGATATATAGATATATATATATATATTTTTGGAAGCAAAAAACCCAGGGCCAAGTTAGAGATCTGTGAGAAAAGGACCCTGCTCATATGTCACAATATTTGCAGTTCACTTTACCGTATTATCTAATTAACTTTGAACTTTGTATCTTGATTATTTATATTTATGGTAATTATGATGCAAAATGCAAAATTATTACCATTTGAATAGAAATAGTTTCTTCCTGTAAGGTCTGAACGCTGCTTCAACCCTTGTGCTTTTAGTTACACGATTATTCTCTTGAATATCTTGAATAACATGAACATGGAAGTAAAACCAGAAAATCACTGTCTCTTCTGATTGAAAAAAAATTATAATAACCATAGGCGACTTTATTCTTCACATATACTTGCAGGCTGTAACAAGTGTACACATTTCGGGATCATCCATCCATCAACAAATTATAGCGTAATTACCATATCACAAGCTTTTAAAATGTATATAGTTGATTTAGTTTGCTGTTTTGTGTTCATACGATATGATGACCTCAAGGTAAACACTTTAGATAGAGCATTATGCAAATATGGCTTAAAACATTTTCCTTTTGCAACCTGTTTTGTTTCTACACTAGCTAATGTCACTAAATGGGTTATTCTTATTATTGTCTCTAACTTTGCACCTACAGTTGCAGAAGCATTTGTTGTAGTTTCTGCCACCCATCATGCCACCCATTATCAATTACTAAATATTGGAACGTGTGTGTACCACTGTCAGATGCTGGAAAGATAAACTCCCTTCAAGACTCTAATTGTAATTGTAAATCTCATTATTATATTTTGTGCTACATCACACTTTTTTGCTTTCTGAACAGCTAAGAACTTATTGTTTTGGAGTCCCATACCCAAAACATACAAAATAGTTACAAAAAGTTTGCTTTTTAGTATGTACTTAGTGTTGCTTTTTGTATGTTAAACTAATATGGACTCTTTATATATTTTCAGAGCCCAGGTGCAACTGTGCTGTCAGAGGAGCTTCTAATCAGATCAGGATTTTTACGGTCAGTGTCAAATAGTGCTTCCCGTAAAAGGATTAGTAGAAACCTGTCCGGGGATTAAGTTAACTCTAATTAGTGGAATTTGAGGACACCTGTCCTGATTCTGGATAAGATTTTTTTGTTTAATCTTGCAAATGGATAAAAACGATGGCTATGATCATAAGACACATACTAGTGGTGTTATGTCGCCCTCTGGTGACTAAAATATACACTTTTTTAATTACCTTTTATTTTACATATTAGATTTAATGTCTTGACAAAAGCTTAAATGACCAAACATGATAGATTTATTTACTATGTGGTTGTTAAACATGCACTTGAGTACCTTTAATTGGCATTATGTATTAGAATATAAAAACTAGTGGCTGTAAAAGAAATGTCAGAGGGGAAATATCTTGCTTGATATGCTGTAGAAATGCCTAAAGTGATCCTGGGTGGTTTTATAAGGCTGAGACAAAATAGTATGTTTTACAATATACCGTGATGCAATTTGCTGTATCGTAGCACATCAATGCAATATTTTTATGTGTGAATAGAAAGCAGAGTACTTCTAGATTGTGTGAAACATATGTCACAGTCAAAGCTGCTGTGCACATCAGGATTGTTAACATCAAACATTTCTTAATCAGTCAGCACCAAAAGTAGATACAAAGAAAAGGGAAGGCATTCTGTATTACGATCCATTTGTTTTTGTTTGATAAAAATACATCTCTTGCAGAACCATAGACCTACTGTTTTGCAATACACACTGACTTTATTATATATATATTTTTAGTGCTGTCAAGCGATTAAAACATTTATGAGATTAATTAATTATGATCTGTAATTAATCTATTTTTAATCTCACCTACAAATTGCTTAGAAAAACACTCAACTTAAGTGTTTTTGTTTTGTTTTTATCCAATTGTATTAGTTACATTATTGTTGCAGATGGGAAATATTAATATATTGCAAAAATAAAGACTCTAGGAATTTTTTTGTTGCTAAATTGTCAAGTTGAACAACAATTATGTCACTTTGCAACTCAAAGATGGAAACAATGAAGTTAAAGATTTCAGAATACTGTAGATTAATGCGATTAAAAAAATTAACTCGATCAATATGCCTGTAATTAATTAATCTCAATTAATGCACTAATTTGACACCCCTAATTTTTTCATATGTTATTGTAAAAATATTGCATTTTTTTAAATAATATCAAGTCACAATATCCTTTGTATCAGATTCACAATATATTGTGTATCGCAGCCTTGCATTGTGATCATTAGGGCTCCAGTCGACCAAAGAAATTCTTGGTTGACTAAAAACACGTCCCATCGACCGATTGATCGACTAAAAAGGGGGCGTGGCAAAGGCTCTGAAGCTAAAAGTTGTCCAAAATATTGCAAATCAAAGCTAAAACTGGTGTAGAAATTAGATTCTCATTTGAACAAATACAGATAACATTAACGGGACAAAAATTTTAACAAAATCTGATATTTTCTGCAAAATAATCTTAAAACAATCTTGAGTTTAATTCAAACTGGTTTGAAACTAAAATGTTTGATCATAAACTTGGATTTTGTGTTGAAAATGTCAGTCCATTGTATAGAAATATAACTTTCTTGAAAGAACATTCTCATTCTCATTGTGACTGAAGAACTACAGCCCTATATCATAGCTTATAGTCCCAGCTCTAATGGGTTATGAACTTGAAAACAGCCTCAGATTTCTGAGACTCAGAGGGGACATGATAGTATCTCACAGACAGCTGTGTTTTTGATAAATACATTTTTTTGTGCATAATAAAAAAAAGTCTTTACTAAACTTTACTTTTTGGTAAATTTATTTCTTTTTGTATTGTGCCTACTTTTTTATTCAGATAATATCTATTGTTTTTATAGCCCTAGAAGTAGTCTACTATTAGGTCAGTGAGTCCTTGTCCTTAGATTAGCCTAGTCACCTGCCTTTTAGTGACTCATTGTATTGACTGTAGATCACATGCCTGGCTTTCTTCTTCGTTGAAACACTTGGGGTGCTGTTGTACTTTTAGTGCCAGTCTACAATCAATAATTTATTCCAAGCTTTTTCTGGTCACACAGTTGAACGCAAAACGTAAAGTAAAATATATAGGCTATAAGAAGTTTGTGGTGCACTTTAGAACATTAGATTATGATACATTTGCATAGGCTCATCATTTTTTAATAATCACTGTTAATAATAATTCTAAAATTATAGAAAATATTTTGCCTTTCTTTTTTCAGCTATTGTTTTTTCATTGTTGCCCTCATTTTATTTCCTGTGTTTGATGGGTTAACCACTGTTACAGCAGCGGTTGAATACCTGGTGTGTGGTGCACAAGATTATGACTAAAACTCAGAAATCGGGATGCTAAGTTCTGGTATCGTCTTGTTTCGCTAGATGGCAGTCAATGGCAATTCATTTGATGTCTAGTTTTGGTGAACTCTCTGTTTACAGGAAATCATGTGGTGAAGGAGAAATTATACCAAACTTAACCAACTGTGGTGCTGTTACTCTTTGTGTGTTCCCTGTTCCTATTCGGCTGTTGTATCACTTAATAACATTGATCTTTAGACTAAAAATTGGCACCATGCAGCCGGGACTTACCCAAATCAATGTGTAATGTCTTTTATTATACATTATGAATAGCCTGAGCCATTTCAAAAGCATTCAAATAAAGACAAAATGATTCCTACTTTGTCTTACTTTTAAAACAATATTGCTTCAAGAGCAAGTGTTATTGTTACAATGACATTTTCAGGAAAAACTTTAAGTGCAATTTAGTTACGCTTGTTATGTTCAATGTGTCAGCAAAATAAACATAAATTCAAGCCTTTTTTATTATTATTTTTACTTGGGGTTTCATGTTTACAGCTAATAAGCCAGCCATACAATAGGCAAAATGTGAAGTTTATTTTGCTTTTTTATTGTGAATTTAACACTAGCTTAGTATTAACAATCGAATATATCAAAGTGAAAGTATTTTTCTTACATGACACTGGGTTTGGTGATTTGGTTGTTGTGAGACACTAAACTCAAGTAAAGTTGTGTTTCTGTACAATTTATGCACTTTGTAGTTACTTAAAAAATAACACACATCTAACTGCATTTGTCGTAAATGACACAATCTACATTTTGTGGCAAAAACAAAACACGTAACCATGTCACAGTCGTCCATTTTGTTGTCAAACATTTAGGCCTACCGTAAAATGGCGTCCATTTGGCATTTTCACTTTCATATCATTGAACACGCCATGTCTGATATCAAAATTGCCATCATGCACCCAGTGCTTTCACAAATCAATGTGTAACATCTTTTATGACATTATGAATAGCCTGAAACATTTCCAAAGTATTCTTTCGAAAGTATTCTTATAACTCTTACTTCTTCTTACCTTTAAAACATAATTACATTAAGAGCATGTGTACCATTCTTATTATATAATCTTATTATAATGAAACTATCAGGAACTTTGCACACAATTTAATTATACTTTTTCATGTTTGAGTGTGTAAGTAAAATTAAATACTGAGAGTCAAAGCTATGTTGTATGGCTTGGAGTTTCATGTTTACAACTAAGAAGCCATACATTAAGCAACATGTGAAGCTTTATTTCAATCAATCATTTTATTTTTGAGCTTGACTGTCATATTATATTTATAACAACACTTTGGCTTTGCTGTGTTAAATTCAATACTGGCTTAGTATTAAAAGTTTAATTTTAAACCGAAAGTAATTTGCTCACACGACACCAGGTTTGGTTTGATTGTTTGTGAATATTTGCAGCACCAGCAAAAGTGAAAGAATCTGAGAAGGGACTTTCCAGCTTGGCAGTGTTGTGGTGCAAAACTTCAGTGCTGAACAGGTTTGGCAATACCGAAAGCCAAATGAAGTGTCATCAGTATTATCTATGCACTTTGCAATTACTTTGAAAACAACACACACCTAACTGTAGAAGATGACACGATCTACATTTTGCATTTTGGGGCAAAAACAAGATGTAACCACGTCACAGTCGTCCATTTTGCTATCAGACGCAACCGTAAAATGGTGTCCATAGGCATTTTCACTTTCACATTATTGAAGATGTCAACCTGGTCTGATATTTGATGCCAAAGCAAACTTACACAGTAGTTAACACAAAAGGAAAATCTTACTAACATAATAGGTTGTTTATTCATGAAAACAGAAAAAAGGACTGGTTTCTTAGTTTAATAATTTTATCAAATATGTCTCTTATGTAATCTGAAGTTATGTAAACATAGTATTAGACAAAATTCTATTAATACAAATAGCAATAAATGTTATGACGTTCTGTCCTGCATTGGTAAAACATTCTCTCACTCTCTCTTGGATGCCATTTATAATTCTAACCTGTTCTCACAAAATGGAGACAACTTGGCGAGGGTTGGAGAAGAGGTTGGTGCTCTCCTGCCCTTATCGTACATCTCACCAGGCAGCTTTCTCTGCCAAGATTATGTCCATAAACATCAATAAAAAAGGGACTCTGCAATTCACTGTATGGTTTCTCTTTTCCTCTCAGACAAGTTGAGAGCTTTTTCTGATTCTTTATTTAGCTGAATTGAATTATATGAAGACAAATACCTTAAACATATTGAATACAAAGTCTATACATTTTATTTAAGTGGAAAAATAAAGTTCAGCCAATGCATTTTTACATTATTTACATTTCATATATATTTTCTCAAATAAATAAAATAAATTTGCAAGAAGGCTTATGAAATAATCCAAGAATTAGGAATGAACCCAGGGTTTAAGATGGTTTAGACCAGTGGTTCCCAACCTTTTTTTCTCAAAGCCCCTGACTGAACGGGTGATCTGTCGAGCCCCCCTGTTTAAACCAGTGGCCTCTAAATTGTTATTGTATGATGAAAATTGAATTAAAAACATTTATTTGAATGAATGATACCTTTATTAGTCCCCATAATTGAGAATTTCAACCAAAAAAACAACTATTCTGGTGTTTTGGTGCTTAGATTTGTGTTTTTACAAATAAAGTTTTATTTACAACTACTTCTTGACACTCTGGACCAGCTGGAATCTCGGGCCAGCCCCCCAGGTTGGGAACCACTTGTTTAGACCATAGTTTAGACATATAAAAATCCCAGTTTGATAAACAGTGGTTTAAACTGAACAAAGAACAAGCTGTTTTCAAATATTCCAAATGTGGAGTAGCTGGAGCCTCCCTCTGTTGGACTGTAATATTCTATTTTCATAAAAAATTGCCAAAAGGAAAATACACAACTTCAAACCAATCTATATTTACAAAAGCTGCATAGTTACATGACATTGTCCTAATCTGAAAAGAAAACCTAATGCTGTTTAAAGTCAGCAATATATAGTTGGAGCCAGTTCCATCCCCTGCATTTGGGTACGCAGACAGTATTTCATAAAGTGTGCAAAATACATTTAGCTCAGTCAGTTTTGTGAAAGAGCAAGAAACAAATTTGTGCAAACTACTGCGAAGGTTCATTTGTGAAGAGTTTTGTCCTCTGTCTGTAGTAATGCCCCTTCTTGTCCATCAGCTCCTGGTGGGTCCCTCGCTCCTGAACTTTCCCTTTGCCAATGACGATGATCTGATCTGCCCTCTCAATGGTTTTCAGCCTGTGAGCAATGACTAGCAGAGTTTGGTTTGGGCACTGCGCCAGGGCCTGCTGAACCTGTTGAGGCAAAATCACAGTCACTGAGCTGTGGCAATGCAAAATATGCAACTGAAGAGCAACTGTGACTGTAATATTAGGTCTAAGTTATGACTGTGTTATTATTTATTGTATTTATCGTACTGAAAACAAGAAATACATGCCACTGATGTCTGTGTCATATGTAGAAATTCAATGTGAAAATACTGTTCTTAGATGCTGCATCCATTTATTTATACCCTAAATATTTTGCATATGAACAAAACAAAACAAAGATGGAGATAAAAGATATTACCTAAACATAATCCATAGTCATTCGGTGTTTACATTTTTATAACATACTATATTGTCAAATTAGTCAAGTCAATAATTTCTATTACATGCATTTTACTATGCATTTCTTTTATTTTATTAGCCTATGCATGGTTAATATGTGTCTATTATGTGATATTTCTCTAAATTGTAAAATTGATGCTGCTCCACAATGTTCTTTTCATATGAGTCAAGTTTAAGTAACTTATTGTATTTTTCTCTATTTACTCTATTAAGGTTTTATAAGGTTTTCATTCCAGTATGATTTAAAACTGTTCAATTGTCCTCACCTTCTTTTCACTGTCGTCATCCAGGGCGCTGGTGATTTCATCCAGAATGAGCACTTGAGGCTGTCGGACTAAAGCTCGGGCAATGGCAATGCGCTGTCTTTCACTCTTTGCCAGCTGGCCTCCTCCCTCCCCCACATCTGCAATGTCCACCATATTACTTCAGTGAGTTAATTTATAAACTGACAAACCAATGTATTATTCAGATTATTATTATTTACCTGTGTCATATCCTTTCTCCAGCTGCAGGATGAAGTCATGAGCATTGGCCTTTCGTGCTGCCTCCTCGATGTCTTTGTCTGTGCAATCTTTAAGCCCATAAGAAATGTTGTCTTTGACTGATCCAGAGAACAGCACAGGTTCCTGGCTCACCACCACTATCTGTAAGTGAAACTCTTATTACTAAATGGGTCTTCTGGTATTAAGAAATGTTTTGATGTTCAATTTTAGTTAATTATTCATTACTTTTTTTTTTTTTTTTTGACTTAAGTTTATTTTAACCAATTTAAACTGATATGGTCTTTATTACATTTATTTTAGACACTGCATGTACATGTTTGTACCTACCTTTTTATGGAGGAAATGGTGCTCGTAGGACTTAAGTGGCTCTTTGTTGAACAGGATTTCTCCGCTCTGTGGTTCATAAAATCTCTGCAGAAGACTTGCACATGTGCTCTTCCCTTCACCAGATGTACCTACTAGAGCAGTCATCTGTCCTGGCTTTAGCTCCAACGTCAAGTCCTACAGGTATCAACCAATGACAGTATTTATACAATAATGCCTATAATATAAATTATGTGCTTACTTAGGGCCTCATTTATCAAGCATTTGCTCAGATGCAAAATATGGTAAGGAGAACAAAAAACAGACTTTTGTAAATATTATTATATTACTATCCAATAAATTAAACATTGAGGTTTTGCATATCTGTTTTGTGGAAGAGGTTTTGTCTGCATCTTCCTATAGTCAAATCAAATCAAATCAATTTATTTTGTATAGCCCAAAATCACAACAACAGTCGTCTCTGAAATTGAGTGCAAAACGTTAACGCACAATGTTTTATAAATTTTTGTTTATGTGTTTATTTTAGTTGTATTATTTATTAATATTTTTTTTATTTCTTTAATATGAGGATGTTTTTTATTATTAATTGTATGTCTTTTTACTATTTTTGTATTATTATTATTTTTATTTATTTTTATTTTTTCATTTTATGCTCAAAGTTCAGCACCAGGCTGGATAAATGAGGCCGTTAGTCTTTTCTCCACTAAACTGTTGCACCATGACAGAGTGAACCATTGCTTCTACAAGGTTCTCATCTACAGCATTACATGATGCCATTAGTGGCTGCTGTTTGTATTGATAGAATTACAATAGTTGTGTGTACTTCTTGCTGTAAATATATATACTTTATTTTCATACATTCCAATATTTAAAAAAACTCACAGGCTTAATATTTGTGAGTGTTAACAAGTTTAAAATAATGCAGCATTACTTATATGTAGATTTTCCTCTTCTGGTGTCAACCTGGCAGATTTGTCTTACCTGGAGAACAGTTTTGGCTGGGCAGGATGGGTAGGCGAAGTTGACCTGACTGAACTGGATGTGTCCCTGCAGCTGATCCGGTGCCAGCGTTCCCTCTGTGCTGACTTCAGGTTTTCGGTCCAAATACTCAAATACCTTCCCAGCAGCGCCCACAGAGTTCAGCATGTCCCCGAAGATATAGGTAAGAGTCTGAGCAAACCATACAAAGCATTTAAATTGCAGTTGAAATTTGCATGTATTCTATAAGCAAAGTAGGTTAAAGCTGTGGCACTACCAAACCACAGTAACAGGAAGTAGTTATGCAATCTAAGTACTTTCTAGCTCAAATAAAGTTGAAATGTGAATAATAATTTATTATTCACATTTCAACTTTATTTTATTATGTTTTTAATTAAAGAGAACGATACTAGAAATATTTTTAGGTAACTACTACTTGTATAGTTGAGAGTCACACAACACTGAGACCTGCATAGTATTTTCTATAAAGTAAAAGCATTAAATCTTACCCTGATGTTGTCTCCAAGATCTGATTGGTATATTATGAAAGACACCAGGTTACCAGCAGTCATCTGTCCCCTTTGAATGAACAGTCTCCCATAATAGAGCATCAAGACCTGCATAACCAGTCCAGTCACCTACAAAAGAAGAAGTAAACTATTATTATGCATTCACCAACACTGAGTTACAATTCTGAATGTTAATTTACTGATTTTTACCCTTCGAACAAGTAGATAGATCGCTCTCACTGTGTCGCGTCGAGTCTTCAGGTCATGTATAGTCTTCAAACGTTGGTCGTATCGATTTGCCTCATGTTTCTCGGCATTAAAACTCCTCACAACATGGATATTTGACACAACCTCATTGGCTGCATCATTTGCATGAGCCATAGCATCTTGTACAGCCAAGGACAGTCTCTAAATACAAGAGCATTGCAAATGAGGAAATGATGAGTGGCATAGTTAGATGCAACTGATACAATGCTAATGCAATAGTTATATTTGTGGATTAAATTCATTTAATGTAAAACAAATGGCAATCATTTCAAAATTGTTATAATTTAACATTAAAAATTAAAAAATAGAAATACAATCTAATTAAACTAGTAACATTTGTATATTTTACAGTTTATTGAATTGATCTGCAGAAAAACGTAATTTTGGCTGATTCTATGTCTATAATGGCAAAACATAATAGTGCTAAATCTCTTTCAGTAGATCTATCCTCTATATTATAATTGCACATAGCTTATATTGATAGTTTAATAATTTCTTACCTGGTAGTAAGTGTCATACACATTTTGAATGACTCCTGCTACAGGCGTCTCCATCAGCACCAGGAACGTCAGCTTCCAGGACAGGCTCATCATGAGGGAGATCATGCCCACTGTTTTCACAAAGGTCCTCAGCAGCACATTCACATTCAAACACACTGTCATTCCCATCGACTTTGTGTCTTTGGACAATCTGGAAGTGATCTCACCTGCACAAAAATAATAAGAGTATTCATAAATAGACATGGACAAACAGAGTCAGCCATAGAATAATGCTAGTTTTAGCTATTTCCTATACTCTTATTCCTTCCAAACCTTTGCCTGAATTATAGTATAATCATATAGAAATCAGTACAAAGCAGTCATATTCAAGAACTACAAACTGACTGATAGAGAAATGGATTCATGCTACTTTGACTGAACAAAAGCAACATTATCTTGTTTACTTCAATGAGCTTGCTTATACTGTATGTGTAAATATAAATATAAATATAAATATAAAGCTAAATGAAAGCAATATATTTTGTATCTATAGTGTTTTGATTACAAAAGATGTGTATTTGAATATATGTTTTGAGTAATCATAAGTGACTTTTCTTAATAAAAGTTTAAGTAATGCTGTCTTCTCCTGTCATAAAGGTTATCAGACTTACCAGTTTTTATAGTCTCGAAGAACCCGATTTCCTGTTTGGTTAAAGTCTCAAATAGTTTTAGTTTTATTCTGCAAGTAAATGATCCAACGGCACAGAGTAGTAGCCCTCCTCTGCCTCCTGCACACACAGAACTGAGAAACAAAGCAAATATAACATTATATTTCATTGTTTTAAAGTTTCAATATATTAACTCAACCAATGAGACGACTGTAACTGTATTGTAAAATAAATGAACTTACCCTCCCAGAGAGAAAAGACCCATGAAGATCACCGCCATAGAGAATTCATTTGCCTGATAGTGGTTCCCGAGAATGTCAATAACTTTTCCAGTGTAGAAAGGAATGAACATCTCACCTTTAAGTACACAAACCATGAGCAAGTTGGAATATGACAAATCAGATTTCTTATAGGGTTTATGCAAAGTTATAAATTAGCACACACTATGAATGTTTTAGCTTCATTTGGGTGTATTTCATTTTATGTAAACTAAATGAACGGCGTTCATTTAGTTTACATGAAATGAAATACACCGTTCATTGAACGGTTATAAAACTTGTTATTGGTATGTATTTATTTATTTTGATTAGGTATGAAGTTTTGGTATATTATTTTGTAGTGACCTAGGCTATTATCCCGTTTTTATTAAGTAATATTCTGCATTTCATATTTACATGCACAACATTATGTAATCAGGGGTACTTTGGGGGTCAAGCAATAACGTAAAGTACCAGTATAGAACTTACATAACACAGCCAGTGACAAGAAGACCAGTCCTCCAGCAGCAGCGGGAGGTCCGGTCTGAACAGCCGCAGGACCCTCATGAACAAAACTCTGGACTTCTGCTTGCTCTTCTTCTCGGATGCTGCCTCGTCTGCGTCCGGGATGGTGATTTCCCAAAACAGTGCAGCTGCAACAGCGGCACCGGTACCCATGAGCCAGCACCACCAGTCCGACGAGAGCCCGCAGTCAGTGAAGCCATCGTAAAGCAGTTTGGTCCCGGTTTCGTACACAGCGGGAAGCAGGCTGAGTGTAGCAATGAAACGAACCAGTACCGGTGATACGTCTCCGAGTGTAAAGAGAGCGAGGATATTGAGAGTCACAAGACGAATCGCTGCAAAGCTCCAGAGCGCGCGTAAGCTCCAAGCTTGTGCGTAATAGGCGCTCCATATGTATAAACAGCGCAAGATCGCCGTAGGTAAATACTATAAAGGCGAATATTTTACGGACGATTGAGGGTTTGCTGCCTTCCATTGCGTCTACAGTCCTCAAATGACCCACTGTTGAGACCTGCGTTTTGGTGCTGCCTATTGGTTACTTTTGGTTTCGTTTTCACCAAACTGAAGGGGTTTCCCATAAACCTTTACCTGACAGCCAAAGATGCCCTCGTTAGACTACATAAGTAAGTTTTAGCTTGCTTGAATACTGTTAATTAAATAATAGAATCAATTGTGAAACAATACACTATTGATAAACATCACAACTTAATAATATGTCTGTTATGAAAATGAAAAATAAATAGAATAACAATTGTATCTATATTGAATGTGTTTTGTTTAAGCACATATTTACCCACAAACACTTAATGTATTGCAATGCCATTTGGCTTATTTGGGAGCACTATTATTTCACACATTTGTACCATACAAAAACAACTTGACAACAGCTTAAAATGCATTTTTATTGAATGTTTTGAAAAAGTATGTTGCTGTTTTTCTTTTTTTACTGATCATAAAATGTAGGTAAATCATTTCCCAGAATCACTTTCTCTTGTGTGCTGTGTTCATCAATTGTGACCACGTATGCCACACCTCCACTAGAGCCATCTCTGCTCATCGCCAAAGAAAGGGCTGTAAAACAAAATCAAGAGCAATTTACCTGGAGAATCTGTTTAGCTCAACATCATATCTGTAGGTGCTTAATATTATCTCCACAGTTGCCCCAGTTCAGACTTTCTACAATTATAAGTGGTTGGCACAACTTCACCATAAAATATACATCCCAGCACTAAACTCCTAATAGAGTCAAAGGTGATTAAATGTCTTGCTCAAGGACTCAAGTTTAACTAGAAAACTATGCTCTAGAGTGGTGTTATTAATATATCGGACTTAAATAAAATGGACATAGTATTATTTCAAAATGCAATTTGCAAAAGTCTGGTGAAGTCAATCTTCTGACAGTAATCATGTGGTAGAGCAAAATTGGTTTTATGAGGAAAAAAGAAGGGCTAAGTTTATTGTTATTATTATTATTATTTTAATAAATTCAAAAATATGATTCATAAGAGAAGCACAATGTTGCTTAAAGTAAATGTGTGCCACAGCTCTACCTGAAGACTGCTCCACAAATATTAAACTTTTAAATCAAAATACTCACTGTTGACAACAAACTTTTCACATTCTTCTTTGGTCATGCCTCGTCGATATTCAGCATCTACAAATCCATAGACATACGAACTGCCAGAGCCTCCAACTGCAAAAGGCTGACGACTCAAGAGTCCATTTAGTGTTGCATAAACCTGGGGGCACAAATTAGTGAATAAATACAAAATCTAAGTCTGGAATTGAACCAGAATGAATTGCTTTTTTTGAAGTTGTGTGCAAATAGATTGAGCTAATACAAGTTTTAATTATATTGTTTAAAATATTTTTTGGTGATACTAAAGTATCACCAAAAAAGTACTGACCTGTCCTCCTTCTCTCCTGTCCCATCCAGCCACAATCAAATGTGCAGATAGCTCCTCTTTATATTTGTATGAGATGTTTCTGACCAAATTAGCAGCAGAACGAACCTGGGGTCTTCACCAATTTCCATGCTGAGACAAAGAAAAACCAAAAACAGACACATTATTTACATATATAAACTAAACTATTAGTCACTTAAATATTAAGTTCAACTAAAATAAATTCATGGTGTTGCTGGCCATTCAGATGTTTTTTTTAATATATTTATATTTTGTTTTTTTCCAGAGCTTTCACATTACCTGCAATGTCCATGTCTAATGGTAAAAAATGTGTGTAGACCAGGTAGCAGATGTACATTTATTATAGTTGTTAAGATTGTAGACAATTTGCCCTTTACTCCCTTTACTGTACCTGCAGTTTCTGACTTCTCTTGCCTATTTCTGATGCAGTTTGATTGGATAGTTTCTTTAGATTTTTCTGATTGTATCTTGATTTAAGTAACTAGTACGAACATAACTTAAAAATGACTTTGTTGTTGTTCCTGTTGTTCAAAGCTAAATTTTGAACACATGTGATTAAGCCTCATTTACCTGTGTACATCCAGCTGATAGTTGACCACCTCTGCGATGGTCTGTGCGTCTGCAGCAGAGCCTGAAAGTGCGCAGTAGATTTTGTCATGGAGTAGAGAAAGTTTGTTCATCACTCTGTTCACCACTGAGGCCCTGTGCCACAAAAGAATATAAATAGATTACATGTGTATTCGGGCAGTGAGCATGTAGGATATGCTAGGTAGGCTAAAGCTTTGTCTGCGCACTGACAACTTTACGCACCCCGCTGAGACTCGTGAATCAGACCCAGCACAACTCCTCCGTCGTACTCTATGGCAAGGATAGTTGTCTGTTGAAAATATCATTAGTTACCTCATCGTGTATTTAGCGTATTGTCCTTTACGTAGATTGTAAAACAAACTACTTACTCCTGTTTTCACCTCCTCGGATAACCACTCGGGCTCATTTTCTCCCAGCATTTTTACGCACGGAAAGACGCAGGGTCGATGTTGCAACAAAGTTAGTAAATACACAGTGATTAGACTAGATAGAGCTAAGAATTATTTGTCTTTTTAGTCAATCAGCGACTCCATATTTGTCGGACTGGATCGAAATTGAAAGTGAAGAAGTCCGCCTCTGAACTCAGACTATGGCGCATCAAAAAAGTGATGTAGACTACAATGTAATTTTTTTTTTTACATTTTATATTTTAATGAGTTTGAATGTGTTTTTAACACTTATAGTTGTTTATAGTGAGCAATACCTTGTAATAGTAATGGTGGAAGTTGCAACTTGTTTCACACTGACTTATGGACCATACAGCTGTTCTCCAATTGTTTCTGTTCATCTGACATCACATTACAAGTTACATCCCACATTTTTCACTCAAGTGGAGGGCAGCTAAAACGATTATTGTTTAACTGAACACATTTTTGTTATGCAAAGGGTTTGTCGGTCTGTTCACCTCAGCAATATGAAATGTGTGTTTTGTTTTTTTATATATTTTTCATAGCAGAGTACAATGTCTTTAATAGGAGAAACTGCCTTTGTCTACCATCTGGCCTTATGATTACATTTCACTCTGTTAATAGGTAAAGATTAATATTTACCAAACATATTTTACAGAGGATGACATGAAAGATAAACAATGTTATTTTATTTTTATATTATGTTGTTTTTTATATCAACTGTGTTACCAAGTAAATGACAGAAATATAACTCTTTGCACAATTCTTATATTGTAATAACAAGACAGTCGTTGTATTATTTTTTTATTATTCAATTTCACAATCTATAATTACTATTAAATCTTTTAACTAATTTCTATAGTCAATGTAAACTTTTTTTTTTTTTAAGGGAGTTATTCGTCATGGAATTTGGGCAGCTTGTCTCCAGGCACCACCACATGCTCCGCCCCTGACTCTGTGATCACCACCAGGTGAGCCACGCCTCCGCTCACGTTATCTCTGCCCATCGCCAACGCCAGAGCTGTGAGAACAAAGAAACATAGAGACAAGGAAAGAAAGAAACTAAAATGAGGACACAGTGGAAGAAACCTTGCCTTTACTTTTGCGAAAGGATAGATAAAACTAGAGGTATACAATCAAATATTAGAGTATTGTTACTTAAGGGAAGAATTAATTTGCTAAAACAGATCTGTTACAGCATAGTTGAAGGGATAAGCTCAAAATGAGACAGAATAATATTTATATTACACTAAAATAGATTGAAGGGACTATTACACACGTTTTTGGTCCGTATTTTAATGTTGCTTCTTCATCAAAAGCACACCTGCAATTGCGTTTTGCTTCATTTATACTAGTTTGACACAAAATTCCTGTATATTTAAGTTTTCTTTATTCAACCTCAAAACACTCCCTTTGTGATGTCATAATGTGCTAACACAGGGAGAGCTTGTATGTGTTTTTAAGCTCCACACACCTTCACCACAATAATTTGAACATGTCAACCCAATCTTTGAAGCTACAGCTACTGTTTTTGCCTTTTTTACTCCATGCTTTCCTTGACTGTGTGATTAACTAGTATATTGGAGAATGTCTGTGTCAATACCAACTGAATAAATAGTAAAACAGAAAGAGACAACAACTTAACAGCCTATTTTAGTGATTTATGCAGTAAAACAGTTCAATATGAGGTAAAATTGGTGCTAAATTTAAAACTACCACTTGATAATATCACAATGTGGAACAAAGCATTCTAAGTTTTGGAAATGTAAAAAACAAAACTATGTAAATATTTGTGAATGGAAAAATACACACATTTAGGCATAAATATATTGTGTAAACAACATTACAAAATGGCTAAACACTTACTTGAGTCAGTTTTGCATATAATGGGACCTTTAAGCTCATGAAAACACTACCAGTAACTGCTTTTGCAATTTAACTCATATTTAATTTACTCAATAAGTTGATTGACAAATTTTACAGTAGGAGTTGGAATACTTCATATGCTTTCAATTTTATTCTTTCCTTTAAGCTTTAAGCATGTAGATGTATGGAGATCTTAGATAGATTAAAATAAGACTGCAGTCACTTCAAAATTCTATTATAATAATTCAGAAATATAAGTGTGTCTTGTTTGAATATTTGTATATAAGCACAACCCAAATAAATATAACTCACGTGAAATATCAACATCCTGTTAACAATCTCTAGCACGATTCAAAAGGTTTACCATTTGTGGCGAATTGTAGGCATTCTTCTCTGCTCATGTTTGGTCTGTATTTGGCATCCACATATCCATAAATGTAGGTGCTGCCCGAGCCTCCGATAGTTACCGACTGTTCGAGCAACATCCCTCCAAGAGACGCAACATAAATCTGGAAGAAGAAACACTTTACTGGTAATCAATACAGGTGTTTGATATTTGTCTTGCTATTTGACATTTTTCAATAATTCACATAGCAAAAACTAAAATCTATAACAAGGTCCAAATGTTGACAATTCACTTATATAATGGCTTATATTAAAACTAGCCAAGAAAATAACCACAAAAATCTTTTCTTGATTCAAATGGAGACTCCCACCTGAGGCCCTTTCTTCCTGTCCCATCCTGCAGTGAGGAACCCGGCTTGTAACTCGTCCTTGTTCTGATAACATAGTTCTTTTAACACAGTCGCTGCTGCTATGACCAGCGGTGAGCTCTCCATCTGTACACTGGGAATAGATAAAAAATAAATAAATAAATACTGATATTTGATACTGAAGTAACTTTGGCATTATTGTAACACTCACAAATGTGTTGAAATTATTACATGATAATGATAAAATTGGTTAGTAGAGCAACACCTCCAACAATATCATTCATTTAGCATTTTAATGTACATACTAGCTCAGTATGTGGGCTGTCACTGGTGGTACTTTAAGCCCTCTGCTGCTTGAGTAATGATTTTATTTACAGACAAACCTATCATTGTTTTGCCCTCTTTTAGGTTTGTCATACGTCTTATCTATGGATTATTCTTGTTTTAGACCTATTTTAGGCTCACTTTAAAGCTTTATGAGCAGTTATTTCAGTTTGTATAGTCTGTATTTAGATCTAGTGGTACTAGAAAAACCAAACATTATCTTAAGTAATAATTGGTGTGACAGTTTTGAGAACCAGTGCTATAGAGAATTAATATCAAGTGTCCATAAACATTTTTAGTGTATTCTTGACAGTATGTAGCACTTTACTTTTTTTTGGTAGACTGCTTATTCAATTCTCACTTATAGCCATAAGCCACAGCTGCCCTTGGTCACACTGATGTTACAATTCTGTTCGGACTGCCTCTCTGATACTAAACACATTAACATATTCTGTAAAGAGTCTTGACCAAGAACAAAAGCATTCAGTTCAGTTGCTAGAAGTAAGTTAGTGGACAAAAGTTTTCACTCATTTTAGGAAAGATTTACAAAGGGGCACCTGTGAAATGAAAGGTGAAATTTAGCCGCTTTCAGGACAGCCTGGGCATCGGCCAAAGAACCAGCCATACAGCAGAAGATCCGATCGTGAACCTGAATAACTTTGTTTATCGTCTTTGAGGAAACATACTCCCTGGAAGAGACAAAAGTGAACAACTGAGAAGTGAAGAAGACATTTAGAGCCAAACATTTTCTAAGCATTTTATAAGTTACACTTTTTCTTTTTTTTATCTGTAAAATCTTTCAGAGAACTGTGTCAAAGGGGGACAGAATATTTGTATTGCATTAAAATAGATTTGACTTTTGAAAACACTGTCGATGAGTAAATTATATGCATTCAACATAAAAAAAAATACGCTAACCATTAAACTCCACACACAAACACAGGTGTCTGCAGGGAAAGCATTACGAGATAGGGAAAGGAGAGCAGCAATGTGATTTGTTTGATGTCACAACTACACTAAAACAAATATACTAGAATACTGGCCTTTACAATGTGAGACACAGTTGGTACGTAACTTATCTAGAAGACATTTACAATTTGATACAAAATATGATTACATTTTGTGTCTGATCATGTAAAATGTTCAAACTGTATTTACTACTCACCCTCCTATTGAAGCCCTGGAGTCTGAGCCAATCACAACTCCTCCATCAAATATAGCAGCCAGGATTGTAGTCTGTGTGAAGCAAACATATTTAGTGTCTTTACATTTACATAATGTTAAACACAGCCATTTTAGGTACTCTTGGAATATAATTTGAAGAGTAGAAAGTTATTGTTATGATGACAATGGCGCGTTGAATTGTGGGATATGTAGTTGTGTGTGAAAATGAAAGTAAATTATTCAGAACCAAATTGTTAACATTATGTTTGACAGAACTGTCCATAAGCGAAGGATGCTTGTATAGATGACAGATACAGCCGCGTTTGTGATAAAGGTATGGTGTATTTTAGGACAAGAGCATCACTTGTTCATTGAATCACTTAACGACCAAATAGATTCTTGTTTCAAGCGTTTTGGCTCGTGCGTAAAACTTCAAACAATGCGTTGGCACAAATAGCGATTAAAACTCTTGAATTGACTCACCCCTGTGCTGACTCCTTTATATTTCGCGTCCAAACAGCGTCTCTCCATGTTGGCTCCTAAATCGAAGGACAAAAATTAGGCGAAACTCAACACAGCGACCTCAAGCGCACCGACGCACAGGGAAGCGACGCAGAGACCTGTCGTGTCCACTATGGCGCTATCAAATGTGCTGGAAATCCCTACAGCCGGCTTCAACTTTGAAAACGCAGCCAGGTAGGAATTTGTTTTAACCTTTCAATTATAGGTATTGTCTAAAATGTCGAATGAAAAAAGTTTAGGTTTGTTTTTCGGAGCAAGATCAAAAGTGAAAGTAACTTCTACTGATGCGTTTGTTTAACCACTGGCATTATAGGCTCTTATTTTGTTTGTTATACTCTATTTTCTCAGAAATGCTGCTTTAGAGGAGCTTTTTGATGGAGGGAAGACACCAAAACCTTTGAAAACAGGTACCACTATAGCTGGAGTTGTATTTAAGGTGGGTATGATTTCCATTTAATAGCAGCTCTGGATTCTTTATGCATCACGTTAGGCAAATGCATAGACCAACATAAAACTTGTCTATGATAAATAAATATTATAGACTCTGATGTGCGGTGCTTTTGTCTGTACGGTTAAGTACATTTTGATGATTATGGTTATATTTTGTTCTGCAATTTCTTGTAATGAATATTGCTCAACAAATAAACTTATCAAAACAATTACAAAACGTTTTCCATACAAACTAAATAGATTTGGTCTTTGTGCTCTAAATGCTATATAATTTGTTATGGGTCTGTATAGGAGATAAGGTGAATTCTTCTATAATTGCAGTACTCATTTTGAATTGAAGATCAATACCATGCAAGTAGTCTACGGTCATTTGTAAATCCAGCCATTTCTGTATTTTTACTTTTGCTGCTGCAGGATGGAGTTGTTCTGGGAGCCGACACAAGAGCCACCTCCAGTGAAGTGGTGGCTGACAAAATGTGTGCCAAGATCCACTATATTTCTCCAAACATATAGTAAGGCATTACATTACAACAAAACCTTATGTGTATGTAATTTACAAACCTGTTTTTATTTCAGTTGTTGTGGAGCAGGAACAGCTGCAGACACAGAGAAGACCACAGACATTCTTTCGTCAAATCTTGCAATTTTTTCCTTGAACAGCGGCAGAAATCCTCGAATGGTCATGGCTGCAAACATACTACAAGACATGTTATACAGGTACATGTTTACCACTCTGGTCCCACTTAATTTTCACTGTAATGTCTTTTAAGATTTTAAATACTGTTTTTCATATGTTCTGTATGTCATGTTTCTGATGTACATCCTAAACCCTGCTATCCATTTAACTCCACACTTGTCATTTTAAGGTATCATGGAAGTATCGGGGCTAATCTTATACTGGGAGGTGTGGACTGCACTGGGAACCATCTTTACAAAGTGGGACCTTGGGGAAGTGTAGACACCACGTCCTATATGGCAATGGGTAGGTAAAAATACATGTTTGTACTGTACAAGATGTAAAGTCTGGATCGTAGTGTAGGAGTACTCGATGGTCTTAAGACTGGTCTCGAGACCACTTTTTTAAGGTCTTGGTCTCATCTAATTGTCTTAGTCTCGAGGGTGCTTGGACTTGTTTTGGACACCGAAACCACATTTCATTGCCACCACGCTCTGCTAAACCTGTCCCAGGCACAGTTTGTAATAAGCACTGCAGAATAAGATCATGCAGACACTGAAAATTGTATAAACTACAAAGGTGGTCTTGATTTGGTCTTGATGGATCCCGGACTTGGTCTTGTCTCGGTCTCAACCTATAAAAGTCAAGTGTTGTCTCGGTCCCGGCCCTCAGTGGTCTTGTATGGGTCTTGGGATGTGATCTCGGAAAGGTTTTGATCATGATTACTGCGATCTTGACGACTACACTACTGGACCGTAATCACTACCTTTCAGAGTAAAACCTGAGACATGAGTGAAATTTTGACTAGTCAATCCTGTACATAATTTCAGTTTGACCCATTTTTACCAGCAAAAACATATACAAAAATTGAAAATCTCACATGAAGTTAATTAGCTAATGCAGTTAAAAATAATCTTTGGAGCCTTGAGAAAGTTTTGAGCTTGACCATGCATATGTGGCAGTGGATTGAGGGGAAACATGCCTTTTTAAAGTGCACTTAAATGTATATCATTTCTGTTATTTTTGTTTATCTTTCTTTACTCAGGCTCTGGAGATCTTGCCGCTATGGGAATTCTGGAAGACAGATTTAAACCAGATATGGAGGTGTGTGAAAATCAGTGTCATTTTTTTGTATTATTTTGTTATACATATACAAAAACTGGTATTTTGGTTCTTCTACAGATGGAGGAAGCAAAGGAGTTGGTGCGAGCTGCAATACAATCTGGCATCATGAACGATCTTGGTTCAGGAAACAACATTGACATTTGTGTTATCACTGGCAAAGGAGTTGACTACATCCGGCCTTTCCAGGAGTCACAATACAAAGACAACAGGTGTATAATCAACATATATTGTGAATTTAAATATTTAACTTTCATAATTTTGAGACTAAAATGAAACATTGCAGAAGTGAATAATGCTGCTAAAAAAAAGCAAGTGGATGGTAGAGAGAAGTGTGCCAAAACGAATAATTTTAATCTGTCTGTTAAACCTTTGACATGTGACATTTAGGATCAAAGTTTAACATTTTAGTTACATTATAACACTTCAGCAAATGAAAACAAGATGAACTTTCTTTTACTTTACACTGATCAATGAATGTACGTTATACTTATGAATATACTTCTACTTGTTGCCATAGGATAACAAAGTACAAGTACCGACCTGGGACAACTCCGGTTCTGAGGGAGAAAGTCACACCGTTAAAACTGGAAGTCGTTCATGAGAGAGTGCACAAGATGGACACATCATGAACCAAAACTAGAAGCTTCAAAAACTTCATATATACAATCTAGATACTGTTATTACTGTCTTTCAACTCTACAGTCAGTCCATTTCTCATATTTCCCACGATATGATCAATAAAAAATTAATTATAAATTGTCTGTTGGCCATTATTGTTTCAGCTTATATTCCATGTAAAGCCGTTTTCTGTGCTCTGTATGCAGGTTGTGATAGGGTTCAGTGAACAGCTGTTGTCAGTGACACATCATAACAAAAGTGCAGAGAATTCGCTGATTTAATATCTTACAAATCTGGCACAGTAGTTTATAGTGCACCTGAAGTAGCAGAGATGAACCCTGAATATAGAATTAACTGAAAGAATGTAAATTATTTTATTCACTGCATGTGATTGTCTCATGTCACATAAAAGACTTAATAGTTAACCATATGACACGAGTTTGGTTTTGCTTGGTGCTCTTTTGCATTGCATCCCAAACTGCAAAACCTATCAACAAAAATAGTCTCTGGAAAAAAAAATGTTAGACTTTAAACAAAAAAGACAATACCAGGAAATAATTACATTACATCTCTTGGGTGTTTTCATACCTGTAAAGTGTACTTCCTGGTAGAGACTGATGATGAGAGAGATTCGCGTTTTTTATTGGTCCGCGCGCGTTTTGGGCTATGTCGTATTTGGTATTTACCTGAAAACATTTTAAATAATATAAGCACAAAGGAAAAATGCTTGACATTGTAATAATTGTATTGTCTTCGCAACAAAAACTATTTATTTAATGTCATAAAATCACCTAAATGAATAAGCTCCTTTTAGTTTCTTTCACTTTCGCATTCATTCCTCATTGTTGCGATCAAGGAAACTGTGACGCACACAATAGTCGAGAATATACTTCTTTTTACACATTTACTATGGCACTTTTTGAAGTCAGTGGGTTGAAACCCACTTTTGAGCTGCGCAGTCATATTCTTCCAGGAGGACAGACGCGTCTCGTTGACCGAACCAACCACTTCAATTTCGGTTTGAAAACTCAAGAATTTGCAGTTCCTCGCGGTGTTGATGTGAGTATAACCCTTTCAGCTGTTATTGAATACGCTCAAACATAAACATGAAACCAAAATCCTGCATCATACGCTACTTAATGAGCTTTTACGCGTCATTTGGCTGCTTTGTTGCTGATGCGTTATGCGTAAATGGCACTGTTCACTTATTCAGTTAAAACCACTGCCCTAAATGAAGCTATTTCTCCTATTTCACAGCCATCTCGGTTTCTCAAGTCCTGCAACAATGAGGACGGAGTGTGCATTGACATGAACCATGGCACGACCACCCTGGCCTTCAAGTTCAGACATGGAGTCATCGTGGCGGTGGACTCCAGAGCCTCTGCTGGACAATACTTGGGTGAATTGATTTAAAATAACTAATGTAGTGTTGGAGTGTTTCAGAATTCTCTAGGTGAAATCTAATCAAGCCTAATAACCAGTAGTCTATTGGAAGAAATATTTATTAAAAAAAAATCTTTGGAAAGGGACCAACCGATTTTGTATCAACTTTTTTTTTTATCCCGCAGTGGGGAATTCATTTTAGCATCATCACAAATGAATTACAACAAGCATCATGGAGTTTGTATTTAATAAAGTGGTATAAACTTAAGTTGCATTTAAATAATTAAACGCATTTCTCTGCCTTCATTTCAGTTAAATAATTGTCTATGCTGCTTTCATTTAAAACTAAGTAAACTAATAATTCATCTTCTTCAGCATCCAATAATGTGAACAAGGTCATAGAAATCAACCCGTACTTGCTCGGGACGATGTCGGGCAGTGCTGCAGACTGTCAGTACTGGGAAAGACTGCTGGCCAAAGAGTGCAGGTGTGTATAAAAGTTTAATACATCAATATCTGTTCAAGTATCTTTGATTGGTGAAACTTCAAACACTGTGGGAAATGGTACTTACAAAGACTAAAAATCTTCCAGTACACAATGACAGTAATGTAATAGTTTTGTTTGAATATTGCTGGCTTTAATCTTGCTTTTTATTTCCAGGTTGTACCGACTGAGGAATAACCACAGGATTTCGGTTTCGGCTGCGTCCAAACTGCTGTGCAACATGATGCTGGGGTACAGAGGCATGGGGCTGTCTGTGGGGAGCATGATCTGCGGATGGGACAAAGAGGTACTAATTTCTTCCTCATTATTATTACTTTATATTTGGTGCACAAGTAGTTTTTTTCCTTTTTGGCTACTTCAAATCACAAGTCATGATGACGGGAGAGCATCTGTACCAAGTAAATGATAAAGAATTGTGGCAGAGTAGCTGGCACTCTTGCCTAATCAAGTCTTTCTGTGCAAAGTTTTAGTTTAGGGTTATGTGCCTCGGCGAGTTGCTTCAGTGGCATTGAAATCTAGGTCAAAAACTGATCAAGTGAGAGCAGTTAGCCAGTTTACCTCACAGCAAGATGGTGCTGAGTTTGACTAAAATATGGCACAGTTCCCTTCGATGTGGACTTTGCATATTCTTCTCATGTTGCGTCGTTGCTCTGGTTGCATTGAATATCCCTACTTAAACCACATACAATAGGCTCCTTCGCCCTCCTCTCTCGCAAGACTTCACTGAAAAAAGATTTTGAATCTCAGCGTCTGTTTTCTGGTTAAATAAAAATTTTCAGCCCAGCAGTAAACTAATTTAATTCAGTAGTTTAGGATTAAAAAATACTATACATAGCAACTTAACTTAGCATAGCAAGCAACTTAAAGTGCATAGAACAGGTTAGATAAATTTTTAGTCAAACCTATTGGACATGTTTATATTTAAGATTTTGCAAAATATTTTGCTTGTTTGTTTTTTTTTTCAAGTTGGACTGTTTTAAAATTGTCCAGTAAATATGACATAAGTAGAGGTAATTCCACAACTCTTACCTAGCGACCGCTTTGTAATTATAGGGCCAAAATGTTTACAAATTTTACAAAGAACACATACAAAAAACTGTCAGTTGTGTGTCAATAGTTTGTGCATTTTGATGCCTTTTGACGACATATAAAGAGGGATTCCGTCTTAGACGTTTTATTTGTCATTTTCTTCACAAATTACAATTTAACTGCTTTAACACTAGAATACATATTTACCACAAAGACTTTCACACCAAACCAAGTCAAAATTTGAAAAAATTAAGTAGTCTGTTATATTGGTTTTAATGTATTAATACAAAAAATAGTGACATCAAACAATTGACTGACTGTGTTTATGTCAACTCATAACAATAAATTCAAACAGGTTTTGTCTGTTTGGACCTAAATTTAAAAACTCTACTTTGGGATGAATAAAATAATCAATAAACGCAATCAAATGCACTTTTCAACACAAGATAATTGTAGTGTAATATAACAATGGGGTCTATTACTTGGTCTGATAACATTTTAAAACCATTCATAAAAGGTCCCAATATTGAATTGTCAAATGCTATATCTTATCAAAACTCATTTTAAAATATGTTACATTTTTTAGCCACCTTTGTCTCTATACATATTTTGACTCTTATAACTTTCTCTGTCCTGTACAGGGTCCTGGTCTGTACTATGTGGACGATAACGGGACGCGCCTCTCTGGGCAGATGTTTTCGACAGGATGTGGGAACAGTTATGCCTATGGAGTGATTGACAGTGGATACAGAGAGGACATGACTGTGGAGGAGGCGTATGAACTGGGCCGAAGAGGCATCACCCACGCCACTCACCGGGACGCTTACTCTGGAGGATTCGTCAACAGTAAGTCTCCAAAACACATTAACATTATAGACAATAATTTAAAGAAGGAGAAAACATATTTAGTCACTTAGGAGTCTGGGTACTTTAAATGAGACCTTTTAAATGTATTTAGAAATAAATTATAATGTTGTACTTTTACAGTATTTTACATTTTGTTTACTGTAAAATGTAACCAAAATAGATAAGAAATGTAAACAGGTCTGTGGAGTTCCTGTTTAAGACTGCAGAACAGGTTGAATTACTCATTTCACTAAAACAAAGTTAAGATCATTATACATTACATTTTGCAATTTTCATCCCAGTTTAGCAGTTCTTTAGGATAAAAAATGTATTTCCTATTCATAGATGATGACACTAGGGAGCGACCATATAATAAATTGGGTCAAAGCTTCTCAAATGTAAAAGGTTTTCACTTCTTAAGGCAAAAAATATACTACAAGACACTCATTTTGTTAAGTTTATGTTTATATAATATATGATTCATGTGAAACTATCAACTATATTTACAACTAGTGTTAATCTACTAAAGTAAATTAAAATAGGAAAGTCGTACAAACCCGTCATATGCACTTTAACTGTAACAAGCAACTGATTTT
The DNA here is from genome assembly GCA_038363315.1 of Mugilogobius chulae. Classification (NCBI taxonomy): domain Eukaryota; kingdom Metazoa; phylum Chordata; class Actinopteri; order Gobiiformes; family Gobiidae; genus Mugilogobius; species Mugilogobius chulae. Next base: position 37,594,369 of record CM076408.1, read on the forward strand.
AGTGGCTACATGACCATTTTGAACCCTACATGTTTTACTCAGAAATAGCCTTTATTTTTTTTAGTAATCATAATTAAATACAGAGTCAGTGGGGATAGGTGGTAGTCAGTGGGGATAGGTGGTAGGTGAAAACAGGGAATATCTGAGCATTTGTGCAACTGCAGCAGCACAACACAAGTTCACTCAAACAGGCAGGAATCAATCCAAATACAACTTTGAGTAAACTAGTTAGAACAAGGTTAAAAACTCAGTAGCAAAAGTAAAAGTAAATCATGATGCAAATACTTCACATGAACCGCCCTGGTTATTCATTTGGTTTAAAGTAATGTTGTTGTGATAATATAATTTGTCAAAGCAAAACAGAAAATGATTTAGTAAAGTAGGTTCTCACACCACACAAACTGAAATGTAAAAAAACAAAATTATTATTTTTATTATGTTAAATAATGTACATGCTGTGCTTTACAATTATAACTGTGACAAGTAAATAACTGAGAATTATTTTTATTTTTCCAGTGTACCACATGCGGGAGGACGGCTGGATTAAAGTGTGTAAAGAGGATGTGTCTGAATTGATTCATGAATACAAGAAAGGGATGTTCTGAGGTCCAAAAATGTTCTGTCCATTACTGCTGCCAAAACATCGTACAACAGATAGAGCAAGAGGTTTTACATAAAAGCTAGTCCAACTGTTTAATTTCATGATAATTCTACCTACCTGCAATAAAGATTACACTTACCAAAGGCTTGTCTCTGTGGTTATTATTAAACATGATAAACAGGTCAGACAAGTAAATGACTGTGGAAGACTGTGCCTAACTTTCTGGTAAATCATGTGACTATAACCAAAAGCTCTGTGCATGAAAAAACATATTGTGTGCCCTTGCCTTGCCCACACATTAAAAAAGATTTGACTTTTATAAACTTTTCATGGGGGTCAATGCGTCATTTGTCAAAGTTGTACCAAAATATTTATAAAATCGTACTATATTGTAAGTCAGTTTTTCTCAAAATGCAGGAGGATTTTACAGAAGTATTTGTTCATACCTAATTCTAAGCATGATTTATTTAAACTTATATACCGTTAAATATGTTATAAGCACAGTTGCCAAATCCGCTTCTTTATTGCGACTTTGGGCATCTTTTTTTTGGAAGTCGCTTGTGAATTTTGGTTGGTCACGTTTTTTTGGGCTTTCTCCTCTTGAGTGGAACTTTGACATCATATACAATGTAATTTGGGCGTTTTTTCAGATTTGATTCATGAAAGTTTACCCACTTTGACAAAAATATGGACTTTTACCATATTGCAGTTTTTACATTTTTATCAATGATCACATACCATTTCAAATACGCTAAAATTATTAATCATTGTTTTGCTGTGACGCATAGTGTTTACTTAATTATTTTAATTACTTTTTTATTGAGGGTCTGAAGTCGCTTGTTTTTGGGCTTTGGGCTGGGTTGCTTGTTGCCCTTTGAAAATCTGGCAACCCTAGTCTGAATACAAAATGAAAGAAACAACAACCACATTTTAAAGTTGGGAATTTTATTTAGAATCCAAACAGCAGAACAAAAGTGAAAGTACAAAGCAGTGCAGTTTCAGCTTCAACAAAATCAAAACTATCCCAACTTTGAGACTACAGTGCTTCAAAACCCAGAATCACAAATCATTACTAATCTACTTTATTCTTCAATAATAAAATGTAAAACAAAACAAAAAGTATTAACATCTTTCATAAATAATCATGACAACTTTATGATTATGTCTCATTTATGAACAGACTTGTTTTCAACGGCCAAAAACATTTTACATTCACCAAATTCATTACGTGATTTATGATGAGACATACAAATAGTCTAAATCTTGAATATTTGCCAGAAACACAGAATTTACTGAATTATTATATTGAATTATGATCTTTTTTCTTGTTGACTTTCATATTATATTTTTGTCTGCCCTAGTTACAAATATTATTATGATCTGATTCTATACAAACATTTTATTCACAATATTATAGTTATGCATTATAATCATATGAAACCCTTTCACCACAAAACATTATTGTCACTATTGAGTAAATGGTTAACAATGCCACACAAACGTATTAAGAACAACTGGAAGATAGACTGATGCTTTGAATATTTGCAAAAACAAGTTCAACATAAATTTGTAATAATAAAACTAACCAAGCCCTATTTGAAAGCAGAATTTTGGCTTCATAAATTACAGTATTTTGTAAAAGTATGTAATCATGTTTTCAAGCTTCAAAGCATCAATCCGGTTTGTAAAAGTTTATGACATCCAAGAATAAGAAGTGCGTGCAAGGGAAATACACCGCTTTTCTGCATCACGTGGCTTAGGATCTGTGGAAACAAAATAAAAACACCATATTTTAACATTTTTGTGTAAATGATTAACCTCAGCTTTGTACAGGATTGGTTTTAAATTCATTACATTTTGAGATTTAAGGAGACCAATTGTGTGGGGTTTTTTTCAATGTATTTAGGAAGAAACTATAATATACGTAGATTGGTAATTAGAAAACGTTTTTGTTTTTTGTTAAAGCACAAAATTGATGTAAAAAAGCTTAGAAATAGAAAGACGTCCATTTACTTCCTGTGCAAAACTGCAGAACTGATAAGCCCCGCCTCTTCAGTGTACAATTTTATTATAACAAGCAGCAGAAATGTGTCATTTTTATTGTTGTAAAGTGTCTATGTGACTATGTTGAACCATACAGGCTTTGCTATCTGAATTTTTTGAATAATCATTATACTTGGACAAGTGGGCGGGGATAGGTGGTAGATGAGAATACGGCTTTTCTGAGCACTCAGTCATCAGCTGCATGACAATACAAACCTGCAGGAATCTGTCTTAATAAAACTTTGAGTACTAAACTAATGATGAGAGAACGGAGTTTATAACAAGGTTTAAAACTTAGAATAATAGATTTTACACAATAGGTCTCCTTTAAACATAAAATGTAAATTATTTAAAAAATAAATAAATAAATGGGCATGCAATGAATTAACCGAAAATAAATTGTCCTCAGTAAAAGCTTTTTTCATTAGTTTGCTTAGTCATATAATTAACTGTTATAAACTTACTGTGGATTCAGCACCGCCGTGACCTCGTTATCAATCACAGCTGCAAAGACACAATCACAGTTAGTCAAATAAATCACATTTTGCATATTTTAAGAACAAAGCTGTATTAAAACTATGTTCACTTACGGGATGGAGGGCGCTTGGCTGTAACAATTAGAACAAGATACATGTTTTGTCAATAAACACAATACATTATAATACAGTGGATAAATGCATTCATATCATTTATATCATACCATTCCTCTTCTTGCACACATAGACCAAGCCCAGAACAGCCAGCAGAACCACCAAACCAGCAACGGCACCAATCACAGCAAGAGGGATGGCTGGGATGGGCTTCTCTATTTAACACAAAAACAAAAAAATATTGTTAATTAGCTACTTTTTATAGTTTTATTAATTCTAAAATGCCATGATTACAGGTTCTTTATGCAGGATGGCCTTTCTGTTCTACCATCTTTATAATTTTGGATAATCCCATTCAGGTTTAAGTAAGGTAGATAATAGGTAGGCAGTTTTAAAGCCAGATTTAAGGCAAGAGGCAGTTGTACTTCTTAATTTCAGCTGCCCTCCGCCCCATTGAAATAACATTGGTCCGCTGTAATATCACCTGAACAATATTGACTACTTTTAAGAGCAATACACATTTTTTTTAATAACTTATTATCCAGTATTAGATTTCAATATTAACTTATTCTTATTGAAAATGCAAAAACAATCTTCCAACATCCAAGAACGAATCCTGAATTACCTCAAATGTCTTATGTGTAATTGTTATAAAATACAAAGTCTAAAGATACAGAAATGCACTTTCGGTATGAGAGTTTTTAGATCATATTTTTTTACCTTCAATTATTTATTAATTGGGTGTAGTCAAACGAGCACACGCACACCACATAAAATTTGAGAGTAAATGTGTCACCGGACTAAACCAGAATCAGAATACAACTGAATGTAATTTCTGGTCTATAAGCCACTACTTTTGTGCCACAAACTTTGTAGTCTGTAGCCTTTAAAACAATGTGGCTAAGGTTTTCATAGAAATATTAAAAACAAACAATATGTAGTTTTTCTTTTTTAAATCTAGTTAGTGCAAATTATATTCAGGTGCGCTCAGTAGTAAAAAGCACAGTATATATGTCAGAACTAAACATATATACTGTACTCAACGGGGTGCACGGTAGCAGAGTGGTTAGAGCTCTGGCTTCCCAATAAGGAGGTCGTGAGTTCAACTCCCGGGTCGGACAATATCAACATCTCACGATCTCTCTGGGTGGAGTTTGCATGTTCTCTCCGTGTCACCGTAGGTTTTCTCCGGGTACTCCGGTTTTCTCCCACCTCCAAAGACATGTATGTTTAGGTTAATTGGGCATCACTGTAAATTTCCCTTAGTGAGTGAATGAGAGAGTGAATGTATAGTTGTGTATGGTTGTCTGTCTAACCCTGCGACAAGTTGGCCACTGTCCAGGGTGTTCCCCGCCTAAGGCCCAAAGTCACTGGGATAGGCTCCAGTCACCCGCGACCCCTAATGGGATTAAGCGGTAGAAAATGAATGAATACTGTACTCAAAATTGAGATCACATGAGGACAAGGTTAAACTGTAGTTGTAGTATTTTCTTCTTGAATCCAATATGTCTAATTCACATTTATATAATCTCACCGTTGGTCCTGATCACGGCCTTGTCCAGTTTGGTGAGGACGTCGTCTTTGACTCCAGACAGCTGGAACACACAGTCGTACTTGTGCCAGTCTGCAGGTGGGATGGAGGACACGTCCAGCTCCACACTCATCTGGAAGGTCCCGTCGTGGTTGGGCAGGATCTCCCCGGGGTCCACGCCCTCAGAGAGCTCGCCTCCATCTTTAGTCCAGAACAGCATGGCTCCATCGGGGTAGAAACCTGTGGCGTGGCAGGTGACCTGGGACGAGGAGGACTTCTGCAGGAGCGAGATCTCTGGGAGGACTGGGACAGGAGACAAGACCAGAGTTTAAATTTAGGGTAAATCTACACAATAATATAGACTTAATAAATGTGATTATTGAGGTTATATTACTTTTGAGAAACAAATAAGAAGATTGACAGTGAGAAATATTACATAGTAATTTTTTGTAAACACTCAAGACTCCAAAAAGTAAAGCTTAATGTATAGTGCTCTATCAGCTGCTTAATGTCATGTTAATTTTAAACATTAAAGTTGATTTTATAAAGCCTGTGACAACCTAGAGAAGTGATCAACTGAGAATAAACAATCAGTTTATTCTCTAGTGAGAATAACCTCAACTCAGTTGAGAATAAACTGTTTGATCATTGTGTTTAAAATATTGTTTAAATGTAGTTTATGTTTGTAATACAAAAGATAAATGGGTCCAGTCGCCTCAGAAATCACCACTTTTTGAATTTGTGAAATATTTTTTGAAATATCTGATAGCAAAGTGCAATGTTCTTACAAGAAAAAACAACCTCCTGCTCCTGGCTTCCTGTTGACCTGTGACATCATCACATTCTAGAACAGAACCTGTTCTAGAATGTGATGATGTCACCTGTAGGTTCCGTTCACGTTCTAGAATGTGATGACGTCATAAGCTGGGTTTAACATTCTAGAATCGAGGTTATGCACTGACATCATTTTGCTTAGCAACATTTGGAATGAGTGGCATTTCTTCAGTGTATTTCTTTGTTGTCGTGGCAACGGCTTGTTGACTAAAAGGTTGTCTGCTAAAACAGTTGATGATTTAGGACATTTTAACTGCAACAAACGAACTCAAAAACATCTTTTTTAAGAAGAAAAAGGTAATAAATTCAACTGTGTGTGATTTCAATGTCTGATAAATGTGAGAAGCTAAAGTTTATCTTGCTATAACTGTTGACTTGATTTTCTATTTTTACATGTCAGTTACAAACCCAATGCTCAGTAGACTTGTTGTGGGTTGAATTTGTTATCAAACTGTAGTTTATGTTTCCTGTTTTAGCTTACAGGAGAAAATGTCCTTTCTCTTCATTAACTCTCATGCATCCTTGCCACTCAACACTCACATTTAGAATGCTGTGATGTCACCTGCATAACTTCTATTCTTGTCAGTTAAAAGTCAGATTGGGGGCAAGCTCTAGTTTTTCCTTTTAATAACATTGGACTTGGCCTTGAAATATTTCAAAAATGATTTAATAAATGTAAAAAGTGATGATTTCTGGGGTGACTAGAACCAATTAACTTTTGCAACGCAAAAATAAACTGCGTTTAAACAAACTTCATTTTACCTGCCCCCAGTCTGATTGAAATAACATTGGACTGTAGAGTGTTGAAACCCAGCAATAGGAAGTTTTTTCATATTAATAAAACATGAAATATCTACAGAATTATTTCACTGATTTAAAATCTGGTGATTTCTGCAGGTGACCAGAACTATTAATCTTTTGTGTTACAACAAAAAACTGCATTAAAGCAATATTAATCTGATTTAAATATTATTGTCCTGTAAATGTTGTGATGTGAACAGAACCTATTATAAAGTTTTATTTTGTAGATTTATTTTAGATTTACAACAATTACATAGTTAAAGTTGAAATTAAACTTTTGTTAATTCATATGTTTTGTGTTAAAGAAAAACCAAAGACAGAACCATGACAGAAGGATTTGTGTGAATCATTTTAAGTAAATGAAAGAGATGTTTTTATTATAAACAAAAATTTAAGAAAAACACAAAAGAGTAAAGAAAAGTTTAGGGGCTTGTGTCTTATTTGAGAGTATAAAAATAGAAATGTGGCATTTATTTTCCAATAAATCAGTTTAAAAGGTTTTATCATTTTTTTGTCAGATTCTGAATTTTAAAATTGTAAACTTTTATTTAATTTGATTTTGTGATCTGGTAAATATATACAGTGAATTATAAAATGATGTATTAGGTTAAAACAATAAAATAAAAAACTTATTATTTTAAATTGTGACAAAGGACAGAGAAATGTTTATTTGATTAATTTTAAGTACATTTAAAGAGATTTTATTATTATTATATTTTTTTTATTTTTATTTTTTTATTTTTATTATGCAATTTTAGAAAGTGATTTGCTAAAAATATAAACTGAATTATAAAATTTGGTATTTAGTTAAAAATAAAAAATATGTTCTTTAAATTTTCAAACATATGTGTTGTTTTATTCAAGTTTTATGAGTAAAAAGAATGTATTGTATCAAGTATGGAGACAAAGACAGAGCAGTGTCAGAGGAGTTTGTTTGAGTGAAATTTGAGAAATAACAAACTGGACCAGGTCAGATGATTTTACCTGTTCTCATCAGAGTCTCCTTTCCATATTCAAGGTACTTCTTCAGCCACTCGCGACACTCCTGGGTGAAGTAGTTTTTCAGATAAGCATTCCTGGCTTTATCCTCGTCCCACTTGAGTTTGGAGATGAAGGCCTCTTGTCTTGGTGCAATCCATGTCTCAGTTTTCAGGTCAAATGCAATAAAATCTTCCCCATCGTAGCCAAACTGGTAATTTCCTCCACTCACTTCATTGGTCTGATCGTCCCATTCACAGCCGTACATGTTCTGATAAATGTGTGTCCCTGAAAGAAACAAACATGATTGAACCACAGTCACACCAACTGAAAACTCCTGCTGTTAACTGCCCCAGCCGTCGCCACGGAGACGGGAGTGTGGACGCCATGACGACAGAGCAGAGGCAGCGAACAAACCACACACACTGTCCTAAAACTACAGACACAAACCACACACACTGTCCTAAAACTACAGACACAAACCACACACACACTGTCCTAAAACTACAGACACAAACCACACACACACTGTCCTAAAACTACACACACAAACCACACACACTGTCCTAAAACTACAGACACAAACCACACACACACTGTCCTAAAACTACAGACACAAACCACACACACTGTCCTAAAACTACAGACACAAACCACACACACACTGTCCTAAAACTACTGACACAAACCAAAATGTAAACACAAACTAAAGAATGGATAAGAATGTTGCTAAAAGAGAAAAGAAGCTAAACTATTGAAAAGAAAAGGTTATAAACACTAATTGGTCAGTTTAAGTAAATAATGTTGTAATCTCTAACAGACAAAATTAAAGTTCAAGTGAATGTGAATGAAAAATATAAACTTAAAACCAGGAGTAAATAAGATTGTTGGTGAAAAGAAATAACAAACCAACTGAAAATAATGAATTAATAAACTGAGGTTACTTCAGTCTAGAGTCTGGTTTTGTAACAACTAAAGAAAAAGCTTTTTAACACAAATACATTGAATAAAAAGTGTAAAAGAAACAAAACTATTATATAAAACAGGTCTGTGTATAAATCAGTGAGTTTATTTTGATTCTGATGTTTACAAACAATTAAAATATAGGCCTAAGTTTAAGTCAATATTAAATTAAAAATGTAAACATGTATAAATGAATAAATAGATTTGTTTAAAGGAGTTAAAGTCTAATGTCTGATGTGAAGTGACTCTCTGTTTCTCTGAGTTTTTCCACTTTTAAAGAACCTCACTGACACTGCCTCCTGCTGGTGGAAAATGTGATCAACTGTGAGAATCTCAGACTCAAACTAAACTTATGTTTCCTCTGGATTAAACCTGAAATATGAGCAAACTTCACAACATAAAAACTGATTATTTCACTGGAAAAGACTCTGATCAATACTTTAACTCAGTAAGTCAGTGATTATTAAGTTATTACATTTACTTTAGCTTAAGAAAAAACTGGTTATAATACAGTTTAATTTAGTTTACAGTAAAATAAATAAATAAGATGAGGCAAGTGTTTTTTTCTCAAATGATTAGAATTATTTTAATCCAAATAAAAAAGACAAATGCTGGTTTATTATGGTTTAATTGTTTGTATTTGTTTAGGTTAAATAATATTGCTCAACCAAACAGTTTTTCTAACATGTTTATTTGGAGAAAAACTGTGAGCTACAACAACCTTCATTAAACATTAAAAATACTGACTAAAATTAATCAGTTGTTTGTTTATTTAATTTTGTTTATTTATTATTTTGTATATTTTTCTAAATTTTATTTTTTCCAAATAAATGACAACAACTGAGATTTTTTTATGTATAGCTGTAGTTAGAGAGAAAAAATACAGTAACATTTCCATTTGTTTAAATCTGACTTTATGTTTTAATAACAGTTACAGTTTTATATTAAATTAAAATTTACATAAAAAAACTGTATTCTTTGTTAATTTAACTTGGATTTCAGTTTCAGAGACACTGAGAGAAAGAATAAAATTATTTGGTGAAAAGAGAAATAAAAGACAAACCTCCAGTTTGGTTCATGCGCTGCTTTGCGATTTCAATGTTGACTTTGTAGACCTGCTCTGAACCCAAAGTCTTCTGAGTGTTTCTGTCCCAGTACTGAGGGTCTCCTTCTGACACTTTGTCCATCCAGTCCTGTTTGGGCACCGCTTTCTTTGTGTTACTGTCGTAATAAAACATCTGAACATCGTCGACCAAACCCACAGCAACAAACTGTGGGAAGTTTGGGACTTGAGACGATGCAGTGTAGAAATACTTCAGAGAATGAATCGCTGTGGAAAAGAAAAGTTAAATCAGTGTTTACAAACACAAAACACAAAGTAAAGATTTTTAATTTGCAAATCTTCACTCCAATAACTGGATCATTGTTTAACATTATTTAAATGTTTTAATTTATAAAGACACAAATATGAACCTTTACAGTAAATTGACTCAAAAACAACGCGCCCTGCAGGCAGAGTGAAGACATTACACTACAGTCTAATTTCTGTTTTCTACTCGGTTTTTGAGGAAAATTAGTAAAGGAGCAAAAAAAATTGTAAATACTGTAATAATATCAATAATCTGACAAAATCCCAATAAAACAAATAAAATGAAAGGCTTTCTGACTTTTGAGATTACTTTTACTTCAGACTGAATCACTGTGAGGAATTAACAGGTTTGTACTGCGCATAAAATTACTTAAGAAAAGAAAGAAGTTATTAGACCACTTTTGATTTAATTAACTTAACTTAAACTGTGTACATCGTTAATTATTTTAAACATTTTTACAATTGTTGTTGTTGTTGTTGTTGTTTTAATTAGCCATTATGTGAAAAAAGATACAAATATATATTAGTTTACCACTTAAATTGAGAATAAAAACAGGCTTTTTGGGTGCTTCCCCAAGGCTCATGACAATAGGTGCCATAACCTTTTTCTAATAGCCCAAAGTAATAAATACATAATAAAATGCACTGTGTTTTAAGAAAATTCCACTTAAACACTGCAATGACATCTGAAATTGTATAATAGCAGATTTCAGGTAAATAAATTAATGAATATTAAATCAGATAGAAGGTTATAGGTTGTGTTAGGCCGACTATCAAGAATATTTCTAGCCATGGGTCTGAATTTCCTGTTTACTTGACACATTATTACTGATTAATACTAAAGTAAAGGCCTACATACACTGACAGTCTGAGTTCATTAAACAACATAATGACCAATATCGCCTAAATCGAAAGTAGTCACACTGTATTGTAGCCTATTGTAAAAATATTAGAGACAAAACTTTTCCAAGCCTGTGTGATTATTCTAATATAAATCCTTCAGTCTACTCACTGGCAGAGGCGGCGTGTAGGAGCATTCCCAACACAAACAGAGTCACGCAGGGCTTCATGTTGGACTGTGGCCTGTGAAATCTCCTCATGACACGGACCAAACCGGACCAACTCACCGCACCGAGGCTCTGAAAGTAACAGCTCAGAAGGAGGCGCGTAAAAGACGAATAAAAGTGGGCGGAGCCTTTAGATTTACTCAAGTTAAACCAATCAGAATCAGTATCCAGGCAAATGTGAGTCTGAAAGGTTTGAAGTGAAAGTGAAAGCAAGTGTTGATGGCGTCGTTTCTTATATTTCAATGTTTTTAATCTGGTGTTGTGTGTTTTGGTTCATTAAAGTTGTTTGTAATGTCAGTAAGCATCATTCTAAAAAGTGATGACAAAAAATATGGTTACTTTTGGCCCAGATCATCCTTTAGTAGCATTTTGAGAAGTGTGCAGCATATAGACTCAGTTATGGCCTATTTATGAGAAGAAAATATATGACATTTACTAAAAAAAGGCCAGTGGTGTGATGTACTGTACCCATGAGTGTGCAATGTAGACGCTCTCACCGTGTCTCATATAATACATTGGGGGTTTAGGGGGCGTGGTTTAGTGTTTAGCTATTTTTTGAGCATTCCGTTTTGTTGGTGTTGAGATTAATCTACACTTTCCCTCATGTGTAGTGTCTTTTTCTTGTCCACCGCAGTAGATTATTTAAATTTGTACCAGCAACAGTTCACTTGTGGCTTTTTCTAATCACATAAGCCAAATGTAAAGGTATAGGCTAGACATCTATCTGAATGTAAGTAATTCACTAATTAGGTTTTTACAAATATGGGTAACACAGGTATAAAATTCATTATACTGAAAGAGTTAAACGTTGATTTGTTGAGTATGTGCGTGCGTCTAATATTTCACCATCAAACTATAATTATGCTGATGTCAGAAATTAACACAAGTGCTGCTTATTCATCTGATACTGAGATCTTTCACTTTACTGTTTGCTTAAAGTTAACTCAACTTGAACAAATGAAGCCAAGCTGAGAATATATTATTGCTGAGCAGAAGTTTACAGCATGTGTGTGATATAAAACTGGCTTTTGCTTCATATTGAGCTGAAACAAAAATAATCAATCATCAAACTCAAGTCAAGAGCAGCCAGTTGCAAGCCCTTTAAAAAAGTAGTTATAAGATTTTTCTTGTGTGGTTTATTTTGTATTGAGAGAGCTAAACAGATCTGGGTGTTTGTTTGTTTTATTGTGTATCTGTCTTTACACCACTTGGCCAGTCATTCCCAAACTTTTCTGAGCTGCGACAATGTTTTTGAATCCAACATTGACCAAGGCCCCCCCAATAATATTTCACACTCTATTTAAAATAATGTACAAACAGCACCATAACGCCTGTGGACTTAGTATGCCGTTAGTTTCAAACTTAAATTTTCTTTCATGCTTGTTGTGTGGACAATCTTTGGAGGCCCCCAGCGGACCCCACTTTGGGAGTGACTGTGATATATTGTGAACTGAAAAGAACATTTTGGTGACTTTATTTATTCCTCCTTATGATTTCAAACAAAACAAATATACAAACAAACAAGCAAGCAAGTAAAAGTATTATATCAACAATATAACAACAATGAAGAGTGTCTCCCAGAATTCAGTAACAACACCAGTGTGAAATACCTCTTACAAACAAGATAATTTATGTTATCACCATTGTGCTCAACACTGATCAGTTAGCTTTACAAAATCAAACTATAGGTCAAAAAGTCAAAGTAAATAACTTCAAAATGTTATCAAAAAGTTTATTGATATTAATTTATATTAAATAAAAAGGGTTAGTCATAATAAAACACATGATAATTGTGTTTACTGAAGATCAAAGCTGAATATAGCCATCATTTTTAGATAAATATAATTGTTTCAGTGTAAGATTCACAAACACACATATTACACAACATACTGTACGTAGAGGAAAGAAATAAGCAAAGACAATTTTTTAGACGCTGTCGAGTGAACCTCTACAAGCCTAACTAGCACAATAAACCCTCCAAAACTTTTCAAAATGTGCAATACAAAGTAGGTGACTGAAATGTTGTATTTAACTTAACATTACAAAACATTATACTGTTTCTACATAAAAAGCACAAAACCAATGTGAGTAAAATTAGAGTCTGAAGTTACCATGGAAATGTGGTTTCTTAAACTGGATTGTTTTTTTCTTATGAAACATATTTGTCCTCATTCAGAATGTCACAAAATTATGCTTTGTTTTTCTACTTTTACAGAATTGTATATTTCACCTCCAGAAAGCTACACAGTGCACCTTTAAGTAACTTGCATTTAAAGATGCACTGTATGCAAGTTTTTGTCATTTCAAAGTCTTTGTTGCAGCAAATAAATAATAGAAATCAGTGTTTTCATTTCAATTGAGCTTGTATTGCCACAAAATGACCTGTTTTTTTGGCCTCTTGTATGTTTCCATTGAAAAGCTCTTCCTTTAGCTGTGTTTTTTCACATTACGGCATACGATGTATTTATCCTGATGAGAATGTCCCAAAGTATAGCTTGTGTAGTCGACTTTTCACCTCCAGAAAGTTGCACAGTGCACCTTTAAGTAACACATTCTCTCTCTTCCTTGAGTAAAGTCAAAATTTAGTTTCTTTCTATGCTATTTAAAATATTTTTCACATTTTACAATCTATTCTTAAAAAGTCAATTTTGTAGATTTTGTTTAATGTTTTGTCTTTACAATTAGATCAGCTTAAACTAAAAACAATAATATAATAACATTGAGTGTTTCTCCATATTTCCTTTCATACTATAGGTAATTTGTTGTGACAATTCTTTTACTTCAGTAATTTTTTTTAGAGCAGACCTAAGCAGTTTTTGCACCAGTGCTTCATGTGGACAGGGATCCACAAGTACTCATTTTACCCACTTGTCTCTTGAGTTTAAGCACATTTCTAAACTTTCTTTAGTTTTAACATAACCAGGACTCTGAACAAAGCTTTATAGGATTTATATTTCACATTAGATGGCCATTAACTCTGCTCTTTTCTGCTCAATAATTCAAACTTTAATGAACAATTCTTTAGGCCAACTTAAAAAACTGCACCACTGAATAAAACAAAATCAAATCACAAACTTCACTTTACTGTCTCTGTCAAAAATGAAAACTCTTGCTTCAAAACTGCTGCAAAACCAGAGCAGAAGCAGCTGGACCATCTCCAAATCACGAGCCGCTTTAAGTACGATTTCCTTCACTGTGGGATTAATCTAAAGTGCATATAGAGGTTAATAAGGGAAACTAAAGAACTCAAAGCACAGACACAAGCAGAACATGCAAATACTTCCATTACATTGCCCCTGTTTGTTTCTGATGACATTCTTATTATAATCTTATCTTATATAATTATCTCTGATGATTGAACATATCAAAATGGTGCTGTCTGAAGAAAGTCAAGTTCAACATTAAACGAGTTGGAAGAAAAATCTTGTGTTTTTCAGGCAAGTATTGCAATTACAATTGAATTTGTTTTAAAAATCTGATTCTGATATTTCAGACATTTCCAACTGAACTGCAAAAAGACTGATATTAGACTGGTTTTACTTTACTTTACTCTTAGTTGAGTACCATTACTGTAATAACTATAAAGTACTGTAATAATGTCAGCAAAGTGTTGTTGTTTTTTAAAATTTTCAAATTAATATCTTAATTCTGTTTATCTGAAGTGTTTGTGCTGAAAAATACTGAAATATGAACAGAAAAACCACTAAAAGACTAAAAGAATCACTTTTTGAACCGTCACCTCCAACCCAGTTTTAATCGAGACTAAACTGGAACCAGACTAGGACAAGTGTGAACCTCAGGTCATGCTTTGAGTAAGATACATGTGTGCTTTATTCAGGCTTTAGGATTTAACCTCGGAGTAATCTGGAACTGTAAAAAAACACACACATAACACATCCAAGTCAAAAACTGCTAAATACTTCAACATACTTTATAAAATCTTAATGTACCAAATAGAGACAGGTTTTTACTTACAATAATGTAGAACATTTGCTGAAATAATAAAAACACATACATATTTAGCTAAAATGCAGAAACAATATTATACTGTGTAATGCCTAAACTAAAACATGATTTTTTTGTTTTTACCTTTTTTCTCACAGTTCTTCTTTTTGAGGACAAAGACAACAGCGCACAGCATTGTAACAATAATCACTAGGATAGTGAATATAATAATAATATTCATCATATCAATGTTCATTTTCTTCTCTGTTGAAATAGAAGAGAACAGATTATAACTCAAACTACGCAATGGTCAAACAATGTCCAGTAATGTATTATGTCCAGTGTATTTTTATTTGGCAGAAACACAGAGAAGGGAGAGAACATTTGGTCCACGTCGAGTTTCAAACTTGTGACATGTGAACTGGCTGTACAACTGAACAAATTTAATCAAAGATTAAGACTCAGTCATTTCTAAATGCCAGTGATCAACTTTGCATAATTCCTGTTTTGTTTTGTTTTTTTCTACAGTCTTGAGTCAGTACAAGGACAAGGTTTGGAGCAGAATTCAGACTTTGATTGGATTACAAACCAAAATTAATCTGTTGGATAGAACTGTAATGATTATTCAACTAACCATTTTTTTATATAATGTATTTCAAATATTGCTGCATTATCGGTGAAAAAAACAATAAACAGTAATTTTTCCTCAATAAAACTCTTTATTTGTCAATATTCTCCTACTGCTGCTGCCAAGCTTTGGTCATCATATTTAAATTTTATTTGATCGAATTTTTAAGTTTTAGTACAATATAAATAATAATTTGATAAGTTTGAAAAAACATTTGCTAACTATCTGACGACTAAAATTTGTAATTGTCCTATTGTCAACTGGACAAAGCTTTTAAGACTCATCTGACAGAGAACTGGTCAGCCAAACTCTTAAGTATACCTGAGTTACAGTGTTTGATTCTTGCCCAAACAGGTTTTTCCACTTTTATTGCTGTGCTCTGAATAACTTGAATGTTTCCTTTGTTTTGATTGTAAATGGATGATAAACTGTAACTTTATTTTGGTTGAATGAAATGGTTGTAAATTACATTCAAATCATTCAAATGAGAAATAAGCACAACATAATTTGCAGCCCTGCTCACCGTTGGTTCTTATGCTGTCTCTGTCCAGTTTGGTGAGGACGTCATGTTGGACTCCAGACAGCTGGAACACACAGTCGTACTTGTCCCAGTCTTCAGGTGGGATGGAGAACACGTCCAGCTCCACACTCATCTGGAAGGTCCCGTCGTGGTTGGGCAGGATCTCCCCGGGGTCGACGCCCTCAGAGAACTCGCCTCCATCTTTAGTCCAGAACAGCATGGCTCCATCGGGGTAGAAACCTGTGGCATGGCAGGTGACAGGGGACGAGGAGGACTTCTGCAGGAGCGAGATCTGTGGGAGCTCTGGCAACACAAGTAATTTTAATTAAAACATTTTGCATTGGTTTACGTTGACAGCACCTTTAGACCTTGTGAGATATAATATTATTCCAAAGCATGTGTACAAGAACTTTCAGTGCAGTGTTTTTGTTATTCTGCCATGTAAATTCTGAACTTTGCATATGAAAATCATCCAACTAGAGTTGTGTGTATGTTACCAGAAAGACAAAACAGTGTTATATGGTATATTTTTAATGTACCTGACAAGCGAGTAGGCCTGCACTGCAAAAACTATATTTTGGTCTGTCGTCAAATTATATATAAATATAAAACAAACTCTTATTCTATCTTTTGAATAGTAAAAAGCATAAATATGTAACTAAAATAATGCTAATGAAGTAATTGTCTATTTCTATAGAGCACTAAATATAAAAGTAATTGAAATAGTGCTCTGTCTAGTGGCTGCAAAAGGAAATTACAACATTGAAATAATCAAGCCGATCTTGCAGATGATATGCTAATGCTGCATAACACTCAAAACAATTGTGGATTCTTGAAGAACCCTCAGAGATTTGACATCACACAATTGGTAAATACAGAGCAGTGTTTTCTGAGGCTCAATGGGGAAAGAAAATTATCTCACAGATAGAAATCCAGCTGTGTTTTTAATGAGGAAGTAATGTTAGAATATGAATCAAAACTCAAAAAAGTCAAATTTTCATGTGTTTCCTTCAAATAATGTAATGTAAAAATGTATTGCTCATTATATTGTTTTATAACTACTGCCCTAAACATGCACTGCTCAATCAAAACAGAAATATAAACTTTGATTTTCCATCTGCACCTGTTCTCATGAGGGATTCTTTTCCATACTCAAGATACTTCTTTAACCACTCAACACAAACACTGGTCAGATACTGTTTATCCCGTTGAATCTTTTCTTCATCTCTGTCCCATTTCATTTTTGTGAACATGGCTTCCTGCTTTGGGGCGATCCACGTTTCTGTTTCTAGATTAAAAACGATGAAGTCTTCTCCGTTGTAACCAAACTGACTGAAGCCATTGACCTGCCCAGTTTCATCGTCCCACTCACAGCCGTACATATTCTGCACAATATGAGGTCCTGCAGAGAAAAATAAAACAATATGACTGTTTAATCAGAAGAGTTTAATAATGAAAACTAAATTGGCAGATCAGAACAAGTTTTGAGACAGTAGAATTATGAAAATAACTTTACATAAACACATTCTTGTCCTCTTTATTGCTGAAAGAATGAATGAGGGACAAAAAAAACATCTCATTTTGAAGATACAGTTTTCAGACTGACATGATGTGAATATGAAGGACGATTAGACTAAAACTGCCATGAATAATGAGCTCTTAAAAAGGCCCCAAAACTAATTATAAATGTACAGAGTGAATTTATACTGGGGAAGGTGAATATCTGATAAACATACTGGTTTTCTCAAAACCGTGTTAAGTTAAAGTGAGGATAACTAACTTTTTTTTTACTTATAAAAAAAAAAAAAAAAATCTGCTACCTCACCTTTATTAGCAATAAAAAGTAAATAAGAAATGTTGTAAACTTGACAAAGCGATTTTATTAGCATAGTAGAATTTCAAAATGCTTCATCAAACATCAAGATTATTGCACTTACACTTGAAAAAGTGTAATTTTTTTAAGTAGTAAGTAACTTTTCATTAGTAAGGACCACACCAAAACAGAGATAGTTATACATTGTTTATTGAATAGATGTAGATGTTGAAGTTCCATGGAATCAGATGAGCGATGACCAGGCAAGGAGACTCAGTGTGGGGGTCCTATCTCAGCAATCTGCCCGGCCGATTCAAGACCCCCCACCCCCTTCCTAAATGGGTGCTAGAAGGAATGTTGTGAAAAAGTGGATTGCGGGTGGGTCGAGAGCACAGAGTTGAACTGAGATGAGGCGCATGGTCAAACTGAGACGCAAGCATGAGCTGGGATATGAAGGCTTCTGGTGACGTGGGGGTGTGGTTGGAGTGCGATGGGGCGTGGTCCCACTCACGAAACTTAATTAACCAAGTAAATAACGCTTTTATTTAATGTACTTTGACTTGTTTTCTTATTTATATTATAGATTATATTTTTTCCTGCGTTTCACATTAGTTTGATAAGTAAACCTAAAGTAATACATTTGAAAAGTTGTTTAAACACATTTATGATACAATATGATCCAAATATTGTAATCATGATACACCAAAATATTGTCAAGATATTGTGTGATTCATGATCAGAATTATTTAAAAAATAATCATCTGAATATTTTAAACAAACTTCAACTTCAACATCTACTGTATATAAAGGGTAATTTAAAAAATGATGAAAATGGCTTGAACAGCAGCATTGTGTAACTTTCTGAGCCAAAAAATATTTATTCTGCTGCTTAACAATGTTTTTGAAAGTTCAGTTCAAAACATGAAGAATATAAGGCTTTGAACCATCAGCCCAATCTTGAGGCTTTGAATTTTGCAAGTTTAAAGATGCACTGGGTAACTTTCTGTAGGTGAAAAGTCAACTATACAACTCACAATAATTACAAAGTTAAAACTTTTGGGACATTCTGAATGGCTCTAAAAACATTTTGTGCCATTATGTGAAAAAAAAATATAGCAACAACAACCTTTTCTATAGAAACAAACATGAGTGGGTCCTCCAGGCCAAAAACCAGTCCATATTGTGGTCATGCACGCACGCAAAAAAGTAAAAACAGATTTTTGTTATTTATTTAGTGCAATAAACAAATTTAAATGGCAAAAACATGCTATAAGTCTATTTTTGGCCAAAAAGTTACACAGTGCACCTTTGAAGACATTTAATTTAAAATACATTTGACTTAGAATTAGATAAAAGGAATCAAAATGATAAAACTGTGTGTAAAAACGTTTCTAAGGGGCGGGCTGATGTGTATATCCATGTAGAAGGACAGGACTTCTCACAGAATCACATTATACTCACCCTCTGTTTTATTGAGGCGCCGGCTGACAATGTCGATATCGGCTTTGAATTTTTGCTCTGTTGCCATGGATATCTGTGTCTGTCTGTCCCAGTAGTCTGCATCCTCTGTCCGCTGCATCCAGTCCTGTTTGGGGACTTCTCGTTTTTGTACACTGTCATAGTACGAGATCGGCTGCTCGTTGACCAGTCCCACCGTCACAAACTCGGGGAAAGATGGAATCCCTCTGGATGCAGTGTAGAAGTACTTGAGGGAGTGAGTCACTGCAACACACAAGACAAGACTTTTTTTTATTGAACAGTAGCTGCTTCTCTATGGAGATGTTATTGCTTTGTCAAAAAGTTACACAGTCAAGTGGAGAGGCAAACCAGCTCACAATACAAATGCATGTTTGTCAATATATTTATGAGAGATAAAAACACCATTTGAGAATAATAGATGAATAAAAGGCTATACTGCGGGGGCATCCCTAGTTTTAACTTTCTTTTTAACGGGATTATGCAATTAATATTTTAACCCCCTGAAAGCTACACACTGTCACATTAAGGCACATTAAAGAGTTGTTATGATTAGACCTGCAACAAGTTAATGGATTAATCACAACTAATCAATTACTGAATTAATCGTCAACTAATTTAGTAATCGAATAATCGTTCATTATCTTTATAGGTTCCCAAGCATACATCAACTAAAAAAAAAAAGTTTGATGACTTCAATTGGGCGGCAATGACATAGAAAATGAGTAAATTTGCTGCTTAAAGTAAAAAACAACAACAACACAATCTTAAATAATTCAGTGTTTTTGATTTGAGTAAATGTGAAAAGTGTGATTCTGAAAATTCTACAAATGATAATTGCCAAGAAGTAAATTATGTGATTATTTCAAGTGCAGTAGCTATTTTAGCTAATTTCAAATAAGAAAATGCTTGCAGCTTCTGTATTTTTTTGCAAAACAATACATTTTTATGATTTTTCCATTGGCAAAACTTCTTTGAGGCAGTAAAAATCTTAATTCAGTTACAAACTAATGGTCTAATTTAATTTTAGGCTTTTTCTGGATCAACATTTGTAATAATCTTGTAGCCACGTGACTTTTGAGTTCTAAACAACTAATCGATTAATGTGAAGAATAATTGCCCAACTAATCGATGACCAAAATGATCCTTAGTTACAGCCCCAATTATGTTAAAGATTAAGGATTGTAATTTGGAATACAGCCAGTTGTGTCAAATGTTTTTGACTCAGAGTAGCCCAGAGGCACAAAACTTACATTAATGACTTGGAATCCAGATATTATTTGGGCGGGGATAGGTGATAAGTGAAAACTGATTATTTCTGAGCATTCAAGACTCAATTGCAGGAAAATACAGGACTCAAACATGAGTTAATCAAAATACAACTGATTAAGAAGAAGATCATTAAAGTAAACAAAACATGATTAATTTAAACAACAATATTAAGAGACACTGGACAAACCATTGACTATGTACAGATTTAAACTACACATTAAAAAGAAAAAGCTTTGTATAAGTTCAAGATTATTTTATAAGAACGTTCTGCAATAGTATCCTCCAGTATTTAAACTCACCCGTCACAGCCACATGTACTTCTAACACCAGGAGAGTTAAAATAAGAAACATCTTCATTATTTCACATGTTGAAGGCACAGGAATGGGCTGTTGGCTGTTAGGGCCTTGGTCAATGTCAAAGGACACTTTCTGTTTAATGTAAATAGAAACTTAAGAACAGCCAATAGGATTTCTAGATTTAGCAAAACGCCTCTTGTATCCGGGCAGAGAAAGGATTCAAGGGTAATAATGAAATTAAAAGAGGGCACATTTGTAATACAAACTGGTTAAAGCTATTGTCTGACATAAAAATAAAACCCAAAGCCATCACAGAAATTATTTTAAAGTTTATTTTGTTTTGTTTTCTTTTCTTCCTTCAGCAGTGACAGTTCAGTGCATCATCAGAACGAATGTGAAACTGTCCCTGAGCTGTGTTTCTTGTAAATCACATGACTAAATTAAACAGTGGGGGAAGGGAAGATAAAAAAAACACACTTTGAAATAAATAAGACAGGTTCGTTTGATGAGGGTGTGGCGTGTTTAGGAACCATCAAAGACTCTGTAAAAGGTTCTTTCAAATCCATCACACTTCATAACTCTTACATAATACAAGCTAAAAAAAAAAAATGTAAAATGGTTTACATCGAGTCTATAAGTCTAGTATATGTGTAGCTATAGTATTTTAGGGTATTTTTTCCTGTCTTTGAATTACTTTGAGTGCGTATTTTGCATGTACAGGTCAAAATAAACTTGCCTTGCCCATTTTTTAAAGTCACATTTAAATAAAAAGGGTAATTATGCTATAAATAGTGTATAATTTTAAGTTTATGAATAATTTAGCTATAAAATAAATACCTAGGTTATATAAAAATGCTGAAGCTTCTAGTTGAGCCAAAAACATGTTTATCCATGAACCAAACGAGCAAAAACTACTGCAATGGGACAAACTTTTTTCCTGTCCAAGGGCGACATCTAGTGCTACTTAGCTATAGTTTTATGCACAGAGAGTTAATAAAAGCTTATGAATTTCCACATCTTAAGTAAAAAGTATATAGGCCTAGGGGTACAACGGATTCCTCAAAGAAATAAATTTAATATTTTTTTTGTTTCTACAATTCTTTCACATTTTGTAGATTTACATTGACAACACTTCCGGAAGTTCATCTCTTCTCTGCCATGGCGCAGTTGTATGAATGCGAAAGTGAAAGTAAAATGCAAAGAAGATTTGGGGGAAATCCTCAGCTCGAGAGCACAGGTCGTTGTGTTTTAGCGTGAGCAGACTTCAGCGTAGACTCAGGACGAAGCAGGACGCGGAGATGACGGAGTTTTCTACAATTTACAAGCTTTCCGTGATCGCGGTGCTTTTCCTCGTACAAGGTGAGTACGAAGTAGCCTAACAACATGTGCATTTTATCCATGCGTGTGCCATTTTGTGCATTTAAGGTAACGTGCAATGTTTGTAAAGCAACGTGTCTTCAGAAGACGCTTAATTAGACTATATGACTACACTTTTTAGATATTTTGTACCGCTACCAAAAACTTTGACATAAAATTGATAAAACGTAGCCTACCCACTACAGCTGGAACATAAAGACAGGTATATAGGCAAGTAATTTTACTCGGGATAGTCTTTGTTTTCCAGTCTGGAGGCTTCCCATAGTCTAAATTTTGCCCTTATGCATAATAACAAGCTAAGCATTAAAAAAAATATATTATTGGGCTTATTATTTTGTTAATTTTTTATTTTAAGGTGTATTGCAACTTGTTACTTGCTGTGTTGTAATTGATCTATCTTTATGTAATTTGGGGCACTGATGTGTATTTTTAATGTACTTTATAAATAAACTAGTAACTTAATTTAATCTTTAAATTCAGTTCTTTATTTATTACAGGTAGGTGACGCGTTTACTACAAATTGTGATTTTAAATAACATTCTTAGAAATTGCACCATCATATAATCTCTCATCTAAATTTGTAGGAAACACTGCAACTCTCTTCATTAAGATACTTTGCTTGGCATGAAAGTTTTTTTTTTCTGTATTTGTTCATTTTGGGGTATTTTTTTGCTGTAATGTATGTTTTGACACAGTTAAACATACATTCTTAATTCAAGTGGGGTATAGCCTGTTTTTGTGACCTGTAATATGACCTGGATGCCAACTGCTTGCCACCTGAATATTCAAGGCAAAGTAATAACATCTTCATGGAGACAAGCAAATTATGCAGCTAAGGACAAGAAAAATACAACACAAAATTCAGATTAGACAAAGAATTAGGTGACGCACAAGTCTTTAAAGAGAAAGTAAATTCAGACTCGTTCATGTTGTTTCACTTTTAGTTTTAACTTTTGACAAAAACACCCTCTTCTGCGTTTATAGTTTTATTTTCTTTGTTTGTTCATTATGTTTGTTTTGTGTTGGTTCACAGCTGCAGCGGGACACTCGAGTTGCCCCGTGATGGAGTGTTGGTACCCGGTGGAAAAAGGCCGAGGAGGAGGCCTGGCTTCAGCTGCAAATCAAGTGCCAGCTTTGCTTTTTATCAAAACGGAAGAACAGCAGCACGACTCAGTGAACACAGCGTCTGAGAGCGACTATTCCTTCTTCATCACAGGTTAATACACACACACTCACACACACACATGCTCATAATATACTATATATAGAGCAAATGAACCCAGGTTAAACTTTTGTTGTTAACTTTTACTGACAGCATGCAATTAAAGACAATGAGACATATTCTTTTGAACACTTTATACTATTATTGTTTTGTATGCAGTTTGCTGTCATTTTGAACGTACAAATTTATTGCAACTGATAACAAAAACTGATGATAAACTGATAACAAATAAGACTTTAGGGATGTGTACAGTAATATTTATGCACTGAAAAAGTAGAAACCAATGATTAAGGAAATTTTAATGTGATCAGCTCTTAATAATTTCACACTGATCGAATTAATTTAAGACAGTTCCTTATGCAGAACAATAGTGTAGCATTATTTGAGTGTAATGGAAAAACAATAGAAATAGTTATTTTTTTCTTTTCATTACATTTTATTCTACAAGTACAAATAATATATTTAAATTGGACACTAAAGAAATGGTAATATGTATCAACTGAAATACTTTTGTAGCACTTTTCATGTTTATTTATATAAGATATGTGTGTTGTTGTTGTTTTTTTTTTTTGACATATTTGTATTTAGCTATAGTATTAGCCCTGTTTGCACGTTTCAGATATTTCCATTCTGGACAATATATACAGACATGGTGTTTGTTAATAAAAAAGAAATAAAGACTGATTATGTAAAGCTTATAATACAGAACAATATAATATACATTAGCTTCTCATATAGTATTCTGTAAAATTTGTTAAATCAATAGAAAAGTCTAAGTTCTTAACAAAATCTATGAATGGTCCCCAAATCTTCTCAAATACATGTTGTTTTGCTTTGTGGACTTATGTAATTCTCTCTAATGACGGGTAAGTCATCATTTGTTTTAATCACTGAGATAATGCATTGCATCTTTTTGCAATCAGTGAGCTGAAATCTACATTTATATTATATTTTAATAAGAATTGCTGAATTGTTGTCATCGATACATGATTAGTCTTTTGTAATTTAAGGTTATTCATTCTAATTGTATTTTAAAACACACCCTTTATAAACATACCAGTGTCCTTTGATGAACTATTCTCTTGATTTGTAAAGTCGTAAACATGTTGTTAGAGAAAACCACTCACGACTCACTGCTTTTATAATATTTTTCATGTAATAGACTGACACAGTGAAAACTCACTCAAATGAACTGAGCAGAAAGTGATCATGTCAATAAAACGTTTTAAATACAAACCAACTGACATTCTGTGCACAGAGTGAATTCACTTTCACTTTATACTCCTCCTCTTCTTCTTCTTCTTTAGACCCGTCTGCTTCCTTGTGCCATCGGGCCCTGAACCCGCCCAAAGGCTCCATAAAGAAGCCGCATTGTGAGCTGAACCGGATCCAGCCTCAGCCGTCATCCCTCCAGTGGGTGGCCCCCCTCACAGAGTCCGAAAAGAGCCCGCTGTACCTCGGGGCCCAATGGTACGCAGCCACAATCCACGGCCTCGATAAAGAGATGTCTGTGACCACTGTCATACGTTCTCCTCTCGAAGCAGACAAACACAATGGTAAGAGCTCAAAGGACACGCACTATGCATTGTTATATTACTCAGCTTTCTATTTTAATTGATTCCTGCATGTTTGAGTAATCACATAATGTCCTGTTTTCACCTGCTGCTCGGCTCTGCTCACAGCCATTTACACTTTTGCTTTCATTTACAAATTCCCCCTGGGTTATGCACAATAAAAACACCAAATGTTATTATGAAAAGGCGTGGCCAGTTGCAGAGAAAGTCTATGGATCTGTTTCTAATATTTTACTTCAAAACAAGAAATTTTAAATGTGGGTTTTTTCTTTTTTTTATATATATAATTTTCTTGCTTGTGCATATACACTTTTAAAACACTTCCAGGCTCCTAAAGACGACCTTAATGTGCTTCATTCTGTTCTTTAAGTTGCAATATTAAACTAAAAAACTAACTACAAAAATCTGTTTTACTTTACCCTTGCACAGTTTTTTGCCTGTGAGCAAAGGCAGCTTGTTCATCGGAGACTAAAGATTATTAAAGTTCACATAAATCACTCTATAGCGTCCCAGCCCCTTGGAATGAACCAGCGTACAAGTGGATGTGCTCAAGTTTCCTCTAATTTCCGTTAGCACATGACCATCGTAAGAGCTAAAATACAATACAAACAAATTAACACCATGTTGACACAGCAATTCCAGCAGAACAGACAAACAACACATACCTTTTTTCCTCATTCCAGCTAGGCGCTAGGAAACATCTACCTGTCCTTCCCCACCCGCCATGACACATTTAAACATTAGTCGTGTTCAAGATGGTCAAGGCGGTGCAGTCGGCTCGAGGCGTTAAGGGGGGTCCTGTCAGATGACAGCGCGAGAGATCAATCAGCGCTACGGAAAGTGCTGTTGTCAGACCCGACCCCCCTTAACGCCTCGAGCCGACTGCACCGCCTTGACCATCTTGAACACGACTATTTAAACATTTTGGGCAACAGGAAGTGACCCGTACCCTCCCGGATGAATTTCAAAATAAAACATCACTCCATCCCAAGGCTTTAATGCAACTTTGAGAGGTTAAATGAAAAAGGAAACAAGTATAACATGGCTAAAAGCTCCTAAACATTGACTTTGCACAATAGCTCACTTACAAGCATTAGCTTAGAGCTAATATTTCACAGTCTGTGTATTACCAGAACTCTTATTTTTGTATTATTTTAGAACTAAGCCAAGCCTAACATATGGCCACACAATTACTACACTAGCTTTTAACAATTGAATATCTTAAAGCAGGACAGAAATGTGAATTTTAGTCCTTTGTGTAACACGACATCTTGAGCAATTTGGACAAAACAAAAGTGGTTTTGTTGTGTACTTGTCAATTTGGTCCTCAAGAAAGTGTGGATCAAATTGACTCAGGAAAACACAATGATATGAGCATTTAATTTGTCTATGTAGTTATATATACAGTTGCTTCCATAAATCTTAAAGCACTAGCTGAAACAAGATCTTTCACTCTTCTTGCCACAGTGATCCTGAGTGTGACCACAAAAACTGTGTATGTGACGGCGCGTTTGGGGGAGCCCGCGATGCTGGACTGTAGCTACTGGGTGGACCCCTCGTCTCCGCTCCACGACGCAGGGTTTTCTGTCGAGTGGCGGTATCAGTTCAGGGGAAATGGGCATCTGGTTCTGGGTTACGACGGAAAGGCCGACCGCTTGTCTGACATCGGGGAGAAGAAAGCCACGCTGGACTTCGAGGGTCTGCACCAGAACAGAAACGCGTCTCTGATCCTGACGGAGACGCGAGTCAAACAGTCGGGCACATACATCTGCTCTGTGCATGTGCCGTATCTTCTTGCACAAGTGGCTCTGGAGCTGGAGATAGTGGGTGAGTAAACTGTGGTCATAATAATCCATTTGTGTTTAATGCATCGCTGATACATTTTGCGTATAAGCATCTAAAACATCTTTATTTACGCTGCACATTAAAAAAGCAGCTTGTTCCTACAGTGCTACAAAGAAACAACAGTGTTAATAGTTTTTTTAAAAAGGGCAATGTTAACAACATTGAACTTTGCAGTACATTTCGATAAACTGCATGGTATTGGAATAGTCTTACTCTGACAATATGACAATGTCCTTCTCTGTCCACATTCAAACTACAGCTTAAATTGTAGCTAAAGGAATACTCTCCTTTTTTTGTATGCTTTTATTATCTTTGTTGTATTTATCTGTGTAGCTGCCAAGGGACAACAGATGGAAATTAGCGTCTTTGCTTAAAGCTGGCATATTTACATCGTAACTGCTACAGATGTTTTAATATAATATACGCTGTCCCTATTATAAAAAGATAAATAAAAATATGATTTCTAAATTTCTAAAAGATTTCTAGATTTCTAAAAGTAGCCACGGTAGCCAAGTAGCACGGTAGCCAAGTGGTTAGAGCTCTGGCTTCCCAATAAGGAGGTCGTGGGTTCGACTCCCGGGTCGGACCATATCAACATCTCACGATCTCTCTGGGTGGAGTTTGCATGTTCTCCCCGTGTCACCGTGGGTTTTCTCCGGGTACTCCGGTTTCCTCCCACCTCCAAGGTTAGGTTAATTGGGCATCACTGTAAATTTCCCTTAGTTAGTGAGTGAATGAGAGAATGAATGGTTGTCTGTCTAACTCTGCGGCAAGTTGGCCACTGTCCAGGGTGTTTCCCCCGCCTAAGGCCCAAAGTCACTGGGATAGGCTCCAGTCACCCGCGACCCCTAACGGGATTAAGAATGAATGAATGAACGATTTCTAAATGGTAATTTCTGTTAGTGACTAGTTCCAATACTTTTTTGTACTACATTAAAATTCATTAAAACTATATTATTTTAAATTGCCCTCTATCTTTATTAAATATCAGTAAAGAATATTATAAATGTTGTGTACATAGAACTAATTAACTAATAAAATTAAAAATGAAGGTCTATATAGGGTGGATATGTCAAAATACGACTAATCAAGGTATACTATGGTTGACATTATCAAGTTGCAAATATAATATACTGAATGCGACAATTCTAAGTAACCACAAATTTGTTCTTAACTATTTCTCCACAAAGCTAAATGATTCTTAAGCTCAAATAAAAAGTCATTTGTTTTTAAAAAGCATTTTGCACATTTTAACTACTTTATGCTAAATCTGTGTGTGGATTTTTCCGTCCCCAGAGCCTCCGTCTGTGTCTGTCCTCCCCTCCCCTCTTCCCCTCATCGTCCCGGGCCAGAGTGTGACGTTTCACTGTGAGGCGTCTGGGTTTGCGCCTCTCTCTCTGGACTTCAGATGGGAGCTCACAGATTCGGAGGGGAACGTCAGGTCTCTGGGATCGGGCAGCGTGACGGGCCACAGAGAGGGCACCGACGGTACCTTCAGTCAAACCAGCAAACTGCAACTGGACTCAGCCAAACTGGAGCAAGGCAGAGGAGGCGAACTGAGCTGTGTCACTGTGCACCCCGGAGGAACGCAACGCACCAGTGTCAGCCTCAATGTCATCGGTAATCCAGATTCAGTAAATACTCAAAATACTTCAGTAATAGTAGAGTTTAGAGTGACTGAGTTCAAAGTGGTGTCAAAATTGGCACCAAAATGTTTCTTATTATTGGAAATGAGTTTAAAATGTCAGTATAGTGACAATCTTAATGTTAAATTTAAGGATACAACATTTAATTGACTGACTAGTTCAGGGTCTGCAACCTTTAACAGCAAAAGAGCCACATTTGCCCAACTCAAACAAATCAAAGTCAGAAAGAGCCGCAACTGTATTTAGTCCAAAGCAATCATTTTAAGCAAAATAATTTGCAAAATAAAACATTGTGTAATTTCACAAAAAATATTTTGATGGCAAGACTAATCAGTTTGTTGTCTTAGCACTTTTTTTCATTATGTAATGCGCTTGAGCATTTTTGAAGGAGAGTGGTAAACTCCAGCTTGGCCATCAATACAGAAATGTTTAAATATCCACTATGCATACACTAAACAGCTGCTAATTTAAAATACACACAGGCTGTAAATAGAATAGAGTATTAAAGAATGTTCTTAATCTTTTTTTCTAGTCTGGTTCCTTCCTTCTAGTACAGGCATGTCCAAACTGCGGCCCGGGGGCCAAATGCGGCCCTTGGACCAATTTTCTTTGGCCCTCAGACTTACTGCTAGATTGGCCCAAATTACAAAAAGTATAGTTTTTAATGTCAAATTTGAGCAATTCTTCTTTCATAGTCGAAAAAACAAACATTTTAGTTCCTTTGAACCTTAACCTGAATGATTAAGGCTCTATTAAAAGTGTGGTGGTTCATTAAAATCTTGAATGATTCACTTCACTGGCGTGAAATATATGGCCCTCTGCTTCATATGTTTCAAAATGCGGCCCACTCTGAAAAAAGTTTGGACACCCCTGTTCTAGTACCTTCTTAATCAAATTTCAGAGCCACAGTGATGTCTTTAAAGAGCCGCAGGTTGCAGATCCCTGGACTAGTTCATTTGTAACTATTACTAAATTCAAAATGAGGATGATACAATCGTGCATCACAAACTTAAAATAAGATAAGATAACTTTTATTTGTTTCACAGTGAAGAAATTCTAGAAATAGAAACATACAAAAACAAATAAGCTAGCAGTTTTCTGTGTTTCTGACTCTTCAAAGTAATTTTCTTTTAATTTTTGTGTTCAAAGGTTTCAGTACTCCTTCCATCGAAGACTCAATGGCCATGGTGGGAGTGGCTTTAGTGCTTTACGGCCTCATTAAGTTTGTCTCATGGACTTTCTCTGGTTCTGGTAAGAAATTAACAACCTCTCTTTATCTTTTCTCTCTTACTTACTCTTTCTTTCTTTGTCTTTTCTCTGTTCATTTGCACTTTCTCTTTCCACTTCTGTCTTACTTTCTCTTTCTCTCTCTCTCTCTCTCTCTCTCTTTGTTTTTTCTCGGTTTATTTACACTTTCTGTTTTTCTCTTTACCAATTCTTTTTTACTTCCTCTTTCTCTCTCTCTCTCGCTCTTTTTTTGTTGTTGCTATTTTTCTCTCTTTCTCAGACTGCCAAACACTAACGTCCTCTTTCATTTTATTGCAGGCGATGAAGAATCTGATGATAAGGTAATTTTTTTGGGCAAATTTCTATAAAACAACAGAATAACTCAAGTTGTTGACTGAATCATTGTATTTTGATTACAGAAAAAGAATTAAAGACCGGATCTGCTTACAGAAGATTTGTTCAGACATAAAGAAAATGCTGTGACCACTTTGGAATGGAAATGTGACTGTTGGATTTCTTTGTTTTTTATGTAGCTCAAGGGGAAGTCAGTTTTGTTCCTTTTGCACCTTTGGTTTTGGTAGTTGCTTGAACCTGTTCAACTTGCATTTTTGTTTATACTAGATGTACGTGTGTCCATCTTATCTCCAGGAAAGAGTTGACAGCAGACTAATTGTTGTTTTCTTCAGTAATAATTTAAGATTTTTGGAAGTTTCTTTTTCTACATGTTCTTTTGTGTTTAATATGTTTATTTTTATTTTTGTTGCCATTCTTCAAAGCATACTATAAAAATAACTACATTTTAGTCATCCATGCCTTCAACACACACAGTCGCCACACTCATTGGAATAATAAGAAACATTTGCACTTGTTTAAATTATTGGTTTTGTTGTTCAAATGTGTATATATAATTCTAAATAGAAATAAGCTGTTTGTATATTTTGATATCAGAGCAAGCAAGATCAGACGATTATGTCACTAATAAAAGGATTAGATTATGGTAAAAAGGGTATGTCCACACTGTACTGTTTGCTGAAAGTGAATAAAAATAATCTGTGTGAAAAAATGTGAGTGTAATCTTTTTAAAAGTTAAAGTTCATCTCTCAGACATCCATAGAACTCAGCTAAATAGAATCAAAAACACAATGTGCTGATGTCTTGTCACTCTGAACTTAAATCGCCATGTTTTAAAGAAAATGTGTTTGTTTTTGCTACTTCACGGAGTAAAGCATCGCTCCAACACAGAACAGAAGTGCGCGCAAACAAGAAACGCGTCAGCCAATGAGCGTGTCCTTTACTCAGCCAAGCGCGACGTAAACCAATCACAAGCCGCGATATACAAAGGCGGGTTCTTTTTCCTTTTCTGCACGAAACAGCAGCAAGTCACGGGTATTTGTGTTGTACAAGCTGATCTGGAGTTACAACTATAACTGAAACTCTAGTGTTACTGCTGAGAAAACAAATATAATATACCAACCGTTTTGTCTGTCATGATGGCTTCAAATGATCGGTGTTTGTCAGTCACAGTTGCTAATGTTGTTGTTGCTAACGCCATGGCTAACGTGGAGTTGTGAAAATGCCTCGCTGAGGAGCTTTGACTGGTTTTGTTTTCATCTGAAGTTGTTCCTACTCATCAAGTGGTAAGTTTTTCCCAATTTTAATAACTCAGTAATGCTTGATTTGTGAGTGGTCAGCCATATTATGTCTAAGCTCACTTCAGTCTAAGCTATCAGTTCATTTCAGTTCATGATTTCAGTTTTTCTTTTGATACTGAGCTTAACTTTCCACAAGGACTGCAACGATAAAACTGCACTGTTAATTTTTGTTCTTAAGAGACTTGAATAAAAAACAGTTTTTTTATTTAACGCTAGAAGTTTTGTTACTGTAATAAATAATACAGTTTTTTGACATTACCTTTAGCATGGAAACAAAATTACCAGCTATTCCCCTTCTTATTTGTTTTCATAGAAAATATTTTTTTAGTCATATGTATACATACATAACGCACAAATACCACTATTAACGAAGTTCTGTAATATGGTTTAAACTTTCTATTTCAACATATGTAGTTGACTTTTCACCTCCAGAAATGTATGCAGTGCACTTTTTAATCTGAAAAATTGTAGTCATATTTTGATAGTCGCAATCGTTGCTAACAGTTTTTTGTATTTATATGTCTTACCAAGATCGTGGCATTATTATATCATAATGTCCAACTTAGATTGTACTATAAAGAATATATTCATTAAAATAACTTGGCAAAATGCTATGATAACTACTAAAAATAATTGCTTTCATACACTTAATTAGTAAAATAATTCTATGTAAAAATACAGGTTAGGTTTGTTTATTATAGGCACATCGTATTAATCAGTCCTCTTCTTATCTTTCTCCACAGGCGTACCTAGTTTGAGCAAGTTTTCTGATGGCGGTTGCTCCTGCCTCAATGACAGATAAAATTATTGTCCTCGATGACGATGGTGAGGAGAAAAACCCTCAGCCTTCGACTTCAGTGTCCAGACCTTCACGGAAAAGTGCCAAACCCATCTCTCCGCTCAAAGCCCAGCAGTCCACACCTACTCACATCACACAGTCCCCTTCGCTTCGGCCAAGAAAGAGGCACATGTCCTTCACGTGGAGAACGAGAAGCTGTTTGAGGAGGTGAGCTCATAATACCTGGTTTCTATCAGAAGGTATTACATTTATTTATTCAAACCAAATGAAGAAGATCTTTTTGGCAGGCTAGGCAAATTTATTAGTCTTACAGGAGAAATGTACTTGTAATAAAAAGTGAACATGACACAAAACAGCATTCAATCAAAGCTATGATAAGGAAAGCAGGACATGCTAAATATACATTGTTGCTAAAAAGATTGTGTTTTGTTGCAGTTGTTTAATTTAGATTTTGGTAACGTTTATAATAAGGGTACATTAATTCATTGATTATCATCATGAATTCATGAGGAATTAATGCATGAATTAATGAGGAATTCATGATGTATTCATGCATTAGTTCACCATGACTCATCAAGAACTTTCATGAATTCACCATGAATTATCATGAGTTCCAGTGGTTTCATCAATGAATCATTCATGAATTCCACCATGCTTTTAAATGGAAATCATGCTGACTTGCTTTAGAAAGTATAAAGTACAATACCTTTTAAAATAAAGTTAGCTTTTAGTATTAGTTGTCTGAACAATTAGCTTATTGCCTATAGCAAAAAAAACTACAAAACAGCAGTTTGCATTCAAATAAAAGTCAGGATGGGATTAATTTTACATAAACTTCACATTTGTCTTTTTTCAGCAACTTTTAAGTTTAAAGACGTGTCTTACAGTTTTCTGTTGAACTGACTTATTATTGTCTGGAAAAAAAAAAGAGTGTAATATCTATTTATCAATATTGCCCATCCTTACAATGCACATGTTAGGTACTTGTCTGATGATATTGTGTGGGACAATGTATTCTGCTACTGTGCAAAATACTTTTGGTTATCTATATTCGTATTTCCGTCTTGCAATAATTTTGATAATCTTTTTTGTCTCGTTTTAGTTTGTAGAACATTGTACAGCTCAAACCCAAGACTGCCCCGAGGTTATTACCTTTCTCAAAGCTAAACACGCCAAGGCTACTTCAAGCTACCTGTCGTCAGTGGAATTCAGAAAACTTTTTGGGACGATGTTTAACTCGTGCTCAGGCCAATCGCTCCAAAACCTTTGTCTACATCAATGAACTGTGCACAGTGCTGCGACAGCATGGCGACAAGAAGAGGCAAAGTCTCTCCAAACCTGAACCTTCAACCTCAAAAACTCCAAGCCAGCTCTCCTCTGGTCTGCCAAAAGCGACTAAGGCTAAAGCAAACGATAAAGAGGAGCAGGAGGAGCAGCCGTCTACCTCAGGGGTCAATGAGGACGCAGAATCAAATCGAAAAACTGTTAGGAAATCAAGGAAGCAGGTCAGTGACTAAACTTAAAGATGATCTACCTACTTTGTTTCTCTGTAAAATATCCTTTTCCCAACAATACATAAGTGAGCTTGTGTGTTTAGAAACGGATTTGTGTATAATTTGCCATTAAATTAATGGGTCAGGTTTATTTAATTAAATTTATCTTCATATTACAAAAACATTGTTGATATTTATTATTATTATTAACAATTAAATTACTTGTACTTTTACTGTCTTGCAGATAGCTTATTTGGAGAATCTGCTGAAAGTTTACAATGACGAGATCCGCCGCCTCCAAGAAGCAGATTTAAGTTTAGATGACCTTAAAGCTGAGGACTCGTTGTACATCCAGGAGCACAAGCTCAAACGCAAGGTCAGACAATCAGTGACAAACCTGTTTTCACTTATATTGTCAGGGCAATTTTACTTAGTTTTTGTTTCTGTGTTTTTCAGATGATGAAAATCTATGAGAAGTTATGTGAAATAAAAAACTGCAACACTTTGACTGGGAGAGTGTTAGAACAGCGCATTTCTTACAGTGGCTCTCGATTTCCTGAGATCAACAAGAGGGTGAGCGTCTGTCTACACATTTTGTTTGACCGTGATCTCCATTGTTCCTCCATTCAAATATGAGTATTCTTTTCTTCCAGATGAGAAGTTCATTAACAGTCCAGAGGCCCAGGAGAACCCTCCGGATTACCCAGACATCTATCAGCAGGTGGTTCGTGCCAATGAGCGCTACAACCTGTGTCTGCCGCGGAAACGACTCGCCGAAATCGCCAAAGAGGCTTTCAGGGACACGGCCAGTCGCATCCAGGACAGACGCCACCTGGATCTGGTGTACAACTTCGGCTCCCACCTCACAGACTCTTACAAACCGAGTGAGAATTTTGTTTTAAACTTTCACTACACAGGCTACATCAGTGTTGCCTATAGTTCTAGGTGTCCACACTAGCTGCTTCTGGTTGTACTTGAGAATTTGGCTTAGGTTGTATTCAGGTTCATAATTTTCAATTAGTGCTGTTTTCTGTTTTTTTTTTTCCTTAAGAAATATCTTAAGAACACATGTTTTTAATGTTGCTGTTCTTCTTATTACCACGTCAAAAGTTTAGTCAACTACAATTTTATCTTTGAGCAGTCAGAATTTGCCTCTTTTCACTTTTTCTCCATCATTATTGTTCTGGTTAGTTTTTAAGTCCATAAACCTCACTATACTTGTTCCTTCCACTGCTAACAGACAGTGCTCAAAAGGCTAAAATAACTCATGGGGAGCTGTGACTTTTATAACCTGTGGAATACTACTCTTAAATTGCTCAAAAGCAAATAAAATTCACACAAATTCCTAATATGCTAATTTGTCTTTTATCTCATTATTTACCAGCTCTTGTTGTTCTTATTGCTTTCCAAAGCTGCTGATCCTGCTCTCGGGGACCCAACGCTTTTGAAAAAGCTGCGATCAAATCGAGAGCTGGCCCGGAACCGCTTGGACGAGGTAATTTCCAAATACGCCTCAAAGCAAGAAGACACAGAGGAACAGGAAAGAATGAAACGAGTCGGAAAGGACAAGTCAAATAAAGAGGTATGCACCTAAAACCCTCCACATTTAGTTTTCCAGGTTTCACACAGTCATGGAAAACCTGGAAAAGTCATAGAAAATCAAATTTCCCAGCTCTGGAAAAGTTTTGGAATTTTTAGTGGTTTTGAAAAAATTAAAAAAAATGTCAAAATGTTTAAAAAAAGGAGAATTTGGTGCGTCTAAACTGAAACCAATAAAGCTGTATGATTGGACCATTCTGTAGTCCACTTCCTTTAAAATACGCTAAATCTTTTAGGGTTGGATAATGTGCTTAACCCTTTAAGCGCTAAAGTAGCAATTCTTCACCAAGTCATTTCAACATCTCTGTATTCAGATTTAAGATTCTCTGGTTTTGATAAGTTTTGTAAACTAATACACAGAATTATAGTTTTAAAACTCAAGGTGAAAGTTTTAAGACTTTATATTTACAGAAATGTATTTCAACTGAAAAATTCAGATGTCTAAAGGTTTTATATGGAATTTTTATGTGCTACTATTTGCTACTTTTTGCTAATTTGATTTATTAATGTGCATAGCAAATCTACATTTGAAAAACTTAATTTTTTATGTTTATATTTATACATATGTAAAATCATAGTTTACCTTCTAAGTGATTGAAACTTGTGTGAATACAAAGTCATGGACAAGTTGGGAATGGTTTCGGAGAAGTGAAGTGGAAAAGATGGAAAACCGGAAGTTAAAATCTGTATGAACCTGTGCAGTTCTTTTTCTCTGTGACAAATCAGTTGTAACAAGTAAGAAAATAAGTGAGCATTTTAACTATTTTAGGGGAATACGTCGCGAAATCGTAAAAACACTGAAGTAAATGGAGTTGAGGAGGAGGAAGAGGCAGAAGAAGAGAATCCAGAGGAAGAAGAGGAGCCTGACGAAGAAGACGATGAGGATGATCAGTCGTCAGATCCAGACATTGAAGAGGAGATTCAGGCCAGCACTCAGCTCGCAGAAGCAGGTCAGAAACATGAATGTGCTGTTTTCTCTCCATCAGTTTGAGTGGGATTTGATGAATATAAATTTTAAGAGGCAGATGCACAGTAGTTGAGTGGTTGGAGCTCTGGTCTGTGAGTTCAATTTTTGCAGAGCCTTAAAACAACTTTCATGAATATTTGTCTAAATTGGATCAAAATGCCTCCTTCTTATTATGCCTCCTATTACCTCTGCTATCATAAAAGAGATTAAGTTGCTGCATCTTTTTAAAATGTGTTAAATCTTTATATTCAGATGGTGCAAGTGAGGATGAGGAGGAGACCAATGAGGCAGAGCAGGCGTTTGATGATGCAGACAAAGACCAGCTGCCTCCCAGTGTTTCTGCCAGTGAGAAAGACGAGGAGGACATCAGTGACCTGAGTCCGATGTCTCAACAGAGCAAGTCCCTCCTCACCCCCTTCTCCACCTCCCCCCAGGACAGCCCCAGCCAATCAGAACCGGCCCCCAGCGACGAGCAGAGGCCAGTCAGCAACGGCTCAGTTAATTCTGCCAAACAGGAGGAGATTATGATTGTGCACGTTAAGGGAAAAAGCACTAAAGACAGTGAGACGGTCTCGGAAAACGGAGTGAAAGTGGTACAATGCGAGACGTCCAGTACCACGTCGACCCTGAATGAGACACGAACGACGAGAGCTCAGAAGAGGAAGAGGGAGGAAGCGACTCCAGTAAAGTCTAAACAAGTCATCACACGAGACAAGTAAGATTAATCAGAGACATAATAATATAGTCAGTTTCAGTATATTCCTAATGGACCTAACTCCTAATTGGTAGCTACTTTGGATCCGGACCAGGGTTGGGCAATCGATTTTGACTAAGAACCATATTTGAGAAAGTGGTGGAGGGCCAGATTGTGATCATTGATGTAACAAATTCTTATTATTGCAAGCACATTTATGTAAAATATAGACTATTGAATGTATTCATTTTTGTCCACTGATTGTGACATTTATTAAGAATGCAAGTGCAGACACATGCCCCACAGCTAAGTCAATTAAAAAAAAATTAAAGAAAGAAATGTAGAAGAAAAGATATTTCATAAAAAACTTGCCATCTGGCCCCTGAGCCACATTTTGCCCAGGTCTGATCTGGACTATGTCGTATTTATTTCACAATTACTGTACTATTTAATGGCCATACCAGCCTGCCAAAGCCTGATCTCATCAGATCTCAGAAGCTAAGCAGGTTGGGCCTCGGCAGTACTTGGATGGGAGACTGCTGGAGGAACCTCAGGAGCCACAAACCGAGGAAGACAGTTCACCCACATTGCCTAGTATGGATTTGGTGTGAGTGGGAATAGATGGTGGTTGGTCGAAGGGGCGGACAGCTGCCCCGGTCTGCCCCAGGGCAGCTGTGGCTACAATAGGTGGGTTTCACATTCTAGAATTCTTGGCAGTTATAAGTCAGGTGGAGGGCAAGAGGCACTTTTCCCCATTAATAACATTGGACTTTGCCATGGAATAATTAAAAAAAATATTTAGCTAATTTAAAAGTGGCTATTTCTAGGATGACTAGACCCACTACTCGTTTTCTTTGCAAAAAATAAACTGCATTTAAACAATCTTCATTTTAGCTGCCCTCCACC
The DNA here is from genome assembly GCA_038363315.1 of Mugilogobius chulae. Lineage (NCBI taxonomy): Eukaryota > Metazoa > Chordata > Actinopteri > Gobiiformes > Gobiidae > Mugilogobius > Mugilogobius chulae. The sequence continues at coordinate 37,632,098 of CM076408.1, forward strand.
TCATTGAAATAACATTGGCCAGTAGAATGTTGTGATGTCACGTGAAACCAACCAATTGTAGCTTACCACCACCGAGTGTAGAATGAATAATGCATAATGTGAAGCGTCGTTGGGCGTCACATAAAGCGTTGTATATATTCAATGCATTATTAACAGAAATGAACACAAACTAGTTTTGTCATGGTTTTCTCACGTACTGACTCACCACAGTGAGTTTAAAAGCGGTTTTCACAATTTTTAGAAGCCAGAGCAAGCGAAGACGTCAATGACAAACTGCAAACTCAGTTTCAGTTTCAACCAAATTGATGCTTTGACATTATACACTGAGTGATCTTTGCTACATATTGTATGTAAAGTGAGAGTATGTTCCTTTCTTCAGTTTAAAGTGAGTAACAGTGCAGTAAGCGGGACAGTATTTCATGTATCTGTCTCATCTTCGCTGCCAATACACCGTAAAGAAAAAATGTGTCAGTTTTAGCTCAGTTTCTGTCATATCTTTATGTACAATTTTAGACCAAAATGGCTGTGAATGATGGAGAATAAGACTGTTTTTTATCATTGTTCTGTCTGTCTTACTGCTTTTGTCTGTTCCCATAGCGACCCTGATATTCCTCTGGATATGGGCGTCACAGATTCTCCTCCGCGGCCTCGAGCTGAAACCCCTCCATACGTCAGCAGCTCTCAGTCAACTCCACCTCCAAAGAAGAACAAGGTGGGGATTTTTAAGGACCAATATTTGTTATTAAAGTCAGTCACACAATATATTATAAAAGCAAATATTTGTGACTGACTTAATTTCCATCACTCACTTAAATGGCACCAAGAATGCTCATATTAACCACAGGCTCTCAAAATGTGCTGTTTACCTTTTGGGTCCAGGGCTCTCATAAATGGTTCATTAGTTTGTGCCTGCAGTGCTTTCTTGAAACAACCTTGACTAAAACATTTATTTTTGTCCTTTTCATTTCCAGGTCAATGTAGCTACACAATGTGACCCTCTGGAAGTCATCGAGCTGTCGGACTCGGAGTGAACCTTGTCTTTGAACTGCTGGAACAGTATTCAAGGTCTTAAATGGTCGTATCAGTTTTATTTCAGGGTTTTCTTAATAAATTGCAGACAAACCCTGTTGTTAGTTTTTTGAGGACTAATACAGGGTCTTCCATAAAACAGTGCCTAATCTTTTGTATTTCTGATGATCTGAATAGACTGCCTTCACAATGTAACTTTCTGTTGAGTAGAGCTGTTCAAACACAGGCGAACCATCCCTCATCTTCATTGGAGCGCAATAGTCTGGCTCACTTCAGATTCCTGGTATTTTGAAAAAACAAAATAAAAAAATTAATCAAGAGTTTAACTAGTCTGACCAGCTATGCGGTCGCTAATATCCAAAACATGGTTGTTTTCAGTCTAAAAACGTGAAACTTAAAATTTGGCAGAACATTTTCACAACTTTGTTTGTAAATATTCAGACACCAGTTGTAAATAAACTTGTAGATTCTTTGCTCATTTACTCACCACACACTGTATTTGATTAGCCTCGAGGTTGATTTCCAACCTTATTTCACAAAAATCCCTATGGGAATTTAAAATGGGAATCAGTTCTTTTAGAACCAAGCGTTGAGCCGTCAGTGTTGAGCTCCATTGGTCAGTCTTCAAAAGTGTCTGAGTAACGAGTGGATTTAACCAGTCACATTCATGCGTTCTTTTTAGTTTCCTTATTTTATTTATGGTTTGGCTTATGGCTCAACCCAGTGTTTTAACTGCTGTTAAATAGACAATAAAAAATAGATTTTTTGATCCTGTGGAAAATATTTCTCCAGCACCGTATTGAAAACAATGTTTCTCATTAATTAAAGATGAAATGAAGTTAGTTTCATTTAATCTTTAAACCAAATCCTTTGTTCTTTGTTTGAGATAAACAGTGGTATACTTACGCCACAATAAACTTATTGATTACAAAATTAGCTGGTGCTGCCATGGTCTCATACATTTGTGGGAAACATCGGGGTATATATATATATTTTTTAACCCAAATCTTTTTTTGTTGTTTCCATGTGATGTCTTATTTTCCCTTTAGTTTAAAATTGAGCTTGACAAATGAGATGAACGGTGCTGTTTGATGTTTGGGACAAATTAGATGTTTTGGTTTATGGTTCATATCTGTAATTATTGGTTCAATCCACAAAAAGAAACAAAACTAGGACTGTCTTTTCTATCTGCAAAAATCCATACTATATTCTTGATTTTGTTGAATGTTGAAGCTGTTCATTTGCTTCAGATGGGCTCCACAAACTCAGCATTATTAATCATAATCATGTGTAAAATACTTTAAACTGGCAACAATCATGCCTCTGGGGTTTGAGAATGACACCACTCTGAGGCTGTCGCTTTATTTAATGTGACTATTAATTAAGTTATAAACCACTAACCAGCAACATTTTAAGAGTCAGAAGGGAAGTTTGCTCATTTTGAACTAAAGATATAGATTGTGACGTCTTATGTGAACGCTGGTATTTAACAACTTAATTTGACAGTTCCTAAATTATAAGCCTCAGCATAAAATAATGCACCAATTTGATCATTTTGAGCATAGTAAACAACATATTAACTAGTGTTTTTAATGCATAGCTGCATTTTAGTAGTTATTCAATTCTACATAATTTGTGTTTTTGTTTTCATTGTTCATTATATATTTAAAATTGGCTTTGTGGTAACACATTCAACTTTTGTGCTACTGTTGATGACGAAATTCTTGCGTATTCAAAATGTATTTTATTTTAATAGGATTCACAGGGATTTGTTTTAGCTTCCATGCAAACAGGCGTGTTTTTGTTTCTTCATTAAATGTTTTGCTCAAAGGTTTAAACTGCTGTTGCATTTTAGTTACAACAGATCAAAAGCACAACACCTGATTTTAGATTATTATTCAGTTACAAAGAAGGAGTCAATCATTATTCAGTAAAGTCTTGCATTTAAGCTTCGCAAATCAACTTTTGTAAATAGCTGGACATTTACACAAAAACCCCAACAGAATAATTAAAATTCCCATTTAATACTTAAATGTACACACAATACAAAGTCAATAGTCAAACCGATGAATAGATGAATTAACATGTTTTAAAGTTAGACATCTCATTGTTTATAGAAAGTTTATTTTTTCATGTTGTCTATTTTCATGTCGGGGTTTAAAGGTTTTTGCAAAAACTTCTGGCAGCCGAGTACGAATGAAGCGTTTACTGTGAAACTTTTTCAACTTTATAACAAAATAAATGCTTTACGTTTGTATGTGTCGTGCCTGGATCTGTTATTTTGTAAAAGTATAAATTACACGTGTTTGTATTGCTCACTGAAACACACTGCAAAAAGTTATATCTAATAATAATAATATATTTTATTTATATAGCACTTTTCTAGACACTCAAAGACGCTTTACTGTCAAAGGCAGTTAAAGGTACAATACATAAAAACAGTCAGTAATTACAACATTAATCAAACATTAAAAGCACATTTATTTAGAGTTGAATTTTCTTGAAGAGATCTATAATTTTATTCTGCCCAGGATATTTGACAACTGCACATAATTGACGCAGGTGTTATGATTTTACAAATGATACCATGTAACACTTTTTTTTTAAATGATTGTATAAGTTCCAGAAAAATCAGTTGTGCACTTTGGCGATTTTTGACGAAATGTGGAAGGATTCTGTTTTAAAACTTCAATTACTTTCCTGTAATTTTCAACTTTTATTTGTCAATTTCTTGATAATTTGCAACTTAACCGCTGTAAAACTATAATAAATATTTTTCACAAGAACTTCCACACCAAACAAAATCCAAACTTGAAAATTATGATAATCTGACATAAGCTTTAAGCTAATAAAGGGTTTGAATTATGTAGAACAGTACTTATTGTGATCTGAACATTATTTGACTTTCTTAAATCATCGTTTGCCAATAGATCAAATTAATAAGAATGAAATAATGCATAATGTGAGGCGTCGTTGAGTGTCATCAAAAGCGTTGTATAAATCCAATTCATTACTATTAAACAAATTTTAAGTTAAAGTAAGTATATTTTTTTTTTCTTATTTTAAGTAAAATTATATATTTTATGCTTTTTCCAGGTTTAAACTAATTTCACTTAAAGGTTACGTAACTAATTTTCACACTGCAAACACTTTTCAGGTTTTTAATCTAGCCACTTCCTCCCATAAACCTTTCGATGTGCAGTATTCTTTTTGGTTGCAATTTTGGCCTAAAACCCTCTTTTTGCAAACAAAGTGAAACTGGAGTGGACCACTCAAGCTCAGCCAATCAGAGAGCTGCTTTCGGCTCATGATGACAACTAAAATTCTTTATTATTCAGTTCACACAGTACTTGGCGGTCCAATTTTTCACAAGGTGCTGCATTTATCCGATAGTTTTTAATAGAAAGCACAAACTTTACTTATTTGAAACTGAAAAAGTTAGCTACCCCAACTTTAAAGAAAAATGGACACACTGCTACTTATATTTACTTGTTGGCTACAATAAAAAGATACTTTTTCCAGTATTTGCTGTTATAGAAAACATATATCCTATTTTTTTTTTTTTTTTTACCTGTCTGTGAAACATCTGCTACAGACTGAGGTGTGAAACTAGCCACTGTTCAGAAATGAACCACAGGGGTCTTTCCTGACAAGAAACTGTTTTTGTCTCTTACCAATTGTAAATGCATCTCTTTCACTGAAAATCCTCTTCGCTGCTATGCCTGTTTTATTATATAAGTGTTAATTGGGAGCCTGGCCTTTCCACGAGGAGAGAGTAGACCTGACTGACAAGGATGGGACTTTAATTATGGTCCACTACTTGTGAACAAACCATACTTTACTTCTACTTTTTTGATAACTTCTATAAGGATCTTGATTTTTAACATGGATACAACATTTTATAACCATGCTTGTCTTTATGACGATAGACAAGTGTAATGTTATTGCAGTCCATTCAAACAAAACGCACAAAAGTTTTAAACCTGGTTTTCTTTTAGTTTTGTGCAGATAATACTTGATTGGTGACACTGTAAAGTCAATGTGTAAACCTATGTGATCGTGTTTGTAATGCAAGTGAAGGTAAAACATTTTGTCATATCTGTCCAAACTAGCAAGCTTTGTTATTAATATTCTGTGTTTAGTGTAGGTGTGTGTAGTTGTTTTACTTTTTTTGTACACTAGCACTTAACTCCTTAGTGTACAGGCTTTCCTTGTTGCATGTTATTTACTATCCATCATTTTTCAATCCAACATTATCAATTTACAACATTCACACAACAAAAAAGATAAAGTGTAATTGCCAACAAATAATTTATTCATTTTTATACAGGTGAGTGTCACTGATGTTACAATATTAGTACCATTGAATCATATCTAGGCCTAAGCACTGACAGGTAATTATGGTTAGAACAATCAGTTGGTCAGTTTAATCACGTGAGCATTTATAAAAACACCCACCAGTTCAGTCCTTATGTTACAAAGCAAAGTTTAAATATCTCACACAAAACTTCTCCTTATTCACAACTACAGCCTCTGCACTTTTCACTGTGAAAAAATTAAATAACAAAAACAAATTATTAGACCTGCAAATATATGAAAATCTCTTTCTATGTTCATGAAGCTTCTGCACCAGGCTGGTCATAAGAACTCATAAAAGATCAGATAAACGACAATAAGGCTCGAGATCGTAATGTCACACAACAGTAGAAAGTTCAGCTGGTCTAATGTTAAACCAATGGAGATTTTAATTTTATAAATACTAAAACAGCGTTAATTAAAGCATATTTGGACACTACAGAGTCATAGATAAATTTACCAGTACTGACCCAGCAGTTTTTTGGGCAGCTCCAGCCAGGGCTGTTTTGTTCACTTTTTTATATTGTTTTGTCTAATGTTTTCCAATAGACGTTTTGCAAACATGGCAGATTTACTATTATTTCCATGGTAATTGTTGTTGCTTCCCGAGCCTTATTAAAATAATAGTATTGAAGCCATTTGATTATCGAACGGACACATAGTTTTTTTTCCAAAAATTATTTTGATTAGTGCTGTCAAACGATTAAAAAACTGAAGAGATTAATTAATTATGATCTGTAATAATTAATCTAATTACGGTAATCTTTTTTTAATCTCACCTAAAAATTGCTGAGAAAAATACTCAACTTAAAGGTTTTTGTTTTGTTTTTATGCAATTGAATTAATTACATTATTGTTGCAGATGGAAATATTGACTCTTATGTCAATATTTCCATCTGCAACAACTCTTATGTCACTTTGCAACTCAGATATGGAAACAATGAAGTTAAAGATTTCAAAATAGATTAATGCGATTAAAAAATGTAACTCAATTAATATGTATGTAATTAATTAATCTTAATTAATGCACTAATTTGGCACCCCTAATTTTGATATGATCTCAATCCAAACTGAAACTACCATAACATTATATAGAAACTGCTGTTAAAGTATTTATTTTGCTTATAATATACAGGTATTGAGGACATTTTCCATAAAATTGTATTTTAAGTGTTTGGGTAGAGACCTGTAAGGCTGTGATCAAACAAAAGTTTTTGGTCGACTAAAGGCATGTCTTGATTGATTCAGAAAGAATAAACTTTTTCCCTCTCTTTTAAAGAGAAGAATCTTACCCATATGTGATGTAAATGAGTCATGAATTTATTTAATGTTTCAAATGAACTGATAAACCTGCTCTTTTTGCAACATTTTTATTACTCCCACAACAACTTGAGTGTATTTTAAAATTTGAAAATCTGATCAGCCTAAGCGTGGGACAAATGCAGAGAACAAAACTCACTTTGAGGACAATAAAATAAACCTTTAACTTCAGCACAGTGACAAGTCCACACTATCTGTTGAACCACCTCAGGGCTCATCCAAGACTAAACCAGCCCCAGAACAGGACCAAACTAAGGCTGTATTAAAGCAGGTCAGTGTGAGTGCAGCTTTGAGCACAAAGGCCATTGAACTTCTGTAATAATAATAAAATAAAACAGTTCTTCGTGCAGATCCAGCTCCACTCAGAGCTTTGTGTAAAATCCAACCTTCACAGAAGGTGTTAAAGTCCTTCATTTCATCACTTCTACGCTCTCCAAAGGAAACCTGAACTGTGACTGCCGAGTAATCCTTTTGGTGAATTAAAAGAAAACTTCTAAATCTTTGAGCCAGTCGTTCAGTTTCACCATTTTCAAACTGAATCTATAACTTAAACCATTATTAATTATTAATAAAGGTATTAATATGTCAGTATTAGCATTGGAAACTGAATGTATAGAAATGTAGTGACAGATTTATTATTATAATAATAGTTTAATATTTTGACCACAACACTGGAAGGTTAGTGCAAACTAAAGTACTGCTAACTGCATTGGTTTACCTTTTTGCACTTACAATAATAAAACTGCTCCAAACAATAAAAGTTAAAGTGTGGAGGTTTTAGTTGTAAGTAAGTTGTGAGTAAAAATCAATTTGAAAAGAATTAAGAAGTATTAGTTGAGAAAACTACTGATAGTTGTTACTGTACACGACAAAAACAAATGTTTTGAATATGTCTGGAATGTCAAGATTATTTGATTAACCAAATTCTTTTGGAAGGAAAATTACTGTAAGTAATTTCAACTCAACTTAAACAAATAAGTAATAAGAGTATATAAAGTAAGTTTTCAATTGGCTCCGTCACATCAGCTTTACAATTTATTAAACAATAACAAATATTTAAAGAGGGTTTGAAGATGTTTGACCTTTTAAAAAAACATTAGATTTCTTATGACATTATTGTAATACTAAAATGTATTATTTTTAACATTGCGGGACTTACTGCATCTTGAATAAAACTACAAACTGGCACGAGCACTGAACTGTATTTGGTTTCCTGTCAAAACACATTCAAACTCTGAGGTCCACTTTTGTGAGGCCACTTTTCCAAGCTGAGGTTTGTGGATATAGTTTGTGAGTATTAGGTTCAGCACAGACACGTCACAACAACCAAATATAAATCTAAAAACACGTGGAAGTATTATGTACTTTGTGCGTACAACATCTTACTACCATAAATGCAAGCAGGAGGTTAAAGACTAAAGTGCATATGACAGGTTAGACACACTTAAAAACTTAATCAAGTATCTTTCATTTATTTTTATTAGTTTTACTGTTGCAGTGAAGTTATAATGTCTTTGCAATTCTAATAGATTGGTGTTTTGACACAAAAAAAGAGGGATTCATGTTTAGAACTTATTAAACTGAATTCACAAACAATGATAAATAATGTAACACTGAGCCTGTCTGGCTAGACAAAGTAATTATTAGAGATAAGTGTTACCAACCATACCAGACCTGGGCAAACTAAGGCCTGGGAGCCAGATGCAGCCCTAAACCTGTTTTAATCGGGCCTAAGGCATGTTTTTGAGAAACACTAATGTATGACAAAGTGCAAGAAAAAAGTTAAATAAAATGCTTGGGCTACGACAACTTGTAATAGTTCAAGATTAAACAAAACATTTTGTGAAAATGAAGTTGAAACTTTAAAGGTGTACTGTGTAACTTTTAGGCCAAAAATAAACTTAAATAGAAGTATGTTTTTCATTTAGATGTCTTTGTTACACAACAGAAATCTGCATTTTTACTTTGAACAAGCTTCCATGGCCACAGAATGTTCTATGTCCCGCTCATGTTTGTTTCCATAAAAAAATCAGATTTTTTTTTATTATTATGGCATAAAATGAATTTATCCCCATTCAGAATATCCCACAGGAGAGTTTTAACTTTCTAATTCTACTGAATTATATAGATGACTTTTCACCTCCAGAATGTTACACAAATTTCAATTACACGTGTAATTTTGAAAAATGGCCGCTTATTAAATTGACTTTGGCTCTTGTAAAAGTATGTACTCTATACATTAACTATACATTATCTCAAAGTATAGTTTCTATAAAAGCTATATATAAAAGCATTTTATAACTTATTAAGGCTACAACACTTAATGTGGCTGTATCTGCGTTTAAAATGTGTACGGGTAATAATAAAATGTTTCTACAGCTTGTTGTATTAAATACTGGTCATGTTTGGAAATGATTTTAGCAGCTTTCTGACTGAAATCTATTAGTAGCAACTGTAATTTTCTAAATGTCTCAATTCTTCTACAGCAATATCAATACATTAGAACAACTGTCTCTACTTAAAATCGATTCACAGATAAATCTTCAAACCTGTCATATGCACTTTAAGAAGAGGAGCACTGCACTTTGTAAGTTTAGAGTGAACAACAAAGCCGAGGAATAAGTGTTGGAAAAAGAGGCACCCGTTTCACAATGATTTTGGTTTTACGCCACGCTACTTTGATTGACTTCACAAACGTCCTCCTCGCACATACCCGGCCGCATCGCCAAACCCGCAAATATTCCCGATCCCTGACTTTGAGAGGCCTGTCCGAGGAGGGCCATATTGTCACTCATGTTGCCGTTAGTTACGCCGCTGTTCCCGACACTGTGCTGTGCCCTCGTGCCGCCTCCTCCGTGACCCGTTTCGGACATGACTAAATGAGGTGATGACATAATTTCTCCTCCATCTTCGCTGTGTCTCCTGCCCTCCTCCCCTCCTCCTCCTCCGCCCTCCCCCGAACCTCCACCCCTCCTCTCACAGTGCGCGCGGTGCCTCATGAAACTGTCCCGCCACATGAACTTCTTTCCGCAGCCCAGGCAGTCGTACGGCTTGAGTCCCGTGTGCGTCTTCATGTGCTCGGTGAGGTGGTGTTTCATTTTAAACTTTTTGGAGCACACGGGGCAGTGGAAGGGGCGCAGGTCCAGGTGCATGTTGATGTGGCGGTCGCGCATGCTTTTGTGAGTGAAAGTTTTACCGCAGTGGCACATGAAAACTTTGCCTGATGCCCCGTTATTGGCACTAGATCCAGCCCCACCGCCATCTGCTCCATCTAAACCGCCCTGAAGAGAGAGGTGGGCCGCTCCGTGCTCCAAACCGGGATTCTTAAAGGCCGCTCCTGGGATCATACCACCTGCCATCCCAATAGGAGCTGCAGCAGAGTCCATGGACAGACCTGTGGCTTGACTGTAGAGGAGGATCTGGTTTCCCTGCATGTCGAGGGGGAAAAGGGCACGAGCTGTGGCAGCAGACTGCACCTGACCCAGTAAAGCAGAAACAGCGCGGTTTGAGTTCTGCACTGTGCTCTCGTGCAGCTGCTGCGCCAAAGTCTGCTCCATCAAACTGCCTTCAAACTTGAGGTAGTCCTCTGGAGTCGAGCAGTAGTCCGCCTAAAGGACAAGTATAATCAGACAAAAATACTATAAAAATAAATACACTTTTCAAAAGATTTAAGAACATTTGAGCCATTCTCAATCAGGTGAGATGGGATAATACTTGACCTTTATTGAAAATCTTTCTCATTGTATTTTTTGTAATATAAATCTGTGTGTTTTTGCCTATAATTCATTTTATAGTTCTGCATTTTCTTATTAGAACCAAAATGTTTTTGCATAACTACAATGTACATTTATATCACTACACTCAATTGTCACACTTTCACACAGCTTGAAAGGATCATTTGCAGATAACTGAATCTTTTCAAGTTTTAGACTCTGAAACATTTTTCAGAAGATGATGTGGCATTTAAAATACATAAACACGATTTTTTCTAACCTGTGACTCCATGTCGTTTTCACTTCTATGACTGAGCTCTGCAGACAGACTCCGTACATTGGAAATGTTAAAATTATTTCTTTCTCGAGACAGTTCGGCCTCCCTCTCTTCCTCGTCGTCTTCATCATCTCCTGCTTCTTCTCCCGACACCACAATGAGGTCGTCTTCATCGGTGCGTTCAGTTTTCACCACAACCCACTGTTTACGAGGCATGATGCTGGGCTGAGAGTAGGTCGGCCGCTTTTGTTCTCCATCCTGCAAAGAGCCAGGAGTCAGGACATCAGGATGGATCAGAATCTTAAGACAATTCATGATAAAATATGACCAATCCATCTATCCTTTTCCTCTTATCCAGGGCTGAGTCGCAAGAGCAGTAGTCTGAGCGGGGACACCCAGACTGCCCTCACCTTAGACACTTCCTTTGTGATTGTTTTTTTCTAACCCAAGCTCACAAGAGGACATTAATGTATTTTCTTTGCCGTTTTGGCACTGATGTATTGCAAAACAAGCCTTTTTTCCAATAAAAAACATTAACTAACCTTTCTTTTTAAAATAAACATTTGTTTTTATTATTAAAAACTGCATATGTAAAACCCTAACCCTTTTTTAAATAACAAGCAAAAACTGAGCAATGGACAGAGATACGCGGTAGGTAGAAATGGTCAACTCATTATCTGGTCTCACATGTGACATGTCTCATTTAATAACTCGTCTCATTTAGGATGTAGAGAATGGATTAGATAAAGAATACTGAATAAACAAACCAAATCATTTGACTTTTTTCATGTTCTTACCTGATACGACGACACACCGAAACTATCGCTAACACCGACTTCCTGTTCTGATATGGAGCTTGTTTTCTTCCTCCTGGCGCTTCCTCCAACTCGGACTTTTTTCCTTTGGTGATACATCCTCTCTTCCTCCTCCTCCTCTTCTTCATCTTCCTCCTCTTCAATGAGAAACGCCTCCTCTCCTCCGGACGGTGTGCAATAGCTCGGAGTGTGGCTGGACCCCGCTCCATCTCCTGAAGCAGTTGTAGCAACTGCGTTTCCCCCAAAACCGCTGCTGTCTCTTGGACTGAAGTAGTTGGTGCTGCTGGGTGACTGGCTTTCACTCAATGAGGGGTGAGTTGAATGATTTGCCCTATGTATTTCACTTGACCCTGAGGTGCCTTGCTCTAAACTTGCACTGATTCCTCTTCCTTCACTTGTAGAGCCACTGTTCCCATTGCTACTGCTACAGCCAGGATTAGCCAACGCTCTCCCACTCCTGATACCATCCTCATTTGAGACTTCTCCTCCTCCTGTTCCTCCTCCTGTTCCCGTACCTCGTCCCTCCTTCAGGAGTTCTGTGCATTTGTCCACAATATGCCACATCTGCAGAACGCTTCCCACCGTGAGGTAGTTTACGATGTCGTCCCGGAGCATGCGGAGCTGTCCTGTGTATGCACAGCTCAGGACGCTCTCAAAGGCCAGAGGGTCCATCACAGCCGGAATGGAGACGATCGACATGTTTTTCAGAAGCACCTGGAGAAAACACAAAGCAAAGTGAGCAACGCAGTCACAAAATAATGCTGTTATTGTGGATGAAAGTGCTATGAGCAGCAATATTATCACTGAGCAGAGTATGGTGCCCCCACCTGGTCGTGAAAGTATGGTGAGGAGGCGGCCAACACACAGCGATGGGCCTTGAACACATGGTCCTGTACGTGGATGGAGAGGTCACAGAGCTGCCCCTGCTCCCTCTGTCGGTTCAGACTGTCCAGGACCGAGGTCTGCACCGCGGGGAAGCTGACCTGCACCACAGACCCAGAGGCACGGCTCAGACCACAGCTGCTGCCCACCTCCATGAGCGAGGCTAAAGCTGCACCACAAAAGATCATGAGAACATAACATGTAAAGCAAACATTTCAAACTAACATGACCAATGAAAATAAGCACATTCTTTCTCCAAAGTAACTTAACTTGTCCTTATTTAATTGGAGGTATTGCGGTCTCATGAATAAACCACTAATAATTGCTTACTGACTGACTCACTCACTACTTAACAGAGCAGACATGTAACTTGGTTTGCTTGTCTCCATAGAAATAAAAAAATATATTAATATGGTCAGTAAAACTAATTATAGGCTAATCCCTTCAAATAACCTAATAACAAACATTTGATCTATTTCACACGCCTAGGAGGAATCTTGCAAGTACATGTTTTTTTAGAGTAACTCTATTGCATTTGAAAGAAGTCTACCCTTCATTATAAAATAACAATTTCAATCTCTTTCTCTTTACTTTTGGTCTTTGCACTGTATCTTGTCAAAAGTGTGAACAGATCAACCGTTTGCAAGATATTTCAATACAAATTTATAAGATATTAATCAGTGTTTAATAGAAGCAGATGCAAGCAGGTGACAACCACAATCAGAAAAGTTACACAATAAAATTTAAGGTGACTAACTACCTAGTGCATGTTAAAATCCGCCCACATCTGTGAAAAAGCTAATAATAAAGTCTTTAAATCTTTTATCATTATCATTCACTGTCAATAGGTTTGAATGCTTGATATAACAAAAAAAAAATGTTTTGCAATATCAGTCACTTTTTATGCCCTTCATCAGGTTTAGCTGGTCTCAGAGCTCTTATTATCATGTTTATCTATTTTCGAAACAAGATCAGCAACTGGTTTTGAAACAAGTTCAGCATCTATTCAAAGGAAAAGCTAAAACAATCAGAAGCGTGTCATCTCTGAAAAACTAGTCATCTGCATCACAAACACCCAGATAAACACGGACACATCTCTGGGATGTTTTTTTCCGCTGTCAGGCTCGCGGACAGTGAAATGAAGACTACAGATGTGTCGTTAGCATGTTAGCTTGTTAGCTCACACGGCTTTCTAAAATAACTGGATGTCGACACTAAACGTACCTTTTTAATTAACACCACGGTCGCTAATTGAGATGAGCACATCGGGACCAGGAGCAAACAGCCCTGTCAGTTTATACAGACACTGAAATCCAAGCTTCATTTTGCACAACCTTGTTTCAATCACAATCTGCAGCAGACAGACGCGTCCCCTTTAAGAAGACTCCAGACAGAGCCAGACTGGGCCGACACAAAACGCACTGGGGGATCGGGAAATCACTGTACTGCCGCAGATGAACTTTTATTTAACTGCTGCTTATGTCATAAAATGTTTGACAGGCAGTTAGAAATTTCTACTCAAAATTAGTGGTAAAACGTTTATTATAATTATTTTTGTACAAACTGAGAATGCAAATTACCTAATTCACGTTAGTTGTTTTTTTTTTTTAAGAAAAATTTGCTGTAGCTATTTGTAATGAGTAGATTAAATATAACTTGTACCAAATCCTTTTAATTTGCTCTATTCTGTCACGTAGTATACAATTATGCAAATCAATACTTTTTTATCACAAACATCATTAATAAAGACCAAAAAGACCAGAAAATACAAATTTGATAATTTTATTCAATTATACAACTGACTATGAAAGCCAGAAGGTACGGACACTTTGATAAACTTTAAGACACATACTGTGTATCTTACAAAGAAAAAGGTCTACATCATGTTACAGGGGATTATGATTAAAAAAAAGACCGATTATAAGACAAAACATGAAAATTCACACTAAAGCTATCCAAAACTGTACACAATTAAAATGTCAAAATTACTTGATACAATGGTGATGATGCTCCTGAGAATTTACAAAAAAGCTAATAGCTTTGGTTCAGAATGTGCCCAAAAAGAAAAGCACCATACACCAAGTAAAACATGAACATAACTTCACAATTTAGATCATCTACTTCCGGTTGGCACTGGCAGTTCCAATGACGCAATCATTCACCTGTAAAATCAAACCAAAGCGTTAATTACAAGAGTATAAAGTTACAACAGACATTCATGTAGACACTGACCTTACTGGCAAACCTCAAAGAGTTCAGAGTCTCTCCAAAGCTGTCTGGCTCCGGGGCAATATTGACAAACATCAGGCTGCGACAAAAAAACAAAAGCAGGTTTAAGCTAAACTGTTAACCATTTATCTTAAAAAGGTAAATGCTAATGCTACTCACGTTTTGCTGTTCCCTCCTAAACAGTTCTGCAGCAGGTAAGTGAGCTTGGAGTTTCTGTAAGGTACATAACTCTCCTATGGAAAATCATTCAAGTATTAGATGTAAAATATACACTTAAAAATGTTCTGGGTTTTTTTTTTTTTTTACACTAACCTTGTTGGCCAGTGCAGCAATGACGATGCCGAGGTTAGACAGAGAACCATTAATGGCAGTCATCTCTTTGAAACGGTCACCTTGAGACTGGCTCTTCAACATGCGTTCACTCCCAGCCAAGTCCACCAGGCACAGAGCAGCTGCAGCGTTTAACAGAAAGATACTTTTCAATAAGATGGAAGAATATTATAATCTCTGGCTAAACATCACTTACATTTGCATTTCACATCTCTGCCAGTGTTGACTCCTTCGATATCCAACTTGAAAACAGAGTGGGAGCGAGAGGAGCGATCGTTTTGGGCCGTTTGAGCTGTGGAGCGATTCTGGTTGGCCAAAGCAATCAAGCCAAGCACCTGGTCAAATAAAAAAAACACACACAAAGAAATAAGTAATGGCAACTACAAAGCAACACTGACAAACAAACTGAGCTGAATCCCTTTTTGAGCACACATACCTGATCTTCACAGGACACCTTTTGATAAGTCAGGTTGGTCACAGTCAGCTCACCGTTGTTAGATTTGCGAATCTCGTGATCAGGCCTTTTGTCTGCCTTTCCGGTATAAAGGAGATCTCGAAGTGTCTCGTTGTAAATCTCAACAAAGCTTGCTGTGAAGGTGAACTGAGAAAAAGAAAAAAATAGATCTTTGTGTACAATAAATGTTTCTTAAATCAAAAATATTTACTAACCTCCCAGCCTTGAGAAGAAAGCTTGTCAGATGCCTTGAAGATTTGCTGCACAGCTCTGGGAATGACACCTCGTGATTCATGAAACTCTTCTCCTTCCATAGTGTATGTTTTTCCACTTCCTGTCTGACCATAGGCAAAACAGCACACGTTGTATCCGTCCAAAGCAGACTGCACCAGGAGAGAAATCTCTTCAAAAACCTATGAAGAAAAAGCAATGAAATAACAGCAAATATTTATCATAATCTTCAGCAGCTGTGTTCAAACTTACCTCTTGTTGTGATGTTTGTGGACCAAAAACTCTGTCAAAACTGAAGTTGTAGTTCCTTTGTGTGTCAGTGCCTTTTCCTGTGTGTGACTGTAGCACAAAAGCAAAATTAGAACAAAGAAAAACATACTTTTAGCAAAGCACAAATCAGTTCAACAGTTGTTTTACCTCCTCTGTTTTGGCCAAGCTGATTGAAGTCTTGTCATCAGATGCAAGATGAATGTGCTTGCTCAAACCTCCATTCACAAGAGGACGAACTCTGCAGAACACTCTGATGTTACCCTGTCAGAAGCATTTGCAAAAAAATTATTGTCTTTGAAACCAGGCAAATACATAAAAAGAATCTGTAATTTAGGAAAAAAATCCACTTGCCTTTAATTCTTGGATGGCATTATGAAGCTTACGTCGCTCCATTTCACCCGCGTAAAGCTCATCTTTCTGCTGGGACACCGTTTCTTTGAGGGATCGCACCTCCTCTTCTGTGTCTGCGAGGGTTTGCTGCAGTCGGGCCAAAGATGACTCCTGCACTGAGAGCTTCATCTGAAGAAAAAAAAAAAAGTTTGACAACCACATTAACCACAGGGTGTTTAACAACCACAGCAAATTGTAATTTTAATCAATGTCATTATAAAACTCATGACAAGTGCATTATATTGGACCTTAAGTATTTGTAGCTCCGCTTCTTGGCTGTCACGAAGAGTTTCCATAATCTTGTATTTGCCTTCCAAGTTGCTGAGGTCTTTATGTAACGTGTCCCGTTCAGTAGATACTTGGACCAGCTCTTCCTCGACCCCGGACAACAATGCAACCCGCTTTTCCAACTCACTGGAAATCATAACAATGGCAGTTAGCTACATGAATAAAAAGATGTGTAAATTTTTTGTGACGTACCCAATTTTGCGCATGTGAATTTGCAGGTCTTTCTCCATTTCAAACGTCCTCTTTTGACTCTGGGCCATGGAGCCTTTGAGTACTTCATTCTCCTGGTTTATAGACTTCACTCTTGTCTGATAATTGGTGATCTTCTCCTCCATGTCACTCACCTTCCCCTTCAGGTCCCATGGAGGTCGTTTGGTGCCACCAACTGCAGACAGATCAGTGGTAGAGATTACACAAAACAAACTAAGTTATAACTAATACCAGCATGAGCTACGTACCGACTTTGGCTCCAGTTGTTGCTTTAACATTACCACCCCTCGCCGCAGTCGACACTGCAGAAGGCCTTAAAACACCTGCAGAAAGAACAAACAAGAAAACATTTTTAGCACATTTAAACACAGTTAAGTAAAGGCTAAGGATAGAAGATTAAAAAAATAATGGAGGAAAAACATAAGCGTTTTTTAAACATTTTACCTCTAGATGGGCCACTGGCCACAGTTGCAGCCCCTGTGCGTTTAACAGGCGCCTTGGCTGTATAAACACAATAAGAAGCAAAAGATTTAAAAAATAAAAAGTAGGCTATTAAGAGAACAAAAAATTACATTTTAATAACTTACAAACATTTGGTCTTGCAGCAGCAACAGGTCTTTTGGCCACAAATACAGTCGCTGCAGCCTGGGGTTTAGCAGGAGGTTCTGCATCACTGCGACTCTTTTTCTTTGGGACAAAAAGTTGATATAACGTTATACAAGTGTACAAACTCGAAACAGAGTACTTGTGTAATATGACAGGCAAACTCAAAATAAAATAAAGAAGATTAACTTATGAATATTATGGTGAATATAATGTGCTGTTGTATTGAATATGTATTCCAAGAAGCAGAACTCATACCTGAAGTGGTGCAAAATCCTGACTGGTCTCTGAGCTGCTGCTCGGGAGAACCCTTTTATTTGACATCACAGGCAAACGGGACATCCTGCAGAAGATCACAAAACATTACTGACTTTAGGTTTAAGCTAAGTTAGCATAGCTAGCTAGTTAATGTAGTCTGGTTTGACTAGATTAAGTTAGTGAACATACATAACTACTAACACAAATCAGCCTACGTAACACGTGTTCTGATTTATTTATCCCAGTGAACTTTAGTTACAAAAATCTACAACCAATTTCTGATCGCGTAAAGAAGAATAAAAACATACCAATGTTTCAAACGGGCAGAAACAACTCTTGGAGTCTGGAGTAACGTTAACTAAAGCGAGGTACGCGGTCTTTTTACATTACATTGAATCAAATAGTTCTCTTACTGACATTTTCACTCAATCTAAGGACTCAATCTAAGGTTAAGTAATATGTAATAAATGCAAAATCGTCACCTTTACAAAATGATGAACACAAACTTAACCCGTCCAGTGCGCAGTCCTCAGTCGTTTGAATTTGAAAAACAACGTACGAACTGGGCGCTCCGGAACACGTCTGTGATTGGCTGATTCCATTTGAGAAGACGGCTGTGATTGGCTGCGTACACAGAACACAGCCTTTTTCCGGGGAACGTCCATGGTTTACGTACAATGCCCAGATCTGGCCCCGAGTCACATGAATGAATGGCTCTGAAAATAAACTAAATCTATGGAGGAAATCACGAAAATATAGACGTTTAATTAACCACACGAGTAAACTAATAGAATGCCGTAAAATATAAACAGATGTGTCCCAAACATGCAGAGAAATTTTGTATGAGCAATGCTTTTTCAATTTATTTTGATTTGACATCCAGTTTGATCTTTTGTACCACCTTAGCATCAGCAATAAATGACAAGAGTAACTGTACTGAATTGATTTCCAACTTTATTCTTCTGAGGGGAAGAAACAGTCCTTTGTAATGAGCTGTTTGTGTAACTGTGCATATGCAAGTGTAGTATAAGAGGGCAGCTATTAAAGATTATTATGAATATAGTAACACTAAGAAGAGTGTTGAATGTCATTTCTCCATAAAAAAAGACAGTGACATAAAAAGATTTTACATGTAGACAGCCAGCAGCCTGACTACTTGGAACATTTTAAACAGGTAAAGTTTATAATCCCCAGGTCAAGTTTACACAATTACCTCAAGATAACTGAAAAGTTTTTTTAAAAATGTTTTTCAGTTTTGTTGTTAAATATTAGTTCAATAGCTGACCTGAGGCAAGGACAATTATTTGGTTAGTCTAAGTTTAGTTCCTTTTGTTTCCATTATGACTTGCCACACTTCCCTTCCCCACAATCTATTTTATGTACAGCATACTGCAAAACAATGCCTCAGACTTATGTGTGTACAGTTTCAAAGCACAACTATGTATGAAAAAAATCTTTAAAAAAAAAGATTGATAACAGTACCTGTCAGCCATTTTATAACACAATCATTATTTCCACAGCAGCCACTTTTCTATTGCAAAGTGGACTCTCATGAACAGTTATTGATAATGGAAAAACAGTCTGTTCCCTTCACATTCATGCACATACTTTTCAGGTTTCAAGCTCTCCACTTTTGATATAAAAATACATACATATGGTATATATAAAAAAAGAAAATGAAAAATAGGCGGCGAAGAACAAGCTTCATCAAGTGCTTTCATTGACCCATCCCATCCATCTGATCACTCAACTTTAGTGCATTCTTGGATCCATCTCGTTTCTACTTTGGCCTTCATCACAGGAGCTGCTCAAATCCAAAAGAGTCCACAAGAACGATCATTCAGTCCTTTTTTTATCCAGCAGGTACATCTTTCCATCTTATCCTCTTTTCTGAAGCACAAAGTCCTTTTAAAGTAATTTACTCTTTTCTAGTCCTTGTGTTTTATATTAAACACTGCACCATCACAGCTGCCATCAGAAATCTCATTCAATCAATCTGTTTTGGCTTTAAATATTAAGTTATGAACAAAATTGTGTGACTATGTGTCTGGATGATATAAAACAATAATGATTAAGCATCATTATATCTATGCAGAACTGTCACTTTAGAATCAGTGTAATGGTAATCTCATTGTTTTATCCTTTCAAAGCTGCAGCTACTCAAAAGTAAGTACCTACAGGGTTCCACCATGAGAATAATTGGCCACTAAAATGTGCCACAATTTAGTAGCACAGGCACAACTGTGCTATCAATAGCAATTGAATGTCAAGTTTATACTTAAGGCTTACAAAATGCCATTACATAATTTGGAAGAAATCACATTAAAAACATATCTACATTTATAAATTTAGATCACTCAAAACCATAGGAAAGTGACTCTAAACTATTTACACGTGTTACTTTTGCAGCTCGCATTACAGAACAAATTTAATATTCACTGATTATTTGCTAAATATTAGGGTATAATTGGAGATAGACATGCCAATTGCCACTGAACTACTGATGTTGTTACAGTGCTCATTCTCAAATTATAAAGTAATTTCAGAAGTATGGCATAATGAGATTGGGCTGTGTCTTTAAGGCAAAACAACTGGGACATGAAACTGGTCTTTTTGATCAATCCAAAGCCTTTTTTAAGAAAACGTTCTCTTATAACGAGTCCGAGTAAAGTAATTGAATACATGTACATGTGTAACTGCAGGTTGATAAATGACGTGGGAAGATAGTCTCTATGAGTTCATATGCTCCACCTGAATGGCTGAGGTGGACACTGTGAGGCAGAGGTCTTTGTGGACCACGGGCAGGTCAGCCACAGTCACTGGTTTGTACTGGATCTCACTGGCTGCTACAGTCTTGTACTGGTGCAGGTCAAAGGGGCATGGCACCACAGCCTCTGTGGGCTGCTGCTGATAGCTGCCTGGAGGTCCTGGGTTTGGGTTTTGAGCTGCACTAGCTTGACTCTGAAGCTGTGCTGCTCGTCCTGCCCCAGACATACCCCCTCTGCCCCGGCCTCGCCCTCGGCCCCTTCCACCGGTCGCCCCTGGGGTGAGCCCCTGCGCCTGCTGAGCCGCCACAGTAGCCGCCACCGTCAATGGGTCGGGGTTGTGCTTTCTCATGTGTTTCATTAGATACGTTTCCTGAAAAAACAAAATGGGCTCATTAGTAACAAAATATGTTCAAAGATTGTATCTGGCGCTATATTACATACAGAAGTGTAAGAGCGGTTGCAGAGACCGCAGGAGAACAGCTTAGCATGCTTCACTGTGTGTGTGGACAAGTGGACCTCCAGACTCGCAGCATCTGTGTAACCACGATTACAATTGTGGCACTTAAATGGTTTATCTTTATTGTGCTGCCGACGATGAGACTGTTTGAAAAAAAAAAAAAAAACATCTGTATTAAGTGTTTTCAAAACAATAATTGATGTGTGATTGATAAATACACAATACCTGGAGGTTAGAGAGCTGAGTGAACGCTTTCTCACAGCCAGGATGGTTACACTTATAAGGTCGATCACCAGTGTGGATGCTAAAAACGATACCAAAAACAAAAAAGTTTTTTCTTAAAAAAAAAAACAGTTAGAAAAACAAAACGACAGAAACAAACACAGATTCCATACACAGCAATTTTCTTTTAACAATTTAAATTAAAAAATTATTACAAAATTCTAGCAATTGCATAATCACTGACAACAAGCTTAGCATTTTTATAGTTAAAAGACCAACTGGAAATTCTGTGCAGAATTTGTCATTTGAAAACAATTGTGATGTAGATCATCTTCCAACCCAACAGAACAGTTCACCCTGATACACCCCCAAAGCGACAGAGCGCCCCTGGTCCTGGAGCAGTACCGTGTGTGCTGCTGGAGGTGACTGAGCTGCCTGAATGTGTTCTGGCAGAAGGCGCAGCTGTACGGCTTGGCTCCGGTGTGAATGCGGAGGTGCTGCGACAGGTAGCTGGAGTTGGCAAACGACTTGGAGCAGTGCGGACACTTGTGGGGCTTGGCCTCAGTGTGGTTTCTAGTGAGGGACACCAGAATGGAGGAGAAACACAGAGAAACAGCGAGAGGTTTTAAGGCTACAGCATGACCAAACGTTAAGACTAAATCATGCACGTGTGTGATCGGTCGGTGATCAAATCTACAAATACAGTATATGACCACATAGATTTGACAGTGTGCTCTTTGTGCTGTGTCTGAGTTATGAAAACACAGAACGAAAACATACAGCAAGCACAGTCACGCTTTCCCCTTTCTCTCTCGCAGTCTCTCTCTCTCCATTTGGTGTGCCCTGTTTGAGTGCATCTATGGATATACTGTACAGCTGTTTATTATGCAATGCTGCAATGCTGATGCAAGGTGAGTGGCACACTAGTGAAGTTGCTTCCTCTCGTTCATAATGGAAAGCAAGCAGCAGCCAAAACATGCATGGGAAACAAAACGAAACAAGTGGCCTGCAAGCAACGCAAAAAATGTACCGGTAACTAAGTATTTTCCATTTACTTTCGGATAAGAGCAAAGACAAAAAAATGCTCCAAGACAGTGAAAGGCAAATATAATGTAATATTGATGATTTTTTTTTTCCTTTTAATGATAATGTCAAAACTCACAGACTTTTTGACAATTAGAAGAATCATTTTGTAATTATGTAGGATAAATTTAAAAAGTTAATTTGCAAATTTTACTAGAGGTTTAGTTTATTTAAAATGCAAGCATCACTTACAAATTAACAAAATTATCCTATGAGCTGAAAAAAGTCAGACCACCCCTAAAAGCAATGATATTTAACAGACGTGGAGAAAGCAAGCAGCAACAGCAAAGAAAAGGATAAAGCAAAAAAAAGAATTGTGATCAAAACAAAGCAAAAACAGTGCAAGACTATATGTTTTTCCATTTGGGCAATACCCCAATCAAATCTCACAACACTCACGCACAATCCCAACACACCCTTGTCCAAACACACAGACATACGGGGACCACACTGGACCGGGACAGGTACCGTGTGTGCTGCTGGAGGTGACTGAGCTGCCTGAACGTCTTCTGGCAGTAGGTGCAGCTGTACGGCTTGGCTCCGCTGTGGATTCGGATGTGCTGGGAAAGGTAGCTGGAGTTGGCGAACGACTTGGAGCAGTGCGGACACTTGTGGGGTTTTGCCTCCGTGTGTGACTTGGCGTGAATCTGCATGTCCGATTTACTGAAGAAAGTGACTGCACACATTCGACACCTGTGGGACAAACATGATTAACAGGTGCATTTTCTTTTAATCAGTTTTGTCTTGATACAGTAATTGTCAAAGCATCCATTCAGGTGAAAATCGCTTTGCAGTGTTCCATCTACATCTAATCATACACAGGAAACCCAGTGAGCGTGTCTTTGTTGTTTCTAGAAGAGATGCACTAAAGTAAATATTTGACAACAGGATTAGCAAGTTTTACAGCTGCAAGACAAACTGGAGATTCTGTGCTGTGTTTGCAGTTTGAAAATATTGATCTGAAACATTGTTGGATTTAATATCGGTTCAGCCGATATTGAGTTTCAAATTTGGCAACTTGATTTAGGAAAAAATATCTAACTGCAATATTCTTTCCAGTTCTGTGATTGTGATTTAATTTGCAGTTCACTGTATGTTTTGTCATTAGAATCTGGCTCAGAGTTCATATTTTATTCGTGTTTAGAAGAATTGACAAAATTAAATGTTAACAAACTGACAAATTAATACAATTATTAAATTGCATTCAATTGCAAGTCGATTTTTGCAATTGAATGCATCTTATCTCGAGGATTAGCACTTTGTAAGTAAACAATTGTGTTATTTGTGAAGGAAATGATGATGTCTTTGCAATTTTTTTTATTTGATTCAAACTATTTAATCAAATCATCCCTAGTATCGAATGTTTATGCTAGTTTCAATGCTGCTTTTAAGGTATTGATTTCCAAACCTAATTTAGAACTTAATAACAAATATTCACAATTCTGGACACTATGCAAGTCTACTAAATACATATTATTTTATTACTTGTAGGATTTTGGGCCGTCTTTGTTGGTGTGGTCGTCTTCATCATTGGACAAGTCGTACGGATCAACTGGATGATGCTGTAAACAGAAACATAAACAACTCATTACACTAGATTTTAATAATATAATATAGTATTTTAACTCCAAGAAGATAGTAGCCTTAAGGCGAGACATTTTTCAGTGAAACATAGTGAACATGATTATATTTAAGATTTCACTTAAACTTTTTGCTTTTTGGCTGTTACTACGATGATAAATATTTACCACAAGGACTATCGCACGAAACTAATTCAAAATGAGAAAAATGTGTCATATTGGCTTCAAGAATAAAAGAGAGATACACAGAGAGAACATACAATGTAATAATGAACATGTGCAGATAAAGTGTTTTTACCTGTCCAGTAGCAGCGAGATGAGCGAGGATCAGAGCGTCACTTCCCGCAGGCAGAATCCCGCTCACTCGACTCATCATGGCTTTGCTCTTGCGGCCGCGCTTTGACGGAGTGGGCATAACAACAGCAGGAGGCAACGCAAGGTCGTCCTTCTTGTCTACAAATAAATTAGCCTTGATATTAATAATGCACTGGCGCAATAACACAAAGACGCAATCACAAGACATCATGGTGTTCTATAGGCTAATATTATTTCAATTAAGTGAATGAACGAAATCTATGAAATCAGGCAGCACGAGACAGATTTTACAGTATAGATTCTTAAAAGTGTTACCTGAGTTTGAAGCGTGCAGAGCAGATACGATCATGGTGGTGGCAGTTGGATGACCTGTCACAAAGGACTGAGAGGAGGCAGTCGGGACCAGTGTACCTTGAGGAGTCGTTATGACCAAGCCCGCTGAAAACACAAGAAAAATAGAGCTTTTGCTGTTTTGTTTAACACCACAACAAAATGTTTACCTCATACTATTCATTAGTTAATAATGAATAGACTCATTTTGGAGTCTGGACATCTCTTCAGTCTGAACTGAGTAGGGTAAGTTTTAGTGTGTGTAAGCAATTGTTTGATATTGTGTACTGTCTTTGTCACTGGGACACAGATCACCCTTAAAAAAAAGTCTTGATCTTAATGCGTTCCTGCAAGTTTAAATAAAAAATGTTACAAAAAAAAATAAAAAACAGTTACTGAATTATTTTTGCAAGACTTAGCAGTTCATCATACAGGGCTTCTACATGGATGCCAGTAAAACTGTGTAACTAGCCTAGTTCGATTCAAACCAGTTCTCCAAAGCGCTTATAAACTCGAGCAGACCTCATGAGGAACTGTAAACTGGCGCACATTGTCCCAACCAATTGTAGTCCGATTTCAGACGTCATGTAAGCAGCTGGACAAATGCAACTGAGCATGCTCACAACTCATGCTCACTGCACATTCCAACAATAAAATTTACATTTTAACAACAAAAAAACACCCTTCAAAAAGTGGCACAAACAGCCACATATTTAACTACATGTTTTACACAGTTCTAAATGTTTAACACAGTTCTACATGTCCCAGAAAGATCAGTGTGCCATTTTACTAGAGATGCACCGATCCGATACCTGGATCGGATATCGGTGCCGATCCAGGACATTTTGCTGGATCGGGTATCGGCTCCATGATATCGGTTCAGCCGATATCCTGGCTGTGTCTTTAATTGGACATAATGAGACTATTTTACAGGCTGGTATTGATCCATAAAAATTCAAAATATTGGGCATTTTATTCAGATTAAGTTGTTAAGTTGTGACTTGCACTATACACAACAATTTTTAGAAGAAAAAGAAGCAATTTCAGTCCTTTCACTAGTATCGGTTAATATCGGGTATCGGCAGATAGTTAAAGCCAAATATCGGGATCGATATCGGAACAGAAAAAGCTGGATCGGTGCATACCTACATTTTACAGACAATACTACAAGCAGTTATTGATAATAAACAATATTTAGGTAAATCAACATAATGCTGTCTTAATCGTGGACTAGTGAATCTGATACAGCAGGACATGTCTCTCCAGGTTAATCGGTTTACTCTCTTGCATGTAAGTTGGAGCAAAACTGGTCAAAACGGTTTGAAGGGAAAACCAAATAGTCAGTTTTTTTAGTCTAGTCTAATTTCCCTAATCATGTAAACACACTGAGTGAGAAGACTTTTTTTTTTTATTCATGAAAAGGGTCTATAAGCTCAACATTACTCTAGATATGGATTTTTTTTTTTATCTTAACCTCTGGCTTCGTTCTGCAGTACCTTTCCAGTCCAACAGGGAGTCATTAGCTTTAGGATCCACCTAATACAGCCAGTACCACTTTAAAAGTAAGATGATGATATAACATAGTAACTAACCCTAACCCTAAGTGTGAGTTTAGACATTGTGCTGTCTTACCTGCCGTCATGATACCCGTAGAAGGAACAGGCACAACGGTGACATTTTGGGAAGTGTGAGATGGGTGGAGATGTGCCCCGGCTGAACTCAAAGCTGGACCACCTGCTCCGACGCCGCTCCCCCCTCCCTCTTGTTTGGGAATCACTCGCACCCCTGTGATGGTGTCGCCTGAGCCCGGGATGGCCAGCACAGCCGTGGGGTAGTGTGGGGAGGAAGACGAGGAGGAGTGAGGGAACGAGGGAGCAGCGGGCTTGTCTGCACCCAGCTGCTCCTTGGTCTTGTTCAGGAACATGGCGCTCTCGATCTATCAGGAGCAGGTGGAAACCAAGGGGTGGAAAAATAACAGAGCCGGAGAGGTGAGGGTGGACGAGAGGCGAGCAGTTTAGGATGAGAAATAGAAGAATATAAATGAAAAAGAGAATAACAGAATAATGAGATGCAAAAGTAAAAAGTATCAGAGGGTTTAAAGAGGTGAAAGAGGACAGGGAGTGTGTGATCACATGATCAATTCAACAATTTTCTGTTCACAAACTTGTGTGACTCTGCACAGAAAACTCTATGTGGCAGTAACATTACATGTACTGAAATTAATCTGCAGTATCTTTTTCACAAGCATAAACTCTTTACAAATGTTATTTTAACAACTACTTTAAATAAAAGTTGTGTGTATTGCAAGACAATTCCAACAATAAGGTTGTCTCTACCTGTCCTTGTACAGTTGGGACGGGAGACCAAAAGTATGATGAGTTGAAATGGGAATCGTCCATTATTTCTGTAATTAAAAAGCAACACACTTAGAAAACACCTGTCCTCCTTCTCAACCTCCATCATTACTTCATTATTTATGTTGAAACAAACCCAAAACGAGCCTGCTTCAGCCATCAATAAGTTTTCTTTCTTGTTCTTAACCTTTTAATAAAAGACCCACTTTCACTTTTTAATACAATTTAGGAGGAAAAATGTTGCACTGACAGAAAAGTCTAAAGTTCATGGCGTTTTTAAGTTAATAATGTATTTTCTGAATAGAAATAGTCTCAAAATAGCGTAAAGTTAAAAATGACTACGGAGTGATCACACATGTCAACTATCAATAGGTAAATACGAGGCTGAAATCACTTGTGCGTGCATCATCATTGTGACACATGGACACACTGTACTCTGCACAAAGAGGAGCTGAAGATGCGCTCACATGTCACAGGTTTGACACATGAGACACAAGACTGGCATCTGTGTCAGTCTGTGCACAGCCAGCCATTTGTGAAGAGTTCCCTAAAACTCTCCCACGGCTAGCACAGAGCTACCAGCTGCAGAGATTGATTACATTTTGCACATGTTGATAAAATGCATGAGTTATCTTGAGCATGCCTCCGTGTGCAGACTGACAGTGGCCCAGTCTGAGGAATTGTGGACAACTGCTAGCATTAGCAGGTTACCGCTGCAAGACAAGGGAGCTAGCTAACTTGCCTCCATTAATTTTCTCCTTTTGTTCGTGGCTTGCTCTAGCTACATGAAGGCCTTAGTCAAATGCTTAACCAGGTGGCCGCAGAGGAGATGCACACATCCCTGCTCTCTAAGCTCTGATTCCTCGCTTCCTACTCATCTCGCGGAGAGAAAATAAAAAAAGAGAAAAAAGTGGCGGATAAAAAAAACAAGGCAGAAAAAAAACGTCGACGCCGTGGCTGTGCAGAGACGCAGCTTCATGCAGACTTCCGGCGGCTGGACGAGGCAGACAACACTGAAATAACAGTAAACCAACACTTCACTATCAACGCCACTGTGAATTACCGGCAGGAGTGATCCCCGACAGCCCCCCGGAGCTTCCTCGGGTCGGGACAGTTGGGAAACTTTGTCCAAATCCGCCCCTCGGATCAGACCCCTCAGATATTCCCTTTTTTTTCTTCGTTTTTTTCCCTTTCCCTCCAGCGCCCCTCAAATTTGTAAAGTGAAATTGATTTGGATCGGCTTATTTCCGGTCTGGCGCTTTCAAATTAAAACCTAGATAATCCAGAAATCAATCGTAGACAAACTATTGAGCAATAAAAATCAAAATAAAGTAAAGAAATCCACAATAATATCATAACTATACCATTTATGTTTAAATAGTCGTTTGTTTATACATTAAAACGTTTTGTAAATAACATCACTTATTGTTTTGAAAGAACTTCTGGTCTGTGATCGTGTACTTTCTGCTAACTGTACATAGATGTCAACAACATCATAGTTTGGCGCATCAATGTATATTATGTACCAGTAAAGCCAAATATATTTTTACAAAGTGCAAAAATGGAAAGACAAAGTTTTAAGCTCAGTCTTTTCTCCAGTAGCAGTGAAAATCAAACGGGATTCCTGAAGTAATAGTATAAATTTAATGGGTTAAATGCATGACAAGTGTTAAATAAAGAGCATCACAAGAGACTAGGTAAGGATGTTAAATTGTTGGTTCAGTTTTATCCTGGAAAAGACAAATAAAGCTATATTTATTCTACAATCCAGACACTTAAAGATGCTTCGTGAAATATTAAGTCAATTTAAAATTAGCAACAACTTTGCACAAACAAATATAGAGACACTGAGAAAATCATAATGTGTTTTTGGATTTATTGACAACCATCAGCAGCACATTCACACATGGCGTAATAAAGTCGGTATGCTGTTGGTAATAGAGTTATAAATCTAAATTAGAACAGTTACAGTTCACAATATGTTAATTTTACTTTAAAAATGTGATGTTTCAAGGCCAAATGGAGAATAAGAGGCAGTTTTTCCTATTATTAATGTACTCTGTCATGAATTATCGAATAACATATTTCTGGTGACCTTTTGCAACATAACAAAACAAATGCATTTTAAGACATAGTAATTTTAGCTGCTCTTCACCTGATTGAAATATTACTGGCCTGTACAGTAGATGCATTACATCACATGAAAAAGACCTGTCCATACCAACCACACAAGATCTATATATAAGTTAACATTTAAAACATAACATTGGTAAGTTTAAGTTCCACAGTAAAGCTGCGTATACAGAATATCACATCCAAAAATATCTGGATCCTTCATTTGCTAGCAATGTGACAACAAAGTTTATAATATTACAGGAATAAAATAAATAATACTTAGTTTCAGAAAAATATACAGTCATATTCTTGTCTGTGTGATGCATAAAACTCAGCAGTCAGGTAGATTTGAGTGGTTCAAATAATAATACAAAAAACAGGCAGTAACTAAAAAATAAAAAGTAGAACAAAACAATAAAAGTGATAAATATTTCATGCCGAGGTAGAGGTTTACTGTGATGAAAGTCTTTGTAATTAGAGCTTAAAGGTGCACTATGTAACTTTGATGATCTGGTCAAAGCAACAGGTTGTGTTAATGTGACGTCATTGATTTCTAAAAGTCGATAGTATTTAATTCAGAAGGAGACAGCTGAAATTAATTTGGCTTAAATGCATTTTTCATTTACTGTGATGCAAAAAGTGAATAGGTCTAGCCACATTTAAATTTGTGAAATTACCTTTTAAATATTTCCTGCAATAGGGCCAGAACAAGTTAAGGGATTTATCGCAACTAATCAACAATCTTCTGAATTAATTGTCAACCAATTTAGTAATCGAATAATCATGAACTGATTTTTATGTTCCCACACATACATGAATAATAATAATAAAAAAAAACGTTTTATGATTCTAATTGGGCAGCAATCACACAGAGAATGTGTAAATTTGCCGCTTTTAGTAGAAAAAAAAACACATTCTTAAATAAGTCAGCGTCACTAAAAAACACAAATTTTGTTTTGAGCAAATGTGACTAAAGTCGAGTGATTCTGAAAATTCTACGAATATTATTTGCCAACAGAATTATTTATGTTATTATTTTAAATACAGTATTTTTGTATGAGAAAATGCTTGTCCTTCTGTATTTTTTAGAAAACAATAATTTTTTATGATTGTTCCATTGGCAAATCTTTTTGAGGCAGTAAAAATCTTAATTCAGTCAATTTAATTTAATTTTAGGCTTTGTCTGGATTGATATTTAAAATAAATCTTGTAGTGACGTGACTTTTCATCTAATCAATTAGTCAGAAGAATTATTACCCAACTAATTGAAAATGATCCTTAGTTGCAGGCCTAGAAAATCTTTATAACATCATCACATTCAATTACGTGAACACAATCTATAACATGTACACAGAGCAAAGCGGGTGGCGGACCCAGCACCAGACCAAACTTACATAGTGCACCTTTAGCTTGTCATTTCAGTGAGATTTATATTTACTTCCAATCTAAAGAGGCTAACAGGAGCTATAATTGTTAACAACACACCATTTTAAAATCACCACTGTTCCCGATACACATCCCACAGTTTCTCACACTTACTTTGTTGTATAGATTATCTAAGTATTATAAGTGACACAAAATGTACACAACGTACATTTAAGTGAACATACAAACAAACCGTCACAGTGGTAACACATTGACCTATGAAAACAAATGCTGAGTGAGAATATTCATAATAATCAAAAACAAAGCAATAAGGCAGAGCAGATTACAGAGAAACGAGTGAATAGGAAGAGATGTGTAGTGTAGATAGATAAATAGATAATGTTTCGTAGATTTTATACAGAATAAAAAGCACTCTAAAGCTGAAGCGCCCTGCATTCAGTCAGTGCTACAAGGATTAGTGAATATCCACACTTAAGATGCACTTAGGTTAGTCAGCAAGGCAGTGGACACAGACAGTAATGACAGTGTACATTTACAGACGAGACACATAGACAATAAATATAAATATAAACAAAGAACAAACAAAAGTGAGGAAAATTGGCACAGAAATAATTAAAGAATGTAAAAACAGAGGTAACAATGAGACCTCTTTAAACTTAGCCTTAAGGACTGCACAATATACTGCAACAATATTGGTATTTTTGATATCTGGCATCGATTTGTAATAAGATAAAAATATCACCACATTAAAGTTTCTCCAGCTTTTACCTTTTAAAAATGTAAAAATGTCTTGAACCTGACTGTCTTTTTAAAATTCTCTATATGATAAACAGGGGTGTCGATAGAGGGGGGCAAAGAGGTCTTCTGTCCTGGGCCCCAGCGTCTTAGGGTTACGATTAGGGCCCAGTATTTAAACTTTTTTTATATTAATTTAAATTAAAGCAAAGCAGAACTAAGCAACCTCAGCACTAGAGCTCCCCCTACAGCTCTTATGTGTTATTGAACTAGCTAACGGAATCAAAAATTAACATTACTTTATGATTTATCATTTTTGCCTAACTTTAGGATTGAAATAAAGCAGTAAAAACACATCTAAGCACATTTTACCCTGCACAATGAAAAAAACGAAGAGCCAGGAGACACGTGCTTCAAATTCCCTAAAATACATATGTTACCATCATCAGGGAGACTCACAAAGACATTTAACAAGGTCAAAATGTTACTTAATTCTGCTTTAAGGGGGAAA
Source organism: Mugilogobius chulae (assembly GCA_038363315.1). Lineage (NCBI taxonomy): Eukaryota > Metazoa > Chordata > Actinopteri > Gobiiformes > Gobiidae > Mugilogobius > Mugilogobius chulae. The sequence continues at coordinate 37,663,609 of CM076408.1, forward strand.
GTAAATCCTATTGTCCGTACAGTTAATGAGACCGACAATTTTATACAGTCAGGAGCATTGCTGAATAAGAATCATAAAACAACCTGTAAGAATTAGTGCAAGTTTGGACAAAAGGGGGCGGGGCTAATTCTAATATACATTTTTGGTTCAGTGTCAGGTACAAGCCCTTTAATTAGTTTTGTTTGTTAGCATTTTTGTTTGAATTTAACTGAACCAATCCTTTCCGTTTCAAAATGTAAAATTAAATATTGCATTTTTTCATATTGTGCAGCCCAGGCGACTAAACTTAAAAAGACTGTAAAAGGACAACATGGCATTTCTCCCACAAGTACAACCTTCGAGTGAAAGAGTGAATTTAAATATGCGTTTGAAACCTGAGAAACGGCTACATGTTTAAGATGATTGTAGAAGAAACAGTAGGAGAGATATAATAAGGAAGGAACTGACAGCAGACAACAGTTCAGGTGTGGCGAGTCGTCTTCTTTAACCAGTGCGAGAAGTCACCTATAAAGAAAGAGAAGGAATTAGTCAACTATAAGTAATGACATATTTACAGATAAATTAAAAGACCCAATAATGTTGTTTGTATTGTGTTATGGCCATTTTCAAAGTATTTACTACATTATCTGGCTCTGACAAGACAAAAGTTAAAGTGTAGGGATGGGCAATATATTGGTATCAGTATCGGTATAGATCAATATTTACATTTCTTTACGACGTCATTATCGATCCGATACTGCAAAAACAGACGATATTTGGCACCGATGTTTGTAGACGCAGTTCTCTTGTCTCTGTGCACGTGTCAGTCCTAATTTGTCCTTAAAGCTTCATATTAGTTATTTTTCACAGACTAAAGAATAAAAATGATAGACATATATTTACATTATAATGCCACCAAATATTTTTTAGTGTGTGATCTTGTGAGTCTAAAAACAGAATCAAGCATCTTCAGCGGGAGTGCTCCCCCTGCAGTTCTCCTCTGCAAATACCAGTGTCAAGCCAACAACATAACTTTTTTTATCTTAGTTTTTAATGTATTTTATTTGTATTTGTGTTTATTTATTTATTTATTTATTCAAGGCAAAGAAAAGTACATAAAAAATTCATACTGTCAAACATGCTGTCGACAGAAATGACGAGTGTCGGTTTTCGACAGCAGAGAGAGCAGAAAATACACAAAATAATGTCCACAAAATACACGTGTAACTATCACAGTGACTTTGTTAAGTGACAAAGACACTTAACTTAAGGTCAAAACGTCACTTCTGCTTTAAAATATAAATATCGGCATCAGCAAGTTTCCCATACTGACCACAGCAAATATCGGATACCAATTTCGGCAAAAAAATAAAAAATAAAAATAATAATAATGTTGGCCCATTCCTAGTTAAATTGAGTTCTTTTAAAATGAATGAACAAAATAACAAAAATATTTAATCACTAAGTGCTTTTGATGCTTGTAAGAACACACCAAAAACAGATCAAACTTTATAGGGAAATCTGATTATTTTAGATCTGCCAAGTAAAAATTTCCCTATAGATTTTGTTCCTGCAATGTTTGTACTATAATGTTTAACACTGCACGTTTTAAATTGTATCCTTTTTCACTCACACACAATACGAATGACATATTACCATAACATCAGACAATCTTAATCCCTTCCTCCTTACATAATCTTGTACTTGTTGTTTTTGTTTTACCTGTGAAATGCTGACTCCGGTGAGTTTCTCCACGGCGTCGGGCAGTCGGGTCATGATCTCCAGCACCTCTCCGGACAGTTTGGCTGCGCCCACGTCCCCATTTCCACTGGACACCATGGTCACCTTATGAGCCTCGCACAGCGGCTTACTGATCTCCTCCGCCATCTGAACAAAACCATTATCAGCAGAATGTGAACACAAAGAAATTCAAAGGAAAGAATAGCAGTCACTTCATATTATTGTTTGGAGGATGTTGTAAATGTAGCACTTTGTATTTAATGATGCGGGTTGCCAATGCGGTTTCAATTAGATTTTAAAAAGCTATACTTTGTTTGTAAATGTTTAAATGGCTCCCAAATATTATCTGATTGAAAAACTAAAAGAAACAGAGAAGGACAGAGAGAGGTTTCTGTCTTTGGTCCTCAGCTTTGGAACTGCTTATCACTGAAAGTTTTTCAGTGATTTTTTACTTTTTGGCTTTTCTTCAAGAATGAGTTTTTTCTGTTAACTGTCTCTCTAAACCTTTATAAAATAAAGATGGATTCGATAAAAATCAGACCACTGTGTTAAAATAAAAATTCATATAACATATTTTATGCTCAGTGCTCTGATTGGCTGTGCTTGGGTGGTCCACTTGAGTTTCTTCAAATGAGGCTTAAACAATGAAAGAGCCATGGCTTTACTTAACAACAAAGATTAAATATTGATTTAAAAAGTATATTTCTCTGACCAGAGGCAGTTTCTCCAGCAGCATGTCAACCATGGCTCCCTCCTTGTACTGTTTAAAGGCCTCTGCTTTCTTCTCCATCTGCTCCGCCTCAGCGCGACCCTTGGCCTCCAGAGCGAAGGCCTCAGCCTCTCCCTTAATCTGAAGAAAACAAAATAATCCTTCAGCAACACAGCAACAAGAAAGTACCAACAATATTTAACAAAAGGGCTGAAATCTGGGTTTGTAGATTTCAGACTCACCCTGATGGACTCAGCTTCAGCCTCAGCCTCCATGATTAACTTCAGACTGGACAGACACAAAGAACACAAACAGAAATATTTTATTATAAACTACAGCCATGAGGGATCTATAAAAGAGCCTAAATACAAAACTAAATAATGACATAAGTTACATATTTAATGAATTACCAGAGTTATGAAATGAAGCCTTCACTCCAAAACCAACTGAGCTGCACAAGTTTCCAACAAATAAGAACAGAATGTGTAATATTTTTGCATTTTTTAAAAGTCTGCACAACAAAGAGTCCTGCTGTAGCTTAATGCTTAATGCTGGAATGTCAGGACAATGATTAAATTTAAGGGAATGAATAACTTTAGGAAAAAGGTTTGGGTAAGGAGTAACTTAAAATATCATAGTTTACACCAGTCACAATCACCTCACTTTGAAAGTATTTTTGCTTTACTTGTTGCAGAAATATGCAATGTTTATACATGATCTTTTTTCTTTTATTCTTATTTTATTTTTCCTCATAAGCAGTCATTTTGTTTTATTACGAGAGATGATGTGCGTCCCTAAATCACTAATTCAACTGTCAATCACACCCACTGACACTTGGGAAATAAACATGGTGGCCAAAGAGTATACTTTAAATATTAATTAATTCATTCATTTTCTACTGCTTGTTCCCGTTAGGGGTTGCAGGTGAATGAAGCCTATCCCAGTGACTTTGGGCCTTAGGCGGGAAAACCCAAGGACAGTGACTAACTTGTCAAAGGATTAACACATAAACACAGACAAACATCATTCACTCTCTGACCCTCCTATTCATTCACAAGGGGAATTGAAAGTGTTGCCATTTGACCTAAACATGCATGTTTCTGGAGGTGAGAGGAAGCCGAAGTACATGGAGAGAACCCACGGTAACATGGAGAAAATCTAAAATAACGTCTGGATTTTCCAGGCAACTCATCTACAAGTAAACCATACTGTGTAACATTTATAGGCAAAGTAATATAACTTGTAGAGACAAAAGATGATTACAGACAAAAATCTTACATAGTACAAAAGTAAGTTCTAGTGGAAGCCTACTCAACTTAAGGCCCAGGAGCCAAATTGGCCATTTAGAGGTCTGATCCGGCCCCAAACCCATCTTCTAGTATGATGATAGATTTTTCTCTTTTTTGCAGGGTTAATTTTGGGCTAATAGTCATGACTTTGTTCTTTTTATTCTTGGTGCAATTCTGGTCTAGATGATTTGGCCCTAGTTTACCTCTGGTAAGACTTGGCTTGTACTGGTCTAGTGAGTTTAATTCTGGTTTGGAAATTTTGTAGAGCAAGACTAATCCAACAAAGGCTATAACATTGGCTTTTAACAAATCTTATACAATGAATATTTTGTGCAACCCCAAATTTTGTCAAAAGTGCAAACATCTTGTGCAACTACCCGCCCAGAGACCATGGCCCTTTGAAAAACCTGGCCCTCAGGGAAATTAGGTTGAATAGCCCTGTTAGTGGTTTATCTTAATACTTAATATAACAAAATGTTTGTCTGACAGATCAGTTCTTAAACCTCAAACCCCATGTCTCTCACCGCTGCGCTTCGGCCAGTTTCTCCAGACGATATCTCTCAGCCTCCGCAGGCTTCATCACTTTGGCCTCGAGCTCCTTCTCTTTTCGGGTGATTTCCTGCTCCTGAAGCGTGATCTGCTGACTCCGCTCCACCACCTGCACCTGCATCTTCTCCTCCTCGATGCGCTGCTTAGTCTTTGCCACCTAAACAGACAAAAAAACATCAATAAATAAAAGCAAATAACCTTTCATCTTAGACAGTTATTAGATAAAACTTTACTGATCTCAAACACTTATATAATAATACTGTATAAGTGAGCAATCTGTAATCAAAAGCCAATTCTCAAATATTTTTAATTCCTTTATAATTATACAAATAGAAATAGTGCTAGGTTAAAAATTGCATCTATATTTGGTTACATTACATTGCAGTTACTTTCTCCATTTCTTGAACTGTTTATTGTACCTGCAGTTGGTAAGCCATCTCCGACTCTGCCTTTTTGGTGTTGACCTCGATGTCGTAAGCTGCCTTTTTGAGCTCGTAGTCCCTCTGAGCTTTGGCCATTTCAATTTCATTTTTATACTGAGCTGAGATCTTGGCCTGCAGCGCGTGAGCTTCCTAAAATACCAGAAGATAATACATACCAAGGCTGTAAGTGAATAAGCATGTACTGTAGTGGTCTATTCTAATCATTTTGTTTTAGTTTAATCATCTCACCCTGATCACAGCATCTCTCTTGTTCTGCGCTTCTCCAATTCGAGCATCTTTCTGAACTTGAGCTGTGCGGCCTTTGCCCAGAGAGTGCAGGTAATCCTGTAAAGAAAAAGGAATGTTTAAATACCAATTAGAGCTTTTTTCGCACGGGACAATATTTACCTTGTGACTCTGTAAATATTATAATTACCCCATCTTGAGTTTCTTGTTTTTAAGAGACTGTATGTATTCCAGAACAGGCAACAGGTTCGCCTTTATTTATGACAATAACTAAGTCTTTCAAGAACAAGACAGCATGATTTCCTGTATTTTTGGTTTGTTTTATGTTGAATTACCTTAGCTGTGGCAACATAAATGTGGCACCCCGTCGCAAATGGTTTTTTTTTTCGACCAGAATCACATCCACATGATCATATTTCTTATGAAACAGCTGTAGTCTCTCTCCTTTAATCCCTTTAGGGAGATAAAGTCCTGCCGTCCAAACTTCCCAGCGCTCTGTCCAAACTTTCCACAAATATCTTTGAGCTGCTTGACCCTCTGTTATCACAGCAACGGGGTTGTGCGTACAGGTCATGAATTTGTTTGCAATGTGTTTAATGTTTAATTTTTTAATTGTAGGAAAAAAGACAATTCAACTGGAGAATGATTTGTGGCAAATAGTAGGCTAATAATCATTTTGTTCAAATCTGAAGGTAAAATAGGCTGCAGACTCATTATGAATCAGTTTGTGTACAGTTCACAGAAACACTGACCTGTACATTCACATGAGACTATAATTAGCAGCTCACATCAGAGTTTTGGTGAATTAGGGGGAAACTTTACAGCCATTTTTAAAGACAAGATTTCCATAGAACAAGAAACTCAGATGACTTCCATAAGATTACAATTTGCATGAGGTCCCAAGGTAAATATCATCCTTTGTGAGAAGGACATAAGTCACATCTGACTCTTGTGCAGGTAACTGTGCTCATAGACTTATAATGAATTTAATGTCTATGATTGTGCTAACCTGGTCGTCGTGCACGTCTTTGAGAGTGTAGCTGACGACGCTGATGCCCATGTTCACCAGGTCAGAGGAGGCCACTTTGAAAACCTGCTCAGAGAACTTCTTTCGGTCTTTGTAGATCTCCTTGAAATAAAACAAAAACAGAACATTTAACATTATAAAACATAACATTTGAGTGATCTAAATAAGAAGAAGTGTCAAAGGTAGTCGACTAGACAACCATTGAAGCATTTTCACTTCAGTTATTGTAAACTACTTCTTTTTAGTTCAGAGTTGTTTATTACAGATGCTAAGTTATAGTAGTAGAAGAAGTAACAGTGGTTAGGATCATACACAGTTGAGCTATTTTTTCTTTCTCTGCTTGAATAAGATGTTTTAGTCCATTTGATGAGTAACTTATTTAGTGTGTTAACAGTTAAAATGTCCTGAATCTCCCACTGTTGTTAGCAAAAAAGTATCTAAGCTCTGCAGTGTCGCTGTGAGAAAGAGCACTTTAAAAAAGTAGGCCAAAAACAGCCAAAAACACATTTTATCAGGTGTTATTTTCTTACTTCTGCCTCTCTGTCAGAATGTTAAGAGGCATTTTTCAAACAAAAGTCTATAAGAAGCACAAACTTTAATTGAGTTTAGGAGATTTAGACAGAATTTTGATCATCAAATTGTATAACTCGCACACTATTTTATCTTAAAGTTTCTCTATGTATTTTATGTATTTGTTTTTGATGTTGTTTATAGCACTGTTTTTTGTGTAGCTCACAAGCTTGACCCATTTTGCTTGTGCCCAAATCAACCTTCCACATGTGTGCACACTCTTGTATTAACTCTTGAGATCATGTGACACAAGATCTGGCCTCATCCTTAGTATAAGTAGTAACAGTTGTCTCACCTCCACAGTGAGATGGGCGATGATGGCGCGCTGATGCCCCTCCAGCGTCTCCAAGGCGATCTGAGCGATTTCCTGCTCAGACTTCCCCATAAACATCTGACAGGCTGCAGCCAACATCTCCTTATTCTGGCCCTGGATCTTCATCTGAAAAGAGAAACATGGAGTCTACGCTAGTATACTTGCCTAAAAATTACACACAAAAAAAAGATGAACAAATAAAGAAAAGGTGCAATGTCTCTTTCAGTAATATCACAGTATAACATTTGTAAATAGACAACATAATGAAAGTCTCCATCAGCTCGGCTATATGAGGGAAAAAAAAAAATCAGTCCATATGACTTTGTTTGATAAAGCAGCTGCTGCGGTAAATATTATTCAAAGTTATGAATCAATTAAGGAAAAAAGACAAACAAAAGTTTAGGATTACAGTTGAGTTGTAAAACAGGATTCATCAATTTGTGTCATCAAAAAGTGAATTCTGTCAAAAATACAAAATTTACACACCTCTAGCACATTTAGCTGTTAGCTTAAGCAATTATCTAACAAAAATATCGTATATGGAGATATGGACTGGACAAGATAAAAATTTGGCCATATCGTACATATCCACATATTGTTTCACGGTTGAAAAGTAAGTAAGTAAGTAAGTAAGTAATCTTTATTTGTATAGCGCATTTCACAGACAGAGTCACAAAGCGCTTCACAGAGAGATGAACCCCCCCTCCCCACTCAGTGACAGTAAACTGCCCTGGGGCAGCTCAGCAGAGGCAATTCGCCCAGACACCAGGCCCTTCAACCTCCGATCATCACCAAGTGTTTCATGCATGTTATTGGTTGGTGGGGAAACCGGAGTGCCCGGAGGAAACCACCCAGACATGTGGAGGAACATGCAAACTCCACACAAAAACGTCCCGGGCCGTGCGGGAATCGAACCCGCGACCTTCTTGCTGTGAGGCCAGAGCGCTAACCGCTCCTAAACTGATGAAAAGCAGTTCAAGTTACTGAGGAAAGTGATAAAGAGAAGGATAAGATCAGTTCAATTTTCTTTTTGTCTCAATAGTCAAATGATAAACTTAACTAAACTAGAATTTAGTTTTACTCAGCAAAAGGCACAAATGATTTTCTTTTTTCAATGAAAATTTACATTTCTACTTTCTAATTAGCAGACTGTGTTATTTCAAAGACATCGAAATATGAACAAAATATATCGAGATATACATTTTTGTTCATATTGCAAAGCCCTAATTGTCAGTAATTTTATTTGTCAAACCTTAAGTATTGTGTCATTTATTTTGATCTTGACCTTTGTTTACCACATGTTTGTTCAGTAACAGTTGTAGAAACTACTTATATTTATGCCATAGTGCTTGCTATCCTGAATGTCACCAAAATTGTGAACTTGGCTTGCTTAGTATGCTTTGTAAAATCTTAACTATGATCACTATATTTTGGTGACATGTGCAGCCACATGTGCACTATAAATCATTAGTCTTTTTGGTGAATCCTATTTGATAATACTGTTTAATAACCCTACAGTGCTTTTTCGCAGTAAACATGTTTAAACTGCGCTTCACTGACCTGTGCGATGCCAGTGACTGAGATGGGAACTCCATGTCGAGTGTAGACCTTATCACTCTTCACGTTCAGAGTCAGAGTGTTGAGAGAAATCCTGAGGAGACACACACACAAGGCAGATATTGATTAGGACAAATGCATTAGAAGCTGCAGGCCCAGAGTAGAATGATAATGCACTTGTAGGCCAAAGAAAACATTTTACAAGCAAGAATAATATTAATGCATTTAGGATACAAAAGGATGACTCGCTAAGGTGCATCTTACTGTTACACATCAGATACAAACTGCAACTTATGTCACTAATTATTAAATCATAAAAACTACAGTGTAAAATGTTGGATTCATGTGGTAGTTTTGCAGCTCCTATTTCAGTCTACACAGAACTGAAAATACTTCTTAATGTGCTTAAAATGTGCACTCTGAACTGAATCCCGATCTGAAAGCATAAATCTAATCACAGTGAAACACAACAAGAATAGAGTACAGTACAGCCCTTCAAAGATATGATTTGGCCCTCAATTCACTTTCCAAATATTACAAAAACATTTTCTCTTGTTTGTAGATTTCTGGGTTATTATTTGGGTTATTACTCAAAAACAGTGGCCAGCTTAAGTTTCTTAATGTATCAGTAAAAGTGTCTGAAGATTTTAATTTAGTGTATTTTTCTTGTTTCAATTCCAGTTGTATTTTTGACTAATTTCCAGTTAAAAAAAATGGTTTGTTCTTGTTCTATGGGCAAACCTTATTTTAAAATTGTCAAAATATGCTTAAACAAAGGTAAATATGATTTATTTTAAAATGTATTCTCTCATGATCTAGTTTAAAATGGTCACTTTTTACAGTGTATATTTCTTATTAATTTCTGCTTTAGACCTGGTTTAGTCTTGGTTTAGATTTGCTTTAATGCTGGGATACTCTCAGTTCAGATTTGGTTATGTGGTTTAACGTTGATTAGGACATTTTGTTGACAAAAAAAAATGGACTGCAGCATTAGTTGGTACAGAAACAAATAGTCCTGTGAATATTTGGTGCAACCTCATGTCAAAAACTGCAATGCATTGTGCAACTACCCAACCCCGAAGCCACGATCCTTTGTAAAATCTGACCCTCTGAAAAGTTAAGTTGAATAGCCCTGGTTTAGTAGATTCAAAAATATGGCAGCCGACAGCCTCAAACAGAGACATCAACTGAACAAAATCCTAAAATGTCCTTAGATCACCTCTGAATCTGCTGGATGCACGGGAAGACAAAGACTCTGCCTCCAGGGATCATCAGAGGAGGAGACCGACAGAAGCCTAAAGACAGAGACACATCAGATGAACATGTAGGTTAAATGCACTCATTTAGTTTTATTATGGTTTTAAATTGAACTTGTGGCTAAAAAATGCACTGTGCAGCTTTCCTGGTCAACGATCTTCCACCTCGGCGTCTCCATGGAGATTTTATTGCCTTGCCCGGAATGACATTAATCTCGTCTATTTCCATGGAGACGAGCAGATGAGGCCAGCTGTTTTTCAAGGTATTTTTAGGGTAACAGAAACGTCCCTAATTTGATATTTGTAAGAAGGATTCAATTGGTGGGATAAATGTCACACTGTGTAATTTACATGGACAAAAGCAAATGTCAGATGCTTCCCCAGAACAATTACAATATCAATACTACTCGACCGGCAACTAATGATAATTAAACGATCATCGATTAATCTGTTGGTTATTTATTTTGATTAACTGATTGTAATTGTAGGGCTGATGTTGCCAGACTTTTATAGAGAAACAAGTGACGAAGCATTGAAAAAAATGAAAACATTGTGTGACAATGACAAGTGTTAATAATTTCGACTTAATTTATTAGTATTTTAAAATTCAAAAACAACTTATTAGACATGAAAATATGTTAAAAATCTATGCTTCAGACATAAATTGATATATTTTTGTGAATCAAACATGAAAAAAATGGCCAAAAACAATAATAATAATTTTTTATGGTGCAAAAGAGCAGCCCAGGAACAAGCCCAACAAAATTCAACCCAATACCCAAAAATAAGGAAGTTGGGGAAAAAATAGCAAAGCAGAGTGTCACAGTGGTGAGCTCACAATTTGATTTTTTGTCATGATAATTTATCATTTGATAATTATTTATCAAATGATAAATAATTGATTGTCTGAGTTATAAAATCTCCTCAGGAAAAAACAAGAACTGGAACAAAAAGATGGTTAAGTACTACGACTAAGACAAAATAAATTTAACAAATATTTTTATATGTTTGGAATTGGATTGAATGGAGGATCTAATCTAGCCCCTGGGCCTTATGTTAAATAGCTTTTTATTCAAGTGAATGTTTATTCAATTAGCAAATTACTTGAAAACCAATTCCAATAATAGATTTGTTGTGACTGATTTAAACAATTGATGCAGCCCTTTTTCTCAAAATCAGAAATTATAGATATAAAGTGACGTTCAAAATACAAAAAATCCCATCGGTTTTATACAAACAAAAGCACATTTATCATTACACAACATATAATACAATACATATACAATAAGCCACTGTTATAACAAGGATATAAGCTTCCTTTTAGGCTTTTATTTAACTTCACAACATAAAATTAAGCTATAAAGCAGATTATTACCTGACACCACCATGGCTTCATTGGGACCACAGGTGTAAAACATCTTCCTGTCTGAAAAAAAGATACATGTTTGTCATTATTCTATAGAGTAGAAACTGGATATTTCGTGTCCTAGATCTGGCAACAATATGGACCACTTTAATTACAACAGGGAGGGGCACCAGAGCAGCAGAGCAACAGTGATGGCTGAAATCTAATTTAATAAAACGATGCGCAGGAATAGAAATACACAGACAGCTTTCACAGCAATATAAAAAAAAACAAATTAGAGTAAAAGAACACAATATAAGCACAAACTGAATCATAATTTGCTCGTTGCTAGCAGGTTGACTCCATATTCAGGCTGTTTTGATGCACGATGCACATTTGGCACGTTTTTATCAAATGAAAAAAGACACAAAATGGTTAAACACTCACCGATGAAGAGCTGGAAAAGACAGCGAAGAGAAAAGGCTGAAAAATGTTGAAAATATTAGTATATTTGGAGGAAGATACGCGTTTTACTCCAACGGTATCCCTGATGATGAGCACCGTCTGACGCTGTCACAGTAAATACAGCGCTGCTCGTCTGCGCATGCGTAGTGCCACAACAGGCGAAACAGCGACATCTGGTGGTGCAACAAGGAAGTGCGGATTTTATTTATGAACCATTTTCAGAAGTGGGTAGAGAGGCCAAAATCTGTGCTCAAGTCAAGAGTATTAAGCAGTGGTCCAAGAAATTCCTCAAGTAGAAGTCAAAAAATATTTGGAGAGACAAGTATTTAAAGCCTATGATTATTCTCTAATTTTGACATGGTTTGGTGTGATAGTCTTTGTAGTATTGATCATGGTTTTACAGCAGGTAAGTTGCAATTTATGAAGAAATTGAAATTAATGAAAAAACAGAATTCTTCCATGTGTCATTAAAAAGCGCCAAAATGCAAAAAAACTATTTACACACAACTAACAGAGTTTCCTGCAGTTTAAGCATCATTTATCACAATTAAAGTGTTGGAAATTATAAAAATGTATCAACATTGTCACTCCTGTGTTATTTAATTTGATTTTGGCCCAGATTTACAATGTGGTTGCTGGGTAACTTTTGTAGATTCCCCTTCACTATGTCATATTTACTGGACAAAAGACAATAATGAACTCATACATATTTGAATACACTTCACCAAAGCAAATTTGGGTAAAAACATTATCATAATCATGTTTTACTTAAGATGTAGTCTAACCTGCGCTTTAAAGGTAACTGTGGGAGTAAGTTTCTGGAAGTAACATGTATTTGTATTTATTTATTTATTTATTTATTTTATTTGAAGTGGATCTAAAAGGAAGAACTGAACATAAAAAAATATTACAATATCCTGTATTTTCAAATTTTTGACTCAAAATGATGTGCAACAATGCAAGAAAATCATACTTTCACAAATTTCAGTATTCTCAATATACATTTTTTACTATTTAAAATTGCTCACACAATACAAGGACAAACCAGGACTTTTACTCAAGTAAGCATAACTTCAACCTCTATATAGCTTTAGTAGTTAAATTATACTAGTTCTCTTAGTATCATGCCTACATTACTTTCCTAACAACATGAATTTGTGCAACAAATCAATAGAGGTCTTTGTTTTACCAATATTCATAAACAGAATAAATCAATATTTTATTACTTCAATTCCCGTTTGCTCCTCCTGTAGACTGTCTCATTGTTCCTCAGAAAACGGAGACACAATGGCTGCTTTAAACATTAATAGGACATTTATACAAGCTGCTTTTAAAGTTTAAAGCCCAATATCATTGACAAGTTTTGATTATAGATGTGTTTTGTGCCAATCTCAAGATGACTTTATGTGAAATTACATGAGCATGTTGTAAAGTCTGGTATGTAGGTCAAAAAGTGTAAAGATAATATTTACCCTCTTATTTACCGTGACCTCTGAGATGAACAAACCCTTGAATTAAGGCCAAGTTATTGCATCACTAAAGATAAACAATGACATCAGCTGCATTACTAATGTTTGCTCTACATTTGATCATCCTTCATTGTTATTGTAATATTATAACATACGATGAAGGATTATCAAATGTAGAGCAAACATCAGTAATGCAGCTGATGTCACTGTCTGGTGCAATAACTTGGCCTTATGTGGGTTGTAAGAAAAGAAGTATCATGAAGAAAAGATGTGTTCAATTAGAAAAAGTTACAAACAATAGATAATTACAGCTTTACAATATTATAGTAACAAGTTTATACGTATACATATTATCTATACTCACATCTGCCACACATGACCTACAGCATTTACATTTCTATCACACTCTAGACTAGAGTTGTGATAGAAATGTAGGCTAAATGCTATATCTATGGGCCTATGGTTGATATAAAATTGTAAAGCTCTGAAACAGAGACATTTCTTTGTTTTGTCGGCCTAGTTTTAGATGGAGTCTGGTTAAATCCTGCAAAAATACACACTTCCAACGGGGAACTAATGACAAATCTTGGCACTCCTTCTCCTCTTCCGGTCCAGAGAGGAGGAAACCCTTAACGCTTAATCCAACCAGAGCAGAGACTGAAGCGGCAACAGCCAATCACTGCAGCAGGCTGAGTTTAGTCCCTCCTCCTCGGACTCTGCTCAGGCTCCACAGAGGTAATTCATTCAGTGCGTCTGCTGCACAACATCTCATCTGATCTCAGCTCTGTGAGTGAAAATCTAACCCACTTCAAGTCATCATGAGGGAAATCGTGCACATCCAGGCCGGACAGTGCGGAAACCAGATCGGTGCCAAGGTAAGGACACATTTACAACTTTTTAATGCCATTTTATTGCTTTCTTGCAACTTGAAGTTTTTAAATTGGTTAACTTTACCAAAGGATGCAACGTGTAAAGTAATACAAGTTTAGACTGGTTCTGCTAAATAAATCAAATTGATCTTTGGTTCACAGTGACACAATTACATTTAAAGCATCTTAACAATATACAGTAGCCTATATGTAGGCCTTATCTGAGTAAAATTTAAAGGTGCACTGTGTAACTTTCTGGAGGTGAAAAGTCAACTGCACACTTAAGTAGAATTAGAGAAAAATTAAAACTATACTTATGTACTATGCATCAACACACATTTGATGGATTTGTGTATTATCCCGAAGGAAATTGGGCTATTATATCATTAATAACCCAATAGGCCTATATAATGCAAAAATGCTTGCTAAATGCTACAATGTACCTTATGCAAGAGTACCTATGCATTTTCAATAGGTTTGGCAAAAGGTATTTTATTTTTTTACTTTTAAATGCTTTGATTTGGGCAATGCGGTGCTTTTGTTTTTGAAGGTTGCAGGTCCCTGTTTTATGCCATAATGTGGAAAAATACAGAAAAAGGAACAACGTTTCTATGAAAACATACACAAGAAGGGTCAAATAATAGTCCATTTTGTGATCATGCAAGCTTTTCAAAGTAAAGACACATAATTTTATTATTTATTTAGCACAACCATCTAAATGACTTAAAAATCTATTTCAAGTGTATTTTTGGTCATAAACTTACACAGTGCACTTTTAGTTTCACTCTAAATTTTTGTTGGTTAATTTTTATTACATAGGATAAAATAGGGCAAAGAGCAGGGCAGACATTCATAGCATATTTAGTCTATGTACTGCTGCTCTGACTAGACTTGACAGCAGCTTTTATTAGACCCGAACCCGGCAGTATTGTCTTCTGGTTTTGCATCATTGTCAACATTTTGTTTTGTTTTTCAACTGCTTTACCTGCAAGTTTTGAATAGTTTTTTTTCTCAGAAACTACCACTTAACTTAAGTAAAGTTAGCAACACAGACATTATCCGGTCTATGTGGCTAAAGAATGCCTAAAATGAGACTAAAGCATGAAAATAAGTAGTTGTAAATAATGATTAACCAAAAAGAATGACAAAACATGAATGGAATTGTCTTTGAATAAAAGAAAATTGCAGAGGGCTAGTTCCTCTTGGTACGTGGGCCACAACTTTAAAAACAGTGTTTATTGCGTGAAAAAGTTGTCTTGCTTTGATAGAGTGTAAAGTTTTTTGTTTTTTTATTTATTTAAAGAGCTTTTCTTTTTGGGATACTGTGATTGTTATTTAAATGTGTCTATTGCCAAAACATGGACTGACGGTCAGACTTTAGTCGCTGATGTGTAATAATGAGCTAGCTGTTGTCTTGGCTGCCCGTTTTGAGCTGCCCCTTTGTCCCTTGAAAGAAACAAAACACAAGAGGCGAGTTTGGCAAAAGAAAGCGTGTGGTGCTGAATCAGAGGAGAGGCACGCCGCGGGAAGAAGGAGGAGGACAGATAACAAAGTGCCCCACTGTCTGACGGCTTCTTAACGCACACATGAGGTCATTTAAATCTCGTCTTTTTCATACACACAGTTTATCACATGCACACTCTCCCTGGGGCCACTGCAAACACCCACACAAGTCAACAAGGACACAGTTTTCTCTCTTATCAAATGTATCACTTAAACACTATCCATTAAGCCCTTTGCTATTTATTCCACCCAACACTATCCATAAAAATGTAGCTACACCATCAAATTATTCTAATAAAATGTCAAATCCTAAAGTCACTTATCTGCTATTTGTTCAGCTCATTTGCTGCAGTATTATTGACTTCTTGAAGCCACATTTTGTATTTTTACAGGAGCTAGACAGTAGTAACTTTCTTGTTTTTTTTTGTTTCAAATCCCCTGCTGCTCTGCTGTTGCAAAACTGGAATTTTCACATTGCGAGACTAAACTCCAACTAAAATACTAAACAAGAAACATAGGGCTGGATGATTTGAGAAAAATATCTTATTGCGACTTCAAACTTCAGACAAACATTGCAATTACGATTACGATTTGTCTGTGTAGGTTTCCTTTGGGGGCTCCAGTTTCCACTACCACTAAAAATATGTCCAGTAGCACCTCCCCTCTCTCTCCTCTTCCCCAGGACTACAGATGCACATTACTGTAGCGTTAGAATCTGGTATAAGCATCTCTGCCATTGTGGTTAATGTAATTGTACACAGTCCTAATAAACACAACCTTAAAGGGGACCTAAAATTTACTTTGTTACAGCAGAGATCTCTCATCATTAGTTTACCAAAGTTGTATTTAGATTGATTACTGCATGTTTGAGTAATTGTACTGCCACTGATGCTCCGGGGCTCAGAAAATCCCTGTCTTCACCTACCACCTATTCCTCCCACTTGTCTGTATTTACTTGCATTTACTCAAAAATTCAGATTTTGAGTGAAACATTTAAGGCTCAAAATGGTCATATTTTCACTTTCAAACAACATAAAATAGTACTTTAAAATCTGTGGCTTATTAAAGTTAAATTTTACAACAAAGAGGCGGGGTTTATCTGTTCTGTAGAAGTCAATGGACCTCAATCTTCAATGGTCTTCAATTTTGTGTTTTACAATGAACAAAATGTGAACTAATGATCAGCATTTGCCATAGTTTCTTCCTAAATATACACAAATATCACAACAGGTCTCCATTAACTTTGACATTAAGACTGAAGTATGAACTAACAAACTAACTATGCATTTTAAACCATGTTTTTATAGATCTAATTTTCAGAAATTCAGTGACTGCACTCTGTGATTCAATGAAATCCCAGAAAAATATACTGTATTATGTTTACACTCGATGACTTTTGTTTGCATGTGTGCCACCTGATTTTATCCAAAGAGATTGTTGTTCGTCAGTATGGCATTCAATACTTCTTTATGCAACATTCATTCTATTACAGATGTTTTTCTTGCTCACACACTTTCTGTGAACAGGCTCTCCCTAGATCTGACTTGTCACTTGCTTTTCTCAATGTGATTAGACAAGTTTAGACAAAGCATTACCAACTTCATGACAACGAGCATGTGGTGAGCCCTCAAACAAATTAAAGGTTATCTATGTTGGTCCAGCCTTGATTTTGTCCTGACTAAGTTTGGTTCAGTTTGTTTCTGCTTGATTTATCACCTAAAGGTGAATGTTACTCAGTCAAATTCTATTTAGTATTTGTTCATGATTTGCATGATAATAAAATGTATGAAACTAATCTATTGTAACTTATAATCTTTGTTAGTTGTTGTTTTCACTTCACGGTTCACCCTGAAGCATAAAAATGAAGTCATATGAGAAGAATTTTGTTTTTTCCTTACATAGTGAATGAGCAATTGTGCGTCTATGTGAGCTTAGCCCTTTGGGAATGATACATGATGTGTCGTATCTGCCTTTTAAATGGGCTTTTTATTGTCTTTTTCTCTCTCTTAGACTCAAACATGACTTTACCTCATGAGCTAAACACGAGTCATATCCTGCTCCTTCTTCTTAAATGTAATACAGACCCTGTTAGTTAAACTTTATATCCAGTCTGCATTATTTTACGAGCTCATAAATTAACCCCTTATAACCTAGTTTCCCTAAAACGCCCGACTAAAATCATCTAAACTTCAAACTCAAACTGTTTCTGAACCCTTTGGAGCTCAAACAAAAGTCTGGACTCTTTGTGAAACTGAAGCCCTGTAGTTTTATCCTCTGACGTAAGAACAAGCTCTGCACAAAAGAAAAACTGAAACTCTGCCTAGATTTTTGATAAAAATACAGAGCAGTAAAACAGCTGTTTGCAACTGAGGCCTGAGTGACATTTGGCATATTATGGGTTCTGAAATTCATCTTTAAAAGCTGAAGGTTATAACTTTTAGGAGTTTTAGGGAACTAAACTAAATCAATTAACTAAAAAAAATTAAACTAAATTAACTCTTTTTTTTCAACCCAGAATGACTGATTTCACTCTAAATACAAGTGTTACAAAGTTTCTTTTTATCTTTAACATTTCCAGGAGCTTCATAGTTTATTTTAATTAATCTTTGAATAAAACAAAACAAAAAGGTAGCTCGGAATAAGATTAACTCATTTGGGTCTAAATTACGAATAATTTGTTTTGCTAAAGAAAATGCTCGTATAGTTTTTGTAGTCGTTTTTATAAAGTTTAGTAGTGGACTTTATTTTATTTGCAAACACCTGAAATGTGTTTTTAATGAACAACCCTGGAGAAAACAAACAAACAAACAAATAAACACATTTATCAGATTAGAATGAGCAGAAGCACTGATCACGCAACAAAATGCAACTGTGTCTTACTTTCTGAGCAAACTTTTCTGATATATTTTTAGATTTTCATGTCTGTTTCCTCCTTAAGAGTGAACCAGACCGTTTATCTTGACTTGGCTGATCTCCAAACAGCACACACAGTTACAACGCACATCGCACACACACACAGAGACACACATACGTGTCTTTAACATATTGTAGGGACGCATGACTAGAACATGCCTTGTGGGAACGTCCCTTTCTGCTGGTTCTACCGGAGCCCAAAAAATATGTTATGGTTCTCTAAATTTCCTTAGCAGTAATTTGACTTCAAAAAACATTTATTCCATTAAAAACTTCTGGGGACATTTCAGGGATAGAGATAGTTATGAGACCCAACCATGTACACTGGTTATTGGAATGAATTTTTAGGAAATAATGACACACAAAAATGAATAAAACTAAATCTTTATTAACATAAATTAAATTATAATCATTAAACTGTTCTTTTAAGAGCTGTGATTCGATTCTTTACATAAAATTTCACTGCTAACCAATCCCTCCGTTTGAGCGCGACTTTCTCAAGCCGAAGGCACTTATCACAGTCTGCTTTGCCCGGAACTCGGCACGAGTTTATGAAGTGCATCAAGTGCTTTTCCACGGCTTTGACCTCTCTTGGGTTCCACGTTCTCTTTACGACTGTCCGGCGAGCTGAAGTGGGGGTGCGTGACGGTCCTTTGCGTGACGGTCTTTGGACCGCTTGCAGTGAAGGATGGCTGGATGTTTCAATTGTAACAGGCTGGGATGTTTCATTTGTTTCGTCTGGCATTTCAGCATCCAGATCTTCTTCTATGTTCTGGTTCTCGTCCTCGTCCTCACTGTCCTGGAGGGCATGATCTGTTAAAAGTAAAGAAACAGCTTAGTCAAGCCGAAATGTACAAACTTTATGTATGTCTTCACCTGCCCAGATAGGAGCACCTTTCCTGGGCAGAGTGTGAGGCTCTCCTGGAACCTTGTGGAGGTGGAGGAGAGGCTCCAGGAGGCAGAGTGTCAGTGCAGTTGGCCCAGTAAGGTGCACCTGACCTGGACTTAGTGTGAGGCTCTCCTGGAGGAGGTGGTGGAGGGGCTCCAGGAGGCAGAGTGTCAGGGCACATGGCCCAGTAAGGTGCACCTGACCTGGACTTAGTGTGAGGCTCTCCTGGAGCCTTGTGGAGGTGGTGGAGAGGCTCCAGGAGGCAGAGTGTCAGTGCAGTTGGCCCAGTAAGGTGCACCTGACCTGGACTTAGTGTGAGGATCTCCTGGAGCCTTGTGGAGGTGGAGGAGAGGCTCCAGGAGGCAGAGTGTGAGAGCACTTGGCCCAGAGAGGAGCACCAGGCCTGGGCAGAGACTCAGAAGCTGATAGTGGCCAGCTTGCTGCCCAGCATAGACCCACTATTCTGGGGTTTAAAAGAGGGGTTCCTGATTTGGGGCTTTTTAACCTGGAACCTGGCCTATCTGCTGGAGCTCAAGTGTGGATAGACAAAAAAAATCTTTACCTTCTGGGTCAATAGTGATGTCATCCAGGCCTTTTCCCTTGAATTCAGCCATACGTCCCTGCTCCAAAGCCATGAGGATCTTGCTCACTTTAGCCAGTTGAAGGGTGCCTTCTGGAAGTCTGTAGAACTGTCGGTGGACTCTTACATCATGCCCCAGGAAATCGGCCAGCTGATCCAACTCTGTGTTGCTCAGGTTAAGAACTTGAGACAGAGTTGCAGTTTGTTTTCGCAGTTTTGTGGAGGTGAGGCTTTCTGGGTTTTTTGCCCCACACATCTTGGCAAAATGCCGGAGACAGTCAGACCCACGAAAGTATGAACATGCTTTTGGTCTGGCAAAAAGGTATTTGTTTCCCGGTACAACCCCACACATCTCCCGCTTGCTGACAAGAAGATCCAATGCTTCCTGCATGGCTGGTGTCAAAAGAACCGGCACCTTCCTTCCTCTCTTCCCGCTATCTCCAGTCTTCTGAAGTGTTGACACAGTTTCTTTTCTAAATCAGAGAGTGCATCACCCAGGTCTTCCAGCGCATCCTGGCTATGCGGAGACATGTATGCTGACAGAGGCATTTTTGATACTTCGCCGGAACGCCGTCTGTTGAAGAGAATTATCTGAGTCAGGGTGACTTTTGCTAATCCAGCCCAGTCCTGGGGTGACACTTGAGAAGACAACGTGGAGTGAAGTTTCTGCTGCTCTGCATCCAGAAATGAATGAAGCACCTGGACATCTCTTGTGAATGGAAGTAAAAGTGGAGCATTCCACTTGGCTTCTTGAAGTGTTCTCAGTGACGCTGCAGATATCATTTCATGCCATCTTGCTTCATAGATTTGTCGGAATGTACGGGCATTTTTAGCTGCAACACTGTTGTTCTGGATGTTTGAACGACTTTCAACCAACATTGAAATCTTTGACAGACTATGCCCTAATTTGAGAGCCAGACTTGGGCGTTTATATGTATTGTTTTGCCTGTCATATCCAGCTACACATTTCACAGATTCTACAACATGCATGAAATTTGAAGGCAAAACATGGTCCTCAATGGTCTTTAGCGCCGGGTTTTTTCTTGAGCATAACAGAAGCCTTCCCAACTCTCTCAGTTTTTGACGAATATACTCATGTTTCCCAGCATCATGGCCAAAACGACTAAAAAGATTTTCACCAAATTCTAGAATACATGGATCTTTTTTCACTATGGAAGAAACTTTATCATTTATCATGTTGCTTAGCAGCTTCCAGAAGTCTTGTTTGACGCCCGGAGGTGGTGGTACAGCAAATGCACAGAGCGCCTGAACCCGCGTTCTTCCTCGATTTGGCTCACCGCTAGGCTTAAACTTGCATTTTGAGACATGTTTAAAAAGAATCTTCTTTCTAAATAGGCCTTGGCAGTGAACACAGTGCATGTAATCCTGGGCTTCTGTGTTTACTGATGGTTTCCTCCGGGAACAAGTTCACCTGCTTCTCCGTTTAACACCTCAACATTATGAGCAAAGTTTCCCCTGTTTCGAAGATGTTCAAGATGGAGCTTTCTTTCTTTTGATCCCTTATTATAAGACATGGCTTGTGCAACCTCAAGTTCATTTTTATGAACATGCTCCAAATGTCGAGTTATTTTCAGTAATCCTTTATTACAGAACAAGCAATATTGTCTCTTATTGTACTGGCGAGACCCATCTGCTTTTGTACTTACTGCCTGCACTGACAGTGAACGTTGGCGTTGGACTGTCCAAGGAGGTGATGAGCTACTTTCTGGTACTTGTTGCTGTTCTGAAGGGGTGTCATTGGTATGTTGGATTGGGCTTTTTGAGTGTGTCCTGGGTCTATTTTTTGAATTTCCTGGCAGGTTGCTTTCTGTTGACATGAATGAATTAAATGAATCTCCACTGTCCCCATCGCTGTCGCTGTCGCTGAATTCAGGAACGAAAGCAGGGCTGCCCGATGAGGTACACCCAGACAGGTCATCTGAGTCACCATCCATGCCTCTAAAACAAGCAAAGCATCTTATTAGACAAGGTAAAATCAAGCCTGAAACAACCCTGGTTCTTCTGGAACTCAGGGGGTGTATAACCCCAAAACCCAGTCCGAGCAGAGTGCACCAGAGGCGGACTGGATGTCCCGGGATTCCCCCTCTCTAAAACCGACTATTCTGTCAAAAATACACGGTGCTCTGGCTTAAGACCCACCCAGGGTTAAAGAGCAGGTCACGCTGCATCCATCCATGCCCCTAAGAAGTGCCCCATGCCGAATTAAAGTGTTTAAAATCGGGTGAGAAAATTGTCTGGTTCTCCGGAGGACAGGGGCCGACCCTCCGTGCAACCTAGCCGGGGATGAGTGCTCTTCCCCGGGCATGAGAGTGAGCAATGACCCCCCTACCAGAAATCCAGAGCAGAGTGCCTCAGAGGCGGACTGAGTGTCTCCATTAATCCCCCCTCTAAAACGCGCTATTCTGTTAAAATAGACACAGTGTGTGTGGGCACACACTTAAAGTCAGGTTTTTTGACTTGTGGGATTTTTCCCAAATTTGTACAGGGTGTTGTCCGGAGCTTATTTTCATCAATTACATTGTCATTTTTGTGGGGACCGGGTTTTTTGTCCCGACAAAAATTCAGGTCCCCACTTGTAGAGTGTGCTGTCCGGTGGTTGTCCCTATAAGGTGATAAAAACAAACACACACACACACAGAGACACACAGACACGCAGACATGTTGCCACGCTGAAGATTAGGGTCAGTGGACTCAGCTGGTGGTGCTGCCGTCGCCGTCTTGGCATCGTGTCTCGTCAGGAATGAGGTCGACAGAAAGAGCAGAGGAGAAATTTGATCTACTGTGAAGTCTGAGTTATCCACATGTTTAGTGTGAAGGAAAAGTGGAACAAATATAGTTATTGTCAAATATATTACGTACGTGAGTCCATCGAATGTGTGTGACTTGTCATATAAAGTGTCATAAATCACAAAAAACAGAAGCACAACTGATAGGGCTGCAACAAGTTAAGATTAATCAATTGTCAACTAATTTAGTAATTAAATAATTAACTTAATATACACTGACCAAAGCCTGTCAAAGCCATAGGTGGTAAATAACTAAGTATTTTTACTCTAGTACTGTACTTAAGTAGTTTTTTTTAAGTATCTGTATTTTACTTGAGTGATAAAAAATCTGGCAACTTTGTACTTTTTACTTTTTCCAGTTAAACAAGTTAAACATCCAATACTACATACTATTTTACCACACAACTAAATAAAATTATATTTTAGTTATTTCAGCTAATTTCACACGACAATGCACCTAAAACACTAACTGTGTGTTTTTACTTTTTTATTCAAGTAAATTGCCAATGGTGTACTTTTGTACTTTTCCAAAAGTACTTTTACATGAGTAAAAGTATTGTACTTTTACTTGAGTACTGAATTTCAGTACTTTTGCCATCTCTGTCAAAGTTGAGAGATGTTTTAGGAATCAGACAAAAACAAACAAACAAACAAACAAACAAAAAACTTGTCTTTTAGATGAAAATGAATGAATGAATTTTTTTCCTTCAAAAATAATATTCATATTTTCTATTACATTACATTTTTTTATATAAGAACACTTATCCAACATTTCATGCTTTTTTGTTTTGTTTTTTGTTTGGCCCAGAAATCAAATTTTGCATAAAAATTTAAAGAATCAATTGTAAGTTTGGTTTTAGTTAATCAAATGAACATTAATAATACTTATTTTATTTGTGGCAATATTTCTGTCACTTCTAAATAGGAAAGAACACTTTCAAGTTCAAAGTACTTGAGGTCCAAAGTACTTAAGAAAGCCCTGAGTCCATCTGCTGCAGTTTCTCTGTGAACTTGTAATCAGTTCAAAGTGAAACTCGGTGAACCACAGAGCAACATAAATCTGCCTCAAACCAAAAAGTCCCAGAGCTGCTGTTAGTTCTTCATGTGACGACAGGTAATCAGATGTTTAACACGGCTCATCACAAGGTTCTTCTGTCAGTGAGAAACAGGCCTGGAGTCACAGAGTTATAAGAACAGTCATGTCTTTATTCAGAAAACCCTGAAACTAAAGGCTGGACGCACGAACATGGCATATCTAATGTAATGTATGGATTTCTGAAACACGCAGGTTTTTTATGCTATTTAGAACTGTATTTCATAATTTAGTTCACTTTTTAACCTCCTAGGACCTGGCGTCCACATGTGTGGACAACACATTTTGGGGTGTCTATACCACAATATACAATTTTTCTCTATAAGGTCCTGGTGTCCACATAAGAGGTCATTATACTGCCACTTAGTGGTGACAGGAGTGTATAACACATTATAATTTAGATTCAAGATGGCTGCCAACACACCTGAATGTGCAGTTGTGAACTCCAGGTACAAATCTTGCCAAGGTAAAAAAATAAATTAACTTTTATGGGTAATTCTTGTTCAGGTGTGTATATAAGTGTTCAGTGTCTACTATGGAAGTTGAATTTTAGAAAACTTAGCAACACCAACAATCTAGCATGCTCTTAAACATACAGTCCACAAATGTGGACAGCGGGAGTTAGTTTTGGTGAAAAGGAAAAATGCTAACACAAATATGTAGAAATTAAATTGTATTTTGGCATGGTTATGGTGGAAAACAATTACTTATTGCAGTACGAACCAATAAAGGATGTGTTCTAAACAAATATGGATAGATTTTAGGGGTGTTTTATAACTTTTTTTTTTTTTTTATCTAGACAGCTTATCCTTGTCACAAGCAATAGAGTTGGTCTTTTGATGGAAACAATTCTGAGGTGAAACATTTATCAGACAACAGTGATGCTGTGGGGAGTCCTGAATATCAACTTCCAAGACAGGACCAATGCAGCAGTGAAAAGTACAGGAGTGGAAGTGAGAACTCCATTCTACAGTGGAATCTGACCTGGACATAAACATAAACGTGATAATTATGAAGGATATTGTTTGGATTACAATATTGCCAGATGACGCTCAGTCAGATGTCACTCTCGGACAGAGCAGGATGTGAATAACCACTCAAACAATAGCCCTGATGAAACAACACCAGGTCCAAGTCATAAAAATCTGTCCAAAAAGGGGCAATAGAAGGCTTATCAGTTAATGCCAAATCAGGCCCAGTTTTAGCATAAGAATGAAACTGTACAAGACAGAGAGGATCAGAGTCCACTTGAGTACTGCCAACCAACAATTTTTTTTTTTTTAAAAGGATGGAAGAAGTACCTCAACACAAAACACCACTGAGGATAGAATTGTTACCATCGCATGATTGGCTGTACGAAGAAATGGACACTATTAATGATAATGCACATTACAGATCTAGCTTTAGCCAACAGCTTGTTCCTGTACCACAAACACCACTCTGCATGTGGCATACTAAAGGCTGCAATTCTACCAGAGATGATAAACTGGAAGAATGCCGCATGTGGCAGAGCAAAAGACTAATTTGTTCTATACAGGGTGTTTCTCTGCTTACAGGCAGATTTCAACTGTCACAAAGCTTTTCAAATATAAGTGGACAGCTGAGAACAGCAGCATAGTTTACAATATAAACAGAATGTTTTTTTACAGTGTTAAAAGCATATGTCTTTATGTACTTGCTAGTAACACTTCAAATGAGGCACACTCTTCCAAGTGGCACAAATGCTATTTCTCATTTTATTTTTACACTCAGGAAGCATTTTTGTTGAGTTCAGGCACTTAATTTTTTTTTTTTCAAAATATTATTCAATTATGATTTTATAGTGTTTTATCAAAAATTATTAAAATATAAAACGAATGTCCACATATGTGGACAGCATTTTTCTCAAAAACTGCAAAATGTAAAAAGGTAATTTTTTGTTTTTACACTCATCAGGTTCCAATCACCTGAAATAACAAAGAGAAATTAATAAAGCATGCCTTGCAAAGGTTCGGGTCCTAGGAGGTTAAATGCAGAAAGGTTGTTCTCAGTAAAAATCCTGATTGTTAGTCGACTCCATCTTATAAGACCAACAAACTCAATATTATCTTTAAGGGCTTCATTTTTAAACTACAGACATCTTCACAAATTTGATTTTTATTTTGTCTGAGCTCAGCTGCCTTCAAGTGTTATTGCAGCTACTGTTTTAAGCCCTATTAAATAGTCCAATCTTGTTTTTTCCATGTATTTAAACTCTAATATATGTAGATCTGTGATTTACATTTAGTTCATTGTAGAATACAAAATGGACCTAAAATGGCTTAGAAATTTTATGGGTTCATTGACTTCCCGTTCAAAACGGATTAGCCCTGCCTTTTCATGTTAAAATTCAACTGTAGCATGCATCAGATTTTGAATTACTTTTAAAATGGACAGTGGCTTCAATACAATCAAAATCTAAATTTACAAGCAAATACCGATAAGTGGGACAACAGAGACTTTCTGAGCATTTGAGCATCAGCTGCAGGACAATACAACAATACTCAAACATGGAGGAATCAATCCAAATACAACTGTGAGTAAAACTGATGTTGAGAAACACTGTTATAATGTGCTTAAAAACTCATTGGATCAGTCTTTACCACAGCAGCAGGTGAAGTCTTTGCACTGGAAACAATGGAGGTCATAATGTTGTAAAAATGTTTTAAAAGTGAGAAAATTGCATTTTGTGATTGTAATATTGTGATTATCAATCTGAACACTAATATAAATTCACTTTTTTGTTGTTCTTGCACAGTTCTGGGAGGTGATCAGTGACGAGCACGGCATCGACCCCACTGGGACGTACCACGGAGACAGTGACCTGCAGCTGGACAGGATCAGTGTTTACTACAACGAGGCCACGGGTGAGAAATCTGCACAGAATCATCTTTACTGTGTGGGTTAGAGACAACTAAAACACCAACGTGAATCAGGCATGCATTTGATGTTAAATATTTGAATGATTAAGACGCTGGACATTTAAAAATTTGCCTTTTGAGTAGCATCGTACGCAGGATTTTGAAAATACAGAAGTCTTTGACTGAAGAATGACATTTTAAAGAATAACACTGTTCTAACTTTTCCATTGCCTATTGTTTATCAGGTCTACCTCAATTTATCAGTGTCTTTACTCTGAGTGGGCTTGAATTATTGTAGTTACTGTAGCACAACTATTCTTTCCTTGTCTTCACTGCAGGATAAATGCCTCACGAAATTGATCATTTTACTCCCTCTAGTGGACAACTGTAGGCACATAATAAATCCATCCACAGTCAAAGGCTGCAGTGACTTTTTGTTGATACAGTGGTTGAGAGAAATGTTCAGTCTAACATAAATGTGCAGCAATCTGTCTTTATAACTTTATTTTCTTGTTTTAGACGGTCTTAAATTTGATAACAAATGAGTGTGTGCCTATAAACAATATTTAACCAATTTTTAATAGATTTTGACTGGCTTAAAATAAAATAAAAGATTTAGTTTTACCTAAGCAAGTGACAAGTGCTCACTTGTCACCGACGTGACACATCTCAGGTTCACTGAAGGAAATTGCACCCCCACATCTGGCTGAAGCTGCACCTTCTACACTGAAAGAGAATAGCGCCTGGAGAGAGCCACTAGTGGCCAACAGAGGAATAATTAAGACCAAGGCTAAGACAAAGGGCAAAATAGACCTGTTAGTATCACTTGAAATGAGCTAAACTGCTTCAGAATTTGAAATAAGTAAATGTGCTTGTTCTATTGGCAGATCATCATAAAAGGCAATCAAAATATTCTCAAATTATGATGGAGATGTCCTTATTCAACTCACCTATTTGTCAATGACTATTTTAACAATATTGTTCTGTGAATGTGGGCTAACTCTGCCTCTTTGCTGTTGTAGGTGGTAAATATGTTCCCAGGGCCATTCTGGTCGATCTGGAGCCAGGAACGATGGACTCTGTGCGCTCTGGGCCCTTTGGACAAATCTTCAGACCTGACAACTTTGTCTTTGGTAAGAATAAGCATACATTTAAATATGTAAATCCTCAAAGCTGCAAGTAGCAATTGTAGGACAAGACAAGGCAAAGCACTTGATGTTCATTTGCAGAGCAGAATTTGCACACAAAATATGTTTAGTCCTGACTCTGGGACCAGAAGGAGGCTGGTCCATGTTTAGTCCTGACTCTGGCACCAGCAGAAGGGCGTTCCAATTGGAAAATAACATGAACAATATATCACATGACAACATTTTAAAATACTATACTAAGTTACTTTTATTCTCCAGAAAAAGTTTTCTCTAATACAGATTTACTCCAAAATGGTTATTGCCACTAGAGTGTTAGTCTGTGAGAAACATTACACTTACATTAATCTTTAATTAAAACATAATCTTGATTTAAATTCTTCAGGACAGAGCGGTGCAGGGAACAACTGGGCCAAAGGGCACTACACAGAGGGAGCGGAGCTGGTGGACTCTGTTTTGGACGTGGTTCGTAAAGAGGCGGAGAGCTGCGAGTGTCTCCAGGGCTTCCAGCTCACTCACTCTCTGGGCGGAGGCACTGGCTCTGGGATGGGAACGCTTCTCATCAGCAAAATCAGAGAGGAGTATCCCGACCGGATCATGAACACCTTCAGCGTGGTGCCCTCTCCAAAAGTGAGACATTGTCACTTTATGTTTTTCTACACAATGGTTTTAAGGGGTTTTATGACCTCACATTCTCATTTGGGTCTGTATTTAAAGTGCCGGTGACAAGTTTAATGACTAATTTCACAAAAACATAGTTGAAATTGTTATATTTAGGATTTTACAAAACATTTTGCAAATTTCATCCCAGTTTAGACATTTTTTAGAATTAAAGATTTACTTACTGTTCATAAGTAGTTGCCTAGTAACCGTGTCATAAATCGGGCCAAAACTTTTCAACTTGAGACATGAAAACACACTAGAATGTAGTCTTTTTGTTAAATTCATGTTCACAGAGTTATCAAAATGTGTTTTGTGTGAGAAAATGTGCAATGTCCTGGTCATAGACTGTCTCTCTAGTGTGATGTCATCAGCTTAGAACTCTGCTTTATTACCTGGCATTTTCAACATATTTTCAGTCTTTTCTTCTCAAACTTGTTCTTGATTCATTTAAAACTATACATTTTCATGCACAACAGGTATCAATCTACCAAATAAAGTTAAAATCATAAAAACATGCACTTTCACTAGGCTTAGGTAAAAGAGATTTTAGAGTGCATCTGCTTGGATAAC
Source organism: Mugilogobius chulae (assembly GCA_038363315.1). Classification (NCBI taxonomy): domain Eukaryota; kingdom Metazoa; phylum Chordata; class Actinopteri; order Gobiiformes; family Gobiidae; genus Mugilogobius; species Mugilogobius chulae. The sequence goes on from CM076408.1 coordinate 37,692,456, forward strand.
AGAGACTGTTACTATGGCTAAACTGACAGAGACTTTCTTTGCTCTTTTTTAGTCATAGTTCAGTCATGGTTTAGTAGGGCTTGGCAATGTGACAAAAATGTAATCATACTTTTCCTCAAATACGAATTTTAATGAAAATATTTCTTGCTATTAAACATGCACTAACGTACAATATTTATTTGATGTAAAAAAAAATAAGTAACACAATTCTAAATAAATACAAATTTGCACACTTTTACTGTGAAAATTTGGGGGGATTGGTTACAGACCTGAGACCTCTGACCCTGCTAGTCACTGACATTAGTAACATGGTACAATTGTTTTCACCTTATTCTAACCTGCCCACTTTTCTTGACAGACTTCTGGTTAGTTCCATTTAGCTTAAATGATAAACATTTATTTTATCTTGTAGCGCTAAACAGGAAGTGTGATTCCAAGAAAAGTGGGCGGGGTAGAATAAGTTCCACCAGCTTCTATTCAATCTGTCTTCATTCTAATTCAATTGCACAATTTAATGTAGACTATGTCATATTTATATCTTGTTGTTGTTGTTGTTGAATATGAATGTTAAATTAATGAAAATGGACAACAACAAGAACTGCCTGATAAGACAATGATTATTTATATTTTTCTGTAACTGCTTTTTTCTGTTTAGTCGCGTTTTGAAATTGTAGCTCACTGCTGACATTTAGAATGCTGTGATCTGCATACCCTCTTTTGTTTGTTGTTTTAAGTGTTTTATCAATGTTAAACTGACCGTAATCTTGTACATTTCCGTCTCAGGTGTCAGACACGGTGGTCGAACCGTACAACGCCACGCTCTCTGTCCACCAGCTGGTCGAAAACACAGACGAAACCTACTGCATCGACAACGAGGCGCTTTACGACATCTGCTTTCGTACTCTCAAGCTCACCACTCCGACCTACGGCGACCTCAACCACCTCGTGTCTGCCACCATGAGCGGAGTCACCACCTGCCTGCGCTTTCCCGGGCAACTCAACGCCGATTTGAGAAAACTAGCCGTCAACATGGTGCCATTCCCACGTCTGCACTTCTTCATGCCTGGATTCGCCCCGCTGACCAGCAGGGGGAGCCAGCAATACCGCGCGCTCACCGTACCAGAGCTAACGCAGCAAGTTTTCGACGCTAAAAACATGATGGCCGCTTGCGATCCGCGGCACGGACGTTACCTCACTGTGGCTGCAGTTTTCCGCGGCCGCATGTCGATGAAAGAAGTCGACGAGCAAATGCTAAATGTTCAAAACAAAAACAGCAGCTACTTCGTGGAGTGGATCCCGAATAACGTCAAGACGGCGGTTTGCGATATTCCTCCGCGCGGCCTCAAAATGGCTGTCACGTTTATCGGTAATAGCACCGCGATCCAGGAGCTGTTCAAGCGCATTTCGGAGCAGTTTACGGCCATGTTCCGCCGTAAAGCTTTTCTGCACTGGTACACGGGTGAAGGCATGGATGAGATGGAGTTCACGGAGGCAGAAAGCAACATGAACGACCTGGTGTCTGAGTATCAGCAGTACCAAGACGCCACTGCGGAAGAGGACGCCGAGTTTGTGGAAGAGGAAGAGGAAGAGGCAAACTAAGACGGTGTCTAAACTAAAACAGTGTAGAAGGACCAGATTTTCAGAATTGGAAATAATAAAATAATGATAAAGCTGTATAATAGTATACACTCGGCTCATTCAAAACACTTTCATGATTAACCTTTGAGTCAGTATGAAATTTGAGAGAATTCTGCCAATGTTTTTGACTGAAACCTTCTGCACATTACAGGAGTTTTGGACCGATTTTAAGCCCGATGTGCCCCTTTACAAGTTCGAGGAGGCGTGGCCAGAGTAACGATTTTTGTAAACGATTTTTTGTCTTTTCTCTACTTATGTCTGTGCATCATTGCGACTCAGTTACGACTATTCGTGAGGGCGTATCATTGTGAAGTTCACATGCTTCACGAGCAGGAGGACCTTTACAACAGACAACATCTAGTGCATCTGCCTTGTTGTGATGGAGGCTCTAAAAATGTAAAATAAAGAAATATTGCCTCATCATAAATAAATGTAACGCTTTGTGTATGTAGTCAGATTTTTACGAGCTTTATGTACTTCTCACCTGCTCCTTAAATGACGTGAGAAGTAACTTTTACTAGACTATAGAACATGGTCAACACTTAGTTTGTGGAAATATTTTAATTTTATGCCAACAATGCACACCTCCTGACCCTCCACTCTCCTCTGACGTTTAACAAGCTGGTTTAATCCACTGGCATTTCATCGTTGTTGTTGTTTCACTTTTATAACCGCTCAAAACTCCTCTAGTGTGCAGCCGGCTTATAGTATAATATATTTCCATATTTACAGCTGCCATGTTTCAAAATGGTCTGAAACTTGGACAACTGGGACATGTCTTCTCTGAAACTGGGTCAAATCAGTGGTTTTGGAGACATTTGTTGGGACATGGGACAAACAGATAGAGCCAAAAGTAAAGCTGGGCCATATTGACAAAAAATGACTATCTGGATATTTTTTTGGTTTATCTCATTAACGATATTCATATTTTATTAGTCCAAATGAAATGAGTTGAAACATGTCTTTAAACTGTTTTGTTTACATTGGTAGGTCCCAGATGTTGAACAAAAGTCAGTTTTTACAATTAATGACATTGCAGTTTCACACATTTTCATTCTGGTGAAGTTCTGTGACTCAAACCATTAACTTTTTGCATTACAACAAATTTTATTAGCTTGATCCCCATCTGTGTTAAATATTATTGGTCTATAATGTCAGACAAATGTGAACTGTTTGCAAAACAAATCACGAAATTGCAAAAAATAATACATTTATGGCTTTAGTTGAAAATTTACAGAATCACTTTTTACTTTTTTTTTTTTCTACTTGCCTTTTTGTAGCTCTTTTTCCACTGAACAATATACTCAATATTAAATTTTTGGAAACCTTTAAAACAACATTCATAATATTTTGTAAAATTTGATAAATCAATAAATTGATATAAAAATCTGACTGGAGTGTCAAAAACGATTTGCCTGAAAAATCCTGACGATATATAAAAAATTTATCATCTGGCCACTATGTCCCTCGTTTGAACTTCATTGGGCGTGATTGACAGATTAATTGGCCAATCAGGAACGCACATTGTCTCCTGTAAGAAAACCAACATGGCTGCTTCCAACAAAAATACATGGAAAAATATGGAAAAAAATATATCGTCGAACTGAAAAACATTGCAGACTTCTGCAGAATCAATGAGCGAAGCAAAAACTATGAGGTGAGTGAAATAAAATTTTGCTCTAAATGACAGACGACCATTCAGCTCCTTTGTTTCATCTGCGTCACGCAAATTATCTGATGAGTTGATCTTAAAGAGGGGAGTGGTGACCAGACCAACTCTTTGCAATTTGCTGAAGCAGGAGCTCTGGATCCCAGGCAAAAAAACGATTCCATATCGATACAAAATTGTAATTTTTTAATAAAATTGTAGTCGTTCTTTTTTAAATACATTATTTTTTGCCTGTCTGTACAGTCCAAGTTTTTGTATTACATTGATATTCAAACTACATATTAATACAAAACTGCTCAGTATCAGATTGATATTGCAATATTTACCATAATGTGAGGCAGTGTCGAAAATGACTTGATTGCTCCATAGACTGTATAAACCAGTATTTTATACAATCTATGGATTGCTCATCCAATAACTCAAATCAAACTTTATCTTCTGAATTCAAATAGTTTGAACTACAGATAGAAATAGATTTTGCAGTGCAGAATATATTGTATGTGCAGTTTACCAAAAGGTGTAGAGCTATAAATGTAGTTTGGACTGTGTGACCTAAACAATGTGCCATGGTTTACGATAATGCCGTGTACTCCAAAACTAGCACTTAACTGTAGGAAAACTGTACTTAACTGTAGGAAAAAGCTACAAAAATGATCAATGCACTGACAAAGATGAGCTCTGAATAAATGTGAATGATCATTTCTAGTGCTTCCTTAGACATACTGTAGGTAAAACAATCTGTATATTTATTTTACTTTCACAGCCATAGTTTTCTTCTTTCCATTTGATTACAGTTATTGATTGTGTTTTCTTATGTTTGTTAATAATATTTTCTTTATGTAAGGTCTTTGCTAACCATGCTTCTATAAACAGTTGAAAAACAGGCAGAGAATGCTCAGACGCCAGCCAACGTTTTGAGATCTGCTCATGGGTTTATTCTGTAAGTTTTATCTTTCTGCTTTTATTGCTTTATTCTTATAAATGTGCACATGTGAGTGACACGAGTAAATGTTTACACCTGGAGCCACTGAAGTATCAATCCCACTGAAGCCACTTTGTTTTCAACTTTGTGAACGACATGTTTGTATGTTTTTTACAATGTCAGGACATTCAACATCCCAAGACTGTGAACTGTTAAAATATATGACAATAAAAACGTTTACAGCTTAATTTGTTTAATCATTCTTTCTTTGTATGTGAATCCTCCTTATTCAGTACAATAGTAAGGCTATTTTCTTTAGTTTGAATACAACAGTATATATTTTGTTTTCATTTTGTGCTGATGATTATGGTAATAGTAAATGGTATCTATTTGTATAGCGCTTTTCCACCTTTTAAGGCACTCATGTGCTCATCATCCTGTAAATAGTTCGTCCATATAGCAGATAATATACTTTCATCCTAATAAATAATACGTTGTGTATGTAGGCCTGCACATGACAATGTTAATCTATAATGACTCCAGGTAAACCAGCACATTTCAGGACAAACTCAACACTATCAGTGGGATTCTTTCAGTTCAAAAAAGCATCAGTGATTATGACAGCAAATGTACATCTCTCCATGTCAAGTGAAATGGTTGTTGCAAATACACAAAAAATACATTGGCTGTCATACATTACACCAAATATACATTTTTATAGTAGGTAGTAGCCTACTATATATATATATATATATATATAGATATATATATAGATAGATAGATAGATAGATAGATAGATATACAGTATATATATATATATATATATATATATATATATATATATATATATATATATATATATATATATATATATATATATATATAGGCCTATGTTACGTCAGCTATTGTAAAGAGTCAGTGGTTAAAATGTATTTTGGTGAACATTAAAATCAATCACGAATTTGATCTATACATAAGAGGAGCCCTTTCTCGTAAGGTAAATTATACACTGAAGGGCCCTACCCGTTCGTCCTTACGTCGCCGCTTTCGGATGAGAACAGGTTGGGTTGGCCCCATGGATCTATTAAAATATCGGTTGGCACAGAGGTAGTTCATTCAGTGCGTCTGCAGCACAACATCTCCTCCCAGCTCAGCTCTCTGTGTGAAAAACTAACCCACTACAGCTCATCATGAGGGAAATCGTGCACATCCAGGCCGGTCAGTGTGGAAACCAGATCGGTGCCAAGGTAACAACACATTTACAAGTTGTTACTGCCATTTTATTGCTTAATTGCGCTGTTTATGGTTTACTTTGCCAAATAATGCAACGTGTAAAACAATACAAGTTTAGACTTGTTTTGCTAAATAAATCAAATTGATCTGATTCAGCGTGACACAATTGCAATTAAAGCACAAACAAAGTCAGGCTATTTATAGAGCCATGTTTAGTAAAAATCACTGTCTTCTATTCTCTCTATTTCAGTCAGCCTTATCTGAGTAAAATTCAAAGGTGCACAGTGTAACTTTCTGGAGGTGAAAAGTCAACTACACACTTCAGTCGAATCTCAATTTTTTGTTAGTTAATTTTTAGTACATAAGATAAAATAGGGCAAAGAGCAGGGCAGACATTCATAGCACATTTAGTCTATGTCCTGCTGTTCTGACTAGACTTGACAGCAGCTCTTATTAGACCCAAGCCCCAGCAGTACTGTCTTCTGGTTTTGCAGCATTGTCAACATTGTTTTGTTGTTTAATTGCTTTGCCTGCAAGTTAGTTTTATTCTCACAAAATACCAGTTAACCTAAGTTCACCCAGACAATCCGGTCTATGAGATAAAAGCATGAAAATAGGTAGTTGTAAATAATGATTGATCAAAAAGAATGACAAAACATGAATGGAATTGTCTCTAAATAAAAGAAAATTGCCTTGCAAAGTAAAGTTTTTTTTTATTGCATTTTATTTAAAGGGCCTTTCTTTTTGGATACTGTGATTGTTATTTAAATGTGTCTATTGCCAAAACATGGACTGACTGTCAGACTTGAGTCGCTGATGTGTAATAATGAGCTAGCTGTTGTCTTGAAAGAAACAAAACTCAAGAGGCGAGTTTGGAAAAAGAAAGAGTGTGGTGCTGAATCAGAGGAGAGGCACACTGCGGGAAGAAGGAGGAGGACAGATAACAAAGTGCCCCACTGTCTGACGGCTTCTTAACGCACACATGAGGTCATTTAAATCTCGCCCTTTTCATACACACAGTTTATCACATGCACACTCTCCCTGGGGCCACTGCAAACACCCACACAAGTCAACAAGGACACTCATTTGCTGCTGTAGTCTTGACTTCTTATTATGTACTTTAACAGGAACTAGACTCTGTAATTATTATCTTGTTTTTCTTGTTTCATATCCCCTGCTGTTCTGCCGTTGCAAAACTGGAATTTTCACATTGCAAGACAACGAAAGACTAAACTCAAACTAAAGTACTAAACAAGAAACATAGAGCTGAACGATTCGGGAACAAAATGTAATTATGACTACTCAGACAAGCATTACGACTACAATTGGAATCAAGATAGAATTTTAAACATCTGATTTCAAACATGTCCAGGAGAAATGATTTTGATGTAACTTCTCTAATATTCAAATAAGATAAGATATCTTAATCGTGTTTACATTTTATGCCTCAAGACGGAAAAACTGAAATATGAACCGACAAAAAGATGCATTTTAAATCATGATTTTGCAGAACTAATCTTCAGAATTTTATGTTTTTAGTTAAAATAAAACAAGACATTTTGTTATTTGAACATAAAATTAAAGTTCTTCAAATATTCCAGAATTTGCGATTTGCTAAAAAGGCTCAGGAAGCAACAACGATTATCATGGAAATAATGGCAAATGTGCCATGTTTCTTGACAGGTTTGCAGAACTTTGATTGGAATACATTAGCCAACACAATATAAAAGTAAAGAAAACAGCCGTGGAGCAACCCAATAAACTGCTGTGTCTGTACTGGTAAATACACCTACCACTCTGTATTGTCAAAATATGCTTTAATTAACGCCATTTTATTTTTTTTAGCCATTTAAAATCTTCATTGGTTTAACATTAGACCAACAGAACATTCAACTGTTATTTGATGTCACCCTCCTGATAGGGCTGTTGACCTTTAGTCGTTTGGTCAATTAATCGGTCAATGGAGTCTTGGTCGATCAAAAATGTATTAGCCGACTAATTCTTTTTTTTTGATTATAAGGATTTGTATTCAACAGCAACAGAATCCTTGGTCTGATTTGCCTTTTTTATTCAAACACACTGTTTCCAATAAATTTTCTGTATTAACTATATTTTTGAAAGTATTATTATGCAGGTTAGGGAATGCTTGGTGTTGGTCGGAGGTTGAGGCGCCAGGTGTTTAGGCGAATCGCCTCTGCTGAGCTGCCCCAGGGGTTACTGTGTGAAGCACTTTGGAAGACATCTGTCTGTGTAAATGTGCTATATACAAAATCACCCAGTCAATCATTCATATTCACACACACAGTTTCTTGTTGAGTTCTCACAAAACTAAAATTTCTAACTTGACAATGAGAATTAACATATTTCTTTTTTAAACCAGTTTTGATGAAGCTCAAGATTATTTTTGTCCTGTTTATGTTATTGGTATTTGTTCAAATGAGTACTTAGTTTCGATAACAGTTTTTGCATTGATTTGCAATATTTTTGACAACCCCACTTCAGAGCTAAAGAAAATATAGTTAGTATTGTATTGTAGTATAATTATATATTATGAGAATCAATCAAATGTGTGACTTAAATGTCATAAATCACAAAAAGGCAGAAGCATAACTTTTGCAACAAGTAGATAAACCAATTGTCAACTAAGTTAGTAAATTATGTACTTAATATACACTGCCCCCAAAGCCTGTCAAAGCCAGGGTGCTAAGTATTTTCAAGTATGTACGAACATTACGCACGCCATCTCCAACGCACCTGCCCCTGTAAAATGATGTGCGAAGCATTTACGTAATTGTAAAATACAAAATAGATCTAAAATGGTTTAGAAATATAAACGCTCATTGACTTCCTGTTCAAAAATACAGAATTGATAAGCCCCACCTCTTCATGGTAAAATCCAACTATAAAATGCATTCGATTTTGAATTACTTTTAAAATGTTGGACAGTGGCTTCAATACAATTGAAATCTGAATTTACAAGCAAACACAGACAAGTGGGGCAACAGATCAGCTGCAGGACAACAAAAGATCATTCAAACAAACTAAAGATGAGAAAACACTGTTATGGCATGCTTAAAAACTCAATGGGTCAGTCTTCAGCACAGCTGAAGGTGGAGTCTTTGCACTGGAGACGATGGTGGTCAATCTGAACACTAATATAAATTAACTTTTTCTTGTTCTTGCACAGTTCTGGGAGGTGATCAGTGACGAGCACGGCATCGACCCCACCGGGACGTACCACGGAGACAGTGACCTGCAGCTGGACAGGATCAGTGTTTACTACAACGAGGCCACGGGTGAGAAATCTGCACAGAATCATCTTTACTGTGTGGAATAGGGACAACCAAAAACATCATAGTGAATCAGGCATGCATTTAATGTTTAATACTTGAACGATTAAGACGATGGACATTTAAAAATTTGCCTTCTGAGTAGCACCGTACACAGGATTTTGAAAATACAGAGGTCCAAAATTATTTGACTAAAAAGCACACAAAAGCCTACAGACTATAGAACGACAGTAACCCTATTCTAATTTTCCCATTGCCAATTGTTTATTATGTCTAGTTCAATTTATTCCTCAATTATCTGTTTATTATAATGTCTCAACTTAAAGCAGGATCACCTATTTTTTAAATTTTGAAAGAAAATCATGTAATTTCATGTAATCTGGTAAACTTTTTTTTTTAAATTAAATAAACTTTATGATTAATTCTTATCATGATTCATAACACAGGCCATTATTTAACAGCAGTACTTTGATATTGTTGGTCTTAACAACTTGTTTCTGTCATGCAGATGCAGCGATCAATCAAAGAGCAAATCCAATTTATTCTAGATTTCCATTAGTTATTACTGTAGCTACAACTCTATCTTTCTAAGCTTCACTGCAGGATAAATGCCTCACGAAATTGATCAGTTTACTCCCTCTAGTGGACAACTGTAAGCAGCTATAATAAATCCATCCATAGACAAAGGTTGCAGTGACTTTTTGTTGACTCAGTGAATGAGAGAATCGTTATAAACGAGATAACAAATGAATGTGTAACTATAAACAGTATTTAACAGATTTTGTGTAGATTTTGACTGGTTTAAAATAAGATAAAATATTTAGTTTTACCTAAACAAAAAAATACACACATTGTATCACTTGAAATGAGCTAAACTGCTTCAGAATTTGAAATAAGAAGTAAATGTACTTGTTCTATTGAGAAATCATCATAAAAAAGCATTCTCAAATTATGATTGATACTGCTTAATTCAACCACTGTTAACTTATCATTAAATAAATTCTGCTATGCTTATAAACTCACCTATTTGCCATTAAGTATTTTAACTATTGTTCTGTCTCTTTGCTGTTGTAGGTGGTAAATATGTTCCCAGGGCCATTCTGGTCGATCTGGAGCCAGGAACGATGGACTCTGTGCGTTCTGGGCCCTTTGGACAAATCTTCAGACCTGACAACTTTGTCTTTGGTAAGAATGAGCAATACTGTAAATATTTAAATCCTCAAGTAACAATTGTAAGATAAGAGCAGGCAAAGCACTTGAGGTTCATTTGCATAGCAGAATTTGCACGCAAAGTATGTTTAGTCCTGATTCTGAGGCTGGTCCATGTTTAGTCCTGACTCTTGCACCAGCAGAAGGCCGGTCTATGTTTAGTCTTGAGTCTGAGGCCGGTCTATGTTTAGTCCTGACTCTGGCACCAGAAGGAGGCTGGTCCATGTTTAGTCCTGATTCTGGCACCAGCAGGAGGCTGGTCCATGTTTAGTCCTGATTCTGGCACCAGCAGGAGGCTGGTCCAAGCTGGAAAATAACATGAACAGCTACAGTATGTCACACCTATGTTTATCCAGACCCTAATTGTTGTTTTATTATTTACTCTTATATGACAAAGTTTTAAATTACTATAATTTACTTTTATTCTCCAGAAAATATATCTCTAATAAAGATTTACACCATATTAGTCATTGCCACTAGAGTGTTTGTCTGTGAGAAACATTACTCTTACATTAATCTTTGATTAAAATATAATCTTGATTTAAATTCTTCAGGACAGAGCGGTGCAGGGAACAACTGGGCCAAAGGGCACTACACGGAGGGAGCGGAGCTGGTGGACTCTGTTTTGGACGTGGTTCGTAAAGAGGCGGAGAGCTGCGAGTGTCTCCAGGGCTTCCAGCTCACTCACTCTCTGGGGGGAGGCACCGGCTCTGGGATGGGAACGCTTCTCATCAAGAAAATCAGAGAGGAGTATCCCGACCGCATGATTAGCACCTTCAGCGTGGTGCCCTCTCCAAAAGTGAGCTTTATGTTTTACTACACAATGGTTTGAAGGGGTTTTATGACCTCACAGCCTCATTTGGGTCTGTATTTAACTGGTCTTAGGTAAAACAAGATTTTTTCAGTGTATGCTTGGATAACAGAAATAATAGAGACAACAGAGGCTTTGTTAATGGCAATTTAACAAAAATGTAATCATACTTTTCCTCTTTATATTACATTAATTAATAAAAAAAAATAATAATAATAAAAAAAAAAAATATACACATATATATATATATATATATATATATATATATATATATATATATATATATATATATATATATATATATATTGCTAATAAACATACACATGCGTGTAATATTTATTTATTGTAAAAATAGTGATAATAAGTAAAAAAAAAATCAAAATAAATACAATTTGAACACTTTTGCTGACAGAGAATTGGTTACAGACCTGAGACATCTGAACTTTATAAACCCTAATCACTGACATAACTGTAGTAACCACTGTTTTTGTGAAGACTTCTGGTTAGTTCCAGTTAGCCTTGATTATACACATTACCATTTTTTTTTATCTTGTAGATGTATCTATTTCAAATTGCCCCACAAGATAGACAAGTTAATATGTTAGGTATCTTAACAGAGCTAAACAGGAAGTGCGATTCCAAGAACAATGGGCAGGGCAGAATAAGGTCCATACTAGCTTCTATTCAATCTCTATCTCCATTCTAATTTAAATGGCTCTGTGCACAGAACTTCAGTTGGCTTGTTTATGTTAAAAATAGCTAACTTCTGTACATACAAGCATTTCCTGTTCAGTAAATTTCCATGAGGTTTTCACTACACCAGCTTAAAACGATAAATAGATACAGTCGGCATCAAAGGCAACGCCCACTAACAGACCTCTGAGGCGGAAAGTTAACATGGGGAATGGCAAGGCAAAGGCAAATTTATTTGTATAGCACAATTCACACACAAAGCAATTCAAAGTAGGCAGGAAAAGATGCATCAAAATTACAATACAAAACAAAACAGCATTAAGTTAATCAGAACAGCAGCTTTATCACTCACTGCTCAACAACTACAACAGCAAATGTGAACTTTAGAAGATATATTGTGTCAACTATAGACATGGAGACATGGGGATAAATAAAGTGATTCAACCTTCCAAGTATAACTAAAAATGCTAACGGTAGCTGCCATCGACATATAATTAGTAGACGCGCAGTCCGACTCTGATGCCATCGAAGACTTAGCATCTGAGCTAGTACAGTAAGATTTAAGCTAGTCCGGAGCGTTCTACTGTTTATTTTCCTATAGCCTAGCCGTTAGCATTAGCCCGCAAAAAACGCAAGTTATGAAAGATCACTGATACAAACCTACCGACCACATTTAGCAAAGGTCAGAGCCTTGTTACAAATTATTGTTTAGTTTACAAACCTTTTAGTATTTTATTGTAGATAAAAATTGTGTTTAAATCTGCTAACGGCTAGCGAACTTATGCATCTTTTAAGGCTCTAGTGACTGTGTTGGAGCACCAAACGTCCTCTTTTTCATGTTACTAGTGAGAAAAGCAGACAATTAAATTACATAAATAACACCAAACAAAGTTATAGCTTCACTTCTCTGTGGAGGCGCGTCTGTCGCATCGGCAAGTGATGGAGCATTTCCAGCCAATATAGTAGTTTGAGAAATATAATCTCACATCGCCAAAGTTGTTTAAAAAAGCTTCATAAGACACAAATCAGTCTGTTTTGCTGAAATCGCTTGTTTAAGCTCGTTTTCTCCATAAAAGTGCAACTTCTGCCATTGTGTTCAATTGATTTGCGTCGTCACCTCTACCGGAGAAATATGGTGTCGCGCTCTTCGAGTTGTAGCAACAGAGCAGAGCTGTGGATCGCGCGTCTACTAATTATACTGTATGTCATGGTAGCTGCGAGCTAAATGCCAACGTGATGCTAGCGCCGCCTGGCATCTTTTAGCATCTTTTTTAACTTTCTGTTTTACTTTTCTGACATAACGCCACATCAGTAACTTCCATTTAAACGTGGTTGTAACTCGAGTTGTGCTAAAAATACACTTAATTCGCAAGAAAACATTTTAAAAGAGGTAAACAGTTTAGCTTCCCATACTTATACATGGTAAGGCATGAGACACTTTCCCCCTCAGCAGGCCACGCCCCCAAATATGACGCATTGCCAATTATATCTATACTCCGAAGATCAGACAGTGACAGTGACAGTGAATGTTACAGAAAACACAATAAAGACTTCACAAATGTGAAGAATAATTCACCCTAGGACACTTGACGTGTTTGTATCTAAATGCTAACGCTAACAGGAAATGCTTGTATGTACAGTAGTGATGGGAATCTTGGATCTTTGTCCGATACGATGTGCATCCCGATACACTAGCAACGATACGATTTTTTAAAGATACATGTCTTACAGCTAACGATCGATTCGGTTCGATATGCCCCCTGATCACGATGCATCTCGATTCAGTCAACATTGTTTTTTATTCAAGTACTTAATAAATATTTAGTCTGTTTAATCAATCATGGGCCTCTAATACTCCAGATAAATTCAAGCCATGTAAAAGTATCTTTCAGTCACTTGAAAAAATAAATTACTAACTTTCTAAAATTATAAATAATAATATATTATTATTTTTTATTCGGATTGTATCATGTTTTTCAGAGTGCTGTGTGCAATAGGACTTTATAAGTAATCAGATATAGCCTACATGTGTGAGACCTAGCACTCTCATTGAACAGATCTGCTGTGGAGGCGGGGCCAACATGTTACGATAAATATGTGGGGAAAAGCTCTATAATAGGTCCATTCTGGGGTGCTTTATTTCGGTCTACTATCAAACTGCCGAATACAGCTTATGAAAAAGTCTGTATAGTTTGTCAGTGCGGCCCGGGAGAGTGAACGTGGAACTGAGACGCAGCTACGGCCCAAACTCACACTGAGCAGCAACCGAGGAGCAGCATCAACCTATGCGAGGGGCGAAGAGGGACGGCAGCGCGCGGAGAACCAGCGCACGCGGAAACAAAACAGCGAGGACGAGCAGGGAAAACGCACATCGCCTGAAACAAACACGGACAGGACCGAGACCAGCGCACTGGGAAGACGCAGACCGTCTAGATTTGGACATAAGCGGGAAGGACAGAGCTCTTTTACTGGACACAGACGCACAGCTTTCCTGCACGTTCACGGTGGAATAATAACTACGTGTTGCGGAGCGCATCAAACTTTTCTTCTGAACACGAGTTTCAATGGACTACGACGTCTTTTTCTCTACAATACACAGGTAAGGGCCCAGACACACAGCAAGCGACAAAAATGACGTGCGTGAACAAGCGAAACTACAGCCGTGCGTCCACGCATGGGTGGCCACACCGCCAATCGCAGCAGATGCCCCGTGCGCGCCTGTGGTGCGTCAACGCGAGCCACTCACCCTGTGTTTCTCAATGGGAAAGCTGTTCAAGTTTGTCTGTCTGTGTTTATGCTCATGTATCCCGTATATAGTGAAAATAACCACATGAATAGGCTTCTATTTCCCCTCTGGACCGGCTGATCACGGCAAACGCGAGGTTTTCAATAGTAAATATGAAAACTCAAGCAGGCAGTCCTATTGAAGCAGGGCTCCGTCACACAGTCCAGGTCTGTCCCAGGACGTGTGGTGCTGATGGCAAGTACACACATACAACTGTAGAAGCCTGATTTCTCTGTATTCTCTGTATTCTACGCTTCTACGCAGCCACGCCAGTGTCAAGCGACAAAAAAAATAGGTTGGATTCTTTCGCTCCCGATTCTCGCGCGCGCAACGCTCGCACGACGTCACGCTCGCTACGCGCGTCAAGCGCCGGGTGTGTGGCCGGTCTCATTGACTTTACATGTTTTCTAAATGATACGCGTGCATCGTTGGGCTATTTTTAACGCGCGTAGGGCTTGCGTAGCGCGAAATACGCTTGCAGTGTGTCCCTGGGGTAAGGCACATTGGACACTGTTGTTATTACGCAGGCTTTGTGAGAATGAACGGTGCGTGCTTTGACTGAAAGAGACAAACGCCTTCATCTTCAGATGAAAGTAAATCACAAACAGCCCTTATAAGGAATGTCAGAAACACACAGCGTTTGCAGCCGTGTCAGCGTCAGCTTGTGAGTGCGTGTGTGTCTGTGTAGGAGTACACTTTCGTCAGTGAATCGTGAAAAATCTAGATTCATCGGTAAATAGTCTGATAATCCGATGCAGGCTGCTTTTGTCACACGATCTGCATCGATGTAGCTCCTCTCTACCGACGCACTCGCATCGCGCATGTTTACATCGATGTATCGGTGCAAATCGGGGAATCTTCCCATCACTAATGTACAGAAGTTAGCTATTTTGAACAAAAACAAGCCAACTGATGTTCCATGCACAGAGCCAAACTCCTCATGGTTTAGTACCAGATTATCCCAAAAGTAGTAATAAACTATAACATATTTATAGCTTGTTGTCAAACATAAATTCCTGCTTTATTGAATATGATTGTTACATTTATAAAACTGAACAATTATTCAACCAGACCTGCCTGATAGGCAATAGAGCTTTTTTTTTTTTTTTTACACATATTTAAATGAAATTATGATAAATCCTGTCTTTGATCGTCGAGCGACATCAGCAGAAGCACTGGTCAAAGGTCAAATCCCTCAATAGAGGCCATAAACGGAACTTTAATCATACTCCACTTTAATATTGTTGTTGTATTTTACGATTATTTCCATGTGGGCGACTCGCATCTATAAATGTCTGCTGTTATTAAGCTGGAATTAAACAAAGGTAATAAAAATTGTGTAGTGTTCTCTGGTGTGCACTTTAAAGCTATTGACTTTCCAAAAGCAGGAAACTAATGGATATTATGTATTACCAAAAGTTCTTTTGAAGACTAACAAAAACTAAATAGGATAAGTAATATTATATCTATAACTATATTATTATATTAAAACATGTACAATAGATTCCACAGCTCTCCAAAGACTTCCATGAATCAGAGACTTTGATCTCAGTGACACTTCCCTAGTTAAATGAAGATCAATAAGAGAAAGTAAACTTATTGAATTGAAACAAATGGGTGTATTCTATATTACATTTGTGCAAGTTTTACATAGAAATGCTGCAGTTAAAATGTATTTGGCGAAAATTAGAGTATTGGAATGTGCAATCATATAATCATAATCATGTGTATAATCTATCAATTATCACATGGATTACAAATATAGGGTAAGTATAATTTATATTGTATCAAACAGTGAGGGACTATATGATGCTTAATCTACTGTATTTGTCCTCTGTGCTCATTGGACAGCTACGGTACAGAATTTATGCACAGACCGCCTTCTGTTATAAAACGGCTCCTCAACATTCTCACTGAGTGGCAAAAGGATGAGAAGACCACATGATAAAATGTGTTTTTGTGGCGCGCATTTGTATGGCAGAAATGATATAAAACGGTCAACCTGATTTTCTATTTTTTGCATGTCACATACAAACTCAATCTTGAACAGTAGTTGTGATTGTTTACATAAATCTTTTATCTGTCTGTAGCTGCATTTTCCTGTTTTAGTCGTGTTTTGACAGGAGAAATTGTAGTTTGTCTCTATTGACTCTCATTCATTTGTGCCACTCACTGCTGACATTTAGAATGCTGTGATCTGCATAATTTGGTATCACTTTATAATAATGTCCAGATACAAATCATTTACAAATGTTAGTTAATTATTAAGATAACATTATCTAATCATTACTAAATTATTAGATAGTATTTGCTAGTAATAAATAAACATTTACTAATCATTTACTTCCGGCCCCTATTCTAAAGTGATGTAGTGTAGTGGTTAGATCATCCACGCTTTTGAGTTAAACCAGTGTGGGATCAGAGTGAGTACCTTCACTGGCTCTGTGACGTTTGTGACGTAACAACTTTACCACGGGAAACGTTAACAACCAGTTTGGCTAAGTTTAGGCACAATTCTATGGTTAACACACTATATCACTATAGAATAGGGGCCGGAAGTAAATGATTAGCAAATGTTTGCTCATTATTAGTAAATGCTATCTAATCATATACTGATGATCAGGCAATGTCATCCTTATGGTTCACTAATATTTATAAATGATTTGTATCTGGACATTATTATAAAGTATTACCAATAATTTCTATTGTTTGTTGTACTGACCGTAATCTTGTACATTTCCGTCTCAGGTGTCAGACACGGTGGTCGAACCATTAAACGCCACGCTCTCCATCCACCAGCTGGTCGAAAACACAGACGAAACTTACTGCATCGACAACGAGGCGCTTTACGACATCTGCTTTCGTACTCTCAGGCTCACCACTCCGACCTACGGCGACCTCAACCACCTCGTGTCTGCCACCATGAGCGGAGTCACCACCTGCCTGAGGTTTCCCGGGCAACTCAACGCCGATTTGAGAAAACTAGCCGTCAACATGGTGCCATTCCCACGTCTGCACTTCTTCATGCCTGGATTTGCCCCGTTAACCAGCAGGGGGAGCCAGCAATACCGCGCGCTCACCGTACCGGAGCTAACGCAGCAAGTTTTCGACGCTGAAAACGTGATGGCCGCTTGCGATCCGCGACACGGACGTTACCTCACCGTGGCTGCAGTTTTCCGCGGCCACATGTCGATGAAGGAAGTCGACGAGCAAATGCTAAATGTTCAAAACAAAATACGCTCCTACGCCGTGGAGTGGATCCCGAATAACATCAAGACGGCGGTTTGCGATATTCCTCCGTGCGGTCTCAAAATGGCTGCCACGTTTATTGGTAATAGCACCGCGATCCAGGAGGTGTTCAGGCGCATTTCGGAGCAGTTTACAGTCATGTTCCGTCGTAAAGCTTTTCTGCACTGGTACACGGGTGAAGGCATGGATGAGATGGAGTTCACGGAGGCAGAAAGCAACATGAACGACCTGGTGTCTGAGTATCAGCAGTACGAAGACGCAAGTGTGGAAGAGGACGGCGAGTTTGCGGCGGTGGAAGAGGCGATGGAAGATGAAATCTAAAGTATTACAGTTAGAAAGATCAGATTTACAGAATTGGAAATAATAAAATAGTGAAAAGTCTGTATTATAATTGTGTGCACTCGGTCAATTAATGGCTCATACACAACACTTTCACGATTAACCGTTGTGAGAATTCTGCCAGTGTCATATACTGTTATACTCTGTTCTGTACAAGCATTATTCAAGCATCAGCTGTTTTTCCTCTGACACACATTTGTTAAGATTAGAACACATCTTTTGTTTACTGTTTCAGTGCCATTGCATCTTGTGACACAACTAATATCATATCAAGCTAAGGTTAAAGATGTTCTATAATTCTGAATGTAAGATTACATATATAGTATCAGTGCAACTGCTCACATGTTCTTGACATTGTTTAAAAGATTTACAGTAGCTGACTAAAGGCCTGATTTATTAAGCCAGGTGCTAAATTGCGAGTGCAAAAATGAAACAAATAAAATAAACTAAACAATCATGTGTTATTTATGAGCATTTTACACAGACTTTAATATTGGAAGATTCACATACAACATACTAAACAAAACAGATTTGAATCATCTCAAATTCTGCATCTTTAGTGTGTGTGTGAGAGAAAAATGTCATCTCTGCCAAGGTTTTGCTCCCCCTAACCTGAGAGTCAATGCTTGATAAATCTGGCCCTAAGAGTCATTGAGGCGCCACGATAGATAACAAAACAATGTTAAATAGCTTGGACCAATTTCTGTAAGGGCAGTGGAAGTAAGAGGGACAAAGAGCTACGAGAAAGCAACCAAGAAGCAGTGCAGGAAAGTACGAGTGCGCCGCAGTGTCAGTAAGCTGCAGGAGCTGCAAATGGTGATGTGTCCTGTCGTCCTGTTGTTCAATAAAGATCTGCTGATGAAATGATCTTTGGCTACAATGATTTTTATATCTAAAAGTTAACACCTCGCACCTAAAAGAAAACACTGCGCTCAATCACATGACACGCACTGTTCTCTGCTCACTTCTGCACTCCACAAGTCTTGAGTCGTCTCTGTTCTGCATGATGCAACCATGAGACAAATGATTGTTGTAAATGTCCTTATGTCGGTGGCCTGTTCTTTTTCCTAAACTCCTTTTTTATCACTGCCAGGTATCAAAATAGTCTAAAACTGGGACAACTGAGACATGTCTTGTCTAAAACTGGGTCAAATCAGTGGTTTTGGAGACATTTGTTGGAACATGGAACAACCAGATTGAGCCAAAAGTAGAGCTGGGCCATATTGACAAAAATGAATATCTGGATATTTTTTTGGTTTATCTCAATAACAATATTCATATTATATCAGTCCAAATAAAATGAGTTGAAGCGTGTCTTTAAACTGTTTTGTTTACATTGGTAGGTCCCAGATGTTGAACAAAAGTCAGTTTTTACAATTAATGACATTGCAGTTTCACACATTTTCAATCTGGTGATGTTTAGTGACTCGACCCATTTTGCATTGCAACAAATTTTTCCAATTGCCTCTTTGTAGAATTTTTTCTATAAAGTGCCCATGACAGGTTGTATGACTCATTTCACAAAGACGTAGTTAAGATCATTATATTTAGGATTTTACGAAACATTTTTTAAATTTCATTCAAGGTTTGGCCATTATTTACTATTAAAAGTATACTTCCTGTTTATAAATGATGACATCACGCTAGGTAGTACCGTGTAATAAATTAGGCTAAAACTCTTCCAATGTAACAGGCTTTTTTAACATAAGCCTTGAAAGTACGCTAGAACTCAGTTGTTTTGTTAAATGTGCGTTTACAAAGCCATAGAAATCTGTTTCTTGTGAGAAAATTGAAAATGTTCTTGTCTCCCTAGCGTGATGTCATCACTTAAGAACCCTGCTCTACTTCCTGGTATTTTCAACATATTTTCACATTTTTCTTTACAAACTTGTTCTTGATTAACGCAAAACTATCATTTAATATTAAAACAGGTGATAATCTACCAAATTAAATGAAAATTAGAAAAACTTAAAAAACTGTCATATGCACTATAAACAATATACTCAATATTACATTTTTGGATACCTTTAAAACAACATTCATAAATTTTTGTAAAATTTGATAAATCAATAAATTTATACAAAAATCTGACTAGAGTGTCAAAAACAATTTGCGTGGAAAATCCTGCATATAAAAAATATATTGTGATTGACAGATTAATTAGCCAATCAGAAACGCACATCGTCTCCTGTATGAAAACCAACATGGCTGCTTACAACGACAGAAATACATGGAAAAATATGGAAAAAACATCACGTGGAACTGAAAAACAGAATCAATGAGCGAAGTCAAAAAAACAAAAAACAAAATGGACTGGACTCTTTGTGAAGCTGAAGCTCTGTAGCCTCTGATGCCTGATTGAGAACAAGCTCTGCATAAAAGAAAAACAGAATTTAATTTTCACCTGATTTTCTTTGGTAAAGAGCAGTAAGTCTATGACTCTATATATAATTCCTCTTTTCTTTTTTATGTTTAACAATTCCTGTAGCTTCATTTGATCAAATTGTGAACAAATCAAGTAAAAGTGCAGGGTCATCAAAAATAACTAGATACAGGCACATTTAATCCCAAACTATTGACAATTACAGTGAAAAAAACAACAGCCATGGCGACTATTCTGTTGCAGGACTCCCATTAGAAAAGTTCCGTAGTGCATCTTTACAAGTCTCAATATTGCCTGCTTCAAAAATACAAACATTATACTTTTCTGCTCACCAGTGCCATATGGTGGTTGTGGTGAGTCTGTCCCCGAGCCAAGGCGTGCGTCGGTCACCTGAGGTTAAACTGCAGAGAAAAGCCTGGTTTGTATGGCACCGGACCACGCTTGGCGGATTTTGCCGAAGATTCACGAGCATTTCCGATCTCACACGCTCCACAAATCATCAGCCAGCCTCCGAAAGTCTCCCGCTGCTCCGGGTCTGTGGTCTGTCCCCGCTCAGGCGTGCTGTTGTCGGGCTTTGAAGCGGCGAAGAAATGCCAAGAAACACCACATAAAAGAGAAAAAAGACGATTTTTCCACAAAGCATCAGTGCGCCCCTCCCAAACCGCTGACTCCGGGATTCAAGGCTTGGCGAAGGTAATTACACTGATCACACTTTTTCACCGTGTTAGCTCATGCAGCATTTGCGACTCTTGTATTGAATTTTATGACTGAGACTGGGACGCGGAGGGTTAAATCTGCAGTTTGGTTCGCTCTTTGGGTTGTTTCTTGGCAAGTGCTTATCCCAGAAGACGCTGATGTGCTCTGGGCGTAGGAATTTCAGACGGAAAACCCCGAAAAACGTCCTCAACCCTTCTTGTGTGCTCTTTTATCATAACACAATTGGCTCAAATTGTTTTCCTGCTTATCATAATTGAGCTTTCAAACCAACACGAGGATCTTTTGTTAGATAATTCAAAAGGGGTTTCCCGTTTTTTGGCTTTTCTTGTCTACTCTGCTGCAATGGGAAATTCCTGTCTGATCTGGAGCATCCCTTCTTCGGAGAGAGAGGAGAAAAAATGCAAATACGCATTGCCTGTAGGCCACTTGCAACCGGCTGGTGGTGCTGACTAAGTATTTGGCACAGATAGGCTATTACAGTGTGTGAACAAGCAGGCCTTTTTCAATTAGCTACTATGTGTAATCTTGTGGACAAAACGACCATCTCTTTTTGAGTTACACCACCTTCATTTGGAGATGCTTTGACCTTATTGAACATGCATCAATCTTCTTATGATGAGAGAAGTGTTTAGCCAAGGCTTCGATCACACTCTCTTAGCTGTTGGTGTCTTATCTTCTTGATCTTTCTCCCTCTCCCTCTCTTCATCTCCTCCCCTCACATCTTCAACATCAGTTCCCTGTTACAGCTTCATTCATGCTGGTCTTGGTGACACACCCTTGGCTGCACCAGGCCGGCTTTATGTGCTGCTGCTGAGGTTTGCTGAGGAGGGGGAGATGGAGAAGGGAAAAGAGGAGGGGAAGTGCAGGGGACTCAGCTGAACGGAGCAGTGTGACTTCGATCTACTCCAACTATCGACCGGAGAGGTCTCACAGCCTTTGACAGACGACCACACAGACAAGACATGGCTCACAAAAGCATCGCGTAACATAAATATTGGTTAGGAAATACATGATGCTTTATGGTGGGTTTGAATGTCATAGTAGTATTCTGTGCTATAAAATGCACAGTCAAGATCAGATTACTTATCTCATAAATTATTTGTCTCATAAATTAAATCAGGCATTTCAAACGGATAGTTCTGTTGCCAAGATAAAACCACTAGAGAAAAGTTAAAATAAAATGTGATGCTTTTGTTTTATATTCCATTTGTAGATTAGAGAAGCAGCTTTTCCTCTTGGCTTTGACTGGTTAGAGAGTGTTTTTTGTTTGTGTGTTTGAGTAGATTAGAGATGTTTTTGATTTTGAAATTATGATCTCATCCATATGACAATATCCTATTGCTGATCATCATGAATCAGTGTTCCCCTTATTGGTGATTTTCAGATTGTATAAACGTTCTAAAATGATGAAGTCATTCACCCAGATGAGAGCATCAGTCAGACTTTCCTATTAATTACTCTGCACAATGCACAGTATCACAAGAAAGCGCAGATACCACAACACATAAATGGGATATGATGAGCACATAAATATGTTACATTGTATATATTGTACAATATGAAAAAGTGTTGAATAAACACAATATTTAAAGCGTAAAATACACATAAGTTTTGGTTGAAGCCAAGTGGGGACATTTTCTTTAGGTTTAACTTGAGCTGGGCGGTCTGGGAAAAAATATGATCACGATTTTCTTTCTCATATTGATCGATCTCAATTTTTGATTCGATTTTGTTTAACCTTTTCAAAAACAAATGAAAAATTCCATTCATGAACATAAACAAAACAAAGACTTTTAATATGTCCCATTTATTAGATTTTTAAAAATCTATTTATCAATATTCTGCCTCAAAGTTTGACTTTTGCTCCAAACTATACATATTTTACTGACAAAAGGTGGGTTTTCAATCTTTCGATTCAAAACCCTCCATCAAAGAATTGACAATTCGTTTCGATTCGATCTCGTGATTTTTCGATTAATGGCCTAGCCCTAGGTTTAACAAGTAAGTTTTGACTTCAAGTTTGGGTTAGTTTAGGGCTGGGGCTTGGGGTAGGTTAAGATTATGATCAGGATTTAATAAAATATGCATAAATATCAACACATTTTTAAAGTCACCACAGAAGTGAACTGGGGCTGCAACGCAACATTTACGCAAAAACTTCATGAAATTGTGCTAATTATAAGCTATTAACAAGTCCTGTTATGCATGTCATGGACATGGACATGGTAAACGCTTTCTTATAAGATTGGATTGAACAACCAAAAAGTAAAATCACAAACATTTAACTTGATAATACACTCTAGAATTATATGACGAAACAAAAAAATAGTCCCAACTTATTCGTATTAAACATTATTGGCTTATGCTGTGATGAAACCTAACAAAGCATCTATACTATACTACTATGTATATATGAACACAGACACACACTCTTCCTTCTGGTCGACCTCCCTGAGGCTCAGACTGGGTCACAGATGCAAATCATCAATCACTGTCAGGCAGACATCTCTTTATTTGCCACTTAAAGGCAATAAAGCAGGTTTACATGGACTATGATGAAATCTAAATTGTAATTTGGCTCCCAACAAAATTGTTAAAAAAAAAAAAGCTCATTCTTAAAACACAGTAATAAGGAATAATTACAAACATTATTTTATTTAAACAATGCTCCTTAAAATTTGCATCGAGTGGCAAAAGAATGAGAACATCTGATAAAAGTCTGTCTCTTTATTCAGGGAACTTTTGTTTGGCAGAAATTTTGTAAACGAGCTTCTCTGTTTGACTTTAGCTAGCTCGTTTGCTAAAGGCAGTTTCAGATTTTGGACATTTTAAGTGTTCAAAAACAAGTAATTCACTCTACAAATGGACTAAAAACATCTTATTTAAGCAAAGAAGAGTTATGAGTTTTTTTGTGTGTGATGCTCAAGTCTGTGTCAGTGAGAAATGTAAAAGAATCAGAAGCGCTGTTGTAGTTTTTCTCCCACTGTTTACCTGGTTTTCTAATTGTTTATGTCAGATACAAACTCGATAATTCATAGTAGTTTGTTTAAATTTATTATCACTCTGTAGTTGTTTTTTCTAGTTTTAATCATGTTTTTACTCTTACAGATGTGATTTGTTTCCACTGACTCTCATTCATTTTCGCCACTCACTGCTGACATGTAGAATGATTTGAAGTAATCTGCAAAGCCTCTATTGCACAGCCCTTAAACCAAATGTGTTGTTTTGAATGGAGTAATTTACCCAGACACATTTTTACATCTTCAAGCTTGTCACTTCTCAAGGACACAATGACAGCTTTCACAAGATTCAACAAGATTAAACTGCCAAACTTCTATTTTAGCAAAATCAATTCTGCCACCTGCATCACTGTTACCTGAGCATAAAGAAAGATGGAACATAAATAGAAATATAGAAAAAGTTATTGTTTTTTGATGCAACAGAATCGTTTTTAGCAGTCATAGTCATGCTCCAAAAAACAGCATCTCCATTACATGACAGAATATTGATTATTGATTGGATTTCTTGATTTGGAAATACTGGGTTACGTACAAGAGGATGCCATTTGTGTGATGTATGAAGCAAGGTCTTTCTTTTGGATTATTAATGCGTACATGTGACTGGAGCTTCACACTGTACACTCACTCTTCTCAAGTAACGGTTTGTAATAGAAACACATTCCCTGCTGAGTTTGAATGACGTTGCTGGTTAATATTTTCACAAAATATATAGTTAGTAATAATAAGTAACATAATCAAAAAGTCAGTAATTATTTTATTGTAGCTTTTATTGTAACACCATACATTTATAATCTTACACATGATTAATATCAATATGTATTCACTTTTGGTTGCAATTTCGGCTTAAGACCTTTTTTACAAACAACAAAGTGAAACTGGAAAGGACCACCCAAGCTTAGCCAATCAGAGAGCTGCATTTGGCTCCTGATTAGAACACAATTTCTTTTTTATTCATTTCAGACAATACCCAGTGGTTTTTCTTATTTTTTCACCATGTCCTGATCGATCATGTACTTTTTAGTGAAGAGCACAAAGTAAAAAAAATCAGCTACCCCAACTTTAAGCTTGATTTTGTAAATTAAAGTGAAAGTTTTAGCATTAGCATTAACAAACAAGCACATCCTTTTATAAACACAGAAGTCTCTTAATATGAAGTATTCTCCTAATTTGTAAAGTCTTTTTACATGTTGGACAGTGAGTTTGTTCACTACCTGATCTTAAAGGCTTTTTTTTTAATGTATATATTTCAGGCAGAGGTAGTGGAACCCTTTAGAAATAAACTGAACAGGAAGTGGGAGTAAAATACAACCCAATTGAACTGAATCTTCAATTTCATTTAATTTACTATAAACATTTTTTGTAGTTGTAATATGACACTCAAAGACGGTTCACATTATTCATTTATTTATGGTGATTGCCACAGCTGCCCTGGAGCAGACTGACAGAAGCGAGGCTGCTTTTGTACTATTGATCCTCTGAACACCACTAACCATTCACACTCAAACTCACTCTCATGTGTTTTCATATTTCATGGAGACATTACTTTGACTTACATTCATTGAACCCCTACCTAACCCTAACCTTAGTAACTACTTGCCTAAACTTAACCTAACCCTTACCCTAATCCTAATCTGAACCTTATTTGAACTTAAAACCATGTTGCTGATCTGATAATGAAGGAATCACATTCTGAGGACCTGCTTTTTGTCCTCATAAGGGAGGCAGGTCCCTGTAAAGTAAGTGTGTACAACTTTTGGTGCTCAGAATGTGATGAATCTCAACCTGCTTAGCTGAGAACTGACTGAATCAGACTTTAACAAGCTAGTGTTTGGAGGAAACCTTTAGAACTGAAAAAAGAACAAAGAAAGAGAAGACATGTTGATTTCGGGAATTATTAGGGAACCCTGACCACTTCTGTCTGTCTGAGAGTATGACGTCATCACAACTAAGACACAACAGCAGTGTGGATCAGAGAGCACCTATTTTTAATGTCCTACAATTCAACCACTTCAGACCATTAACTTGTCCACTGATTCAGTTTAGTATCTTTTAGTGGAGAATTGTTCCATCTTACACAAACAACCAACAACTTTTGTCCACTTTCCTAATCTAATTTATGGTAAGACATTTGTGTAGCACTAAGTATCCGAGTGAGTTTGAATCTGTAACTATAGACTGGCCCATTGGACATGCATTTCCTCCTTACGCGCAGGAGAGACAGGCAGGGCTGGAAAAGGCTCTTAGCTCTGTCAGTTTGGATGGATGTCACGCTGAAGAGATCACTCTGTCCAATGCTCCACTTTGACCACAAGGAGGCAGCGCGTGTCACATCAGCCTCACCTAATGCCCCAGGAGACAAGAGAGTAACAAAACCTTTTAACTATGCATCGTAAAGAGAGCTACATGAAGGGCAGTAGTTCAGATTAATAAACTTGGAGATGTAGCAACCTGCCAGAATCTACTGTATGTCACTTTTATGGTTTTCTGAGCAACAATAGGTAAGAAAGATGTGGCAATAAATATCCATAAATTTACTTGACTGACGTTGGCAGCAACGGAGCTGTAATGTCAAGATGGCTGATTGCTTTTTCTACATGTTATATAGAGTATTGATGAAATATTGAGGCCATAAAGAGGTTTGAAAAGAAGATTTTTATATTGACTCTGACAAGAAGTAAATCGTTGCATTTGTGAAAGAAAAAGTAGAAACAGATCGATAAATCCAATTGACATTATTATTTATTTTTAGTGTACTTTACAGAAAAACAGATTTGTGGATGTGTTTATAGCAAGGTTAATTCTAACTGAATCAAAAGTGCAATTTTAGTAGTATTTTGCAAATTACAAAGAGTCCAATTTTTGTATCATTTAAGTATCATTATTTTTTTCTACAAACTACTAAATACTCTGTCCTTTCTGAAAAACAAAAACAAAACAAACAAAAAAACCCACACACATAGCCAAAGCTAAAGTTTAGATCTGGACACACAACTAAAAAATATGTTATTATGTGATTGGATTTGTTGAGGGGCAGTTTTTTTCCCTCCCTCCACAAAATTACAAATAAATCATGATTACATATTCTCCCCTGACTGTTCAGCCTTGTTGGCAGCACTTCTAAATAAAGCTTGACAGATATATCGTCCGAACGATATTTTGGTCTCAAAATTTAGTTGTTTTTTGTTTGGTTTTTTTGCATATCAGCTACCTATATTGGTAATTGGCCACAATTTTGGCTTTTCCTCTTCACAGGAAATCCAAGTTAGTTCTGGAAAGAAATAGTAAGACTTGTTTAACCTTTCTCCAAGTCTGCAGTTTTGATTTTATCAGTCGTGTCTTTAAGTAAAGTTTTATTCTTGTTCTATGACTTTGGCTGCAGCACAAGCTTTGATTATTGCTTGTTTGTGTCTCAATATGAATGTACACTATGAAATGTGTGGTCCATAATACAATTAAAATTAAAGAGAAACTAAACTCAGAATCAACTTTTTTTCACTGTTAAACTGTGTATATGGGGTCAAAAATGAATTATCTACTGTTTCCAGGCCTTTTTTGGACATTTTTGTGCAAACCCGCTCATTTTGGAGTTATGTGTGCAAAAACCGTGGCTGTACTGCCACGCAGGGCAAACGCTGTCAGTGCATTTTCAGTTCACGCCGACGTCACAGTGACTTGACGCGCAGACGAGCCGCCCAGAGGGAATAAATAAACTCCTCCCTCTGACACCGCTGCTGCGGAGGAGTGCTGAAGAGCGATCACTCGCTGCGCATTGATATCAGCCGTCATTTGGCTCAGCTTGTTGAGCGAGTGGTGCCAAGTGCAGCGCAGCTGCTTGTACAACGAGGCGCTGGTTCAAATCCCGTGTCAGTGAAGTGTTTTTCATATTCATTTTTAGAAAATACCCACATAATGAGCTCATGTGCCTATGTAGACTAAAGCAAAGGTTTAATACATATGTTTTGTAAAGTTAAAAATATCTTGACGTGCAAGTAAGCAAAGACTAGTACAGCTTCCCTCAGATAGACCGTCAGTGGTCAGGACCCGGACTGCTCCGTCACAACATTTGCCAAGCTCACTGTTCATATTTGGTGCTGTCAATCAAAGTCTGTTCACACCCACCTGGGCGTCTCTTAAAAGGCCTCCGGGCATCTCCCACTTTTGCGAGCCTGTTTGAGGTGCAGTTGTGGGCGGAGTTAGTCTCTAAACGTGTGTTTAGCCTCACTTTAAAGTGTGAGTGGAAAGAGACATGTACCCCAGGGTGAATAATAGTTTACGTTGAACTTTTTAAACGCTATCTCTATCTCATCTCAGCCTTTAAAAAATGAAAATAACAAAAGCAGGTTCAGGAATCAGCCTTGAAAATAGACCACTGATAATTGACCTTTTTTTTTTTATTAAACTAGGAAAGTCCAAGATTCAGAATCTCTTTTGCAAGGGAGCCGTGCGGGAGAGGATAGGGGAGGCAATTGGCTGAACATTAAGTCAACCAATTGAAATTGATGACAAAATGTTTAAATACTTATATTGAAAAACTCATTATGGTCGATCTCCATTTCTAAGCCATGTTATTTCAGAAAACAAAACTGGACCCTATAGTTTCTCTTAGTAATTGGCAAAACTAATGGCCTACTTCTAATCTTGAGTGATCTTTCAAGAAAAACAAATGGTGACGTCATTTACTTTTGAAAACTTGTTCTTACAATACAATTTAAGATTTCAAACTAAAAAAAACCATTATGTGGATAAGCAATAATGCTGTACAGTATTTGTCTTCACTGTTAACATAATATAGTCTTACATATTTCACAACACCCTCTGCTTCTAAACTAATTTATTTATGCTGGAGCTGGCAGCCCGTACATAACGTGCTAATGAGTCTGTCAAACATGGGCCAGCATTTTTAACCTGCTTCTAGAAAATATAATGTAATTAACATGTTAAAATATGCCTGGGTCCTTTTCAACTCGGTTCATTAATGTCAGCTAAAACTCTCTTTTTGACAGTCTGGTAATTGCATAGCTCATTAGCATTGTTTTGTAGCCTCTTTTGTAGCGTTTGCAGTTTTATTAGGAGCCAGATAACGCTTACAGACGAAAGCTTGAAGTCTGTGCTGCAAAAGTGTCAAGCGTATTGTGCAATAAAAGATTGTCGACAGGAATAGAAATGGAAAAGTGGACAAAACAGATGGATGGATTTAGCAGTGAGCATCAGGAACAACACATGGTTTTGGAGTAAGTCTGATAAAGCATCTACTGTTTGCTTATGTTCAGGAAATTAATATTAAAAACTATTTTTATTTGTTTGATGCAGGGCTTAAACTAGGGCTGAGCAACATGGCAGAAAAATATATCACCATTTTCTTTGAGCCAGATCACGATTTGGATTTTATCACAAAACTCACAGTAATTGTCTTTGGAGTGAATAAAGTCATCTTCTTTTTCCTACTTCATTGTGACTGGCTAAATCCAGCTGTCACTCACCCACTCACTCAGAGCAGGACAAAGACTGATTAATAGATAAGAAAAGGGACAAAGTGTTTTTTATTTGAGCAGACAGATACATTAAGTAGAGAAATGTGAAATCTCTATATGATAAGTTATACAAGAACGCAAACTGCAACAGAGACAAACTTTCACGATTTGATTTGTATCACATTTGATCACATTTTAGATTAGCCTGTCTGTTATTTATTTTAATGAATCGATTAGTTGTTGAAAAGGCTAGTCAAAAATCGAATTTTTTAAGAATTTTGACCAGTACTGCCAAATGTAATGCTAAGCCAAGTTAAATTCCTAAATTCGTTTACAGTTTATGTTGGTTTGAGCTGATATTATCTGTCAAGGAAAAGGATCTGTCAGTGGATTAAGGTATACATGTGACTCCTCGACTGATGCATCAAGGTTTCATTTCACTTCATGGAAACCGTCTGATTTTACACAATTACATCAGTCATCAATTGCTCCACTGTAGACGGGGAACCTTTTTGATTTAGCCAATCACTGATTTATCTAAGTTAATATTTGACACAAGGTTAAAGGAGGCGAACATATTCTCCACTTGGGTTGGTTCTGACCAACATGTCTCTTTGGATGATTGTACCTCCCGCTTTTTGGGAACCTTTAGCATTTCTGCGATACCTGACCAAGTCGCTGGAGTGAAATTAAACTGAATGGAGGCACTAGGTGGTGCCAGCCTGTGACTACTATTTTGGTAGCACTTTATAACTGCTAAACTCAAGATATAATTTTCTTGATTCATGAAATTTTACCTTGCCTACGTTTTTTTTTTTTTTTTTTTTCAGTAGAACAGCTTTTTTTGTAATCAAAAATATTTTTTTTATTTAATGTGTTGTGTAATTTTGAAGTAATTGCCTTTTGTCCTAAAACAGACTCTCAGCACTTGACTGGATTTTTCCGTCAGTCTGAATGAATGAGTGAATGAATAATGCATAATGTGAAGCATCATTAGGTGTGTTAAAAAGCACTATATAAATACAATGCATTATTAATATTAAAGTGTGGCTGTGTGTTTGCACATTTCTGATCTTGTGAGCTTTGCTATGGATTTTAAAATTCAAAGATTTGGAGTGTATATTAAGTTATTCCATTTCTAAATTTGTTAACAATTGTTAGAATCATTTATTAGTTGTGGTTAGTCAATGATATGCAGTAACTGTTTCTATTTTGATTGAGACTGTGACTGTGATTCAACAGTGGTTCTTTTAGCAGCTTGTGAGGTTAAATTGATACATACAGTTGGTACTGCAGTTTTTAGAGACCAGGCGCTTGTTCACAGGTCGTCAATCTAATTATTCAGGTTTATTAACTGAACTGTGCCGCTCTAATCCAGTGAAGCTGAGGTGAAAGGTCAAACAATCTATGAGGCAGTGGACTCATTACATTACATTGTCCCCTGAGACGGCTGTGGACAAAAGACAAGACACAGTGTGTAGTATGTCTGGAAATGTATTAATGAAAGAAAAACAGATGTTGAGAGTCAGGATTTGGGTCTAAAATATTACATACAGTGATTACAAATAAAGTGAAAATGTTCTGGGATGTAAACCTGCAGAACCAATTGTTATTAACTCCTAACAACCTTCTACATTAAACATTACGAAGTTAAACTTATGTGTTGTCATGGAGACGTGACTAGATCAGGCCATATTACACATCAGATCTGTGAAGAGGTGACCCCACTCAGTAAAAATGCATGTTGTTTTTTTTTTAATCAGAAAACATTTTATTTCCATTGTCAGTGAACAAATTGACAAACTAACAACTTGTTTAGGTGCAGAGCAACACAATCGTATACAGTACCTTGGAAAATTTATGCAATTTAGTGCAATGTTTAATCCCATTCTACGTTGGACTGCCCGGTCGACCAAAGACATTCTTTGTTGACTAAAGACTTGTTCCCTCGACCGATTAATCGACTAAAAGACTGAAACTCTAATACTATGAAGCAATTGATTAGGGATGCAACTTTATGTGAATCAAATTAGACAAATATTGTGATTTTCTGCGTCAACAGCATCAGTCACTGCTGGATAGTCTCAATGTACAAACATGATATCAGTGGAACCGATGTTATGGGACCGATATTAAATCTGGCAAAACATTATACAGTATATCTGCGCCAATTTCTCATCATAGTATCAGAACAGTGCATCACTAGAATAAATCATAGACAAAGCAGGTCGTGGATCAGAGAAGTTAAATATTGAATTAATGCTACAAATGGGTTTAGTAGTAGTTAAAAGCTTTATCATCATCAGAGTCAAAGTAATAAAAAAGACCGAGTTACTAAAATTTAATACTGGCGTCTACAATAGCTTTAGATAATCGGCACCATTTAGTACGACAAACACTGCTCCCTATTCGATCATGTTGTACCATAAAGTATTTTAGTTAAAGCCAGAAACAAACTGTGATCTTAAACTGAACTACTCCTTTTGTTATTGCACAGAGGGAGTAAGTCGACCCACCCACCATTTGGACACAGACAGAAACATCTCAATGAACCAGCCCCAAGTGTAGATAAACAACAGATACACTGGAAACAATATGATTCCAAGTTAATGCCATGAATAGACAAGAGTTCCTTCCGACTCCACATAAATGATATTAAATCAGTTCCATTCTTACCACTATAATTAGCTTAAAACCCTCTTAACCCATTTCCTGCCTGTGCTATAAAAAACCTGCAGTAAAAATGTACGTTGTGGTCTTTTCAGTGGGAGACTTGTCGAGATGAATGTAATCGCCGCTGCAGTTCTCGGAGCCCTGTTCTGCTCAGGTAAGCACAATCCTGATCGATCACTGGGGAACGACTCTGCTTCTGCTAAACTGCTGCTTTCACTTACAATGTAACAGTATTTCTTTGACATATGTGGCATTTTTTTTTTCTAGCCATCATTTAAAGGCCAAATTCTTATATTCTTTTGAGAAAACTTACATTTGCTTTAACAGTTTCTCTCTTTCCTCTTGCAGTGGCGTTGGCTTCTCCAAAAAGTAAGTTACAACCTAAAGTGATTTTTATTTTCTTATTTTAATCTACGTCGCTCCATTGTACTCACAAAAAATAATAAAATAATCTCATAATTACGATATTATTTTCTCGTAGGATTCTGTAAATCCTTAACCCGACCTGTCTTTTTATTGTTTGTAGCTAAAGATGAACACAGAACGGCCTTTTTCGGGGAGGACCTCTACATAAACGTCCCGCCGAAGGAGCTGAGTGAGATGGTGTTCAGACCCAGGACAAACCTGTCTTTAGACGTGGTTCTCCTCCAGGGCGGGCAGGTGCTCACCCAGCCTCAGGGGAACCTCTCTGGACCTGAGGTTCGTCTCATCTCCCCCGGACACCTGATCCTGGAGAACCTGCAGGAGAAAGACGAGGGGCAGTACATCATCAGGAGCAACTCGTCAGCTGTGGTCAAAAAACTCACTGTCATTGTCAGAGGTGAGCGTTCAAATCATAGTTCTACATCCAAGCAAATTAATCCAGTCTCTCACTTACAAAACTGCAAAGTTCGGCTCGGATGGTAGCAAACACTTAGCATCTGAGCTAGTCCAGTTTGTCAGGGTGCTGGTAAACCCAACAATACTGCACCTGTATAAGGAAAGGTAGACAAGACAGATTATTAAGTTTTACTTGCAAGGAGAACGGACAGAGATAAAGACCAAGTTTCATCGCTGAGTACATTCACTCGGTGCGCTCTGGGCTTTCTGGCATTGTAACCGGTCTTTTTATTCAGTTTTCACACCCTAGTTACAGAGACACTGCTCTGGCCTCAAAGGGGAAAGGGACACACACACTTATAACAGAGCAGTGGAAAAATATAACAATCACTTATACCATGGTCAGTGAGAATTCAAATGTTAACTGGCGTGCATTATAATCGTATATACGCACACGTAGTTCGGCAGGTTAAATCACCTACATATCAGTGCGCTGACTACGTCTCCACGGCAACGCGCAACATCTGGGCAAAACCAATGAACTTTTGACAGGCCGAGATGGAAGAGTCTCTGTAGCGCTGTCGCTGTCTGACTCTTTCATAATAAAACTTTGCTTTCAGCGGGATTATGTTGAGGCTTTTATTGTGCAGTACGCACAGGAAGTGATACTTTTGGTTGACGGTGACTTGACCGTCTTGACACAACTTATCTAGCGCGGAACTTTCTAGTTTTTGATAGACTCGTGTATTGGATATTTTAAGCAACATGAGAGGACGGACATCGCATTTTGTGAGCGTGGATTGGGATTTTAGCACAGAGACACACAATGGTTGGAATACATCGCCTGCACAGGCTTTGAAAACTGAGAGACCGACAGAGGGAGAAAGAGAGAGAGAGAAAGAGAGACGGAGGCGCGATCTCTCCTCCGTCTCTCTTTCTCTCTACAACAGCCTGACAACAGCAGCGCTGTGCATTTGAACGTAAACATGCTATGTTGCCATGCTGTTAAGCCCGGACACAATAAAAGTAGACCCAAAGATACAATTTTCCGAGAAAATTTTGAGATCAGTAAACGAACTGTACGGCTATATTAAAGTTTTTTGCCGTTTGACCATGGTATAAGCGGATTAAACAACTCGGAGCCTGTGCATTACACAGATATAATGCACGACGCGGAGTCAAGAACATCACGACGCGCAGCGGAGTGATGTTACTCCTCGTTGTTTAATCCTTACTTATCATGTTCATATTGGACACAATCAAAGATGCAGCTGCAGATGTATGACTTTTGTCTCCCCCTGCCTGCGCGAACAGACAGATAAGATGAGAACAAACTCGAACAGTCTGTCTGTAACTTCAAAGCACAATATTAATACGTTCAACATGATTAAAGGACACTTTGTAAGGTAAAATAATAGAAGATAATATAATATCTACATTTTTCTAACAAAGTTTTTGTCGAGTTTTACAAACCTTTTAGTATTTTATTAGAGATCAATTTTGTGTATAAAACTGCTAACAGCTACTCCTTTGAGCTCCACTGAGGTTCGATGGCCTTAGTCACATTAAACATACACAGACAGTAGGTTGCCAAAGCCTACATAATCAGCTTGTACTCAGGCTGGACATTACCGTCTTATTTTGAAAGAACCTCAGTAACTTGTCAAAACTAATTTTGAAGCTCCTAAAAGCTAAGCCAGGATTAGTATCTTTTATTTAATTGACCTTTATTTAACCAGGGAAGTCCCACTGAGATTCAGAATCTCTTTTGCAGGGCAGCCCTGGGGGAATGTTTTTAGTTTACCGGAGGAAACCTATGCAGACACAGGGAGAACATGCAAACTCCACATAGAAAGGCCCCGGGAGTCGAACCCAGGACCTTCTTGCTATGAGGCCAGAGCGCTAACCGCTGCGCCACCGTGTCGCCCCCAAATTTTTATGTGAACAAGCAAGAATATTAGAATAAGACGTTACAGAAGGTTTAGTTGTGCAACTTTGGAGTGTCTCTTTAATAGTACTACCTACAGTTTATTTATTCTTTGCAAATACTTGTGTGTTCGATTTAAGATAGATTTAATAAGGTTTAAACAGTCCAAGTTTTTACATAGTGCCAAGTGATTAAAAGTAAGCCTAACCCACTAAACTCCTCCCACAAACATATTTCAAAACTAAATTTTTTGCTGGAAGAGAAAAAGAAAAAGGTGAAAGGAGAGTCTGAGAGTGGAGAGCTGTTGTGTTTTTCGGTTCGACGCAGGTGTTTGTGAATTGAGTGGACAAATCAATGCAGACACAGAGTGTAAAAATGACACTGGGCTTTGTTTCATTTGATCAGTTAATTTGCATCAAAATTGATTCACAACAGTAGGCAATTTTATTTAAACACCATATACACAATTGAACTGTCAAAAAATGTGTATTTGTGTTTAGCTTCACTTTAAAATAGTCCTCATGACATGTCTTTCTCTTTCAGATTGTGCTGTGGAGCAGATCATAAAGTACGGAGACCACTATGACATCCACCTCAGCCACGTGGAAATGCCGATTGCTCTGGAGTTTAGGTTTGTTAACCAAAGTCACACACGTGCATAATTTTGTGCTGTGATTTTATTCATCTTCACTTCATCTTCACTTTGTCTTCCTCAGGCCCAGTGTGGGTCCTGGCAACCAGACGGACACAGTTCCCACCGAGCCTCCTCCTGTGCTGTTGTATAATCAGTCTGTTCTGCTGGAGGAGTACGAGGGCCGCCTCACTGTAACAGAGAAGAAAGTGACTCTGCGCTCGGTGAGGATGTCTGACGAGGGAAGCTTCACGGTCTTGGACAAAAACGAGAAAGTCAAACGGAAGAACTGCCTCAATGTCAGAGGTGAGAGAGATAGTTTTGGTAAAGCGACTTCATAATGTAACAAGAGTAAAATGTGTTTGATTGCTGATTGCTTGTCTGTCATTCAGACAAAAACCTAACCTTCACCCACCTCATATTAAAATAGTTTTTCGCTCCATTATTCTGCAGAAATCCACAATGTTTTTCAGTTCCATTTTCCCCCCATGTTTTTCCATGTATTTTTTGTTGTTGTGAGCAGTTATGATTGTGTTCATACAGGAGACATTGCATGTCTGTGATTGGCTAATTAATCTGTCAATCATGCCCACTGAAAATCAAAAGCGGTACAAGGTGGACAGACGATATAATTTTTATGTATCGTCTGAATTTTCCAGGCAGTAGGTTTTACTAGAGCAGGTGAAGGCAAACTTTTTTGACTCAAAATCTACGTTTTATATCAGCAAGACTCAGAGATCTAACAGTAGATTTTTATTATGGGCATGCTGATGATTAGCCAATATAATTATTATTATTATTTTTTTTTTTATCAAAAGTTGCATATTTTAAAGAAGAAATAATTTATTAAAAAGTTGAAAAGGCCTTCATCAGTAGTAACAAAATGTAGGACAACATTTAGATAAATATAGATTGATATTGTCATGAAATGATTTCTGTTGGTTTCCTGATGAGATGTGGAATTCAAGATTATTATCTTAAAAAAACTAAAACAAAACACCTTTCAAATGTCATGATGGATGTATATTGTAATTAGCAGGTCTAGCAGAAAAATTTGTCTTCAAAATAATATCAAATGTAAGACTAAAGATTATCACTTTGTGAGTTTGCTTCAGTTTGTGTCAGTGATCGAGAATGCTACAGTTGTTATTTAGGGGGTCAACTCTTGGCTCAAGAAAGTTGAAGACCACTCTGTTAAAACAACATTAGGCTTGTAGTGACGGTTCAGAATGATTATTTTACACCAAAGTATACAAAATACTCCGCAGTTCTATATGTTTTTAATAATTTCCCCTGGTATTATTGTGATGGACAGTAGCTCCATGGAAACATAAGGAAGTAAGTGCTGGACACACTCCACATCAGTTTTTGTTTAGTGTAAGAGTTTGCATTAACAACAAGGATTCTTAGTGAAGGATAACTGTAGGACCTTTGTATTGTAATGGGCAGGTCTCTGAGATCGACTCTGAGATCACTTTGACTTGTTCCTCACCTCTGGACTAGATCCTTCATGCATTTTGCCTTCGAATATGTTCAGGCTTAAAATAGAGGTGATGAAATTTCAAGCCACAAAGTCATGTGGTCTACTCTATTCAGTGCACTGAGAACTTTAATGAACAGTACATTAAAGAAACAACTCACTTCCACTCTGAGCACTTTTGTGGGCAGTTAAGTATCTGTACAGATGCTGGCAAAGAAGAGAAAGCCACATCTCGTCAGATACCGGAAAGTCAGCTAGAGATGAGCCCTGGACACTTACTTTAGTCCACATTCCATTTGTGACACCAAACCTAAAAAAAAAAAAAAAAGAAAATTGGCTCAAAACTAAGCGCTACAAAAGGAGCAGTATGTACTGACAGAATGTGGCCTGTGACGACGACAACATGCAGACGCTTCTGTGAGTTCTGACATGGAGCTGATGTTTTGTAAATGTATCTCATGTACAGCTGTGTGTTCAGTGTCTCATTCAGACACTGACCACAGCGACCACACTACACTCAGACTCATACTATTCTAGTTTGCAGACTCACTGGCACCAGGATATATATACAGTATATACAGAATATGAGGAAAAGACTTGTTTTGCATTTATGGTGCATGGTTTTCATCTTTTATGGATCCTGTGACCAAAATCAAGTTTGTGATGATCAAGTCAAGTGAAGTTTACATTATGAATTTCATCTCATCACAAAAAAACAAACAATAAAAAGATGCATTTAAAGGTGTCAAAGCAGAAAAGGAACATAGATATACATGTCTGCCATTAAAACAAGGAGCTAGAGCAAAGAATCCTCTTAGATGACAATCCAAGATCTGCAAGTAATGATTATTTTAGTAATCGATTAGTTGGGCTATTTATCTTTTGATTAATCGATCAGTTGCTTTGAATGTCAAAGTCACTTAAATACAAGATTTTGCTAATTTAGACTGAAGGTAAAGAATGTTCTAGAAGTGCAGATTTACAGGCAAACTAGTGCTAGCATCAAAAAACCCTAAAATTACACCATTTTCATGGCTTCATGGTCAGAATCGCTCCTCAGTCTGAGGGTTTTCTCAGCTCAGGTTTTGAAACTTACGTAAAAGAAGGATTGGCGAAAGTATCAAAGATCACATAAGCAAATATCACATTTAGATTCACATTTGAGCAAATATTAGTACTAAAAATGACTTTAAAAGAACACAATTTGGCATTTCCTATTGTTTTAAAAAGATCTACTACAAATATAGAATGACTAGAACAAGAGACAGCATTTTTTATAATCAATTGTCAAGTTTGAAATATAATAGTGATTTACAATTGTAACAACACTAAAATAAAACCAGTTAATGAATATTTGATTATTGAATTAGTTGACAATTATTTCAATTATTGATGAATCTTGTTGCAGCCTTTCTCTAAAATAAGAATTTTTAACCCTCTCACTTTTATTTACTTAAGACCCAAACGGATTACTCAGGGATATTTTAGACAAAATGTATAGACAAAGTTCTATAATATACTAACAGTACATTGTGAACTATCCTCTCTCTTTGTCTCTTTTTCCTTTATTTCCCCAGAGCACCAGAACTTCATGCACCTCACCTACGGCTCTAACCTGAAGATGAACCTCTACCTTCACTACTCCAGCCTGAACGTGGTCTATCGGTCCAAGTCGGACAAGCAGGACCGGCCCATCGTGGACCAGGGTGTGGTGGTGGCGCCCCTGGACTCACAGCTGGAGGGCAGGCTGACTGTAGAGGGCGCTGTGATCCACATGAAGAAACTGCTGGAGTCTGACACGGGACTTTTCAAAATAACAGACTTGGCTGGAAATTTGGTGGCTCATGTTTACATCGAGGTGGAGCGTAAGGAGCTTTATTCTGATACGATAACAGAATATTGATTATAGCAGTAGTAAACAGTATCACTTTCATTTTATTTGGTTTTTCATGTGACAATGTAAATTATGGCATATTCCACATCAAGAACAGGAGTAGGATGAAGGCACAAGTCTGACTTTAGCCCTACCTCATTCTGTTTATACAGGAAATAATATGACAACGTACATAACATCTTTTCATTTTTTGTGTTCATTGCCCAAAGAATTGGCAAAAGAAATACACATTCGTTTAAGTGTTGTTCTTGCAACAAGGCAACTTAAAATCCCATTTGCTTCTGCTGCTCTCATTATTATTTACAAAAAGAATTTGTAAGCCTTGTGGTAGTAAACAAGGCTTAGCTTTGTACATTATTAACAATGTTTGTAAATCAAATATATCTTTTAGTTTTAATAATCTCGACTTCTTCAGGTGTGTTCTTTTCGAGAGGTCTTGTGCAGAACAACTAAAGGCATTAAATTAGAATGATATAATATACAAACATTATGTGCCTGAACTTCAGTGAATATTATAAATAGTGTCTAAGTTTCTAGGACTGACAAAATTATTTTTGCATCATCCCAATGACCGATCCCAATTTGAGGATTTTTTTCATTCAAATGAAATAATTTTACATTAGCAACTGCAATGAACGTAGTCCTAATGTGTCATCCTTCTGAAGCACATGGATGACATAAAAATATCTGCAAAAATGTGAAAACATCCCGAAGAAAAACAGTTACATGTAAATTACTTATTTTATGCTAAGGATGGGTCGTTACCACAATAATTAGTATTGATACAATCCCAAGTGGTTTGCGAGGAAATGTTCAATATTTATGCTCTTTACCAGTATAACCTTATCAAATAAATGTAAAAAAAAATTAATGGCTTCTAAAAGAACAACTAAATCAGCAGAAACAGGCAGTTAGCTGAAGTGAGTTTGACCCAAAATAATGAAGAAATTTCCCCTGTAATTCTAAAATGAATGCCTTGCCCCCTTGCATGTGCAAATATATATTTACATGCGAGTATCGATACAGTTGACACTGACAATTTAAACCTCTGTATTGAAATAACAATACTTTGATATCGATACTTTCATCACTATTTATGCAACTTTTGTAATATTCCATTGTTACAAAATGTGTTCGTTAAGTCTTCACATTTCTAATTTAGACCTGCATGTTTGGCTCACTCTTCCTCATTTATAGTCATTAGCTTGACAAACCGTGGCTCATTTTCTTGCTTGCAACTTCTTTTTTATCATTAACTCATCTCACACAGATCTACTTGATCTAATTGCGATATGAACTTGCTTTCCCTGTCCTCTTTTCTTCCAGCTTATAAACTTCCGAACCTGACGTGGCGATCCTGTCCCTGCTCGGCCTGGTGGCTTTCATGCTTCTCATATGTCTGCTGTCGTGTCTCTACAAAGTCCACAAAAGAAATGAGAAAAGCAAAAAGCTCACACTCCTGGCCCAGCAGAACAAAGGCGATGGAGAGGCCTTCAGACAGGTACATGTTTGCTTTTAGGGACAGATTTAATAATTACTCTGAAAAAAGAGATGGCTTAGCACACTTTCTTCTTTGTTCAGTTTCAGCTTCATTACTAGTTGTAGTTATTAATAATATCATTACGGTAGAGAAACAGCCAGAGACAAAAAGGATCTGGTGTGAAATGCACAATTTTGCAAGACGGTCTGGCTGCAGACACGTACCGTTGTCCTCCCTCCTCGAACCGGAAATTACCTCTCCCTCTAGACCAGAAAATCTTCTCCTTACAGCCCGGAAGCTCATTTATAGTCACTCTCGTATATTTCTCATAATGTTTATATATTTCTCCATTTACTTTCCAAATACAAGTAAGGTTAGGGCTAGGATTAGCCTTAGAATAAGTAGGAGGTGCTTCCGACCTGTAGTGAGAGTTGTTCTAGATGAAAGAGGTCTGCAGCCGATTTTGTGAGACTTGTGACATTGTGCTGTGCTAAAACTGAACAGTGTTCTTTTATTGTGGACAGCCTAAAGCGAACCTGTGCAGTATTCATGCTGTCTAATCTGTGGGCTGCTTAAACAATTATTCCAGTGACCGTAAAATAACTTAGTAATCAAATAAGTGTTCACTTATGACTCCAAAGCCTGTCAAGTGCAGGCTTTGGAGTCAAACCTTTTGTTTGATTTAGGAATCAAACAAAAGGTTTCTTCTCGTTATCTAGGCAAGCTAATATTTCATGAATTAGAAACAGATTTATTTTGAGTTTAGCAGATTTAAGTAAAACTGTCTGCCAGTGGAATGAAACTTGTTTGCTTAAAAAGAAACACCTCTTTATCTAAACAAATAATAATTATTTTAGCTTGAAGTATCAAAACCTCTCGTAAATAAAGGTTATCTTTATCCTTTTGCAGAAAATTTTATTTGACAAACAAATTCTGCTCAAACCAAGATAATATATACTAACATCAAGAAATGTTTACTTTTCTAAACATTGTTTTTTGTAGTATTGATCTAATTTCATAAAAATCTCACACTGATCGGCCTTTAGTGTCATAACAACAAATCAATTCATCAAATGAAATAATCGTTAAAATATTTGGTTACCAAAATAATCGTTACTTGCAGCCTTATTTACCTCAGGAGGGTGGATTATCTTGGCAAAGAAAAAGTGCTCACTAACACAGATTTAGACACATACATGAACCATATTAGAGACACTGATCTTTTATTGACGTCGTCTTTAATATTTTATATTAGTTCAGCAGAATGTGATGAGAAGGACCTTTTAAACTGAGTTTGTAACTTTATTATTTGTTTAGATATGAATATATTTTACTGTTTATATAATTCCATACCTTCCTGATTAGTGCAATACTGACTTAAGTTATGACTAACTAATGTTTATTTACTGAAATCAATATGAAATCTTTCACTGCATCCCCTCGGTTTAGATGTTGAATTATGAACCAGCTCAAAA
This sequence comes from Mugilogobius chulae, assembly GCA_038363315.1. Taxonomy (NCBI): domain Eukaryota; kingdom Metazoa; phylum Chordata; class Actinopteri; order Gobiiformes; family Gobiidae; genus Mugilogobius; species Mugilogobius chulae. Next base: position 37,734,264 of record CM076408.1, read on the forward strand.
CCAATTACAAACAATTATTCCACCATTTAAAGCCGAAGCAGCTGAATTATCGATCACTGTCAGACCAATAATTAGCAGCAGTGTCCTGACGATAAAAGGCTAGATAAATGAACATGCTTATAAAATGTAGTGCTTTCAAAGTGCTTTATTGATCATATAATTGTTCTGTTTTCGTCTGAATGATGAGTCGTCCTGCAGGATCAACAACAGTGAAAACAATTAAAAACCACACAGGGGTTTCAGGTTTTATTGTTCTGGGAGAAGATTCTTGTTCCTGTGATAAATGTGATTGTGACAAAGTTAAGTTGTGAATAGGGCTGCCACTAATGGTTATATTAAGTCAGCAATAATAATAGAAAAAATAAATTATGCAAATTATTAATTATTATTTTGCTAATATATTCACCAAATAAAGGTTGTCATGATGATTGAACTCTTCTTGGCAAAGAATATTTACTAATCATCACACGTAGTATGTATAAAAGTGTGAAATTGTTTATTTATCTTTAACATTTCGATTAAATGTGTCTGCTTTTGTTGTAGAAAGTCTTTCAGTTTGTGGTTTAGACTGGGCTCAGTCCTTTTAAAGATTAAAATGATCAAAATAGGATTAAGTTCATCAATGTAGACTAGTTTTAATAGATTAATCGTTGCAGATGTTCAGTAGTTGTGAAATAAAAGCTACATTGACAGGTCTATATAGAGCAGTGTTTCTCAAACTCTGGAGCCTGTACCACTGTGGTTTGATTATTTGTTTTATTTAGAGGCAAATCTATTCATATTTCTGTCCACATTTCAGTCAATCATCATTTAGAACAGCCATGTTTACTATTTAATCTGGCTTTAGGTATGGTTCGACAATATTCAGTTGCTAAGAATGCTAACGTAAGCCTGATATAGTCTGAAATGAGATCAGATGGTAGTTGGACTTTATCTCAAGTTAAAGATGTCAAACTCATTTTCTCAAAGGCCACATTGGCGTCAGGGTTTCATAAAAGAGCCAGTGGTGACTGTAATAAACCTCACTACCACAAACAACAAATAATAGTTTCTCTGTTTGACTTTGTATATTTACGTTTAAGTTACAAATCTTGAATATGCATCTGCTTAAATCTGAAAAATGAATTAATCTTTCAATTTCAAATAATTATTTCTTATGGTCATAAAAGATTAAAGTAAATCTTAAAAGACCGTGTGGGCCTCATAAATAAGGTGGAGGGCTGCATCTGGCCCTCGGGCCTTGTGTTTGACACACATATGTTTAAGTGGTACTTGTTGTGAAAAGTTTGAGAACCACTGTAGATCAATGTTTACCCTCTTATATTCTAATATATTGTCTGCTCAACCTGCTTAAATTGTCCCTTTCTGCAGAGAGAGAAGTCAGAGGTTATTTTGGTTATTCCTCTAATCAGCATTTACTAAATAACAAGTGTTTTAATTACTAAAACAACTACTTAAACAAACATTATTATTAAGGACAGGATTGTGTCTGCACAGATCTGATCTTGAGCTCTTCCTTATAACAGTAGATAATTTTAAGTAGATATAGAAAAGTTTAAGTTAAGGGATGCGCTGCTACAATTACAATTTAATTTTATATTTTTGAAAATGCAGTATTTTTTATCATTTTGGCATCTTTAAGTTTTACAACAAACTCGACTTAATTTCTTCATTGACACACAGAAGAACCTCTCCAACAGTCTTGTAATCCAAAATCCACTTTTTGTTTTAAAAGTTACTTCTTAAAACAAGTAAAATGACTCTTTGTTATTTGTTTATTTAAAAATGATCTCACTTGCTGAAGAAAAAAAACAATATTAGAGTAGAGACCGGGGCTAAATGATGTGTTGAGACAATATTTATAAACATCTTTGCCATTTTGCGGCAGCTGAACATTGATATTTGGAGGAAGCGGCTGAATAAATTGTCACATTAGCATTAGTTTCCCCTCGGCTGGGTTCTCGGTCTCTCGTTTATTGCTTATTCGTGCCTTATTGTCTCGAGTTTCTGCTGATAAATAGACAACGTGTCAGTTACGCTGTGGACATTATAGCTTCAGGCTTCAGCAGAGCTAGTTCTCCTGTGATTTATAAAGAAAATATAATTGTGTGAGTGCCATGTGTGGTGTGGGCAGAAGTGTGGAGAACTTAAACTTATCCTTGTCATAATTTATATCTGTGTGTGTGTCGTTTTGTTACAGAAACTCAACTTTCTTCCCTGAAAATCAGTGGGTGTGTTGTCTTGTCTGTTGTTTATTGGATTGTTTTATTATTTAATTTGTTGCTCCATACTGCCACTGGTAAAGTCTGTTTCTTCAGTGACTTTAGCTACATTAGAAATGAGCTAATCACAACAAAAATACAACCATCATACAATAAATGCCTGCAGAGCTTACAACTTCAGAACATTTTGAAATAGTTGTCTATTTAAACCCTTATGACATACAGTATTATTGTGTTTTTCTAATTTTGACTTAGTTTGATTTGGTAGTCCTTGGCAAATATTTATCGACAGTTAAGTTGCAAAATTTTAAAGAAATTGACAGATAACAGAAAGTATTTTGAGTTGTAACACAGAATCCTTTCACATTATGTCGTCAAAAAGAACCAAATGTAAAGACAATTTACTCACAAAACTGACACATAACAAAACAAATAATCATTTAACAAAGTAAAGTCTTATAGAATATTATCATTTGTCGAATTGTATTGTCTACGGACTCATCGATCAAGCCATTTCAGTTCCAATACCAATTTTGATACATTGGGATCTACATTTAACCGATATCAACCGCTCCTAGCATAGACATAATAGCTGTTTATTCTTCATAGAGTCTTATGTAAGTGTTAGTTCTTGCTCAACTTAACACCTTTATAGGAATAATGTTTAAACCAATATGAGATGTTTTGGGTCAACAATACTCTGTAAATTAGTCTTAATATGTCCAGTTAAATGCATAACCACAATAAATCGAACCAGCAAAATCTAATAGATCGCTGCAGATATTCGATATTGACAGTATCAGATCAGTGCATCCCCAGTAACGTGTCATTTATGTGACCCATATTTACAATGTGATAGACAAAATACAATTATAAACTTCATAAAAATACCCAAATTATATGTGAAAACAAGCAAAATGTTTAGTGAAATTTCAAATATAGTTAAGGTAAGGTAAGGTAAGGTAAGGTAAGGTAAGGTACACTTTATTGTCCCCGTAGGGAAATTTGTCCTCTGCATTTGACCCATCCTTCAATGCCTCTGTGGCATCTCCTCAGGAGCAGTGATCGCCACAGTGCAGCGCTCGGGGACCCATCTCCAGATGTTCTTGCTAGGCTTGGTCAGGACTACCGTAGCTGGAGGATATTACCCTAACATGCATGTTATTGGTTGGTGGGGGAAACCGGAGTGCCCGGAGGAAACATGCAAACTCCACACAGAAAGGCCCGGCCCGTGCGGGAATCGAACCCGCGACCTTCTTGCTGTGAGGCGAGAGTGCTAACCGCTCTGCCACCGTGCCGCTATGATCACTATATTTTACTGAAAAAGGTTGTGTAACCTGTCAGATGCACTTTTATTTATTAACCATCAATGAGTTTTCTAATTCTTAGAGAAAGTAGACTACAAATTATTGTGTGGGTGAAATAGTAGTTAAACTTAAAAAAACAAACAAACCACCGAGTGCCTTGACTATATTTTATTTCACTCCAGCCACTTGGTCAAGTTTTGCACGACTGCAGACGATTCCTAAAAAGCAGAAAGTACGATCAGCCGACAGAGAACAGGAGTAAAGTGACGTTATTGGCCAGAATCAACCTGAGTGGAGATAACAGACTGTATATGTTCCACTCCTTTGACCTTGTTTCAAATATTAACTTAGAATATGATATTTTAATTTTTAATTTGCAAGTTTACCACATAGAAACGGCAACAATCACTGACACTCATGTTAGCACGCTACTTACTGGACGACAAAACCAAAAAGCGGTGATTAATGACAAGTGCATCTCCTGACAGGTGCCACTTAAACTTGATTGTTTCCAATGCAGAGGATTAACATAGATTGGACTCTAAAGAGGAAGATGTTTGCTAATGGTTTAAATGGGATTAACTCAAAGCCAGACCAGTGAGCAGTGTGGAGCACAGCCTCACTCCTGTTGTGTCTTTTTCTGTGTGTATCTTGTGTGTCGTTTGAGTGGCGTGTGATCCTGTTGGGTCTTTTTCTGTGTGTGTCTTGTGTGTCTTGAGTGGCGTGTGATCCTGTTGGGTCTTTTTCTGTGTGTGTCTTGTGTGTCTTGAGTGGCGTGTGATCCTGTTGTGTCTTTTTCTGTGTGTGTCTTGTGTGTCGTTTGAGTGGCGCGTGATCCTCTTGTGTTTATGTGAAACTGAACGATGACACTCCCTGATGGATTTTCACATAAATAAAAAACTCAAAGGCCACTGTCAGACACTCAGAGGGATTTAACCCGAGAGGCCAATGAAACACATGCTTTCACCTTACAAACCCAACAGAACACTGCCAATGTCAATGCTCATAGCGATATTTAAATGATTGCTACCTTTGCAAATTACCTCTCAACTGAAGACGCGATTACAATGACAGCACGTAATATACAACTTAAATATTACAAATTATCTCATTTTGACGTAGTTTGGTGTAATAGTCCTTGTGGTAAATATTTATCAAGGTTTTACTTACAGATTATGAAGAAATTGACCAATAAAATGAAATTATTGGAAGTAGTTTATGTTGCCAATCCTCACAGCTGTGTCTCGTCTCAACCTCAAAACTAAAACAAGATGGTTAATCCTGTTGTTTGATGAAATGGTCTGATGTGTGGCATTGTGTGTGGTGTGTTTGTGTTTGTGTTGTATCTTTATCCACAGTGTTTAATGTTCTTGCTGTGAATAGACTTGGGCAGATCCTGTATTTGGCTGTTTGTGTTTTATGTCTCACGTCTGTGTTCAGGTGGTGCACGAGGCCTACACACGCTTCACCGAGGACTCTCTGATGCAGTCTATATGCGACCAGCCGTCCGAGAGCACAGAGGTCACCATCAAGGTCAGTACAGATCACAGCACAGCACAGCACAGCACAGCACAACACAGCACAGCAGAGGTGGGAAAAAGTATATCTTAATTAAGAGTTTCTCATAAGTAATAAGGGCGACAACCTCCAAGAAAATGAAAGAAAAATGTTGATTAAAGTGAACTGATTCTTTGCTCATAAGCCTATTGGCCTCTTCCTTACATGAAAGATAATAATAATTGAATAAATGGCAAAAACTAAGCAGAACTAAGCAAATTCAGCTGTAGTGCTCCCTCTACAGTTCTTTTGTGTAAACACATTATTCCTGGTCCAATGTCTGCAGCTTTGAGTCAATGGAGCCTGGGCCCAGTTGGTTGAGAAGATTTGTACAGTCCTCAGAACACATGAATTCTTCTTCTTCTCATAAACGATTGTGTACCATGTGACCACGCTGACCAATCTGAGCGAAAACTGCCCAGAGCAGAATGAGTCGAAGTTAAAAACTGAAAAAACATTTTTACATTTTTTATTAAAAGTGGAGTGTTTTGAACTAGAAACTGTTAGTTGAGTATACAGATTGAATTATTCCAAATATATAAGGCTTGCCCATTTTTGTTCAGTAAAAACTGTCAGGACAGACATACTTGATGCCGAAATGCATCAGCGTTTATTATAGTTGCACTCTGGGTGAAGGAGGATGACTTTAGCCTACCCTTATCTTAACCAGATTTACAAATAGATTCATCCAAAGCAAACATTTCTCCTTTTTTTTTCTTTATTACTAAAAACACTGTAAAAAATAAACATTCAAAAGGATTTTAGACTCACAGAGTTAAAACTAAAAGAGCCAGGTTTCTCAGAAGAGCTCTCGTTGGGTCAGTGCACAGACTGTAAACACCAGTAACAAAGTAACAAAGCGTGCCTTCATTTTATGCACACATATTGCTGCACATGATCTATTAGTTAGTTACCCACAATCACTTCATGGAGCCGGGACTCTGTTCATCACTGTGATTGGTCAATCCACCTTTGCCTGACAGATGTTCACTGAACATAAAAAATAGAAGCATCGATTCGTTTTTATTCTTCAGATTGTAAGCTCATTTGCAGGATCAATTTACAGCTCAGTCTGATGTTACTTTATTACCTACCACAAAATTAGATCACAGGCGCGCAAGAAATAGCACTTGAAACAACGCCAGTCCTCTTGTCCACTGGCAAATTGATAAAAACAAACAAAAAAACACTATAGCAAAAAATAAAGCTTTAAAATACAAGGAACATGATCAAACTTTTCAGGAGAAGAGTTTGCCACCTGCTTGTCTAGAGGCAAAATTACTGCTTGCAAGTTTCTATCTTGTTCAGTTAAAACCATTTTGCTAAATAAATACTTCAAATATTGTAACAGAGAGCAAGCTAGTCTCTCCATAGATCTGACCTGTAACTTAGCCTGGGGGTGTTACCTTCTTTTTTCCATAGAGTTAAAAAGGTTGGTAATGTTTTATTGTGAAACATCTGAGGCACCATCACTACCACCACTAGAAAAGTTACGATTTACATCTTTAATATATTATACATCTATATACAAAAAGACTCCAAAAACATTACATTTGGAATCTAAGAGTGCAGACCAGCCTCAGTTCATCTTTACTGCTGCTGTCGGTGGTTTTATGAAGGTGTTAGAACAGCAATTTACCTTCGATTTATTACATGTGAAGCCCGGGTCTGTGATTGAATCTAAGAGACTCAACTGTGAACAAACGCAAACAGTAAATAAAAACACGCGCTGCCATTTTAGTGTTTGAGGACTGCAAAAATGACCTTCTATAAAATGCCACGACAAAGGTAATCAAAGCAGCCAACCTTACGCGCTGGAACCTGGCTTTGGAAAATACTGCGCAGTTTCTACAAAGGCCGAGCAGTCACAGTGAAAGAGAAAGATAGGACTGAGTACAACGGTCAAGCTGCAGATGACATTATAACAGGGCTATTCAACTTTACTTTCACACAAGCCGTTGTATTTGGGCCGGAGGTATAGTACACAACCCCTTTTAACACTATTTGTGGTCAAACAATATATACCAACATTAAATCTGTTTTAACATTGCAAAATAACTTCTGCTACGTTAGGTTTATGTGGAGAAACAAAAAACAAAAGTCTATTCAACATAAGGCCCAGGGGCCGGATCAGGCCCTCCAGTCAGTTAAATTTGGCCTCCAACCCATATTTCACACAAAAATATTTGTTCTTATTGTTTAATTGTAGGTTATGAAATCGTTATTTTATTCTGCTTGACACATGATTTGGTCCTGGTTTAGACCTGGTTTGAGTCTGGATTATTCTTTGTTCACTTATTGGTTAAAAAAGCAAAATAGAGTAATGTTGACTGTTTTTGGTATTTTGTTTCTACATGCTAACGCAGCTATTGTTTTACAGTGTTAAGATGTATCTCATTTTGTGTGACCCCAAAAGTGTTGGCCCAGCTTACACCTCCGGCCCAGAGGACAAGGATCGGCAGAAAGATCTGGCCCTCAAGAAAATAAAGTTGAATAGCCCTGGTCTATACCAGTCTATAGCAGAACGTGTACACAATGAAGGAAAGAACAGATAGACTGGACTAGACAGAATCAAATCTACACAAGTTCAAACTTCAAATCTACCACTAAATACAAAACACATTTATTTTCTATTGTTTAGGAGATGGTTTGGAGCCGAATTTAGTTGGTCAGGTTGCATATTGAATATAGCTCTGCATTATACTGTATTATGGTGTATAGTTAGCATCGTGTAAAATAATGTGATTGTAATATTTGACTTGTGACCTAAATAGGCTCTGTACACAGAGCGCCAGTTGGTTTGTTTATTCAAAATTGCTATCTTCTGTACTTCTTCTATCTCATGTTAAACATGTTAAAGTGTTTTAATTACTAACACTAACAGAAAATACTAAATAGAGAAGTTATCTATTTTAATTATAACGAAGCCAACTGAAGTTCCTCAATTTGAGTCAGTGCAGAGTGCACAAAAGCCGAGAAGCTTCTGAGCAAGTTATTATATAAATACAGCAACACAAATGAGGACAAACAACATAGAATATGCTGTTTTTATCATTTACTTTTTAAATCTATTCATTGTAATTTCTATTTTAGCTGAACATGTGCAAAAACATAATATTTAACTATTAATAAACTTTATCAAACAGAGAAACTTCAAGGTCACTGATATTAGAGTTGAATTGATTTTTTGACTAAGGAAAGTACGAGATTTTACATGACTCAAAAATAAAGGGTATAAAACTATCTTAAAAGACTTTATTTATCATATATGAGACGATCTAAGGTTCTTGACAGAGAACATTATTAGCTGTTTCTGTCTGTTTAAATAATGAAAATATACTGTAGCTTAGCTAACAACTAGCATGATTGATTCAACTTGCACAAAGAATGAGATTCTCTTAAACCTGAAGTAACAATTTAATATTTGTCCAAATGATGCAACTTTCATTTTATCATATCCAACTAAATCCACTTTATTTCTATAGGACATCCATAGTAAAAAGTCTTAAAAGTAGTCATCTGGACAGTGTTTCCAAAGATCAAGACTCTCATCCGAAAGTCATTTGCAATCTGATGGAAGTGATCTGAGACTGGCTGTATTTATACTGAGTTAAGCTCTCCCTATGAGAAGAGGGCTACACCCTAAAACCTGTTCCTGAAACCTGTTCCTAAAACTGTTTTGGTGGGCCCCTGGTTCTTTTGCATTGTTCTCTGCTTCCTTTCCATTGTTCTCTGCTTCCTCTCTTATTGTTCTGACTGGGCCTAGACTGTTTCAAGCTCCCCTAACTAATTCACTGGCTAATTGCCCTGGCTACCTGTGAACAAGCTAGAGTCGTATACTGACCTTGTTACAGTAATAAGTGCCTGAGCCTATATTCTATCTAGATTTCCTTCCCTTTAGACCAGGGGGTAAGAATGCTACTATACACACCAGGTAGGTTGTATCTTAAACCTCCATTCCTGTTTAGTGATGGGTTTTCTTTTTTCACAAAGATGACATTAAACTTAGTCACATTAACCTCACTGTCCTCAAATGTATGCTTGGTGGCTTTAAGATGCAGATGTACGGCTGACTGGGGACCACTTGTGGCTTCTCTTCTGTGTTGGTAAAGTCTTTTGTGAAGTGTCTGTTTAGTTTCCCCAATATAGTGTTCTTTGCAGCTCTCGTCACTGCACCGAATAGAATACACTGCATTGCTTTGTGTCTTTAGGATGAAGCAGTTTTGTCTTAATGTTTTGACAGGCTTAAAGAAAACAGGGATGTCATCTTGTCCGAAAAGTCTCTGTAACTTCTCATCCCTGTTTTCTTTAAGCCTGTCAACGCATTAAGACAAAAACTGGTTTATCCTAAAGACAAGATGCCTACAGAGAAACAGAGCAATGTAGTGTATTCTATTCAATGCAGTGAAGAAAGTTGCAAAGAACACTATAGATGGGCTCAGGGACTTATTACTGTAACAAGGTCAATATGCATCTCTAGCTTGTTCACAGGTAGCCAGGGCAATAAGCCAGTGAATTAGTTATTGGAGCTTGAAACAGTCTATGAGAGAGGAAGCAGAGAACAATGGAAAGGAAGCAGGGGCCCACCAAACCAGTTTTAGTAACAGTTTTTATGAACAGGTTTCGGGAACAGGTTTTAGGGTTAGCTCCTCCTCATGGGGAAGGTTAACTCAGTATAAATACAGTCAGTCTCAGATCACTTCCATCAGATTTAAAATGACTTTCGGATGAGAGTCAAAACGTCTTGATCTTTGGAAACACTGTTCAGATGACTTCTTTGAAGACTTTCTACTATGGATCACTCCTGGACAAATGAGGGATTACACCGCCTATAGAGGACATCTTATACAGTTTCATTGTGGCATTCATAAAATATGTCCTTTCTGGAAAAATATTTAGCTTGAGACTATTATTAGGCTTCTAATGCACAATTATATTTCTATGAACTACTTCAAACCAAAAAAAATATATATATATATCAAAGAAGAGACAGGGGTGCTCGGTAGCCAAGTGGTTAGAGCTCTGTCTTCCCAACAAGGAAGTTGTGGGTTCGAGTCCCGGGTCGGACCATATCAACATCTCACGATCTCTCTGGGTGGAGTTTGCATGTTCTCCCCGTGTCACCGTGGGTTTTCTCCGGGTACTCCGGTTTCCTCCCACCTCCAAAAAAGCGGTAGAAAATGAATGAATGAATGAAAAAGAAGAGACAGACAAAGAACCAGCGCTCTCTATCCAAGCACAAAATAAACACGGAGAGCAAAAAAAAATCTATGCCGAGAAAATATAAACTGTATTTTTAAGTATCAATACTGAAGGAAAACAAAAGTACAAAGACAGAAAATAATTTGATCTCTTCTCAATAGATTTCATTCATTCATTTCATTTTCTACCGCTTAATCCCGTTAGGGGTCGCGGGTGACTGGAGCCTATCCCAGTGACTTTGGGCCTTAGGCGGGGAACACCCTGGACAGTGGCCAACTTGCCGCAGGGTTAGACAGACAACCATTCACTCTCTCATTCATTCACTAAGGGAAATTTACAGTGATGCCCAATTGACCTAAACATGCATGTCTTTGGAGGTGGGAGGAAACTGGAGTACCCGGAGAAAACCCACGATGACACGGGGAGAACATGCAAACTCCACCCAGAGAGATCGTGTGATGTTGATATGGTCCGACCCGGGAGTCGAACCCACAACCTCCTTATTGGGAAGCCAGAGCTCTAACCACTTGGCTACCGTGCACCCTCAATAGATTTATAATATTCAATAGTTAAACACTAACGCACATTTTGTACATTTACATCACAAAGAAGGTAATCTTTTATCAGCTCTGATGTGGATAAAGAATATACAGTAAATCAATAGATTTCAAATACGTATTCTTTATCCACATCAGAGCTGATAAAAGATTACCTTCTTTGTGATGTAAATGTACAAAATTTTAAGTCAAGTGCTATTGAAGCACTTGAGTTAAAAGCAATTAACACCAATAAATAGCAAGTCAATATGAACTACTTTAATTGATGCTTAAAATACAAGTAAGTGGCCAAAACATGAATGCATTTTTCATTGTGTAATTTCACGTCTTAAAGCTCTGAAGTGCTTATAACCACATAACGGTTCTTATAAAATCATCTGACCCACTAAAGCTGTTTTTTCCAGCCTGATGTAGTGAAAGGTAAATTCATAAATAAATCATGTCATCGTTAATTATTCACATTGTTCTTACACTGACCTCAATCCAAACCTTTTTTTTCCTTTTCTCCTTCATGTGATCAGTGACTGTTAATGGTATTGTTACTGATATAGATAAACTGGTAACGTATTTGGAACTTTCTCACAAATATTTCATTTTTACAGTAGATTTTCCATATTATTTTATAAATTCTGCATTCAGCTCGGAGTGTGCTTCAGTCCAGGAGCATTAACTTTTAACAGAGCTCTGAAATATTTATTATTAAACCAATACAAGATTCCTATGCATTTCAGAACGTGTTTGCAAAGGTCTAAACTTACAGGTTTGCAGATTATACACAACAAGACCACATGAAGGCCATGTAATTTGACTAATACTTTATTTTTTATTTATTAGGTTAAGTATTTGTTATTAAATGATTCTGTGGAGGGAAGATGTTCTTTTTTAAGCTTTAGCATTGACAGATAAACACAGCGCTTTATAAACAAATTTTGTTCTTTTGGTGAAGTTTTCTCCTGATTTGTAATGTCTTTTTAACATGTTGTCAGAGAAAACCACTCACAAATCACTGTTCATGGCCGGATCTTGTAGTTTCTACTGAGGTAGTGACCTCACCAGCTCATAAACTCAGAACCTGCCTGAGCCAAACACCTGACGTCATCTGAAGTGTGGAGATGCACGAAAATCAGCTAACTAATCAAAAAAAGTTTATGACTTCAGCTCACTGACTAAAATTAGTAATTGATTTGCTGTTTGTTGTTTATATTATGAGAGCTTCACATTTTGCCAGAAAGTTCCACTACTGTTCAAACGCCTGCAACTTTAGCTAAAATAAATATAAACTTTTTCTTTTTGCTGAGTTAGAAATGTTAATATTGATGACTTTCTGAGGTAAAAAGATAGATAGATAGATAGATAGATAGATAGATAGATAGATAGATAGATAGATAGATAGATAGATAGATAGATAGATAGATGGATGGATGGATGGATGGATGGATGGATGGATGGATGGATGGATGGATGCTTTATTCATCCTGGAGGGGAAATTAAAATGCCATGGACATACACAAAACACAGCACATCGACCAAGACAAAAAAACAGTAAACACAACATTTAGAACTCTGCTCCAGCCCCATGTAAAGTCACTACAAAAATCAGACAGCCTCAGACAAAATGCTTATTATAAAAATGCACAGCAGCAGGAATAAAAGAGTTTTTGAGGCGTTCAGTAGAACACCGGGGCATCACCAATCGCCCACTAAAAGAGCTTTTAAGTTCATCAAAAATACTCCGAAAAAAAAAAAAAAAAAGAGGATGGTCCGTTAAAGAGACAACAGTTTGAAGTTTTGTCTTCATTCTTTTGTCCATGACAATGTCCACAGAGTCTAGAGCCAGACCCACTACAGCACCAGCCTTCACATGAAAGTAAACAATGTGAGCACCGAGGACCACATGAACGCAGCAGGACACTGTGCACGGAGCCGTTTTACTGATTTTTATAGTTTTCTAACTCTGAGTTTATTCGTTAGGGTAATGCCCATTGTTATTATAAATGATCATTTACACTTGTCAAGTTGCGATTTGAGAATATTTAAGAAATAAAATAATTTGAAGACTAATACAGAATGTAAAGCAGAACTAAAACTTTATACTAGAGCAGTGATTCCCAAAGTAGGGTCCGGGGCCCTCAGAAGCTTCAAGGGCTCTGCAGGGGGCCTTCAAAGGTTGTCCACACAACAAACATGAACAAACATTTAGTTTTAAACTAACTTGATATTCTTAATTTGAATAATTTGCCATTTTAAATCCACAGGCATTATCATTGTTATGTTTTTTTACATCTTAATCTGAGAAGAAAAACAGTCTACATTATTTTGAAAGAGTGTGAAATATTATTGGAAGGCCTTGGGCAGTACTGCACTAGAGGAACCCAGAATTTATTCAAAAGTCAAATGCAGTAGTACATTTTTTCTAATCCTTTAAAAATGTGCTATGTGGCTTTTCTGGCCGCCTGCTTGTTTCTATAGAGATGTTTTACCATTGCAAATAATGTTCAACAATATAAACTATAAGCTCACTGTAGCAAATCATGTTTTCTTTGAGCAATAAAACACCTAAATGAATAAATTCTATACTGTGGAACTTTCTTGACAACAATATATCCAGAGTGGCATGCCAGTTCAGTTCTTCCACCAGAAATATTACATAATGCACTTCTAAACAAACAGAAATAAAAAACTTGTTCAACATAGTTATAGTCTTGTGGTAATATAGTAATTTAGTAAAATTATTAATCCAACCTGTGACAGGCACTCTTAAGTCATTCTCTTTATTTCTTCTGTTTTGTCCAGGGTCTGGAGGTGTCCAAACCGGGCCGGTACCAGACTCTTCCCTCAGACAACAACCTGATGGAGATGAGTGACTCTGGGGTGGAGTTTAACAGCTCAGGCCTCCCCCTGGACAGCGACACCGACGGAGGCATGACCTACGCCTCCCACAAGCCCCTGCTCAACGCCGTGTCCCCCACAGCAGTGAGCGAGGTCCCTGCTAACAGCCCCGACGTCACTGCCCCCGACGGAGAGCTGACCCGAACCCCCGACTCTGTCCTGAGCGCCAGTCCAGCCTCCAACCCTCGCTCCTATGTGACTGCAGCACCGGACGGCAGCCAGCAGGGGGCAGCGTCTCCCGGAGCAGCGTCCAGAGGCACCACAGAGTCGACAAAGACAGAGGGAGGAGGAGAGAGTGGAGAAGTGGTTCAAAATGAGGCAGCCCAAAGCACCTGAATGCAAATGTGTCAAAGTCATCAAACTTAAATCATGAAAAAACAAATGAGTCTGTATATTGAGGACCATCGTCACGCCCCTCCATCAGTGCATTTGAATGTCACCACAGACAACGGATCATGCAAGGAGAGTAAACAGAAAAACACGATATATAAAGCAAAGCATGGACTAAGAAGTAAACAGAAGATTAATTAGAACATTAAAGACACTGTACCTAATTAAAAATCAAACAGAACTATTTAGGTTTTAACTTTTTGCCGCAGTTCATTCACATCTTTCTCTTAAGGCTGGGAAATATCATAAAGTATATTGTATATCATATGTTAGTGGAGAAATTTATCCCTGACTGTAAAAGATTCAAATTAGGATTTAAGATTTACTTTGAACTCAAAAGGAAACGTTCACATCCATCCACTCTGTGCTCAAAGGAAGCAAAGTTCAAAGTCTATCTATTGCCAGATTGTCTCAAGACATTTTTAACAATATTTTTTATCGTTAATAATAAAAACTGAAGACCTGATGACATGCTAAATGCATATATTTTTGTCATTAGTGGGTTTATTTTTATGGATGAACCTGGAAAGAGCCAAATTGACCTTGACTATCAAAATTCACAAGCTTTTGTTCCATCGCTCTCAAACCTTGAAGCTCAGACTGTGGAGGCTCTGCAGAAGCTAAAACATGAATAATTAAAGAAGTAAATGTAGACAGTGGAAGCAGAAATGCTAAAAAACGCTAGCTTATATCGTCAATTATATCTCAAATGTTCTTTTTTATATCGTGATACAAAATTTACACCAAATCTCCCTGCCCTACTTTCTCTCTTATCTTTATTTTCTTGATTTTCTTAATTATTAGGGAAGTAGATGGATGCATTTCCCAACTCTCAGAAGCCCAAGCTCAAAACAACTTGCAGTGCTAACAACAACAACAAGCATGCTTCCTAACAATGCTCTGTCATTACATATACGTAAAGCAGACACTGCAAACTGTTCTCATAAATGTTTAGACACTGTGTTTGTGCTGAGGCAAAAAAATGTATTTTATTTTTAAATGGGTACAGAGTCTTTAGGATAAAAACATAAAAAGAGAGTCAGAGGTGGGTAGAGAAGCCAAAATTGTACTGAAGTAAGAGTAAAGTTACTTGAGTAGAAGTAACTAGTATGAGTACTTCAGACAAACTATTGATGAAGTAGGAATAAAAGTATGGTATACAATATCTTCAAAACATTATTTAAATGTACCTGAAGAGAGAAATCAATTTTAGACAACCCACAGCTGTGCACTAAAAAAACTAAGAATTCCCAACACTTATTATAGACAATGCATGCATTTTAACAAAATAAACCAATTTAGACATTAGAGTACACAAATGCATGTAATTTTTTGTGGGTAAAACATGTAAAGGAAGAAAGACTGCTAAAAACAAAAACAAAATATGGTTGAAGGAGAAATCTGAGATGTAAAGATTTAAAAGCTCAAAGGAAAGAACAGACTTCTCTCTTGTTTTTGAAGGTAGATCTCGCTCTGCCATCTGTGACAACACTGTGGCAGAAGCTATTATTGCATTTCCTCCCACACAAACTCTATTACGAACTGTACAAGCATGTCACAAACACGTCCGCTTCATCGATCGCGGCGCTATCTCGGCTTTCCTTCGGTGAAACAAACCGCCGGCATCACAAAAACCAGTGTGAAAGATATGCTATCGGCTTACTCTTTCCTCTCCTCCCGCACGCCTCACCTGTCATTACCTGTCGGCCCCTGTCACAACGCCGGATTTTGCCCAAATAAACTGTCAAACGCCACTCAAGGTAATAATACACGCCAAGAGAACCGCGCCAAAGGACAAGAGGCCATCATAGTGGAGAAGTTCTGTATTTATTTTGGCCAGTCATCTCAAAACCTGTCAGAGTGTAATAGTGTCTAGACAATACAAGCGCACTTTGCCGGGAAAATGACTAGTCTGGGCACAAAATATGATGTTTTTTGTGTGCAGATGGACACAAAAACCCAGGGAAAAAAGCAGAATCAAGGGACTGTTTGGGGAGCCGTTGAATGACTTGCATGATTAAAAACCTCCTCTTTCAATCTCACTATTCATTTGATTCTTGCCGTCTTGATTATTGTCGCGCTGCGGTTTGCCCCGAAAATGAAGCGACTGGAAATGATGGAGCCGGATCAATCTCTGATAACGGCACGCTCCGCGGCCTCAGCGGGATCAGGCTGAGTAATGAGGATAATAGGAGGTATGTGACGGGACGGGGCGCATTCAAAACCAACTGTTCATCCATCAAGCTACGGGAAGAGAGAGAGGACAATGGAGATGACAGATGAGAGAGAAGTGTGTGGATCAATGGCTCTGATGCGGCACAATGGGAAAGTTTAGCTGCATTTTTGCAATTGGATTTGCTATGAGAAAGTTTGACTGAAGTGACTATTTGTGTAATGTTTTATTAAGATGTGATGTTTCTAGCACCAAAACTTCTGTAATTCACTCTCAAAGTGTTCCGAGGTGTCGGAGGCGTAGCACCAATTTCTGGGCCCCTGGTACAACGATGTTGGTGGGCCCCTAATACATAATTTTGTGTTTTAAATATTCATTTTGTTTAGGTTTGTCTATTTATTTAGGTTCAATTTATTGCTAGAATATACACAAGTAGTTAGTTTTTCCCATTCCAAGTACAACAGTTTTCCAGGTTTTCCATGTTTGTTTTGTAACCTCACCAATCTCACTGAATAATGCAAGCTCTTACTTAATATTGTATTTAGTTGTAGTCTTTGGTAATAATTTGGCAGTGAACGTCACTTTTCCTGTTTATTAAGTGATTTTTTTTGTCAAGTCATAAAGCAAAGTTTTGAAGGGGCCGTCAATACCATACATAATTGCATTTATCTTGTCTTAAGTGTAAAAATAGCTTATTTGTGAGGTTGTGCCCGGGTATGTTAGTACTTTTACCCCCCCTAGTCCGACACCCCTCTGTGGTGTTAAAATTATTGAATTAGATTTGCACTAGAGGTGGTCTGTTTTACATGGTTGATCCAGATATTGATTGTTTAGAAACCGATGGCTGATAAATTTGCCAATTTTGGGGGACAATAAGTTTTTCTCCAAAGTTTTGATTTAAAATAAATACAAACTCATTCACAGTACTGTTTGTGCAAACCAATAATATAGTCAAGTTTTGTATATTATCCCCTTTGCACTTAAGTGCTAATATTAAACTGTATGTGTTTTTCTTCTGTTTGCCTAAACATGTATCTGCCTTTTCCTAGTCTGCTCAGTGCAAAAAATTGTGGACTTGAAGTAAAAACAATGCTACAAAGAAGTAGCCTATCAACTTTAAAACAAAAACATTTGCAAAAAAAAAAAAAAAAAAAAAGATACATTTGGCCAATTTGATGTTTTTGCAGCTCAATATGCAACAAGCTGTTCGAGGCTGACAAAAAAACAGTGTATAAACATCAGAATTTAATGATTATATTCAATTAGTTATTTAATTTGTATGCAGCCATTTTGAATATTCCTTTTGAATGTCTGCACAGTTTTCCAGCCAAAAGATTCTCCAACTATTTGTGCATTTGTCAGACACAAATGATACTTCTTGTTACTGGATTTCTGAAATGATAACAAACCAATCGATAATAACATTGCCGTCTGCCGTCATAAGAAATCATGTCCAAGTATAGGCCCATTACTTTACACTGTTGCTCCTGTCAGTTCAATAAACATGACATGCGTTACGTTCCCTAAGTGCAGAAGTGTACTAGCTCTGCCGGCCTCATCACATCAGGTCTGTAGTGTCCCCGGAGTCCCATTCAGTGTTATTGAAAGCTGTCAGCAAAATGGCTACCTCGCTCTGAGATGAATGATGTCAACGTGGGGCTCATTTCATTCAGCCATGAGAGAGAAACCTGACACACACTGATGCTGTTTGTAAAGACAAGCACAAAATGTAACACTGTCAAAGGTTTGGACACGCCCTGCGCTTAATGAAGGCTGTGGGGTGAACACGTTGCCATGGAAGCAAGAATCGGTCCAATACAGATTTCTCTATGCAAGTAGTAGAACAATTAAAGATGCTCTGTGTGTATTTGTCTGGGGGCAGGTTCGCGATACTGGATCTGCTTGTCTCTGTAGAGATGACATTGTTTTGTTTAATGCTCCATGACAACCTTATTTAACTCAATACAAACAACCGTTCATGCAAATCGAGTTACAATCCAGATCCCCACATATTTATCTACACACATATTTAAATGTAATCTCTATTAAATAACTCAACTCATCTACCTGATTCACAACAAGAAGATAGTTGAGAGTATTAAAAAACAGCTCAGTTCAGCAAAACAAGATTAATATTAGATTCATAACATGATTAAAGCACCAATGAACAATATGATTGTTTGACAAATCTACTGATCAAAAATTCAACGCTGACTAGTCTATGCTAACTGGCCTGACATAGCTAATTTCAAAAAGGAACGTTTTGAGCTTAATCATAAATGTTGAGACTGTGTCAGCTTTTTGTTAACTGTAGCTCTAGAGTGAGTATGTTTTATAGATGTTTTCACAGTGGAATAATCAAGGTAGAGTTGTAACGTCTAACGCAGATAAAATGTTGTACACCATCAAATTTAATGGCATGGTGTGTCCAACTTTTGACTCTGCACTTGTAAAATGTATTAATTTAAGAATGTAAAATGTTTCTGTAAATTATAAAAAAAAACAAAAAAAAAAAAACGAAAAACAAACAAGCAAGAGCAATTCAGTTGCATTCAGGAAAACAGGTTAATATGACCACTTTATTTAGTGCAGCACTGGAAATGCATGTGTTGTATATTCTGTGAAGGTGCTCGTGTGAATGCAGGGAAACATACTAATCTATTGTAAATATTAGATCTAATTCTAACTTCAGGGACTGAAAAACATTGTAGTGACGTTGAATGAAACTTAAGCAATATACTGAAATCGCACTGAACCCACAGAGCATAAAAGTTTGGTCATCGCCTAATCATCTCTTTCTCCATTATTGTAAATACATTATAATATTTGCATGTATAGTGCAAAATATATTTCTATAATGGCAAGGCTTATGCAAGATTTTATACTCAAACGCTGCATTGATTCTTTAACCCTTTACTGACACGTTCATCGTAGCTCGTAGATATTGTAGCTTTGCATTGGGACACTGTTTTTACATTGTACTGTTGATCTTTTGTACAGTAGTGACATTATTGTTTATCGCTAACATTGCTAAATGTAACTTTGTTATTTCATTATGTAGAAGGACCTTTGAAAAGTGTAACTAGCGCTTCAGGGTAGCATTTTACTGCGTGAAAAGGACGTGTTTGTTTTTTTACTTAATACAATCAAAAATGAATGCCAAATGGTAGCAAATTTACTTGAAAATGACTCTAAATGTACACTTTTTTTGTTTTGTTTTCATTTATTCACAATATTCTGCCCTGTCCACTTTTTGCCTGTCTGGTTTAGCTATCTGTTTGTCTAAGTTGCATTGGCCTAGCTTTATTTTAGCTGCCATCGTATCTTTTTAGATTGCTCCATAGGACACAGAAGCTAACATGTTAGCTACTTAAACCGAGCTAAACAGGAAGTGTGCTGCCAAGAAAAGTGGGCTGGGCAGAATAAGGCGGATAGACACACTCCTCAGATCACTCAGCGCGTTTATATGATGAGGGAAATCAGATTGGGATAATAAACCAGACTCTATTTGGTTTTCTCCTCAAACCAGCCAGACCAGTTTTGCTCCCTGCAAGAGAGTAAACTGATTCACCTGGAGGGCCAGGTTATACATACTGTCTGTAAAGCTACACTCTGGTCTTTCTGGGACATGTAGGACAGTTTTAGACATTTGGAGCAGTGTTAAACGCTGTGTGTGCCACTGTGCAGGGGCTTTATTGTTCTAAAATCTAAACTGTATTACTGGAACATGGAGTGGACAGGGGTTATAGTTGTCCAGCTGCAGACCGATTGTCTTTTTTACATGATGTCTGAAATCGATTTACAATCGGTTCGGACCACGTGCGCCATTTGGATTTCCGATTCTCCTCAATCAGTCTGCCTGGGTTTACACACACACTTTGGAGAACTGGTTTAAACCAGATGAGGCTAGTTATCCATGTAAACGCCCTGAGTGATTCACACAGCAAATCTGGGGTCGTGAGGAAATTTTCAAGATGTAATTTTGCAATTATGGCTTCAATTAATCTACTTTTAAACTGAAAACATGCTTGACTCAGTTTTGGTCACATTGGAATAAACTGCTAACAATTATTCCCAGTTTTATTATTTATTTTGCAACTTAAACTTATGCATCATTGTTCTGGGGGTTGTGTGTGGCATTTTCATTTATTTTGATGGTCCTGGTTTGAAAGGTTTGGGAACCTCTGTCTTAAATAATGCCGTGTTTCATTTGCTTTCTTTTTGTCCATGTATTTGCTTGTTTGTCAATTAAACGGTGTAGACAATTGAGAGCAAATAAACGACTCTGGGAGCTAAACTTCCTCTCCTCTTTACTTGTTTAGACGGGTTCATAAGGTTCAAAATAGCATCTGACAAAATCAAAATGAACTTAGTACAAAGCAGCAGTACTATTAATGTTCACCACTGATGTATTATGAAAGTGTACAATGAAATAATCCCTCTTCTTATTCATAGTTTTTCAAAGAGACTTGACACCCCACACTCCAACTTTTACAGGAGTTGAATAAAACCTGAAATGTCCAGATCTCGTTTGACCTTTGGGTGCTGAGAATCTTGTCCGAGTCCTTGTTTTGAGGGCCTTTTGTGGAGCTGCAAATGGACTCAATCTCAGTCGCCCCTGGCTCCACAAAAGAACTTCATTTGGCCTCAATCAAACTCCATCTGATATTTTCTGTTCCATTACACTCCTATCTAAGTACTGTTCTCTCCAAGTGTGAGGAGAAGAGGCAATTTCAATCAGAATTCCTCTTCAGTTGTGCTCTATTCAACCCGATCTTTAGCCAAATATAATAAATAACATGAATCGATGTTGGTGGCAGTGGCACTTATCTGCTCTTCTGATTGGATTGAAAATTGGTGTCTAACATGTAAAGTTTTGAATATTGAACCATTTAATCCTTTTTTCCTTCGGTTTTCACAGTAGCCACTTGTGGCAATGAAGTGCCCTCATTATAAATAATGATTAAATTTAATCAAAAGAGGATAATTGCTCACTAATTAAAACCACTGGTCTCTCTGTAAATCTCATGTTGCAAATTATTTCACTTTAGGTTTAGCATTAAAATAGACACATTCTTGTCCTTGAATCACCTGGAATTTTGTGAACTTGGTATGTGTGTGTGGTGTTCTTGAACATGCGTGAAAGTGAGGACCAAAATTTGCAATCTACTATCAATCTCTCTCTCTCTCTCTCTCTCTCTCTCTCTCTCTCTCTCCTCTCTCTCTCTCTCTCTCTCTCTCTCTCTCTCTCTCTCTCTCTCTCTCTCTCTCTCTCTCTCTCTCTCTCTCTCTATATATATATATATATATGTACACATTGAATTGTGCTCACGGGACTAAAAGGTATAGGGTTAGGGTATAACATTAACAATAAACAACTGTGTTGTTAGTTTTTCAAAAGTTATGAACCTATAATTTTCAAAGAAGTTTGGTCTTCCAGTCCACTTTTCTCTTTGCACCGCCCACAATATCAACCACACAACAATCAAACCAAGTGTTTAAGCGAAGAAGCAGAAGCAAGGCATCAATCTTACATATTCTGCATCCATTGGCTGTGGATTTTATTAGAAGCCAGGGGGCTCAGATCTGGCTCAACTTACCTGACTAAATGATTGGTTGCACTTGAGTTACTGTAAAGACTCCACCCACTCAGAGTCTTTCACATGCCTCCTTCTGAGCTGTTACTTTCAGAGCCTCAGAGCCGTGTCATGAGGGACACTTGACTTGATGCTCAAACATGAAGCCCTGCGTGACTCTGCTTGCTTTGGGAACGCTCCTGCACGCCGCCTCTGCCAGTGAGACTCATATTTCTATATAATAGTAATCACACACACTTTGAAATGTTTAGCATTATTGTTTTTAATTAATGGTGTATTTGGACAGGGAACATTATCTCACTATCTATTTTTTCCTCAATCCACAATACATTTTGCTATTAAATTATTATTTTATTATTGGACAAATGCGAAAGATTTGATGGTATCTGCAATGGGCCTGGGGGAAAACGGCACTTAGGCTGTTTATACGCCTGCTTTTATTGAATGATAAATATCACTCATCATAGAAATAGCTGAATTAAAGTAAAATAAATTTTTGTGTGTGTGTATGTGGTACAAACATATAAGTAGCAATAATTCTTTATTTATATAGCACCTTTCATATAACAAGTAGTTCAAAGTGGTATTCACGGTTAAAAAGCACAATAATAATTAAAAAAAATAAAAGTATGTATTGTATGGGTACATGTGGATATATGCATATATGTAGATGAGTATATGCGTGTCTATGTGGATGTAGATATGTATGAATGTTTATGTATACACGTGAGTCGGGAAACGTGCATGCATGCATAATTATATTTAAACACAGCATATGCATAAGATCATTATATTGTTTAAATGTTTAAAAAAAAAATCCGTCCTCTCAATAAATAATAATTACAACAAAAAAAAGCACAATAAAATTAAAACATAAAAAGTTAAGATGCTGTTAATAATAAACAACACACATTTGCTATTTCTCAGTGGAAACAATAAAGTATTCAGCAAAAAAAGATTATCACTAATACTAAAGAATTTCTTAAAATCTAGATTATAAAAGCGCGTTTTTAAGTTTAAAAGTTGTGAGGTTTGGTTCTTCTATAACACTACACAATACAGTTTCTTTGTTCTAGTGTGGGTCCAGCAGGTCTGTGTGACAAGTGCATAGTTCTGTGTGAAATAAAATAATCCACAATTAAAATGTAAGTGGAGCTTTAAAAGTCATCATGGCCAACACAGAAGTGATTTTTTTTTAGGTGTGGATTAACCTGTTTTTTTTTCCTGTAAGTAAGTCATAACAAACAATATTTACTTACAATACACCTTCCAAGTGATGCATCAACAAAGCAGAAAGACTGTTGGATACAAAGATAATAAGGTTTGGAATTGGGCATGCACAATTCAAGAAAAAAAACAACAACAAAACAAGTCCAATCCGATATTTTCTGTGTTTGCTCTGGATCTCAGTCCACTTATAATATTTAGGTTTTGTCTTCATTTAGTTTTAGAAAGTTCACATATACTTCTTGCTAAAATTGACAATAATAGTCTTTATCATATTTACCTTTTTTTTTCTTTAAAGTAATGTTCTGAAGACATTAGGGGCGGTGTTCCTGACACCTAAAAGCCCATTTTTGTCTTTATAAATCTAATCTTCTAAACAACAACAACAACAACAACAATAATAAACAATAAACTTTTCTTTTCCACAGGGATACACTCACTGAACTATTTCTACACTGCGTCGTCTCAAGTCCCAAACTTCCCCGAGTGTGTCATTGCTGCTTTGGTCGACGATGTTCAGATGATTTATTACGACAGTGACACAAAGAGAGCAGTGCCCAAACAGGACTGGATGGACAGGGTGACAGAAGACGACCCTCAGTACTGGGACACACAGACGCAGCTCTTCCAGGATTCAGAGCAGGACTTCAGAGAGAGCGTTGAAATCTTAAAGCAGCACATGAACCAAACTGGAGGTCTGTCTTTCATTTTCTCTTTTCACCAAACTAAATTATTCTTTCTCTCAGTGTCTCTGAAACTGAAATCTAGGTTAAATAAACAAAGAATACTGTTTTTTAATGTATAGGCCTACTGTATATACATTTATTGTAATGTAATTAACACATAAAGTAAAATTTAAACAAATTGAAATGTTACCAGATTTTTTCTCTACAAATGTACCGAAAAACATCTCTCATTTATATTATTATTTTTACACGGGAACAAACAAAAAGCCTAGACAATATTTTGGTCAGTATTTTTTATATTTAATGAAGGTTGTTGTAGCTCACAGTTTTTCTCTAAACCAGTCAGATTCCGAGTTGGTCGAGGGCTGCATTTTTAAAGGAGACCTCTTGTGCTTTTTCTCTGTATTTAGTAATAAACTATGATATAAAGCGGACAGTAAATAATATTTTGTTCATGGTAAAACACAAAATTGATCTAAAACAGTTTAGAAATAGAAACAGCTCCATTGACTTCTTGTTCAAAACTGCAGCACTACCCTAAAGAATATGTTTATTACTCGACGTAGAGTAGACCTATGGAATGAACAAGAAGAAAGCTTGAAATGTAGTAACTCACTAGCTAAGTTTAAAAGAATGTACAAGTTGAATATATTCAAGAAATATGCTTCTGAAGAGTTTTCATAGTTAAAACTATATATACTAATGTGCTTGTAATAAGATGTCTCCTTTTTCTCGTACTGCTTCTGTTAAAATTTTTACTCTATAAAATGTAACATAATTAAGTGTACACTCACATACAATCACATTTACATCTATGTGCAAATACTCACACTTGCAGTGTGTGAGTATTTGCATGAATAATTACCGACACGCACACTTTACATGACTAAAATGCATGCGAGTGCTCATGCACATTAGCTGTGCATAAGGGCATTTGCATGCACAATGACTAACACACACACACAAAACAGTAATAACATCCATGTCTACACGCACACTTGTGCGCGTGGGCATGGATGTTGACTGACACACGTACACTCTACATCTCATAAATATACATGCATGTGCATGCGCACTTGGTGTGCGTGGGCACATGCATGCACAATGACAGACACACAGATAACACTTCACAAATACAAGTGCGTGCATGTGCTCCCGCACACCTGGTGTGTGTGTGAGCATATGCATTAACGAAAATCTTCACCTAAGCAAAACAAAAGACACTGTGACCATACACATGCTGACAAACATGTGTATGAATGCAGATCTACTCACAATTGCATAAATATACTCTAGTTCTAGGTGTTTAATTATAGCACAAAGACCACAAAGCAAGACGACCAAATAAATCATTACGTGTACTGGTAAACTGCTATGACAACTATTGATTGCTTATATATTAGATCACTGTATTTGTCAGGAATCAACAGCTATATTGTCTTATGTACAACTCTGGGGGCAAGCTGTTATAAGTACTTCTGCTTGCTCCATTTGAGCTTTAGGCAAACTTGGATGTAAATGTCTGTTTGCTTGTTTGACTATATGATTGTATGAATGAATACATTCATTCATTCATTCATTCATTCATTCAACTGATGAGCCCTGCCTCTTCATTGTAAAATTTAACTGTAACGTGATGTAGATTTAAAATTACACTTTTTTTTTTGGTGGGGAAAATGGCTTCTGGGCAATATTAAGCCCTCTTTGCCCCTCTATGAATCTGATTTTTTTTTTAAATAACCACAAGAAAATACAGGCAAGTGGGTGGGGACAGGTGGTAGGTGAGAATGAGGATTTTCAGAGCACTTGAGAACCAGCTGTGGAACAATACAAGATTACTCAAACATGCATACATTAATCCAAATACAACTTTGTAGAAGCTAAAAATGAGAGAACACTAAGAAGATAAAACATAAAAAAAACATAAAACATAATATGTCCCTTTTAAATAGGTCCTTCTGTGTTTACTTGAAATAAGACAATTAGACTATATAAAGCTATTATAACACATTTACTGTATCTCCAGATTTCTATTGTAACACATCACATTACACATTATATTATATTGTACAAACTGTCCTTCGGAGAACATGTGGACAGTTTGTATGCATTTTGTTGCATTCCAGTGCATTTTAGTCACATCTCAAAAATAAGTCTTTATATTTCCATAAGGTTATTTTCTCTTCTGGTTTTATGTGGCTTCTCTTGTCAAAACTAAGCTCTTGTGTGATACATGTAGTTCAAATTACTGCGTGCTTTAATTGGTGGGTCACTATCAATAATAATCCAGAGGGCCACATGAAATCATCTTGGGGGCCGCAGTTGGCCCCGGGCCCCTGTTGGACACCCCGGTTCTAACTGAACATATATTAGAAAATACGCCAGGTCTGGAGGAGCAATATTATTTAACCTAAACATTTACAAACAATGAAATCATCATAAACCAGCATTTCTCGTTTTTTATTTATAAATGATTCTACTCATCTGAGAGAAAAGACTCTAGACTGGAGCAACTTTAATTTATTATTTTCTATTTGCTACTTCTATTCACCGGCACTCTTATTTACTATATTAGAGATTACAAAATTGACACATTTGTGTTTTGGCCTATATAATATAACACACAAATAATAAAAGCCCTAATAAAAGCAGTGTTTTTCCGTTGAATATTTATATTCACAATTCAGAGAAAAATTTACCAGAGAAAGAAATCAGTTCGCTGCATAAACTGGATCACAAATGTAAAATTACTGATCACTCCTTTTAATCATTTGAATAGCTTAATAGCTCAATCGTGTTTGTTTCTCTCAGGGGCACACATTTTCCAGTACATGGTCGGCTGTGAATGGGACGATCAGACCGATGAAGTGACTGGAAGCTGGCAGTACGGCTACGATGGGGAAGATTTCATGTCGTTTGACCTGGAGACAACAACCTGGATCGCTCAAAGACCAGAGGCCTTCACCACCAAAGCCAAGTTGGACAAGGATGAAGCTAACAATGTCCATATGAAACACTACCTCACCCAGGAGTGTCCCCAGTGGCTGAAGAAGTATATTGAATATGGGAGGGAGACTCTGATGAGAACAGGTAAAATCATCTGACCTGGTTCAGTTTTTTATTTCTCAAATTCAAATTTTCTCAAACAAACTCCTCTGACACTGATCTGTCTTTGTCAACATACTTTTTATACAATGCATTCTTTTTATTCATAAAACTTGAACAAAACATCACATACATTTGCAAACTTTTACAATACATTTTTATTTATTAAACTTAAAGATTTACATTAAAATACATTTAACATATACATACATTTAATTTAAATAAAAAACAAAAAAACAAAACATAAAGCAAAACATTAAAAATAAATAGGAAAAAGGCCTAGGGTTAGAATTGCATTGTTATTATATAAAAAAAAGAACAAGTTTTTCTATATATAAAACAACAAATGAATTGACATATGTTAAAGATTATTTTCATCTTCCCTTTTTTAATTGTTGTAAATCTAACAAAGTGCAACAAAATAAAACATTTGTTCACACGACACCACAACATTCTACAATAATATTATAATATTTCAATTTCTGGTGTTTGTTTTAATATAAAAGGTTGAGTGAAGTCACCTGCAGATATCACTTTTGAAATTTGTGAAGTAGTTCTGTAGATATTTAATTTGTTGTTAATAGGCAAGGCAAATTTATTTGTATAGCACAATGCATACACAAAACAATTCAAAGTGTTTTATAAGGCAGGAAAAGATGCATCAAAAAGACAAAACAAAACAAAATTCTTAAAATATAAATAATCATCGTAAAAATTTACTTTAAAAGAAATAAAGAGTGCAGACAATGTTTTTTCAGTCATATGCACAGATGAAAAGAAATGTTTTGAGCCTAGAATTGGATCCATGTTTAGTTCTGACTCTGGTCCATGTTTAGTCCTGACTCTGGTCCATGTTTAGTCCTGACTCTGGTCCACGTTTAGTCCTGACTCTGGTCCATGTTTAGTCCTGACTCTGCTCCATGTTTAGTCCTGACTCTGGTCCACGTTTAGTCCTGACTCTGGTCCATGTTTAGTCCTGACTCTGATCCATGTTTAGTCCTGACTCTGGTCCATGTTTAGTCCTGACTCTGGTCCATGTTTAGTCCTGACTCTGGTCCACGTTTAGTCCTGACTCTGGTCCATGTTTAGTCCTGACTCTGATCCATGTTTAGTCCTGACTCTGATCCACGTTTAGTCCTGACTCTGATCCACGTTTAGTCCTGACTCTGGTCCATGTTTAGTCCTGACTCTGGTCCACGTTTAGTCCTGACTCTGGTCCATGTTTAGTCCTGACTCTGGTCCACCTTTAGTCCTGACTCTGGTCCATGTTTAGTCCTGACTCTGGGCACCAGCAGGAGGCCGGTCCCTGAGGTCCTCAGAGTCCGAGATGGTTCATAACGCACTAACATGTCAGAGATGTACTTTGGTGCTAGTCCATGGAGAGACTTATGCACAAGCAGAGCTAAGCACAGGACTAATGTGATCGTACTTCCTGGTTCTGGTCAGGACTGGAGCAGCAGCGTTCTGGATGTACTGCAGCTGTTTTACAGCTCGTTTGGATTGGCCGGTGAGCAGGCCGTTACAATAGTCCAACTTACTGGGGACAAATGTATATGTAAGTCTCTCCAAGTCGGGCTTTGACACTTTACCTTTGATTTTGACAATGTTTTTAGATGATAAAAAGCTGCTGATGTTATTGAATTAATGGAGCTGCTAAAGTTAAAGTTTGAGTCCATTATTATCCTCAGATTTCTAACTTGACTTGAAGGTTTTATAGAGACTAAAGACTGCTGACACTTTCTCTTTGTTTCTGTGGACCAAAGATAATAACTTCAGTCTTGTCTGAGTTTAGCTGGAGAAAGTTGTTTTGCATCCAATAGAAAAATGCTCATCCTACCATCTTTTTATTGATGACATCGACAAATTCTATATTGTTACATTTGCGCTCTCTAAATAAATTATGGCATTCTATCATGCATTTATTGAGAACATCATGTTCTACTCTGTCAAAACAGGTCACAGTTGATCAGAGTAAAATATTTGTCCTAAAATAACCAGTCACACCTCTCTCTGTTCAGTGAGATCTGCAGCTGTATGTGCCGCTCGTTTTGTTCCGTGTTTAAGTGGCTGCCTTCAGGGCTATAGGAGACATATGGAGGAAGGTAACCTGAGTGCCTTCAGTTATTCAGCTTATTAATACTTTTTGTCACAGGCTTTTTAAGCTCACTTTTAAGTTTAACATGACATAAGAGTGCCTTACATAGACTTACTTTTTTTGGAATCTTAATTGATTACAAATTACTCAGTTTTGCTCCTCAAATTCTTACTCTTAATGTTAGAATTTCTTTTATTATGATATTGTGACTTCAATAATCGCAATTAATTATTAACTACATAGTTATTGTGTTACCCTAACTGATTATCCCGAACTCTGGTCTTGTCTCCTGTCCCAGAGCTCCCACAGATCTCGCTCCTGCAGAAGTCCTCCTCGTCCCCTGTCACCTGCCACGCCACAGGTTTCTACCCTGATGGAGCCATGCTGTTCTGGACTAAAGATGGAGGCGAGCTCTCTGAGGGCGTGGACCCCGGGGAGATCCTGCCCAACCACGACGGGACCTTCCAGATGAGTGTGGAGCTGGACGTGTCCTCCATCCCACCTGAAGACTGGGACAAGTACAACTGTGTGTTCCAGCTGTCTGGAGTCCAACACGACGTCCTCACCAAACTGGACAAAAACTCCATCTTGACAAACGGTGAGAGTAGAGTTTAACATTTAAAATTTTAACCTTCTTTGAATGCTTGTGTTGCATCTTTTGTTTACACTTCTAAGCTTTTCATTGTATTAATCTGGTAATAGATTGAGCTCCTTAATTTATTTAACAATTTATTCGCTTCAGCTGCACCTGACAGGACTGTCCTGTGTGATTAGAGCAGATATGATACTGCTGCTGCACAAACTATTGAGAACAGAACAGAAAGATTTATTATCAATGTCACAGAGTACAACAAAAATACGTTTGGAGTGAGCCTCAGGGCTGATGCACTTTTTGCACGCCGCCTCTCGCTCTTCCGAACATGAAATGCAAAGCATACATAAAAAAAAAAAAAAGACTATTGTCAGGTCATTGTCTAAACTTCTGTTTTATATCAGAAGTTTTTCATGTTTTCATGCAAAACAAAAGCTGTACATTAAGATTTCTGCGCTGCGGTGTTAGAAATCAATTTTTAATTTGCACATGTTTTGTTTCAACTATGTTTCGAAAGTGTTCTCAGTGAATATGAGGCAGTTTTGTACAGCATAAGGATCAATACGAGGCTCCGGTTTGTTAGAGTATCACTGAGAGTTTGACCCACTTTCAAACAGCTCTACTTTGACACTGTAGTAACTTGCAGTATCACTAGAAAGCATAAACATATACCACGACATGTCAATAGCATACGATAAGCACAGTTTCATGCTTTTTTCGTATATGCTACGTTGTATATATTGCACAAAAGGAAAAAGCACAAAATAGACACAATATTTCATGTTGTAAAGAACACAGAAGTTTTGTTTGAAGCCACGTGGAGACATTTTCTTTAGGTTTAGCAAGTAAGTTTAGGCTCTAAGTTACTATAATGGGTAAGTTTGGGACTGCAGTAGGTTAAGATGTGGATAAGGATTTTGTTAATATTCTTAAATAATAATAACATATCTTTACAACCACTATATAAATGAATTTGGGCTGCGCCACATGTCATATTTAAGGCATGAAATCGTGCTAATCATACACTATTGACTTTTATTTACTTTCCTTCTGGTGTGGCAGTAGGTCCAGTTATGGTGTGGCTCTTAAAGGATGACAGTTGAGAAATTGGGCTCTTGGCCTCTGACCAGTTCACAACCCTGGTTTATTTGTTCTTGGCTTTATGTTCACAAAACAGCTTCTATATATATATATAACATGAACAAAAAAGAAGAGAAAAATGCAAATAAGCAGCACATTCACAGGCACTCCAACAACACACACACACCCAACACCAGAGATTGTATAGGTTCCATGACAAGCTGTTTAACTAGTTTAAGCTTTCAGAGGTCGCTAAAACTATCAATTAAAAAGTCCTACCTGTGCAGACTGTCTCTCTGCGTTGTTCCGTTTGTCTCCTATAGTTATCTTTCCGAACAAGAATGTGCTTGTTTTTTGGTTTAACTTTGGCATTAAATTCGTAAATAAAAGTATGTCTAGAAATGTTTTTTTTTTTTTTTTTTTTAGTTTAGAATCATAAATCACCTTCTGAAACGGCCATTTCTGGACATCTGATTCACTGGCCACCTTCCTATATTATTAAAACTAATGTTTGTGTAAAATATACTTGACTCTAAAGCCTTATACAATCTTTACTCACACTGACCATTTAAACACTCTAATCTTGAGACTAAAGTGAAAACATGTTGTGCTCTGACTAATGTGAAGCTTTGGAAAAGGACAGAAGCTCATTCTCTCACGTAATT
Organism: Mugilogobius chulae; assembly: GCA_038363315.1. Classification (NCBI taxonomy): domain Eukaryota; kingdom Metazoa; phylum Chordata; class Actinopteri; order Gobiiformes; family Gobiidae; genus Mugilogobius; species Mugilogobius chulae. The sequence goes on from CM076408.1 coordinate 37,765,608, forward strand.
GTGATAAAAACCTAAAATTATTTTGGTGTAACATTGGTTAACTTGTTTTAGCTTTAGTTTGTGATTTTACTAAACCATAGATTATTTAAAAACTTCGCTATAGTTTTCTACTCACACTGCTTACTCTACTTCTTTAATAAACTAAATGTGAAATGGACAATACACTATCTGAACTAATCTTCTTTTAAGACGATAGTTAAGTTATTAACCATGAAAGACAAAACAATATTTGCAACTTAATTAATGGAAGTCTTGACTTACTTCTAGTCGTTTAGCTGCACAACTTCACTTCAGTCAAAATTGTTGCTTTTATTTAATTTAATTGTCCAATAATGTCAGAAATGCAGAAGTGGTGCTTTACGCAGATGACGCAACTTTGTTCTTTGCATCTCCTTCAATCAGATCTCAACATTACCCTGCAAAATCAACTCAATACAAATAAATTTGTTCTTAATAATTTCAAAATTAAATGCATTGTTTTTGGTACAAAACGTTTGTTAAAGTTGGGGTAGCTAACTTGTTTATTTGTAAATAGCTAAAAAGTTTATAATAAATGCAGCACTTTGTGGGAACAAAATGAGACCACTGAGTATTGTCTGAATTGACGAATAAAGGGCCTCATTCATGACACGTTCTTACGAACAAATTTGTTCTTAGGGGCTCCTTACGAACATTTTTGGCATTCACAAAATTTGTTCGTAACGGAAAATGTTCGTCTGTAAGAACAAATCCTAAGAACACTGAGGAGCACTCCTAAGAACAAAAAATCAGCTGTTTCAGATTTTTATTTCTTATATAGTTCAGTCAAAAATTTTAATTCCTACATGATTGTAGGTTATGTATTTTTGCAAATTATTGTATAAAATAATTTTAGAAACAAACAAAAAAATTATGTTATGCATAAAAATGACTCCTTTAATAAACCTGCAGCAGCCTGTCCCAGCCTCAGAGCCTCTGTGTTCTGACCCTCACAGGACTCAGGACCCTGTGTCCCCCCCAGGACCAGAGCGCACGGTGCTCTGTCTGTGTTCCCCGCTACAGCCGCTGCCCCCTTCCCCCGCACCCCCACACGCGCGTTCTACCGCGACGTGAAACGGCAAAAGCCCAGCGTTATTTCTTTACATTTGTGATGTGAATCTGCTTCCTCTGAGTGTGTTCTTGTGTGTTTGGACATTTTTAAAAGACGCTGAAGTATTAACTCAGCGAAAGTGGGGAGACGCGCTCCACTGCTCCAAGTCTTGTCGGTGACGCGCTGCGGCCCGCCCTTTTTGCCATATAAGGAAGTATGCATTATTCATTTTTATGTAAATAATCGTTTGTAGCTAGAGTTTGGTGAATTTGGCGTAAAGGCTGTTAGGAAGGAATTTGGCTCGTTACGAACTCGTCGTGAATCACACGTAGAGTTTTCGCAGCAGCTTCTTAAAGTGGAAGTAACGCACAGATTTTACGAAGACTTTCATGAATGAGGCCCAAAGATTTTTAGTTCTAATCAAGAGATGAATGTAGCGTTCTGATTGGCTGTGCTTTGGTGGTCCACTTTAGTTTTCTTTATTGTTTGTAAAAAGAAGTTTACAAGCTGTAATTGCAACCAAACCGAATACACTGTATATGTTGATATTAACTGTGTGTCGAAACATTTGTGGGAGGAAAATGTCAGATTTAAAACCTAAATTGTGTTTGCAGTGTGAAAATCACCTACCCCACTTTTAAATGCTCCGTGTAACCTAAATTTAATTATTGACACAAGTGTGACTGAGCAGGTTACCAAAACTAAATCATATACTCTTAAAGATGCTGTGTCTCGGCGGTGTGGTCCCATATTGTCCACCTTCAGTCATGAGAACTGTTGTCCAGTCTCTGGTCTTGTCACACCTGGAGAACTGTCCAGTAATCCAGTCCAGTGCTGCACTTGCCTGACCAGCCAGTCCCTACACGCTTTGACAGACACTGTACAAACCGAGAGGGTCTGCGATCAGAGCGCCGAGGTTCAATTTTGGGAACGGCCTTTCTGAGCGCTGAGTCAACTAATCACAGAAAACCCGGAAATTCCACCAAAACAGTGACACGCTGTTTTTGTAAACATAGCGCGAAGCCCCTCAACACGGTTTGCTGCTCAGGTGTTAAGGAATTGATACGTTCATTGTTCAAAACCGAATCAAGGGCCGAATCAGCTATGCTCACCATCTTGAATGTTTTGAAATGGGGCTTGAAAACAGCTTCCGACTTTTTAGTGTCACGTGTCAGAATGGCCGTGTTTGATTGGATCATCCTAACATTGGACGGGGAAATTATTGGCCGAGGCTCCGATTTCAGATCCTTCTGTATTCAAACAGAATGTAACAGAATGTAGGAGGAAAGGGCTGGTCAGGCAAGTGCTGCACAGAGGCTTTTGAAAAAACTACAACTTGCCCAAAATAGAGCTGCAGGATGCTCTTGGTCACTTATATTGGACCAGTGTGAATGAAACGCACAGCACTTTATGTCGGTTAAAGCTACAAGATAAATTACATCTGAGTCTTTGTGCTGTTGGCACAGTGCCATCTTTAAAACTTGCCCTCTATTTTTTGTGAAGAAAGTAGTGTAGGTACAGCGTGTATTGTCATCAACATGTAACTCGTCGGGTCAGCTCTGGTGTTTTGAGTGTTGTTTTTTCCACGTCAAACTACAGTATAAGAGAAAAACGGTGCTGTTCAGATCCACAGCAACTTGGAAAATAAATATTTATAAGAAATAGTTAAAAAAAGAGTTTAAAACAAACTGTTTGAATGCACTATGGGAAATGTTGCAATATGATTTGTATTTGTTATTGAACTGTTGTTATATCAGTTTTAACGTGTACAACATACAGTATGTTGTAACATAAGTGCATAAAGAAAGAAAGAAAGAATACCTTTCCTATTCAGAACGTGAATACATTCCATTACAACAGGAGGGTGCAGGGCATAGAAGAACATATTATGGTAGAGGTAGTTTACTGTGGCAGTCGTGAGGGAATAAAAGAGCAGGTAAAATGTAAGTTATCTACTGTAGCATTAATATAAATTCTTTCTAATTTTACAGAGAAGTCATTCAGTCCCTGGATCACCTCTGCTGCTGTGATCAGTGTCTGTGCAATTAAAGAAAAAAGCTGGTAAGAAGAAACAAATGCATTTATCTACCTTCATGTTAACATTTACTGACAATATTTCACTAATGTTCTGTTTTTATTGTTGCAGCCAAGCGTCCTCCAGCCCGTAAGTTTGCATTTTAACAACTTTACCAAAGATATTATCTGAACATTTTAACTAATTGTCTCTGTATCTTTGCAGCTGTAAGTGATCCAGAGGTTGCGGAGGAGCTTAATCCAACGTGAGTGCAGTTTATTTGCAAATTCCTAATATAAAACACCTTTTGTGATCCTGACCCTTTTAGTCACGTAGAATCAGCCTCAAATCAATGCACATTTTGTTACTTTCAAGATGGAAAAGAGGTTTACAAAGAAGTGCATCAAGCTTAAAATGTCATGTATTTTAAAATAGAATTCATGACTAATATTAATTTTGTTTCACAGATCATAAGAGGAGTCATTGGATGTCATAAATCTTTGCAAAACGGACTGATGCTTTAGGCTTTAAAACATTACCAGACCAAAAGTATGAACTGTGCTACAAAATGAACTATTTAACTCTGATAAATGATCTTGTTGAATCTTGCTATTATGAATGCAACCTTCTGTCTCGTCTCATCTTGTGAAAATTAGTGCCACCCTTTGTTTGCATACAGTCAAATATACTGTAAATATTTGCATTAAGGGCTGATTAATAAAATGTAAAGTGCTAAAACAAACATCTTCAGAGCCAAAGTAAACTACAGTGTTTTAAAGTTATGCTGCTAGTTGGACTGTCTCAGGCTTCAGGAGTCCAAACAGCTCTTGTCCTGTTTTGTTGTTTGTGGTAACTACGTTTTTATTTATAAATTAGTAACCTTTTTTTCTAATAAATATGTGATTCAGTAGCAAAGACCACAAACCACAAATAAATGCGAATAACGTTTATTGAAGGAATGAATAACGATGAATTTGTGAATTTTGATAATCTGTATGATTTGGCTTCAATGGGGCCTAGGCTCCCGGGCCTCGTAGGGGAGGGCGGGTGGGGCACGAAGACAGTGGACAAAGTTGGTAAGTGAACACGTGGCTTAAATAGTGAATCAACCAGAAGGGGCGTAGATGTGGTGTGGTCCTGCTCCCGAACTTAAGATAACAAACTTATCTTCATTAAATGCTGCTCTTTGTGGGAAAATGGGACCACTGAGTACTGTCTGAAATAAATTATAAAGAATTTTTAGTTCTCATCAGGAGCTCTGATTGGCTGTGGCTGGCTGGTCCTCTCCAGTTTCACTTTGCTCTTTGTAAGAAGTGTTTTTAAGCGATAAATACAACAAAAATGAATACATGGATTAATATAACGTATTAATCATGTTGAAGGATTTAGGAGAGGGAGTTGTTATAGTTGTGTTTGCAGTGCGAAAATCATCCACCTCACCTTTAAATCTACTTGATTTAAAGGTGAGGTTATAGATTTTAAAAAAATCATATAATCCATATGGTTTGAGTATTTTTTGAAGTAATATTTAAGACATAATTAGACTTTTGTATAAGACATTGCAAAATTAATTGGTAAAAATGTTTTCTGCCCCTTCAAAACTGTTTATAAAGACCTGAAGAAAAGTTTCTAAGGTTGTCATGTTTTTTTCTTTTTTAATTTAGGATGCAAATACTTTTTGTTTTGTGTTACATTTTCATATTAAACAAAAAAGTAAATGATTAATGATTTGTGGTTTTGTGTTTTGAAAAATGGTTCAGAATTTTGATTTTGTTGCACCTGAAATTTTTTTAGTCTTTCACTTTTGTTCTGCTGTTTGGACTTTAAATAAAATCCCCAACTTTAAAATGTGGTTGTCATTCCTGTTTTTATTTGTCTGTATGTAGATTTTAACGTATGTAAGAAACTAACAATGCATACAAGTATATTATGATTCAGTTTTGTCTAAAGATGCACTGATTCATGAAAGGTTTATAATTCTGTCAAACCCACCGGCTTGTCTTTTGTTTTTGTGTGTGTGAGCAAGAGCACACAAGTTTATTTATTTATTTTACAGAACCATTTGTTCGCACAAAGCTGAGTACTGCATAACAGTTTGACACTGCTTTCTAGTAATGACAGTACTAGTTTGACCTGTGTATTATGTATAATAATAACCACCAGAGACAAACGTAATTTTTGAGGCCGATAGCACTGTCGGTAAAATGAATAGGTAGGACTGTTTTTATGTGCAGTAAAAATTCCTGCTCTGAATGTTGAACAAGTACAGAGACTTGCAGCTGAAAGAAAGAAACGTGACTCTTTAAATGAACAGGAAGTGAAGCATTTAACTTTGTAGGAACAGTCCTGGACACATTTTTCACGCTTAACGATATTGTGGACTGTAAAAAAGTACAGCAAAGGCTCTCCTTGTTGCAGCAGCTGAGATGTTTCAAAGTCACTGATCATATTTTAACAAGACGCTATCAGTGATTAATTGAGATTGTACTCACATTTATTAATGTCTCATGGTTTGGTCACTTAACTGTCAAAAACAAGAAAAACGTCTTCAAAGGCTCTTGGTCACCTGCCTGACTGAGGCCCTTTTCTCTTGATCGCTCAGGACTAATCTGTAGAAACATTTGAAGGATGATCAGTGGAAAAAGGATTCTCCTGAGCTCCATTTTGAGCTTCATGGCAAAGGCTGTGAATACTAATGTAAATGTGACTTCTTATTTTTCTATGTTTTAATAAATAATTGTCAAAATTGGGGTATTGTGTGTAGAATTTTGAGGTAAGAGATTAATTTAAAACAATTTGGAATTGGGGCTGTAACATGAAAAAATGTTGGAAAAATGAAGCACTGTAAGGGCATATTTTTAGAGTTGTGTTAAGCTATATGCTCATACCTGACAGTTTCGGCCCCAGGACTTCTGCCTTCATCAGAGGCGATGTCTGTTGTGATGTGATGTTGTGTCTCTTAAAAGGGGTTTTGAGGCTTTTAAGAGACACGTCACATCAGACATCACCTCTGACAAAGGCAGAAGTCCTGCCACCGAAACTGTCATGTACATGCTGATATCTTAATACAACTGTCTCATCAGAGGAAAATCAAACGCTTCGTAATCAAAGTAAACAGAAAGAATTTCCCTAGGTCAGGTAAGGTGACGATTCTCCTTTTAAAAGCACTCCAACCCACCCAACTGGCCAAATGTAGAAGTGTTTGATGCCAGCTCATTACATTCCAGCCCTCTCTTCTGAAACATCGCCCAAACCATGGCTGAACATGACCCAATACTATTCAAATGTCCACTCAGCTACAAAAATACAAACAGGCAAAATAAAAGCGGTCACGTGTTAGGCATAATTAGGTCAATTATGTCATCTCTCCGAACTCTATGAAGTTCTTTCCCACACCTCTCCTGGCACATGTAACAGGAGGAAATGTCTCACCTAAGGGAATGCACAACTCACAAAACCACAAACGAAGTTTATCCTCCAACCAAATACTGCTCTCATCCTGCATTTTGCACATGTGGAGGTTCGTTGGGGGTGGGTAATAGCAACACTACTAAGTCACTCTGGGCCCACTCCCTGATTAACAGGTTCTAATGGAACTGCCCGAACCTGTGCAATTTCAACAACAAAGAAGTAAAAAAAAAAAAAAAAGTGTGTTTTTTATATATATATATGAATATATATATATATATATATATATATATATATATATATATATATATATATATATATATATATATATATATATATATATATATATATATATATATATATATATATATTCATATATATTTATATATACATATACACACACAGTATATATATCCTCCTGACTACCCATAGTTCATTTTTGTCCTCTCTAGTGGACATTTCTCCATTAAGATATTTCCAACCCCCTGCACACTACCTAACCAACTCCTGTTGTGATTTAAAGAGGACATTCAGAACTTTCAAATGATACCAAATTTATAAGGGTGGGGCTTGGGAAAGACCCTGCTCCTTTTCAAGGAAAATGCCCATCATCGAAAAAAACTAATTTTGTGGAAAGAAGGACAGAAGGTGATATACTTTTTTTATTAACCCAGTTTTAGATCAAAACTCCATTGGTATATTTTTATGAACGTCTAATAAACACTTTAAAAAAGTTTTTGAAGTAATGTGACAATATTTTATAATGAAATTTGAGTGTTTGACAGATGTCCTCTGAAGTGGACATTTAGAGTCATCACACTTTTTAATTTTAATTTGAAACCAATGGTTCTGAGTCAGAAGTATAGAGAATATTGCTACAAATGTGGGAGAAAACTCAGATATTGAGTTGTTTGATGATGATGATAACCAAGATCCATTGTCTGAGGGAGAGGCAGAGTAATCAGAGAGCTCTGAGGATGAGGTTGAGGCAGTACAAGCAGAAGAGGAACCGTCAGTGTCCATTCGCCGTCTGTCTAGAGCAAGACTACAATGTACATCTTGACTTTGTACTCTTTGGACTATAATGAAATACAGGCTATCAAATAGAAAGGAAGAGGAGCATCTGAGATGGTGGTCAGAAGAAGTTCTGAACTTGCTGTCAGTAATGGTTTGACAACCAGTCAGTGGTTATGTGCTCCTCTACCTACGGCACTGAGCCTCAGGACTTATGCAGAAGATGGTCCAAGAAAGAAAAAAATGTTTGTACCAGGCATGGCTACACTGCTGTCAGCTTCTGAGCAAGAAACCACTAAAGTTCCTGGATTTTAAACTGGTCCTTGTTGAATCATTAGTCAAGCTCAAGGAGCATTCTCCAAAGAAAGTGAAGAGAGTGATGAATCCAAATATCACACACAGTAAACCAGAAAAAAAAATCAGAAAAGTTCAATGTTCCAAAATAAATGCACTACAGATCTGTGTTGAGGTTGTGGAGAGTTTTAAACCCTGAGTTCACTTACTCTCTATAGAACTGAACTGTATGGAAATTGTTAAATTTATACGTCGGCAAACTTCTGATGTCCTCTACAGTGGACATGCTGTGATTTTCAAACAAAAACATGGTAAAGAAAAAAAAATATGTCAGTGTAGTCACAGTCTTCTAAATAACTGGGGAAAACAAAAAAATTACAAATTGGGAAAAAAAAATTCTCTGGTAGTCAGGAGGATATATATATATTTTCTCATAATAACTGCAAATGTGATGATCACATTAGTGCAGTCGTATGTGTACAAGGTGTAAAGCAGCGGGCTCAACACACAGCCCTGGGGGGCTTCTGTGTTGAGTGTCAGGAGGACAGAGGAACAGTGAGACCCTAACCTGACAGACTACAGCCTGTTTGTAAGAAAGTCTTCTACCCATCTGCAAGTATTGGGCTTTATGCCCAAATCTTGTAGCTTGGAGACCAACCGGCTGGGAATGATGCAGTTGAAAGCTGAACTGAAGTCTAAAAACAGCATCTTTTTGTTAAAGAAATGATACGTTTGTGTTGCAATAACACATGTTTGTGTTGTATGTGTTGTATTCTGAGACAGACTCAGCAGTCTTTGAATTCTGATTTTGTCATGATGCCTTCAAGACATCGGTTTTACGCGCATGCACAAAAAACAAACCGTTGAAGAGTAATGAATGTACTTTTGCAAAAACAATAAGCAACAGACAAACAAAGATAGTTCAGTTCTTCAGTATTTGTGTGTGATCAGTGTTGTCATGTTTTTTTTTACTGACAGAGTGTGTTTGGGGACAATATCTATTTGCATTTCCAGTGTAACAGGTTCCACAGTGTGCAGGACAGTTTTGTCCTAGGGCATAGGCAGACTGAGGGTAGCTCGCCATCATGAGGTGAGTTGAAAGGTTGCACTTTAATTTTCACTTTATTTGCAATGCAGATTTGAGCCCAGAAAGAAACCCTGACCAACAAAAGGTTAACATTCATCATAATCAGGAACTTAAAAACATCTGCAAAATATGTAAATCATGACAGTAGCTTGTAAATTAACTGAGTAAACACAGTCATCAATATCAGAACAATATTTTATCATATAATTGAGTTAATGAAACCAAATACTCAAGTAGATGCTTGCATAGTTAATTAAGGTTGCACAAAAGATAACAAAATGGCCGCTTTTAGTCACTTTAGCGTTTGCAGATAAAGCTGCCAAAACAAACAAAACACATTCACAAGAATGAAATGAATGATTGCTTTAAATAAATAATTTAGTAAGTACAATTCAACTTAAAAGTATTTGTGGATGGATGAAAATTTAACTTGGAAAAAGCACAGTGATTAAAAGTGTGAAAGAATAAATAACCTATACTTTGGTGTCTGGCAGGCATCAACTGTTTATAAGGCCGCCAAGACTCTCCAAAGCTTGGTATAACTCAAACTAGTGCCCTGAGAATCTGCAGTGGAGCATTATTGACCACTTCTTTTCCGGCACTTTTAGTTGAGACTTGGGAAACTCCATTGTACATTAGAAGGCAAGAACTAGGACTCCAATGTTGGGCTAGGGGAGAGGGGCTGAAACACAATGCAGCTGCAAAATGTTTTCTGACTGACTTTTGGAAATTCGAAAAGATAAAGGACAGGTGTAATTTCAACAAGATAGCTAAAAATGTGGATCTGAGCAAAATTACAGTGTGACCATCTATCCCATATTGGAGGATGCCAACCTGAGGTACAATTGGACAGATGTTCAGACAGATGTATTCCAAAGTGCTTCACAGTTACCCCCTCATGGTAAGCAGCCCTGGGGCAGCCCAACACCTGGCACCTCAACCTCCGACCACCACCAAGCGTTCTCTAACCTGCATGTTATGGATAAGAACCAAACTCGCAGACACGTTGGTGAGTTTATCACTGCTAACAAAGACTGCATGGTTCATATATTCACTGATAGTTCAAGAGCTGTAGAGTGAGTGACAGTTTTTTCTTGCGATTTGGTGGTCTTTGACTTAGATTTGGGTGAAGAGGCCGTTGTTGGGCCTGTGCCTCTCTTGCCCTGCATTCCTGCTCATGCCCCTGGATGAGCCAACATGTCTTTGGATAAATAAAGTGTCTGCAGTCACATTCACTCTCTCTCTGAAACCTTAAAGTTTCTTAATGATGAACTCAGACTTGAACTTTAACAGCCACATCAAGCCAATAACATCAGCAGTTTTATCTGCACTCTTTATTTCTTTTAAAAGACATTTTGTGATGATTATTTGTATTTTTTAATATTTTTGTTTTGTTTTGTAATTTTAATGCATCTTTTCTTGCTTTGTAAAGCACTTTGAATTGCTTTATGTATGAATTGTGCTATGCCTGTCTCTGAAATAGATGACGTCCAGTATCACATATTTCAAATCTTTTGCCAAAGTTTGCATGCATGACTTTAAATAAGGCATTAAGCTTCTGATTTGCTTATTTCCACATGAACGTAACGTTGTGGCATTCATGTGGCATTAAAATGTGCCTCTGAGAAGGCCATGTATAATGAAAAGCTTTACACCTCAAAACATGAAAAAAAGTTAAAATAAATAAATAAAAAAGTTAATTATCTCAAGTTTCCACTTATATCTAAAGTTAGATTTAAATTATTGAATGATATTTTTTTATGCAAATAGTTTTTACATTCAAAATTCATTACAGAAGACAATGTGCGCTTTGTGCTAACAACATTGAAAATGACGAGCATCTTTTCTTTTTATACTCACACATCTTTTGGGATAGTTTCTGTGCCTGATCTCATTGTAACAATTATAATAAGTAAAATATAAAAAAAAAATATAAAAAATAATAATAAAAAAAGTTGAAGAATTTGTTCATTCATAAATGTACATTTGGTAGATCCAAAGCCTTATTTATTGTTTTTCTTCTGGAATTGTCTTAGCTGAAAGACTCTATCTAAAAATACCCTTTGGTTACTCAAAAAACATGAATGCACTGTTTTAACCACTGCCCTAACCCTTGAACTGTGGCTTTCTCACGTTTTTTTTTTTTTTTTTTTCATTTTTTTAATTTATGTTGTTTGTTGAATATTTCCTAAGCTTGTATCATAGACTGATTATACAGTCTATGGCTTGTATGCACTAAAAAAAAGACCTCTCAGGCGGGACCGGAACTGACGTAGCACGCAGACCACGGAAGCGTGTGCGCAGAGCCGTGTGTGGCGCGCCAAATTTCAAAGGACTTCCTCCCGAGAGGAGCGAGCTTCAAATCTGCAGAAGAACGGCCGTATAATACTGCAAAAGGAACCACCTTTGTCCGAAGCTGAGGGCTAATCTCCTCTGGTTGGATTTTTGTGGTGACTTTTGCGCAATAAAATCAGAATCGGAGCTGTGCCAAATCTAAAGTAAGTGTTTCATTCAATGCAACAACTAATTATCGACAGCAATGTTCATCCTGCAGCTGCGGAACAAAAGTTGAATTCTCACCGTGTTTTAGTGTAATCAAAGTCATTTCAGCGGCATGCCTCCGTAATAAGTCTATAATAAGTTGTCTGCTGTGGATCTGTTGCTAAAAGTAAAAGTATCGTGTGCCTTCATGGCGTGACTTACGTGACGTGCGTCTGTCCTGCTGGCGCAGCCTCGGGCTTTGTGTGGTCCCTCGATTGTCATTAGGCCCATGTGGTTTACTGTGTCACTCTCGGTCTGTATTGATGGATTTTGCCCATAAACAGTTCTTTTGGCCTCTGATTTTCTGAGTTTTTAACGATTAAGGCAGATATAATTATGATGTAATATAGTGTCGGTACCGTGTGGCACTATGTGTCAGTGGACAGGTTAATTAAGTAGACTATGTTGGTTTTGTGGATTGTTTATTAACCGTTTTTAGTTATAGAGTACTTATAAGTTATTTAGTAATCAATGCTGCTTCCACGATTCATTACCTGCCCATCTAAATGAATTATGATTTCTTTCTCTTTTGTTTTGACAGATGATGCAGTCTCCTGCCGTTGCTCCTTTTGAAGCTTTCATTCTTTGAGCCTCTTGATTCAATTTATTATCCTCACCATTACTTTTTGACACCGCCTTACTGTATTTTATTATTTTTTTTTGTAGTTGTAGCAACTTAAAACTTTGGACCTTGACAACAATCACTACTCTCCAGTTAACTACACTACTTTTGAAGTTATTGCACATTAGGAACATAGCACAAACAAGCTTAAGAAGACTCTTGTCTCAGTGCTTCTTCTCAACAGGGGATTCAGTCTGTTTGGTTTAGATCTGTACAAGCAGCAGCAGCAGCTCATTTCCACTCTTCAGCAGCTGGAGTAGTGGTCTGAAACCTCATTAGACATTTATGTATTCACAGCAGGGAGCAGATTTGCTGATTTACATACTTGATAGCAACACCTGTTATTTGTACATGTAACCTTCACATTTTCTGCTCTCAACTTGTTATTTTGCTTAGTTTACTTTGATGTTTACACTGAAATTACTCACACATGCAGTTATTTTAATCATTAGCTTGTAAGGTTTAGATTGAGGGCGTTATGGAGGATAGTTTGTAAGTATAAGGCTGTCTGAGGTCATTTTAGGACAATCGTTTCAGCCATGTTGTCTGGGGTGCAGCCGTGCTTCCAGCTTCTTCGTATCGGATCGTCAGTGGGAGATTCTGCCCGGGACTTGTACACGTTCAGACCGGCTTTGAACCAGTGTGTCTTTCGTTTGGGGCGCGCACCGGAGTTATGCGACGTCACTTTGGACTCGGCCTCAGTGTCGAGGATCCACGCAGAGCTGCAGGCCGAGAGGGAGACAGAGGCCGGCGCAGGAGGTGGGGGATTGCAGGACGAGGGATGGAAGGTCTACATCAAGGACAGAAGCACTCACGGTAAGAGCTGGACACGTACAGCACTGAAAACACATATAAAGTTAATGTTTTGATGGATAGTTTCCTAACCAGGGGTACAGTTGTTGTTTGATGCCCCAGACTTTGAGTTTTTGTTTCCTGTCCCTGCTTTACTGCTTGTATTTGTATGATTTATTATGACATTATCACAATGAGTGTGCTAACAACTATAGAAGAGCACATGTCTGAGACCTGAGGTAGTCGTCAGTATGGAGACAAGTATCACATTTACACACATTATTATCATATAATAGAATGTTCTTTCTTTTTCTCTTGATAGTGTATTTTCTAACTGTCATTGGGAGCCCAAAAAGCCGCAGGTTGCAGACCCCTGCATTAGGGGGTACTTAAAGTGTAAGGCAAAGTGCAATTTGATTTATTTTGTCATATTCAGTTTGACAAAATAGACAAAATTTAAATTTCACAATTCAGAGCGAAAAGGTTTAGGCAGAAGTAAAACATACTTATAATGCCCACCTATCTACAACACAAAAGTTAATGGGCTGTGTGCACGGAATTTCAGTTGGCTTGCGATTGTTCAAAAATGCTAACTTCTGTACATACAACCATTTCCTGTTAGCGTTAGCATTTAGACACAATTATGTCAAACATGTTAAAGACTTTACATATCAGAGGAATATTTCATCAGAGAACACTTCTGTGTTTAAAAAAGAGACATAATTGTGTCTAAATGCTAACGCTAACAGGAAATGGTTGTATGTACAGAAGTTAGCATTTTTGAACAATCGCAAGCCAACTGAAATTCCGTGCACACAGCCCATTGTTTCCAAGACAACAATGTGTCAACAACTTCAATGTGTCAAAGTAGACATAAGTATTTTACAAAAGAACAGAAGAAATAAAACAAACAAACAAAACAAAAAAACTTTTTCTGTTTGTTCTGGTTTTGATTTTTTTAAATGTTTTTATTCTTCTTTTCTACAAATAGCTTTTTATACAAGAAGGCAGTGTGTGTTTGTAAGCTTCATACATCACTATGGTTGTGTTCAGGTCGACAAGATCTGAGAGTTTCAGTGTTTTCAGTTTAAAAAAATAGGATTTGTTGATGCATAATAATCAGATTTATTGACAATTTTAACAACCTTAGTTTGGAGTAAATAGTAGGATTTATATTTATTTTATACGCGTTTCTCAATATTTCTGGACAATATTTTAGATATGGAAGAAGCAGAGTGTTGTACGGGGGATGCAACAATTTTTTTGTTTAATACATTTGATTTTATGCATTAATGCAGTGATTTTAGCTAAATGTAAAGTAACAAACTTAAAAACAACAACAACAAAAAAAACAAACAAAACTGTGGGTTACTTTTCCAGCTAAAATGGTTTCTAGTTGAGAAGATATTTCAATGTATTGGCACATGACCAAATTTGAGACAAAAGACAAAAACAAAACACATATTTAAGATTATGACAAAAATTAGAATTCTGTAATAATTTAATTCTCAGCAACTGGTCCAAAGCTTTTAGGAGGCTCAAGTTACATAATTGAACAGTAACATTTGCTTGTCGTTGTGTTATTGATGTCGGTCTTGGATGTTTTTATTGTTCACGTTTTAGACAGACATTCAGTAAAAATATAAAAGAAAATATATCTAAGATCTGCCTAGTGCAAGCTAGAGCTAAGTGATCTGGCTTCTGACTTCCTGTTGTGTTTTGAGTCAACCTGTTTGCATCAGCATTTCACTTCTGTGCGCTGTGTAAAGAGGCCCACACTTGAGTTAAATACCTAATTCTACTTCACCTTCCTTTGTCGCAGAAAATCAGTCTGAGTATTAATATATCGTAAACAAACTTGGCACATTCTGATACTCGATGGCCTTGTAGAATAAAACTTGACTTTTTTGTTCCACTAAACATGGAATGAAAACTGAAAAATCTGACTATTTTGATGATGATAAAACTTTCTTAACAAAAAAAAAAGTATATTATAAATTAGGGCTGCAACAAGTTAATAAGGTAATCACAACTAATCGATTATTGAATTAACCGTCAACTAGTAAGTTGGTAATCAAGTAATCATTAGCTTGTCTTTTAAATATTTCCAAGCTTGCATGAGCTAAAAAAATATGTTTAATGACTCCAGTTGGGCAGCAATGACATAGAAAATGTCCTGTAAATTTACTGCTTTTATTAGAAAAAAACACAATCTTAGATAAGTCAGTGTCCCTTGTAAACACAATATTGATCTTGATTTGAGGAAAAGTTACTGTTGTTAAAGATAAAGTCGAGTAATTCTGAAAATTCTTCAAATTAAATTCACCAATAGAACTATATTTAGGTGATTATTTCAAGTTTTTTTGGGGTGCACGGTAGCAGAGTGGTTAGAGCTCTGGCTTCCCAATAAGGAGGTCGTGGGCTCGACTCCCGGGTCGGACCATATCAACATCTCACGATCTCTCTGAGTGGAGTTTGCATGTTCTTCCCGTGTCACCGTGGGTTTTCTCCGGGTTCTCCAGTTTCCTCCCACCTCCAAAGACATGCATGTTTAGATTAATTGGGCATCACTGTAAATTTCCCTTAGTGAGTGAATGAGAGAGTGAATGTTTGTCTGTCTAACCCTGCGGCAAGTTGGCCACTGTCCAGGGTGTTTCCCCGCCTAAGGCCCAAAGTCACTGGGATAGGCTCCAGTCACCCGCGACCCCTAACGAGATTAAGCGGTAGAAAATGAATGAATATTTCAATTTTTGTCCTTCTCTATTTTTAGCCAAACAATACATATTTATGATTGTTCCAATGGGAAATCTTTTTTTAAGCAGTAAAAATTTTAATTCAGATAATTATGAACTTATGGTCTAATTTAATTTTAGGCCTCGTCTGGATTGAAATTTGTAAATCTTGTAGTCACGTTACTTTTGCATTCTAAACAACTAATCGATTAATCAAAAGAACAATCTCCACCAAAGTGATCGTTAGTTGCAGCCTGATTTTAAATTCAGCACAAATTCAGATTGCTGCATAAGGTCAGAGTATAAAAAATAGGGTTTTGGTCGAATTGTAGAAAACCGTGTATTATTTAGACAGATTAGCCCAATGATTTGGTCCTGAATCTTCCCATCAACAGAATCATTTTATTGTTCTTCTATTCTCAACTGTTGCTGTTCTAAAGATCTACAACCCTTAAGTATATTATTTTTTCCTACATGAACAAGCAGTGCTGTGCTTGTTTGGTCCACTCCATTTTGTTGTGTATAAAGATGCTCTTATTGTAAGCTATTCCAGTTAAACAATGTGCTTGCATGTGGACATTAACCATTTCTACAAAATTTCTTTACAATTAGTTTAGAGATCATTCAAGCCTCTGAAACATAAATATAGACCCTTTTTTTGTTATCACACTTTATACTGTAGTGGGACTTAAAGATCTTGATTTAATCTGGGGTATGACCCAATCAGCTTCTAAAATCACTTTAGAACGGCGTATCTAAGGTGACATTGCGTTCTGCCCTAATTCAGTTTATACAGAAGCATCAGTTGACTTGATAAAGATTTTACGTTGCTCAAAAATAAACTTTACCTCCATTTACCGGTGCCTCCAAACATGTTGAGCTGTAATTATGGACCAATGCAACAAACATGATTCATGCAGCTGCGTTTTCTGAGCTCTCAAACCAGGACACCTGCAGACTTAAATAAACATACATTTGCACAAACCAACACGTGTCCTAGATTAAACCAGGAACAGGAAAAGTAACATTACAGACTTCATATTTTAACAAGGACTGAAGCTTTAAACAATAATATACATTGTGCTAATTGTGCAACTTTTACAATTTTGCTTTCATATATTTATTTTTTTAATACAATCAAACTTTACACATTTGGCCATTTACCCTGTTGGAAAATTACATTGAACAGTCCTGATTTATTCTGTTTACTCAACCACAACTTTCATGTCACCAGGGACAGTACATTGGTTATATATTCTTTATTTTGTAAGGTTTTCTCAGATTATTTTGTCTCAATATTGAAAATTGTGTCTGTATTTTGCACTACTATATTTGGCTGAAAAATAATTTTAAATCTATATCAAAACCATTACCTACTTTTACCTGAGCCAATCCCAATTATTCACACCAATTTTACAAAATTGTCATCTGAAACTGGAATATATCCAGGCTATGATTAAACGTCTGTGCGGTGGGAGATTAGGAGGAAAAGTTCCCCTCGGGACGATCCGCTGTGACTGACAAGCTCAGGATTTAAACTGTACTCTTAGCCGCCTAATTTTTCAAGTAATTTCACAGTTGGTTACACACTTTTCATTTTTGCCATTAAAGGTGCGTTTTAGTATTCATTGAGCATTTCTCATTTGCTGTGCCGTGCGGTTTGATTGCCTCACAGGCGTCAAGCTGCAGTTTGGGGTCCATTGCTCTGACTATTTTACACTCCTGCTCCAGTCTTAAAGCTGTTAACACGCCCATATTCTACAAACGGCTCTGTTTTAATGGTGCTTGAGTTTAGCTTTTATTTAAAGAAGTGACAAACCTTCTGTGCGTGCATTGTATTACTGATCTGTTGATAGTGAGATCGCAACAAAACCTAATGGGCAAAATATCAGTATATCAAGTATCACTGAACTGTGACTGTTTTGAAGATAATTTACAGGGTTTAGGGCTTCAACAAGTTAATTTCTTTATCGCAACTAATCAACTATTAAAATTATTAGCAACTACATTATTAATCCACTAAACGTTACTGAAATAATATTTAAACAGGCTTGCAGTGACAAGTGTGTAAACTTAATCCTTTTTGATGTAAACAGTAGTGGGCCTGAATGTTCTCAGCTCAAACTTTTCAAACAATTGCTTCTAATTTGCGTTCTAAACAACTAATTGATTAAACGAAAGAATAATTGTCCAACTAATCAATTACCATAATGTTTTTCGTGGCGTGCAAGATATTGAATTATAGATATTAATATTATTGTTGCATTGACGAAATGCAAAAATAGAATATTGAGTATATTATTTTATTGTAAAAAAAGCAACAAAAAAGCTGTAAAAAACACATTTACGAAATGACATTGTAAATAAACTCATTTATGTTAAAACTTAAAAGTATTTTTGTCAATTCACTCGATGGTCTCTTAATTGAACAAAGTCAGTATTTAATACAGATGTTCCATTAAGACAGTGTTTCCCAACCAGGAGTACGTGGACCCCAGAGGGTACGCGGCCATTTGCCAGGGGGTCCTTGGGATGATAGCAGATTTAAAAGAAAGGTAGAAATGCAAGTTTTATAATGTGGAAAGTGTTATTTGCCGCACATATGACACATTAAGAGGCAACTGTTTGACTTGAAATACATTAAAACAATAAAATGCAAGGGCTATACATGAAAATATGTGAGTAATGATAAAATACCCCTGAAAATACATGACATAAGGCAGTGTTTTTCAACCAATGTGCCAGGGAACACAAGTGTGCCTTGAGTTGCTGCCAGGTGTGCCTTGAAAAATTTGCCAGTTTTCAATATTTCATCTATAAAATAAGGTTAATCAGCGTTAATATTTTGATTTACAATTTGGAAGTTATTTACACCAAGAAAAAAAGCAAAACCAATCACCATTTATGCATTGAAAGAATAATTTAAAGATGTTCTATGAAAAATGTAATAATTTTGTGTTCCAAAACAACTTAATTTGGCCATATTTCAATAGGTGGTGTGCCACATAAAAAAAAATTAAGCAAAGAAGTGTGCCGTGACTCAAAAAAGTTGGGAAAGACTGACATAGGGGGTACTCCTTGTGTGAGATCATGATTAGGGGGTACTCAAGACGAAAAAGGTTTGGAACCACTGCATTAAGAGACCACACTCAGTGTCATGAAATGTTTTTGTTCAGGACTTTAGATCCAGTTAGTTCAGTAGACAACCACACATTTTATTCAAATACTTTTAATTAGATATAAACATGTCACGGAAATGTCAATCTAAAATGGAAAAAAAATAGTTGGCTAACTAGTAGCGACACGGTGGCGCAGCGGTTAGCGCTCTGGCCTCATAGCAAGAAGGTCCTGGGTTCGACTCCCGGGCCGCCCGGGGCCTTTCTATGTGGAGTTTGCATGTTCTCCCCGTGTCTGCGTAGGTTTCCTCCGGGTACTCCCGATTTCCTCCTACAACTAAAAACATGTCCAATAATGCCTCCCTTGACATCACAAATTACATTTATATCCTATAGCTACATATTCTTTTTTATTTTTAATCTAGCCGATAATATGAGACCAAATTCCCCAAAAAGTTAATCTGGAGCCTTGAACAACTGTGAGTTATATATTAAAAAAAAAAAAATTGTGATAATTTGCTTGGACACAGTCCCACTCTTGTTTGGTTTGGACAAAAAGCACAAGCTAAAAATATTAAGGATAAATTGTAACTGAATCAAGTTTAAAACATTTTATTTGTTATGTATGTTTAGAAATCTGTGAAATTAATACATTTAGGTCTTAATAAGTTAATGAACAAATATTTAATTGAAACGTATCTGTGAATAATTTATGAAAATGTTGACCATTGTTTTGTAAAATCCTAAAAAACAATCTGTGCAAACCCTGGTATTAGTTAGCAAGCACATTGCAAACTTATTCTGAATTTCTACTTGAAAATCTCATTTACCTGTTTTTACTTTTTGTTTTTTTTAATGAGTAGTTAATTAGCATGCAAATATCTGAGCTTGTGGTCATAATAAGTGAATGTTTATCTGTTTTACGCTGTAGCTTCTCTTTCAGAACCTTGCTTTAGTTCTTCTCCTGATCTTTGACTGTGTTTGCCTGACGTTTCAGGCACGTGGGTGAATGAGGTGCGGCTGCAGTCTGGAGTTCAGTGGGAGCTCTCGGACGGTGACACTTTGACCTTTGGAGGCCAGTCGTCTCCAGGAAGCCCCGAGTTCTACTTCCTGTTTCAGAAGGTCAAAGTTCGCCCGCTGGATTTTGATGCCATCACTATTCCAAAGGTAATTTTTTACATTTAATTGTTTCTGCATTGCCTCATAAAAGCACTTAAATTTACTGTGCTGTTTTCAAATGTTGTAATTCATCACATTAGATTCCATGAAGTTTTTTAAACATAACCCAGACTCAACAAAGTTCGTGTTGGCCAATATTGTTAACAAAGATAATTTAGCACAAAAATAAGAAAAGGCTGGAATAAAATCACACTTACAAAAAAAGAAATCTGTTTTTCTGTCAAATAATCTTGTAAATAATCTTGCAAACTGATACTTTCACGACATTGTCCATTTGCGAACACTCCATAGTAACTACATCATAATTAGCCTTAACATTCATCATTCATCACTAAAAAATTGACAAATTAATGGATGAAAATGTTAACTACATAATTTATGCACCGGCCATAAATCCTAATCATAGTTCCTTATGTAGTAGCTCAACCCTAATAAACTTTTTCATTGTTTGCTCATAAATAACTATATATTAGTTCATGCTTTTTAATTAAGGAGTAGTTAAAAGTCTTTGTTAAATATATAAATTCATGTTCTTTCTAGGGTGGGACATTTTCCTCGGACTTCCAAAACCGCATCAGGACAAATCAGGACCGTAAAGCCCCAGCGAACCTGGATTTGTCCAAACTGTCTCTGAATCGAGCCACAGTGATCCTGAACTCCATCGGCAGCCTCAGTAAAATGAAGGGCAGCGCCTGGACCTTCAAGAGGAGCCAGAGTTTGGAGGGGACCACCTCTGACCCGGGTTCCTCTGCCTCTCCGCCCCTCGCTGTGGGCTTCTCCTCCCTGCTGCCGCCCTCCACCCCTCCGACCTTCTCCTCCACTGCCTCTGTCCCCTCGAACAAGCCCCTCCCCTCGGCCTCTCGGAGCAGGAGGAAGTCTGCCCACACGGTGCTGCTGGAGGACGACAGCTCTGATGAGTCCAGAGGCTGTGCAGGTGAGGCACAGGACAGTACAGGTTTTATCAATGCTTTAGGAAGAGCTGTGATTTGACTGATCTGCCAAGTTATCTTTCTGGTGGAGAAGATGTTTACCCATTCAAGAATTTCTAAGGCCACTTACTGTATATTTGACTTGTAATGTGGCTTGGTTTTTCACCTGCTGGTCTCATGGAGAATGTTTAATGCAGAATGCTGTGTTCATGTTTTTCTTAAGTTCTCTAGTTTGTGAAATTATGAATAGGGGCTTATGCTCCACTTACAGCAGGGTGTCCAAACTTTTTTTCACAGTGGGATGCATTTTGAAACTTATTGGAGCGGAGGGCCATATAATACATGGCTGTGATGAATCGTTCAAAATTTTACATTTGACCTAATTTCAAAGAACAACCAGACTTTTAATAAGACATTAGGCATTTATATTTAGGTTTACATAACATTAAAATGTTTGTTATTTTGACTATGAAGGAAGAATTACTCAACTTTGACAAAAAACTATCCTTTTTTTTGTAATTTGGACCAGACTAACAGGAAGTCTGAGCATTTGAACATGCCTGCCTGGCTTACAGTGTGAGTGGTTGTTGCTTATGCAAATATTGTTTTTCAAAAACACCAGCTAATTTTTCAACTTGGAAATATATTTTGCTGTTTCCATGACTACATAACTTAAGTTTTTTTGCACAGTTTTATTTGAAGTAACATTTTCACTCCCTTTTTGAATAATATAGTGGTAATGTATTAGTCACTGAATGCCAGCATTCCCCAATGTTTCTTCTTGAAAGAACTCGTGCAGTCACCGGTCAATAGGGGTATTAAACAACGTCAAATGCATGCAGCGTCTTATGACTTGATTTAACTGTAGCTATATTGTGTTAAGTGGCTTTATATTTCTAATAGTAAAACACAAGAACATATTGAAATCAAATACATTCCAAAAGATTTTCCGGTTTTCAGTTGCAGCTTATTTTTAGGCTATCGAGCTAAAGTTTGTTTGATGCTACAGTGATAATGTGAATTTTCAACTAAAGTATTCTTTGTTTTTTCAGCTCTCGGAGCAGTTGCTGATGACGGACAACGATCGAGGGCAAAGAAAAGGCGACGTCTTTATAAATCAGAATCGGATGGATTAGGCTCTCCTCAGGCTTTACCTCCTCAAACTAAAGTCCACACAGAAGTCAGGCGTCCCATGGAAGCCAAACCCTTTCCTGTCGGGGTCAGGACCATTGGCAGCTTCCACGGCGCCATGACGAACAGCCGACATCACCTGGTCCCGACAAATCACAGCCCTGCGTCCATCAAACAGGAAGTGGGGACGACCTATCACGTACAATCAGTAATGAACGGAAATATCGCTGCAATCAGACAACAGAAAACAGTGCATCGCTCACCGCAGGCAGCGAGAGGCCGGAGGAGGGCCAACAGCTCGCCGGTCTTCTCTCCTCTGGTGGTGGGAGGAGAGAGCTACAGCCTGGCCTCGCCTTCAGTGCGCATCAGAAACGAGGAGCGCGGCAGAGTGCAGTTCAACAGGTTTCACCACCAGACCGGGTAAGTCTGTTCAGGCGAGTGGGCGAGTCTAATAAACTATGCTGTAGGACAACGAAACGTATTGTGTTAAGGAATGTTTTTCTATACAATGACAAGACTGCGAACCAATTAAAGCGTTGTGGTTTGATGCATTGCCCAAATGAATTGAAAAAAACATGGCTCCGCTGACAGATGTTTTTCAACCTATTTTAGCAGAATGATGAACTATTGCCTTTTGAAAAACGCACAGATGTCAGTGCTTTTCTCTCAACTGGATTTAACAAAATAATTCTCAGCTTCGTCTGCCTTTGTGATTTTTCATCCAGTCAGCTTCAAATGTTCGTCATGACGTTCTGTCTTTTATGCTGTGTTCATGTGGTCCTCGGGAACCCTGAAACAACCGACACAGAAGTTGTTACTCGTGGTGCAAAGCGTTCACATCAGGTCATCTCAGGAAGTCCGAACAAAAACACGAAAATAATAGCAGTTATATATGGTAATACATTAATAAATGTTACCAATAAAACTACAAATAGTTAAAACAAACCTTACCATTGACGATGTGTCTTGTTTCTATCATTGTTTCTGCAGTAAACTGACTTCAGGTGCTGAGCTCGGGCAGCTCAGTTTGTCCTGAGTTTCCAAGTTGCTTGATTGTTCAATGTTCATGTGCATTTCTCAACTCGGAACATTTTTCCGTTTTCCTGAGGAGCACATGAACGCAGCATAACATCCTTCAACAGTCTATCCAGATTGATGTGTAAAACTCAGTTAAAAGTGAAACATATCGATCTGGCAATTCTAATAACAGAACACAACTGGAGATTAAAAAAACGTACAAAAAATATGAAATTTCTGTGCTTTAACATGCCATTATTTTCTTCCAAATATGGTAATATTATCATTTTAAAAGTACATTGTAGTGTGTAAATTTTTGACCAAAAATACACTTGAATAAAATCTTGTTTTTCTGGTTTACATGTCTTTGTGGCACTATATAAATAATACAAATGTATGACTTTATTCTGAGCGAGCTTGCATGGCTTTAAATGAACTATTAAATGGTCAAGTGATGGGCCTCCTTTAGTTTGTTTTCATAGACAAGTTGCTTCTTTAGACATATTTTTAACATATTTATTGTCAATACAAATGTTCTAAAGAATGATTTTATATTTCTGTTTCAATTAAATTGAGTCGTTGAGTCTGTACCTCCAGAAAGTTATATCTAGTTATTGTCTCATTCCTATTAACTCACACACTCTGTAGTTGTATAATACACACAATAATATACAATAATAGCCTCGATGTCTGAAGAAACAAAGTGTGAACTTGTGCAAAACCTGACTGAATATGCATTATTATGTTGCATTAACAATTGATGGGTGGACCTCTAAGTATGGACACTAAATATTGCTGTTTACTGTTCAAATGTTCATAAAAAAATTCTAAGTACTGACAACAAGGGCTTTGTTTTAAATTTTATTTGAGGTGAGAAAAAATTAATATTAATTTTAAATTTTGTGAAAATTAAAAATTAATATTCACAAAACTGAATTGTGTCGTGACTTAAGCGAATTGTCTCATCCCTACTTTGAACACAACAAATTTTCACTTCCTATTATATATGAAGTGTATGAAGTGCATTTCTGTGTCTTTCTGTTGCAGTAAAAGACGCGGCCGGCCTCGTAAACACCCGCTGCCTCCTCGACCCTCGCTGCCCTCTCCCTCCTCATCCTCCTCCAGCTCCACCTCCTCCGCCTCTTCCTCCTCAGGCTCCTCCTCTTCCTCCTCTGAAGACGACGATGAAGATGAGGCGGAGGAAGAAGAGGTGACCGTGGGGGCGGTAGAGCCGTGTGCCGCCCTGAGGTGCAAACTGCCCCAACAAGACACAGTGCAGTGGATCCAGTGTGACGTGTGCGACGCCTGGTACCACATCGACTGTCTGCACATCGACCGGAAAAAACTACTGCGCGATCCAAACGCGGACTTTCACTGCGGCTGTCGCTGAGATGAACGGAATAATGGGACTAATTATAATTTCTTTGGGTATATTTTTGTTTCTTAATGTTCTGCTTTGTCAAACAAGTGGACGGAGTGAATGAAATGATGGTTTACTAGGGCTGGGACAAGACATGTGACTGTGTTCACAAGAATGAGAAGGAAAGATGTAGTTCTGACAATTAAATTTACTGGTAATTGCAATTAGGATGTCAAGATTCTTTGTTATATAACTTGTATTCAGCGCATACAAGTTATGTAATAATGATTTGATTTTTTTATTGAAACACAGATATAACCAATGATAATCTCCTAAACTGATGATATGTGATCAATACCTGACCAGCAAAATTCTACGGATCAGCGCAGATCCTAGTATCTCTGACTGAAGCATCATAAAGTATTATTAGATTAATAATTGGTAATTATTCAGTTCACGGTACTATTTATTACTTTAAAAATTGCTAAACAATGGTTAAAACCAGAGCCGACTCGTCCAATAGGCAGCAAGGGCCGAGTGAGGAGGGTCCGATGCCCACGAGATGCAGATACATGCGTCTGATCATTCACAGCACTAAGTAAAACCAAAGACCCTGGATACAGTTTGGAGAACACTGTCATGCTAAGTGTGATGAACCTGAGGCTCGTGAGCTGCATGTTTCATTCAGAAACATTTGTGCCTCCTCTTTCTCCTCTGATCACACAGGACAGTCCTGTGAGGTTCAGTCTGACTGACGCTCCTAAAGCCCAGTTTTACAGAAGCGGCGCAAAGGGCATCTGGGGCTGGGCCCCTAAACCTGGCCTTTATGAGGGGGCCCTGATAAACTGCCTCATGTTTTTTTAAATTATAGTCAAGACATCACACAACAGGATCATCACAACCATAAATTGCACTAAAATTAAAAACAATTCTCCGGGGGAGGCCACCGACCCTCCAGAATTACATCAAAACCATGTTAGATTGAAATATAGTTGTATTTAATGGCTTAGGAGTCTAAGGGTTTCTGTAAATTTAAATTAAATAAAAATGTATTGCACCATAATCTATATCTATCAGAGGCGCTATTTGAAACCTTGCCTAGCCGTCGAATATTGGGTTGAATATTTCCCCTCTTTATCAAAGTTACATTTTTAAACACATTTTTTCATCGACTAAATTGTGATCATTTTTCTGACACTAAAATTTGATATTTTGACATCCCTAATTGTAATGTGCTTCAAATGTTTTATTATATTTATCTAATGTTTGATCTCAGCTTCTCAAAAATGTGAAACTCAACAGCAGTGTCCAAGACGACACGAGGACAATTTTATAACGATTGTAACTTGTCCCATCCCTAAGTGTGTGTAAAACGTTTGGGCAGCACATATTACAAGACTTTTGTTATATTTGAAAGTATGATTGTATAATGAATTGTGCTTTAGTCCGATTCACACTGGCAGATTCAGTGACAGGAAGAAGAATCAGACCATCAAAGCTAAAATTCAAAAATCTTTTTTGATCAAAAACAGAAACTAATATATTGTTTTTTACAGCGTCATTACAATTTTCAAAATGCTATGGTGCAACTCTAGCTTGTTTCTAATGAACGCCAGCTTCTAGGCTTCAGCTTCTAGGCTTCAGCTTCTAGGCTTCAGCTTCTAGGCTTCAGCTTCTTAAGTGTCATTTTAAACATTTAGGCAGACATTGACAGTAGATCTTTATGATTTCACTGCACGATTAAATCACAGTTGGAACTCTGTACAGAAATGCCATTGCATCAAACATTTATGCAACAATTAAAGGGCCTTGGCCATCATAACTGGGTAAAAAAAAAAAAACTAGGACTAAAAGAGTGAAAATTACAACCAAACTAATCCATCTTTGCTCATTGATTTAGGTTTTAAAAAAGATTTGTGTAAAAATGTTGTCACCTCTTGTCCATTTCAGTCTTGGAGCAATTTTCTTGACACTTTGGATTTGTAGTAAAAGACCTCAATGGTGAAACTATCTTGTAAAATATTTGACTTTGGGACAGTTTGAGCAGTTATTACGTATCCAGCAATGTCCTGGGATAAGTACTACCTTCTCATCCTGTCAGACGCGTGTCCCAGCCGCTCTAGTCTGTGCCCTTTTTACCTTCAAGCATCATTACACTACTGCAGTGGCGTATTCGGGCCAAAGTGGACAGTTGTGGTGAAATGAGGTGTCTCCAATCCAACAGGCAGAGCAGTGCATGATGGGAACTCTGTCTGTGGAGGTAGAAATGGACTGAAAATGAAACGAGCTGAAATCGGTTTTATAGTACAGTCACAAAGCACCTTTTGTCTACAGTCAGGCCTTTGTTCAAATGTGACGTATGAATGAAATAAGAGTTTGTGATGGCTTATTTAGGGCTTAATGTTTTACTGAAATATTTTAAGAGCAATTTATCTGATTTCATTGATTTTAATACTCAAGGTTTAGTCTACAATATTGATTTTGAAATTGTTAATGTACAGGGCAATGCAAAATTTTTGGTACAGCAGAAAAACAGACTAATATAGTGGCGAGTACTGGGCAATGGGTGAAAAAAAATAAAAAAAATCATTTAAATTGTCTTTTCGAAAACACTTCTCAATGACGCAATTTAAAAAGTTTTCTTCCAACATCTGGCTTCAGTTGAAAACCATATTTTTACTGACAGGGTTGATTGTCTGTTTAAAACACAACCAACAAGTTGACATTACTTTTGATTAATCTCCAAGCGCTAATCCAAACATGTAAATTATAAGAGGTTAAAATACAGAATCTATTCAAAAATGAAAGCCTAAAAGACTCAATATTCAGCTTTTTCCCTAGCACATTACAAGTGATATTAAATTAGTCATTACAGCATCTGATTCACTTGTGACTATTAGGTTTTATTGATATTTGATTGTTTATTCCTGGGTTTCACAATTAAGGTTTAGAAAATGCCATAGCAATTAACAATCTTAAACAAAAT
This sequence comes from Mugilogobius chulae, assembly GCA_038363315.1. Classification (NCBI taxonomy): domain Eukaryota; kingdom Metazoa; phylum Chordata; class Actinopteri; order Gobiiformes; family Gobiidae; genus Mugilogobius; species Mugilogobius chulae. The sequence continues at coordinate 37,792,899 of CM076408.1, forward strand.
GTATTTTTTGAATCTTAAAATGTCATCTAAAGTAAAACCATAAGCCGAAGGGTTATTGCTGGATAGTCAGGCCCGGAGGGATGAAAGTGAGTTGTGGTTGTCATGGTAATGGGTTAGATTCAGCTGCTAAACTGGCCTAACCTGTTATATTTGTATCCTAAAGCAGAACTAAGTAACATTTTGACCTTGTCTTTGTCCCTGGTGATGGTCACATATATTTAGGGGCATTTGAAGCATGTGTTGGCTCTCTACTGTCTCCAGTACGAAACACAAGAGCTCTCTTGCCTCCTTCGAAACACATTCCCGACTCGAATTTCTATCCTTAAAAACCCTGGCTCTTTTATTTAGCAGTGTAAAATGTGTTTAGATGTGTTTCTGCTGCCTTATTACACTCTTACAGTTATGCAAAAATTAGAAAATGCATAATTTTGAGTTATATTTCAGTCGGCTAGTTTAATTACACAAGAGAGCTGTAGGGGGAGCTCTGCCGCTGAAGTTGCTTAGTTCTGCTTTAACCTTTACCAAACCCTTTAACTAAACTTAATCATCTGATTATCCAGCTCTAACCAAGCTAAAACCCACTAACAAAAAAATATGCCACCACGTAAACGACTTAAAACAAGTAAATTGGCACAAATGTTTTTTTAAGTAAAACATTTTTTAGAAATGAATGTATTTTAAGATTATCATAACTACTTTCTCTTGAGTGCACAGTACCAGAGTAGTTAGAGCTCTAGCTTCCCAACAAGATCGTGGGTTCGACTCCTGAGCCATGTCAGCATCTCACAATCTCCCCTGCTGGTGGAGTTTGCATGTTCTTCCCGTGTCACTGTGGGTTTCCTCTTGCTTTCTCCCACCTCCAAAAACATGCGTGTTTAGGTTAATTGGGCAATTTTCCATAGAGAATGAATGAGAGTGTGAATGATTGTCTTTAACAGAGTTGGTCCTCCGCTTAAGGCCCAAAGTCAATGGGATAGGCTCCAGTCACACGTCACTCTTAACAGGAACAAGTGGTAGAAATTAAATTAATGAATGAACTTTCGCATAAACACATGTATATTGACAGCACTGGTGTCTTGCTTAACGAACATAACTGTTGCCACGTTATAAGTATATTTTTTCCCCAAAAGCATGTGCCCTCGCCCCTCAACTCAAAACGATCCACCCCAGATAGCTAATCAAAAGATATCCATGACGTTTCAGGTTATCCAAATGTGTAAATTACCTGGAAGCAACAAAATCTATTTTTATACTTTCCACAATGTACATTACAACTTTTATTTTTGGGATACATATTTTTAACTGTATATAAAAAATAAAAAAAAGACAAAAAACAACTTGTAATATAACTTGTAATATAATCCTTCTGAAAGCACTGATTCTGTAAAAAGCACACGGACAATAGTAAATGTAATGGTGACCTCGTCTTTTCATCAACTCAATGCAAAATCCCATTCAACTGCAGTAACCTCTTCACTTGTGTTAGCGATAGTCTTAACTCCAGTCTGTTCTGTGTTGGAAATGCGACTAAAATCAAAACATCTTATTTTTGTATCTGTTTTGTACTCGTGTATGTGTTACGTGTTTTTGCTGCCAGTAAATTGGTTTTCACTGTCACGTGCTGTCGTCTCTGTGTCGTTGCACCTCATCAGCTCCAGAGGGAGATGTTTGCCTCGTCCTCCTTCTCTCCTTTGTGTGATGTTTTAATTAGATTCAGTGTAATTTTCCCGCGAGTGCCAAGAGTGTGAAAGTAAATGTAAAAACACTGCTGCATCTTAATTGGTTCTAAAACTATTTCTTTTCGGATTAAATATAGCTTTATAATTATGCATACTTGTTAATCAAAAACAAGATAAAAAAAATGATTTGAGCTAGTGTGAAATATTCAAATGGACTGCAATATATAAAGCATACTGCATTACAAGGCTACATTTTAGTAAAATTAAAGTAAAAATTATATAGTCTCACCTGGCTTGTCTTTGGCCGAGGACGTTTCACATGGAGCTGGGATCGGTCTTTTAATATGCCTGACTTTGGTTATTTTTGTATAAAAAAGGTGATAAAGCTCTATAAACCTTAATAAAACATAAATGTCCACTGGTGTAGTACAACACCAGACCATTCTTGAGATTGCTCTTTTTTAAAGGTGTACTCTGCAATTTTCTGTAGCTGAAAAGTCAAATACACAATTCTTTAAAAACAAAGCTAAAACAATACTTGGTGGCATTCTGAATTGTGATAAATGCATTTTATTACAATGTGAAAAAATGGTTTAAAGCGAACCCTGAAAATAATCACATGTTTATCCTAAAACACTTATAATATTATCACTTATATAAATGCAGGGCAAATACCTTGGAAGTATTTGTAGTTTTCTTAAAATAGTGTTATGAAGAAATGACATGGAGGCTGCCATTTTGTTATCGTTATGACATAAAATAGTGTTGTCAGGTAACAAGTAACTAAGCAACATGAATTCCTGGGTTAAACCTTGTCAGTTTGAGCCAGAGTTTGGCCAAATAGAAGAAGATAATGTAATCTAGTGACACTGGAGATAATCGAGTGTCACTTTTGGTGAAAAAGTGACACAAAGAGTAACCATGGCAACACTATTTTATGTCATCAACCAAAATGGCGCTGCCCAGTCGCTTGATTACAACATAAACAATGACAATTTTATAAAAAATTGTAAGCAGTTATACATTTGTTTGCAATTTATTTTAATAAGCATGACCAGTGCTAGTGTTTTAGCCAGATTTGTCTTCATATCCAGGGTTCCCTTTAAGGAATCGCATTTCCATGGAGACATACCAAAAAAGACCCTCTTCTAGGACAAATAATGGTTCATTTTGTGACCATGCAACAAGTTTTTTTTTTAATCTATATTGCAAAAAGAAAAAATCGAAATGACTAAAACATGCTTTAATCCCAGTCACTGTTTGGTAAAAAGTTGCACAATGCACCTTTAAGGTCTTGGTCTTGTCTTGGTCTCGAGGGTTCTAGGACTCGGTCTTATATTGGACACCGGTACCACATTTCATTACCATCACTCTCTGCTAAACCTGCACCAGGACATGTAGAGCATTGGACGACATTTGTCCACGTAAATGTGCTACTTAAATAAATCATTATCGTCGCTGTCATCCATCAAATCTATATTTCTTCACAGCTGAACAGGGGTAGAATTTATTTACATACTTTTATAATATTTTTATTTATTAATTTTTCCACAGATCTGATTTCTCCATAGATGTATATGAAAGTTGTAACACTAATGATGTTAACAATGCCCTATTAGGGAACATTCGACGAAAAACAACAACATCATGGAGACAAGTGAAAAGAAAGTTTCATATTCTAGTTTTTCAAGTGTTGATTTGACGAAGGAGCAAAACGACTCAATAATTTACATCAGAAGTTTGATCTGTCAGCGCATTCACAGCTCTGCCTGATTTGAACCTAATTATCACAAAAACTCTGGCACAGTTTGACTTTGAACTAAATTAACAGAACTTCAACAGGTTCATTTGTGTCAGAGAAAAGTTGTTTTGTTCTGAACTAAAAATATTCTGAGGAAGTTGCCGCTATTGTGCCAGTCCCAAACATAGATTTTAAATATTTTATTTTTGCATAATACTAGCCTAAAGTTCTAATTAAACATATAAAGAGTGGACAATGCAACAAAAATTATAATTTTCTCAAAGAGTAGTTGCAGTGTTTGTGCTGTGGCCTCTCAATTGGGGCAATAGGTTCAACTCTTGGGTCAGACCAAATTAGCATCTCACGATCTCTGTGGGTGGAGTTTGCATGTTCTCCCTGTGTTACTGTGGGTTGTCTCTCCCAGCTTCATAACATCCATGTTTGGGTTAATTGGGCATCGCTGTATATTTCTGCGTTGAATGAAAGAGAGAGAGATGATTGTCCGTCTCTAACACTGCAATGGGTTGGCCACTGTCCAGGGTGTTCCCCGCCTAAGGCCCAAAGTCATCGGAACTCCTCACGGGAATGTAGTGGAACATGAATGGCTAAACCCAGATCTGACCAATAATTTACAGGGTTTAAAGGATTAAAAAAAATGTCAGCCTTGGTCAAAAACAGTTGTATAGATTTGTAACAGCCTTGTACTTATGTTAAACAAAAAAGAATTCTAAAAATATGGACATGATGAGGCCAGTAAAACGTTGACCAATAGATAACGAGGTAACCTGTCAAGCAAACCCTCAGTGTTCCTAAGTAACTCATTGGTCCAGTTGCAGTGAAGGGCTTGGCCCTGGGAGGAGAAACACATGTGCATCATTTGAAAAACAACAAACAGTTGTTTGATTTGAAAAATCCTCCATACAACCTTTAAATAGAAACAGGATTCGTACAGTCATGGAAATGTTGAATTAAAAATACTTGGAGATAAAGTGCTTTGAAACAGTCTTATGTTGAACTGAGATGGAGAAAAATCATGTTTTTAAAAATGTGCCCACAAATGAGAAAATAGCATTCAAAGTAGTTACTTTTAAACTGAAAAACTTTGTGTTTTGGTCTTAAACAGTTAATAAAAGACAATAATTGATTAAAAAATATGTTAAACAAGGTCATAGAATTGAAAAAAGTCTGAAGGTAAAATCTGTACCAACCCTGTCGAAATATTTAAATTTAAGGCCTTAAGAAGTCTTAAATTTGCTGTAGGTCTGTTTGGACTGGTCTTACTTTTATAATGAAGCAATTTCTGTCAGATTTTCCGATGTATTTCACACTGCTGCAGCTTTTTCTGTCGGAAAATTCTCAATACTGTAACACAATTGGTGAGTTTCTTTTTCAGTTGATAGAAAATATGGAATGCTCAGTTTTTCATATTGTAGTGAAATATAAAATTATAAAAGAAGCAGCAGTGTGAAATACTATTAAGACTCACAAATAAGTTTTAATTTGTATGTTTTATGGTCCTTAAAAAATCTTACGTTTGACCTCTCCATCGGTGCAGAAACCCAAAATAAGAGAATATAATCTGTCTTTGAACAGACAGATGCATTAAATACAAATGGTCACAATATATTGAAATAAAGCAGATTGTGGCAGATTTTTACCACAATCTTGCTCAGTCCTACATATACTTTTTCAAAATTCTGCTCTGGGTGAAATGTCAGTGCGTTTTTATTTCTTCCGCATCTGCAGGAAATTCACCGATAACAACCAAAAGTGCTCTGACCTGAAAACATGGAGACCGGCCATTACATTTGTCCAGGCGTCTCCATGGAAACGCTCTCCTCTGTCGGCCGTGTTTTTGGTTTAGTTTTTGGACTGAGTTTGCTGACGGGCAGCTGTGTTTGGTAAAAGAAAAATGTTAGCAGCCTTCTTTCCCTTAAGAATTAGTTTAGGTTTATAAACATTCAGAGTTTTGTCGACGAGTCGCCAACAGCGAATCTTCAGCTTTGTACCGAGAACACTGCAGTCACTTTGTCTGATTTTTGTTCTCTTCATTTGCTGCACTGCACAGTAACTGTTTTAACCAATGTAAAAGTATTATGTTGACTCTACTACAGTGTTGTGTTATATATTGATCCAGATTTTTATTGTGTGTTTCTATGTTTCTAAACTAAAGCCCCAAAGTTCCAATTTAAGATTGTGTCTTTTACTGTCACAATGCAGCTGACTTCCAAGTTTCACTGTCATTTTAACTTGAGCATTCACTTCATGCAATTTTCAAATATTTCCTGAAAGATGGTGCATTATCTAATTTAACTTACATCTTTGTATTTACAAGATACAATCCAAATATTTCCAATTGAAGAACATACAGCAGCTTTTTGATTGTTTAATTTTGATCTCATGCAAACAACTTGTTGTAGATATTTCCTCAAAAAACATGCACGTTAAGGATTATCCTCCAGGTCTAGTAGCCCTGACCAAACCTAGTAAAAAGACTGTGCTCACACTGCTCCTGAGGCGATTCCCCACAGCGAAGGATGGATCAAATGCTACTTTTTCTACTTAGGGTCTACCTTAGCTCATGTAGAAAAACCTGATGACATTGCCTTACAACTCATTATATGAAAAAGTTGGGCAACAAAAACAAAAAAAAAAATCTTCTAATCTAACATGAGCTAAACAAAATAAGGATGTTTGATTTGGTGTGACATTAGAGGAGTTGTGGTCATGTGTAAAAAATGGTGCTGAGTAATTTCCTGGCATGATGTCATCATGTAAAACCATGAACCTAAAAAATAAGTCTGTAGACGCTGTAGAGGTCTGCTGCCATGACTGTCAAATGGAGCTGAACTCTATCACATCCAGAGGTTATAAAACAGAATAGATTTTTTTTTAAATTGGTATAGTTCATCCATTTACATTATCTACATGGTTAAGTTGGCTATATCTATGATTAGTGATCAAATATTTAAACTGGGGAAAATTGCCTTCTCTCATACTCAGCTTACTCATGGAATAATTTACAAAAGGTCCTCAAATTATATATATAAAAAAGTGGAGACTGAGAATTGTTTTTCTTGATAAAATGCAATATTCTGTGATTTATAGTTTTGTGTTGGCAGCAGGTCGCTATTGCAAAAGATATTCTGAATCTCAATAAGACTTTCTGGTTAAAAAAAGGTAAAGCATAAAAAAAAAAGAATAATGTATTAACCTGCATGTGGAGTTCCAGTCAGGATGGAGCTGCCCTTCGCCTGCAGCTAGACTCTTCTCAAAAGTATCTACATTGGGATTCAATTAAAAAGACTTTTCGTTAAATCCAATCTAGTATTAACATAATGAATAATCCAATCAGTTACTCACACTTTAGCTCTTGTGGACAATGAACTGTAGGTTGTATAGAAAATAGCACTGACAGAAAGTTTGTGTTAGGCTATTTTTGTTTATTTTTCGAAGTTTTGTACAATCCTATAATAACTTCCTCTTCTCTCCCTCTCGATAGTGTGGGCCATGGAGCGAAGGAAAAGCTGATTGTCTTCATTTGAGGCGACAGAAAGAGAGAGAGAGCGAGAAAGAGAGAGAGAGGGAGATGGTGTCCTCAGACTAATTTTACCTCTTTCTGCTTGGAGGAGCTTGGACCGTATAGAACCACGAGAGGATTGTATGCGGTGTCCAACTGGCAGCGAGCATTAGGACGCGGTGGGGACGCTTCGTGGGCGACAGGGGATTTTCTCGTCGCAGAAACAGATGGAGAGAGCAGTGACAGTGTTTCAGTGGGAGGCACGAACACACTCTTCTATTAATGAACTGTAACGCTTGTCTGCAGAAATATCACTCTGAACATTAGCAGATTTATTTGGACTGAAACATTGCCTGCATCTGCAAAATCTTATTAAGTGTCTGTTTGTTGTGACAGTGACTCAGAGCACTCTCCCACCAACGCGAGGTTCATTGTGCCCCGAGGCAAGACACTTCACCCACATTACCTAGAGAGTGATGTGAACATGTTTGAGAGGACTGACAGATTAGCAGATTAGTGGCCCTGCTTTGGTCAGCAGCAGGACTCAGAGCACAGCGGGATTGAGAAAAGCTTTATCTGTAATACAAAAGCATGTTTTTATTCATCTTATTCTGCCCAGTCCACTTTTCTTGGCAGTGCACTCCCTGTTTAGCTGTCGATATATCAAATCCATATAATGATGAAAATAAAAATAATTGAATTCTACTGGGTAACCGCAGCCAAACCAGAAGTGTGCTGCCAAGAAAGGTGGGCGGAGCAAAATAAGGTGAATAATAAAATCAATTCAATTTACAGGAGTTAGCTCAGAGGACTTCACATGATGGTCAGAAACATTTGGTCAGTACCAACAGAAACATTGGAAAAAATGGAAATTTTATTATTTCATTATTAGGAAATACATGCAGTATGTCCAACAGCAAATAGGCAGATGGATAATTGTCCCAGCGCATCCCCTGTCCTTAGACTCTTCTTCTCGGCAATGGAACACTCAAAAAAACAAACAAACAACCAAACAACCAACCAACCAACCAACCAAACAAACAAACAAACAAAAAAACACCGGGGAAAAAGAGAAAACCTTGAGGAGAACCACAGTGAAGGAGAGATCTACTTCCATGGACGGACAGGCTGTAGATGTGACCAGGATTGACGCATGGCCAGATGCAATTAGAACTTTTAAGTCAGTGGAGCCAGAAATCAGTGGCAGAGAGAAATTAATTTTCTAGTAGGACAATGACAGCCAGTCAAAGAGAGGCAGGAGTGGAGCAGTGAGAAAGATCCAGTTTCTTAAGATTAGGTGGCATCCGAGGTCCAGGTATTAACACAGGAGCAGCAGCATCTGAAACAGACACAGGGGACAACATGTGAAGAACAAAGAACAGATTATGGATGAACCTAGTAATGAAATGTTCTTTACAGGGAAGTAGAAGAAATAACAAAGATAGGCAAGGGAAGGCAAGGCAAGTTTATTTATTTGTAAAGCATAATTCAAACAGAGACAGAGAGAAAGAAGAGAGAGAGAGAGAGAGAGAGAGAGAGAGTGAGAGAGAAACGAGAAAGAGAAGGTCAGAGAGAGAGAGAGGGAGGTAAAGAGAGAGACACCCTGAGAGAGAGAGGGAGAAGGAGAAGGAGAAGGGGGGGGGGGGGGCAGAGAGAAAAAGAGGGAGAGATAGAAAAAAGGCAAGGAGAGAGACAGAGAGAGAAAGGTAAAGAGAAAGACAGCCCGAGGGAGAGAGGGACAGCAAGAGAGAAACAGACAGAGAGAGAGAGAGAGAGTTGAAGAGTTGAAATAAGATTTTTTTCAAGCTACTAAAACCTATCAGAAACATAGAATCTAGAGTTTGCAGACCCTTTGACTTGGTGCAGAATTGATACTTTGGCACCTTAAGGGTTAATTTGACCCAAAATTAGGGTTCTCAAACATTCTTAAGTTCTCACAAAGCGACCCACATTTTTGTCCTCCAACTAAATTCATTTGCATACTAACTGCTTCTCTAGAGCATTTTGAGCTGCTATAAAACATTTTTTGCCATAGAATAATAAAGAACTGAGAATGTTTCAGCTAAAATAAAAAAAGAGCATCATCTGTATCTGTCTCTGAAGTCAGTCTCTTTTGCTCCAGTAGGGGGCAGTGCAGACCTGGCTCTCTTTCCCTCTCTCTCTCTCTTTCCCTGTGAGAAGCTGGAGCAGAGGATGAAGCAGATGAAGGAACCACTCCCTCCTGGAGCGCTCTCCAAACACCACAATAGCACGCTTTTATTTTTATTTTCTCCAACACAAACTGCGGCCCCTGATAAGTGTGTGCAGTATTCTAAACTCTAAACGCTTTCCCCGCAGACAGTCCCACTTCCAGGCACCTGTACTTTCTTTCCGCTCTTCTAACGTGATGGGAATTTTTATGCCCGGTTCTCACAGCTTGACGTCCCATTCCCCACATTTCTATTTGTACGGATTGTCTGAACATGTTTCTTTCTATTGTGGGGCTGCGAACACAAACATGCCAGTCTGAAGCCCAACACGACTCTGACAGTAATGTGTTACAAGGGAATGTGTAGTGTCTCCTGTGGTAAAGACGTGGACTGGTATTGTAGAGGAATAAACAGGAAGAAGTGTCATATTAGAAGGAAATCAGACGACTATATTGTTGGGAAGACAAGAGCATCTATTTGCTCTAATGTCTGTGTTTTTACAGGTTAATTTCACGAGCAAACTTTGTGTGTCACTAATAAGATGCAGGTGCAGAAGGAGAAATATTTAGGAATAATTCTAATCTCACAGTTGAACTTTAAAAGCCATGCGCTGCACGTGGCTCGAGATCTTCAAATACATCAGTGTATTGAGATTTGATTGAGAATGAGAAACTAGACTATATAAAAGCTAAAGAACATCTTTGCTACTCAACTCTGTTTACAGTATGTGTTTTAATTTTAACATAGCAGTTGTTAGCGGTATTTATACAGTTTTTTTTTATCATTTCTAAATCTATTTACAGCCGTAACTGGCAGTCACTTGTTTCTCAAAAACGCACAGTTGCATTACATGAACAAAAGGAGTGCAACGTGAAACAATAAATTGGTCTCGCCATCAAAATGATTTTTGTGAGTCTCTTTTGTGAAAGACTTGGCTAAAAACATCTTTTGGATGTTTGCTTGTCTATGGAACATGCTTCCTGCTCATTTAAAATCTGTAACAACGCTGTGCCTTTTTAAAAAACAGACTGAATGTCAGATGTGTCGGCAACAGCAGTGCACTCATGTTTAGTGTTCTCTGTGTTTCATGTTTATGTATTTCACTTTGCTGTATTTTTCTTGTTTATGTCCAAAGCTCTTATAGCAACGTGTTCTCATGGAATGCGTAAAATAGCACGCCATGACAAATTGCGTGTCACGACGACGCCCTCTGCCTGTTTTTGCAATTACACGCTCGTTTTTTCCAGCGTATTCTGGACACGCCTAGTGATTGACGACAAACACGAGATTTTTCAAGGGATTAACGGCGAAATTTAAGTTTGAAGTTACAACAATGGGTAAGTTTAGCTCTTTGGCTTGGAGTTGGTTAAGGTTAGGATTAGGATTGTGTTAGTTTTCATGAATAATAACACCTGTTAACATTCACCATTGAAATGAACTAGGACAGAAACGCGTAAAATAAAAGTTGCGTTCATGTGACACGCTGTTTACAATAGCGTGGTATTCACACGCTTATCCATGAGAACAGGCTCCTTATAGGGACAAGTGCTGCGAATGAACTTCGACTATAAGCATTATGTCAGTCTAAACAAGTTGGTTGAAAGAACAACTTTGCGTATTTAAATAAAAACTAAATGAAACTATAACAAATACATGTTACGGTTATTTTTCAATTCTGTCCAGTCACCTGCTCAAGTAGTGAAGCTTATGGTCTAAAAATGGTCCAAGACCAACAGTTTGGGCATGACGTCTGATTCGGCCTTACGCAGCACTGAGACCCATGAGGCCTGGACCTCAGGATAGTTTCTAGACCAACTTCTTCATAGCTGCTCGTTGTGGAGCTGCTGAACAAACAGGTCATTCACCTGAAACTACCTCAGAATAAGCCGTCTATGGAAAAAAATGAGTGAAAATCAATGGAACATATTTTTTAATTTTTTAATTAGACTATGAGTTTTTTTCTTTGTCAAATAAGTACAACTGGCCTTCATAAAATTTAAAAATGTGAATGGAACGTTTTGGAAGAACAAACCCATGGTTAAAACCCTCCACTTCTTCAATCTGAAGATGTGTCTCAAAGCCTCAGTGACGAGAATAGATCAAATGCATTGTTCCCTTCACTAGAACATTTATATTCACTTTAATATAACAAAAACATGAAATAATGGACAAATCTCACTCATGTCACTTGTAGATTTACACTGAGGAACCAAAAGTATTTCTCTCAGCTAAGTTCCTCAAATATAGTTACACTAAAAAAACATGTTCAAGGAGCTAAAGTGGAAGTGATTCAAAAATTCTTAGAAGTTTAACTTCTTCAAAAGTTACTTTCATATAAAGTCCACTTCAGCATAACTATGTATCATCAGACGTTTCTTTGAAAAGTGAAGTTAAGAAAGTTGGTTGCTAAAGAACAACACCTACAATATGTTTATGAACAATGGGCTTAATATAAATGTATAGCTTTATTTCTGACAATTAGTGAAGTAATGAGGCTGAATTAACAAACATGTCAACATGCTTTGATTAGTGTATATACTGTTCAGGGTAAAAATGTGATTGTATAATGTATATTTAATCTTTCTGCAAAATCCATTGGTGCTTTTAGTTAGTAAGTTTTCTGTAATTCCCTCTAATTTTCTATACATTGTAATTATTCAGTTAGCCTATACCAATGGGTATTTTAAGGTGCTAATCAATCAATGCATTTATCATTAGTGATCCTCCAACATCCATAAAAATATATGTAATATTAAGTTGATTAAAGCCCATTTGACTTATGTTCTTTCACCTGATGTGCTTCTTCCTGGTCTTTTGCGCATGTTTTATCATCTTTTGTCTCTTTATAGCTTCATCCTACCTTCCTCTTTGATTTCCAGGCTGTTACATCTCAATTCTTCTCAAAAATGTCCTTCTCTCCCCTGCTCTTTCTCTCACTTTCTCTTCCCCCTTCAGCTCGGAGGAAATTAGATTCAGGCTTATTGGCTTACTTCCACCTGTCCCTGCGTTGACCTTTGGATGCTGTGGCTGCCTGGCGCTCTCCTCACCTCTCGTCTGGCTAACACGCCGCTTATATGCAGCGCTGCCATCCTCCTTTGCACACTCACTAACTCATGGGGCCAAGCAGGCGCACCGAAATACCACCACAATAATGTTTCTGTCAGGACAATCTGTGAAATATTGACATTTGGAAATACAGAGGCGCCTCCTATACTCTGACAGAGCCTCAGGTCTTAACGTATATTCTGGCATCGCAGGAATTTAATGAACTCTGCAATAACCTGTAATGTTCAAGCAGAGGACAAAAAGAGAAAGAGGTACCATTGGGTGGAGGCTGAATCTGGCTTTAATAACTTGTGTGAATATACCTTTTAGCATTAGTTTGTTGTTATGCACAGACTAGACAAAATGGTCTGTGTTTTGGTTCCACAGACGAAATGATGAATGTTTTTTGGTTTTCAAGACAATTATTCAATCAGAAAGCAGAATGAGTGTCAGGTGACTCTCTCATTTGGGTTGCCAGTTTGGTTTCTTAGAGCCTGAAGCTGATTTTAAACCATGAGTCAGGACAAGTTTGAGTCTGAACTGATGTTGCACCAGGACACAGACACAACACGACCATGTTTCCACACAGTTCTCATCCGGCGAAACTCAATGTATGTCCCATGATTCATAGCAGTCCTTATTGCTGATTGGTCAGTAGCCTTTAATCTTCAAAATATGGGTAGTTTCTCTCTGACAATCCAAGTTCATTTGTGATTGTAATATCTTTTAAAAAACATTTGTTGTGCGTCTCATACGATTCCTTTAACTGTTTCTAACAGCTTAACACACCGTATCATTCCATGTCATTCCAGACTTTTTCCCTCAGACGTCTGACAAAAATCGTCTATAATTTAAACTGGAACTGCTGCTGAACCGTTTGGACCACAAGCAAATGTCTGGAGTCTTTTTAAAGCAGCAGAAGTGAGGACTTTCTTCAAACAAAAGAAAAACAGAATCTACAGTAATTTCCGTAAAAAATTTTGGGGTAAATATTGGTAAAGCTGGTGTTGACAGCTGAGACGTAAATGACACTAGATTTGGCATATTTTAGGTTTTGACTTTTCTTCTGCAGAAGCTGAAAATAATTTAGGTAAACATTTGTTTTAGAGAACTAAAACAATGGCAGAGTGAATAGTAACGGGTTTGACTCCCACATGGCCCCTTTCTGTGTGGAGTTTGCATCTCCTGTGTCTGGGTGGTTTCCTCCGGGCACTTCGGTTTCCCCACCAACTAATAACATGCAGGTTAGGGAACACTAGGTGTTGGTCGGAGGTTGAGGCGCCAGGTGTTTAGGTTTACTGTGTGAAGCACTTTGGAAAACATGTGTCTGTATACATGTGCTATATAAATAAATCATTCATTCAAAAATACTCAATAAAATGTAGACAGAGCCAATAGAAAAACTACAATTTTTAAAATTTGGGGGGATTTTTTTTTTTTTTTTACAGAAGCTAAGTGTGATTCATTCTAGAATGGCTGATTTGACTAATTAAGAGGGACACAATGGTATTTTTATCTAATGGCAGAGTTAGAAGGAGTTTTAAATAATGAAAATGTAGTCAAGCTAACAACTAGCAGGATTGACTTAAATTCGGCAAATGACTCAAATTGGGAAATGACACCCCCATCTCCTGTTTTGTTCTATAATATTGTCTTCACTTTAACACAAAAACCTCTGGACTCCATGGGACGTAACAGATATCATGCTCATCTTGGTTGTGATGAGCCTGATATTTGGTTGTGATATCAGGCTCATCACAACCAAATCGAACATACTGTATTTACATTGTCCATTTTTAACATATAGCATTTGTTAAAGAATAAACTAACACAGCAATAATCTAACAGCAAACCTCAGACTTAAACTTGCTGATATGGTCATTGTAGATGTAGCCAACAGCCCATAAAACCTTTATAGTTACATATCATAATCAGTGTAACATGATTTATTTATTCACCATCACTGCCCTATAAGCAGTATATCATGTTGAGTGAACTGATCTATTTCTACTATTAAAACATATCGTTTGTTATCACGGCACGGCCCACATCAGACCCAAAGTATTTCTCTCCAGCCAAATTAAATTGCTTTAGATAATTAATCCCTAAAATCAATTCAGTTTTATGAACATGCCTTGTTCCACTGAGTCAACAGATACAGGTCTTTTTCACAGTAACAGCCACAGTTAAAACTTTCTCTTCTCTCTCTGTCTGTCTGACCATTCCTTTCTTCATACCTTTTTCCTTTTCACTGTCTCTCACTTTTCTTTTCTCTCTTCACCCCTCCTTCCTCTTTCTTCAACATTTCACCTCTCTCTCTTTTTCTCTCTAACATTACTGTTTCTCATCCTTCTTCCCTTCCTCCACCCTTCTCTTTCTCTCTCTCACTGATTAACCTTTATTTCCCTTTTTCTTTTTTCTATTCCTTTGCTATTTTTCTCCTACACTACCCCCCTCCTCAGTACTCTCTCTCCCTCTAGTAATTTCCTTCCTCCTCTCTTTCTCTCCGTCATTTTCACTCCATTTTTTATGTTCTCCTCTATCTCTTAATGTGTTTCCATTAGTTCTCTGTCTCCCCATCTTTCTCTCTTTTCCTCTTCCTCTTTTCTTCCTTCTTTTACTGCTCTGTTCTCTCTTCCTTTCTTCATTTCACTGACTTCTCTCTACTCCTTACTCCATCCTCTATTCCCTCTCTTTCTATTTATCCTCCTTTTCTAACTGCTTTTCTCCACTTTCATCTCTCTACCTTTTTTATTCTTTCTTTCTTTCACTCTTCCCTTGCTCTCACTCGTGCCCATATGTATCCCTCTTTTCCTTCTTCTCTTTCTTTCTACCTCTCTCTCTCTCCCTTCTAGTCTAACCTTACCCCTCTCTCTCTCACTCCCCTTTCTCTTCTACATCTTTTCTTCCCTTTCTCTCTCTCCCTCAACATTTTTTTCTTCCACTCTCTCTCTCTCACTCCTCATTTCTCTTTTATTTGTCATCTTCCATCTATCTCTCCCTCCAGTCCAACTTTATCCATCTCTCAGTCCCTCTCTCTCCTCCCTCTCTTCACTCCTTTCCCCTCTTTCTCTCTCTCCCTCTAGTCCAACCTCACGCCCCCAACCCCCCTCTCTCTCCTCCCCTCTCTTCCTCCCTCTCGCTCTCCTGCTCAACGTTATCCCTCTTTACCTTCTCTTCTTTTTCTACCTCTCTTCTCCCCTCTTTCCAGTCCAACTTTACCTTCCCTTCCACTCTCTCTTCTCCCTCTCTTCACCATCTCCCCCTCTTCCTCCTGCCCAACCTTACCCCCAACTCCACCCTCTCTCTCCTCCCCTCTCTTGATCCCTCTTGCTCTCCTGCCCAACCTTATCCCTCTTTCTCTTCTTTTTTTCACCTCTCTTCTCCCTTCTCGCTGCCTTCCCCTCATTATCCCCCTTTTCTTCTTCCCTCCCTCCTTGACTCCCTCTCTCCCCTCATTCTTCCGTCAATCCAACCTTTGCCCTCTTTATCTTCCCCTCTTTCTCCCTCCCTCCAATCCAATTTGTCAACCATTCCCCTCCCTTCTTTTTTTTTTACTCATTTTCATCTCTCTCTTCTCTCTCCTTTCCTCACCCCCTCTCCCTCTAGTCCAACCTTATTCCTCTTTTCCTTCCAGTTTCTCTTCTCCCTTTTCTCTCTCTCTCATCCCAGGCCATTCTTATCTCTCTCCCACTCCCTCTCTTCTCCCCCTCTCCCTCTAGTCCAACCTTATTCCTCTTTTCCTTAAAGTTTCTCGTCTCCCTCTTCTCTCCCTCTCTCTCACATCCCAGGCCATCCTTATCTCTCTCCCTCTCTTCTCCCCCTCTCCCTCTCTCCCCCTCCCTCTCTCTCTCCCTCCCTGCAGCCCAGCCTTATCCCAGCGCTATAATAACACCCTGAATCACTTGGCTCTAACGGCACATTGACACTGCTGCTGACTCTTATAAGTGGCCAAGAAGTGGGTTAGGATTTAAGGAGCCCCCCAGCTATGGCCTGGCCCCCAAAAGCACTCAATTAGCTGCTCTTTTATCTCATATTGCCTTGGTCTTACAATGTGGCTGACTTCGCTGGGAGACAGGGCTTTGCAGATAAATGCAAGAAGGCACTAAGTGGAGATATTCACCATTAGAGAAGAAGCCATACAAAATAATTAGCGAGCGAATAGAAAAACTGCCAAAAAAGATAGCTCTGTACCAAGGCCAAGTATTGTAGCTGTGAAGTGGGTCGCGGAAAGTCAACCCTCCGCTTACATCTGTGAATGGGAATTAATTTGATGTTTTACTGCAAAAAAACTCTAGAATGAATACAGCTTTGAAATAGCTGGCTGTTAGTAGTGCTGTTTTCTGTGAAGATACACTTGTGCAAAATTGACTCATGTTTTAACATTGTTCCTTCATCAAAAACACAGCTGGAATTTAAACTGTGAGATTCTATTCTTATTGTAATGTTTCTGCAGCACTAGTTTGTCAGGCAAGATTGGTTTGATTATTTCTCATGTGTATCTTTTGCAGCCAGCAGATCTTTCACATAGATGCCAAGTAAAGGTGCAGGAACTAAGACAAGAACATACTGTATGCATGCAACGGTGCTGTTTGTAGCTGTTCCTAGGCCGTAATACCGCATGTGCTGAGGGATTTGTGAGAGCTAGGAAGTAGTGGGACAGATATAAATGCTTCTATTCAAGCTTTAATGGGGGGAGCCAAATCTGAAAAACGGACAGAGGTCGATTGCAATGTATTTTGAATGTTTTATTTAATATTGGAGTAAACCTGATTTGAAATAAATGGTTATACAAATTCAAATTTTGACACATTTAGACTTAACAATCAATTGTAGAATCAGAATAAAAAGAGAAATAGTTTGAATATGTTTTTTTAATTTTTCTTGTTTCACTAATGTCTATTACTTGTTGTGGCTCTTTTTGTTATTATCATTTGCACTGCCCAGTCTGAGTGTTTATTCTGGAAACAAAACACAACATCATCTTATTATGTTTGTTCTTCCATTAGACATCCAGTAAACTTTCACAGGCATGTCATGTCAGACAGAAGAACATTAAATGATATCTGGCTTTAACTCAAATTACAAATGTAGAATTGATTGAGTGGGACAGAGATATTACTTCCTTATTGCAGCATGTGGGCCGGACGTGGACCACATGCTGCAATCACAGTCAAAGGCAATCTGTGTGAAAAGAAGAGAAACTGTTTTGACCCCAACATGGTACGAGAAAATTATAGAAAATAAAACGACACACCGTATATATGACAAAAATACAATTATCAATACTGACTATGTTCTAAAGTCTTTTAACTACGTCTACTGTAATTGAGTGTTCAGTGTTGAAGTATTCAAAATATTCAGATTACAATACATTTTAATGCAGATATTGAGCTGTTCACACTGCTGGATTTGCTCCCTTTGAAACTGACACATTGAGTTTGACACAAGAAAGACAAGATCTTGCAAAAGAAGTTGGAGGCCATATTTGTTTGAGTTAAACTCTGTATCTACAAATGTCGTTTTATTATTGATGTTTTCCTGTGTGAAAAGTGTGGGAGGAATCTATCGACTTGTTCTTGGCTTTGTTGGTCCGTGTTGTCCAATTCGGACTTTTTTCAGGCTGAACTCACCCTGGTCTTTGTCTGTTAAATGCTTCCATCTATCCTCCTTCTCTTCACCTCAGAAATGTCTCAGTCAGTCAGTGTTGAGATGCAGAAACTGTTTTTCTTTTTTTCTCTTCTGAAAGGAAAAAGCCAGTGAATGCTTTGGGTGACCCGAGACAAAGTAAAACTAAATGCAGAGTCAACTTTTTTCACTGTTAATCTGTGTGTATGAGGTCAAAATTTAATTATGTATTGTTTCCAGTTTTTTTATTTGACATTTCTTTGCAAAATTGCTGATTTTGTGTACAGTTATGTGTGCAAAAACTTGTGACTGTGCTCCCGCGATGGTCAAACGCTGTCAGTGCATTTTCAGTACAACACATCGAGTTGACGCTAGAGCCAAGGCGCCCAGGTGGAATATAAAAACTCCTCCTTTTGACACCGCCTCTGTGACAACCCGCTGCACATTAACATCATCAGTCATTTGACTCAGATGGATAAGCAGTGATGCAAGGTGTAGGGCAGGGTTGTCCAAACTTTTTTCCATCAAGAACAGCATGTTGAAAGATAGACTAAATGGAGGGTGAATCTGAACCAAATAAAGGTGGACATGCAATAAAAGTTCAAATGAGCTACGAGAAATATTTGTGCTTATAATTCTTGATACAGATTTTAAAGAGGTAGATTTTGCAGCTTCGAAACTGGCGTCAGTGTTTCTTTTTTCTAATTTTCAATCTTAAAAAATACTCACATGAGCTCATGTGCTTCTGTAAAGGAAAGATTTCACACATGTCTGCAAAATTTAAAAGAATCTTGAAGTGAAAGCTGGACCTATGCTGTACAGCCTCAGCAGCTGTAAACCTCCCCGCATGTCAGGATCAAAACTCACATCACTCTCCAAGCTCGCTGCTGTCAATATTTCATTCTGTCAATCACTGTGTGCCCACAACTGAGTTAGTCTCTGACCGCGTGTTTCCCTCACTTTAAGAGTTCTGTGAGCTCTACAAAAGTAAGACTAAAGATTAAAGTTCCACTAAATCAGGGGTGGGCAATTGCAAAAAGAAGAAAAGAATTTTAATCATTTGCTTTGTCGAGAGAAGATTTAATTGAGTACTTACTGTGCACCATTTCCCTGATTTCAAAGCATTTAAGAGAGAATTTGGCATAAAACTGGAAAAATAGCCTTAAAAAAAGAAATAACCAAGGTAAGCTCAAACCAAAAAGTAAGGTTTTCAAACAAGTCTGAAGCAGTTTGGAGTAAAGGAAATAATTTATAAATGAATTGATTGTAAATTGGCCTACTCATGCATGTTGCTGGAAGTGGGAAGAAGCTGGAGTACCTGGAGAGAACCCATCGTAGCATAGAGAGAACATGCAAAGAGATTGTAAAGCAAGAGCACTTTTAACATCTACCCCAGTATTGCCAGGTTATTCACAGCTGTTTTCACGTCTTTGTATACTTAAACAATGAGTCCCGATACAATAAAGTGAATTTGTAACAGGCTTAAGCTTCAAAGCACCAATTACAGCTCCTTCTTGTAAACAGGTGTCCGTTAACTGCTTCACACCGCTCTTCCACGCTCAGCTGATAATGCCGAGCAAAGGTAACACAAGGAGACACATCAAGGTCGAACCCTCCCCAGACGCTTCCACCCAGGCAGCTCTGAACTGGCCCATCGCCTCAGCCAGATGTTTGAGCTCCGCCGGACAGATGTGAAGAAAAACCGTGTGTCTTTGTGAAGGGGAAACTCGCTCACTAAACTCCCCCTGAGATCGACGTGTTAACAGGCCATTTTAAATATTAATGTGTCACTGTCGCAGTCGTTTTAACAGTGTGGGACAGATTCAGGCGGCAAATGAACCACAGCGGAGACATAGACGCCGACAGAGGACGTTATGATAGGAATAATTTTACAAATGGGTTTTAATTATTCACACAGATGTCCATTTTACGGGTGACACAGAGCAGTAAGTAATTTCTTATATTGTATTATCATTTAGCCAGTAGTTCTCTTCCTTTTTATGTCTCTTTTCACATTAGAGGCGCACTCTAATGTGAAAAGAGTGCGCCTCTTTTTCCTAAGATACTGGGAAGAAATACTTGATGTTTTATATTTAATACAGGTGCTATATCTGATCTTAAAATGTAAATACAAATGTTACGGCTGTGCACATCTTTTGCTAACTTATATATTGCATTCTTAGCCTTCACCACACAAACTTTATAAGCACTTCTTGCATTGTTTAGAACTTATTTGTTTAGCATGATAGCAACAAAAAGAACAACAAATGTGCTTCCTGGCTTTCAACAAAATTAATTGAAAACACAAAGCTGCAATGAAATTTTCTTTTTAATACATGCTCTGACAAAGCTGTTTATGGTTGTTTCTTTCACAAAAAATGTGCACATGATCTTTTAAAGCAGTAACAGGGAACTGGGAAAAAGGACCTGTTGGCAAATTGTAATCCTTATAAGAAAACACTGAGACTGTAGCCGATTCAAATTACAATGATTTACTTTAATCAAAGGATAGTAGAAAAGGTTTTACCAAACTCTACCAACACAAGTTCTACCCAGTCTAGGTTTAAACCTCTAGTTCTGTTTGTCCTTGGTCTTGCTCATCGGATGTGACATCACCGTGTCTCTTTTTCACACTTCTCCTTTGGCATTTGTTCTTCCTCAATGTGGTGTTGTGTGTTGGTAAGTGTTGCTTTCTTTGGTTGTTTTAAGGTCATAAGGTTCACAATGGCGGTCACTGGTCTCTTCAGTCGTGTGTTGCTTGGTTCTTGTGGTTCAGCAGCTCTGAGGTTAAAGTTCATCTCATAATACCCAGAACAGGATTTGAATGTCCAACTTCAGTTTCAAGTCTCAGGAAAGCTTAAAGTTCTTCATAGTTCTAGACTTTTAGCTTTTCCTAAACTTTAGATAAAAAGTTGGATGATCAAAATGATCAACAACATGACAAATATAAGCAGCCGTAGTGCAGCTCACCGCCTCAACCTCCGTCCACCACCAATCGTTCCCTAACCTGCATGATATTGTTTGGTGGGGAAACCGGAATGCCCGGAGAAAACCAGACACGGGGAGGGACATGCAAACCCCACACAGAAAGGCCCAAACCCGCGACCTACTTACACAAATATCCAACTCTGGGTCACACACAAATCTTGAAAAATGTTGTCTATCTTTTCACTGCTTGTTTGTACATATTTATTGTATTGTTTCTATAATACCACACAATAATTCTCAATTATTCATACAAACTTTGAATCCATTATATCATCACAGTCTGAGCACAGATTAAAATAGTTCTGTTTACTTACCTCCACACAGTTTTCAGAGCTGTATAAAGCCTGTATCTATAATTAATTCTCCCTGAAGAAGGCAGAGCCGCAGCCATTTTGCGAAGCGTCCTACATTATGAAGCGTGTTGTGCAGAAGAGAGGCTGATTGGTCCCATCTCCAGCTGTATTCTGACAAACAGGTGTGAGCTACAAAAGTGTTATTTACTCGGGGCTCCTCCAGCTGCCGCGTGGGGGCCTGTGCACTTATTGAATTTCATCACCATCTGAGTCCAAAACAAGTGCATTTCGATGTTCCTCAATTTGATTCTGAGCAGCGAGAGGTCTTTTCTGTGATATGGCCAAGCAAACGCATCTGAGAAACTTGATTACAGTATTTTGTCTTATAACTCGGAAAATTAAATCCACTTTTGAAACTAAGCAACAGCAAGACTATCATTTTTGTAAACCGCAAACAAACCTCCTGGAATTTGCGTTGATTTCTGCAGCAGACCTTGATTTTAAAGGTGCACAGAGTCTCATTGTGGAGAACTTGTGACCTGCCATGTAGTTGTTTTGGCTATAGAGCAGGGGTCTGCAACCTGCGGCTCGAGAGCCACATGCGGCTCTTTAAAGACATCAGTGTGGCTCTTTGAGATTTGCTTGAGAATGAGGAACTATAGAAAGAAAAATTCAAGAACATTCTTTACTAGTCTATCCCATTTACAGTATGTGTATATTTTAAATGAGCAGTTGCTTAGTGCCATACTTTTCAGAAAAAAATCTATGCAACCAACTCGCAACCCCAACTCCAAAAGAAAAGGAACATAGGTAATAATTACAAGTTGGAAAATCATTAAAATTGGGTCAGAATCTATTAATTTGAGTATTTTTTTGCTTTTTGTGATCAAAATTCACTCAGGCATGCTGCTTTCAGTCAAAAAACTGAATACATACCAGGTCATAGTTGCAAAAGTCCATCTTTAAATCATCTTGTGACCCAGGCACAAGTATATTACATATGAAAAAAGATTAGACTCGCTATAAAATACATTTTTGAGGTTTTGTTTTGCAAAGCATTGTGAAAATACACTTAATAAATATTCGATATTTTGTTTGGTTGTTTGTTTTTTTGTTTTTATTATTAAATACAGTTGCGCCTCTTACTAACTTTAATTTGGTTTGAAATGGGCAATTGTGGCTCTTTTGCTGTTGAAGGTTGAAGACACCTGCTATAGAGAATCCACAACATGGCCACTGTCCCTATAGAGGGATTTTCGGTCGACGTCACTCTCCGCCCTACTGCGCTTGCGTCATGCAGAAAGCGCGCCTCTCCATTTGTTTACATTGGGAAACTTGTTCCAATTAAACAACGAAACAGGACGACAGCTAGCTGCTTTCATCAGGTATGAACCGGTATGATAGACGTCTGTCCTTTGAAGCTTGAGACAGCGTTTTTCTCTCCGGTTTTCTCACTTACCTGAATGTAATTTCTAAGGGTCGTAGGATCGAATGTCATCCATAAATGTTAACTTAGCAGCATACCTTTTGTTTTCGCAAAGTGACAAACTCACTTTATCAACACGCATCGCCCGTGTTGATAAACAAAAAATCCCTCTATAGGTTTTAAAATCTCATGCTCTCTGCCCATGTTCTCAGGTAATGTGAAAAAAAAAAAAAATCTTAATTTCTAAGGCTATAAATTTTTTTCTGAATGATTAATCAATGTATTTCCAACAAATATTAAAACAATAAAGGGTCTCAAGGAAACATGTGCAGTTTCACATGTTTACTGTAAACTGTCACATGACCAGAGCTGTTTGCTTCCTGTTTACGCCCAGAGAAGAAGATGGCAGCAAAAAAGCGCCCAAAGAAAGAGTAAAGTATCTTAACATAAAGATAGAACATTGATTTTTGGTACACATCAT
The DNA here is from genome assembly GCA_038363315.1 of Mugilogobius chulae. Lineage (NCBI taxonomy): Eukaryota > Metazoa > Chordata > Actinopteri > Gobiiformes > Gobiidae > Mugilogobius > Mugilogobius chulae. The sequence goes on from CM076408.1 coordinate 37,815,889, forward strand.
GTTTAAGATGTCTAGTATTGATATATTAAATTACAATTACTCAACTTTATTTAATGTGGTCACAGAACTCACAAACATCTCATCGGCAACAATAGTGACCGGTGGGATAATCCATGTATGTACCCAGACCAACCTTTCTACCTTATTTTTGCTGCTATCTAAGGTTTTACCTAATTTCAGGCACATACCCCCTACACCCCACACCCAGACATACCCCCCCACTAGCCCGAACACCCACCCACCATGTGCGTGTGACTTGACCAGTATTTATTACAAAAGTTCATTTTTATCGGACTTTTGCCGATTGTTATTATAACTGAAGAGGGAGAGTCAGGTGAAAGTATGCGCTTTGTGTCTGAAAGACCAGATGAATGAGTGCGCTGACCAGTCCACTGAACAGGGCAGGACTAGAGGGATTTTCGGTCGACGTCACTCTCCGCCCTACTGCGCGTGCGTCAAGCAGGAAAAGCTCATCTCCATTTGTTTACATTGGGAAACTTGTTCAAGTTAAACAACGAACGACGACAGCTAGCTGCTTTCATCAGGTATGAACTGGTCTGACAGACGTCTGTCCCCTGAAGCTTGAGACAGTGTTTTTCCTCGCCGTTTTTCTTACTTACCTGAATGTAACTTCTAAAGGTCGTAAGATCAAATTTCATCCAGAAATGTTAGCTTAGCAGCATAACTTTTGTTTTTGCAAAGTGACAAACTCTTGACGTTAGCTGACAACGGAGCTTTTTTGACTTGTTTCCACTGTTTGTGTCTATGTGCGGAGGCTCTTTCTGCAGGATGGGTGCGCGTGCATCACCCGTGTTGATAAACAAAAAATCCCTCTATAGTAATTGAGTGAACAGGGAACGAGTGTGGACATTCAGACACAGTGCAAGAGAGAGAGAGAAACAGAGACAGAGAAAGAAAGAGAGAGAGAAAGGTTGTGATTGGCTAATCTCAATGATATACTGTATAATGTGAGAACACTCAAAAAAAAAAAAAGAATTGCAAGCTATAGCAATGATGAGGAAACACTGCTGTGATAAGGTTAAAATCTCTTGTAAGTTTTCTTGTTGAGGAGCATTAAAGTAACATTAGCTCTAGGTTTTCTGATACATTGTTACAAAAGATTTACTGCTCTGCTTGTTTTGATGCTTTTTTTTTTTTTAAAGCAACATTAATTTATTTTGTTTTTTGGTGCTTTTATAGTTTGGCATCTGCAGATTAACTGCATCTTACGTGTCAGACACTTATTCCAAATTAGGAAACATCAGCAGTTTCTCTATGTCCAAGTCTAAGGGATGTTTCCCCTTTTGTGGACTTCCACAGTATAACTGATGACAATGCCTAGATCAAAACAAAACCCCATAAAACCAAGTCTATAAAGAAAAAAACTAACTGACCCGTCTAAACAGGAACTATTTTTATAAATTAGCTTTTTATCTATAGTAATTTACTCGATAATCGGCTGCGCACTGACTACAGCCGTTTTTAACCACAACTTTTATTATAATGTGATGTCTTTTTTTGGTTTGGTCTCTGGGAAGCACCTTGAACTGCCTACTGGCTTGAAAGGTGCTATACAAATAAATGTTATTATTATGTTATTATTATTATTATTATTATTATTATTATTATTATTATTATTATTATGTGTGTCTCTTATCTAAATTTTCTCATGGACAAGGCACTTTGCTGGAAACTTGCACGTGTCTCTCATCGAATTGGCCTCGCAGTCAGTGTACGAGAGGTGTAAGGCAGCGTCATGCAGACCTCTTAAAGTGACACTGAAGCCTGATTTAACTAGGCAGAGCTGGAAGACTGAATAAGTCTGAAGGTAGTGTTTAAACACAGGCCACATTTATATGATGTTTCTTAATTCCGAATTAATTATTCCGAATTAATTAATTTCCAATTAAAATATTTTCCTTCAAGTTTACATGGAAATAATAATTTTGAATAAAGGTTTACATGTTAAACACGCTAAATTGGCTTTATTTTGTTCCGTCTGGGGTTTAGGAAGCGTTCTGATTGGACAGGGAGCGCACATGCGTCATTACGTAATTACGTCTACCGGAAAAACACACATTCGCTGGACACGGGATACCCGGCTTTTTTTTTTTTTTTTTATCACCTGGGATTGTTGTAACGCCACGGACACAAATATAATACTAACCTTTTTAAGAGTCGTTCCGATGATTGTCTTTAAGCAGCAGCTGGAGAATCACATCATCAGCTCCACGTCATGTTCTGTGAGCGGAGGAAAAGTTGTTCCAGTTTCCACTTGTTTGGAATCAATGCAGCCTCTCTCCGCGTACACTCCTTGTTCAAAACTTTCCGCTGCCTCTGTGAAAAGGTTAGTGTTTTGTGTTTTCTGCTCCACTCTTTTCATTATTTGTAGCTCCTGTAGAGCTAGATATATAGTTATATATATACTTAGATAAACAGTGGCCCCTCACTCTATCGCGGTTAACTTTCGCGGCTTCGCTGTTTCGCGTATTTTTTGTGTGCAATTTTGATTGTTTTTTTCCTAGCTGGACGCTGTAAGCGTGCTTTTCTCTCAAAGGCACTCTTTGGGGACCGTATCACATTCAAAGGAAACAGCACAGAAGTGGATCATGCAGGAGAAGCTGACCTGACGCTCGGACGTTTCTCCAGGTGAGGATTTGACTCTTTGAGCTCGTTGTTTACAATGATGATTTATGAAGCGTGTTGTGTCTTCACTAGAGTCCGGATGTGTTTTGTGGCTGTCGGCTCTGGAGCCCGTGTGATCCGTGGTTCTGTGGTTGACTGTGGAGCGAAGCGAGACGGGCAACGTGTCAAAAGCAGAGCAGGAGAACGTGCACAGCACCGTCCCTCTTTAAACGTCACAAAAACGACTTGCGCTGTTGTATCTGGCAGTGAATCATGTGTTCAGCGCATTATTACCTGTACAAAAGACACTAAACATCAGAACCAGGCAGGTTATCAACAGAAATTACTGGTAAAAAATGAAGGTCACTACTTCGGGGTTTCGCCTTTCACGGGTTATTTTTGGAACTTAACCCCGCGATAAATGAGGGACCACTGTAAAGCAAAAAAGTGTCAGTGCTGTGCCGCCATCTTGCAGTGCGTCATCGCCATTAAAAAAACAACGTGCGAGCATGCACAGTGTGAACATAATCATTTTTAAGCCGAATAAAACGGTTACATGAGAAAGGAACAAAATTATTCGGATTTCAAAGCAGAATAAACCACCCACTTTATTCGAAATTAAGTTTAAATCCGAATAAACATTTTCATTAGAAATTAAGTGTTTACATGGTCCTTTTAAAGCGGAATAATTTTAATTCAGAATTAAATTATCTTAATTCGGAATTAAAACCATCAGGTAAATGGGGCAACAGTCTCACTAGAGGGCGTATATTTACCACAACACAAAAAACAGCGTATTTTGAGCACGATTTCAGCCCTTTTTTGTGTACTTATGTTACGCTGTACATATGAAAAAGCATAAAAATGACACGAGACTTTACAGTGTAAAAATACACGAGTTTTGGTTGCAGCCACTTGAGGACGTTTTCTTTAGGTGAAACGGGTAAGTTTATGCTTCAAGTTACTAAAATGGGTAAGTTTAGGTCTGATGATACAAGCTCGAATGAACTAAACTAAGCAATTTTTTTTTTTTTTTAAATTGAACTTGGTGCAGCACACCCAAATGACACACATCCTGTATTGGTCTTCATAAAAGGAACCCCGAATATATAGATCCAAATAGATCCAAAATACTTTGCGTAAGAATACTTACTAAAAAATAAAGCTTAAAGTAATTTGCCGTTTGACGTAAAATTGTCATGTTTACAACAACTTCCTGATTTTACGGGCGCCGCCATCTTGAGTTGATGACGTAGAATCGTGTGGCGCACTGGCGCAGTGTGCGTCAGTCGTGAGACGCACGCAACAGTTGCCGTTGATCTGGTTAACAGTAGTGGTAAGCTTTCATAGCTTTCCTCGTAGTTACACGATTTGACGTCATTCTACCCATAATGCACTGGGCGTCTTCCGTGAAAATATATTTCTTAAAAGTTTAATAAAACTGTAGATTTTTTTTGTGTGTATTTATATCTTTGATGATATAAGGAAAACTCGAAGACAAAATACAAATTCTCGGGGTTCCTTTTTAAAGCAGTACATGCACCAATACGGGGTTTCATTCTAGAGCTCTCGAAGCTGTGCCGACCAGTGTTGCAGATGTACGATAATTATCATATTTGTACGATACTTTCACCCCCTGTATGTTGTACGATCAATAATTCAAAGTCACTGTAAAACTCCATTTGAATGTACGATAATTTTGAAGCGGCAGGTATTTTTTTGTCTTGACTAACATGAGCTCACATAAAAGACTGAAAAACTGATCCAGGATCAGTAAACACTTAACACAGCGTGCACTTTAGCGGTGTTCTGTGATATTATTGGTCAAACGGCACCAACAGTTCCTTATGGCTGCGCGTCTGCGTCTGCCCCAATGTGCTGAGACCAAACGAAAATACACAACCAGGCTGCATGAGCAATCATACTGATACTGTGTTGATGATGCAGAGCTCACTATTTTTTCCCCCATTGGCAGATCTCTTCCTTTTCCAGGAGAGGCGCAGGAGGAGGCGGCAAGACCAGCTAAAACGCGGTGACAGTTTTTATACGGGCACATTTGACTTTTCTGGACAGTTCTCAAACGCTGTCCAGCTTGGTGAGTCGGCCCAGCCATAGGGTGGGTTTCTGGTTGCCCCCTACTCTCTCCCACTGGCGATTGTGTTTATTCCCCATAGAAACAGCGTGGCGGCAGTGCATGGTGGAGCTGGAAGAGCAGAACTGCCCGAATTGCTTTAGCCCTGCTGCTTTAAATGGACTTTTTAGCTTCTGGACATTTTAGTTTTAATAGTAAATTATTTTATTTGGGATTTTTACTTTTTGTAATAAATTCATTGTTATTCTCTTGTTTATCTATTTATTTTTGTTGTTTTTTCTAGCCTAGAATGAATCAGAATCAGAAAGAATTTTATTGCCATTGTCAGTGAACAAACAGAATTCACAGACTAGGAACTTGCTGCGGTGCTAATGTGCAACATATAACACAGAAAAACACAAATAAGATAAAGAATCTAAAGAGTAAAAAATATAAAATATAGTAAAAATATTTAAGATATATAAAATCAAGTATAAGGGCATGCAAAAATAGGCCAATAAAAATTAGGCAATAAAAATATACACATTAATCATTTTTAGAATGAGGGTCTGAGGACAGTGGATGCTCTGGACAATTATTCATTTGCTTGTTTACTAATCTGCTTTGACATGCTCGATCAATCACTGTTTCTGAATGTTTATTGTTTTATTGAATGTGTATTGTTTTATTTTATTTTTTACTATACATGTTTGCTAAATTAACAATCTTGGGAAGTCTTCAGAGACGACTGTTGTGATTTTGGGCTATACAAAAATAAATTGATTTGATATGTCATATTTCCTGGACCAAAGACAACTATCAGCCTTGTCAAAGCAATCAAATTGAATGATTGTATCCTGGGGCTGACATGGGAGTGGAACTATGGTTGGGGGTGGGACTTAAGTGGAGATGGGGCTGAGATGGAGGTGGGTTAGCAGCACTCAACTTCTGCATTGCTGAGTGACAACTGCTTCGACACAAATCACCACTGTCCTGTCTTCTGTTACCGGACTTCTGAACCCAATCTTTGGGTTTGACACCTGCACTCTATGACTGGAACTGGAGGAAAACATAACTTCACCCAAACCCTGAAGTAAGAAACTGCACTTTCTGGTAAATATGCCTTAAATCAAGTTTAATGTTGGATTTCTGTTTATGAAAATGTACCTCTGCTTTACTGCCTATTGGCCTTAAATTAAGAAAATGCATCATACTATGCCATTATAAAGTACTAAATATGCTCAAATCAAAATAATGTTTTGAGTATTAACCATTTAAAACTTCAATTTACTCAGACAGGTTTGTTTTTTAATAATTTAAGTATCCTCCATGAATATGAGAAATTTGCAACTCAATTCAAATACCTTTACTTTTTCTAAATATGAAATATACATTTGCTGTCAACATGTTGAAATGTCTAATGACGGAGCCCGATCTCACAAGAAAGCGTACATTTACCACGACATTACACAATATGTAAATTAGGTATGATTAGCACGAGTTCACAGCTGTTCTGCGTAATTATAGTACGTGTCACAGTCCCCATTCATTTCAATGGTGGTTGTTAAGACGTGTTATTATTTATGAATATTAACCAAATCCTGATCCTAATCTTAACCTGCCCCAAGCCCCAGACCTAATCTTACCCATTTTAGTAACTTTATACCTAAACTTACTCGTTTCACCTGAAGAAAATGTCCCCACGTGGCTTCAACCAAAACTCGTGTTTTTTTAACGCAGTGAAATCTTGTGTCATTTTTATTCTTTTTCATATCGTGCTAAATGTACGGCGTAACATAAGTACTAAAACAGCTGTGAACTCGTGCTCAAAATACACTGTTTTTGTGTCGTGGTAAAAGTACGCCCTCTAGTGATACTGTGTTGAATGACGAACACAATCTTGGCATGCATTAACTATGGTTTCATGTAATCCCAATAAAACACTGTTTCTTGGTCGTTTAAAGCCTTCACTCAGGGTTGTTATACAGCTTTGTTTGCTTCATGTGCACTTTAATATAACTTACCATTAATATTTTATGCTCTTTTAAAACATTTCATCTTATATTGTTGTTGTTAAGAAAAGTACAGTTTTATCACGGCCTCAATATTGTTAATTTTCATTTGCTACGTTTACATGAGAGCTTTAATTCAGAATACAGATAGTTTAATTCGAAATAAAAATAGACCAGATAAACACTTAACGGTGCACTATGTAACTATCTGGAGGTGAAAAGTCTACTCAATTCAGTGGAATCAGAAAGGTAAAGCTAAATATAAGAAACTGTTTTTCTATGGAAACAAACATGTACGGAAACCTCCTCTAAGCCAAATAATCGTCCAGTTTGTAGCCATGCAAGCACGTTTGAAGTTTATTTATTTAGTGAAACAAAGACATAGGCTATAAATGACAAAAACATGCTTTTATTCATGTTTATTTTTGGCCAAAAAGTTACTCAGCGCATCTTTAATTTGGGTAAAAAAAATATTCCTTTATAATGAAAAGATTTATTGCAGCTTTTATATATATATATATATATATATATATATATATATATATATATATATATATATATATATATATATATATATATATATATATATATATATATATATTTTATATATTTATATATTACATTTTGTATTATGAATTTTTTTTTTTCATCAACAGAAGCTTATTTCAAGATGATGACTTCAAACTTTCCATTGTTTGCTCTTCTGTTTCTTCACCCTCTTCCTTCACAGCCTTACACTTTTCACGACTGCACTTTCAACTTGAACTATCCTTGTAAATTTTCCTGCAAAAATCAAGAGTTATCCAGAATTCCTTTTGACCTTCCCAGTTCTGTAGAGATCCTCCAAGTGTCAGACAGCAAGATTCAGAAAATCCAACAAAGTGATTTCAATGGCCTCCATAGACTCAAGGTTTTGAACCTGGCAGTGAATCAGATCCGCTACATTGAAGATGCAGCATTTTCTCATTTGTCTGTGTTGACTGAACTGAATTTTGATGACAACGAACTCACTCACCTGACAGACAACATGTTCGAAGGGCTTTTCAATCTCACCACTCTGAATTTTCAAAGTAACCAAATTGAATCTATTTCTGAGCTTGCATTTGCCCCATTGAGAAACCTGCAGGTCTTGGATTTGACAAAAAACGTCCTGTCTCACACCAGTGTCACAGTGAGCATTTTTTTATCCTGTCCATTGCTGCAAACCTTATACCTGAGAGGCAACCACTTCACTTCATTTAAATCTGAAAGTTTCCCATTTCCTTTGAACATCTCTGAGCTGTACTTAGGTTCTCAGCCACTGCACAGCTTTGTGCTTCATTCTGATTTGCTCCCTCATTTAGAGTCGCTTTCTTTGTCTGGTCTTCACTCTGATTTTCAGTGGGACGTGTCGGACAAATCGTTTCTCACAAATGTGAAGATTCTGGATCTGAGTTACAGTAATTTTACACTTGAAACATACAAGTCAATCTTCAGCAGTGTCACTTCACTGGAAAACCTTGACCTCAGTAATGTCAGTCTGTTTGACAAACGTCTGTTAGACTTGGCTTGTGCTATTCCCTCTTTACAAGAGTTACATGTACGAGACAATGCTATTTCTGTTTTAGATAATTCATTTTTTCAGTTGTGTGTTCATCTCACCTATCTTGATCTTTCAGAAAACTCAATGACCAACATGTCCGAGTCTTCTCTTCAGATATTAACTGGTCTGTCAACGCTGGACGTTGAGCAAAATAGTTTAACTGAAGTCCCACTGACCATTCGAAACATGTCGTCTCTCATATATATGTATTTAACCAAAAACCAAATTAAAAAACTACACTGTTTGGATTTTGCTAATCTGTGGAATTTAATTGAACTAAGTCTTTATGAAAATCGCCTGACTGAACTGGACAGCTGTGCCTTTCAAGATCTCCACAGCCTGAAAATACTTGATTTAAACAAGAACTATCTCCTCCAGTTTGATGATAGTTTCGGGATCAGGTTATCCAATCTGGAGTATTTATCGGCAGACAATGTTGCCTGGCTTCAAAGAGGAGTCTTCAAAAACATGTCACATCTGAAGAACTTAGGTTTAGATTCGACGAAAGGGACGATTGTGGAGGAGGGAATCTGGGATGGACTGACAGAGCTAGTACAGTTAAGCTACAGCCCTCCAACAATCTTTCAAACAAATCTAGATGTAATATCTAACTCCTCCACTAGGGGGCTCTCACTTTATCAGCAGGGCTTCAATCTGCCTTTTCTGCAGTCATTATATATAACCGTATCTACAGAAACATGTTTTATATATCCTGATGATTTTTTCAGGGGTTTAGATAATTTGAAAGAATTTACATGTTTTAATTTGTTTTGTGCACCTCCTGTTAATAAAAAAACATTCCTTTACACTCCCCTTTTGAAAGTACTTAAAATCTCTGATAATAAAGTCTTAAGTCTCTATCCTGAGCTTTTTCATCCAATTGGACATTTACAAAGTCTGGAATTGTCTTATAACCAACTTAACTCGCTGGACTTTCTCTTACAGGCCAATCTTACTGAGCTACAAAGCTTGAATTTAGAGAACAATGATCTGAGTGTAATAAATGAGTCAGTGTTTGAAGCGCTCCCTTCACTAAAATACCTCCAGTTATCTAACAATCCCTTTGTCTGTAATTGTTCTAACGCTGGCTTCATCCACTGGGCACGCACTAATAAACAAGTGTTTGTGGACAGGGCATTCCAGTTCAAATGTGTCTCTCCTCCTTCTCAAGAAGGACATTTGCTCTTAGAATTCAATACCCAGTCCTGTTTGGAGTACACTGATTTCTTTTGCTTCATATCCACCTCAGCTCTGGTTCTTTTCACTCTCCTCTCATCTTTTATCTGTCACTTTCTACGCTGGCAGCTAGTGTACAGCTTCTACCTGCTCAGGGCTTATCTTTACCACACTAAAAAGAGAAGACACGGCTGTGAGGACATCTACGATGCATTTGTGTCCTACAACGTTCACGATGAAGACTGGGTTTACAGACAGCTGGTGCCAGAGCTAGAGGAGCGACAAGGATGGAGGCTGTGTCTGCACCACCGGGACTTCCAGCCAGGTCAATACACTTTTATTTACTATATGTCCAAACATTAAAAACTCTGACCATCTTGATCCAAATGTGACCAAAGAAGCTGTCCATGCAACAAGGAGTCTGTGTTTCAATTTAAATATTCAATTTCATGTTGTAAATTCAGAGCAGAATATTACTAAACAACAGCCAGTAATTTACATAGACAATGTTTTGAAGTTCCAATCAAGGTCCATAAATGAACGCATTTCTTTTAATCCCTTGCTTTAACCAGAGCACTAAAACCATGTAGGGCCTCATTTATTAAGCCAAATGCTGAACTTAAACATAAAAGCTTATTGGAAGGACATCTTTCACAAAAAAAGCAAAATGCACCATCTAAAAATTTGGATTTTTAATATCTGTGTGAAACAATATGTACTGTAGGTGTTTGCTCTCCTCAACCTATAAATATACATTTACAATAGAAATCCCAAAAAGGTACACACCTCTACACTAGGTGGGCCCAAAAGAAATAGGAGAAGCAGCCAACAAACACAAACTTTTTTTCTAATATGTATAATGAAATAAAACTTATCTAGAATAAAATTTAATAAAAAATACCAACTTTTTGCTTCTGGTCATGTTTATTTTAATGTGTTGTTTTATAGAGACATAATAGTTGTTTTTTTATTCAGGGAGAGCCATAATGGAAAACATCACAGACGCCATCTACAGCAGCAGAAAGACTTTGTGTGTGATCAGTCAGCGATACCTGCGAAGCGAGTGGTGCTCTCGTGAGATTCAGATGGCCAGGTAAGCCCTAAGTTCAGAGCCAAGACTTGGAAAATGTCAATGTCCAGACCTGTCAAAGAGCAGAAAATACGCCATTCCAGAAGTACTCATTCCCTGTATAGATTCCAACAGGGATTCTGAAAATATTAATAGTCTGAAAATGTCCCTAGGGCTAATCAGCTCTGTGGTAAGTAAAGTCCAAAAGTAAAACCTACAACTTTATTTAACTTATAGATACCTTATTGAGACTCTGCAGATACCTTGTAGAGCCCTTTTAGAGACTTTGTAGAAACTTTGTAGAGACTTTGTTGAGACTTTAGTGAGACCTGTGATCTCTTTGTTTTCTGTCTGAGCAGCTTCCGTCTGCTGGATGAGAAGAAGGATGTCCTGATCTTATTGTTTTTGGAGGATCTATCATCCAATCAGCTGAGCCCGTTTTACCGCATGAGGAAGCTGCTGAGGAGCCGTACGTACCTGAACTGGAGTCAGGCTCAAAACCACACAGGTCTGTTCTGGGAGAAGGTCCGGAGAGCTCTGCAAAGTGGAGCCAAGCTGACCAACAACCCACTGCCTGCTCAAGTCTAGAAACACAAAACACTCTCTAATGTGACTTTGAATTGCTTTTACCTACGAGTACAGCATTGTTTTGACTTTGTTTCAAGTATATCTTCTGCAGTGTAAGCACATTTATTCTCATTCAGTGTTAGTGATCTGTTAGTGTGATTCTTCAGCAAATCGCACATTTTCTGGCTGGTGGTAAGGTCTGTGGTCTGTGTGAAAATAATCCTGTGAATCCTAACATTGCCATTTTGAATCTCAGCATGCTCTGTTTTTTCCTAGCTTTTATAAACATATTTCTAGTGAGGTCAAAAAATTTATTGGATGTTATGAATGTACACAGCAGAATTTATTGATTACTAATACAAATTCAGATTTATCAACATTTTAAGTAACATTTTTTTATTTTTAAGTTTTTATGCTAATTTAAACTGCTTTACTATTAAACTGCCTCACTCATAAAATGCCTTGTTTTACTCCTGCCATACACTAAGTGCATGTTTGGTGTGAGGCGGGACTCGCACGACTCTCGCAAGACCGCACGTCTGCGAGTGTGTGGAAAAAAATTGTAGAGTCTATTTTTGTGGGAGATCGCAGCAGTCTGATGCGACTTTCAAGTCATAAAATGAGCATTCTCGTGGGAATCCACGTGAATCTGTGCGGCTTTGGGCAATAACGGAGCGCATTGGACTGGAGCTGGTGTACAAGGCACTTTGCAAGAAACTCGAACACGTCGTCACACTAACCCAACCCTAACCCTAACCCTCGCCTTGCAGTCTGTGTACGGGGGGCGTTACACATGCATTGTTTTAACCTATTAACCTAGTTATTCTTGTAAGAGTAACAATGATGAAATTTACATGCAGCCATTAAACGTTTTATAATGAAGAATGTTAGCGAAAATCCATTGCGCACGTACACCAACAAAAACCTAAATATGTGTAAAACCTATGATGAGTTGGTCTCTGCTCAGGGTGTTCCCGCCTAAGGCCCAAAGACACTGGGATAGGCTCCAGTCACCCACCACCCCAAAACGTTAGCGAGATAATAAATAATTAATAAATAATGTTTACTGATGCTTTCAATTCAAACAATGTGATCTTGAGAAAATAGCAAAAACACGTTGTTAATTGGGTTTATATAAACATAGTCATCTAGCATTTGTCCAGGAAGTACGAAAGAAAAATAATCTTCTGACTAAAAATGTCATCTTAATTGTATCATAGTCAGTGTTGAATTAAACATAACACAGTGTTTGAATTGACTGATTTTATAATAAGTTCTGGCTTAAACATAACATCATTTGAATTGACTGATTTTATAATTAGTTCTGGCTTGACAGTGATGTGGGAGGAACAATGTAAACATATTAGTCTTGGGGAGGTGGACAGACGTGAGCCGAGGCAAAACCGGAGGCAGATGAAGAATTAGATGGCTCTGATGTTTACTGAGAAAACAGTCCAATCTCACCCACGCAGAGCTGCACATATCAACCAGGAGGGGGTAAAAATAGTTTGGTTTTCCACAGCATTAAAGCACGCAGCCAATTAAGTGCTATTGTGTTTGGAGTCTAGCATCTCTCGAGAGGATGCGTGAGACCGATGAGGATACAGAGCCGGTAACTAAAAAAGAGATAAGAATAAAAAATGTTGCTCCCAGTTCAGAAAATCATTAGCACTTGGTACACACTGAGAAAATTATGCCAAACTTTCTTGTGCTATTGACACAAGATTAAACCTGTTAATAGTTAGATTAGAACTTTATTGTCTGACCATATGGAACCGAATTTTGTCACAAATTACAATACAACACAAATACTTCACGCACACGATTGTGGACAAATAAATCACAGTCTGCTCTCAGTAAGACTTTTTGCATTTATTATGATTTTAATGGATTAAGCTCCTCATTTAGTTTGAGGATGGTGTAAGGAAAGCCTGTTTGAGCCTGACTCTATGGAAGCGCAGCGAACAATACCAGCACCCAGATGGTAACAGCAAATTCTTTGTTTAGAACAGGTCTTTGGCTATTCTCATGTTGTTGTTATGTTATTTTCTAAAAGTTGACCTACAATCTTTAAACAGAATTAATCAACAAAAAACAAACAAACAAACAAAGATCTATCTCCACACAGCACAATGGTATAAAGGCCCTTCTCATGTTGCGGCTAAGCCTGTTCCGATAAGTAATTTAAGAAACTTAGTCTATATAGCGGTATAGATAAGAACCACAAAGTGCTTTACAGAGAGCAGACATGAAATTACCACATAAATAGAGATAAAATAGCATAGGACAGGGTCAACAAAAACTTTTAAAAGTGAGATTGTTGCAGAAAGCAGAAAGTTACTCTCCGCTTGACTCTTTCTGTGGTTAATACTGTAGGAGCAGTAAAGCTGTTTGCAGTTGGAGCCTGAATTACTCGCAGTTTTTGGGTTTTGACGATCCTCTCCTCAATTGTAATCATTATCTCTACTCAAATAAACTTTTTAAATGCAAATCAAAATAAGGTTTGTCTCTCAACACACTTCAGTGTATACATTTTGGCCCATTGAGGAAAAAGATGGATAAAAGTTAGCGTACACGTGCTTTAGACTAAATGTAAGAACTGCCATCAAAATCTTATATAATTACTGTGTGTGCCTGTGGCCGGCCTGTGTTTCCTTTTGTGAAAAAGTTTGGACTTCTCTGCTGTGTGGCAACATGAGGAACCAAAACTACTGACAAAACTATTGAGAAAGTAGAGTTCCTGAAACCCTGGAATAGTTTTTCTGTTTATAAGTTTGTCTAAAGTGACTCTTAACTGTAGATGTGCCGGACCATCGGAGCTGCTGCCGTTATCACAGAGTTTGTCACTAAGAGGAAAGTGAATGTGTTTCCTCCGCTGTGGCAGAAGTGTGACGACCACAGGGGGGCGGTGTGGTGGGGAGTCATGCAGAGAGGAGCTGATTGTTTGTTTTACCACCTGTGGACCCGGCGCTGCACAAGATGGCCGCCTCCCACCGCGCCGCCCGCCGTCTCGCTGATGGCTCTCTGCTCTGAGACTTTACTGCTGATGTGAGTGCGCGGACAGGTTTGTGCAGGGCCAAATGTAAACCCTCTTATTTCATCTCAGCACAGTCACACTGATCTGCCCAGGTATTTTCAATTATCTTCCACTTTTGCGACTAAATTTAGAGCAGAGAAATGACAGGCCCGTTTGATACAATGCAATTAAGTGCTTGAACTAAGTAATTTTTGTCTTGATAGTACAACTCTACAGTCTGACACATGAATTAACCAATCAGGGACATGCATTTTCGAAAATATTAAAAGACGTGCTTACTTGAATGAATGAACAAGCAAACAAACAAACAAACAAATCTGGAGCAAATAATAAAATGAAACTTCTTGGGGCTATTGCAACTATCAGACAATGTTCAGACGTTGTACTCCAGCTGTAATCAGGGGCGGACTTAGCCTTTGGGGGCTCAAGGCAGAATTTTGTGAAGGGGCCCTCCATCACCGGTACCCTCTGTGACTCGAAAACATCATCTATACCGGCTGCTCATCATCTCCAGTTCCGACCACGGTCGAGGGTGTTGACGCCGTAAAAAGCTGGTCAGTTTAGGATGCTACTAGAGCCTTGCTTATTTGAGGTTGTCTTTTGCGTTTTTTTGTGCCGCTAGGATAAATCTAGAAATGCTCCAATCAGGATTTTTGAGGCTGATCACCGATACAGATAATTTGAAATTTTGATTGGCCAAAACCGATCATGGACAATATTGATCAAATTGTTTTGTAGCTTCTTTAAAAGGTGGGGTAGCTGATTTTCACACTGCAAACACAATTTAGGTTTAAGTCTAACAACTTCCTCTCATAAATCCTTCGACACATGCTTATTATTATTTTGGTGGCAAACTGTGACTTAAAGATGGGGTATCTGATTTTCAAAAACGAAATCGTCCTAGCTCTCACAAATCGACAAGGGCATGGCAATATTCATATACATCATTTTTTTGGTCCGCAATAAGTCTTAAAAACATATTTTAACAGACAAGCAGACTGAAACGGAGGTGATCCCTCAAACACAACCAATCAGAGCGCAGCATTTGGCCCCTAATTAGAACAAAAATTCATTATTATTCAGTTCAGACAATACTCATTTTTACACAAAGTGCTGCATTTATCATCTACATTTTAGTGGAAAACACAAAATTTACTAATTTACAACTAAAAATCAGCTACCCCACCTTTAATATATATATTTTATATATGGCCAGGTCAGATTACATTTATTATAGCAAATTACAAACTTTTGTTGTCATTTTTTAAACAACAATCAATCTTTGCATTATGAGCCTGTTGCAGTTTAAATCTGACATGGATCACATTATCCAACCAACCCCACCACACGTACTACTATTCAATATGTCTACACTTCACTCGTATTATTTAAATAAATATTAAACTGACGTCCTTTTCTGTTCACTCTGTGTCGCTCTAGCTCCGCCCCCTTTCTCTCCCTCCCCTGCTGCCGCTGCTCTTGCCTTGACCCTTTGCTTATGGTAAGTCCGCCGATGGCTGTAATGATAGTAGTGGTACAGTCACTGGTTTTATAACATTTGGAATATTGTTCATATGGTCTGCCACAAATAAAGCAGATTTATCCAGACTTCCGGTTGCCTAAAACAAGGCGGCATGCTTAGTGCTGGAGTGTCCATATTTGACTTGTGTCACTGAGATGAACCAAATACTATCTTGGCCACTGGTCAGACAAAGTTAGAGCATGCCTCCAAGTCTTTTAAAGAAAATTGGTAGCACTTTAAAATACCGCCGCTAGTTATTAGGTAATTACGGGGGTACTTACTGTGGTATTACTAGTGGTACTTAATGGTAACTACAGTGGTACTTGTAGTGGTACAGTTACCTGTATGTCTAGTATTAATTTTAGTGATAGTTACTGGTACTTTTGTGGTGAGTGGAGTGATAATTATTAGGTATTATGGTGGTATCATTTGTACTAATTATTGGTACTTATACGTGTACCTTTAGTGATACTTAATTGTGTACTTGGTGGTTCTATTTGTAATGCTACACAAACAAGGTAAATACTGTTATGAAACGTGTTTATTACTGCAGATATTGTGTATAATACAGATTATGATTAAAAAGAAAATCAAACACTGTGCAATCTAATACATAAAGACACCTCTTTATAATACTTACAGCCACAACAGATATGAAACATATATTAACAATTCACAAAATGTTCTTTGACAAACCCAAAAACAAAACATACATATTACAGCTGGTTAAGCTTGAAATGGTACTTACTAGTAAATCATTTATTGAGCATTAGCTAAATTACAGTAAAAGAGGTAGTTACTATAAAAAAAAAAAAAAAAAAACACACTGACAGCTGGTCTTCTTGTAAAGTGAAATACAGTGGTACTTCGCTGGTAGTTACTGCATAATTAACTGTTAAGTAATTGATGTTGATTTCGATTGTATTGTGCAGTGTAAAGTGACGACCACAGGGGCCAACTGACTTTCTGCACTAAGTCTATGTAATGTTGTTTTATGCTGTACATTTCAGTGTGAAGTTCACTGTTCACTGTTGTGTGTCTGTTGTGTTGCCAAATGCTTCCTCGTGTCCTGCAGAGCGAAGGGAAAAACCAGGAAGACTTCAAAACGGAGACACGAAACAATAACAGCCACACGTCTACGCTTTATGACTCTGGGATTGAATTTGTGCAGCGACTGGCTTCACCTGTCACTGCGGGTCAGTTTCTCTCTCTCAGTCTGACCCAGAACAGCAACAAGCAACATAAAGCCATTAAAATGTCCTGTCCAATCACACATGCTCCGGGACAGTTCTTGTCTCGTCCAAAAACACTGGGGACGTCATGAAGAGTTGATGCTCCTCTGGTTTAACAGTTCAGTTTGTCTCCTCAAGATTTGTCTGAAATTATCATCTTTACTAATGCAAATGTATATTTAGGCCGAGACACTGCAGGTGAATATGAAATAAATATAACTATCAATGTGAAACTTGTGCGGTAGTTTACTCACATCGATGTCAGAAAAAATGTATGACAGGTTTTTCATTGTTTCATATTTTCATATATAAAAATAAGGTTTATTTAAAAATTGACAAATTGCCTTTTATGGGGTCTGCAAAATCACACTCATGGATAGAGCCAGGTTTAAACTAATTGAACTATTTTGATGACTTATTTATTGCAAAGGTTTTTACAAAGGTCCTGGGTTTGACTACCAGTCGACCTGGGGCCTTTCTATGTGAAGTTTGCATGTTCTCTTGTGTCAGTGATTTTCCTGGTTAAATAAAGGTCAATTAAAAAATGTAAATTCAAATTAGTTTTTGAATAAAATTAATTTGCCTGAAATGTATTCAAAATTTCAAATAAAAAAATAATCCAAAAATTGAGTTTTTTGGACTTTATCAAGCTTATGCATGTTACTGGTCTAGATTTTGTTTTTATAATTGTATTGACACAAGTTGGCCACATGTTATTTGACTGCATGTTAATGACCCTAGTGGTGTAAAATTATATTATATTGATTGATTAAAAAATTTAATTTGGCATTGTGCTTTTATAACTGGCTATGTATTGACGATAGAACCCCCAAAGAAATTAGTCGGGAGCCGCCACTCATGGCACAGTGGAAAGCCACAGTGGCAGAGTGGAAAGCACTCTCACCTCACAGCAAGAAGGTCTTGCATGTTCCTGCCCGTGTCTGGGTGAGCGTCCTCTGTGCTCTCCAGTTTCTCCACCAACCAATAACATGCAGGTTAGGGAACACTTGGTGGTGGTCGGAGGTTGAGGCGCCAGGTGTTTAGGTGAATCGCCTCTGCCCCAGGGCTGCTGCTGGGGTGGTCGCTGTGTGAAGCACTTTGAATGACATCTGTCAGTATAAATGTGATATTTAAATAAACCCTCATCATCATCATCATCATCATCATCATCATCATCATCATCATCAGCATCATCATCAGCAGCAGCATCATCATCATCATCATCAGCAGCAGCAGCAGCAGCAGCAGAACCTTGACCTCATAGCAAAGAGGTTCTGGGTT
Organism: Mugilogobius chulae; assembly: GCA_038363315.1. NCBI lineage: Eukaryota > Metazoa > Chordata > Actinopteri > Gobiiformes > Gobiidae > Mugilogobius > Mugilogobius chulae. The sequence goes on from CM076408.1 coordinate 37,834,063, forward strand.
TTCACACTGGGCTTTCTGTTTGCATTTTCTTGTCGTACATTTCCTCTTGTACAAAAGGATCCAGAACTCAATGAACTCAGAGTTTCCTGATTAAATCTAAATAAATAAATGTGATAATTTCTTGGTGCCATGCTTTAATATTAGATTGGAAGGACTCAAGTTATAAAGTGCTGATTATCAATGTTACCATAAAAGCTTAAGGCCAATTAAAAAAAGTAAAATTATGTGCAACTGAGCATTTTATTGTAAAGAGAAATAACAATGTGCTTAATTATAATAAGGAGAAACACTGTTTGATGAATTGACCTTTAAAATCCATGGGCACAAATTGCCAAAAAAAGAAAAAAAAGTAGATCAAGCATTTATCATTCATTATGGTTTAATCACTCAGGTCAAAAATGTCACGTTTCCCACTGTAACGCGTTCAGAGAAATTGCCTATAACTTTTAGAGTGAGTGGAAATAAGATATAAATGGTATTTGGCACTGCTGTGTTTGAGCCGCCCAGGACACAGAAAATCACTGCCATTTATCAAAATGAACAATTGTTGCAAAGCACAAAAACTCAGAAAATAAATCACAGCTGAATGCCTCTCTTTGGGGATTCATAATGGCGGCAATTTCAGAAGAATGGGACCATTTAACGCCAAAGAAAATATTTATTTATAATGGCTTTTACTGCACACAGGTGGCAAATTGTTATGCATTACAAATAAGTGAGGCTTGTGTTGATGCTCATAATCTTTATTATCCCTAAGACATAAATATTTTGGCAAACAGAGCTGGTGTCAGTGAATCTTTCAAAATGAATCATTGTTTGTGTCTTGCCCACACTTATTTAAGGGTTAGAGTTGAGTGCTGTACAAAAGCTTTCATAATCTAGATATTTTTTTTACTTAAACAGATGTGAAACGCTGTTTAAACAAATAGACATAACAAAATAATAGAAGTACTGTAACAACAATACCAACAATTGAGGCAGATGAGTGGATAAAATGACTCAGTATAAGCAGATTATTCATTCACAGCACCTTTTTCAATATAACTTATTCCATTTTTTTTATTGTGGCTCTCAGATTTTCAAAACACTTGGGGTGTTCTAAATTCTAGCTGAAATTATTATTATAACAAGGCCGTACATTTCATAAACTATACCTCAATCCATTTTCGTCTGCTTTGTCCAAGATCCGGTCACGGAGGCGGTGAACAGGAAGGTCCAGTTGTCCCATTCCCACACACAATCTCCAACTCATTCAGAGGAATTCTGAGACGTTCCCAGGACAGTCAAGACATTGTCCCTTTAGCATGTTCTGGGTTTTCCTTGAGGTCTCCTCGTCACAAGGAAGACATTTAGGTGAGCCACTTCAGTCCTGGACATGGAGGAGCACTGGCTTTAATCCAAGTTCCTCCAGTGTGACTAAGTTCCTTACCCTATCTATAAGGAAGTGACCAGCTCAGGCCTATTCAACTCAAGGCCCGGGTGCAAAATTGGCCCTCCTCAACCCATTCTTCCAAATAGTAATTTTTTTGTTTTGTTTCAGTTTTTTTCTGGGTTTACCTTCGGTCTGATTTAGTTTTGGTGTAACTCTGCTTTGGATGTGACCTGGTTTTGACCTAATGCTAGTTAGACTTGGCTAATTTTGGTCTAGTCATTGTTCATTTTTGGCTGGTTTTGTATAGTAATACAACAGAGGCTGTAACAGTATTCATTCATTCATTTTCTACCGCTTAATTCCGTTAGGGGTCACGGGTGACTGGAGCCTATCCCATTAACTTTGGGCCTTAGGCGGGAAACACCCTGGACAGTGGCCAACTCGTCGCAGGGTTAGACAGACAACCATTCACTCTCTCATTCACTCACTAAGGGAAATTTACAGTGATGCCCAATTAACCTAAACATGCATGTTTTTGGAGGTGGGAGGAAACCGGAGTACCCGGAGAAAACCCAAGGTGACACAGGGAGAACATGCAAACTCCACCCAGAGAGATCGTGAGATGTTGATATGGTCTGACCCGGGAGTCAAACCCACGACCTCCTTATTGGGAAGCCAGAGCTCTAACCACTTGGCTACCGTGCACCCCGCTGTAACAGTAGTTGCTAACATTTCTAAAACAGATTTTGTACAATGGATATTTTGTTAATTTTTTTCCACATGCAATTATCCGGCCCTGATGCCATGGCTCATATTAGGTTGAATAGCCCTGGACCAGCTATTCTGCAGAGAAACTCTAGTGCCCATGCAAAACTCATGACTGGAACGTAGATTGACGGTAAAAACCTTTCAATTCAGCTCCTTCTTTACCACACTGGTCTTATACATGCGGCGCACACCATTTCATCCTTCCCTCACTTGTGACTAAAGGGTGTAAAATATCATATTTGTGGTACTAATAATGCAACGCTCAACCTCCCTCTGTGTTTGGACAATTTCTCTGAATTTGTGCAAAATAAACAATGAGGCCATACAGTATGTATTTCTGCTTAATCCATCTGAGTTTTAAGCTAACATGAATCTATATGTCTCTGTTTACTTGTCTGACAGTACCAGCTCAAATAATCATTCAATCATTCATTCATTCAAGGAATATCCAATAAAAATATAAAATAATTCAAGAAGTATTTGAAAAAGTTACTGGAAACTCCAACTTCCTATTAGTTTATAGGTTATGTACAGAATGTAAAAATGAGCTGAAGCTGGTTCCCATGGCAACAATCTCCCTAATATTACAACACAATGGTCTTCTTCAGTTTCAGCTCCATTTCAGACTTTTTTTTAACATTGTAGTAACAGCATTTAAAGAGCCAACCGCTGGCTCTGTCCCAGATTGAGTTGAGTTGTTCTGCTGTAGTGTGTAGAGTGTTTCCGGATGGCAGCTGTTCACAGACTCACGCGACGCTCCGGGGATTTTCTTTTTCCAGTCTTCTCTCGTTTTAATGGGACACTGGAGGAAACAGGACACTAGACACCTCGCTTTGGCTGTGGATTTGGACGGTCCACTCAGGCGCGCTATTCTCTGGTGCAAAAAGACACCGTTTACACACAACTCCGCAAAGGTTTTATCTGAGCTATTACATCCAATACTTTTGACGTTCGGTGTTGTCGATGGTGTGTACGACTGTTATCTTTATATAACAGTTTGTTTTGTTGAGAACTTTCCTCAAACTTCTATTTTAACCCATTGGTTTTTATGTTTTACAATGGAAAAGCATCACAATCATTTTTTTCAGGCTTGGACCGAACTCAAACTGTTTTTACTTCTGGATTGAATGATTATCTAAAATTTGACTGACAGAGGAGTAGAAACTTTTCAAGCACAGCAGCTGTTCAGTAAGCTACTCTTTAAACTCTGCTCTGACATATAGTAGCTTAATATTACCATTCGTGTTGATTCATGGTCTTTGTCTTCACCTTGTGTGATACATTTGTGAGCTCTCAACCGAGTGTAAGGACTGAAATTGCTTTTTTTCTTATCAAAACATAAGACATTTTGTTATATTGTGTTATGTAACTGTTATTCATATTGCAAGTCACAATTTAACAGCTAAATCTGAATAAATCGTCAAACATTATGAGACGCTCTGGATCCAAACCAGGCAATAAATTAGTCTCATTATATCCAATTAAAGGCACAACAATGGTATCGACTGAACCAATAACATGGAGCCGATACCCGATCCAGCAAAATGTCCTGGATCGGCACCGATGTCCGATCCCAGTATCGGATCGGTGCATCCCTATAAGATATGCTTTATTTGTTCCACAATGAGGACATTTTAAGAACAGTAGGGAAAATAGAAACATGCAGTCAAACGAAGATGATTTTAAAACAGACTTCAAATAAAGTAATAATAGTTAAAAAAAAAACTCTTATTTACAATAAGTGTTTGTCATGGCACAGTGCAGAATATGACAGGATAGACAGATTAAGTGGCATCAGTATAGTATCATAGTTTTATGTATATGACTATAAATATGAACAACTGCAGCAGTAATGCAACAGTTTCTTCTCCAAAGCCTTTGTTTAAGCCGGCTCCGTCTTTTGTTCCTGGTTTGACAGTTGCATCCTTGTGCTTTACAAATGTTTGGAGGAGATTATGTTGTTCCTTCTTCTGTAATCTGAGCCGATCATCTTCACAGTCGTGCGTTTGAATGCAGTCGTCATGCAGAAGGCTGTCGGCTGTATCTGTGGATATAAATACATGAGCCGGAGTGTCGGAGAGATGATGGAGATACGGAGCAGCTTTAGCTCACATTCTCTGAGTGTTTTTCTGCCGTAGAAACATGTGTCATAACAATGTTGTAGACATAGTTACATTTTTAACTGCTTTTCCTTCACAGTTGTATTAATGCATGTTTAACAAATCTCTATTCTCCTCAATCAAGACAATCATTTTCGTTGAATTGTCTCTCTTTTGTGAAGAAAGGTATAACGGTGAATTTAAAAATCTATAGGTGTCTTGATAGATCACACCCATCTCACAGAAACGACCTTAAATACAAATGACCTTAAATATAAATGCAAATGTAAATGTGTATGATACCAGCGTGTCTCTATTTGACGCTGTAAAAAAAGATATTTTTACAAACATTGTAATAGACACGCAAAAAAGAGGTAGAACCATGCTTCTACGCTATACATACATTTTCTTGTGAGACTGTGTTGGTTATTTCAGTGACACATGTTGGCTTTGGCGTAACCATCTTGTCACAAATGAAAAACAAAATGGATTATCTTTGATCTTGATCTGCAGCTCTCAGAAATAGCGTTGCAATATAATTCAACCCTGAAATTACTGGTCTTGTTTGCTCTGATGTCTTTTTATTACATTTAATGAGCTTCATCTATAGAATTATGATGGACTTTATAACTTCAAAGGTCGTTTTCTACAATTACATTTTCCTGCACGGCAAGACCAGCACCTGAAGTAGCTTCTACATTCACCACTCTTTACAAACTCGGACTGAAGAACATTTTGATGGGTTCCTCAAATCTAAAATCATAAATAAATTGTAATATTTGCTACCCCCAAAAATGCAAACTTTTGGTAATTTTTCACACATTTGCTGCCTCTGACTCAGGTCGTTGTTGTAAATGAGAATTTTTTCTCAATCGACGTATTTGGATAAATAAAGGTTAAATTAAAAAATATTTATTATTTCTATAAAAACTAAACACTTGTAATTAGGGATGCTTCAATCCCACACTGGGATGAGATATTGGTGCCGGTCGAGGAAATGTTGCTGGACTGAGAATCGACTGCTTGATATCGGTTCAGCCAATATCCTGGTTGTGCCTTTACTTGGACATAATGAGACTTATTCACTGGCTGATGTTGAGCCAGAACGTCTCATAATGTTTGACATTTTATTTGGATTAAATTGCTTTGTTGTGACTTGCACAAAAATTGCAGTTGCATAACATTATTTGTTTTGCAAATGTTTTATGTATTGACGAAAAAAAAAAAAAAAAAAAAAAAAAGCTACTTCATTTCTTACACTAGTATCGGTTAATATCAGGTATCAGCAGATACGCACTGCCAAAGTACCAAATTCAGTATCGGAAATGAAAAAAATGTATGTATATTTTTTTCCAAATACAGAAGTTTCACATTGATTTCAATTTAAGACAGGGGTGTCAAACTCAAATGGAGTTGAGGCCAAATCGATTCAAGTCAGAGTTAGTTGAGAACCACTCCTGTGTTATGTAATAATACGATTATTATCACAATGTGACAATTGGGCTATAAAAAGCTAATAAAACACATTTATTTCCCGATTTGTATTGTTACACATTCCATTATGTTACGTTATATGATTATATGATAATAAAATCTTGGACAAATTATATGCAATTTGCTTAATTCCATTTATTTTTTATAGTCACATATAAGCCTTTATTATCTCTATAGGCACATTCTCCTTTCTAGCCTGTGTGGCTCCTTTTGTCAGCGATAGACTGCAGTGTATTCTGGGACCAAATTGTGGCTTTTATCAATAAAAATCATACCAGGAGCCACATGGAATCATCTTAGGGGACACATTTGGTCCGCGTCCCGCCAGTTTGACACCCTTGATATAAGACTTTTTTTTTCTATTCACCTATAATGTCTCACTTCAAGTTAAATCGTCCCATTTTCACGTCTAAATACACAAAGACTCCATTGTGTCTGTTTCAGTCCACCATGTTAAAGGTTTTCTGCTTAAAAAATGTCCGCTCCATTAGCAGTTGTTGATCCCAGATATGATGCTGTATCAGTTTGGAGTCTGTCTGATAAAAAAACATGGGGCAAGTTTGTCAAAATATGAGGGAAAGCATTTAGACATCTGCATAGTTCTTGAGCATAATTCTATATTTGAAACTATCCAAGCATGATAGATTATTATAATAAAGCACATTATGCTGTCTTGATTTCAGTTTGTCCATGGCATTACAATGAAAGCTTGAGAGTCATTGATCCGTTAAACCCCATGAGACATTGTAATGTTAAAACACATGACATCATTCATATGACATCAGTCTTTCCACTGGTCAGAGCTGGTAATGTCCATTATGTTCTCTATGACTGTCCCTTTATTAAAGCCACGACACGGCTCCTCTCCATCTCACTTACTGCCATTCTTTTCAATTAGAAGGCCCTCATGCTAATCATTTCTCATTGTAATTGACTGCTCTGCCTCCGTGTAACGCCTAATGAGCCGGCGCTGCCAGTCTACGCCTATAGGAGCGACAAATCTGACCACGTTTTTTTCCCGAACCTTTCTCTAATTTGACATTTCTGAAACATATTGTCACTATGGGCTTGTGAATACTAAATGTCCCTGGGAGCCATGTGCTGCAGTGAAAGTTGTCCAAGTCCGGAGAAGGTTTTAGACGGACAGATAATTGCCAGAGAGACCGAGACTGTCCCCGCAGCTATCAGCTCTCCACCAAACCGGCCTCGGAGCGAACGCTGGACACCGGCCGGGATTGCTCCATCAGGGCATGCCTCTTTCCAATTTCTGCTTCTATTCCATCTTCCATTAAAAGTACCTCCACCTGTCCGCCTGTCCATCTGTCCACCTACAAGTCGGGCTATTTATACCGCCACCACCAGCTGTAGAAATCCACCCAATGTTCTCACAAGCCACCAAAACAAACAGAAGCAAATTGTGTCTCAAAGGAGCTTCAAGAATTTGTGAGTTCATATTTGATCAACTGCATAAGACAGGTTTTTGTCAACAGAACAGAAAACATTTTGGTTTGTTAGACTAAACAGTGAACAAAGCTACATTTTTATGGAGATGTGCTTTTTTCTGTTAAACATTAAACTAATATAATTCACATGTATTAAAATTGCATTGCTCTAATCTTAAAAACATGTCTTATAATAGTAAGTGTAGTCACCTTTCTGAGTTTGTGCTTGTAGCTTCACGTCACCTGCTTGTCTTCATGGAGATAGACATGTTTTTACCACTTTCATAGATCGATCTCTATGCTGCCTGGACGTATGTCAAATCCAGCAGTGAATCATGAGGACATATCCCATTTTATAAGCAGATACTGTGCAAAATAAACTTTTTGATTTTATAATCCTCTTCTAACATTGTGTTCTCATCCAAAACACAACTGAGCCTCAGAAAACTCTGTTCTGATTGTCCCTGATAGATACATCCCTGAGATGTTCTGCACTGTTTTGGGCATTTCTGCTGCATTAACATATCAGCCAAGATTGCTTCGATTGTTATTTCTGTGTCATTTCCTTTGCAGCAAGTGGTTGGAGATCCAGCTCAATTCCTGATGTGGGAAACACATGATATTTCTGCTTCATGGGATTTTGTTTAAAGTTTATCAGTCTTTTATGAAACTTGGATCATTTTTCTTGTTGCATGAGAAAGAGAAGCAGCCTTTAAGACATTTTAATTGACCTTTATTTAACCATAGAAGTCCCACTGAGATTCAGAATCTCTTTTGCAGGGAAGCCCTGGGGGAAGGGTTGCTTAAATGTTTTTAGATTTAAAAGGTAGTTTTACCTTTTAAAACTAAAAGCATCAATATAAACTTTTAACAACTGTGACATCCCCTAAACGTGGTAAGAAAATGCTGAACCAGCTGACATTGTTCAGTGATCAATAACATGATCACTAATTTATTAAGTCTGATCCCCAGTGGAACAAAGACCAGCCCTCACGTTCAGCCCCTCTGTCACCCCCTGCGAGAACTGAGATGTGTATACTTACTTCTGCTAACACAGAATCAACACTGAGTCTATGGTTGAACTCCTCAAATCCTATGTAAATGCTTTTTGTCCCACAATGGGGAAATTTCAGTGTTGCACAATGCAAGAACAGCAGGAAAAATAGAAAAAAAAGAAAACAGACTTAAAACATATTTTTAGCAGAAAAATTGAAAAATTATATAAAGTAACAACATTCATTCATTCATTTTCTACCGCTTAATCCCGTTAGGGGTCGCGGGTGACTGGAGCCTGTCCCAGTGACTTTGGGCCTTAGGCGGGGGAACTCCCTTACCATTCACTCTCTCATTCACTCACTAAGGGAAATGTACAGTGATGCCCAATTAACCTAAACATGCATGTTTTTGGAGGTGGGAGGAAACCGGAGTACACAGAGAAAACCCACGATGACACGGGGAGAACATGCAAACTCCACCCAGAGAGATCGTGAGTTGTTGATATGATCCGACCCGGGAGTCGAACCCACGACCTCCTTATTGGGAAGCCAGAGCTCTAACCACTCTGCTCTGCACCCCCAACAGTAACAACAGTAGAAGGTTATCAAAGTAGTCATCTCATTTCATTTCATTTTCACTTATTTAGTTTATTTCATTTATTATAGCAAACATAAAAAAACAATGTTTAGACTTTGTTAACAGAAAGTCTTTGAATGAAAAGGAGCAGAAAGAAGTTAAAAACGTATAATATCTGCCCCTGTTTCCGAAGTCCAAGACGTTTCGACTCTCATCAGAAAGTCATTTTCAATCTGTATCACAAGATAGAGACTATATTTATCATATGTTTTGCTTTTATCTATGAAGCACTTTGGAAACGTTTTGTTTATGAAATGTGCTCTATAAATAAAGTGGATTTGGATTTGAAAAAGCGTCACACACTTACAAACAAACATGCAAAGTTATTCTGTACTGATTTTCCTCAGAAGTTGGATTGAACCTGAAACAGACTTTCAACTTGGAATTTCAACTAGAACATTTCACAATCTAATGTTTGATTTTCTAAGTTAGAAAATCAGACATGTCTTTGCCCTGCCTTTGGTGAATGTTTCTGAAATATTAATAGATCTGGTGTTATTATTCATTTAGTTACTATTGACTGTTCATCTACTGTTTGTGAACTTTCTCCTGCAGCTTTTATAAATGCACTTTTTATTCCCTGAACTCACATCAACAGAAGCAAAACACAACTCTCACATCTTCATAAACAGTATATACAATAATAACAATGTCCAGGTTAATAACTTTATCAACTTATTGGATACAAAGCGTTAAAATTGTGCACTTTCCTAAATAAAGAGTAGTTCATAGAAATCAATTAAACTTAAGTAACTTTCCTTTCGTATACAGAGAGTTTCAACCTCTAACAAGAAGCTTATACTGTACAAATGAGAAGTTATTATTGAAATTGCTGCTTCTTCCTGCCTAAGATAATTGCCCACATTAACAAACTGAAAATTGTACCGAGAAGACATTCTTAAATGTACTGCACTTACACGATTATTCTCTTCTCATTTCATAAAAGCAAAAACATCCATTCGTAGCACAAAGTTCTGCTATCCATGTGTTTTAGAGCAAAGAAAGGGTCAGAGAAAAGACTTTTGCAGGAAAATAAGATCTGCTTGATAAAACTGTGTTGTATATGAGCCGCAGAGGGAATGTTGAGACGAGTGGAGACAGTTTTAAATGGGGAATAAAAGTCACTCCGGAGGCTTTTTCTCTCTAAATAATTAAGTGTCTGTAGAGTGTCTCGCCGTGGGTTTCTTTGTCTTGTTAATTCGTGCCGTCCTCTTCACTAAAAGCAGTGTTGGTGTCTCAGAGATCCGAGCCTGCAGTGAACGCCTCGTGGGACAGTCTCCTCTGAGTGAACCTCCTCTGGGGCCGCTTAAATAACTCACATTTTACCAGCCAGAAAACACCTAACGGCTTTGAGATCCTTTTGTGCTTTAATAAGTACATTTCACTTCATAACGGGCGTTTTGACCCAGCTGTTCTGTTGTTTTGTGTACTTTTTATTTTGCTTTGGCTAATATATTCTATTGGAAATTCTGCAAACTTGACAAGAAACATGTTCCTTATTTCCATGGTAACCGTTGTTGCATCCCGAGTCGGCGACATGTCATGGGGCGTGGCTTGTGAGACCAGTGTATTTCTTTCTGGTTTATGATTGTTGATGCAGGAGTGAACCACAGGACACAGTAGTAGTAGAAGTAGTAGTAGTAGTACATTTATTTTCCTCGTAAGGACAATAAAGGCGCTAAATGCACAATCTGTTTGGTTTTACTTTTTTCCACAGTCACAGATTCTCCAATATTAAGTTGCTAACGGCAGACTGCTCTGTCTTCTGCAAACTTTAGTCAGTTATCACTTTCTTAATGCGATGGATCTGTTTAACCACGAAAATAAAAGACTTCTAACACAAAATCCTCCGTCATGGAAAGGAAGAGCTCTGAATCACCGCAGTGTTGGACAACCATGAAGTTTCACCGAGTTTTTTGATCAAACAGCGCTGTATTTCTCCGGGTTAGTTCTGATCGGCCAACCTCAGTAAACATGTTTGTTTTTGCTTGGTGCACAATGGTGCAGTTTACGTGTCTGCAGCATTTTTGACAAAACAACTCTGTATGGATTATTTTGGCTTTTTTTATCACCTCCGTCCCTCCTCCAGAGCCGCTGCAGCAGGTATGTAACCCGAGGGTCCTGTGGTTTATAATTCGCTTCATAAGTTAAAATTCGCTATGCACATAAAACAAAATCTACCTCTAGAGAGCGTATAAACTTTTATGCACATTATGGATTCTAAATGCGATTTTTAGTGTTTCCACCTCCCAGGACTTTCGATACTTCTTAATGCGCATAAAAAACAAGGGGATGAAAATGCGATTAATGACTTCGTCAGTATTTTTCCAGACTTCTTTGGATAAATAAAAACATTATAACTACTCAAAGGCTTGATATTGATTTAAATACTGAATAGTTTGTTCAATGACCAAAATAAAGGTGAAATAATGATTAAAATGCACTTAAAAAAAAGGGAAGAGCCAGTTCAGACCCTCCAATCTACTAGTGCACTGTAGGGACACACGAAGAAGAAACGGACCACGGCGTGTCAGATATGTAGAACAAACAGCAACACATATGGTTAAAGTCCCATAAGAATGTATTGGGAACTGCAACTTTTGTATTTTGAGCAATGAGCACAACTATTTCAAGACAAGTCACAGCTAGATCTTAATGGATGTTGTTGAAATGGCGTTATATCAGAATAGTAAATATATTTCTGTAGATGTTAAATACGGCTAGCATTTACCCTGCAGGTACAGTTAGCATTTTTGGATTTATTTACAAACTTTTTTTCATCTCCATTTCTTTGTTTTTATAGTTGGCACAATATATTTCTTTAAGTCCATATAGTTGTTGAGCAGTGAGTGATAAAACTGTTGTTCTAATGCACTGTTAATGTTAAGTTTCCCCACAGAGGTCCGTTAGTGGCCTCGGATACCGACTGTATCTGCTGGTAAACTGCTTTTAGGTTATTTTATAAAAACAAACAGGTGTACTTACTTTAAAACAACTATGCAAACAATTCAATGTTTGAATTCAACTTTTAGAATAAACACTATTGTAAACAGTTTTTTTTCTGAGATGCATTGTGATGACAGTGGGATTCATGTTTGATTGGATTCTGTTCATGTCCTGCATTTTAAAGATAGAACTGCAGACACAACTCAAGAACATGGTCTTGACTCTTTACATTTGCATTTGATCAGTTGAATCAGTGTTATAGGTCATATTTATTTATTTATTTATTTATTTATTATGTAAGTGTCTCATACACTATGTAAATCTATTCAGAACGGCTCCACACTGAGCTGGTGCTGCTCATTGACTTTGCTCTTATTTCTCCCATCCCACTTTTCTCAGACTTTTTAATTGTTTTTTTTTTTTTTTCTTATAATGAGTCTGTTGCCTCCGGCGTAACCATGACGATGAGCGTGACATGTGATGTGACTCAAAGTGAGGAGCACATCGTGTTCCTCTTCACTAATGCTTCCAAAGTGTGCAGAGTTTAGTTTGTGATTCAGCCAGCGATGTTATTATTATTATTAGTGATTTTTGTTTTGGTGATGTTGATGCAAAACACAAATATTATAAGCTATAGTGATTATTTATTTTTGTTAAACAGGTGCTTTCTTCTGATACTGGAAGATAAAATATAAGTTTTCAGGAAATATGTACCTCTTTTTAGCAACGCATACGTTTTCAAATGACTACATTTTTCTAAATGTAATATCACAACCGTATTAGAACGTTTATTTAAAGTGTGGTGTGTTTTGTGGATAGTTGTGTATGTGGACCAATCAACATCAAACCATCAATTTATTTTTGTATAGCCCAAAATCACAACAACACTCATTACTGAGAACTTCCCAAGATTGTTGATTTAGCAAACATGAATGGTAGAAAAAATAAATCAATAAACATTTAATAAATCAATTTTTAATCCCTTTGGGTGTTTATGTTTTACTGTTAATTAATTTAGGTTATTATTAGCTTAGAACAGTGGTCCTCGCTATTTTGTAAAGAGGAGCCAGATTGACGGACCACTGAGAAACATCACTTGCAGCAAAAAAAATTGTCTGATCTCAACATTGCTTTAAAAAACACAGCCATTACAGTGTGAGTGCATTTACCTCAGCACAGGGAAGCTGGCATGGCTATTCCTTGAATTTGCTAAGCTGTGATGTTTTATTTTTCTGAGTTCACTGCCAGGTGGATAACTTTTGTTAAATTTGAGATGTGCAGATTTGAAATGTCTTTCCAAATGACTCCGCTTGAGTCCGGTCAATGTTTGCTTGCACATTTAGCACAGTGGGTTTGCTCCATGAAGAACAAATAATTTGATTTGGGCATCTTGCAACGTCCTCAGTTGTCCTTTCAGTGTTTTGTGTCTGTTTGCCTGTATTTCCTCCTCTTTAAGTCAGGAATCAATACATTTTGATCCGTCTTGGTGCCTCAGTCAACAAGTGTGCCGCTGTAGTAACACTCAGAGTAGCAGCCTTTGTACATGTGTGTGTGGCTGTCAGGCCAGCGCAGACTAGGAAATGGACGGAACTGGACGGAATGTGGTCACACCTGTTTGTCAAAGTCTGATCCTGTCAGATCTCAAAAGCTAAGCAGATTAGGGCCTGGTTAGTTCTTGGATGGGAGACCGAGTGGGACGACAAAAGTGGACTGTTGTTTCCTTGGGCAAGACACTTAACCCACATTGCCTCAGTGTCTGCGTACACTGGGTGAGTGGATACCAGATTGTAAAGCACTTTGAGTGCCTGCAAAGTTAGAAAAGTGCTGTATAAATTGACCATTTAAATTTGCAGATAAAAATTTAATTTAAGTATTTTTTGGTGTATTTTAAAAATAGGAATCTAGCCCCGGGCCGCCAAGAAATGCTCTGCACGTGGCTCCAGAGGAACAGGAGCTTAGAGACACAAACTCCACATTCAGTAAACACTTTGGTTTTCATGACTGTCTTATGAAGGTCTGAACATGCTTGTTTTTCACTTTAGGTCAATTAAATATTGAAATATTTTTAGTGAAGTGCTGGTCATTTACACAGAGAACGAATGGAGCAGTAAGAGTCAATCTACACTTTTGAGACAATGTGAACTGTCCCAGCAGCAACGTGAAAAGAGTCTTTACTCAAAACACAAACACAGTCACAGTCAAAAGCAAACGTCTTTGGTTCAGTAAATGCATTTTTCCTCATTTCCACACCTTCACTCAGGTTTATGATGTGTAAAGTATCAAAAACATTGTCAAACTGTTGACATTTTAAATATGAAAACTGAAGAATAATCTCCTGCAGTGAAATGAATAATGACATTGACACCAGCGCAGTTTGTGTAAAGGTTTTTACAAGAGATATGGATAAATAGATAACAGTGTTTTTGTGCTACAGTAAAAATCCTGATCAGCAGCAGATGTCCTGATTATTTTGGTCTGATTTCAGGTGCAGAACACAAAAATGTCCAATATTCTAAAGAAAGCACAACAAGTGATAAGCGCCTGTGCTTCATATTGTTTGTGTTGTTATGATTTGGCCATAATTTCCAAAGGCAGTGCCGAGATGTGGTCCTGAATCTGCCGCCACTGAGCTGTGAAATTACATGTCCTTCACTGTTACGTCGGCCACACAACAGCACTTTATTTCATTTTGGCTTTCAGCGTTCACATTGATTCTTCTGCCTCCATTTTAGAAAATCCTCCTCTCTCTCGTTTACCATCTCACTTCATGTTTTCTTTCTCCACTTCCATAAATCTTTGCTCTTCCTTTGGGCTTTCTGTTTCCTGCAGGCTTATCTTCACTCTTCTTCAGCTTTGTGCCCACATTCAGTCTTTTTTTTGTCCCAAAAAATATATTGTGATGAATATATTTAACTGTGCAAAACAACACAACACAAATGAAGACATAGTTTAAAAGGTCTATGTTACATTCATTTTTGATTCATGTTATAACTCACTTCTTATCACTTCTTGATCAAAAACGGACCATAAGCTGTATTTTGTTTCATTCATATCCGTTTGACAAAGAAGAAATGTTGCATATTTAGACTGTGTTTTTAACTTGACACTGTTCCAAAGCCTGGGTGAACTCTGGTGTGAACACCAGTGCTTCACCCACAGAGAAGTCATAGATTAGTCTGGGGCTTGTATTCTGGAATTTGCAAGATTCAAAATCCAACATTAAAGTGCATGTGACAGGTCAGAGCATATTTTCAGTCAAACACAATGAACATGATTGATTGGCTATTTTTCTTTTTGAACTTTGTTTATTTGTCCAGCAAATATGACACATGTAGGGAAACCCACAGCTGTTACATAACCATGTTAAAAATGTGGGCCAAAACTCACATAAACGACACAGATGCTATAATTTGTCAAAAGGCAATATTCTTTAACAATTTAATTGTGTTAATTGATTTTTTGTTATTAGAAAACACTAAATGGCCGTTTTTGAATGTCCTATTTCAAATAGAAAATCAAATAGCTGTGACATCGGACCTTGAAGCCTTGAGGTTAAGGTTAAGGTTTACTGTCACTGTGGAGAATTTGTCCTCTGGATGTGACCCGGCGTTCGGGGACACATCTGCAGGTGTTCCTAAGCTTGGTCAGAACTACCAGAGCTGCAGGTTTTTAATTTGATTGGTGGGAAAACCAGAGTACCCACCCAGACAAAACACATGCAAACTCCACACAGAAAGTCCCGGGCCGTGCGGGAGTCGAACCCACAACCTTCTTGATGTAAAGCAAGAGCGCTCTCTGTTCTGCCTCTGAGTCTTCATGACAGAAGAGTGGACATGTAAGTCATGACTTAGACATGAGTCGGACATGCCTCAGTATTTTGATGACTTGATAAAATGGACTTGGACTTGAAGGTCAGTGACCTGGGACGAACTGACTCTTCTCCGTAAAAATAAGTTGTGTAATTTTACATTTACAAACTGAAACATGTCCCTTATTTCTTTTTTTGTGACCAGAAATTAGTTTTAAATGGGTAATTTATAAAAACTAACATGTAACTTTGATTTAAAGACTTGAACAGACTTGAAATGCTTTATAATTTATTTGAAAAGGCCTCTAAATGTGCAATCGAAAATATTACTAAAATAATAATCTAAAAAATCTAATATAAAGCCAACAAAATTCCATTAAATGCATGTCTTAAAGAACAAACTTCCATACAAATGATCTTGTTTTCATCCACAAAGGAAAAGTTAAGAGAAGAAAACTAAATGTTTTGACTCGCTCAGCTCCAGACTGCTCCGTCTTCAGGCGGCTGATGAGTTGTGTCTTTGGCTCCACTTAAACTCTGAGTCTGCTCATTTATGGAGTCACAGATGTTCCTCCAGCTGCAGCTTCACAAATCACCTGGACCAAACACACTTCTCTCCTAAAGACCTGAACACTCTTATTGATAGAGCATCACAGAGGTTACAAAGTGCTTCAAATTAAAACAGAAAATGAACGAAATTTTATAACAGACTGATTTTTTTACAGACTGAAAATCACAGATGACATTTAAATCAACATTTACAAGTGTTTATCCATGCAGTAACAATCATTTCGGTTCATGCCTGTGACACTGCTCTTGTATTGTCCTAAAGCTTGAGTTGGCCCCGACCACATCTGGTGTACTTTTTGTGAATCTGTGTAAAACTGATTGATACGTAAAAGTTCTCAAATGCCACAAAGCTACTTTTTCCAAAATAAAATCATTTACCTGTCACACCGCTAGCCTGTTGTTTGTTTCAGTGAAATGTTTTCATGAAGAGGCGGAGCTTATCATGATGAACAGACTTATCACTGTGAAGCGGATGGTACTTTTTTCGTATACAAACAAGAAGACAAAATGGAGTGTGAACATTTTTGGTGGATTGGTGCAGCGTATTCACCAACCCGAAAGGCAAAGCTCTTCATTTATTGGCCAATACATGTTTCAGTCCTCACCTATGGTCATGATGAGCTTTAGGTAATCATCGTAAAGAAAAATGATACCCATAAATGATACCCATAAATGCCTACTTTCAATTAAATAAGAATTGTATTTCGACATTAATATGTACTCTTTTTATAGGCATTTGAAATTCCTTGTTTTCATTAGATTTCAGCGTCTAATACAAACTTCATGCAGTGTTATTTTTGTCAGTTCTCTGCTTTCTAGTGAAAGATTACAAGCTACTACATTCAAATATTGTCTTTAGGATAAAAAATACGAGGTTTACACGATTAAAACAATGAGGTCAAGTGTCTTTTTCATCTTTAAACCAAAAAAAGCTGTGTTACAGACAAGAAAGCATAGATGCCCATATGAAGTCATTAGACCTATCAGTTTAAAATTGGACACAATTAGGCATCTAAAGGCACATTAGCAATAGAAATAGGCATGTATTAAAGTAAAAGAGGAAGAGGACGTTTTGTTTTTTCACTGTTAATGTTCTAATCCTGCTCTGGAATGAATTGTTTAACATCAGGTAGTCTCCTGGTTAAAGTTTTTTTTATGTTTTGCCTGGAGCCCTACATCCTTGTGCCACTAGATTCTGATTAAAAAAATCATGTAAAAAGAACTTAACAGTGAAATGATTGTGTTATATATGAAGTGCCTGAAAGGAAGAACATATGTTTGGTTTAAGATGTAAAAGTGGATTGTGATGGTGCGGGCCTTATCTCTCCTCAGGCAGGTCGTTCCAAAGCTGATGATGAAAAGACTGGATCATCTCACAGTCCTGATGTCAGACCAGCTCACAGGGACCTGCCGGAGGATCTGAGGCTGCAGGGGCCCGACAGAAGATACGGGACTTTAACTTCAAACAACATCTCCTCTAAATACATTTTTCTCCCACAGAGACATAAAGAAGCTTAAAGTCGGACGTACAAGCAACAAACTTTGAAGTCCTGGACAAAACAAGATTGTGACAGATTGTACTGAAGGATTTATTAATATCTACATCTACATTTTTACTTAAAGTGATCACTCAACTATAAATAATATTAAAAATTCATCTTTTTTGTGTCGACTAAGTAAAGCAAGACATTTAAACTGGACACCTTCAACTTCTTATGTTTTATGTTCCTAATGTATTTTGACTTTTTCTCCATCTTTGAATGTCACGAATGAACATCCTATATTTGTGATGTCATAGGCGGATCGATGAGATTGTTTGCACTGTTTTTAACTCTTTCAGTGTCAGTCTTTTCCTCGCTTTAACCCCCCTTTCCTGCCAGGCCATTTTGCTAATTTTAAACATTCTTCACAGCTCCACAGAAAACTTTGTGCACCTAAAATCATGACATGTTGTACATCAAATGAGACCTACAAGTGTCTACTTTCAATTAAAAAAAAGATAGATATATATATACGAGAAGGAAGCACAGCAGTTTTCTACTTTCTGATGCAAATTTTATAGATTCAGCCTCTTTCATTTAGCATAGATTATATTTAACCTCCAAACACGAAGAAAAACATAAGTTTGACTTCCTCTGACACTTTTCACTCGCTGACGGAAGAGGACGTTTCTAGACTAGCTGCATGTGTCGTTCTCCTCAGAGTCTTAGTTCAGTATGATCGTCTTTTCTTCATTTTAAAGATCAACTATCTGCTCTAAACTTACTCAACAATGTTTTTAGTTCAAGATGTTTTGCCAGTAATCTATTTGAGAAAAAAAAACGGCCTCCAGAAGCAGCTGATCACGTAAACACTGCGCTCCGTAGTGTTCACAAAAGAGCATACGTGTGTACTGGTCATGTGACCTTCTCTAAGTCCTCACACTAATCCCCCTCTGCTGGTGAATCTGTGAATCTGCATGATGTATTTGACTGTAGACAAAGTCAACACGAGCATCAGAGAGATGCAGAGAATAAAAGGACTGTGACGGAAATAGACGTCATTGGCAGGGAAAGAATAACACAAATCATCAGACATTTCAGCATTATTAGCATGTCAGGCAACATCAGTTTGATTAATTCTTTTATGCTATTTTCTTTTCAACCAACAAAGGGCGCTCTGGCTCAATTCCTAATGTTGAAAGCATACTTTTTGTAAGCAACAACAGCACAAATAACACATCATATTTGTCCTTTAAATCCCAACGTGACACTGGCTTAATGATGAATGTACATGCCAAACAACCTAAAGGTCAAAGGTCAGCTATCAGATTGCAGCTTCGATGGGGTCACGCTGCCGTCGTGTCCTTGGACGAAGGAGGAGCCGATGGCACAGACTGTGGTTCCTTCAGCTCGACGCAGAAGTGAGGACAGCTGGTTGTTAGCGCTTAAGCTAATTCCAACACTAATCACTGCGTCCATAAACAATGCAAACACTTCTGCTGATGGCGGTGTTTTCTAACGAGGCTCTGCTGCGACTCACGTGTGGTCCAACGGAGTTCAGACGCCAAAAGGATGTGACGCTAACTCTCCCACTGGAAATGCATCGGAGCCACTTCATTAAACAGTAGCAGAGTTTAAAATGCAGCTGTCCTGGATATGATGGGGGAAAACAAAAGTGAAAACACAAGGACAAAAAAATAATAGTCTGATTATAACAACACAATTGAAAGACATTTTTAATAGACAGAAATTAAAGTAAGATATCTCTCAAATCGTGACAAGAAATGTGAAGAGCAAGCCCGATCTCACAAGAAAGTGTACATTTACCATGACATTACAGGACATGTAGCAGTCCCAGTTCATTTCAATGGTAATGGTTAAGACGTGTTTTTATTTATGAATATTAACGAAATCCTGATTCTAATCTTAACCTGCTCCAAGCCCCAGACCTAATCTTACCCATTTTAGTAACTTGAAGCCTAAATTTACCCGTTTCACCTGAAGAAGACGTCCCCACATGGCTTTAACCAAAATTTGTGTCATTTTTATGCTTTTTCATATTGTGCTAAATGTACGGTGTAACAAAAGTCATCAAATCGTGGTCATAATACGCTGTTTTTTTGTCGTGGTAAATGTACGCTTTTATGTGAGACTGTGTTGGAAGGTCAACTGTGAACACATAGATGCTGAGACAAGTTAAACTAGAAATTTCACAAAAAATAAGTACTGTAAAGATTATTATATTCAAGATTTTACTAATCATTTTACAAATTGTTCCCCAGCTTAGCCATTGTTTAGGGTTGAAGTGTTCATAAAGGATCACATCACAGTAGGAAATCTTTTTTTTTTAGCAAACGTAATGAAATTGGTTCAGTTTTTATGTTTTCTACTTGAGAAATACAAATACTCTTGAACACACTAATTTTGTTTCAACTGTTTGCAAGTTCTTAAGAATTTGTTTCTTGTTAGAAAATTGTTTCCTTGTTTAATCTCATTAGTTTAGAACTCTGCTCTGCCACATATTTTTAATAATTTATTCACAAACTTAATCTTGATTATTATAAAAGTATGTATATATAACATGAAACTACCAAATTATGTTAAGAATAGAAATTTATAAAGAGAGGAAAAAAAGAAAGACAGAGCGAGAAAGAGAGAGAGAAGAGAGAGAGGATGAAAGACCAAAAGAAAGACACAGATGGGTTAACAGAAAGAGAGAAAGAGAATGAGAGACTCAGACAGCCTGTGGGGATGAAGATATGTAAAGTTTAAGAGGATGAGAACAACACAGAGAGATGGAGAGAGAGAGAGATAGAGAGAATAGTGTGGAGGTGTTGGGAACGCACTCCACCTCGGGCCCTGTGTCTCTGCCAACGCCTTTAATGTTCTTTAATTAAAGCCACAGTATTATCAGGGTTTTCCCTCAGAGTGTCATTAGCAAAGCAACACTCTGCGCCTCCGATTCACACGGAAAAGAAGAAGAAAGATGATGAAAAGAGAGGCATCCAGGTCAGCCAACACCGTAGGTCAGAGAGAGAGAGAGAGAGAGAGAGAGAAGAAGGAGAGGAGATTTAGGACACTTCAAAAAGCAGAGATGGAGAAAAGCTGCAGTAGATACCTGAACATGTGACTGCAGAGAAGCGTAGGAATCTCCCAAATCGTGTCCTGGTTTGTAGCACTCATTCACTCCTTTCTGTTGGCATAGATCCAGTTCCTGCAGCCTTGGGTAAACTATGCAAGGTGTCATTGTCAAAAACAGCTCAAAATCATCACAAGAACAACAATAGGCAAGGCAGGTTCATTTGCTTTACAGAAAAGAAATCAAAACAAACAGATACAAACAAAATTAATCATAAAAAGAAATTCAACTTTAAAACACCATCCCAGTGTTGCCATGAAACTAAAGCCTATAGTCAGAGACAGTGAAACAGTGGATGAGATTTAGAAGGAGGAGAATTCAGCAAAACATAGAGGGATTATTGTCGACTTCACTTTCGACTCTACTGCACATGCTCCAAAGAGACGTTGTCCATCCAGTCGGCTGGGGAAACTTCTTTGATTACAACAACAAAATATGACAAGAGCAGTTGATTTTCTCGCCATTTTTTCACTCACCTGAATCTAACTTTTAAGGTTTGTAGGATCGAATTTAATTCATGTTGAGTTAGCAGAATAACTTTTGTTATTGCACAGTGAAAAACTCTTTTGCAGAACAGAACTGAACTGAACAGAATAATTTATTGTCATTGTCACAGAGTACAATGAAATTAAGTTTGGAGTGAGCCCCCGGGCCACTGCGCCTTTTGTGCGCCACTCTCTCTTCCAAACATGAAATGCAGAGCAAACATACAAAAGAAACCAACACAAGAACACATAACAAAACATATGATGGCTAGTGTTGTTGCTACAGATTGCGTCAAACTAACCAGGACAATGCTGTGGTTATATTAGTGTCTCAGAGCAAAACTGCGGTACTATGAATCGAGCTTTGACAAATGTTTGTCAAAACTAAACAAGACCAACCAGATCTTAAACAACCAGCTAACCAACCAGCTTGGTCAGTATTTAAAAGGTCTGCAGCCAGATGCCTCTCCAGAGCTTGATCTGCGTCGTCCTAGTGTTTGCTGAACTGGAGTAAAGATGAATGGGTGAGAGATTCCTTGATGTAAAGTGTCTTGAGTGCTTTGAAAGGTGGAAAATACTGTGAAATGTGCCCATTTGCCTCTGATGCATTGAGGTTCTCTTCTCTAAACGTTCTTCACTGTTTTCAGATGACACAAACAACCTGTCAGACCTCAGAAGCTAAGCTAGTTAGGGCCTTGTCAGTATTTGGATGGGAGACCTCTGGAACACCAGGTTCCATAATGGGACGGCCAGAAAAACTTGTAGTTGTCTTCTTAGGCAAAATAACTTAACCCACCTCGGCTTGTTCCACAGTCCAGGAGAAAACTTCGAGGAGATAAAGCTTTCTCTGCACATGGCTTTCACTGTTTCAATGGTTGCATTCACTGTAATGTTTTCACTGTATTTTATTTATCTTCAAATGTCTGTACGCGACTTTGGTCAACTTTGCTGTTTTAAACGTGCTTTATAGATACATTGGACTGGATTGCCAAAATGATTTCCTTGTTTGTCCTCTGTATTTGACTCGTCCTTCAGTGTTGTGTTTGCTGTATACTGTGTTGTCGTGTCGTAGAACAAATACAACAGTTTGGGGCCAGACTCAGATTAAAGTCGCAGCAGAAACATGTCTTTGTGCCTCTGTTTATTGCGTTGTGCTGCAGACATAAAGAAAACATTTGAACCTTGTCTGGTATCCGTGTCCCGCTCCTCTGAGGCGAGGAGTTTGGAAACATGGAGGTGTGGAGTCGCTCAGGGCAGTCTAGTGTCTCGGCTTTAATTGCAGAGCGATAATGAGGCAGCTGTTGTCTGTTTTCTGCTAAAAGTTCCAAAAGCAAAGAACAAGGATGTTGCTTAAACAGAAGGTATCTATTGGCTCATTTCATTCAACACATGTGAAGTCTGTAGCCAGATCCGCCCTGGGGCAGACTGTCTGAAGCAAGTCCCTGAGCACTAACACATCAATATAGTGTGGAGGCTGCAGGGTGAGAGAAGTCGTCTGCTTAATTCAGACATTTATTTATTCATTATTAGTGTAAATATACTGTCCAGTTTTGTTGTCAGGTTGGTTCATTATCAAAGCATTTTCCTACTTCCAAAAGAACATTCTAAACGTTTAGATAGTTGTTTTAATTTAGTTTTGAATTGATAGTGTAGATACAGTTGACATCTGAGAGATGCTGGCTGTCTGTGGGGGAAAACAATCTGTTCATTTTATTAGGGAACTGCTTTTTTCATCCATTGTTCAACAAACACAAGAGCAAACCTTCGACTTAAGGAGAAATGCTGTTTCAAATGCAAACCCAAAAGACATGGAGATGAATTAAAAGACCTAATGGCAAAAAATGTCACTACTTACCTAATCTGTAGGATTGAAAACCAGTCTGATGGTTGCACCTACTGCAATTCTTTTTTTTAAATCTATAGAACACCAGCAGCCTCCAATAGAACTTGATTTGAATTAGTTGTGCTTAACCCTCTGACACCCAGATATTTTAGGTCACACCTGTACCCATTGTGTCACAAACGGTTCCCGACACACTAATGGGCTATAAAATAATACTTATTTTAATTTTTTTTCTACTTTCAATGGCTCATTTTTTTCGTTAGCTTGTCCTCTGTCCAGACATATAAAAAAATTCTCAAAGTTGATTGAAATTTTTTTGTTATAGGCCAATTTAGGTCCAAAAATCATCGTTTTTTGGAATGCCAAAAACACGAAATATGCAAAATTTTCAAAAATAAAAGTCTGAAGTGGATTATTTGAGTTGATGTTATTAGACCCTCACACATGTCAATAATTTATAATAACATTCATTTTGATGCATTATTGTGTTTTGAGTGACAGCCATTTTTAAACAAAAAGTCACACCTGTACCCATTGTGTCACAAACGGTTCCCGACACACAAATGGGCTATAAAATAATACTTACTTTTAATTTTTTTCTACTTTCAATGGCTCATTTTTTTCGTTAGCTTGTCTTCTGTCCAAACATATAAAAAAATTCTCAAAGTTTATTGAAATTTTTTAGTTATAGGCCAATTTAGGTCCAAAAGTCTAATTTAAGTCCAAATTTAGTTTTTAGGTCAAAAGATGAATGTTGTTTTTTATTAGACATTTTTTCACTCTTTTTTTCAACATGTTAATTTTCACATTTTTACTCATCTGTGTGTCCTCAAACACTTCAGGCCTCTCCCCTGACTCGTCACCAACACATCCAGACCATTTGAGCCCTGATCATACATTTCAATATTACACAGGGGCCATGTATAGAACAGGAGTGCTTTACAAAAACGTCCTTATAAAATACCCTAGGGGCCCCTGGGGGTCCAGGGGTCTCAACTCACGAAAAATGTCAAATTATTCAATTTTCAACCCAGAAGCTTAGGTTGAGATGGTATTTCATGATCTCACATTATTTAATGTCTGTATTACACCAGGCTGAAAAAGTGAGTTTATAATGGAAGTCAATGGGGCACAAATGGTTCTTTTAGGGCTACGTGTAGGCAAAAAATGTAGCCAAGAAGTGGGCGGGGCTAGGTGAGGTCTGAAGGTGGCATTTTTTAATTTGATCAAAAATAACATTACCTGGAAAGTTTCATGGCTCTAACCCCAAGACAACCCATTTTTTTTCAACAATGAAAAAAAAAAAAAACGGCAAAATGTACACAAACGGTCCCCATAGGTGTCAGAGGGTTAAGATACACTGAGAAATGTCTTAAAAGATGAAAAAAACATTGTCTTCCCCAATGAATCAATGGAGAGTTTTCCTTACAGGCCACACCCCCAAATCTGAAGCATCCCCATCTGTAACTATTCTGCATCAACTCATTCCTGGGGCCCATTTCTGATC
This sequence comes from Mugilogobius chulae, assembly GCA_038363315.1. Classification (NCBI taxonomy): domain Eukaryota; kingdom Metazoa; phylum Chordata; class Actinopteri; order Gobiiformes; family Gobiidae; genus Mugilogobius; species Mugilogobius chulae. Next base: position 37,858,649 of record CM076408.1, read on the forward strand.
TCCTGTTTGTTTTTTTGTTGTTGTTTCTGAAGGGCTGCAGTAGCTTGGAATATTTCAGAATGAACTCTGTTCCAGTGGTAATAGTGATATCAGTTTGGATTCTCCAGGCTTACGTTCAAGTGTTTATATTTACTGGATTGTAATATTTCAACAAGCTGTGACTTCTTGGATTGAGGTAGGTCTACACGATGAGCCACCAGTTTGACTTGGGTCACTCAAAATTGATCTTAGCATTGTAAAACATTCATTCATTCATTTCATTCATTCATTTTCTACCGCTTAATCCCGTTAGGGGTCGCGGGTGACTGGAGCCTATCCCAGTGACTTTGGGCCTTAGGCATTGTAAAACAACTACGGCTTTATTAAGTTTTTGAGGAAATAAAAAAACATTTGGATGATGATGTTGATCGTTTATTTATATAGAACTTTTACACAGACAGATGTCTTCCAAAGTGTTTAGAATCTGAGTGGAATCTTCAGCCTTCTTACTGTGAGGCGAGAGTGCCATCGTGATACTGAACTATCATCAAACCGGTATATAAAAACAACAAACATTTTCTAATCTTTGGAGGATCGATTGTGGGCAGAATTTAATTGGTTGGAGGATCTGATGTTGAAGTTTATGAGGTGCAGTATATACTGTACGTCGTTTGAGAATCAACAAACAAGGAATTTTTCCGAGAAGAAGATGGAGAGATTCAGTAGTGAAAACTGTGCTGTGTGTGAATGAGTGGGTTTGGACTTCAGAGCTGTTAAAAGCCTCTGCACAGACTGCACTTGGCTGCAGACTGACTGAGGTGTCCAGGACGGGTCAGAGGAGACGGCGAATAACTGCACTCGCCTAACAACAGTGCACTGTAAAAACCTCCAAACTGCCCCGACAATCATCCGCGCTTGAGTCCATGGTGAGAGTAAAAACTACTATCCAGCGCAGAGAGAGTGTGGAGACAGGAGCAGATACACTGTGTTTGGAGGTGTCAGGCCACGGCGACCATTTTAAGAGCTGAGGGGAGAGTGTTGAAATTCACAGAAGGGTCCTCTTCAAAGCCACAGTGACACGCTGAGGATTGGACCAGCTCTGTGAGTCTGGAGCATACAAAGGAGGCGCTGGTCTGGAGAAGGAATGGACAAGTCAATCTCAATGTGTTAATGCTTTTCAAACCAAATAATACTATTAGCTATGAAGGACAAAGCAAATCAATTTCATTTTGCATAGCTCAAAATCACAGCAACAGTCATCTCTGAGGATTTTCTAAGATTTTTAATTTAGCAAACATAAATGGTAGAAAATAAAAATAAAACAATACACAAGCATCTCAGAGCAGATTATTCGTGAACAAGCAAATGAATAATTGTCCATAGCATCCCCTGCCCTTAGACCCTCCATCTCTGCAAGAAAAACTCAAAAAACGCTAAGGGAAAAAGAGAAACCTCGAGGAGAACCACAGTGAAGAAGAGATCCACTCCCATGGACGGACAGGCTGTAGATGTAACTAAGACTAAAGTTATAGAGTTTATGTTTGTGGAGCCAGAGTCCATAAGCAGAGGGAAACGACTCGTCTAGCAGGACCAGGACAGGCCAATCCTGGAGAGGAAGGTGGGGCGGAGGTCCAAGCATCAGTGGTCCGGCCCACGTCACTGGAACAGCAACATCTGAAACAGTTACACTCCCCAAGAGGGGAGTGGGACAGGGGACAACGAGTGAATAGCAAAGAACAGACTAGAGATGAACTGTAGTTTATTATTCTTTACAAGAAAGGCAGAAGTGAGAGGATAGTGCTCAAGTTGCCATACTTTCCCCAGTATATTTGCTCCTAGGGCAGCCTGACTAGAACTATGGGTTTAGAGTCTGTTCCTAACTGACCTGATCATAAGCTAATCCGAAGAGGAACGTTTTGAGCCTAATCTTAAATGTAGAGACTGTGTCAGCGTCTTTGACATGAGCAGGGAGCTGATTCCATAACCAGGGGGCTTGATAGCTAAAAGCTCTGCCTCCTATTGTGCTTTTAGAGACTCTAGGAACCACCAAAAGTCCAGCATCTTGAGGGCGAAGTGAACGGTTAGGATGATAAGGAATTATTTCATCTTTGATATAAGAAGGGGCCAAGTCATTTAAATCTTTATAGGTTAGAAGAAGAATTTTAAGTTTGACTCTAAACTCAGTAAGAAGCCAGTGAAGATCTTTTAAAACTGTTTTTTAGTGTCTGTTAGTACTTTTGCTGCTGAATTTTGAACGAATTCAAAGCGTTTTAGTTGAAATCACACTTTTAATGTTTTTTTTAGATTAAACCATGTTCTTACAGTGTGTCTCGTCATTAGTTTATGCAAAGTTGTATTTTGATTGATCCATGCATGTTTGATGAGTCTTGTAATGTCCTGCAGCTGATGCTTGAATGCTTAGAAAATGACGTCACCACCTATCCCTGTTTACTTGTCTGTTTACTCAAAATATTGTTTGGCCACAATATGTTTATTAAATTAAAATATAATGAACCTAAAGTCATATCGAAAAGCCCAATGTCTCCTTTAAAGAAAAACAAAGTAAAAATGTTATCTTGTTAAACATTTTTGCGTCTCTGTTAAATTATGTATTTTCTTCGTCTCTCTGCTGAAGTCCACACTGACCCAAATTCTCCAGGGAAGCTTTGGATCTTTTATTTCTATTTGGCCGTGTAAACTGTTTTAGCATGTAAATATACAATCTCAATAAAAGAAAAGGTTTAAGTTTAAATGTGCAGTGTTTGTGATTATAATAACCACAATATTTAGTTTTTATATGAATAGAAGTTACAGTTAAGCCTTTTAATCATTCAGTAGCGTCTTAGTTAATATTCATTTTTCTACTTGGATTGTAAGAATTTACACAAGACAAAAGCAAACAAGAGAAAGAGTGGAGCTGAGTTCAGTTTTTACATTTACATATTGGCTACATCTTTTCTGTACAAACTGAGTAATTATGGTTTTGTAAGTGCAGTGTGGAGCAATTTGAGATTTTTTTGTTCACAAGAGGATGTTACACCTTTTTACAGTCACTTGAAAAAACTCTGATTGAAAATAATGGGGTGATAAGTGATAAAATGTGAGCAACAAAAACATTGCACGACGCTGAATTCTGTTTGGTGAATTTCTCCTCTCTAAGCCTCAGAAAAACAACCCATTTAGATTTATCCATAACATCCTTGTCACTGTCCCTCAGAGATTTGACACGTTTTAAATTTCATAAATCCTTCTCAGCAGGTTGAGGCTATTTTACTCCACATCCTGTTTTTTTAGAAAGGAAGGTATGCTAATGAGAGTTAGCCACAAACACCAAACTTCCTGGATTTTAGTGGACAAACTAAAAGACACAGACAAGATGCTGAGGACAACTTCACTGATTTTAAGTTGTTTTGTAAAATCATATACACTGCATGCAGCCTACCTCACATCTTGATAGTACTTTGAAGATGTGAGGTAAACTTTGACTATAAAACAGTATAATAACAGCATTTTAGAAGCATCAGTTGTGTGGTGTGTTCAGTGCAGATGAGAGGAGCTGTGTTCTCTCCCAGTCACAAGGACAAATGGGGTGAGCTGCAGTAAGACGACAGGCCTGACCCTGGGTGAACAGTGTAATTGTGTTTCCACATCATTTTAATCACCATTTACTCACACAGGCCTGTGTTATGGTTGGTATTTCCAGAGGGCAGCTCAGAGCAGGCAGCTTCAACCAGACTCATTTAAGACTGATTTACTGTGAGTGTTTAGAGAAGGGCCTTTTGCCTGTTTAAATCCTGAGTCTGGCTCCAACACGAGTAAGAGCGATGTCACACCATTACAGAAGGCTTTCTGGTTAAGTTGTTTTAAATCATGTTCAGCACTACTTCCTCATTAAAAACACAACTGAGGTCTGTCTGTGAGATACTATTCTTTCCCTTCTGAGCCTCAGTAAACACTGATCTGAATTTTTGTGTCCCAGTTTTTTAAGTATCTTTGAGATCCTCTGCTTTGTTTTTAAATCCATAAATCATCCAGACTCGTTTGTAGCATTTCTGCAACAGTAGCATATCAGGTGCTTTGATTATTTCTCTATGAAGTTACCTTTGCTACATTTACACTTTTACACTTTTTTTTTTTTTTTTAAAGTTCTTATACACACGTGTCAAACACAAGGCCCATGGCTTAATCTACTTAAATTAGGTTGAAATAAATTCATTTTACAATACATGCAGTAATTGGCTGAGTGCAGTTGTTTTGTTTTGGTTTAAAATACTACATCCTGTACATACAACGACTTCCTGTTCAATACTCTTCAATGAGGTTTTCACTACATCAGTTTAAAACTAATAAATCCTCTTTAGATCAGACAGTTGTGGTGAATGTTACAGAAAACATTTTAAAGACTTTACATATCAGAGGAATATTTCATCAGAGACACTTCTGTGTTTAAAAAGAGACATAATTGTGTCTAAATGCTAATGCTAACAGGAAATGGTTGTATGTACAGAAGTTAGCATTTTTGAACAATCGCAAGCCAACTGAAATTCCGTGCACACAGCCCATTGCAACTTCAATAAAAATACAAAAATCAAATACAGATTATTATCTGTAGAATGTTAAAGAATAACGTCTATTCAAGTCTTGGACTTACAACCAGCCCTTCAAGACAACCATGATGTGACCTTTGGTCTAAATGACTTCAACATTGCTGTGATGGTGTAAATGTTCCCAAGGACATGTTTTGAAGACAAATAATATGTCCCATTTGTCTTTTAAATAACTGAAACAGCCTACATGAATATGGTTCACGTTTAACTGTCATTTGCACACTGACATTTCCAAAGTCCAAACCTAAGAGAAATTGAAAGAGATCCACTGGCAACATTATCCAGTGTAAAACAGAGAATTGGCTCTGTGCATGGAACTTCAGTTGGCTTGTGTATGTTCAAAATAGCTCACTTCTGTACATACGACCACTTCCTGTTAGCGTTAGCAGTAGAACACAATCATGTCTCTTTTTAACACACAAGTGTCTCTGGTGAAATATTATTTTAATATGTAAAGTCTTTAACATGTTTTCTATAACATTCACTACAACTGTCTGATCTCAAAGTAATTATTCATTTTAAACTGATGTAGTGAAAGCCTCATAGAAACAAATTGAACAGGAAGTGCTTGTATGTTCAGGATGTAGTATTTTGAATGAAAACAAGCCAACTGCACTGAGCCTATTATCTCAAATGTCAAGATGAAATCAAATTAAACTTCAAGGATAAATGCGGCTGAAACAAGACTGTACAGAACTGTGACTTTGAGCTGAACTGACTGAAATACTTTTGATCCACATCATGACACATTCTGTAGACATCTCTCTTCTTTTCTCCCGGCGCTCCCTCGTTCGCTCTGACACTCACTCGTTTAACTTCACTCAGCAGAAAGAGACGCTCTTTTGAACTGCACATTTGACCTTTTCACCACCAGGAGGCGACGACGAGGAGCTGTCAAACCGTGGGGCCTAAAAACTCTTTCTTTTTTCTTTTTTCTGCACTTTCTTTCGCCCACTTTCTGTCTGCCTTTCATAAATGACATTTCTCATCTCCTTTCTCTCTCTCTTAGCTTTCTTCTCCTCTTTCTGCTTTTTTTCCTCTCACTCCTCTTTCTCTTTTTTCACATTGCCTTTTGTCTTTTGCTGTATCATGATCTGCTCAGCCCCCTCTCCCTCTCTATAATTCCTTGACTTCTCTGTCTTTTCTCTGCAATCCTCCTCTCTCTCTCTCTCTCTCTCTCTCTCTCTCTCTGTCACACTTTCTCTTTCTCTCATCTCACTTTTTCCCTCTCTCCTTCCTCTCTTTCTAACCCTTCCTGGTTGTGCCTCCCCCTCCTCTACCATTTTTCTCCCTCTCTCTTACTCCACCGCCCTCTCTTTCTCTTTCTCTCTCTACCGACCACTCTCCCTCTCACTGCCCCTCCTCTCTTTACCTTCTCCTTCCCCCCTTTCTCCTCTCTCTCTGTCTCCCTCTCTCTACCTCCTCTCTCGCTTCCTCTTTTTCCCCTCTCTCTCACTCTATTTCTCTCTCTACTCCCTCTTTCCTCTCCCTATCCCCCCTCTCTCTCTTTCTCTCTTCTCTCTCTCTTCTCTCTCTCTCTCTCCTTCTCTCTTTCTCTCTCTCTTTCTCTCTCTCTCTCTCTTCTCTCTTTCTCTCTCTCTCTCTTCTCTCTCTCTCTCTCCCTTCTCTCTTTCTCTCTCTCTTTCTCTCTCTCTCTCTCTTTTCTCTTTCTCTCTCTCTCTCTCTCTCTCTCTCTCTCTCTCTCTCTCTCTTCTCTCTCTCTCTCTCTCTTTCTCTCTCTCTTTCTCTCTCTCTCTCTCTCTTCTCTCTTTCTCTCTCTCCTCTCTCTCTCTCTCTCTCTCTCTCTCTCTCTCTCTCTCTTTGACATTTCCTCACAAACTGATGACCTCTCTCTTGTCCGGTTCAGGGCGATTCAGAGACAGAACTGAACTTTTCTGCAGAAGTGAGGCCAGACTCTGAAGGAGCAAAGCGAGCGATAAAAGACAGTTTCAGCTTTATGGACTTAAAATATACTTTTCCTTACACTGGGCGTTCTAGGCGGCAATGAAGCTGCAGGAGCGATCCACAGCTCTTTGCTTTGTTGTTGATGTCTGTGAGCAGCGACGTCATATTGACAGTTTGGTGACTGCAAAAATGTGTATTCCCAAAGAAGAAAGCTTGAGCACAAAAAATCAATTAATAAACGTGTAAATAAATAATCACAAGTAAGAAATCACACACATAGTACTTGCAAATACAAAATGTCTTGTCTTTAAAGTTTGTGTATTCTTGATAATGACTTTTTTTTTTCTTTTTGCGTAAATACAAGAAAATATGCATACATTTTCTTTTAGGTTGCATGTCTTAATTAAATGTTCTATGTCGTATGTGCTACGCCCTCTACGGGCTTCGCTATTGGCTAACACTCGAGGCAGCGCCTCGCACCTGAAGATCAAACAATGTACCGCTCCAATCATGGGAGAGTGGTTCCCGCCACTGGCCGTATATAAGGCCCTGTCCACTATCGCTCGCCCTTCTTTTCACTCAGCACTTGAAGATCTCTGAGCACGTTCTTTCAGAACGTTTTAACTTCTCTACAATCAAGATTTGGACTCGCCGTACTCACCAGCTCGAAGATGTTGTCACCCTCCGGTGTCGAGCGTCGTAGGTGCGGCAGATGTGAGACGTCCCTTCTCCCCGAGGACCGACACGACTTCTGCTTCCTCTGCCTCGGTTGGCAGCACACCGCTGAGGAGAAGGACTGCCCTGCCTGCCTCTCACTCCCCAGGGTGGAGCGAGAGCGGCGCCGTGGCTTCATGGGCCCCATATCCCCGGAGCATCTCGGTCTGGACCCGGAGATGTCCGAGGGCGAGGCGGCATCCCCGGTCCGTGCCGCAGCACCGCCGGACAAGACTCCAGCACCTCCTTCCCCCGGCCTGTTCACCCCAGGAAGAAGGACTGGGCAGACTACGACGAGGAAGATGATCGTCGAGTCTACGAGGAAGATGCGGCATCCCTCTTCTCCGACGTGGCTCCTCCGGCTGACCGCTACCCGGTAGACCAGCTCCCCACACTCTTCGTCACGGCGGCAGAGCGTATGAACATCTCTTTCCCGCCGCAGCCTGCTGCTCCCCCGGTGGACTTCACGGACGGGCTCGGGTCCCGTCCGCGTCCCCGGGCTCGGCCCAAGGTGCTGTGCCCCCCGATGCCGCCCATTGTGCACTATGCTCAGCGCGAATGGGGACAACCGTTAAGCGCCAAACATCCTGCTAAAGCATACCGGCCGTATTGCTGCGTGCAGGACTGGTGCAGTGATTCGGGGGTCCCACCCATCGAGGACGGGGTCAGATTGTCTCTGCTTCCTTCTTCCTCCCTCTGGCCCGGCAGTAAGCCTCAGCTCCCGTCCGAGAAGGACCGGCTGACGGCGGCGTTGTTTGACCGCTGCTATGCTAATGCCACACAGGTCGTGGCTTTAGCTAGCAACTTGGCCTTCCTCGCAGGATCCATGTCCAAGCTACTGGAAGGGGATTCCGAGCCGAGCCGCCTTGACCTAGGTGAACTGCGGACCACTCTGGCGACTTTCCTTCGCATGTCACAGGCTCTCGCCATAGACGGAGGTCGGTCTATGTGCGCGGCACAGGTGGGCTGCAGACACCTCTGGCTGGGTCTGTCTTCACTCAAAGACCAGGAGAAAAAGCAGCTGCTCAACCTTCCACTGTCCACTGCCTCTCTCTTCGGTCCAGACTTCCTGAGCTTCGTCGATCGTCTGGATTCCGCTACCAAGGCTTCTGCTCAGCTGGCTCCTCATCTGCGTCCCCAGCTCCCTCAGCGCACTCCTCACCGTCAGGACAAAAGGAGAAGAAGCCGCTCTCCCCCGAGACGCGCGGCTGCGGCGCGCTCTGCTCCCCGGATCCCGGCGGCTCCTGAGCCCAGACGAGGAAGAGACAAGAGCGCTAGACCAGACCGGCGTGCTTCTTCCGGAGCTCGCAGAGGGCGGGGCGGGGCTTTTCATGCTAATAAAGGCCGTGCTACGGCCCGTTACATCACTGAAGAGCCAACTTCTTTACATGCAAGCAGAAACGCACTGGTAGCGTCTTCTGACTTGTCTAATTATGCTGGCGCTCGCTTGGAGGCTAGCTCCACAACTGCTCTGACACACTCATCACATGCCACGGCGCAATTGAGTAAGTCACAGAAAGGGTCAAAGTTAACGACAACTTCCCCCTCACTCCCCGCCCTCTCCCATGAAGCGGACGTGGTTGAGGACAGTTCCACAACTGCCGCTGCTGTGGGGGCGGGGCTTCCAGCGGCCCAGACAAGCAGAAACGCACTGGTAGCGACTTCTGACTTCTATCTTCATACTGGTCCTCGCTTCGAGGCTGACTCCACGACACACTCTTCTCATGCCGCGGCGCAGCTGAGTAAGTCACAGAAAGGGTTAACGTTGTCGGCAACTCCCCCCTCACCCCCCACCCTCTCCCATGAAGCGGACGTGGTTGGAGACAGTTCCACAACTGCCGCTGCTGTGGGGGCGGGGCTTCCAGCGGCCCAGACAACTATATTGAGTAAGAACAGTTGTCCCACCGCTGCCGCTCTGGTAACAAGGCGCCGCTTTCTCTCCCGCTCTGTCCCTACGGAAGGGGGCGAACGTGCGCTCCGCCCCAGACACGCTTCTGTACACTCGTCTCCACTTGTTCACACCAATGTAGATGCTTTCCCGGCTCCTCGCTCTGCCCCGAGGAAGCGGATTCATCTCGCACAGAACAGAGTGGGTCGCGCTCTTGTACGCTCTCACTCGCAGAGTCACACATGCACGCGCAGCGGAGCTTCAACTCACATCTCCTCTTCAACTTTCCCAAAGCTTCCCCACGCTGCTCCGGGGGCGCGCAGGGGCTTGTACAGGCTCGTGAGGATCGTGCTTCGACGCACATCCCCGCGCAGAGCTATGCACTCGCCGGAGGAGTGTCTACGGTCATTAACCCTTCTCCTCCTCGGATTACTGCGGCGGTGCGGGGACGGACGCGCGCTCCTCTCCCTCCTTCTAGTGTTAGGAGTGTGGGCAATTCCTGTAAGCGCCCGGCCTCTGTCCGGACTAGTTCCACAGGAGCGAGCTTGACGGCGTCTCAACGAGACGCTCGTTTATCTCTGCACTCCTCAGAGGAGCCATACCGCGCCAAGAAACGCAGACTAGGCGGGTGCGACGCTATGACCGGCTCACGTTCATACCCCGCACGTCCCTTTCGAGCGGGGCCCCCCACTCACGGACACAGTGGACGGGCCCGTTCATCGAGCTCCCAGCTCCGCAGTCCGACCTCTCACGGACTCCTACCAAGCCTGGGTGGACCTCGGGATTCCCCTTTCTCCGTGGTTACGCAAAACGCTGAGGAGGGGATATGCACTACAGTTCGCTACACACCCACCTCCGTTCGCAGGGTGTTAGTGACCAGAATGCGCGATGCGGCCGAGACCAGGGCACTGCTGGAAGAGGTCTCCTCCCTCCTACTGCGCGGTGCAGTAGTGGAAGTACAGGCAGAGAGAGCGGGGAACGGTTTCTACTCCCCGTACAAGAGCGGAGGCGTCCGACCCATTTTGGACTTGCGCATCCTCAACGGATGCATAGCCAAGAGACCCTTTCGCATGCTGACGACACGACACCTGTTGGAGTGCGTCAGTCAGGGCGATTGGATGACGTCTGTGGACCTCACGGATGCTTATTTCCATGTTTCCATTGTACCGGAGCACAGGAAATTCCTCAGATTCTCTGTAGCCGGAAAATGCTACGAATACTGCCGACTCCCGTTTGGTTATTCGCTGGCTCCCCGCACCTTCTCCAAGTGCGTGGAGGCGGCGCTGGACCCGCTGCGTCGTATGGGAATCAGGATTCTGACTTACATCGACGATTGGCTCATCCTGGCCTCCTCCAGACAGGAGGCTCAGGCTCACACCAAGGTGGTGTTGGATCACATCTCCAAACTGGGCTTTGTGGTCAACAGAGCAAAGAGCTCTCTGCGCCCAGCACAGGTCATGTGTTATCTGGGCCTCCAACTGGATTCACTGAATGCGCGCGCGTCTCTCTCTGCCGGGAGACGGTCAGTGCTCCTCCAGAAGGGTCAAGCTGTTCTGAAAAGGACGACAGTCCAGTCCTATCAGATTCAATCACTTCTGGGATTGATGGCAGCGGCCCACCCAGTTGTTCAGCTGGGCCTTCTGCATATGAGACGCCTCCAGCGGTGGTACTCCCGTCTCAGATTGCACCCAGTGCGCGACAGGAGGAAATGGCTGAGGCTCCCAATGCCCGCACGGAAGGATATTCAGTTCTGGACCGACCCAATCCTTCTGAGCCAGGGCGTGCGGCTGGGATGTGTCCCCCATTACACGGAGGTGTTCACAGATGCCTCCCTGACTGGTTGGGGGGGGTCCTGGGCCAGTGCTCGACGGGCGGCACCTGGTCTCCGACGCCCAGGCACATCAATGTCCTGGAGATGGAGGCAGTGAAGAATGTTCTCCTGCACTTCAGAGCGGAACTGGAGGGACACCACGTTTTAGTCCGGTCAGACAACACGACTGTGGTGGCTTACCTGAACAGACAGGGGGGAACCAGATCTCCCCCGCTCCACAGGAGGGCAGCGGAGATCCTCCTGTGGGCCAACACTCACCTCCTTTCCTTGAGGGCCCGGCACATCCCCGGCGTTCTCAACGTAGGCGCGGACAGAATGTCCAGGGGCGGAGCAGCCCGCGACGAATGGAGCCTAGCCCCCTGGGTGGCGGCGCAGGTTTGGCAGCAGTTCGGCCACCCGGTGGCCGACCTGTTCGCCAGTGCAGAAAACGCTCTGTGCCCCTGTGGTTCTCACTCAGACCAGGGGACGAGCCTCCTCTGGGCGTCGACGCGTTGGCGCACCGACGTTGGCCGGGGGACTCCTTTATGCCTTCCCCCCCCTCCGGCTTCTGCCTCCGCTGCTTCACAGAGTCAGGAGAGACAGACTACAAATCCTGGTTGTGGCCCCGGACAGTCCGAGTGCCAGGTGGTACCCAGACTTGGTGTCCATGGCGCAGGGGACACCTTGGCCCCTCCCGGACTCGCCCCAGACGCTGACTCAGGCCCAGGGAGCCCTTTACTCGCGCCCAATCCTAGGCCACAGACTCTTGGTTTGGAAGCTGAGAGGGGAAGGTTGTTAGACTTAGGCCTCCCTTCCGCTGTTGTCTCGACCATTCAGGGAGCACGTGCGCCTTCAACGGTTAGGGCGTACAGACTACGATGGCAGTTGTTTGCCACATGGTGCGCGGAGAGGTCAGTGGATCCCCTCTCGTGCCCCATTCAGGAGGTCTTGGGCTTTCTTCAGAGTCTCCTGGCCAAAGGCCGCTCGGCTTCGACCCTGGGCGTCTTTGCCTCGGCCATCGCTTCGGGCCACACGGGTTTTGGTGGTTTCTCGGCCCGTAACCATCCTCTTGTCAAGCGCTTCTTAAGGGGTGCGCTCAGACTGAATCCACCCTCAGGCGCTCCGCCGCAGCTTGGGATCTCCAGGTGGTTTTGGAGGGTCTCTCGGGCCCGCCATTCGAGCCCCTGGATCGCGCTGAGCTCAGCTGCTTATCGTTTAAGACAGTATTGCTTTTGGCGCTCGCCTCTGCCAAGAGGGCGGGGGAATTATGCGCCCTCTCCATCCACCCCTCTTGCTTGTCCTTTAGCAGTGATGGAGGCTTGGTGGAGTTATGGCCGAACCAGGCCTTTCAGCCTAAGGTCATAACTTCCTCCTTCAGGTCCAGGGTCATCCGCTTGAGACCGCTTTGCCCTCCCCCACATGCATCAGCAGAGGAGGAACGGAGCCACCTGTCATGTCCGGTCAGGGCGTTACGCCGCTACCTGCACTGCACGGCCGGTTTCAGACGTTCTGACCAGCTTTTTGTGGGTTTTGGTGCGAAGGATCGGGGTGCAGCTCTTTCTTCTCAGCGCTTAGCCCACTGGGTGTGCCAGGCGATTCACATGGCTTACGAGGCACGGGGGCGCCCTCCTCCTGCACTCATCAGAGCCCATTCCACTCGGGGTGTGGCCACCTCTACTGCTATGCTTAGAGGGGTGTCCCTCGAGGAGATCTGTTTAGCCGCCTCCTGGTCCTCCTCATCGACATTTGTCCAATCATATCTGTTGGATGTGACAGCTCAGTCAGTGGCTCATTCGGTCCTTTCTCGCGGGCCGCATGAGTCGACATAAGGTGACGGCTTAGGGACTTCTTTGTCGGTGATGTGCCTCAGGCGCTCTGGGAGAGGCAGCCTGCGCATTGCCCCCAGTTCTTAGCATCCTCCTTTTTTGGGGGCTTTGCCTGGGTGTTCTTGGTGCTCTTGGGAGAGGCTACCTGTTCACCTTCGTCATACTCCTTCTGGAGACTCTGCTCTTGTGCCTGGCACTCTTGGGAGAGGTGGCCAGTTCATCCATGCTTAGCACTCTTTTGGGTGCTTCCCTTGTGGTGGCTTGGCGCTCTTGGGAGAGGCGGCCTTTCATCACCTTTGTTTCTTTTTCATGCGGGTGGTTGTGGCAGGTCCGGGCAGGACTATGTGCCTTCTCTCCATCCGGTCTCAACCTCGCCCGCTGCCTCTCTGTACTTGGTACGAAGTAGGTTTGCGGGTGCGCTCCAATCATGCATGCCTGCTGGGAGTACATTGATCCTACGGCCTTCGCGTAGGGTATGCCAATAGCGAAGCCCGTAGAGGGCGTAGCACATACGACATAGAAATCTTAGTTACCTAATGTAACTGTAGTTCTATGAGTATGTGCGTAGCCCTCTACCTGCAGGCCCAGCAGGCATGTCTTCCACTGTGCTAGAGTTCAAGAAGGGCGAGCGATAGTGGACAGGGCCTTATATACGGCCAGTGGCGGGAACCACTCTCCCATGATTGGAGCGGTACATTGTTTGATCTTCAGGTGCGAGGCGCTGCCTCGAGTGTTAGCCAATAGCGAAGCCCGTAGAGGGCTACGCACATACTCATAGAACTACAGTTACATTAGGTAACTAAGATTTACCTTACCTCATAGACTTGTCTCTCTCTGACTTAAGACTTGACTTGGACTTGTGTCTCTTTGACTCTGACTTGACTTGGACTTGTCTCTTTTTGACTTGAGACTTGACTTGGACTTGTCTCTCTGACTTGGGACTTGACTTGTACTTGTCTCTCTGACTTGTGACTTGACTTGGACTTGTCTCTTTGACTTGGGACTTGACTTTGACTTGGGACTTGACTTGTACTTGTCTCTCTGACTTGGGACTTGACTTGTACTTGTCTCTCTGACTTGGGACTTGACTTGGACTTGTCTCTCTTTCACTTGGACTTGACTTGGACTTGTTTCTCTTTGACTTGAGGCTTGTATGTCTTTGACTTGAGGCTTGACTTGGAATTGACTTGGACTTGTATCTTAAACTTCAAATTAAAATATTCTATCTATAGTTTACATCACATCTTTTCATTCTGACCGTCTTAATTACAAGACAAACCGGTGTAAACATGTGGAAGTGTTTAAGACATTTTGAAATCATCTCTGAAATATTATTCTTTCAGAGCTAATGTGTTTAGTTAGCCTGCTGTTTATTTTTGCGCTCTGTAATGACTCACAGCGCAGAAGGTAAAACCAACACAGGCCACGGCTCATTTTGTGCAACAATAATAAACTCTGAGTTGGCAGCAGGACCTGTGATGTCACCGGTCCTGAGGCTGAACCGACCAATCACGTGTCTCCTGCTGCTGCGGCTGTGTCTCAGTCGAGGATGAGCCAACTGAACAAGAGGTGTGGAAATACAATTAATCCTTTAACTGCTGTTTATGATATGAAACATTTGCATTAGAGTTTATTCAACACTCACCATGATACAAAGATGCTTGGTCTGATTAAAACATCTTAACATTCCTAAAATTCAAACTGAAAGTGTTTCTGAACCCTTTGGACACAAGTAAATATTTGGACTCTGTAAAACTGAAACTCTTTAAGCTTCTGAGACTAAAAGGTTCTGATCTGAAGTGAGAACAAGCTCTGCACAAAAGACAAACACAATCTAATTCACACTTTTTTTTCTTCCTACTAATTATACAGAGCCGTATTTACCACGGCAGCTTGAATTACCTTAGATTTGGCATTTTTTAAGTTTTGACAATTCATCTTCACAAGCTTAGTGTAATTTAACTACAAATGAGTTTTAGGAAACTAAAATAACTAAAAAGTCAATATAAAAAAATTTTGATTTGGGGAGATTTGGGAGGTTGATTTGACTCAAAAAGGAGAGTTTCAATGTTCTTTTTAGCTTAATATCTCCAGGTGCTTCACAGTTGTTTTTTGGGAGTCAAACTTTTTTCATTGGAGGGCCAACAAGATTTTCTTTTTTTTTTGTTTGTTTGTAGCTTTTCAAAAAGTTAATTTGAGCGGAGATGATGATTAGATTGTCCTTGATTAACATGGTTTAGAAGATTACACCTTATTTGCTGTCTTTTCAACAATTTAATCAAATATTCTAAACAAACTTCAGCATTCATTAAAAACATTGGAGCAGTGGTGCCCAGAATGGGGCCTGCTGAGCACTGTGTCTAACGTGACCCCTGGGCCTCACTATGGGCACCACTGGTCTAATGTTTTTTATGACTATGATATTGTTCCACTTTTGTGTACTTATTTATATTGTTTTGGCTAATGTTTGGTCACCTTATTTTACTCCGCCCACTTTTCTTTGCAATGCATTGCTGGTTTAGCTGCGTTCAGACGGTCACATTAGATGCATTGCATTATTTTAACTGTTGTTAGATCAGCTCACAAGACAAACAAGTTTTAACAGAACTAAGCAGGAAGTGCACTGCCAAGGAAAGTGGGCGAGGCAGAATAAGGTGAATAACCAATTTTGGTTAAAGGTTTATGTAACTTTAATGGTTTTGGGGCGTTTAACGTAATTTGTTATTTACACTTGTTTAATTTCACTTTTGAACCTTTTATTTGTGTATGTAAGGTAATTTTGCACAAAATAAAGATCATAATAAAGTTACGGTTTCACAGAATATCACTGAGAATTCACTTTGACGCTGCACTGAGCCTACCCCTGTATAGAGGGAAGGAGAGAGGCAGAGAGAAAGAGAGAGCGTTGTGGCGTAAATGTTTCTGAATGAGCCACAGAGCCACACTCAGATTGGTCAGGAGCCGCATTTGTGGCTCATAAGCCTCGAGGTTCGGTGCCTCTGGTTATGCATCATTATTAAGCTAGTGTTTCACCCATAGAGGAAATAAAAGACGCACCAATATCAAGACTAGAAATACACCAACACCTAGCTTTAGTCTGCTAATAATAAACTTAAAGAAAAAGATGAACCCAACTAAATATGACCTCTACTATCAAAATGCTATTTCCTTTGACATCACCACTGCATTTCTCACACAAAACCAGCTTCTCTAAATAAGCCCTGGAACAACGTGGCCTCTTCCCAAACAATGAGCCGTACAGTACGTGTGGCTGTGGCGTTTGTGGGCAGGTACTTAAAAGTCCATTAGAATCCACTGGAGGCCAAAGCACACGACTGGTGACTCTGCTCTTTGTGGGAAATGTCAGCTTTAAAATGAGCTCCAAAACAACATGACTCACGCTCAAAGTGTGTGGCTTTTCCTTTTACTTCCTCACAAATATCAGACTAATACTATTAACACTGTCTCTGTTTGCTTTGATTTGTTATGGCATTTGGATTGGATTTGCTTCTATGTAATGCGTTTATGTCATAACTTTGAAAGATGACATTACACAATCAAGAAGAAGATAGATTTTCTTGTTTTTAAGCTGTCTCCTCTGTAAGTGCAGTGATTCAGCAGGTTTTTCAGCCAAAAACCCAATATCCAGCAGCAAGCAGCAGGTGAGAAGTGCTCGTATTTACTACTTCAATAAAACACACAAGGAAAGTATCACATCTGAAAATCTAAAAGTACTGAAATACATGTTTAAACATTTACTTTTACTTGAAAGTAGTTTGCGCACAAAAGTAAGAAATGTAAACAACCATATACAGTCATTTCAGATTTGTTTCAGCAGTCACATGTTCACTTACCTGAGCCTCAAGAGTTAAACTCTGATTGACAAGGTAACAACATAGTCATTAGCACTAATATGAATAGCAGGGATTTTGTTGGTCAAACAGTCTAATATTAGACGTATGGACTATCTGAGCTGGCGAAACTGATGTTAAATGATTTACTTTAAATGTGCACTGTGGAACTTTTGGGAGGTGAAAAGTCAGCTTCGCAATTCAGCAGAAATAGAAAGTTAAACTTAGAACATTATTGCAGTAATAGTAGGGGTTGGATGACTAATACATTTAGTAGATGACTAAGACTCATAGTCAGTGGTGTTATTGAAAAAAAAGCTCTAAAGCACGTGTCATTTTATGCAGCCCTCAAGGTCTTATAAGGTTCACTTTCATTTTATATTAGTGCCAGGAGTAATCTGGGGTGTCTTAACCTAATGAAATTATTTGTCTCAAACTAAAAGAGTAAGTCATATTTCAGACTAATGCCGATGTATGAGGGTAGGAGTCTGTCACACAATGAGCTGTAGAATGTTTGATGATTAAAACAGTGAAGGAAACATCACGTCTACTATAGTTAATAATGATAATAATAATTGTGTGTTATGCCTGTGTGTGTGTTGGAGAAGAAACATCTCCAACGCACACAACACAGTTTTCATCGAAACAAACAGGAGACCCTCCTTTAGGCCAAATATATTGATAATTTTGTGATGCAAGCTCATTCAAAGTAGAAACAGATTTTTATCATTTATTTAGTGCATCAAAAACACCTAAATCAGACCTGGGCAAACTGCAACCCGGGGGCCAAATGTGGTCCTCGGACTGTTTCAACGTGGCTCTCGGCACATTTTTGAGAACATTTGATTGACTTTGCTTTGTGTCATTGCTTATTGTCTTAATTTTATCACAGTAAATGGGTAAAATAGTGCGTTAAAAAGCCATTGTTTTACAAAAATGTGCCAGCAAAAACAATATTAGTTACATCAATGATCACAATCTGGCCCTCCACCTATTTTTCGGATGCAAATATGGCTCATGAGTAAAATAACTGCCCACCCATGATCTAAATGATAAAAACTTGCTTTTATCCAAGTCTATTTTGAGGCAAAAGGTTACAAGTGCACATTGGTGCCTTAAACTGTGCCAATATTGATTCCTCAATTAATTTCTCAATGTTTCTAGATCCAAGGAGACTTGAACCCAAAACCTTCAGAACAGTGGGCAAAGTCACTATAATCTATAATCGGTAAAACGTTGAAGCATTACAGTCTCCAAACACACAGTGAATGAAAGTCCTACTTGACTGCACGTGATGAAAATGATGTGAGTTGTATTTCATGTTTACACTTGTGTTTGCATAACTGTTTAACAAAGCTAACTCCTCCACTGAACACCCACACGTACAAACTCACTCATCACATCACAGCTGCAGCAACTACACCACAAATCTACAGCTTCTCTGTTTGTACTGACATCATTTACTTCTGCAGCTCTTCAACTGTGTTCTGGTACAATAAAATAAACTAATTTTGGAAGGTAATATGAAGATGGACATAGTCGCCTCTCAGCTAGAAGGTTACAGATTCATGAAAGACACTGGGCCGTTCTGTGCAAAGTTTGTATGTTTACCTCGTCTCTTGGGAAAACCGGACACTCAACACAACCCTGGCACAACAGTACAAATCCTCCAGGTCAAATGGTCTAAGATCATCTGGAAATCATCAAACACAAAGACTCAATTTTCAACTTTTGTGATCTCTTAGTCTTGTCATATTTGTGTTTCTTCATCATTAGTTACTCAGTTGTATTTCAATGGATTGATATGGCTAAAAACATTCATACCACCACATAACAGGACATGTCAATAGTGTATGATTTCAGGCCTTTTTTGTGTAAATATGACACGTTCCAACCTCAGTTCATTTCCACGGTGGCTTTAAAATGTATTATTATTTATGAATATTAATAAAATCCTTATCTTAACCTATCTCCAGCCCTAAACTTATCCATTTAAAAAAACTTGAAGCCTAAACTTACTCGTTAAACCTAAAGAAAATGTCTCCATGTGGCTTCAACCAAAACTCGTGTCTCGTTTGCACTTTTTCATATCGTCCAATATATACGACGTAATAAAAATTAAAAAAGGCGTGAAGCCATTCTCATCCTACACCATTTATGTGTCCCGATGTAACTCTTTCTTTCTTTCTTTTAGTACTGTGTTGAAAATAGGCCTTGTCCTGCAGTCCAGGCTTCAGTACTACAAAGGGTCAATACCAGAATTTTTGGTACACATTGCAAAGTTTTCAAAACCAAGCGCTTAATACTTAACATTACTGAATGTCTAAAATACTTTTAAAACGTCTCTAAAGGGTCTTTCACACCAACACAACCTCCAGTCGTCAGTAGAGAAGCGACCCAGCGTCTCTTCTTTCTTTTAGTGTTTTTGGGGCGCACCAATGTAAAAGAACATTCACACAAACACAGTCCAAACAGCTACCAGTTGCTCAACAAATGCACAGTTGACATGCGCATGATGTAATACTTGACAAAAATGACGAAACATAAGTTGCACACGAGTAGTTGTCAAACCCTAACTGAGAACAGATGCTTCTAATCTTACCTCGCAAATTAAGCTCAGCTTCTATTTCCCGCCACAGTCCAGTCTTCGTACTGCGGTCGCTGCAACTCCTCTAAATAGTAATCTTTCTCCTTCTGCAATCTAATCAACTCGGACTAAATAGTAATCTTTCTCCTTCATAATTATGTCCCGTTTGAACCCGTATAAAAAACAACAATCCATGCTCGTCGTCATTTTCGGTTTTCCACACGATTTTCTAGCGCACTGATTCGCTGGTTCTCCTGCCAATCAAACAGCTGCTGGTAACGCAGACTCTTTAAGCATACCTTCAAAACCTCCATGACCTGCTCCATTCTCCTGTGACCTCGACAGCCTCATTCACACCAAACACACGAGAGACAGGCGACCCTCGGCTTGGTGTGAATGACCCTTAAACATACTGAATGTCTAAAACATATTCAATGACACATCTGCTGACACAGATGGATCTGTTCTGATGCTGCTGCTGAAGTGTATTGCCACAAAACAATAAAGAAATACATCCAACATGTCGAACACTTTAATGCCTTGCTTTAGCATTTGCATATGCAAATGAGCAGTGGTATTTGCATCTGAGTGTCAAGACTGAAATGTTACTGTTTCAGCAGTGACATATATTCACAGTGAGAGCTGTAAAACATTCTTCCATAGCTCCTCTTTTCCCTGCACTTACATAGGATTATTCAACACAGTATCACAAGAAACTGTATAAATAGTGTGATGAGCACAATTTGAAGCCTTTTTACATCGTACACATTGTATTATATGAAAAAAACGTAAAAGACAGTTTTGGTTGAAACCAGGTGATTTTTCTCATGTTTAACAGGTAAGCTTCAAGTTACTAAAACGGATCAGTTTAGAGCTGTGGCTTGGGTTAGGTTAAGATTAGTATTATATTTTTTTATTCATAAATAACACATTTTTACAACCACCACAGAAATTAACTGGGGCTGCAACACGTGTCATATTTACGCAAAAAAAGACATGAAATCGTGCTAATCATACGACATATTCTATTATGTCGCGGAATTATTTATGATTCTTGTGAGATCAGGTTGGATTATTATATTATCAAGGCATTCCAACTGCCTATCAGATATGTTGTTTTGACAAATGTTACAAAGCAAAAATAATTCAAGTCAATAAAATATAGTGCTTACGGTAAAATGTCTAGTAAAATACAGCTATAAAAAGCCCAAGTGACTAAACTCAGCAGATTTGACCAGGTCTTCACTGGACAAGGTCAGATTGTGTTTTCTCAGGTACATGTATTATCTGAATGTTTTATACATTGACTTAATCCTGTCCCTAAAGTCTTGTTCTCTCTACACCTGTTTACATCGTGGCTCTTCTACCTGAGCAGTAAATCCATGTTTTAGTATTCTGTCCATGAGTCCAAACCATCGGGATTCCTGTTTCCTGGGAATGTTGTTGTTTTATTTATTTAAACCTGGATGAAACGCAGCCTGGTGGGAAATGTGTTGAATTAAGCCTGGTTTAGAGTTTGCATTATCAGCCTCTATCACAGCCTGATCCAAAGTAAACACCGTTTGTTTGTGCCGTGAATGAGAAAGTGCGGCGCGACGGGAGATGACTGCTGATGGCATCGCTAAAGGAAAAAAAAGTCTTAAAAGGGGGTCATTTTTAGCATCTTATAAATACGAACAACTCTAGTATTTTCTTCTAAACAGTCACGATCATGTTCACTTATCAAATACACGCAGAGTTTCTGAAATCTTCCCCCAGTTTGTGTTTTGAAGCACTTTTCACAACTTTCAGAGGTCAGTGGGAGTTGAACTGTGTTAGTGCGATGGTGATAGTTTTTCAAATGCTAACAACAACAATAAACACACTTCCAAAAATGCAGAGAACAAGCTATTCTGTTGTTAGACATAGACGGAACACAGCAAGAAAGTATTCTTCTAGATAGATACTTTTGACATTATTTTGACGTTTGAAGATTTTTTATTGAACAAAAAACAAACAACAAACATTTCAGTGTTTTTCAAAGTACATTTTTTCAGCCTGTTGCAATAGGTTTCAAAGGTTATCATCAACACAACCTCGCGTTCATCTATGTTACAGGCAAAGATAATCCTCTAGAATGCCTGGTGTATGTACTGTAAGTAGGAAACAGATGTGTTATTATCTACTTTGCCTGGGCCGACAACTTTTAGGCAAAGTAGAGAATCTTTGACAAAGCAGAATTTCAAAAATAGAATGCAAACGAACAAAAACTAAAAACATGCAAGTTTAATTACCATCCAGTTATGGCCCAAGGGCCAAACTTGGCCCTCCAGTAGGAATAATTTGGCCTGCAACGGAGTGCTATTTGATAAAAAAGGGCACAGCAAGCACTTTTTTTTTTCCATTTTGACAGAAAAAGGGGAAACAAATGTAAAGTTATGTTATTAAACTAAACAAAACAACAACAAACTGCATTGCCAGCTTCCATTATCATATAAAGTTTACGTTTTTTCATGTTATGTATTTCAAAACTTGTCATCTAAACAAACTTTTAGAACTTTTTAGATGGAAATGTTTCGACTTTCTCTAAAAAGTAATTTTCAATGTGATGGAAGCAGTAAGAAATTGAACTGTTATTTTTGAGCTTTGCCCTGCCCAGTGGGAGGAATCAACGTGTTCTCATGGAATTCATGTAAATACGTGTCATGACGACGCCCTCTGCCTGTTTCGGCGTGCAATTACACGCTCTTTGTTTCTGGCAAGGTCTGGACACGCGATGTGGTTGAGGACAAACACAAGGTTCTTTGGGGTTAACAGCTAACTTTAGGTCTGAAGTTGCAAAAATGGGTAAGTTTAGGTCTGAGGCTTGGAGTTGGTTAAGGTTAGGATTAGGATTGTGTTAGTCTTCATGAATAACAACACATCTTTACATTCACCACTGAAATGAACTAAGACAGAAATGCATGAAATACACACGGAAAAAATTGAAATGGCGTTCATTTGACGATGTTTACAATAGCATGGTATTGACACGCTTATCTGTGAGAACAGGCTGGAGGAATTCATCCTGAAACAGCTCTGACCAGTTCAGAATATGCTTTTATTGGGCCTATTGTTATGACTGATACTGCAATGACTTGTTTTGGTTGGGCCTTAACAAAAAACTTCTTCCTAAACATGTCTAGATAACAAATATTGAAGTTTTTTCTACTTTTGATTACTCCTGAACAATTAAGGGATTACACAGACATCTTATACCATTGCTCGCTAATGAAAAAAACAAACTGAAGAGTTTATGCATTTTTATTTACACATTTCTACTTTAAAGAGTTTATTGATTTTATAAATATATTCACTTTTACATTAAAGAATTCATAGACTTATATAAACTCACTTATACATTGAAGAGTTTTATTAATGTACATATACCCACTTTCATATTATTGCTCACTGTTATATTATCTTATGTTGTTACGGTTGCTAGCGCCAGCTGTCTTAAATGCTGGAGGTTGCTTGTCTGCGAAATATGTCAGTTTGTTCATTTCAGAGATACAGAAGAGGCCCAAGTTGTCTGCACACGGAGGTGCAGACCTTGAAAGAGTGTTATACAATAACAATTGATAGTGCGCCCGTGACTATCAAAATAATGGAAAAGCACTGAACTACAGGAGAAAGAAAACACCGCCCAAATATTTGCATATTCATGTTTTTCTTGTGTGATGTGAAATAAATTACCGGCGTCTTGGGGCAGTGTTGCGTTCTGGGAAGATAGGCGGCGAAGAATGGACATTGTTAGGGCCCCAGGACGACCGGAGCTCCGTAGATGACCAATGTATAGGGAAAATAAACTTTGAAGACGTAACGCATTGAGTTCTGGTCATCATTCGTTGGTATGTTTATTAGTTTTGGTTAGAGTAGTAGGCTTGACCCGTTAATTGCTCCGCTCCTTACAGCAAACCAACACGCTGGACTTGTTGACTACGCAGAAATAGTGAAGGTAATGAAATAGAATAGACCAGTAGTAATTATATTCTTTTATTAATGGGAAGGAAAGTCAACAAGAAAAGAAACAGTTTTCTTCAAATGGTGACCCTCGACGCGGCTGAAGGGGGAGCGTGGGTCAACGCCTAGCCGGACGTGGATAACTGACCCGTGGCGCACAATAGAGGTTGCGTAAGACATACCAACACCTACATTCCACGGCTGCATGTGTGGAGTTTTCCTGGGCGCCCACAACTAATCAGGTAAGACTTTTTTGATTTCTCACTTTTTAGAGAGTCAAAGTAAGTCTATTGGCATTTTTCTAAATTTAGAACTGTGGGAAAATTCCATACATTGGTTTAACAGGTCAATTTTGACTGTGGACTGTAGAAGGGACGGCGTATAGGTCCAATAACAGTGTTTAGAGAATAAGTTGAAAAGTAAAGTGTAAATAAGGACTCACACGTGACACATTTAGTGTTCTAAAACGGCCATTAGGCTGACGGGGTGGAGATCCCCCTGCAAGCCGGACGCGGTGCGCGAACAGATACGTTACTGGGTAAAAGCGTTTTCAGATTGGGGAGCTGATAAAAACCCTTAAAGAGGCATAATAGTACTAAAAGCCTCCAACCAAGTACTGGGTTGAGGACCCACTGTTGTCAGTTACGCGGAATATGAGATTCTGGGCGGGGGGCAACGGTAAATATTATACAGTAAACGAAAATTAAAGGACCTTTAAAAAAAAAAAAAAAAAGGGGAGAGAGTACGATCAGAGAATAGAGTGGTTTTTCTCGGAACTGGAGGAATGTGGGCGGAAACCATGGACCTGTTTGTGACGTGGAACCCACAAAAGGAGAAGGCACTTGAAAAACAGGATCCGCCCTCTTATGCGGAGGTAAGTAGTCCAATAGCTCCACCTGCTGGTCATGCATATCCACTGCTGGCCCTACATGGACTGACTGAACAATTGACTAACCGGACAAAAAAAAAAAAAAACTTAATGAACAACAAGAGAAGATAAACTCAATGAAAGTAGAAATAACAGAAGAAGTGCAGAAAAATACAGCTCCTGAATTTACTAAACTAAACACACAAATGTAAGAAATCACAATGGCTCCAAAAGAAACAGTGGTAAAACCAAAAAGGAAAAAGTAAATAAATAAAATAAAATTTATAATGAATTAGCGTAACCAGTCAAAGAAATAAAAATCATAAAATATATATAAATAGAATGCTTAGTGTTAGAAGAAAAAATAATAATGATAATGATAATAATAATAATAATAATAATAGTAAGAATAAGAAATAAATAAATAAAAAAAAAAGGGAAATGTTAAAAGTTCATGAGGCTGAAATAAAGGAAAATGAATAATAAAAATAAAATAAATAAAGATGTGAAAGGAAATTTACACAGTGGTAAATGTTCAACAGACAAAAATAAAAATAGAAACGAGAAAATTAGCTTAAATAAAAACAAGACTTAAATCAACAAAAATAGACAAACAATTATGAATAAGATTCCTGCAAAATGCCAGGAAATCCAAAGAATTATTTTAAATAGGATGAAAAATATTTCAGTGTCACCTTTAAGACACTCGGTGCTAAAAACAGTTATCTAAAAATAATAAGGAAGAAAAAGAAAAATAGCCTGGACAAATATGAAGTTAAAATATCGAATTAAAAGAGGCAGCAAACAGAATGCAAACATTTAATGCAGCACAGGCCCCTAAAATGAAAAATAGAATTGAGAGGCTTAAAGTTCAATCTGATTAGTTGTTTAGTGGACATTAAAAAAAATCCATATTAAAATATAGAGAAGGCCAGGACCACAAAAAACTACATGTTCGTAGTCTGGGAGAGGCCCCTTTGGTTTAAGATTTACAGACCCCCTCCCATCTCACAGGGAGGATTTAGATGGTTCAGGACTCTTTGGGTGATGGGTGAAAATACAGCTGGCCTGACCAGCAATTAAAAAATATTTATATATTAGTTACACATTACTTTTTAAATATTTTATTTCCTTACTACTCCAAGAAAATAAACTCAGGTTGCATAATCTTGTGATGACTTATTTGCCAACACTGATCCAATAAGAACTGTATGTTTTATATTTGGACTTTAACAGAGTTAAACAACAAATGAATTGTTTTAATAGATTCTAAAAAACCTACAGAAGTAATTGACAGCCCTGTTCAAGTGGCTGATCTGTGACTCAGTACATTTTATGTGGGGCTGAGTGGGTGGCACAGACAGGACCGTCCCCAGAATGGAGTGTTGACTCCTTAGATGTGCTCACAGATCCCATCAGGGGTTAAAAAGAACATGTCTTCAACTGACTGACTTAAATAGAAAATTCATTTAATACAACATTTAAACAGAATTAAAGAAATTAAAGACTAAAATAGGACATACAAAAGAGAGAAAGCAACACAAATTAAAAAAAAAAAAAAAAAAAGGACTGAAAACAAATGGCTTAGAGTGTAAAAAAAAAAAAAAAAAAAAAAAAAACTCAAAGTATTAGGTAGAAAGAGCCTCAGGATAGGGAAGTGTATGGAGCCCCCAAAGGGCGTGGCCATGGAGGGAGAACCCCGGAGACTTTTTACCACAAAGGAACTCTGCTGTATCTGTGGTCGTGTGGGCCGCTGGGCCGGAGAGAGCCCCTTTTGCTATAAGACAGTCAGCAGCACAACAGCCTAAACAAAGACCCCCCTCCCCCGTCTTATCAGCGAAAGCCTCAAAAACAGTCTGCTCTGAGAGGCAAAGATGGACATTTTTTGCTCAATTGCAACTCCCAGGAAGGAGGAGCCCAAGAGGTGGGGCCACGGCAGAGCCTCTGCTTCCACGGAGGCCTTGGCACTCTGGGATACACACGTTTATCATTGTGCCCTTGGACCCTGCTCTGCTGTGAACTGAACTTGAAAATCAGACTTTGTGGCGTTCATGCATTCACTCTCCTGAGAACTCACTGGGCAGAGATTAGATCACAAAGACTGTGGCGACAATATTCTGTGGACATGATTGTGGAATAATGACTTTTCTGTGCGAAAATACAATGGACTGGAGTTTTTTGGTCACTGGACATTGTCACTTTGCTCTCCGATGGTCTTACGCTTAAATTAATGTAATGTTTGTCTTCCAGATTTGGAGGCTTTGGATTGAGTCATGGCTGCTCACCCTCCCCCCTCCTGACGCTCTATCTTGTAGCCTGTACTATGACAGATAGCAAGATGACGTCTACGCGGAAACCTTTTTTAACATAGAAGGACAAGACTGGACATTGATAATGAAATGCATTGACAGAGTTTTGACTACAGACTAGCAA
This sequence comes from Mugilogobius chulae, assembly GCA_038363315.1. Lineage (NCBI taxonomy): Eukaryota > Metazoa > Chordata > Actinopteri > Gobiiformes > Gobiidae > Mugilogobius > Mugilogobius chulae. The sequence continues at coordinate 37,885,098 of CM076408.1, forward strand.
TAGTATAAAATGAATAACTGAGACTTTTACTGGCACTTTCACCTAAACATGAAGACTGACGGTTAGTGGACACTACGGACTGGACTGTGACACAAATACTTGGACTTAGTAATTATTCTAGAGAGGACTTTTAAAGGATTGACTTTGACATGATTGACACTGGACTTAGTCAACATGACACTTTGAATAGGATGACTATGAGGACACCGAGGACATGATGAGATCAGTGGACCTCTCTGGTAGGCACAAGACCTACAGATGTGGACGTTTGCTCCACAGTACAGCCAATCCAATCAGATGTGGCTCAAAATTCAAATGTGTGAATCTCAGGACAAATTTAAACCTGAGACTCTGACTGGGATCTTTGAGACGATTGCTGGATTTTTGGAAAAAATGTTCTAGAAGAATTACAATCTCAGTGGAAAACTTAAATTTAACTTGTGTAGAAGGCTAACATTGAAATTTACAAAATGGTTCATGACTTAAGAAAAATAAATAAATAAATAAATAGGACTGTATGTCAGTGCCCAACCCCCACAGCCCTAACTTGTCTAATGGTTCTTTTTAATTATTAATGGTGCACAGTGATAATCTTAGATTATTCTCTGGAATTTGTTATCAGTTTCTAAAATGGTGGTCATATCTGTGTGAGAATAGCTTTAAAAGTGAGCATAAAAAAGAAGCTCAAATGTGCAGGCCATAGAAAACATTTTTTGGTGAAATTTTTTTCTGTTGGACAGTTGGGTCTGTCCACATCACACTGCTCTGTATTCTGTCATTCTCTAAGCCAGACACGGGGAAACAAATGAAAAAGAGAAATGTTGTTATTGTTAGGTTAACTCATGGGAGAGTAATGGTGAATGCATATGGCATGAGAAATGGAAATGCTCAAATTAGGATTTGATTTTATTAAAGAATAGCTGACTTAAACTGGACTTAATTTTAGAAAAAAATAACCTATTTTTTGATCACTAGTATGGATTTAGATCCAACAGATCTACATCCACTGCACTCACTCATCTAACTGATGAAATCCTGGCTGCAATAAATAAAAACATTATATGGTTGGTATATTTCAGGACTTACAAAAAGCATTTGATACAGTAAATCATATTTTTTGTTAACAAAATTAAGTAATTATAGCATAAGAGGACAGGCATATAATTGGATAGACAGTTATTTGAAAAACAGAGAACAATACGTACAAATTAATAATAAATCAGAAAATCGTATTATAACAGTAAGAATTCCACAAGGCTCAGTAATTTGAGCGAAACTTTTTATATATTTATAAATAATATTTATGAATCTAGAAGAAAAAATATTTTAATTACATTTTTTTTTACTGTTTGCTGATGATACCACTGTGCATAAAACAGGAGTGACTTTGAGGAAAACAAGTTATATTTAAATTGGAAAACAAAATGTATGATTTTTTGGGAAAAAAGAGACGTGAAGGAAATAAAGAAATCAAGATTGATAATGTAGTTATTGAAAGTGTTTTGGAAATCTGATTTTTAGAAGTCATGCTTGATAATAAACTTAGTTGGAAATTTCATATTGATTATATCGGTAAGAAAATAAGCAAATGTATTGGTATTGTGTATAAGGTGAAATATGTTTAGACAAAAAGGCATGCACTTGATTAAAACAGAGATGCTTTGTGAGCTCAGGAATAAAACTGTGGAATGCTTTAGGAAATGATTTAACAACATCACACACCATTGAAATTTTAAAACGTAAAGAAAAAAACAGGCAGGGTAAGTGAGAATAAAGAATATATTTAGTTTTCTATTAAGTTGTAAATGCAGCAGACAACTGGACATGACTGTACTCTACACTTTTACAAGGACCAAATTGAAGTCTAAGCTTTTTAATGATCAAGAAAAAACTGAAACTGTTTCACTGATGGATGCTATTGGAAAGACAAAATGGAAATCTACAAATCTGNCGAGGTGTTATAACAATAAAATTGAATAGTGCGCCGCGTGACTATCAAAATGGAAAAGCACTGGACTACAGGAGAAAGAAACACCGCCCAAATATTTGCATATTCATGTTTTTCTTGTGTGATGTGAAATAAATTACCGGCGTCTTGGGGCAGTGTTGCGTTCTGGGAAGATAGGCGGCGAAGAATGGACATTGTTAGGCCCCAGACGACCGGAGCTCCGTAGATGACCAATGTATAGGGAAAATAAACTTTGAAGACGTAACGCATTGAGTTCTGGTCATCTTCGTTGGTATGTTTATTAGTTTTGGTTAGAGTAGTAGGCTTGACCCGTTAATTGCTCCGCTCCTTACAGCAAACCAACACGCTGGACTTGTTGACTACGCAGAAATAGTGAAGGTAATGAAAATAGAATAGACCAGTAGTAATTATATTCTTTTATTAATGGAAGGAAAGTCAACAAGAAAAGAAACAGTTTTCTTCAAATGGTGACCCTCGACGCGGCTGAAGGGGGAGCGTGGGTCAACGCCTAGCCGGACGTGGATAACTGACCCGTGGCACCAATAGTGGTTGCGGTACACATACCAACACCTACATTCCAAGGCTGCATGTGTGGAGTTTTCCTGGGCGCCCACAACTAATCAGGTAAGACTTTTTTGATTTCTCACTTTTTAGAGAGTCAAAGTAAGTCTATTGGCATTTTTCTAAATTTAGAACTGTGGGAAAATTCCATACATTGGTTTAACAGGTCAATTTTGACTGTGGACTGTAGAAGGGACGGCGTATAGGTCCAATAACAGTGTTTAGAGAATAAGTTGAAAAGTAAAGTGTAAATAAGGACTCACACGTGACACATTTAGTGTTCTAAAACGGCCATTAGGCTGACGGGGTGGAGATCCCCCTGCAAGCCGGACGCGGTGCGCGAACAGATACGTTACTGGGTAAAGCGTTTTCAGATTGGGGAGCTGATAAAAACCTTAAAGAGGCATAATAGTACTAAAAGCCTCCAACCAAGTACTGGGTTGAGGACCCACTGTTGTCAGTTACGCGGAATAAGATTCTGGGCGGGGGGCAACGGTAAATATTATATAGTAAACGAAAATTAAAGGACCTTTAAAAAAAAAAAAAAAAGGGGAGAGAGTACGATCAGAGAATAGAGTGGTTTTTCTCCGGAACTGGAGGAATGTGGGCGGAAACCATGGACCTGTTTGTGACGTGGAACCCACAAAAGGAGAAGGCACTTGACAAACAGGATCCGCCCTCTTATGCGGAGGTAAGTAGTCCAATAGCTCCACCTGCTGGTCATGCATATCCACTGCTGGCCCTACATGGACTGAATGCAACAATTGCTGAAAACAAACATTTGACAGTGGAAAAAAGAAACTTTGAGAATAGAGACACACTTCAACAGAATGCCGAGCTCCTGAACAATGACTAACTGACAAAAAGTTAAGATACAGGAGACTAATGAAAAAAAAAAATAAAATAAAATAAATAATGAATTAGCGTAACCAGTCAAAGAAATAGAAATCATAAAATATATATAAATAGAATGCTTAGTGTTAGAAGAAAATAATAATGATAATAATAATAATAATAATAATAGTAAGAATAAAAATAAATAAATAGAATAAAGGGAAATGTTAAAAGTTCATGAGGCTGAAATAAAGGGAAATACAAAATAAATAAAGATGTGAAAGGGAATTTACAGGTTGGTAAATGTTCAATAGCAGAAAAAAATAATAAAAAATAGAAACGAGAAAATTAGCTTAAATAAAAACAAGACTTAAATCAACAAAAATAGACAAACAATTATGAATAAGATTCCTGCAAAATGCCAGGAAATCCAAAGAATTATTTTAAATAGGATGAAAAATATTTCAGTGTCACCTTTAAGGCACTCGGTGCTAAAAACAGTTATCTAAAAATAATAAGGAAGAAAAGAAAAATAGCCTGGACAAATATGAAGTTAAAATATGAATTAAAAGAGGCAGCAAACAGAATGCAAACATTTAATGCAGCACAGGCCCCTAAAATGAAAAATAGAATTGAGAGGCTTAAAGTTCAATCTGATTAGTTGTTTAGTGGACATTTAAAAAAAATCCATATTAAAATATAGAGAAGGCCAGGACCACAAAAAACTACATGTTCGTAGTCTGGGAGAGGCCCTTTGGTTTAAGATTTACAGACCCCCTCCCATCTCACAGGAGGATTTAGATGGTTCAGGAAATCTGCTTGGATGCAAGGAGTGAAAATACAGCTGGCCTGACCAGCAATTAAAAAATATTTATATATTAGTTACACATTACTTTTTAAATATTTTATTTCCTTACTACTCCAAGAAAATAAACTCAGGTTGCATAATCTTGTGATACTTATTTGCCAACATTGATCCAATAAGAATGTATGTTTTATATTTGGACTTTAACAGAGTTAAACAACAAATGAATTGTTTCAATAGATTCTAAAAAACCTACAGAAGTAATTGACAGCCCTGTTCAAGTGGCTGATCTGTGACTCAGTACATTTTGTGTGGGGCTGAGTGGGTGGCACAGACAGGACCGTCCCCAGAATGGAGTGTTGACTCCTTAGATGTGCTCACAGTCCCATCAGGGTTAAAAAGAACATGTCTTCAACTGACTGACTTAAATAGAAAATTCATTTAATACAACATTTAAACAGAATTAAAGAAATTAAAGACTAAAATAGGACATACGAAAGAGAGAAAGCAACACAATAAAAAAAAAAAAAAAAAAAGACTGAAAACAAATGGCTTAGAGTGTAAAAAAAAAAAAAAAAAAAAAAAAACTCAAAGTATTATGTAGAAAGAGCCTCAGGATAGGGAAGTGTATGGAGCCCCCAAAGGGCGTGGCCATGGAGGGAGAAACCCCGGAGACTTTTTACCACAAAGGAACTCTGCTGTATCTGTGGTCGTGTGGGCCGCTGGGCCGGAGAGAGCCCCTTTTGCTATAAGACAGTCAGCAGCACAACAGCCTAAACAAAGACCCCCTCCCCCGTCTTATCAGCGAAAGCCTCAAAAACAGTCTGCTCTGAGAGGCAGAGTGGACATTTTTTGCTCAATTGCAACTCCCAGGAAGGAGGAGCCCAAGAGGTGGGGCCACGGCAGAGCCTCTGCTTCCACGGAGGCCTTGGCACTCTGGGATACACACGTCTATCATTGTGCCCTTGGACCCTGCTCTGCTGTGAACTGAACTTGAAAATCAGACTTTGTGGCGTTCATGCATTCACTCTCCTGAGAACTCACTGGGCAGAGATTAGATCACAAAGACTGTGGCGACAATATTCTGTGGACATGATTGTGGAATAATGACTTTTCTGTGCGAAAATACAATGGACTGGAGTTTTTTGGTCACTGGACATTGTCACTTTGCTCTCCGATGGTCTTACGCTTAAATTAATGTAATGTTTGTCTTCCAGATTTGGAGGCCTTGGATTGAGTCAGTGGCTGCTCACCCTCCCCCCTCCTGACGCTCTATCTTGTAGCCTGTACTATGACAGATAGCAAGATGACGTCTACGCGGAAACCTTTTTAACATAGAAGGACAAGACTGGACATTGATAATGAAATGCATTGACAGAGTTTTGACTACAGACTAGCAATAGTATAAAATGAATAACTGAGACTTTTACTGGCACTTTCACCTAAACATGAAGACTGACGGTTAGTGGACACTACGGACTGGACTGTGACACAAATACTTGGACTTAGTAATTATTCTAGAGAGGACTTTTAAAGGATTGACTTTGACATGATTGACACTGGACTTAGTCAACATGACACTTTGAATAGGATGACTATGAGGACACCGAGGACATGATGAGATCAGTGGACCTCTCTGGTAGGCACAAGACCTACAGATGTGGACGTTTGCTCCACAGTACAGCCAATCAATCGATGTGGCTCAAAATTCAAATGTGTGAACTCAGGACAAATTTAAACCTGAGACTCTGAATGGGATCTTTGAGACGATTGCTGGATTTTTGGAAAAAATGTTCTAGAAGAATTACAATCTCAGTGGAAAACTTAAATTTAACTTGTGTAGAAGGCTAACATTGAAATTTACAAAATGGTTCATGACTTAAGAAAAATAAATAAATAATAAATAAATAGGACTGTATGTCAGTGCCCAACCCCCCAGCCCTAACTTGTCTAATGGTTCTTTTTAATTATTAATGGTGCACAGTGATAATCTTAGATTATTCTCTGGAATTTGTTATCAGTTTCTAAAATGGTGGTCATATCTGTGTGAGAATAGCTTTAAAAGTGAGCATAAAAAGAAGCTCAAATGTGCAGGCCATAGAAACATTTTTTGGCAAATTTTTTTTCTGTTGGACAGTTGGGTCTGTCCACATCACACTGCTCAGTATTCTGTCATTCTCTAAGCCAGACACGGGGAAACAAACGAAAAAGAGAAATGTTGTTATTGTTAGGTTAACTCATGGGAGAGTAATGGTGAATGCATATGGCATGAGAAATGAAATGCTCAAATTAGGATTTGATTTTATTAAATAATATCTGACTTAAACTGGATTAATTTTAGAAAAAATAACCTATTTTTTGATCACTAGTATGGATTTAGATCCAACAGATCTACATCCACTGCACTCACTCATCTAACTGATGAAATCCTGGCTGCAATAAATAAAAACCATTATATGGTTGGTATATTTCTGGACTTACAAAAAGCATTTGATACAGTAAATCATAATTTTTTGTTAACAAAATTAAGTAATTATAGCATAAGAAGACAGGCATATAATTGGATAGACAGTTATTTGAAAAACAGAGAACAATACGTCCAAATTAATATAAATCAGAAAATCATATTATAACAGTAAGAATTCCACAAGGCTCAGCAATGGAGCGAAACTTTTTATATATTTATTAATAATATTTATGAATCTAGAAGAAAAATATTTTAATTAAATTTTTTTTTTACTGTTTGCTGATGATACCACTGTGCATAAAACAGGAGGTGACTTTGATGAAAACAAGTTATATTTAAATTGGAAAACAAAATGTATGATTTTTGGGAAAAAAGAGACGTGAAGGAAATAAAGAAATCAAGATTGATAATGTAGTTATTGAAAGTGTTTTGGAAATTAAATTTTTAGAAGTCAGGCTTGATAATAAACTTAGTTGGAAATTTCATATTGATTATATCGGTAAGAAAATAAGCAAATGTATTGGTATTGTGTATAAGGTGAAATATGTTTTAGACAAAAAGCATGCACTTGATTAAAACAGAGATGCTTTGTGAGCTCAGGAATAAAACTATGGAATGCTTTAGGAAATGATTTAACAACATCACACACCATTGAAATTTTAAAACGTGAAGAAAAAACAGGCAGGGTAAGTGAGAATAAAGAATATATTTAGTTTTCTTATTAAGTTGTAAATGCAGCAGACAACTGGACATGACTGTACTCTACACTTTTACAAGGACCAAATTGAAGTCTAAGCTTTTTAACGATCAAGAAAAAACTGAAACTGTTTTCACTGATGGATGCTATTGGAAAGACAAAATGGAAATCTACAAACTGGATATGATGTGATCGAGGTCAAGGCAGGTAAGTTTGAAATTTGGGATCAGAACCACTGATTGGAAAACCCTGAGCTCGGACAGCTGAGGTGTATTTTTTGGTAAGTAGACTGGGTTTAATTCATTAAGAGAAGGAGTGTTGCAGGCTTGTGGCCCGGGCCGTCTGAGAGAAGGACAAATGATGAGAATATTTAACTGGTGGGATTGAAATACAAGAAAAATTGTTCATGTTTTCTGTTATAGTTGCAAAATATGTCAGCATTTTAGTGTTGGACCAAAGAAAACTATCCTCAGGTAGACTTTTTAGAACTCGTGAGCCAGGTATAGAAATCACTATTGACTACACAGACATGACTGAATGGTGCAAAGGTTAAAGGTGTTTATTTGTGACTGTTGACTTACACTACACTGACTCAAAATATTATAGCTCTCATAAATGATTATATTTCATGCTTTGGTTTTCAGATTATAGCGATCGGGACATGGAAGCTGTGGAGAAAAATAACCTAACTTAAATACTAATTGATTAAATTTCTGTCAACAGGAAGAGGATCATTCTGAACTGGCTAATGAACTGTATTGGAATAAGCTAAAAGCTGTGTTGTTTAGTGTTTTGTCACAGGTGATACAGGTGATTAATGTGTTTGTGATGGAGAAGAATATTTAAAGGACTGAAGCAAAAGTGGGTGGAATCTCAATAGACAAGTTCACAAAAAGTCATTGCAAAGGACAGAAGTGGCTTCATCTCACGCAGACTAGATCTGCGACACGTAAACTCTTATAATTTTCTTCTATTTGCTTATTGATGTGTTGTTGGTTTTGTTTTTGTTTTGTTTGTTTTGTTTTGTTTGTTTTTTGTTTGTTTTTTCTCTTTTTCTCTTTGTTTGTAGGCTATACATTTCTGTAGGTGGAGTCTGTATGTTCCAAGTGACGCTAGAAGGTTTAAAGCTCCAGGTGTGGTGTAAGACTCGGAGTCTCTCCTCCCTGTACATGGTCCACTGGAATGTTCTGCTGGAAGGTTAAGTTCACACGCACGCTTAAAGGGTATTATAGATTGTTTGGGGTTTCCCCCAACAGAAGGGGAACGTAGTTGCAGCTACTATTGGATTGGTAGGGGTCTTAGATATTATACTATAATGTAGGAGATATTGACAAACAAAGGAGGCATTTAATAAAGTTTAATGAAAACATATTTCCAAGGTTGGAATGAAATAAAATACAATAACATTTTTTGACTCTACATAATGTGTAGAATCCTCACACAGCATTATTGTCTTGTTCTATGAATGTGTTTTGATGTTGTCATTTTTGCAGAAGTGAATGGACATGATATGAGTGACCTGTTCATAAAGTTTACAGAGGAAATGGAGGTGTCCCAAATGAAACTATAATTTCAGGATGTTTTCCTAATATGAACTAAGACTGAGAAATTTTACTTTTATTTATTATTATTTATTTACCTTTATTAACCAGGAAGTCCCATGGAGATTCAGAATCTCTTTTATAAGAGAGACCTGGCCAAGGTAGCAGCAAACACCATCAATACAATAAAAATTCTGACAATTTTTACATTATCAAAACAACTCTCTCAAGAAAAACATAAGCAATGCTCAACACAACACTTTTTACAATACTCTTAAACTTTTGGTCTTTGAGGTATTCCGAAAACGAGGGATTATTGTTGCCACTAATTCGAAATTTCTTTAAAGGTGCATATTTGTTAGTAATGGCAAGAAAATTGAATGAAAATATTCCCAGGCCAGTTCAGCATCAGGAATAGGTAAAATATATAATTCACTTTGATAAAGTTCATGTAAAAAGCTTGCAGTTCAAAATTAAAATAAAAATGTCTTTTAAAAATAACTCGAGGGTTGCCTTAGGTATTTTGGTGATCACACAGTGGTCACTCACATCATTACAATAAATGTAACTGAATATATTTATGAGCAGTATTAGTTATAATTAGATCAAGAATGGAAGATTTATTCTGAATTTTGGATTTATAATAGTTGGAGCATTTATGAGTTGTGCGAGGTTTAAAGAATCACTAATATTTTTTAAACCATTTGAAACATCTGAAAGCCAATCCAAATTTATATCGCCCATTAAAATGAATTCTGAAACATTAATTTCATGAAGGATGTCAGAAATAGATTGCAGAGCCTCCTTCATAGCATCACTTAAAATGATATGTTTGTCTGAACAACTTTACTCTACCTCTTTAGTGTTTTTTCTCAAATATGTTGATAATAGGAAGGACAGGAGTTTGGTTTCTGTCCGAAAGTCTTGGTTGTGTTTTGTTGTTTTTTGTTGTTTTGTTACTATGATTCGCAGCATGTTGTCTAGGGCTCTAATCAATACCACTTCGCCCGGAGTTTGCTATCAACGTCTCCAAATGCCACAAAACAGGCCCTGGTCAGAAGGGGGCGACAAATTTCTAATTGAGATGGAATTAAGGTGTATTGGGATTTATAAAGAGTTGTTGGACCATGTGAAAATAGAAGGTAAAAAGCAGCAGTATATTCTGAGAAAATGTTCTGTGTATATTGTTACAATGGGAAGACCAGCCATGGCCAAAGGATGAATAATGGGTAAACTCAATAAAGTGAAATATTGGAGAAGTGAGGTCTCTAAGCGACCTCAGAAGGGGGAATTGAAGAGTTTATGCATTTTTATTTACACATTTCTACTTTAAAGAGTTTATTGATTTTATAAATATATTCACTTTTACATTAAAGAATTCATAGACTTATATAAACTCACTTATACATTGAAGAGTTTTATTAATGTACATATACCCACTTTCATATTATTGCTCACTGTTATATTATCTTATGTTGTTACGGTTGCTAGCGCCAGCTGTCTTAAATGCTGGAGGTTGCTTGTCTGCGAAATATGTCAGTTTGTTCATTTCAGAGATACAGAAGAGGCCCAAGTTGTCTGCACACGGAGGTGCAGACCTTGAAAGAGTGTTATACAATAACAATTGATAGTGCGCCCGTGACTATCAAAATAATGGAAAAGCACTGGACTACAGGAGAAAGAAAACACCGCCCAAATATTTGCATATTCATGTTTTTCTTGTGTGATGTGAAATAAATTACCGGCGTCTTGGGGCAGTGTTGCGTTCTGGGAAGATAGGCGGCGAAGAATGGACATTGTTAGGGCCCCAGGACGACCGGAGCTCCGTAGATGACCAATGTATAGGGAAAATAAACTTTGAAGACGTAACGCATTGAGTTCTGGTCATCATTCGTTGGTATGTTTATTAGTTTTGGTTAGAGTAGTAGGCTTGACCCGTTAATTGCTCCGCTCCTTACAGCAAACCAACACGCTGGACTTGTTGACTACGCAGAAATAGTGAAGGTAATGAAAATAGAATAGACCAGTAGTAATTATATTCTTTTATTAATGGGAAGGAAAGTCAACAAGAAAAGAAACAGTTTTCTTCAAAACCTCCTCCCCCAAAAATATCCAGTGTGATGTCGCGACTTGTAAGAAACAACAGAAGTAATTGTTTTCATTAGAGGGAGACCAAACATTGCACTAAAATTAATGCATGTATTTATATATATTCTGGAATTACGTATAAATGATGAATAATCTTTGGTCTCATTTCACATTCAGCTTCTCTTCCTCGTTCTCTGTGTTGAAAGAAATCCGGAGCGATGACATTTCCATGAACCTTTATATAGTATTTATGGAATGGCTCTGAGATTCTTTAGGAGGCAGGTTGGGGTAAAGAAAAGGGCAAAGATGTGATAATGAAGTCCACCAGTGACTCACTCTATATACTGTACTTTTACTACAATTCTTTTTACAGCCAGGTTCAGTCAGTCACTTTGAGAAGGTTTGTGAACGCGATCAAAGAACGTATCAATATGCACTTATTTACTATTTGATTTGCTGTGTGTAGTTGGAGTCCAGGCCCAGTCAGGTGTCTGTTTAGACTTCTATGTTGTCTTGGATTAGGTTTGTTGTCTGTGTTGAGACTAGGGTTGGGTAATGTTGACAAAAATGAATATCTGGATTGACATATCCCAATAACGATATTTTGTTCTGTCAGTCCAACATAAATGTGTTAAAACCTGTCTTCAAAATTGTTTCAACCTAAAGCTGCACACTAGAGGAGTTTAGGATCTTTTGCAATTTTTAAATGCGCCAAAAAAAAAAAAAAAAAAGAGAGAAGAGACTACAGACATAAAGACATTTAAAGGTGCACTGCGCAAGTTTTTGGCCAAAAATAAACTTTAATAAATGTGTATTTTTGTCATTTGGATGCCTTAGTTACACTAAATATTTAATAAAAATCTGCGTTTTTGCTTTGAGCGTGCTTGCATGGCCACAAAATAATCATTTATTTGGCTTGGAGGAGGGCCCGAACACGTCTGTTTTAGCAGAAAAGTGGTTCCTTTAGATGATTTTGTTCATAATATGGCAAAAAATGTGTTCATCTCCATTCAGAAAGTCCCAAAGTATAGTTTTAACTTACTAGATGTACTGAATTGTGTAGATGACTTTTCACCTTCAGAAAGTTACACAGTGCACCTTTAAAGGTTGTATGGAGGATTTAAAAAACATTTTTGTTGTCAGTCTTGGTCAAAACAGTTTGACAAAAACAAACATTGATTTGTAACAGCCTTGTACAAAACAAAAAAATATAATAAAAATATATAAACAGTGTGTGTGTCACGTGATCGAGCGCAGAGTGTTTTCTTTCATATGTGCGGTTATAAAAGTGAAACATCAACATCAACAGTAATGAAGAAACACCAGTGGATTAAAGCAGGTTTATAAAGGTCACAGGAGAGCGGAGGATCATTAGAGGTAAGGAGCTGTTACACTGACACAGCATTGTGGGCTTGAAATGAAAAGGTTTCCACAAACCCTGTGTCAGCCATGTTCTACGGTCTAGTAAAGGTGCTTCTAACATCACTGAAGAAACAGGTGCATTGGAGATAAGTGTGATGCTCGTTCAAATATTATAGAAGAATCCTGCACTTTAACTGCGTGCACAAAGCAAAAATTCTTACTTTGGCCACACCTCCTTGAACTTGTGGAGGGAAACATCAAGCTTAAAATCAGGCTTAACTCCTGTAGTGTGCAGAAGGCTTAACATACTGTAGTTTAATATTGATTAAACAATGTAATGTTCATCACAACTTTTTTAGTCTTTAACAAGAACAAAACCCTTTACCACAAAATTACTTAAAGGGGGCCTGTTATGTAAAATAGACTTTTCTGAGTTTTTAATCTTGTTACAAGTGTTTTGTCATCATTAGTTAGTAGAGTTGTATTTGGATTGATTCATGCATGTTTGAGTAATATTGTCCTACATTTAAAATCTGTGGCTTATTTTACAACGAAGAGTTCTGTAGTTGAGAACAGAAATGGACCTGTTTTAGTTTTAGATCATTTTTGTGTTCTACAGTAAACAACATTCACAATATTATCTAAAACTCTATTAACCCCAGCTCTAGTTGAAAAAAACTTCTTTATTTAGTCATTGATAACACTAACAAAATTCCGAGACTCTTGTGGTTGAAATTGTGAAAGTTGCATCCATCAGAGTGCCGTGAACATTGTGCAGTTGAAGTCCATTAAAAGTCCACATTTGGCTCAAACTTGCAGCTGGTTTCCTCGTGAGTCTGCGAGCAGTGACTGACAGAAACCTTTCACCTGCTGCTTCCCTCTGACTCTGAGATTATCTCCAAAACAGCAGCTTGTCCCGCCTGAACAGGAACCAATGCACCCTCACCTTCACCCTCTCTCTCTCTCACTCTCTCACTCTCTACTCGCCCTTTCCCTGCACTTCTTTAACCTTTCATTCCCCTTTTTCCTCTTTCCATATTGCGATTTGGGGGAAAAAAAAAATGATTGAGATTTTTTACCATAATGTGGGATCCTATTTAGTTGATTTTGTGTCTTTTTTTGAAAACCGGCTACTAAATACAATCAAGTGTTTGTTTTTTGCATAAGACGAGAGAAATCTATATTCAGATTTTAGAAACGTTTATGTACAATATGGAGTTTAATGCTGCGTTTCCGGCAACAGGGAAGTTGGATGTTTCCCAGTTTTAAAATGTCAGTTCCCAGTTCAGAGCGTTCCAACTGAATAACAACTTAAATGGTCTATTTATATAGCACTTTTCCACCTTTCCAGGCACTCAAAGCGCTTTAAAACCAAGCATCCACTCAGTGTACGCAGACACTGAGGCAATGTGGGTTAAGTGTCTTGCCCAAGGACACAATGACAATCTACTTCTGTCCCACTGTCACCTTGTGTTCTGATGGTCTCCCATCCAAGTACTAACCAGGCCCTAACTTGCTTAGCTTCTGAGATCTGACGAGATCATTGCCTGGACAATCCAACCTCACCACTGTACCAGCGGATGAGTCTGGTCGCCCCAGAGTCAAGGCGGAGCAAAGCTCACCTAACAGACAGCGGAGGGAACCAATCAGAGAAGAGCATAAAGGCTTCTAGTGCCGTAAGCTGTTGGGATTTCTCTCGCTGTCATTTGCCGGTAAGGGGTCCTTGCATTGCTTTGACCATCTTGAACGCGATGTGTTTTTGGTCATTTAAAACGGCATTTACCGGTAAATGGAACAAACTCTCGGTTTTCTGGTGTGCCATGTTGTTTTTTCAACCTTCCGCAGCGCTGCCTAGATCCATGCGCGCTGCGCACAGCGGGTACGTTGTTAGCAGAAAAAAATTTGACTAAAATAAACGTTTTTCATTGCACGGTACGATCTGGATTTCGAGGGAAAAGCCCTTGGAGGGTGAGGCGATCAGACTGATATTTAATAATAATTTAATACAGGGATACATTTGGGACTTCCAGGCAAACGGGATCAGGCTTTGACAAGCATGTGGCCATGTAAACATTATGCTAACCTTTAGGCTAAAAAAAAGTAACGTTAAAGGAGACACATTGTTTTTCTTTGTATAGCAGTAAACAGCTATAATATGTAGATCAGTAATTTACATTTTGTTTCTTGTAAAACGCAAAATTGATGTAAAACAGAATAGAAAGAGGTTTATTTACTTCCTGCAGAACTGATAAGCCCCGCCTCTTTATATTGATAAGCCCGCCTCTTCATTGTAAGATTTTAATCTAACAAGCAGCAGATTTTAAATGTGTAATATTTATCGTTGTAAAGAGGTTATGTGACAAAAATAGTAACTGTATATTTACTTAATCACAATTAAACACAGACAAGCTTCTCTTCTGACTTCCACCTTCTTTCCCTCTCTCCTTTTTTTTCCCTTTCCACACCACTCCTCTTTTCTCCCTCTTTCAGTCTCTCCTCCTTTCACAACTTATCTTCCTTTCTCTTCCGCCTCTTTCTTTCTCACCTCTCTCTCCCACTCTCTGTCTATCTCTCATCTTTTCCCTTTCTTTCTTATCCTTGGGTTGTGTCTCTCTTATCCCCTTCATCTTCTATTCCATTCTTTACTCACCCTCTCTCGCCTTTCATCCTCCCTTTCTCCTCATCATCCTTATTTTTATCCTCTCTCTCCTTCTCTTGCCCTTTCTTTCTCTCTCTCTCTTTCTACAACCTTTCTCTTCTATTGTCTCTCCTCCAAACTCCCCCTGTTCTTCAAACTCTCTTCCTCCTACCTCTGCTCCCTGTCTTTCCGTCTCTCTCTGCATCTTTCTACTTTTACTCACATCTCTCTCTCTCTCTCTCTCTCCCTAATTCTCTCTGCCCTCCATCTCTCCCACTTTCTATTCTTTTACTCTCCCTTCTGTCTCTCTCTTTCTTTCCCCTCATCTCTCAACCTTTCTCCCTTTACTTCATCATCTCTATCTTCTTCACTTTCTTTAATTATCTCTCTTTCTTTCCACTATTTACCCCTTCTCTCTCTCCTTCTCTCCCCCTCCATAATTATTTTTCTCACACCTGTCTGTCTTTTTCTCCCTCCCTACGTCTGCCTCTCCCTTTCTCTTCCTCTTTCTACCTCCACTCTCTTCTTCTCTCCCTCCTTTACCCCTTCTTCCCCCTCTCTCTCTTTCCCCTCCTGCAGAAAAGGCACAGCAGACGCACCAATCTCCCCCACACAATCAGGCCGTCCGTGTCTCCATCTGGCCCTAAATGTGAGCCGAGCGCACAGCAGCAGAGGGAGCTGCTTAGAAAATTGAAGGTGAGAAATAATAATGGAAAATCCTGGCAGAGGTGTAAATACAGCCGAACAGGCGCTGTGCTGCTATGTGCTCGCTGTGTGGTGAGTGAGCTGATGATTTAGAGGCTGAGGCGAAGTAAATAAGCAGAAAGAGGACAAAATCACAGCAAATTACTCTCCAGAAAGACCCACTGCCACCAGTATATGTGACTTTAGCCGCCCTTTAGTGCTGTCGTCCTTTAGTTTAGGCACTTAATCAGTCAAGGAGTCTTAGTTCACACACGATTATATTAGTCAGCTAATTATTTTTATTTAGAATTATATTGAGCAGCAACAAGAGAGTTTGAGTAAATAAACCAAAGATTTAAAGACATCAGTGCGGCTCTTTGAGATTTTATTTTGAGAGAGGAACCAGACTGTAGAAAAGTTAAAGAACATTCATTATTCAATATTATTATAGTAGGTGTTTATTTAATTAAACAATTGTTTAATGCAGTGTTTCCCAACCTTTTTTGAAACACGCCACACTTTTTTCTCCTTTTTTTATGGCACACACAAAACTAAATTATTTAATGTTATTGCATTTAAAATTTGGAAATCAAAATGGTTTGGTTTTATTTTTTAATCAAAAGCGTATTCTGGACACTTCATCTTGGTTGTATCTGAAGAAACACAATGTTCCCTGGAACACTGTTAGTGTGTGTAATGTGTAAACTCGTCATTTCATGTGTTGACGATTGTAACTGGAGCTCAACTCTCTCTTTCAAAAACGCACAAAAAGAAACGCTAAGTGAAGCAAACTGTTTAGTTTCGCCATCAAAAACATCTTTGTGAATTTACACAATGTTTTCAGTGTTTAATTTTGCAAAATACTGAGTAAATTCACTTAACTGTTTAAACATTTTCTTAGTGAAAATACAGCCGCAGCTCGTTCTGACTTTGATTTGGTTTGAACTGCACAAATGTGACTCTGGCTGTGAAAGGTTGCAGACTCTGTTCTAGTCTTTGCTTAAAGCTGTCACAGTTTAGACTTACCTCATTATCAGATTGGTCCAGCTTTGGTGCAGTTACAGCAGGCCTTGCGTGTGATTAAAAATGTGAGAGGAGGTCAGACCTCGTACTGCTGCGGGCCTTTTCCTTTCATGAATAAACAAGTACGATAGCACAAGGTCTCATAAGTGTTGTGATCAAAGGCAGTGACTGCAGCAGCACAAGAGGACCAGGCTGAATGTGAACTATTCTCCATGAGAGAAGCTCAAACAAACGTCAGAGCTGGACCAGGTGCAGAACAACACTCATGGAAGTATCCACCTTATTTTGCCCCGCCCACTTTTCTACTCTCGGCAGCACACTTCCCTCGTTCATTTCACTGAAGTAAATAGATGAGAAATAATGTTTCAAGTAGATAAATTATTCCAAATATGCTATGGTCATGTGCACCAATAAATAAACAACACACATTTTCTCTGGATTGCTTGAAAACTAATGTTGAAGTATTTACATAATCGTTTGTCGGTCGGATCGCCGCGATAGACAGTGTTAGCCCAAGTTACATTAGCCACAAACAAACTAGATTGTGACTAGGATTATATCAATACTCATAAAAATAAAATACCTTTGCATCCATTTAATCAAATGTTGTATCAACACACATTTCCTTGAGATGCCGTCTGAATTCAGAGTAAGTCTTGTGTTTATTCGTGGTCAGTGTTGAGAAGTAAATATGTACAGGAAATTAGAATAGTACTTGTTAATGATTTATTTAATTTGAAGATGTTCAGAAAATAATCAGATCTTAACCACAAAATGTACATTTACAACTGTTGAAGTCAGATACAACTCTACATATTGTATTTTATTCACTGGCTATTTATTTTGTAGCCAGGCCTCCAGTCAATTTCATTAACTTCAGCTTTAGGTCAGGTCTTGCAGAACTGCAGACGGTTCCCAAAAAGCAGGAAGTACAGTTATCCAATCAGCGAGCAGGAGTGAAGTAGTGTGATTGCCAGAACTAACCTGAGATGAGACAGCAAACTGCATATTCTTCTCCTTTGAAATTGTGCTAAATATTATTTTAGAATATGATATTGTATTTTTTAATTTTGCAAGTTTACCACAAAGCAATGATAACAATCACAATTCTCAAATAAAATTTTAATCTTACAAAATCTTTTGAAAAACTCTCCATCAGAGAAGTTTTACAAAGCCCCTTTAAACCCTTTAAAGTGCCAGCACCCTCAGGTTATTTTGGTCGTTCTTTCCTTAACATTCTTTTTAAAACGCGATATAAAGCTGTCAGAAAATGCACACAGCTTCAACACGCGTCTGGAAACATCTCGTGGAAAGCAGCAGAAGAGGAAACCTACGTGTGTGTGTGTGTTTGATTCTAATGGCTGAGAGTGAGGTAAACAAGCAGTGGGAGTCGGGGCCGGGCAGCTGTCAGAAAAGCCCCTGGTTGATTTATATTGCTCTTTGGTATGACAGGAGGCAGAGCTGGATCAAAGACTGCTGCTGCTGCTGCTGGTGCTGTGTGAGGAGGGGGAGAGATGGATGAGAGAGCCCTGGAGGTGAGGCCGCGAGGGGGGAGAGAGGTGGGAGAGGTGACGGGGGAGCCAAGGCCAAACGGATGATCTGCTCCAATCTGCCTGAATATAAAGAGACGCCACAGAAGATGATTTGTGCTGCGGTGACAGGCGGGAAGTAATGGACAGAAAACATCCCGTGGACACATGAGGGCTGATACGTTTGCTTCAGGCGCATGTTTCAGACTGATGCTTCAAAACAGAGACAGGAAACTTGAGACAGGAGCGTGTTTAAGGCATCTTAACTAATAAAGATTATGCAAGTGTCACAGCGTTGTAATTGTTAGCAGTAAGTGGCAAAAGCTTGAAAGCAGCTGCTATGTCAGTTATCACAGGACTGCAGAGGGTTTCCTAAAAGCAGGAAATACAGTTGGTCAATCAGTGAACAGGAGCGAAGCGGTGTGTTGGTCTGAACCCACCTGAGGACATATACAGATTGTATATGTCCTCCTAACTTAGATTAGTTTTTCTTTTCCAATTCAAAAGTTTATCTCACAGAAATGACAACAACACACATTCGTTTATGCTCTAATGCTCGAAACACATGCAAGTTTCTTGCAAAGTGTCTTGTACACCAGCTCAAGTCCACTGCGCTCCATGTTTGCCCAAAGTCATGTGGATTCCCATGAGAATGCTCGTATTATGACTTTAAGGTCGCATCAGACCTCGACGAGACCTCCAACGAAAATAGACTTCCAACGGCTTCTTTCCAGAGACTCGCGCAACTCAACTGTGTGCTCGCACTGCTCCAACAGCTGTGTACAAGGGCACTTAAGCTTGCTTTTAGTGTATTTAAGCAAGTGTCTTTGCAAAAGCAAAGAAAAATGTTTTATCAGATTTTCCTACAATGCCTCCCATACACTGACTGTGAGGCGGGTTTGGTTTAAGACATGACAGGTTTCTTACAAAGTGCCGTGTACACCAGCTTCAGACCACCACAGTCCGTATTTGCCTAAAGCCGAGGAGGTTCACATTCTCACGATGCTTGTGACTTGAAAGCCACATCAGACCCATGTGGTGTCCAGGAAAAATAGACTCTCTACAGATTATGTTCGCACATGTGCACGAGCCACTGACATTCACCTGCGCCATGATCTGTGTACAAGGTCACATTAGTTTTAAATGTCGGGGAGTGTTTTTCACCAGGCCCACACGTACTCCTAAACTGGCTGATCAGCTGATCCTGATAATCCTAAAGACAAAACTGGAACAGAGAGATTGAAAACATTAACTTACAACTGATACACATCCACTGTTCAAAGTAATTCAACCATCTCACTCACCGGTACATGCATGTTTAATCACTCGTACAAGCTTGTTCATGTGCACACTTGATAAGAATCACATGTTGACTGAGCAGGCTTGGTTATATTCAAATAGAGTTTACTTTCAGTTTGCTTACAAAAACACAAACCCACAGAAGCCCATGTATTTACACAGTCACTTTCACCTATTTACAAACACAGATGACCTTTATATCTCTGTCCTCTACCAATTGTGAAACCACTCAAAAGCTAAGCAAAATTAATATTTACTTAGAATGCGAGGAAAGAGTATATTAGTTGTTCAGCTGCAGTTGTATGTAGAGCTTTACCACCAGGAGAAGAAGAATGTTTTCTGCAATATGCCACTGTGAGTGACAAAAATAACAACAGTGTCAAAGAAGCAAAGATTGTGTCTGTCCATTTGACTCATTCATCTTTAAAGTGAAGTCACAACCTGTCTGGAGCCTGGGGACACTTCACTCAAATCTAAAACAGGTACAGGCCATGGTTTATGAGTTCTGGCTTCTCAATGAGGAGATTAAGGATTTAGACACTGAATACCAAATATACATCTCATGATCTCTCTGAGTAGACTTTGCATGTTCTCCCTTTATTACTGTGGGAATTCCATCTTCCTCCCATTCCTAAAACATGCATGTATAGATTATTTGGCATCACTGTAAATTGATCCCTGTAATTTTTAGCTTTTCTCTGCCAATTTCTTCATAATCTGCAAAGTCACTGCTGTAAAACTGTGATAAATATTTACCATGAGGACTATCACACCAAACCAAGTCAAAATTAGATAAATACGATGTGTGTTTGTTACACTGAATATATAATACAAATATGTGTTTTCACCTGAGTGAGCTTTGGCCACAACCTGGATCATTATCCTTCTGCAAGTTTTTAACTCTGCTGTTTTATCTATATTTCTTCACATAATGACACAAAGTCTGATCTATGCAAGTTATTGCCTGGTACTCAGATGGGAGACCGCTGTGTCCTTTTGAAAGACACTTTACTCACATTGCGTCAGTGTCTGTTACACTGGGTGATTATTGTAAAGGCAGAAAAGCACCATATAAATAGACAATTTTATTAAGAAAGTCCCAAAATAGGGTTTTAAGATCCTATTTCAATTGAATCAAGAAGTTAATTTTTCACTTCCTGAAAGTTACATGGTGTCACAAGGCGAGACATTGCAGGTGAATAGGAAAAAAGTTACAATTTATTGTTATCAATGTAAAACTTCAACTTTAATTGGTTGAAATAAATCTAGGGAAAAAATTATTTTTTATATAGAAATAAGGCATTTCATGTTAAATAGTTGCCATGGTTACAAAAACACACAAAGGTCTGAGCCAAGTTAAATGTATGGATTTATTTAGATTTTGTTTAAATATTTTTTCATGTTGTTGACAAAGTTTTTACTGATGGGGGTTTGGGATGATTCTGGGTTTGAATAAAATAGGTCTGACTAAAACTTACCTTTAGAATAATAAATAGCACATTTTGTTGACCCTAAATTGTAATAAAGCAGGATTACCAGTCGTTATTCACAAATCCTTCAGTGTTTAGGAGCTAGTTTAGTGACTGAAACTGACGACAAAGTGAAGAGGAGTGAGTTTTGACCCTGTGGATGAAGTGTAATGAATAAAATAATAAAACATCAGACTGGACATTTGTGTTGTTTCCTATCTACTAAGAGAGAGAACTGATCAAAATCATGTAATCACGTTAAGTGGACAGTGTCTCTGAGGTAGTGAACCCTCCATTATCTGGTTACTGGTTGGACTCCTGCCTCTACATCTCGCACACACCTGAGACATGCGTTCTTCCCTTTAAACACTGATCTGCCTCCTGCTCCATCTGTGTGTCTCTCTCCTTCTTCTGCAGCTTCAGACGACTGTGATTTCTGTGTCACAAAAGCACTCGTCGCACCAAACCCGTCATTCAGAGCCATTTCAGCCTCTTCCAGCAGACGCCAGGAATGTGACCCTCTCATCTGTAACCTTCACCATTCTTTTCAACGACTGCCTGATTTCAACAGAAAAGCACAAACCTCAAGGAAATTACCCTCAATTCAGCGCACAAAAGAACGCCCTGTGTCATTATTCCGCTGATAAAACATTTCTAGACCTGATGCAGCCTCAGAAACACTCGGAGTGAAGATTTTATGCACAGATTTCAAACACTATGAACCATGTTGTATGTAAAAGATGAGACTTATGTAGCTTTTCAAGAGAAGGATCTGGAAAGGTTTATTGAAATCGACCAGGAAATGGTGAAATAATCAGGTGAATATAAAATTATGCAGTTCTAGTCTTTCCTACCACAAAACACAGCTAACTGAGTCTGTGGTTTTCAAATTCAAGAGCCCCATATTTCTACGAAAATAGCTTTAAGAATGGATTATAAATTAGAATCTATTTTTTAACCTTTAAAACTTATGGATCCCAAAGGAAAATTCCTTTTTGACCTCCAAAGACTGTTTGACATTTAGACATTATCGGACAAAAACAACAGATCTTTTGAAGGAGAGCCAAATCAGCATCTTTCACTCTCTCTGGGTGTAGTTTGCATGTTCTCCCTGTGTTATTGCGAGTTCTGTTTCCCTCTCACCTACAAAAACCCTACATTACAATACAACATGTTTACATGACTTGTCAACACTGTAAATTCCTGTGATTGTCTGTCTGTGTCTGTGTGAGCCCTGTTGGTCACTGTCCGTGGTGTTCCCCACCTAAGGCCCAAAGTCACTGGGATAGGCTCCACTCACCCATGACTCTTAACAGGAACAAATGAATGACTGAAAGTACATTTAATGTTTAAAAGCTATTTTATTTATTATTATTATTTATTTTATTTAAAAGCCATTGTTCGTGTTAAATTTCAAAATATGCTCTCATTATTAGCACTCTTTTTTATTTATTTATTTTGACATAGTTTGGTGTAATGGAAAATATTAGTAAGTGGTAAACTTTGACAAGTTGCACAAAACTGAGGCCGTTTTTGGGGAGCTAATGAGAGGTAGCTGATTTTCACACCGCAAACACGAAGTGGGTTTTAAATGTGACGATTTCCTCTCATAAATCCTTCAACAGACTGTTAATATAGACATAGATTCATTTTGGTTGCAATTACGATTAGGACCATGGAGCCAATCAAAGCGCTGCATTCTTTATTATTCATTTCAGACAGTACGCAGTCATCTAATTTTTTCACAAAGTGCGGTACATTTTTTAGTGGAAAACATGAAGTTTACAGATTTATTAGTAAAAAAGTTAGTTACCCAAACTTTAACCAATCATTTAGCAAAATTAAAGTGTTAAAGTCCATTATTATTTGTCAAATAGCAACTTTTGTGTAATTTATGTGGATTGCTCTATGTTTACAATGTGGTTGCTATTACCGCTGTATGTCATATTTGTTTCCCAAAAGACAAATAGAAACCTCATTAAATATTATGTTAATATTGTATGTGCAAAGGTAGTTTTCTTCTCCAGTCCTTTGGTTGTGGACAGTGTTGAGGGTGTCCTTGACGTTCACGCTGGGACAGACATCGCACATTAACCTTGGCTATAAATATTGTCACGTGTTGAAACAAGCTACACACACACAAAAAAAAAAAAAAGAAATGATGTCAAATCTAAAGTAGTGATGCTGTTACGTTGGGTTTTGTAAATTGACTTTGTGTGCGTTTGAACTGAGTCTGTGATTCTGTTTACAACCTCGTCAGAACAGGAGAAATTCATTTAGAGTGTTTTATCCTCAGGGCCAAACAGTCCTGCAGCCGCGGTTTAGTCATTATTTATGTCGCACAAATTCACCCAAAACTGTTCTCTCTCTGCACACGAGAGAGGCACACTTTCACTGCCAGAGAGAGAGAGAGGGCAGGGGTGAGAGAGAGAGAGAGAGAGAGAGAGAGAGAGAGAGAGAGAGAGAGAAGAGAGAGAGAGAGGGAGGGGGCTGAGAGGGGGGAGGGCGGAAAGAGAGAGAGAGAGAGACAAGAGAGAGAGAGAAAGAGAGAGAAAAAGAGAGAGGAGGGGGGGGGGGGGGGGGAGAGAGAGAGCGATAAAGGGGGGTTTGTCTTCTGTGTGCAGGCAGAAAGACTAAAACTAAATGTTTCTGGTGTTTGGCTCAGTACAAAATGCTGTTTTTGTTGCTTTGAGGCGACACTAAGAGTGGATGGGAAAAAAATCTTAATTTTAAAAATGTCAGCTTTGAAAATATCTTGATACTTTACTCTTTTCACTGGAAGGACATTTCGTATTACAAGTTTTGATATAGAAATAAAACATTTTGCAGGATAAAAAATGCATATATATGGGCCGACCGGTCTTCGGAGAAAACATAGATATACAACAAAATGTCCAAAATCTACAATAAGTACATTTTCAAGCTTTTTTTTGTGTCAGTATGTTGCAAAAAGCTTCCATATGTATCAACCGGTTTCATTTCACTCTGTGGAGCTTGTTTGTTCTATGGTGCATTAACCAATCACTGTTCGTTACTAGACGTTACATTTGTACTGTGACTGATTCATCAGCTGTAGTCCGGGAAGTACAAACATGGACATGAACATGGATCAGAGACGCTGCTCTACGGCCCAATCTCAGCCTCACAGCTTAATACTCTTGCAGTATTAAGCTCGTGCAAGGGACCGAGGAGAGACAGCACATGTGCGAAAGACCACAGACCTGGAGCGCAAGAGGAAACCACAGATCACCTCACACAAACACGGAGAGACCGAAGACCTGGAGCGCAAGAGGAAACCACAGATCGCCTCACACAAACACGGAGAGACCGAAGACCTGGAGCGCAAGAGGAAACCACAGATTGCTTGAAACAAAGACACGGCGAAGACTCAGCGCGCAGGTGAAAAGAAAGATTATCTACTGAAGCACAAACACAAGGAGGACAGCTCACTTTCACTGGGCGCAGACACTTGGAAAGCAGTCCTGTGGAATATTACTTGTTGCGGGGTGCTTCAAACTTTCTTTTCTTCTGAACACATGAAACAGACGCTTGAATTTGACATCACCGCTTAGTTTCTGTTTGCTGATTGGTCAGCGAACAAATATTGGTTGAAGCCACGACGACATTTTCTGAGTTTAACAGTTACATCTTAACCTACCTCAAGTCCCAGACCTAAACTTACCCATTTTAGTGACTTGAAGCCTACACCCGTTAAACCCCAAGCCACGTGGCTTCTTGGGTTATTTGACATTTTGGCTTTTTGTATCATACTGATGTAAAAAGGTGCTCATTGTACATTTTCAACCTTTCGTTTTCTTAAGAGGCTGTGTTGGCTAATTACGTTTACCATCCAGAAAGTTACACAATGTCACTTCAATAAATCCTAAATTTGACGTTAACAAATCCTTCAGCACGTTTGTTCAGGCCAAGATTCAGCAGATGCTTCTTTAAGAGCTCAAAGATTGCCACCTGTAGAATGTCTTCTTATTAATCGTGTTCTGGTGAGTGATATAAATATCATGTTATGTGTCGTATGTGTCTTTATGATGAGGCTGCAGCACACAGAGCAGAGATAATGACACGCTTCCATCGGTTCAGACGTGTTTAGATCGTCAGACAGATACTGATACACACTTAGCTGCAGTTTGTCTTCCTGCCACAGCCGAAGGGACAAACTCAGGCTCTCGATCTGTGAGGCTCAGACAAAACGGCAAAGACAGGGACATAATGCACTAATGTCATGTTTTTACAGACTCAGAGATATTACAAATGTGATCCTGCGTGATTGAGGTTTATAAAGGGTTATGTTTCCAATCATGTTTCACTTTTTGGAAATATGCATTTATTTTCTAGTCACAGACACCTTGCAAAAACAATTTGGCTTTAATACAAAGACTGATTGTGTGTCTAATCATCAGTTATGTTTGCTTTTATTATTGAGCAACAATCCTGTAAAAACATGTGGTTTAAACAACATTTTAGACTTTGAATGAAGGATATGTATTATTTAGGTGGTAAATAACAGAATAAACGTGTGTAGTCTATGTTTTGTTTTGAAAAAGACTAAAGGCTTCTCATCAATACCTGGATGGGAGACCACTGGACCGGAGAGAACTGTCGTGTCCAGGGGCAGAAAATATTTTGAGTCTGGAAAATGAGGAGAACAAACTAGTTTTACCATTTACGATGAAGCACGAAGGAGCAGTACCCAACCTTTTTCAGCACAGCCCGAAGATCGACCCATAAATGGTAAATGGTCTATTTATATAGCGCTTTTCTACCTTTCCAGGCAATCAAAGCGCTTGACAATCTAGTATCCACTCACCCAGTGTACGCAGACACTGAGGCAATGTGGGTTAAGTGTCTTGCCCAAGGACACAACGACAATCTACTCCTGTCGTCCCACTGTGGCACCTGGTGTTCTAACAGTCTCCCATCCAAGTACTAACCAGGCCCTTTCTTGCTTAGCTTCTGAGATCTGACGGGATCAGGCTTTTGACAAGCAGATATGGCCACCCATAGATTTTTTTTTTATTATTATTAGCGATGTTTAAGTTTTTATTTTCAGACTAGTGTATTGAAACACTCTTGGCCTAACTGTTTTAGACTATTATGGTAATAATTTCTGTGCACTACTGCACAGAAAGAGACGTCCGTCCAGTTGGATGGGGAAACTTCTTTGAAAAAAACAACAAAACAAGAAGAGAGCAGCTGTTTGAATCAGGTTAGGACTGTAATGACAGGCTCCTGGCTCCTAAAGCTTGAGACAGCATTTTTCTCAGTGTTTTTTCACTCACCTGAATATAACGTGTAAGGGTCGAAAAGACAGATTTCATTCACAAATGCTGAATTAGCAGCATAACTTTTGTTTTCTCACAGTGATAAACTCTTGTAGCTGACAACAGTGCTGGCTAGTGTTGCTACTACATCTTGTGTCGATGAGTGGCGGCTCTTTCTGCATTTCAGGTTGATAAATAAATAATCCCTGTATTGTTTGTTTCAGATGACATCAAAATATTCTACAGGCCAATGTTATTTCAATCAGATTAGGGGCAGCTACAATGAATATTCTTTACAGATAGTTTATTTTTGTAATACAAAAGTTTAATGTCTAGAAAGCCCCAGAAATCAATGCTTTTAAAATTTGTGAAATATTTTTTTATAATTTCATAGCCAAGTCTAATGTCATTAATTGTTACATTTGCTTCTTGCCCCCAAACTTGAATTAAAGTGACATGAATTCAAAAATATGAAATCCAGCAATAGCAAGAGTCCCCAACCGGTCTGGGGCCCAAACATTTTTTATTTTGCAGTTTGTCACCACTTCATTGTGCTTTACTGTGAAAATAATGTGCCACTTAACCAACGAAACAGCAAATTCAAGCAAGAAGAGCTTAAAAATACGCACAATAATCACGTTTTACTTTGTTATTGGCACTACCCAACCTCGATCGGTCCCTGGAATAGAAAACTGGGACTGTTCCGGTTCTTAAAAAAAAAAAGGTTGGCGACCGCTGCTCTTTGGAAGTTAAATGTCCAACTGTAAACACAGATCTCACTCTGTTGTGACGGGCAGGCTGTGAAAAGTGGGGGAGACGTGTCACCCTCTTAATGTTTGGGTCTGATGCTTGGGCAGGACACTTAACCTTCGTGTCTGTTACGCTGTGAGAGGATGCTTGATTGTAAAGTGCTTTGAATGCTGTCGTTTTATATACACCATCACCAAGTCCTAGATACCAGGAGATGCAATAAGAAAATGTTTAGTCTCTGTGAGCTCCAAGAAATGACACAGATCTTTGTTTCAGACTTTTGGTCAAATAAATTTACAATCATCTCTTTCAGGTAATGTGAGTTTGATAGAGCTAGACAATTTTTTTGAAACTAGAATACTCAAAGTTCTCCACTCTTCTGCATCTTATTAGAAAGTGCTTTTAATCAGGTGCAAATGAGTAAGTAACACTGTTGTGGTGTTAACAGCAGTTGTTAACATTGCTGTGGTGCCAGAGTTTTTTCTTTGGAAACCAGCCTCTGAAATAATCAAGGTGAAAAATGAGGATGTTACTAAAGCAGTGGGGAAGTGAGGAGAGAGTTTGGACGGATGCTAACAGATTAAAATAAATGAGTTGGATTTATCAGGGATTTAAGACGATACAAATCTCCAACAGCCCTTTTAGGTAAAACACATTTTCTAAGTCAAATTAACTTTCTGTGCATGATAAAGCTGACTTCCAGGAACAATCCTACACTTTCTCTTCTGCAAACAGCGGACTCACACCAGCTGGTCGCTCTCGTGCTGTCTCCTGTTCTCTACGGGAGGTTTTCAGAAGAAGGGGTAATTGGGAGTGCTCTGAGTGCCTTGACCAATTCTTCAGTTGCATAAAGTTGGCTTCATCTCAGGTTGTGTCTCCTCTTGTCGCCTCTCTGCATCTAGGTGCATAGGAAATGAATGAGAGCTTCTCTTTTGCACAAGTCACTGCTAGTGTGAGGTCGCTGTTTAATTGAAGCTAACTCCTAATCTCCTCCCACAAACACATTTCAAACAAAGCAGGCTGCTGGTGAAGCATTAGGAGAAGATGAAAGGAGATGTGGAGAGCAGCAGTGTGATCAGTTTGACAAAAGAAGTTTGTTTTGAGTGAACAAATGAATGCTAATGAGATGTCAACACAGTCTGACTGAAATGTGTATATTTCACCCAGACGGTGGCAGAGTTGATATCGTTCTGGCCTCACAACAAGAAAGTCACAGGTTCCTCTCCAGGCGGCTCGGGCCTCTCTGTGTGGAGTTTGCATGTTCCTCCCTATGTCTGGGTGGTTTCTTCGGGTACTCTGGTTTCCCCACAAACCATAACATGCAGCTTAGGGAACACTTGGTGTTGGTCGGAGGTTGAGGCGCCAGGTGAATAGCTTCAGGGCTGCTGCTGTCACTGAGTGAGAGGGGTGTGGAGGGGTGTGAAGCACTTTGGAAGTGTACATGCGCTATAGAAATAAAATCATATATCATTTACCACAACATGTAATTGGTTTCATGAGTCAACACAGTATCACAAGAACAACACACAAACAGCATATAACAAGCACATTTGACCTTTCGCCGAGCCCCGCCCCCCCTAGTTACTGTTGCTACGTCCGTCAAATATGATAGACTGCCATAGACTTCAATGACAGACAGAAGTACATCTGTTCGCGTTAGTGACTTTTTTAAAGCAATTTTTCCGCGATATCCTCTAGATCGAGGTAAAAGAGGTTCACTGTGCAGCGGAGGGATTTATTCAAAACATTAAAATACACAACAGAGGGACATAACTTCTATGGAGGCTAATGCTACTGGTCTCAAGCTAAATCAGAGAAACACATGATTTTTAACGTTATCTCAAATACAACAAGCACAGCCTTGTCCTGCTCTTGCACTGCCGGGTAAGTTCACTTTCATATGTTAAGGTCTATTTTTCTTTATTGCAAGAATATTGTTCATTTACGAGGCTATGTTAGCGAGCTAAAGCTACTAACTAGTGTTGGCTAAAGCTAATAGGCTCGCTAAACTTAGCAGCTTAGAGCGTAACTTCTGCAGTTATATCCTCGTCATGGTGTAACTTGGGTCTAGTTTGTGTTTTTGCCTCTAGATCTGACAACAAAGTAAGCCTACAGCTATAATTAAGCATTAGTTTTACCTTTGAGCTGATATTTGCTCCACATGTTCGATATATTTAGCTGGTAGAGGAACTGTCCCGAGCCGCCCGCACTGTTTAATCCATTGTAGCACTGCTCAAGTTGTTTTCGGTTTTGTAAATGGAAAGAACACAACTCCTCTGGTCAATATTTTGGGGTATCTGCGGTCCGGTTCACATAAACCATAGGCGCATCTCTTCATCATCTTGCTTTGAGCTCAAGATTTGACGGACCATATTTACATAGCAACGGTTGCTGCGATGTTTGATTGGACAAGAGCCGTTTTGGGGCGGGGCTCGGCGAAAGGTCAATTCACATCCCACCTTTTTACGTATATATGTTAAGGTATATTGCACAATATTAAAATGAGCAAAACAGACACAATATTATAGCATCAAATGCAGGCGACATTTGGCGACATTTTCTCTAGGTTTAACGGGTAAGCTTGGGCTTCAAGTTACTAAAATGGGTATGTTTAGGGCTGGGACTTGGGGTAGATTTAGACTAGGATAAGGATTTCTTTATTATTCATGAATAAAACATCTTAACAACCACATGAACTGAGACTGCAATGAGTGTCGTACAAACGTAAAAAAGGTGTGTAATCATGCGCTGTTAACATGTTGACAAAAGCCCCCTATTTTGATTTAAGCCACAAGGGGAAAACCTATGCATTTCAGTGAGCACCACGTACAGTCTAGAAATCACACTGCTATGAGACACAAGTTGTTTATACAATAAATAATGCTGAAAAACATAAAGGTGGAACATTTATAAATAAAACCTTGACATTCTATAAACTGACAAGCTTTTTCGACCACAAAGCCATAATACATTTATATGAACAGTTCACAACTCAGAAATGTAAAGAGAAGATTCTGTATCAGGCAGCTAAAAAATCTACTCAACATAAGCACTTTACTCCTGATTCATAATTTATTTCAAGGACTTTTTCTGTGAGAGCCCTGTCTTTCTATCCTCCATACATTTCCAAACCAGTTGCCTCGGTCTGCAGAGTCTGTTGCTTACATACATAAAGTGAAATCCCTGTGGTTTTATGTCCCATTCAACAACATGGCCGCCCTCCCTGGTCCTTTTCGTCGCTCCCAAATATCTTCTTTCTTTGCTGGAATAATCACATGACCCGCTGCACTGATTGTACCCGATCTCCAGCTGTGCTTTTCCCCCGCATCGTCTTCTGCTGCGTAATTTAATTTCTTGGCCACTGAAAAGATGACAAAGAGGGAGGAAGACACCAGAGACAACAGAGTACAGCCGGCCACAGCCAGAGAATAGTGAGGAAAAATAAAGTTGTATTGAAGCAAGTGTAATTATTCTGACATGTTTTCAGGCAAGAAATTGTTTTCACACTTTTCAGACGGTCACATGATGTTTCTGTGAGACGTGTCTTGTCTGATTTACATTGGGTTTGGTGCTGTCTTCTTGACGAGTGCAGAAGAAATGATAGTGACGTGTATGATCTTTAGGACAATGTAAGTAAGTTTATTTATTAAGCACTTTATACAGACAATGAATCACTAAATAATTCACAGGGTAAAATGCACATAATAGACAAGAAACAGTACATACAAACAGAGAATACACATTTATGTCTGACTTCAAAAGCAACAGGTCGAAAGGATCCTCTTTTCCAGGTCTGAAAATGTGAGTGAGAAACTATCAACAGTTACACCTCAAACACACTGCAAGCCCCACGCGCGTTAAAATAGCCACGCGATGCACGCGTATCGTTTAGAAAACATGCAAAGTCAATGTAACCGGCCACACAGTCAGCGCTTGTCGAGCGCAGCAAGCAACACGTCGTGCGAGCGTTGTGCATGCAAAGATCCGGAGTGAAAGAATGCAACCTATTTTTTTTGCCGCTTGGCAAAGGCATAGGTGCGCAGAAACGTAGACTACAGAGGTCAGGCTTCTATAGTTGTATGTGTGTTCTTGCAATGAGCACCACTTGTCCTGGGACAGATCTGAACTGTGTGACGGAGTCCAGCCTCAGAAAGACAGGCTGCTTGAGTTTCATATTTACTTCTGAAAACCTCGCGTTTGCCGTGATCAGCCTGTCCAGAGGGAAGATATAAACCTATTCATGTGGTTATTTTCACTATAGACCTGATACAAGAGCAGAAACACAGCTTTCCCATAGACAAACACAGGGTGAGTGGCTCGCGATGATGCACCACAGGCGCGCACGGGGCACGCACACATATTCTGCTGCAATTGGCGGTGTGGCCACTCACGCATGGATGCACGGCTGTGGTTTTGTTTGTTCACGCACGTCATTTTAGTTGCTTGCTGTGCGTCTGGGCCCTTAGACTCTGTAGCGTTTGCCTGGTGTAAGAAGAAGCTTGACCGTGCAAAGCTCTAAAAGTCAGCGCTAATATTTTAAATTGTATCTGGTAGAAAATTGGAAACCAGTAAATGCATGTATATATTTATTGTTGCTAACCCAAGCCCAAATTCTAATCTGTAGCAATATTGGTCTGACACAAACTATTATAAAAGCCAGTGAGGGTTTTCTTCTTGACAGGATGCTCATCTTGACACACACCACAAAAACAAAACAAAAAAATCCTTGGCAGTCGTTGCCTATTTTTGGATCCTAATTGTTTTTCTGGTTTAAAATACTTTGCTTGCCTGTGAGAAGAGCACAAGTTTGGAGAGTTGTAAAACCAATGGATGTTCTGGAGCAATGCACTAATGAGCATCGACGCCGACTCAAAGTGGCAGCCTTATCACTGAATGAATGTCTCAGGTGTGCAACAGTATGAAGGCCCTCTCGTCTGAGTTCATAGTCCTGTGGCCAAAGTCTCTGCTTTTTATTTACTTTCTTAGTCCAACTGTGATTTGATTGTTGTGTGTTTGCTCAATCCTTGCTCTGCCTCTGTCTTTATTCATGATTCCAGTGTCAAACAAGCTGACATTAAAGAGGTTTGCAAGTCAAAAAGAGAAAAAACAGTCCGGTCAGTGAAAAAAAATCTCTTAGAATAAATGATGAAACCATGGAGTAAGAATACAAAGGAAAACTGAAGAGAGTAAACATAATTTCCACTCTAACTCTCCCCAAATCTCATAAATGACCAAAAAAGACCCACAAATGCCTTCATTGTAACTATTGTTGCTGACTTACCAGTAAAGGAAGTTTACTATGGGGTTTTGTTTCCACCGTGATAAACACCTGCTCCTGAAAGTTCTGAGTGAGCTGATTGTGAGAGACACATTAGAATAAATTAGGTTTGACACAAAGGAGTTCTTCATTCTTCTCCATCTTACTAAGAGTTTTTTATCAAGTGCAAATTTGTACGTAACACTCTTGTGGTGTTAATAGCAGTTGTTAGTAATTCTGTGACACCAGAACTTCTCTTTGGAAACCAGTGTTTAAAATAATCGAGGTGAATTATGAGGATGTTACTAGAACTGTGGAAAAGTGTGGAGATATCTGGAAGGCTGCGAACAGATTAAAATACAACCCTTTCAGTTGGATGCACTACTTTAGATGCCTTTGGAAATGAACATTCAAAGGAACATTATATCGTCTCTCAGATTTGTAAAGTTTGTCAATGTGCTATGTGCTAAAACATTTCAGAGTGTCCTTTCATTGTGTCCATTTTTTTTTAAATTATTATTATTTTTTTTTAAACAGAAACTTTTTGTTTTGGATTCCCCATTTCAAAACTAAAATCAAATGGCCAGCAGGTACACAGACCCTGGATCTATTGGTACATAAAGTTATCTGCAGTGTTAAGCCGACTGCACACTACAGGAGTTTTGGCCCGATTTTAAGCCTGATGTTTCCCTCTACGAGTTCGGGAGGTGTGACAGAGTAAAGATTTTTGTAAGAGATTCATTGACATTTCTTTCCTCATGTCTGTGCGTCACTGAGACTATTTGTCTGGATGCATCATCGTGAGGTTCACATGCTGCAGGTGCACATAAAATAAAGAGGAAACATTTCCATATCATCTGTAAATAAATGTTACGCTTTGTGCATGTAGTCTAAGTGTTAAATGATTTTTTACGAGCATTACGCACATTAAATAATGTGAGAAGCACCGACTTTAGCCTCTTATGACATGGCCAACATGGAGTTTGTCAGAACATTTTCATTTCACGTCCACTATGCGTCAGTGTAACAGCTCCTTACCTCTAATGACCCTCCGCTCTCCTGTGTCATTTATAAACCTGGTTTAATCCACTTGCGTTTCATTGTTTCACTTTTATAACTTCGCACACAAAAGAAAACACTCTGCACTCGATCACGTAACGCACTGTTCTCCGCTCTCTGCTGCGCTCCACAAGTCTGTGTCGTCTCTGTTCTTCTGTCACACGATGCCACTGTCAGACAAAGAATTATTGTAAATGTCCTTATGTCTGTGGCCTCCTATTTTATTGGTGCATCAAAAAATTGCAAAATATCCTAAGCTCCTCTAGTGTGCAGCCAGTTTCAGTGTTTGTTTTACTTAGAGATCAATCTGTTTATGTACTTTTTTTCCCTTTATTCATTATGAGCAGCTGATTTTGTCTAATTTTAGACACATGGTTATGCATGAATCCTAATATTTAGGCTCAGATGTGGTGGTACTCAGAAAGTTGGAAGAACTTATTTAGATGGCACTTGGTCTGAAAAGTTTGCAAACCTCTGCATTAGAGGATAAATGTTGGCACAGTTGTTGAGTCTGTGGAGATGAGTTCTGCCCACCTCTGACCGCAGTAACTCTAAACAGTCAACAGATGGCAGGCTGTCGCTGGGTCATTTGTATTCTGAAGCATGCCTTTACTCCTAACACACACATCGCCTCTCAATGGGAGACTGGACGAATGCGCGGCCAGGCTTCAGCGGACAGACGGTTTCCCCGCTCTGCTGTGATTAATGGCGTGAATGTGGCGAGTTGTGCCGAGGAGGGTGGACCAGTTTGCAGCCTGCTAATGAGGTGATAATGGAGAGGTGGAAAAGAGGGTCCAAAATGGTGCAAAGATGAGAGAAAGAGCCATAGAGAGGGGGGATTGTTACCCACACACTGCAGGGGCGGAGCGGGATAAGAGCTGCACACACGGAGGTCTATCTCGGAGCGTTTAAAAGGCCGTGGAACACAAGAGGAGGCAGGTGGCTGATTGTGTCCCGGCCATAGCAGAGAATAGAGCTTTTGGCTTTGCTCTGTCCACAGGGAAGTTCTGCTCAGAATCACTGGACGACACAATTTAGAATCCGGCCTTGTATGACTTTGTCAACTTTCTCTCAAACTGCAACGACTGGAACAAAACTGGAAATGTTTTGGTAAATGTTGAGAGACAAACAGGTGTGTTTCTGTGAATCTATTTGGTTTCGTAGCCTAAGTCTTATACAAGGTGATTAACATACATACATTATTTTTATGATTTTGTAAGATCAAGGAAATGGCAAATATACTGGTTTGAGATCTCAACCATTTGATAACGTTGACCTAAATAATCAATCAGCTTTATGAACAATGGAAATTGTCTCAATTCCACATTTTCCAGATTTGCTGCATCAAGTGACTGGAGAAATAAAGTTATGTTTTCATAAGAATCATTGTTTCATCTAAAACATGAGAAGTTAAAGGCATGAACTTAAAATAATATAATTACAGTAGTTTAGGCATGATACTTATTTTTTTGTTTCTAGTTTTTAAATTGAATTAAAAATATTATAGCATGTTATGTAAAGCTTTTTGCTTTTGCCTTGCTCAAAATTCTTATAAACGGTTCAAAAAGTTCAAAGAGGAGACTCAAAGTCTAACCAACCCTGGATGTACACTGACTGTGAGGCAGGTTCGGTTCGGGACACGTGCGGGTTTCTTGCAAAGTGCCTGTTACACCAGATGCTGTTAACTGCGGTCCGGTTTTGTCCAAAGCCACACGGATTCATGTAAATTCCTGCGAGAGCGTTTGCATAATGATTTGAAAGCCGTATTAGACTGCTGCAGTTGGTTTTAAGCACTTTCTAAGTTCTGCGGGACCCGCGCAGGTCCCGACCTGCACCAAACTTGCAGTCTGTGTACATCCAGGGTAAGAAAAGGTCAGGGAACCACCCAAAAAAGTTCAACATATCTTCTATAACGCTGGACTTTGTGGACTGGTGTCAGCTGAACAACCATCTCATCAACACTGGAAACACCAGGGAGCTGATGGTGGACCTCTGCAGACGTCACTCCAGTGACCCCTCCACCCCACAGGTCGTTCCATCCTGCAGATGTGTCGTCTTTCTATGATCATGTATAATATGTGTTACCATGGGAATCACCTCACTTTACCTGACATTATTCATCCACTGATATGTATTCCTGCTCATCCTGCTCGGCTGATACGGATGACACTGATTATTCACTGAGTATTCGTTCTGTGCATAGTTGTTTATAATCATATCCACATACAGTAGAAATGACTTTAGTATGCTGATGCTAGTTTAGCCACTATTTACTTTGTGCTCAGCTATAACAGCAGCTTATTACAACAGAGTTAGTGTTTTTAAACATTTTATTTTTACTTCACCTGTGTGTGTTTTAAAGTTTAAAAAGATGATCTTGTTCAGTTCCATGTTTCAATTTCTCTGTAGTTATTGAACTGTGCAGAACAACCCTGAACTTTCCTCATTATATAGGAGAAATATGAGAGGTTAGAGGACACAGAAGCAGATTTCATTCACGTCTTTTAATGTGATTTTCTCAATGATTCAAGGACCTTTTCTGAAAACTTCTGGACGTCTGCGTTTGAGTCATCTTTTGTGTTGACCGACAAAGCATTCATCTTCTTAGTCTGACATTTGACAATTTAATTTGACAAATGTCACTTCTTTTATACATTATATTCTTCTTAACGGTCTTTTATGGAAGCTGTTTGTAAATGGATCAAAGATAACCTCAAGTGCAAATTGATTTAAAGACATGAAAACGTTATTGCACATTCAAATGTATATTTTTTCTACTATTCAGCCGTCATTTTTCTACATGTTGCTTCTTGTAGTAAAGGTCAAACGTGTAATTTGTTGAATTTAAAACCCTGCAAGAGAATATGTAATATAACTGTAACATTTTCTGTGGAACATAAGAGGAATATAGCTTCAACGTGGAAACTGTTTTGCTTTGCTCCGTCTGCTGCTGCATTCGATTAAACATAAAAGCGTTCTTGTCTCGTCATATTTGCAGTCCTGTAATGATCAGACGCTAATATAGTCGTGTCTTTATAAGTTATTTGTTTGAACTCATTTTCTCTTCCAAACTGCTTTTCGAAGATGTCGTTATCGTGAGCGGCAGACGGAGAGTGTCCGAGGAAAGCTGTTTATTCTGTCCAACTTTTAAAACCGCAGCAGTGTTTTTTTTATGTGGAGACGACAACAAAGTCCATCTCGTTCAGACAGTCTCTAACATCCAACGAGCTTCTCTGTGGAATAGACTGTTTATGTGTCGCTCTATAGAGAGTAATAGAGCTTTGTCAGTGTCAGTACAATAGGTTATGTTTATATTATGTCACTGTTCTCTGCAGGGACCATTCATGAGCTTCAGAATGATGGGACATGTTGGTTGCTGCCATAGCTTACAATATTTTAGGAGGTTTTGACTGGATAAACAGGAAAAGCTGAGGCTAACGCGCTAGCTTTGCTTTGCGAAGTCAATCGGCTTAAAAAATAAGATTATCATCACCTTCTATTAAGAACCAGGACCCCCCCCCCCCCCCCCCCTCTCTCTCTCTCTCTCTCTCTCTCTTTCTCTCTTTCTCTCCCTCTCTCTCTGGGATTAGCCTGTTCTCGTCCTGCCAGATGAGTCGTTTCCTTTGCAAATGGACTCTGGCTCTGTAGACTTGGATGGATGAATGTCAGTTCTTTTAATTTTATTCTTACTATTGTTTACTTTGATTATATTTTAGTTTTTCCTTTTTGAGAAGGGGTGTTCTTCGATAATTATTCATTTGCCTGTTTCCTGTTGAACAGTCTGCTTCAACATTATTGACCAAATGTTTCTGTATCGATCTCGCTCTCTCAGTTTTGACACTGTAGTGACATGGCCAACAGGGAGTTTGTTGGATTGGTGCATCGACCCATGACTTCTTCATTGTTTGACTTTCTGTTTGTCAAATCAACAATCTTGTGAAGTCCTCAGAGACAACTGTTGTTGTGATTTTGAACTGGTGATATTGACAAAAATGATTGCCTCGATTCTTTTCTGTGTATCTTGATAATGATATTCAAACGATATTAAGTCAGTTCAACAAAACTTTGTTCAAGCATGTCTTTTTTAGTTTTTAGTTCAGGTTGACACAGGAAAATTACCCATTCTAATAAAGCAACATGTTCACATGCCTGTAATTAGTTATTTTGCTCTTTATTTTTACTGTTATGTAATATAATTTTCCAATGAAACAAGCACAACAAAATCTAGTTTGACAAGAGTTGCTTAACTAGAAGAAAGAAAAAAACTACAACAGTTTTTTATTTCAGAATCTTACAGTCAGAAAGTAATTTAATTTATTCTGGATTCACATTGGTTACTAAAGAACTAAATAAGAAATGTTTGAACAGATTTTTGTCTTACTGGTAAATGTTAGATGAATGTTGAAATGTCAGTAAACTAATCACAATAGTGCAGATGACTTTTATACTCTTACTAATGAAATACCTTTTTTTTCAACCAAACGACATACTTGATATTTCATTTGTGCATTTCTCCAAAACAACATTCACAATATTATCTACATTTTGATCTATTGCACACTTGTATTTGTGACTCATCTGATCTAAATTAAACTGAACTGAAGAGTCGCAGGGTCAAGGCAGCATTGGGTGAGGAGTCTTATTTTCTGTTTATATTTGCTTTTTTCCAGCTGATTTTCACCTGAGCCTTCTTTCTCTCTTGTCCAAATCCCCTCCAGAGTCCGCTCTGAAAGTCGAACCATCTGCGGCTCACTTCAGACCCATCACACAGGGCAATGAGGGGCGTGCTGAAGCTATGAAAACAACATAGGACCAAACCATGCAGTATGTTTTTTTCATCGCAAGCAGCCATATTTACTGTACCTTATTTTACCCAGTTCACTGTTCTTGGCATCACACTTCTTGTTTAGCTCTTTTAAGGCAGCTAACGTGTTAACTTGTCTTGTTAGGCCATCTCAAATAGAAGGTAAAGTTTCCGGCTCTGGTTTGAAATATCACTAAAAACAACAGGCTCCTCCTCGCAGGACTTCCATCTCAACAGGACTTTTCCTGGTTGAATAAAGTCACGTCAGGTTAATCTTTATTGTCAAACAAAAGGGAAAATGGTCTCGGTGCTCGTAGCTGCATGAACAAAACAATGAAAACAAAATAACTCTGCAGATAATTAGTGAAAACATTTGAAAAAAAAGAAAAAGCACTGCAATCAACTTCAGTCACTTTCCTGATGATCAGTTTGGATAAATTACAAAAAGAAGCGTCCTCATTTTCCCAAAGCACAGGTACATTCTGGTCCCTGGTTTAGTTTGCCTGCAGCTGATTGTTTTTAGACTCAGACACAAGCTTTGAACGCTCTCTGAAGGTTTGCTCACTTTGCTAATGAGATAAGTGCATTAAGGGACGCTGTGTTTTTGTCTTTGAACGCTCTGCCTGCTTTGGGAAATCATTTACATTTTACTTAATCATTACATTAAAATTACTTACAAGAATACGGCTCATTTTACTGTCTTGGTGCAGAAAACTTCCTCCTGCCAGGTTGTAATAAGCTAGTTTGTCAAGAATCTTATGTTTTTCAGATGAATTTGTCAAAAATAAAGTGGGATTTGGACATTGGAGACATTTGCTGGCCAAGCGTTTTTAAAGATTTGGCTGAAGAACAAACAAGACGCCGGAGAAAGTTCACAGACAGGAGTTTGGCCCCGTTTTTGGGATTTATGGATTTTCAGTTGCCTCCAGACTCTGAGTGTATTGACACAATGATTAATGGAGGATTTAACAGTGTGCTCAGTTACTAATGACACTATTGAAACATGGCAAACAGTGAAGAAATCATTGTAAATCTGTCTGTCGTTATACAGAAGCAGTACTGTACGTATACTGTACATTTTAAACTGACTTGGTACTTATTAAATTATTATCTATCTTACAAACTGTGTAAGATTTATGTATTTGCAGGGCAGTATAACAGTGACAAGTAAACATACTGTATGGGCATACAAATAG
This sequence comes from Mugilogobius chulae, assembly GCA_038363315.1. Taxonomy (NCBI): domain Eukaryota; kingdom Metazoa; phylum Chordata; class Actinopteri; order Gobiiformes; family Gobiidae; genus Mugilogobius; species Mugilogobius chulae. The sequence continues at coordinate 37,924,409 of CM076408.1, forward strand.
ACAAAATGACATGGACAGGACACAAAAATAAAAATAAAAAGACACATTGGACAGGCAATTATATTTAAAAAAAAAGGTTACAGGTGTAAATTTTTGGTAAATAGTTTGGGGTCATCTTGTTTCATGGAGACATCGCTTTGCCCATAGAATACTATACAGCATGAAATTTACCGTAGATATCTCTACAGTATTCCAGAACACACCAAATTGCAAAGAGTGGGTTTGGTCACCACGTCCAGATATCTGCAATGTTATTTTTTCTTTCTTTTTTTTTTTTTTTTGTACACTGAAAAAAATATTCTGGTCCTGTTTAAAGGTAGCATATTTTTTTAAATTCAGATTAAATAATTTTTTACTGTTATTAAAAGCTACCCATATAATTAGACTAATAATGACACCAACCGCCTAAAATGTAAATGTGTGTATTTTATTTGCTTAACTCCAAAAAATTGTGTAAATGCAAAGTTCTTCTACTATTGCACATGCTCCAGAAAGCACTGGCAAGCACTTCAGTTCAGTAAGTGGCAGTGTAGCTTGATCCCATCAGATTTCAGCTTAGAAGCTATAAGCGTGTTTGGTCTGGACAGTACTTGGATGGGAAACCATTTTATTTAATTAAACTTTACATAAAAAAGAAACAAATATTGTATCATGGAAGAAGTTTTTTTTTTTTTCAGTGTAAACTGCTCTGTTGGTTTTCATACGAGATGATGCGTGTTTCTGACTGGCTCATTAATCTGTCAACGACACTCACTGAAGTTTTAATGAGGGACACAGTGGCCAGATTATAGAGCCAATCAGAGCCTATGTCATTAAAAGGTGCAACAGTTTCCCTATAGCTTTCTTTACAAAATGAGTAAGTACAACTAAAGACAGTAAACAGTTAAAAAATACTCAACAATAAGGCTCTGACCTCTTCTACTGTGTGTTCCATGCTTGCACCAGTTGACTCTTGTTATAATTAATAATTAGCTAGCTGCTAAAGGCTGTAGGCCCAGAGTCTTCAATGCAATAACCTTCTGTAGAAACCAGTACAAAATAAAGCCACACAGGTGCAGTTTGTGTGAGTCTGTAGTTCTCCACTTTGTTGATAAATAATTAACACAAATTACACGAAAATCTTTATCAATGTCGCGGTAACTTACCTCCTGTACTTTTCCACAAATTATGCTTTTCTTTTGTGTATGCGAGGTTTTTCCACCAAATACATGTAAATATCAGACCACTGAATATCAGGACACTTACTAACGTCATGGAGCTGCTTGCCGCTTGTTCAATTGAGTTTTTAAAGAGAGTTTAGCAATCTCTCACTGATAAGGCACTTTTTGTGCCTTATCATTGATTGTGACAGTGTCCTTCAACAGAAACGAGTATGCTATACCAGGCAAAAGTAAAAGTCAGATCTGTGGAGAGGCGCCCGCTCACTCTAACATTCACTGTGGTAAAATTGAATCTAAATACATGTTTAAAGCCAATATAATATAATATAATCAGACTATTTTATGTGTTTTTGTAAAAATGTCTGCTCTTCATAACTTGAATGGTCCTTGTTTGTCCTCATGCAAATACACAAAAAGTGGACATTTCTTCTGCCGGCATAAGTTGGTCATGGACTGAACATGTGTTAATAAACAGCAGAAGGTACTGATTGTAGAAGCAGCTACATGCTAATTACGCTGTATACGACTAATTTTCTGTGTGTTCCAGTTGATTAAAATTGGTAGTTGATTAGAACAGTTTGTAATTGCAGACTTCTTTCCACCAGAGGAAAAAACACATGCCTTCACTAGACTCTGTGTCCTGTTTTGTTACACTTTACATCCATATTTCCCACAGTAAATAGCTCATAATGAGAATATGCAGAAGTATGAGTCTATAAAGAGCCGTTGTGGACATTATTTGTGTGATTAACGGGATGTGGCTGGAGGCTATGTGAGCGTTAGACAAAATACGGCGTCATTAGCCCATTACGATTGTTTACATTTGGTGTTACGCTGCAGTGATTGACTAAATCTGTCCTGTTTTCCAAGGCAATAATATAAAGCAATGATGCAATTGTGTTAAACAAGAGTTATGGGTTCAGGCTAAAATATGAATTCATGTTGTGTTATCAAAAATTCAATAGTCTACTCATGTAAAAGGTTGAAGTGACAACAAAAACTATCCAAATAAAGCAACAAGACATGGGCAGTATTGAGTTAAAATTACTAGTGTACTTTTAATGGGACCTATGTTACAGCAGTGTCCTCCCACTTTTCATTTACAGTTTGTTTGCAATTGGGTTGATTCATGCATGTTGGAGTATTTATTGTCCTGCAACTGACGACCTGTTCTTCAGAAAAGTCTTGTGTTTACCTTCCGCCCATCCATGCCCATTAGTCTGTATTTACTTTCTATTACAAATTTTTTGTCCAAATTAGTCATGTGCATTGACAACAAAATGTCAAAAGTTAGTTACTAAAGTTACTAAAGTGGATAAGTTTAGAACTGGGGCTTGGGGTAGGTTAAGATTTACTCAGTAACTTTTGCCTTGAAGCTTCAACCACAATTTGTGGTATTTTATTTTGGCTTTTCGTAGTATATTGACGTAACAAAACTAAAAAAAAAGGCATGCAATACTTATTGCAGGTTTTAACATTTTGTTGTATATCTACATTTTCTCCAGAGACTGGGCTGGTGACAAGCCTTTAAATAATAAATGGTCTCTATTCATGGTCTAACTTTCAAGGCACTCAAAGTGCTTTACAATTAAGAATCTACTCACCCATTGAGTAGATTCACACCGAGTGAGTTAAGTGTCTTGCCCAAGGACCCAACAACAATCCACTTTTGTCGTCCCGCTGTGGCACTTGCGCTGTTTCCCAAAGTCTACCTTCCAAAGCCAGTTCCTTCAAAGTTCCTTCCAATCTAAGGCAAGTGGCTTTTCTCAGCTCAATCTGAGGCTAATGGAACAGACTTCTGAGGAATAAGACACAGCTGCATGAAGTGAACAGAATGAAGCCCCAAAACACACATGAAGGAGGGGCGAGTGTTCTGAGGAAGACTTAAATAAAACAAGATTAATAAAATGTGTTTGTTTTACTAGAGAAGTGTTTTCTAAAAAAATATTTGCCTTTTTTGCCTATTAAGTACTTTTAAAACCTTATTAGTTTTTCCCTCTAAAATGAGCATGGTGCATTATGGGTAAATTCCCAGAGCAAGGCAGTGAAGAATACACTTGAACATTGGAACATGACTTGATGTCAGAGCATTGCCACGCCCAGATCAGACCAAGGCAAAGCAAGGTACCTGTAGGCTTTGGGAAACAGCCCTGGTGTAGTCTCCCATCCAAGTACTGACCAGGTCTTAACTTCCTTAGCTTCTGAGATCTGGCAGGATTGGGCTTTGACAAGTAGGTATGGCTCTCAAACTAGTATTTCAGTTTTCGAAATCCCTGTGGGAGTTTATAATAGGAGTCTGTACTTGTGCAACCAGGGCAAACTTCTACTGTTGAGCTCAAGTCCTTTACTGTGTCATGAACTGTCATTGTGTTTGAACACATCATCATTCACCCACACTATTTTAACTTTCACTTGAGCAATATAATTTAGAATTAACTTTACTGTTACTTTAGTGCAAATTTTATATTGTCTGCATCTTATTCAACTCTATCTTCTCCTGTTTATAACATTTTGTGTTTTATTGTGTGGTGCAGGTCTAATGCACTACCTATATCTAAAGAGACAGTGAACATGTGGCTGATAAATAAAAAGAAATCAATATTCACAAAAAGTAAACTATTGAGCAGTCATAAAAAGGATAATCGCTGTAAGTACTGCTTTGACTCATACTATAACTTCCTTGACGACTCCCAGACTTTCAGAGCCTCCCACACGTCCCATAATGCTCATGTTTACCTAAGGGCCAGTTTTATCACAGCGCTTTATATCCAACTTTATAGTTTTACATTCTTATGGGTTTTCCTATGGTTTTATAGATTTTTATTGAGCACTGGTAGCAATTCATTGTTTCAAATGATTTTCTGTGCAGCACTTTGGAAACATTTTCAGTTTATAAAAAGTGCTTTATTAATAAAGTGGATTGGATTGAGCTGATTTATGACGCAGGTCAGGAACACAATTTGTAGCTTATAGTCAAATTTAAACAGATTGTTTAAATGTAAACCCGGGCACACAGATTGAGTTGTCGTGAGTCAATTTTCCAAAATCCACTGACATGTGGCCAGACTGATTCTAGTCCATCTTCAGACAATCAGTCTACAGATGGACAAATATAACTGAGCATGCTCACACTCCTGCACAAGTCGACATTCCAGCAATAAAGTGAAGACGTTTAGAACAAAGAAGAGTCCTGCACAAAGTGGCACTCAAAGCCTCATGTTGACACTGTCCTACATGTCCCACAAAGACCAGCCTAATTTTAACAAACATTCATTTATTCATTTTGTACTGCTTGTTCCCATTAAGCTGGGCAGACACTGTGCAATTTTTGACCCATTTTGAAATGATTTTTCACGCGTGCGTCACTTTGGAGATGCCATGTTCACTACACTACATCGTGTAGTGTACATGTGGTAACAAGAAGTGATTAACACACAAAGTTTCCTAATTCAAACCAATGTAAAGGTGGAGCTGACTTTAACACTGCAAACATGATTTAGGTTTTGAATTTGACAACTTTATCTCCTTTATCCTTCAACACATGGTTAATATTGACATGTATTCACTTTGGTTGCAATTGTGGTCAATAAACATCTTTTTTTAAAGCAACAAAGTGAAACTGGAGAGGAGCACTCAAGCCCAGCCAATCAGAGAGCTGCATTCAACTACAGATTACAACTGAAATTCTTTATTAGTACTCATGTGACCGGTGTATTTCTTTCTACTGTATGTTGTGTGTGCTGGTTTATGATTTTTGGTGCAGGACACACAGCCGAACGATTGGATGCAGTCTCCATTTAAACTGGATTACAATAATGTCAACATACATGTGCTTCTAAAGTCAATAAATAAAAACACTGGAACAATGTACAGACTTTATATTGACCTAAATTCAAGTATAGCTTGTTCATTGACCAAAATAAAGATGAAATAATGATTAGAATGCACTTAAAACACGCTATTACATTGGACGACCAACCTTTCCCACTGTGGGGTTTTGCAAAAGGGAAGAGGAAGTCACGACCCCCCAATATAAATCAGTGCACTGTGGAACACCTGAAGAAGAAAAGTGGGGGGACCATAACAGCACAGTGGATGACAGGTATACAGAATAAACAGCAACAGAGACAAGGTTGTGTAACTATAACAATAACCGGTTACACTCAGAGGTCTCATTTTTTCACATCGTGTTGCATTTCTCTTGTACCTTTTAGTGAAAAACACAAAGTTTACTTATTTGCAACAAAACCGTGCTGGGTACACCAACTTTAAGTCAAGCACTGCAGCTTTAATCATGATTAAGGTCACAGCCTCAGTTACCAGTAAAGAGCAAATTAACTTAATCTCTCCCAAAAGCTCTGAAACACGAGCTCGTGTGTGTCTCGTGCCTCGGCTTTGGGACAGAGAAAGTGTTTTGGAGCGGTGCAGCGCGCGCTCATGCGGCCGTAGTCCTCTTGGTGACGCTCTGCTGACATCACAGTGATTTTCCCCTCTCTACTCCACTCTCTCTCTCTCTCTCTGACTACACTCTCTCCTCTGCTGCTCTGCTCCTCTCACACAGTCCACCACCACCACCACACAGTTTTGTCTGGCTGCTCTCGCTGTCACAGAGCCGTGTCGCTGCCGGAGCGTACCTGTCCGCGCGCACTTCCCACACACACACACACTCACACGCGCGCAGAAGTAGGAGGGGTTTCTTCGCTTCTGTCACTTCATCCCGGAGTCTCCCAAACGCCCGCCACGCACTGACACAAACTTGGCACGGGCGGAAACTGGCGAGAAAGTGAAGTTGGAACTCATCGGAGGAGGAATAATCTTTAATCCCGCGCGGCGCTTTGTGGATATTCACCTTGTCTTCTGCTGTTTACGAGAAGCATGGCGCGAGATTACGCTTCACGGACCGGGCTGGTGTCCACTGCTACTACCACCACAGCGGCTTCTGTCCTCTTCCTCTCCCTCCTCGCAGCTCAAGGTAAAACCCGAGACAACAAATCACGCACAATTACCGCTGTTTTCGCTTGTCACGCCTCGCAGCTTTTGGCATTTCCACATCTCCCGGATAGGCGCGTGCTTCTTTGTGTCTAGCCCACGATGGCACTGGCTGTTGTGAAAGTTTGTAGCGGTTGTTTGTTTGGCTGTTGCTGCTGCTTGGACTGAAGGCACGCCACACGGTTCGCTGCGCAAGGTGTGGTGGGAATGTTAGGTAGGCTAGTGTGGATTTTTTTTGTGTGCAAGTGCTAATCTCCGCTGATCCTGTTAGAAGTCTCCAATAGCAGCCGGCCCGTAAGCTGTGGTGTAGCTGCTGTTGCATGTGGTGGTTCAGGTGAGGTCCTCTGCGTCTGTTTGGGGAAAATGAAGGAGTACCACCACCTTTGCGCGCGTGAATCTGCTTTTGCTGCTGGACTCTGGAGAGAGAAGAAGCACCGTGAACGCCCACCACCAGTTGAGTGCCATGTAGGATAATCAGAGAGTAAACTAGAGGAATCTCTGCGTGCATGACTCATCTGATGTGTGCTCAGGTTGTGTTGTGATGAATAAACACTAGAGCTGTTGGACACTGTTTGACTTCTAACGAGGAATTCTAGTCACTCATTATCTACATTTCCATTGTCTTTACCTGGACATAACCTATAGAACTACGAAGAGACACTTTTTTAAATTAATGAATTCTATCACCAATCACCAGTAAATCTATAGTTTCCTGACATTATTAACCCCTTATGACCTGGAGAACCCCTTCACTTTTTATTAATTCATTCCTTTTTGTCCAACATCCAATGAAAAACAACTGTCAAGCTCCCTGATATGTTATAGATAAAAATGCACTAGGTACATTGTTATTTACAGTCAAATCAACCATTTTGGGATGGATCAGAATCAGTTTTTACTCTAAGCTTACAAATAAAAAAATAAATCCCCAAAATTCTAACTTTTAAATGGGGTCCGCCTAAGCTTTTTTAGGTTTATACAGATCTCTAGGGTTAGGGTAGGGTTAGGGTTAGATCTCTAAAACTATTTTGTATTCAAAAAAAGCTTCAGCCTTTGAAGAAGAATTGTTGAAACCCACAATCTCCCAAATCTAGAACCATTCTGTCCCAAACCGTGACGCTATTGCTGGTATAGTTAGCTGTACTGCTTCTTATATTTACCCAAAAAAATGAAGGCATGCAGACTTTAAAACCTGATGTTCTTTTGTGCAGAGCTTCTTTTCACGTAAAACTAGAGTCAATCAGACATCAGAGGCTACAACTACAGTTTCAGCTTCACAAAGAGTCCAATTTGAATTCAATTTAATTCGAATTTTAGATGATTTTAGTCCGACGATTGAACAAAAATGAGCTCCCCTCTAAAGGGGCTAAATAAGTTCACGCAAAAAACAAAATCCTAGTAGCTCAAGAACTAACATCTGCCATGGATGAGATTTCAGAATAGTTGCAAATGTTTCAGCTGACATCCAAAACTGTTTGTATGTTCTGTTTGTGAAGATAATCCTCCTGTATCAATAATTGAAAGATTTAATGAATTTGAATGAATTTAACACTGGTTGTTCCTTATATGATGTAGTGTTTGACAAGCTGGGCATCTGCGTGCAAGACCACTCTGAAACGATTTACCAACAAGTCCGTAAAATTTTTGTCAGTCATATCATCATTGTTCAGTTCTGAAAAAAATTAAGCATATTAGGTCTCGATAATATGATCAAACTGGCAGACTGCACGTTTGTTTATAACAGATTGGCCCCTATCGCTTTGCAAGAGTTTGACAAGAAAAGTCGAATTACATCTACAAGAGCAGGTTCCAGAGGTGACTGTATAATTCCATCCAGAAAAAGCACTTTTATAGAATGTTTTCCTATTTGGAGCTTCTCAAACACAATCCCTGTAACAAAACGTGAGCTGCCCACTCTCATCTCATTTACTGGTAATACTGTGTTTTTCTGCCCTTAACTCTGACATTATTCTATATGTATATAGATTTGTAAATGGATATCTCTGTGCATGTGTAATGTTTAGCTCTAGTATGTGATGGTTGATCATGAGTGGAGTATATGGTGGATGTGTGTGGGTTTGCTAGGTTCTCTGTATGAGGTCTGAGATGCATTAGGAGGGTTTTGTACTGATTATAATACTGCATGTTTACATGTGGGAATTAGTTTTCCATGCCTCTGTTCTTAATGTGCATTGTCCCTTCATTAAATAATAAACAAAAACAAACATAGTCATGTCAGTGTCACCTGTCACTTTAGTCAAGTTCATATCACATTTGACTCTGACATTTGGCACTACCGTAATTGTTGTGATTATTGTGTATATTTGAGAAGTGAACGTGGCCTTTTTTGTTTGCATCCTTATTTTTTTGCATGCCCTAATATTTTGTGTTGTGAGTGATTCTCGAGGTTGGACTGTTGACGGAAATCTGGGTAACTATTTTGTGGCGTGACATTTTGTTTAGATTGGCGACGACGTGCTGGGGAAAACATCAAACTGCTGTACACAGGGAAGCTTGGTCCTCAAATACTAAAGTTTGGAGACTGTAAACAACTGTTGTGCAGTAGAGTGTTTAATGTAAAGACAATGGGACTGCATCTTAAATCAAAAGAACCACCAACCTCCAAAGTAAGACTAACTCCTATTTATTCACGCTCTGGTCAGTTGAAACGCTTTAGTTATTCTTCTGTATCACACCAGTGATTTTAGTCTTCATTTTACTTTAGTTCACCAGCAGTTGGGTGCGCGGTAGCAGAGTGGTTAGAGCTCTGGCTTCCCAATAAGGAGGTCGTGGGTTCGACTCCCGAGTCGGACCATATCAACATCTCACGATCTCTCTGGGTGGAGTTTGCATGTTCTCCCCGTGTCACCGTGGGTTTTCTCCGGGTACTCCGGTTTCCTCCCACCTCCAAAAAACATGCATGTTTAGGTTAATTGGGCATCACTGTAAATTTCCCTTGAATGAGAGAGTGAATGATTGTCTGTCTAACTCTGCGGCAAGTTGGCCACTGTCCAGGGTGTTCCCCGCCTAAGGCCCAAAGTCACTGGGATAGGCTCCAGTCACCCGCGACCCCTAACGGGATTAAGCGGTAGAAAAAAAAAAATGAATCACCAGCAGTTTTACATTAAATATAACTGATCTAATCTGAACGTTTACAAAGGATGGGTTTTCCACATCCAGAAAGTGCAAACTCGTCTGAGGGACAGAGTTTAACAAAGACAATGCAACCAAAATACGAAAAGTAAAGAATACAGAATACTAGCCACAGAGACATGTGTTTGTGTCTATGATTTTGTCTTTATCCACAGTAACAGGCTAACACACTCTGTATTATGTTCGAACATAGTTAATGTTAAATGTTTACATAAATGCTAACATTAGTTTAAACACGATGTATTTGTAAATGATTTTGTCCTAAGTAAGAATCACATTTTAGGAGCAAATGCTGCAGAAATCTAAGTGCCAATGCTTTTTCTCCCACTGTATATTTTAAGTGCACATAACTGCATTGTCTACCTCAAATAAGGAAAACAAAAGTCTTTTTTCCACCTGCAGCCTCTGGACAAGTTAATAAAATAAAACCCAGTGTTTGTAAAATGTGAATACAAAATGTGTTATGCAATCACTCATCCATCTCGAGTTTACTTCTCCAATCTGTTTTATTCCTTTTTATTCTTGGCACATTTGACAAACAAAGCCGTTTCCTAAGAGCTGCACTTAGAGAAGTAAGTCATCATCATCAATCATTCTGCAGCCGTCTGATGCTGATCACTTTTATATACATTCTTTTTTATTTCTGCAGTTTATTACTATGATGGCAGAGTGGTTAGCGCTCTGGAGATCGTGGGTTTGACTCCCAGGTCAGACCAAATCAGCATCTCACAATGTCTCACTGTCTGGGTGAAGTTTTGCATGTTCTCCCAGTGTTACAGTGCATTCTATCTGGATACTCCGGCCTACTCACACCTCCAAAAATACACATATAGGTCACATAAATAATTGTAAGTGTTAACCCTTAAGGTGAGCAATCAATACATCACATTTTACAGTTTTGTTAAGATTGTTTTCAAGATCTCCAATCCGATCCATATGGTTTACAGTAAATTATAATGCTACAAAAATAACATTTAAATTAAACCAATCAAAAATGTGATGTTGAAAACTTTCAACTAAGAGTTTAAATGGAATTTTTATCCACTTTTGTGATTAATTTTACAAATATTTAGTTTGATAATATGCTAAAGCTAAAATATTTAAATGCAGTTTTTGCTGTAACACATAAAGTGAATCGGTCTTTTTGTCACTAATAGAAGTACAATATTATTAGGGGGAAAACATTGCTTTGACCCATCACTTGAGCTTAAGACGATATCATATCCTACAACATAAACACAACCTATTAAATCTAAACAACAAACATTTATACACATTTTTATCACATTCTGTTGGATTTATTTAATATTGTTATCTTCACAGGCCAAAACAAATTGGAATGTATACATTTTTGTAAATTATGCCCACCTAAGGCCCAAAGTCACTGGGATATGCTTCAGTCCCATGGAAACAAGTGGTAGAAGAATGAATGAGTCAGTCGATGCACTAATGTTGGGCACTTTGTTAAACACTGTGGTCTTTGATTCACTATTTCTTTGGTGTTTGTTGTAGATCATTGTGTAAATGTTACAAAGAGACCTATGCATATTTCCTATACATTTAGAAGTATAGGCTATATGTAAATCAGTTATTTACATTTTCTATTTTTATAAAACACAATGATTATGTAAGGATTAAACAACGAGGAGCCGTGCATTACACAGATATAGTGCACGACGCGGAGTCAAGAACATCACGACGCGCAGCGGAGTGATGTTACTCCGCGGAGTCTAGTATATCTGTGTAATGCACAGGCTCTGAGTTGTTTAATCCGCTTATACCATGGTCAAACGGCGAAAAACTTTAATATAGACGTACAGTTCGTTCACTAATCTCAAATTTTGCTCGGAAAATTGTATCTTTGGGTCTACTTTTATTGTGTCCGGGCTTAACAGCATGGCAACATAGCATGTTTACGTTTAAATGCACAGCTCTGCTGTTGTCAGGCTGTTGTAGAGAGAAAGAGAGACGGAGGAGAGATCGCGCCTCCGTCTCTCTTTCTCTCTCTCCTTCTCTCTCTCCCCCTCTCTGTCACACGTGTTTATTTACCTCAGGATGGAGGAGTAGTTCGAGAAGTAGCGGTCTCTCAGTTTTCAAAGCCTGTGCAGGCGATGTATTCCGACCATTGTGTGTCTCTGTGCTAAAATCCCAATCCACGCTCACAAAATGCGATGTTCGTCCTCTCATGTTGCTTAAAATATCCAATACACGAGTGACGAGTCTATCAAAAACTAGAAAGTTCCGCGCTAGCTAACTTGTGTCAAGACGGTCAAGTCACCGTCAACCAAAAGTATCACTAACTGTGCGTACTGCACAATAAAAGCCTCAACATAATCCTGCTGAAAGCAAAGTTTTATTATGAAAGAGTCAGACAGCGACAGCGCTACAGAGACTCTTGCTCTTCCATCTCAGCCTGTCAAAAGTTCATTGGTTTTGCCCAGATATTGCGCGTTGCCGTGGAGACGTGTTCAGCGCACTGATATGTCGGTGATTTAACCTGCCGAACTACGTGTGCGTATATACGATTATAATGCACGCCAGTTAACATTTGAATTCTCACTGACCATGGTATAATTAGTGATAATCTCTGCCTCTTTATTGTAAGATTGTTACAAGCACCAGATTTTAAAAGTGTATTCTGTATTGTTGTATAGTGTCTCTGTGACTATTTTAAACTAGACATGCTTTAATAGAATCTAAGTGTTTTGAATAATCACATGTAAACTCAGACATGTCAGTAGGATAGGTGGTAGGTGAGAACAGAGCTTTTCTGATTCAATCATCACAAGATTACTCAAATATGCAGTAGTCATTCTTAATAAAACTTTGAGTAGCGTAATGGAAGACAAGGTGGTTATTGACCCTATTTTGTCCCGCCTACTTTTCTGGGACATGTACTTCCTGTTTAGCTGCATTTAGCCTGTAGATTTCAGTCGATGGGTTTATTTTAACTGTCAATATGTTTAATTAATTTTAACTGTCAATATGTTTAATTAAAATTACCCCATAAGACAGACAGGTAAACACGTTAGCTAGCTAACAGAGCTAAACAGGAAGAGCATTTCCAAGCCAAGTGGGCGGGACAAAATAGGGTCAATAACAATGTTGAACTTATATATGTTTTTTGCTTTCTCAAATGAGTATCTATTTAGATCAGTATTTATTTTTCGATACCTTTCACTGCCTTGTACTTCTCAAATCCTGCTTTTCGTATCATTTCAGTCACTTTCCTGTAAAGCCACTTGTCTTTAAGCCACTTTAATGCAACCTTCATTTTATCTGTAATGTTAAGCACAATGATAAACTCTCATATCCAACGCACAGTGATAGTTCTGCAGTTTCCCACAAGGCCGCGGTGCCTCGGGCTGGACCAATCACATCGCTGCTCACACTTCTCCTTCACTTGGCTGTTGTTTCTTTCTAAATTTACCTCCTTGAAGCTGTGGTGCGAGGTGTTTGAGATAAGACTGGATTCTTTGTTCACAGAGACTCAAAACATTCTGTTAGTTCTGATATAATCTGATTGTTTGACCATGTGACGTATTTACAAGTTTGAGAAAAGGCAAAGTATTTCCTCATGTGCTCACTTTGGTTCAGACTTTAACCCCAGTGAAGCAGAAAGTTATATTCTGCTCATAAACTGTGTCATGTGTTTTAATATCATAAGATCACATTTGTTATGTAATGTTTCTGATCCTGTGATGTGATTTTAACACAAGTTAATCGATTAATTGCAATAAAATCAATTCTTCAAATAATCTTTAACTAACACTGTAAGAAGTCATGAGGTCATTAAGTTCAGTCAACTTAAATCTTTGTGTTGATCAAACTTGATAATGTGAGTCAAAGGTTTTCAACTTAGACTTTTAAGTTACTGTATATGAGAGAGAGAGGAAGAGAGAAGAGAGAGAGAAGGGAAGAGAGAGAGAGAGAGAAGGAGAGATGAGGGAGAGAGAAAGGGAAAAGGAGAGATGAGGGAAAGAAGGAGAGAGTGAGAGAAAGATAGATAGAGGAAAGAGTGAAGGAGAGGGAGAGAGAAAGAGTAAAGGAGAGAACAGAGAGAATAGGAGAGAGGGAGAGAAAAGGAGAGAGAGAGAAAGAGAAAAGGAGAGATGAGGAGAGAAGGAGAGAGAGTGAGAGAAAGATAGATAGAGGAGAGAGTGAAGAGAGAGAGTAAAGGAGAGAACAGAGAGAAGAGGAGAGAGGGAGAGAAAAGGAGAGAGAGAGAGAGTGGGAGAGAGATAAAGAAGAGAGAAGGAGTGAGAGAGAAAAGGAGAGAGGAGAGAGGGAGCGAAGGAGAGAAAAAGAGAGAGATAGATCGAAAGGGAGAAGATAGAGCGAGGGGAGAGAGAAGGAAAGAGGAGGGAGAGAAAGAGTTGAAGAAAGATAGAGGAGAGAGAGAAAGGTAAAGAGGAGGGAAAGAGTGGGAGAAAGATAGAGAGAAGGAGTGAGAGAGTGGGAGAGAGAAAGAGAGCTAGGGAGAGAGAAAAGAGAGAGAAAGAGGAGAGAGAGAGATCGAAAGGGAGAAGATAGAGCGAGGGAGAGAGAAGGATAGAGAGAGTGAAATGGAAAGAGGAGGGAGCGAAAGAGTCGAAGAAAGATAGAGGAGAGAGAGAAGGAGAGAGAGAAAGGTAAAGAAGAGGTGGAGAGAGAAAGAGAGAGAGGGAGAGAAAGGAAAGAGGAGGGAGAGAGAGAGTCAGAGAAAGATAGAGGAGAGAGAGATAAAAGAGAGGAAGGAGAGAGAAAGAGAGAAGAGACAGATAATTGGAGAAGAGAGTAGAGAGAGGCGGGGCCATACAGGAGTTGGATGAACATATTACAGGACTAAGTAATCGTTAACTTACTAAACACAAATTCCAAAGCGTGTCATGTGCTGTATTTTTAGAGGAAATAGTTGCTTTCCTGAAAAACCGACGCAATAAGTTCAAGAACAAATATAGTTAGAGCTACAACTACTGACTGCAACGAAAATTATACAAACTATACAATCAGCCTTATCTTGTCTGATGCTGCAGAAATACTTTAATTAGTCTGGATGATTTATGGAGATCTACCTAGGACAGATCAGGAACATTCAAAGTGGAGCTTTGGGAGAACATAGGAGATCTCACAGACAAAACATCAGCATTGTTCTGGATGAAAAAGCAATAGGCTCTGTGCACAGAACAGACAGTAAGCTTGTTTATATTCGGCAGCAGATATCCAGCAGCAGGTATTCAGCACAGATATTCAGAAGCCGACATTCAGCAGCAGACATTCAGCAGCAGACATTTCAGCAGCCGATATTCAGTTTCAGCAACAATCATTCGTCAGCAGATATTCAGCAGCAGACATTCAGCGAGCAGAGCACTTCCAGGCAGCAGATATTTTAGCTGCAGACATTCACTCTAGGATATTGGCAGATATTTCTAGGGCAGACATTGCACCGCACGACGACTAGACTATTCCAGAGACAGCAGACATACGGGCAGGTCTATTCGCCAGATTCAGTGACCATGTCAGTGATCTGCTAGATAATCCCCGCGAAGGCAGATATTCAGTAAGCAGATATTCAGCTTTTCTAAGCAGACATTTCAGCAGTCACGAGCATTCAGCACGCCCCATATTTATTGTATGCAGCACGATATTCAGACAGCAGACATTCAGCAGCAGATATTCAAAACAGCAAGTATTGCTGTTAGGCAAAGATATTTTCCAAGGCAGCATGACTCTCTAGCAGCAGATCGATTCAGCAGCAAGACATTCAGTTTGTGGAAACAGCAGAGATATCTAGAAAGTGCTTGTTAAAGTTCGGTGCAGCAAGACATTAAATGAATCAGCGAGACATGTGCCCAGGCAGCAACATATTCAGGCAGCCAGATATTCAGGGTGCATCAAGAATATCCAGAACTATCAATATGTGTCCAGCCAGCAGACATTTCCAGCAGTCACTCCGATCATCAGCAGCCGATATTTCACGCACCGATAATGTTCAGCTTCTCGTCAGTCGACATTTCAGTTCAGCACGACAATTCAGCTTGCCAGCTCATTAGCCAGCAGAACATTCAGCGCAGCAGATATTCTAGCCAGCAGATTATAATCTAATGCGCCGATAATTCCAACCAGACAAGAGATAATCCCAGCTAGGGAGCAGATATATGCAAGCAGCAAGACATTCAGCTGAGATATTCAGCAGTAGACATTCAGACAGCCCAGATATTTCAAGCCCATCTTACGCATTCAGAATAAGGGACAGTGCATTGTCCAGTGGGAAAAAAACCAAACCGGACCCCGGTGTGCTTGTGTGTCATGCCTAACCAAATGTGTCATCCACGTTAGATTCCTTCGGCGGCGTCTTAACTGCGATCATCTGTCAAACCTGTCCCCAAAATTGTCAGAGAGGAGCCAGTGAATGGGTCATTATGTGGAGTCGCCGCGGTAACATGAATCTGGGATCAGAACAGGGGGGGGGAGGGCTGAGTTCTCTGGGACACGCTCGCACTCATTTACATTTCACGCCTGAGTCTGTGACATAATATCAACTGTGAAAGGTTTTCATATAACGCCTGTTGGGATTAAAAGAACTATTGTGTTTTTCTGTGTTTTAAGGGTGCATGTTAGGTAAACGTATTGATTTATTTGAGTTTTGATCCTTTTGCAACACAGTTAAGTTTTGTCTGTGAGGTATCTTTTTGTTTGTTTTTATGTCTTAGTTGAATCTCTAAGATCTTTTTAAGTCTGTAAGTCTGCAGTTTGATGTTGCAAAGCTGGTACATGATCATTTGATACCTGATTGTTCTACTCTGATCTAATTATTTTTTCAGTAATCAGAAGTGGAGTGGCGGAGACAGAGTCAGTCGAGAGTCAGCTGCAGAACAATATGAGATTATTCACGTGGTGCTAAAGAATGACATCATTTTAAACATTTTTTTAACACATTAAGTTTTATTAATGAAAATCTTTATTGTTAAATATCTTTATTTCTCATTCTTCTCTAGTTCATTATATTTAAACGCTTAACACCTTTAACGAAGCATTTCATTTCGTTGTGGGTTTGCTTTGGGAGAAAAGTGTGGTCCACTCAGCCACTTTGCCAACTTCTATTGTTGTGTTATCTGACTTCTTTTTATGTTGCTGTGTTCCTCAAATCTGATTGGTTACTCAGTTAACACAAGTGTGTGCTATGCATCCTGCAGTGTGTTGGTTTACAGTTTAACACAAAGATGCTAGTGCTAGTTTACTCAGAAAATTCAGATTTCTACACAAGTCTTTAATATTTTAACACAAACAAAAAAACAGAGTGGACAACTGTGAGTGAACTAATGATGAGAAAACACTGTTGGAACTTAGGTAAGAATTCAGAAAGTGGATTTTATATATTGAGACTCTCTTTTAATAAAAATGTTCCTGTAGTCGTGTTATTTGTTTGTAAAACTGCAGAAACTGATAAGAGCCTCCTCTGTGTAAATTTAACAAGGAGTACATTTTAAAGGAATGATTTTTATTTTGGTGAGTTTCATGTTTGACTGAGAAAATAATAATGGGATGCTTCCCATAATAGAGGAGACTATGGCTGCCCCCTAAAGTCTAAAATTGTGTCCCATAGTCTAAAAAACATTGGTTACACATTGGTTGACTATTGTTACTCATTTAGTGCAGCATTTTATTAGTAACTATACTGGTCTAAACTGCTGTCAGTGTTAATAACGATTGGAAAATAGGCGCAGATGTTCATAATACACCAACATTTAAATATAATCTCCATATTTAACGTATTGTGCCACCTTAGTCTCTCCAAAATCCACGGGAAACACTGTGGTTAGTTTGTAAAAAGAATAATCTTAATTCTTCGCTGCAGTTTTTTTGATTTGGTTCACATAACATCACATTGTGTTAAAGGAAAGTCTTTGTAACAAATGTAATTGCTGTTCTTTTGACAAATCTGACAATTCAATACGATTTCCATTTCCAGTGTTTAAAAGATTCTGTTCTAAAAGCACATTTTAAACAACTGGCTTTGACATTTCAACAGAGACTGGAAACATTTAATCAACAGATAAAATATTAACCATGGAGGTGACACTGGCACAGCAACAGTCTCACAGTAAAGCTCAAATATATGACACTAAAACAGCCTATGATGAGCACCATTTCACGTCGTTATATGTTCATTGATCTGCGTGGGATCTGTCTATGTGCAGGTTTGCATGTTCTCTCTGTGTCTGCGTAGTTTCCTCTGCATGCTCCAGTTTCCTCACTAAAACATGTGCTTCCCTCTCCACTGAAAAACAGATTCAGCTCTCAGCAGGACTTTCCCGGTTAAGTAAAGGTCAATAATAATAATTAACAATATTCTATCATCTGAACACAAACTGTGCAAATGTCAGCTGCCATTAACGGAAAAGGCTTTCAGCTGATATATAACTGACATTTACACATCAGGATGTTAATTAATTTAGCATTTAAATAAAGCAAGTATTGTTTGCAATTTATGTTTAATCATCTTTTGTTCAAAGTTCACGTTTTAAAGGCCCACTGTGGTAAAAAAAAAAAACAGACTTGAATATAAACAGGTTTTATACTTGAGATGTCTCTGTTGCACCAAATAAACAAAATCTATGTCTTTACTTTGAAAAAATAAAAAAATAATAAAAAAACTGTGCTGGAAGAGGAGCCACTTGTGTGTTTTTGTGAAAATCCTGCTCATTGCCATTGGTGAAAAATAACTATTTATAATCAATAAGAATGTTGGTTTAACTCTAAGCACATTCGATATTGGGATTAATATCTGCGCTGATCTAGGATGCTATTATTATTTTTATCTTTATACAATGCACATTGTTTGTCATTTTATTGCATTGAAGTACTGTAAAGCACTTTGAATTGCTTCGGTATGAATTGGCTCTATAAGTAAATTTTGATTGATTGATTGATGTTTGCTGGATTTTCCCATGATATTCTTATATTTGAAGTTTTATTCCCGTAAAGTTGTGAAGTTGTCCTTTCCAAAAAAGAAAATTACAGTTACATACACACAATGACCAAATGTCAAAGTTAGAGAGCTTTGAGAAGAAATGGATTCTTTTCTTTTCCTCCACTGGTGTTGGTCGACATCGTATACATGATCAAAATCGGTGTATCCCTAGTTTTAACTTTCTATGGAATCATGAAGTTGATTTTATCGCCTCCAGAATGTTCCACAATGTCTGAAAAAGACTGAAATAACAATGTGAACCGACAAAAGCACACGGATTAGTTGTTTGGTGGAAATATCCAAAAACAGTCTTCGTGATTCAAACTGTGAAACTGTGATTTTGATTCCATTGCGATTAACCCTGCAGCTCTGAGCAGAACAATCTTAAATTCTTATCCTCAGAGTTTAGAAACAGTATTTTGGATGCTCTGGAGAATCGCAGTAGCACATGGAAATGACAGAGAACGAAGCGGATTCTACGGCAGCTCCGTTTTGTTGAAAAGCAGTCCAGGTTGTCTTGACAGATTCCCCACAGGTTATGAATTAATTTGATGGTAAAACAGCTCTTCTCTTGTTTCCGTTTCGACACAGACGATGGATGTAAAGGCGTAAAAATGGTGTAAAGATTGTGTGAGATGTTTAAAGCCGTGTCAGAGAGACTGATGGATCTTTATATGAGGATAAATGGATCTGTGAATTGACTGTTGGAATTAGAATTTGTAGAACATTGAAAACTTTGACTAGAGACTGAATATATAACATTAGGGTTGTGTCAACATTTGAATCAACTCAAGATCCAGTCATTTCATACAGCTAATGATCAGCTTGAGTTTATGGTGAAGTTTACAGCTAGATCACACTTTCTCATTTGCATGCAAGCTTCGTTCAGCTGAGGTTTCCTGTGACCTCGAGGTTTTGAAATGAGGCAGAATGAGATCTGCTGAGAGAGAACACAAATGATCATGTTTGTGGAACTTTGTGTTTTGTTTGTACATACAGTTTTTTATAAATGAGACTTGTTTGACTGGTTATTTGAACTAAATATCAGTAGATCTGATGTGGAAGTCTTGTTTAAACTAGACTAACCCCTTCCGTACAATGACTGTGAGGTGAGTTCAGTTCAGGACATGTGCAACTTTCTTTCAAAGTGCCTTGTACACCAGCTCAAGTCCACTGTGGTCCATTTTTGCCTAAAGCCGCAAGGATTTACGTGGATTCCTGCGAGAATGCTCACATTATGACTTGAAAGTCGCATCACACACTGCGACCGACTTCCAACATAAATAGACCCTGTACAGATTCTTCCCACAGAATCGTGCGACTCTCGGACGTGCACATGCACTCCACCGAGGTCTGTGTACAAAGGTACATTGGTTTTAAACACCTTCTTTAAGTCTTGCGTGACTTGCGCGAGTCCAAACCGATTCCATAAGAACATGACATGTACATTATGATTAGCTCAATTTTACGCGTCGCAGTCCCAGTTCATTTCTATGGTGGTTGTAAAGATATGTTCTAACCCTAACCACTAACCCTGTTCTTATTTATGAATATTAACGAAATCCTTTTCCTAATCCTAACCTGCCCAAAGCCCAGACCTAAAATTACCTATTTTAGTGACTTGTTGCCTAAACTTACCTGTTAAGCCCTAAAGAAAATGTCCCACGTGACTTCAACCAAAACTTGTGTGTTTTTTACGCTGTAAATCTTGTTTACGCTTTTTCATATCAGGCTAAATGTTCGGTGTAACATAAGTACATTAAAATAGAGATAGACCGATATATCGGCCGGCCCGATATATCGGGCCGATATCAGCTCATTTTATGATATCGGCCATCGCCTCAATTTTGGTCTTGAAGGCCGATTTAAATTTTTTTTTTTTTTTTTTTTTTTCTTTTTAGTTATTCAGTTTCACATTTTTGTAATGAAAGAACTAGAAAACATTAATTTTCGCAAAGAAAAAGTCAGTTTTTCATCAAACACCACCTGGGCAGCCAGAGCCAGAAGGACCCTAACACACTAGAGCGGGGAGGAGCACTAAGCGCCTCACACCAAAGTTGAACGGAGAGAAAAACATGGTAAGATTCTTTTCTCTCTCAACATACTTGTATATTTCTGCATTAACGCTTAGCGGCAATAATTTTTCGAACTTTTGCTTGCAAGTCTCTGTAGAAGCCATCACCGGGTGTTTGTTTACAAGAACACATCACGTGCTTTCCTTTCGTCATGCTGTTGGCAGCACTCGGGAAAACGACACACTGTCATCAAAAGGGTGAAAACAACATGCAGAATTGCATATCGCCACTGAAATCGGCATCGGCTTGTCAAATCGCGTAAAAATCGGCATCGGCATCGGCCACCCAAAAACCCATATCGGTCGATCTCTAATTAAAATGAATGAATTGTGCTCAAATACACTATTTTGTGTCTTGTTATATGTACACTTTCTTGTGAGACTGTGTTGGCGAGTTCCGACTTGAAACAAACTCGCACTCAGTGTACGACAGAAGTACAAGATAATTAGAATAGTTTGCAGCAGAAAACAAATATATACCATATTCATTTGCAATGGAAAGTATCAGCAACTTATTAGTCGTGATGCACCGATCCAACACCAAAGAATTCTTTATGAACTAAACTTATGCCAACTGACTGACAAGTCCAAATCAAATTTACCATTTTTAGTATCTATGTGATAAGGTTTTACTCTCTTGTTAACAAATGCTTGATAAATGAAGCTCTTACAAAAGTATTTATATCTTCTTTTGATTCAGTTTTAAATTTTAATTTCTTTGAGCACAAATCACTCAAACAACAAGAGGAAAAAATCTAAAATGGAATATTAGACCAATGATTTGAACGTAAATCTTTAGCTAATTCAGGTCTTTTGTTGATGTTCAATATAGGCTAATACAAATACAAATTTTGGCTCCATTGATTAATTAATCAACTAAATGACCAAAGGATTTCAGCACTAGATCAGTTCAGTTCAGTTTTGTGTTTAAACCATTTAGATAATCCCATTTAGTCCTGCTCGGTTTTGAATGCCATCTCCAGTATTGATTGGTCGTCTTGTTTGTAGAGCCTTTCTCATGTTTAAGTGCAGTGAGCTGGACTTGTTAATCTGTTGTGATGGTCGCTGTGGTCACAAAGTGTTGCTCACTTATGCACTGTTTGCACTCTTGTCTCTAAAGTAGCTCCGGGCTCGTGCTAATGCATGACTGACTGAACAAACTGGAGTCAAGCACATGGGCCCTCAGCGCAGAAACGGCTCCGCTCACACAGTCACTGCCTCTTTATGTGTAATAGTGTGTTATTGTTCCATTACTAAAGCCTGGAGGCATTTATTAGACCTACAAACTGATGTGAATAATTATGCATTCAGTGTTCTCGTTCGAACAGCTTTAAACTGCTTTAACGGAGACATAGCATGCTACTTTAGATACTTAGGAGCAATAGTAAGTCATAATTTTAGATTTTGAGCTAAAATGAATAAAGATGTTGGGCCGTTGACTTCATGTTTAGTGGTGACAAGTGTAAGTTCTTCAAAGTGATAAACTTCACCTCTTCATAAGCCATGTTTCCATTGGCCTGAGTCCCCGAGATCGGTTCACTTTGGAGCAGTTTGGGACGCTTATGTTAATGATGGTAGTTAGCATTTCCACTAACTACATTAGTTAGGGTCTGTCACACATACACAAGCTTTCTTAAAAAATACAAAAATAAATAAAATGGACCTGAATTATACTTTTTCTTTCAGGCGTCAGTCTGAGCGATTCACAAAAAGACGCGTAATAATTTGATCAGGCTGATGGGTCAGGCTGGTGTAACAAGAAACTACTCCCGGCTTACCATCTAAAATAAAAAATTAATAAAAACAAAATCCTTTTTTGCAAAGTCTCTATGCATGCATTTTAAACCCAATTTATTCAGTGCTTTGAGGCTGGATTATGTTGGACACAGGATTTACCATTTTTTACTCAACGAACATAAAACATCTGATGCTAATGCGCTAGCTTTGCTTTGTTAAGTCTATCGGAGCAACAAATCAAGTTTTCATCAGTGGAGATGCGGCGGTTTGACTGGGGATCAAGTCGTGTTTGGTGAGGAACATTATTTTAAGTTTCTGTCTGCTCTTTTCCGTCTGTTTTTTCTCTTGTCCAGTCATCAAACCTAAAGGGGGTCATTAGTGATAAGTCCCGCCTCTTTTTCAGTGACAAGTCCTGCATTTTCACAGTGAAAAACAAAACTTCACCTCTTCATAGCAATAAACACTGACTCTTCATGGGAGATGAGTACTTTGCATAGAGCTGGAGTGGTGAAAGTCAAGTCCATCGGTCAAACGTGGTCCTCGAGAGGGGCCATTTTAACCTACAAACAGTTATGAGGTTTTTTAGGACGCTTTAAAATCATTTTAACACCTTTTTTTTAAACATCATATTTAACCAAAAGACGCTGAAATAAAAAGCTTTTTTAAATGATAGTGTGCTGCTGGCATGCTGCATTGTTGTTATTATTACCCTGATGGTGAAAGTTGAGAAAAGCTGCTATAAACTCATGCATTTGTCAAAACTTGATGAAGTGATTCCTATTTCTCTGTTTTTAAGGCAGATAATCACGTACAGTGCTTTGTGACATTTCATCAGAAAAACCCTGCATTTACTTTATTAAATATTTGGAAGGTTCTAAGTGAAAACTCGGACCTCAAATATGCTCAAACGTGCATCAATCAATCAAACACAACCTTGATAAAAATGAGAAAAAACAAAACAATATTGAGTGCCATCTTCTTTAAAATGTTCCATTCAGTCCGAACAAAGAGCAGAGATTTTAATGTTAGTATTTTGTGACCAGCACTTTCACCAAATCTCTTTTTAAAAACAAACCACTCCAAATAGAAAGCATGTTGTTTTGATAAACCCTTTTATGTCTCCCTTTTGACAGTCGAGTGCCACAATTTTGATTTCCTGTTTTGAAAAATGTGTGTTTTAGCGCCACACAAATTTTTAATATTTTCCCCCTTTTAAACTGTTAATCTCAGGGTTGCTTTGGTGCATAATTTGCTTCCATTTGAACTTGTTTTCTTTCTCTTCTGACTCAAACTAACTTCATGCTTTTGTTTATACTTTTAGTGTTACATTTTGTAGCACTAAACAAGTTTCATTTACAGGTCAGATCTATGGAGAGGCTCTCACAAGAACAAATGCATAACCGTGCACTGTTAAATACAAAATATGAAATATGTTTTGACCTCAAGCGAAACAACTTATTCCATTACTCAGTGTTGATTAGTTAATTAACAAAAATGCTCAAAGGCTCATTAAAAATCCAATTATTTATAGGTTATTTTTCCCCTCAAAGCTCTTTCTTGCCTGTAAGTTTCTCCTTTCACATTGTTTCCAGATTAAACTAAACGTGATCTGCTGTAAGACATTGAGATAACCTACAGTCAGAAGTGGCCCTGAAAGCATCACAGTGTCTTCAGCGGAGTTCAGAGGTCAAACTTGATGTCACAGCTCAGTGCGTCTAAGAGTTTAAGCGACCGTCTCAGAGGAATAAAAGACCATTTTTAACCTCAACCTCGGCATCTTCTGCTGTCGCTCAAAATAACTTATTTCAATTCATCTCAGAGCTGCATGTGGACTTCAGACTTCAGACTTTGGTCACTGACTTGAGGCTTGATAAAATGGACTTGGGACTTTACTTGGAGCATATTTGAGAGCAACACAGTCTCACTAGATGGTGTACTTTTACCACGACACAAAAACAGCGTATTTTGAGCACAAGTTCACAGCTGTTTTTAGTACTTATGTTACGTGCATTTAGCACGATATGAAAAAGCGTAAAAATGACACGAGATTTCACAGCGTTAAAAAAACACGAGTTTTGATTGAAGCCACGTGGGGACGTTTTCTTCAAGTGAAACGGGTAAGTTTAGGCATAAAGTTACTAAAATTGGTAAGATTAGGTCTGGGGCTTGGGGCAGGTTAAGATTAGAATCAGGATTTCATTAATATTCATAAATAAGAACTCGTCTTGACAATCACCATTGAAATGAACAGGGACTGTGACGCGTACTATAATTACACAAAACAGCCGTAAACTCGTGCTAATCATACCTCATTTACATGTTGTGTAATGTCGTGGTAAATGCACACTTTCTTGTGAGATCGGGCTCACATTAGTTATTGACAAACAAGCTCTTGTGCTGCAACCAAAGTCATAGAACAAGATAAACTTAAAGACATGTTAATACATGAATTGCAGATCCAATCACAATTAAATTTTTTCCCAAAATGTGCAGCTCTAGAAGCATTTTCATGTTACTTGTTTTCATGTCACATTTGTAATAATTCACCATTTTCACTCTTACACACAGATAATAAACAATAATAATATATATTTCTGGGCTGAGGTTATGAGTTTTGACCTCCTGCTTCACGATGACTGAGTGAACGATGGCAGACATGTTTAATATTGGTGCTGGGAGGAGGAAAGTGTCGGATCACCGCTGGAGCTGGGTTGAATCAGCCTGGACTTGGACCTGGTAAAACAGAGCTTCAGGCGACAGTAAACACCGCAAAGGTAAAGGCTCTGAGGTGCTTCTGAAACAGTCTCCACACACACAAACAGAGCCTACTCACAGGAATATAGAAACAAAGAGAAAATGGAATAAAAAAAACTAGTTTATTTGGACGTTTTACTCTGAGTGAGCTGGTATGTCCCAAAATCCACCTTTTTAAGCCTTGGAGAAGCATTGGGCTTGTTTCCATGGAAATGTTGTTTCTTTAGCCACAATATTCTTTGTTCGACATAAAACGGATCAATCTGGAGAATTTCCCAAAGTATTTTTCAACCGTCTGTTTTAATTGAATTGTGCTGGTGGTTTTCTACTTTAAACAAAGGACTGGGTGATTTAGGACCAAATGAATCACAGTTTTCTTTAAGACTCACAGAAGAACCTGCTTGCTCTGTTTGGTAGGTTTAGACTGACTTCACCTCTGGTATAAATGTTCTTCCTTTGTAATATGTGCTGAGAATATTTCATCAAAGTGTCATCAGAACTCAAGGTTAAAGAAATCTGATGTTTTTGTTTGCTACATTTACAATGTAAGGCGTCTGTGGGTTATTTATGATTTCATATATTGAACAGATTACATCAGTGTTCTAAAATGACTCAATAAAAGTACATTAGTTTGATCATTCTGGACTTTTGATATTAATTCTGTTGTCTGTGCATAACTTAAGCACATGTCTTGTTCTTTTTATCAGGGATGCACCAATACACCTTTTTCAGTCCCAATACTGATTTGGATCGACTTAAAAGGTGTGGTAGCTGATTTTCACACTGCAAACACAATTTAGGTTTTAAATCTGAAAAAAATAGTTAATATCAATATAAATATAGTTTTGGTTGAAAATTTTAATTAAAAGCCTCTTTTTTTCTCTTTTTAAGTAAAACTTAAGTGGACCGCCCAAGCTCAGCCAATCAGAACGCTGCTTTCTGCTCCTGATTAGAACTAAAATTCCATATTATTCGATTCAACGAGTATTCTGAGGGCCAATTTTTCACAACGTGCTGCATTTATCAAAGACTTTTTGGCTTAAAACAAATATATGAATATGAACTGAATCCAAATCAGAGAGCCATTTTCCTGTTTGAGATGCTTCAGTATTTTCTGTAAAAAGTGAACGCCACACAAAACATCTTTGATCTTCTTTGTTTTAATACTTAAAACGACTTACCTGATGCTTCTGCGGAATATTTGACGTCATGAAGCTCTGTTAATTACATCCTTTCCTCGCGGCGACAGTTCAGACGGATGACGCTGTTTGTGCCTCGGAGCTTTTCTAATGGATCATCTTTAAATGTTAATCACATCCTACACTTTTAAACCTCAGATCGGATCCACGTGGGCCGAGTCTGTTTCTCTGAGGTCAGGCTCTTTTCTGATGGGAAGTTTGGAGAGTGGTTGCCGTGGTTACTGCATGCTTTTTGCCTCATTTGTAGTGCAAATATTTGTGCTATTCGATGGCTCTGTGTGCAGCGATGTAATTAAAGGGAATAGTTTTTTCACTGCACCGGCTCTGGAATGGAAGTTTGGCAGCAATTCAGAACATTTTACTGCAGAAAAGATTGTAAGAATACCACACATGCAGGTTCACAGAAAGATAAGTCTTTTTCATGTATCCATCTCATCAGTCTGTTTCTGTCAGATGTCACCTGTTTCATTTTGTCTCTTCACTCTTTGCCTTTAAAGAGCACTAAGGCTTTTCACTCTCTCTCAGCAAAGAATCATTTTTGAATAATCATGATTTTAATTATGAGTTAAGCAGTTGTGATTATTATTTAAATCATATTGGAGCAGTAAAATAAAGAAGTCCATTTTAAGGAGATGCAAGCCTGCCCAGTACAAACATCTAAGTAAAAAGCAATGATTTTGTTCATCTTTTCACTAAAAAGTGACATGGTTTGGCCTTTATGAGCGCTCACTTCCTGAGTCAAGAAGTACAAACTCCCATGTTAAATCTTCATAAGAATTTCTAAAAAAAATTAAAAATAAAAATGTATTAAAAGTTTAAAAACGTCAGAAGATTTTTGCTTAAAATCCTTTTCTTCAGCTTTATAAACTACAAAGTTATTAAGACATTTTGTCTAATATTAAGTTATGGATATGCTTTTAGACTATAACATCATAGATCATCTGAGTTAGCACATAGCTGGCTGTCCCACAATATTTCGTTAAACTCTTAATATTTGAATTTTCTAAAAGTCTATTTCACTTTATAATGGGGCATTTTAGGTTCAGAACCAGGGCGATCTTCCACTGTTGAGCTCCATAGAATATTGTTTTTACATTGCTAAGCTTTAGCATTAGCTTTGGCATACAAACACATCCTTTTAGCTGTGTGGCACTAGCTGGGCAATATTGTGATAAAAATGGAATCATGAGCTAATCTCTGTGACGATCTTTTTGATGAAATTGTCATATTATCAATTCCTTTTTCTTTTTTTGATGCATCTGTCTGTTCAAATACAGACAATTTTTTCCAACCCATCTTAGTCTCAGAGTTGCCAAATCCAAGCTTTTATAGCGACTTTACTTTGGGTTTCTTTTTAAAGTTCCGTTTGGACTGTGCTTTTAAGCCATAAAAGTAATAAATCTTAGCAACTTAGCAGGTTTGATTTATTAAAAGATATGAATTTATATAAGCATCACAGCAAAGTTCTAATTAAACAATTCTTTTATTAATATTTTATTGAAGGGCTGAGGTCGCTTGTTTCTCTCTGAAAATCTGGCAACACTGGTCAGATTTTGACAGCTGGTTTTCGCTGTTGACAGTGAATTGTGTTTATCTCAAAGACAAAAGAAAAATAAACGGTTTACAAGAATCGTGTTAAAATGTAAATTGTGAACTGTCTCCAAGAAAATCGTGATATAAATTTTTTGCCTTATTGCCCAACCTTATGTGGAACGATACAAAAAGTGGGCGGGGTGAAATTAGGTAAAAGTATTTTGTGAAGTTGTAAATATACTCACAACTCACTGTTCATTGCCTGGTTTTATTGTATTGTATTTGTTGTTTTACTGAAGTTGTCAAAATCCCATTCAAATGGACTCAAGAGGAAGTGTCAATATGAGCGCTCTTAGGGCCTGTCCCCACGAAGCCAAGCTCAAGCGTTTCAGCACAAATATTTGTTCTAAACCACACATCATCCACACGAAGCAGGAGTTTTAAAAAACTGAAAACGAGTATTTCTGAAACCATGTCTCAGGGTGAAGAAATTTCAAAACTCCGGTTTAGTGTCTCCGCTTCAGGCTGGTATAGTGATTCATGTGGACGCTGATAAATCCTAAGGCAGCTCCATTTTTACGCAGATCGTTTTTAAAACTATCCTCGTTTTGTCTTCGTGTGGACAAGGTCTAAATGTGAGCAAACCACTCTGCAAAGAGTGAATGAAAGAAATCACAGTTTTACTTCACAAGACAAAAAAAAGTCATGATTTGTGTGGTTTGGTAAGATATATAGTTGGAAAATATACTAAAAAACAAAATATACAGCACCGCACTACTAGACTCTTAATCTTTTAAATGCAAAGTGATTCTGGAGTTTGTTGAAGAAGAATCTGTTCAAGTTGTTTTGTCAGTAGCTATATTGATTGACACTTGCAATCAGCAGATACTTTTGATGTAATGTCCCACAGTGTGGCATTAAACTAGTCCAGCTCCACAGAAAGATTCAGGTTTTATACAGAAACCAGCCGTTCCAAAGTGCTGACGTTAAAACGAGGTTTGGCATCAGTCCACGGATTATTTTTATTTAGTATTTACAGAGCTTATTTATTCCCAGTTTTCCCTAATCACAACTTCTCCCGGTTTCCTCGCCGGCGGTCAGCGGTTTCTCCTCCTCACAGAACATGTTTTACAAAGCCGTTTTTCTGTGGACTAAATAGTATCGTGGCTAACACCTTGAGCGCAGGTGTCACGGAGCAGCAGAAGGATTGCACCGAGCAGCAGAAGCAGGACCAGAGCCAGACGCAGAATAGAGATGATCCAGTCCTGCACATTTCACTCTTTGAAATGAGCTGCGGCTTTTGTGACGGCGCACA
Source organism: Mugilogobius chulae (assembly GCA_038363315.1). Lineage (NCBI taxonomy): Eukaryota > Metazoa > Chordata > Actinopteri > Gobiiformes > Gobiidae > Mugilogobius > Mugilogobius chulae. The sequence continues at coordinate 37,953,276 of CM076408.1, forward strand.
AACCTCAGAGAGAAAGTCACACCGAATTATTTCTGAGGCTGAAACCATTTACTTTATCTGCCCAGTGTGTGAAGGAAATGTGTCTCTGTGTGTCTGGAAATGATGCACAATGAAAAAATAGCTTAAAAATAGCTGTGATTTTTTAAAATTTAGTTTATAGGAAGACATTAAGACAAACTAAAGAAAAAAAGAGGGAGTTATATTGGCATGGGTATCAAGACCTGGTTCATTTCTTTTACACCTTCATTAAATCCATCTCACAAAGCGCGTAGGCAGTCTTCTTTGGCCACAGACTCTCACAGGTCTGAGTGATTTCTGTTCGTCCTGTGAACTTGACATTTCTCTTTCTCGTGAGAACAATTATATCTTCTCTAACTGAGTTTGTTTGAGTCCCTTTGAGATTCTGACAACTCTGTTAAAAGTTTGTGTGACATTTTCAGACTCTGCCGTGACCACGTTGATGACGATGATGATGATGACGATGATGATGATGATGATGATGATGATGATGATGATAATGATTTAATGTTGGTGTCAGCACTAAAGACTAACAGTAAGTGAAGACTGAATAGTATATATTATAGTTAGGAATCTTACTTGAATCTTATTTTTCTTATAAGACATTAGGTCATATAGTGTTATGTAACTACTGTTTATAGTGCAAGTCACACTTTAACTTAATCTGAACAAAATGAGACAAACATGAGACATTCTGGATCTTCTCCAGCCTGTAATTTAGTCTCATTATGTCCAATTAAAGGCACAACTATGGTATCGGCTGAAGTCGATCAGAGTCAGAGTTGGTCAAGGGCCGGAAATATACCTCTGTTATATTCAAATATAACAATTGGACTATATAAAGCTAATATACAACATTTTCTGAGCGTCCATATACATAATGTAATACATTACACTATGTTGTAATATATTGTACAAACTGTTCACAATTTGTTCAAAGTACATTTTAATTGCAGTGCATTTTAAGTTTTAAAGTCACATCTCAGCAATAGAAGCCTTTTCTATAGACGGATTATCGGTCGACGTCACTTTCCACTCTACTGCTCATGCTTTATGCAGAAAGAGCCACTGTCCATCTGGTTAGCTGGGGAAACTTTAAAACAACAAAAGGGGACGAGAGCAGCTGTTTGGATCAGGTCTGAACCGGCCTGACAGACGTTTGTCTCCTGAAGTTTGAGACTGTTTTTTTCACTCACCTGAATGTAACATTTATGGATCGTAGTTTTAAATTTCATTCACAAATGTTGATTTAGCAGCAGAACTTTTGTTTTTGCACAGTGATAAACTCTAAAGAGTGCTAGCTTGACATGTTTCCACGACCTGTGACAATCAGCGGCGGCTCTTTCTGGATAACGGGTGTGCGTGCATTATAACCAGTTGATTAATTTAGGCTAATTATCTAATCTGGCCCATGTGGCTTTTCTTGTCAGTGCTGGACTCCTGTGCATTGTGGGACCTGTAGTTCAAAATGTTGTGTGCTTTTATCAAGGAGCCACTATCAATAATAATAAGAAATCATCCAAATTAACCCCTGCTGTAGACTGTCTATTTTCTTATTGCCTCTGAGGTAAATATAAAAAAGTATCAGAAAGTAACATTTTGTCGACTCAGCATTTTGTTGTAAACAGGAACAAAAACCAGAACTAAAAGGGAAGTACACGCACAGTCTTGACCAGTTAAAGTGCATTGAATTTAACTTTAGTTTCTTCATCTGAGCAGGTTCACAGTAAATTACTTACAATGAATTTTTGTCTGAATATATCTTTCGATGATAGATGTTTGTGAAGATGGCTCTTAGATAACAACCCAAACATGTCTAAAGTAGCTCGTACGCCTCACTGATAAAACTGACTGAATAAAGAAATCAGATCAGAACTGAAAACAAGCTGAAGTATATTTGTGATTCGTCCCTGAGACTTTCCGGCTGGTCTCATCCATCTGCCTCGTGTCTGTCGCTCACATACTCAGACTTGGCCTTATATTTCTCTGCTTTGAACAGTTTCTTTCAAGAACAGTATGTGCACTTGTTCTTTTAATTGGATTCCTCCCACTGACAGCTGCTGCCTTATGAGATAATCAATGTTTCTATTCGACCCCATCACTGGGTCAGAAACACACGAGTCGTTTCTCTCCACAAATGGGGAATATGAGATGATAATAAGATGTTTAATCTCTTCATTTGCTTCGCAAACGTGATGGTAATGTGTGGGCCAGGTCAAAGGTCAAAATGTACAGTAGATTTAATAGACTAGAAAACAGGAAAGATGATTTACATTAAATACATTAGTGTTCTTTGCTTCTGAACAAGACGTAAAGGTTATGTTGGCTTGGCAAACATGAACAGATTGTACTTGACCTGAGCTGAAGTGGGCCATTTTATAAACAAAATGTGTTATTATACTTAAATGCATTATTATGACACATTTGTAAAGGTCGTGCTGTTTTCTCTGCTTCGTAAACACCGTTAGAGAAAAGTACAAAAAAAGATACTCACATGACTGAAGATTTACTCCAGTTCTTTATACAGTCTGTTAGAGATGTGACAAGATCTCAAGTGACAAGATCTGATATCTACGAATGATTGTCCCGATTTGTCAGAGCAGACTTTAGAAGCTGAACAGGACAAGGCCTGGTCGGTACTTGGATGGGAGACCACTGGAACACCATACTTTAGTGGAACAAGTGATCTTTTTGTTGTGCCCTTTGGCAAAACACTTAAGCCACCTTGCCTCAGCGACTGTGTGATTCCTTGATTGCAAAGCACTTTAGAGTAAATGTGTGAAAATGCTAAACTGAAACCACTTCTCATACAGCGCACACAAGAAGAAAGTTTTGTAATAGTAAAACAAAAAATAATGATCTGGATCGCATAATTTATTTCTGGTTCTCTTGGGGCCTGGGGGCCAGATCAGGTCCTCCAACCAGTTACATCTGGCCCATGACCCGTCGTCATTAGAAAATGTATCTGTTCCTATTTTCAGGTCTTGTTTCAGGTCAGCACTTCTTAAAACTTGGTTTTTGCCTGGTTTAGTCTTTATTTAATTCTGTTTTTAAAGCTTTTCTTTGATTCTTTGTTAGTCTTTGTTCAGACCCAGTGTCTAGTCTTTCCCAGTTCAGTAGGATAGTAGTCTAAAGTAATGCTGGTGAAGTTTTTTTTTTTTCATTTTCCACAAATGGAGCTAAGAATATTATTCAGCTTGGCAGACTATGTTGGTCCTCTCCTCTACGTCATCCTGTATCCAATCACATCCTGGTCCGTGGCTCAACTATGGTCAGGGTAAAAATGTGTGTTTTGGAGCAAAAAAGTGATTTTTTATCATTTGATTCTAAACCCACAACTAAATAATTGACAATTCGGTTCAATTCAATCTTGATCTCTCCAGTTTTTGATTAATGACCCAGCCCTAGGCTTGTTTGTTTCCTGGATTAGATTGTAATACTTATAAAACATGAATATCTGATTGTGAAGGTTGGACAACACAAATGTCCTGCTTCAGCACAAAGTTTATGGAGACTAATTTGGCATCCTGAGGTTCAATCCATTCTTTAATTCTTTAGATGTATTGTGTGACCTTTTGCAAGACTCTGAACTTCTTTGTCTCCGTGAGCAGCTGCAACTTTATTCTTTTGAATTAGTGTTTTTGTCTCTTCATTGAGAACAGACTTTATCATCATTGTAAAGTATTTTATCTATTGCAGTGTCTGAAAAAAGAGAAAGATACAGTATGTTTTCTAAAATACATTTTGTGATTGGAGAGTTGATCTGAAAAAAGCTAAGACCGTCATGTAAATGATGATGGAAACCCAAATGAAAGAAATACCTCCTCTTCATCAGTGTTAGTAGATAAAACTTCCAAACAGTCCATTACACAAGAAAAACCTGACATTGTAAAAGGTTATGTCATGGCTCTTTCTCTCCTCACATAATCCTGGCAAAGACATGCTGTTTACAAGATAATCAATGTGAGCGTCCCGAGCGGGCCGTGGTCCCAAATAAACCTCCATCTGACTTCATAAAAGCAAAACACAGTATCAAACACATTTATACGAGCCGCAGTAAAGGTCGCACTGTTTCTCTTTCTCTTCGCTATGAACACACGCACAGACAAAAGCATTTCTTATTTCAATTTAGAACATGAATGACTTGACTCAAATCCAGCTACAACACAAGCTGCATTTTAATAGGAACATGTGATTAAATGGATGTGTATCTTTGAGTTTTAAAGGTTATTGCATTTGTCTTTTGGTCCTGCACATATACAAAGGTACATTTGCGAATCCTGTTGGAGATGTGTAGATATTTAAAGGAAATGGTTTGGTTTTCATGTTGCATTCTCGTGTTTCTGGTTGTGCAGTTACAGCAGATTCTCTTTAAACACAACATGCTTCAGTAAGTTTATAGTTTATGCTAGTTACTGAAAAAGTACTCATTCTGTCTTTTAAACATGCTAGAGAACCTTTACTTTGGAAGCAATCATCAAGTATTAAATCTAAAAAAAAAAAACATGTCACCATGTCAGGAATTGAGTTAGAGCCCCAACTACTGTCTGCAAAGGAAATTACAGGAGAAATAATCAAACTCATCTTGTCTTGTTCTAAATGAGTCTGGATGATTTATGGTCTTAGAAACAGTTCAGCCGATCAGAGAGATTATGTTTTATTTTATTTTATTGACCTTTCTTTAACCAGGAAAGTCCCACTGATAGAAGGTATTTATCTTTGGCATCGCAAATGTGGTGTTTGTGACGAGTAAACACTTATGAACAGGATTAAAAACAAACAAAGACATAGTACGTTTGCATGTGTGTACTTTAAATATAAATATAGATAAACAGTCACAGTGCAATGAGTGAAATAAAAAAATACTGTTAAAAATACTACTATTGAGCGCATCTGAATATAAGCCGCACCCACTAGATTTAAGTAAGAAAAATGATAAAGTACATTTATAGGCCGCACTTGTTAATAGTAAGTCTATGAGAATCTATAATTTTGCTGCATTGCCTTATAAGCCGCAGTGTACAAAGCTTGAGAAAAAAGTAGCGGCTTATAGGCCAGAAATTACGGTAGATAATGGCCTAGAAAACTTAGAACAAGCAAGATAAGAAATAAAACAAACACATAGTAGTAAGGAAGTCATATGTATGCATTCGTGCAACATGTCTTTTAAACCTAAAACAATCTATTTTCCCTGATTACATACATAAATAATTAAATACATAACTTGCTATTTTGTCTTTGGTTTTATGGTGAGTGATCATTGTCTTTCAGATTTATTATAAAAGAACATAACCAGGACCAAGTGGAATGAGAAGGTTGTTCTTTGTCTTGTTGAGTCTAGTTTCCTTCTTTATTTGGTTTAAATTCAGCTGCACTTAAACATTCAAGAGTCATTTTACTCTGTTCAAATTAAATTAGTAAATGAAAGAACATGGTTCTGTGCATTTAGTCATTCTTTAATCAGGAAAGTGAAAAACACTTCACTCAGATTGAATCTAATCAGATCAGGTCAGTGCAGTGAGACTGAAGGTTACTGACCAAATAAAAACCAGCCTGTGTCTGACTGATTCTCTGATAGTTACTAAAGCAAGAGCAGTGACAGTTTCATTTTATTTTGAGTCTGAGTGTGACTGAAACAAAGATGAAACTGAAACAGGAATGTTGTCTTGGGCTTTGTTTTAATTCTTCTTACAACAGAAGAGAAACAGTAAATGGACATTACTGACACAGTGTTTTTAGTCTTCTGGGTCATATGATGATGGTCAGTAAACTTCCTCTGTTAGAGGAAAAACTGGGTTTTCCTCAAACTTTACGCTCTGATCTGGGAGCTAAATCAGACACTTTCTTACAAACCTGGCCATCCAGATGGATTCTCTCACAATATTTGTGAATTCACAAACTTGAGAGAAATCCATCTGGCTCCCACTAGTCGATTGGTTTGCAGTCTGAACCACTAGTATAACGGCCCAATCACATTGTAGCAGGGGTTTGGGGGTGAGGGTTGTTAATAAAGATGACATCAAGTATACAGCAAAACAAAGATGGCAGCTCCTGTTTTAGCACAAAACTTTTTTTTTTTTTTTTTGGAAAAAAAAAAGTGACACTTTTTCTATCCCACACGTGCATTGGATATATGGCATTACCATTCATTGCTGATTAGTTAACTAAGGTCAACACTAGTTGATAAGTCAGCCAGTCAGCTCAAAGTATTAGTTTAGGCATTTGGTGAAATTACCAGATGGATAATGTGGAAGATCTCACATTGGATTTCAACACAGATTCATCTAGCATGAGCCATGTTATCTCCTCAATCAAATATTACTGACAAAGCATTTTTAAAACCACTGTGTTAAGGGTGGACCATTGTCCTGTTTCACATTCATCTGTCTCTTTTTCTGATGTTGAACTAATATTTTGAATGGCCTGAAGTCATTGCTCTTTGTTAATGAATTGTTCTTGACATTAGACATTAGAATTGGTCAAAAATGGTCCCAGTAGAAGATTTTTCAGTTTACCAGGGGCATGCATATACTGTACACTGGTTGACATGCTGAATGACATTACACACAAAAACTCCTCCAAGGTCGCAAAAGTTATAAAAAACCAAAAAACATGGGAACACTTTTATTTAATAGAATAAAAGTTTGCAGGGTCAGTGTTCATTTCTTGTAAATGTAGTTGGTGTGATTAAAATTAACTTTACTTTACTTCCACTTATTTTCCCAACATATTTTTACAGTTTTCCTCATAAACTAGTTATTGACGATGCAAAACTATTCTGTCCATTTAAAACAGATGCCATCCCTCAAAACTAACAAAGCTGCTGTTTTCTCTGTGGACTTGAACGCAGCTTCAGCTCCACAAACCCGAGCGGAGGGGAATTGAAAGCATGCATTGATTAGCGTGTCCCGTTCTCCCATAAATACCCATCATGCTTTGTGCCGCTGCGGTTCTGTGGAGGTCAGCATCTCGCGTGCCAGCGTCGAGTCTGCGCGCATCGATAAAATGTTCAAATACAGCAGCAGATACTGGATTTGTGTCTGCGCGCCGGATGTCCTTCAAAAATATCCATTTGTGTGTGTGTGGATTACGCAGAGCAATACATCCAGGTTTGATTCAATTCTGTGTAATGTGAAAGTAATGTTTATCTGCTATTGGACTTATTTAGAGAGAGATCAGATGGAGTGTGGGTTTGTTCTGGTCGTATAAGCTTCAATCACACTGATGTAGATACTTAAAATAGGATATTTTCATCTCTAGAATGATTTATTAGAATGAATACAGTATGTCTCTTATATATTTCAATAATGGACAATTGTCGAAAGATAAACTATTTATATCAACAGTCCAAATCAGCCTTAAAGGGGCACTGTGTAAGATTGAGAGGAATTTTAATTATCACATATAGTCCACAAACATTTAAATCATATTTATTCTTTACAACATGAATATTTAAGAGAGCACTGTTCACCAATCCACATCAATTGTGATACATTTATACGTATTTGAAATGTTTTATTACGGGCCGGAATGTTGAATATTGACGCTAGATGTCAGCATGGTAGATAGGCAAAATGCACTGGATATGCTCCCCCTGGTGTTCAAAAGTGGGCAATACTTGGATCACTTGTTTATTTTTTCTTACACAGTGCCCCTTTAACATTATGATAAATTATTATTATTTTTAGACCTTTTCTATGCAACTCCATTGTTTTGGCTTTAAATGTCAAGACTGCTGTGTTTAGTTTGAATCGCTCTGATTGGCTGTCCTTGGGTGGTCCATTCGAGTTTCACTTTGCTGTTTGTAACAAGATGTTTTATTGCAGCTGAAAAATGAATGCATGTGGATGTTAACCACGTGTTGAAGGATTTGTAAAGTGAGGAAGTAGTTTGACAGAGTTAAATGGCCACTTCCTGTTTTGCTGTGTGAAAATGGCTTTAAGTATTGATGTTGATGTTGTTTATCCATTTACTCTATATCCTCAGCGTCATTCTTTGATACTAAGAAGGTCAACTTTTGGGTGACAACAGGACCGTTCTGTGTAGGGCTGGGTACTGTTCTATACCAGTACTTAACTTTTTTTAAAGGTAGTTATATACACAAAACACATTTTTTCACCCTTCAGCAATGTCATATATGTCAAACTATATTTTAAACACATTTGTAGTCAGTTCAGTTACAACTCAAAGCAAAGCACATACAAATGAATCAGCTGTTCTTCAAGTACAGAAACTTCCACATGGAGCGTTTGTTTCATTTTCACTTTCTCACCACATGTAGCACTGAAGAAGCAACACAACATTTACTTTTGACACTAAAACATTTACCTCTCTCTTTACCTGGAGAAAGAGAGAATATAGAGGAGGCTGGTTTACATTTGTTTTAATTTGATTTATTTGGATGCAGACATGCACCTCAGCACATTCAGGAGAATGTTACGCCAAAGTTTGGATTATATTTTCTGTTTAGACGACATTCTTCTGTATAAATTTCAGACTATGAATGGATCACATGGATTTATAAAGCTCAACACGCAGACTTTTGACAGAAAGGCTCGCACTGGAAACTGTCTTTTTATTGAATATTATTTGTAAACCTGGACCCGTTGTTTTGATAAGCTGACATACGGCGCTTTTGTTGAACTGTGCCCGTAGTTTGTGCAGGGCGCAGTCAAACTAATGCCTAGTTTGTTTGGGAAAAGTGAAACGTGAATTGCTGGGACATTGTTGAGTGCACATTTGGAACACAGGCTGGTGTTTCTGCTTTTTTGTAGAGCAGAATACGTGTCGTTTTAGAGAGCGCATGTGTGACGGTACGGTGGCACAGCGGTTAGCGCTCTGGCCTCATAGCAAGAATGTCCTGGGCCCAGGACCCTTCTTTGTGAAGTTTGCATGTTCTCCCCGAGTCTGCATAGGTTTTCTCCGAGTACTCAGTAGGGTTTCCCCTACTTCTAAAAACATGTTCATTAATGCCTCACCTATCCCCTCCCCCAGGGCTCCCCTGCAAAAGAGATTCTGAATCTCTGTGGGACTTTCCTAGGTAAATAAAGGTCAATTAAAACTTAAATTAAAAATGTGACAGGTTTTTCTGTTGTCTGCTTATTGACGCAGAGATTTACATTTACTTAGTGTCATGTTCCAGTATTTCCCGTTTTCAGTCGGTTCCAAATAGTAACCATTCTGTGTGGAGTTGACGGGTTAGGGTTAGCTCTCTTCGCTTTCTGTTTTCCCCTATTGCTAATTGATGTACAAAAGGCTAAAGCTGTAATTGACCATAATGAAGCCCTGGCGATCAATTAGTCAACAACAAAGATGATCAGACCCCTTCCTCTCTTCTTTATTTCCCCCTTCTCTCTCCATATCTCTTTCTTTCTCCATCCCTACCTTCCTCTTACCTTCCTTCTTCCTTTTCCTAGCCCCCCTTTCTTTCTCACCCTCAGTCCAAATCTCTATTTCCCTCTCTTCTCCCTCTTCTCGTTCCGTCTCTCCATCTCTCTCTCTCTCTCTCTCTCTCTCTCTCTCTCTCTCTCTCTCTCTCTCTCTCTCTCTCTCTCTCTCTCCTCTCAGTTCACAAGCAGAGGCCCTGTTCTGCACATCTCGATGCCAGTCACACTCCCATTAGACAGTACTGGCACCATTTACCAGCCTCCCGCCTCGTCTCCCTTTCTGCCGCTAATTAAATACATTCTGACGCTCAGTAATGTACGAGCGCCGCGATATTTCACAAAAACAGCCCCGCACAAAAGGAAAAGAGATGTGCAGATTGGTTTTGTCAGGGCGCATGTTGTGAGGGGATTATTTCCTGCTCGGTCTGGGTTTTCCTGAGGCCGTGAGGTGAGTGACAGGAAGCAGGCCTCTTTATGCTCCTCTGTCCACGTAAACAACAACGACCTCCGATACAAGATGGAATTATTCTTCCACCGGGGACAAGTGACTGAATATTGAGAGAAGAACATTGTCACGCTGAGGCCCTGAAGCGTGACAATAGAGGAATATGAAAGTACTAAGATGAAATAATAAGAGCCAGTCCAAAGCCAGGATGAACGTGTGATGAAAAATAAAAAGCAAAGGGCAGTCGACCACAGCAGGATTAGTTACATTTCATAAAGCAGGAGAAATTAAGAAACGCAAACAAAGCAACAACTATTGAGTATACTGAGGCACTGAAAAAATTAAGAAAGATTAAAGCCTTTGTTATTACATGGCAAAAAGGATTAACATGACGCCAAAGCATTCCAGCCCTTCAGCCTTCATCAGGGCAAAACTTCATCAGGACAGCATCTTTCTTCATTTTTTAAGTGCCTCAGTATTCTCAAGTCTTCTTTTGAAAAGAGTCTACACTGAAGAGCACCAGAATGACTACTATTTTTATAAGATAAGATATCCTTTATTTGTCCCACAATGGACAAATAAATTGCAACTCACAGTTCAAGAACAGCAGGGAAAATAGAAACATGCACTCAAACAAGATATTTTTAAAAATAGACTTGGCAATAAAATTAAGTTATAATAGTTTAAAATTCTTATTTACAATAAGTGTTTGTTATGGCACAGTGCAGAATATGACAGGATAGATAAAGTGGCATCAGTATATATTATAGTATTATGTACAATGCATGACTATACTTATGAGAACTTTACTTTATTTAAATCCAAGTTATTCTCTAGCATTCAAAAACAAAATTATTTAGCAACATATATGATTTTAGCAACAATGTTGCCCAGATAATGTAGTCGTTTTACAGAGTTGAGAATGATTGCATAAGAAAACAAACCTATTTAAAACTTTACAGGCTGGTCACATCCTCCCATTGTGTTATTCATTCATTGCCTTCATACGTTTGTAATCCTGAGCTGCCCTGGTCCAGACTGATGGAAGTGAAGCTAATCTGGGTCAGTGGTCCCTCACTCACACACAGACACACGAGGACAGTTATGGTTAAGGTTAAGGGACATTTTATTGTTCCCACAGGGACATTTGTCTTCTATATTTGACCATCAGTGTCTCTGGAGCATCAGTGAGCTCCACTGCAGCGCTCCAGGACACATCCCTGGGACGCTCTTGTTTCTGTAGCTGGAGGATATTCTCTAATGCAGAGGTTCCCAAACTTTTCAGAGTGGGACCCACAAAATACCCATGCACTCAAGTCAGTTAAATTGAATTAAAATCACTTTATTTTATAGGTCATTGCCTTATATGGCCATATTCAGTTAAATATGATGCTTCCAGATAAAAAAAGGTTCAATACCAAATCATATAGAATTCCATCTTGAAATCTAATGTGCATGTTTTAGTTGTTGGAGGAAACCAGAGTGACTGGAGGAAAACCACCCAGACACAGGGAGAAACATGTAAACCTCTCTTGCTGTGCCGTTTCAGAGTGAAGCGTCTTGCCAGAGATGAACACAACACCAGTTTTCCTCGTGCGTCCCACTGTGGCACCTGTGGTGTTTTCCAAACAAGCTCTGACAAGTTTATCCTCGGCTGCACGAGCCACAAACGGTCTCCTAATGTGTCGGCCAATTTTACTTCATTGAAGTGTTTTTGTGAACATGTGCAATAACAACTGCAGCTAACAACGCCCTAGTGCCTTTGGAAAACTGACACAATCCTTAAAGTGAAGCTAAACACAAAAACACTTTTTGTGTCTGAATAGAATTTTAAATACCATTTTCTACTTTTCTGAGCACAAATGTCTTAGGTCAGAACTGTCCCAAACTGTGTCTCACTGCAAAGACCAAAGTTGATTCTATTATTGTGCCATCAGCATAGACCAGGGCTATTCAACTGAATGTTTCTGAGGGCCAGATATTTGCATAACATGAAAAATTTGCTAAAAATTAAGCTGTTTCAGTAATGTTAGCAACTCCTGTTACAGCCTCTGTTACATTTAAAACCAGCACTGAGCCAACATCAAACAATAACTAGACCAGGACTAGCCAAGTCTGAATCAAGTCAAACTCAGGTCATATCCAAATCAGAGTTACACCAAAACTAAGTCAGATCCAAGGTAAATCCAGAAAAAAAATCTGTATATTTTCAATATTTGGTTGAATGGGTTGAGGGCCAAATTTGCACCTGGGCCATGAGTTGAATAGGCCTAGCATAGACTGTCCAGACAAACCTGTGCACTGATCACTGACCTCCTTCTCTGCTGAAGTTTAGGAGGTTAGCATCACTTTAGCGCATCGTGTCTGCGTCACAGAAGAATTGTTCAAATACAGAAAACACACAATCCTTATATAATATTATTCCCCTTTTGCCCATGCTTCTCACTCCTTGCTCAGTCTGACCCTGCACACACCACTGATATTTTAATTTCTCCGAGTCATAAAGTCTAGATCTTTGTCTTGCGCAGCACATCTGTCACTGCTTGGCCCCACACTCTCAGGTCTTTCATTTCACTTCTAAATTGAATTAATTAGTCCAATCTGCATCAGCGAGCTTTGGCAGGTCGTGACATTCTCCTTTTTTCTCTTTGCTCTTTGTTTCATATTTTAACAGTGTCTCTCTCTGGGCAAATGAAACGCCTTATCTCCGCTCTCTTAATAAACCTCTGGGTCGTATATATCCGGCCGTCCCCATTGACCGGCCGCCCCTGTGTTAATCTCAAATTGATATTTTCTCTCACAAAAGATTGATGTTCTTTTGACACGAGGCTTTTCAGTATTCCAGACGGTATTGAGAGCGCAGCCACCGACGGGCCGTTTCATTTGCATGGCAGAATTACAGCACGCCTTTTTTTTTTCTATTTTCATCCTTAATAGTATATCATTGTCAGATAGTGGCTGCTGCTCATCCACAGGCCTCCAGGGCTTTTCTCTCTCTCTCTCCTCACTTCATTTTATTATCCCCCCGCTAACCTGTCACTCATGCACATCGTCACGGAAACACAGACGAAGGGAAAATAATCGGTTCGTTTCAAATTTTTAAATTGCTATGTCCATTTTGTTATGATAGAATGTAATAAAAATGTACGTTAAAATGCTCAAAGTCCATTGACACGTGCCAGGTTGTTTCTATAAGAGCAGGCAGCCTGTTACATGTGAGTGTCTCTGGTCCAATTCTCTTTCAGTTTTTCATTTATATCTGATTATGGCGCGTTTTATTGTACAAAACCAGGAAGTGCACTGTTAGCATGCTAAAACAGAGGTATATAAAACAAACCATATAATTTCTCTTCTAAACTAGAACTTGGAGCTGAGCTGATCACTGTGAGTGCAGACAACTGTTTAAACAACTGCCTCATCAAATCTCAGCCAAAATAAGACCCATGGCCGATGTGGCCGATATGCAAGAAAAAAATCCAAATATTGGCCCCAAAATATTGTCAGGTCGATATATCGGTCTATAGGCGTTTTCCCACATGAAAGTACCAAGAACTAGTCCCCACAATCCTCCAGTCCTTGTTTAGTCAGGGGAACTACCCTGTCCCCATGTTTGTGTTCACACAGCAGCAGTTTCTGGAAGTGGGTCTAACTAGCTTTAGCATTAGCTAAATGTTACAGACTGTAAAGTCTGTAACATTTAAATAATTCATTAAGTGGTGTTAGGAAAACAAAAGTTGTCTTTTTTGATTCCACATTAAACTATAATGTGCACAATTTAATAACATCACTGGAATTAACAATAAAACGAAATGATTCACTGTAATTCCTAATAATAGTATTACAGGCTACTATTTACAAATCAAATATATACATTTTGGGAGTTACTGCCTTTAAATAATTTTTTCTTAAGGATAAGGAAAGTTTATCTAAATGTTAAAATGTGTTTAACAGGTTTAAAAACAAAGTTAGCAGTGTAACATGTGTTTGTGTCACTAAAAGGTTCCTGGTCTGACTGCAAAGTACCTGCTCCAGAGCAGGAGCTAAAAAAGTCCCTAAAATGTGGCCCCAGTCCATAGTTCCTGCTCTGTGTGAAAGCTCCCAAAATGGGGACAGGAACTAAAAAAGTACTAGGAACTGAAAAAAGTTCCTACAGTGGGAAAAGGCCTTATATCTCTACTAATTTTATAATTTTAGATCCTTGCAAGTCTTTGTATCAAATTGCCTTCTCATTTTTCTACAATTTTCTTTTTTACTATATAAATTATTCTTTTTCAAACAAAGTTATGATCACAAAGAAAGAAGTGAGGAAGGACATTTGCAGTTTGTTGAAGAGAACCTAAATGTTGTCTCAAATCACTGACCTTCAAGTCCAAGTCAAGTCCTAAATCTCAGTCCATTTTATTAAGTCATCAAAATAGTGACTCAAGTCCATATTGTGACTCCACACCTCTGATTCTTAAAGATGAATTCATATTTAAACTTCAAATTCTCAAAGACACAATCTAATAAAGTGTGAGAGTGAGAAGCAAGTGGTTGTTAATGTGAAAAAGCGATTAGCGGCGTAAACAGCGGAGCATCTGTGAGCCGTATTAAACTGTAGAATCTGATGTAATTGTGGTTTCACGTTCACTTGTTGTGGTGAAGTGTGTAATTATGAGACGTTTTATACACGGTGAGTTTTAAATGGAGCGAAAATCTAATAAACACCACCACCACCACAGTCCTGAAGCCCAGACGTGCCTTTATGGTCAGAGCAATTACACTTTTATATAATCACACTCTTACTGCTCACAGGCCACGTTCTGTGCATAAAATAATGTAATAGTATGTGATTCTTGCATTTATCGAGTCAGACTGGATTGTTTTACTGGATTAAATTTAAAATGTGCACTTCTGTTTGTTGCTGTTGGTGTAACTTTGGTTAATCTTTGTGTTTATCTTAATATTTCACATGTGACTAAATCTGTGTTTACAAAGTTACAACAGCTGCAACTGACTCATTAATCCACTCGGAATGTTTTCACAACGAGACAAACTTCTAACAGTACTGCCTTCTCTCTCTCTCTCTCTCTCTCTCTCTCTCTCTCTCTCTCGTACATATGACAGTCTCTCTCTCTCCCCTCTCTCCTCAGCTCTCTCTTTCTCTCTTGAATATATGACATGTTCTTTCTTGCTCTCTTTCTCCCCTCTCTCTTCACAGCTCTACTCCCTCTCTCCTTACCTCTCTCTCACTCACTCTCTTCACCTCTCGCTCTCTTGTATATATGACACGTTCCCCATCTCTCTTTCTCTCTCTCACTTTATCATACATATGAATCTCTCTTGTCCCCTCTCTCTTCACAGCTCTATTCCCTCTCTCCTTACCCTTCTCTCTTTTTCTCTCTCCTCTCTCGCCCCTCTCTCTTTCTCTCTCTCTCGTACACATGACATGTTCTCTCTCTCTCTTCCCTCTCTCTCTTTCTCTCTCTCCCTCCCTCTCTCTTTCTCTCTCTCATACACATGACATGTTCTCTCTCTCTCCCCTCTCTCTTTCTCTCTCTCCCTCCCTCTCTCTCTTTCTCTCTCTTTCTCTCTCATACACATGACATGTTTTCTCTCTCTTCCCTCTCTCTCTTTCTTTCTCTCCCTCCTCCTCTCTCTCTCTCTCTCTCTCTCATACACATGACATGTTCTCTTTCTCTCTCTCTCTCCCTATCACCCCTCCCCCCTCTCTCTCCCGCACACATGACATGCTCTCTCTCTCTCTCTCTTCCGTCTCTCTCTCTTTCTCTCTCTCCCTCCCTCTCTCTCTCTCATACACATGACATGTTCTCTCTCTTCCCTCTCTCTCTCTCTCTTCTCTCTCTCTCTTCCCTCTCTCTCTCTCTCTCTCTCCCTCTCTTTCTCTCTCTCTCTCTCTCTCTCTCTCTCTCTCTCTCTCGTACACATGACACGTTCCCTCTTCTCTCTGTCAGGACGACTCTCAGCGGCTCCTCTGACATCTCTTCAGTGTGAGTCGCTCTGACACACACAACATCTACATTTCATCCTCACATCCTTCAAATCACAGACATCTTTCCCTCCACAAATGCACACATTGCCTCTATGTATACGTATGTTTTAACAAAACCTTATTTTTATTATTTATATAGATCGGCACGATATCGGATACTAGGATCGTATACTGTGCCAATCCAGGAATTTTTGCTGGATTTGGGTATCGGCTCCATCATATCGGTTCAGCCGATATCCTAGTTGTGCCTTTAATTAGACACAGTGAGACTTATTTACTGATGATGTTGATCCAGAACGTCTCATAATATTTGACAATTTATTCAGATTAAAGTGTTTAGTTAAATAAGTTGCATGTTTTAAAGAAAACAAAAGCTTTTTAAATCCTTACACTAGTATTTGTTGGTATCTGGTATTGATAGATACTTAATTCAAAGTATCAGGATGATGAAAAGCTGGATCGGTGCATCCATAGTTCTATCTCTAAAACAGGAGTCTCAAACTCAAACGGAGCTGGTGCGGAAATTATAAGTTACACTTGATCGAGGGCCACATTTTAAAATACAGGGCTAACTCTGTTTTATTCTAAATAAATAAGCATTTAAAGCCCAATGTAGCACATATTCTAATATGTCCACATCCAGTGTTTTACATTTTACATCAAACACACACAAGTGATAAAGTAAATCAGGGCCCAGCTGTTCTGACGGAATATTTTGGACAAATTGTAAGTAATTTGCTGTATTCTAGTGCATTTTAGAGGTTTTATAGTCACATCTCAACAATATATTTGATCTGTGGCCCACTAATAATAATCAGAAATCATCCTGGGGTCTACATGAAATCATTTGGAGGGGCCAAACTGGTCTTGCTGATCTTAAATTACTTTAGTTGTTTTTTGTTAATGTTAATAAATCAGAAGAATATTTCATCAAGTATGTATTTATCTGTTAATGCTAACTCTAATGCCGCTTCCAGGGCGTTTTTATTTCCCCAACACTTATAAAAGTGTTAAAAGTGCCTCTACCTAACCCTAATCCTAACCTTACCCAAATCCTTTAAGTAAATATTTAAAAATATTTACTTTTGCTAGCAGAGCCACAATGCAAAGTGATGGTGCGTCATACCTGGGTTGGAGAAAAAAAAAGTCAGGCTGCACAGGGTCACTGCTTGTCTGTATAAACACACAACTCTCTATTTCTATTTGTGAAAAGCTCACTTGGTTAATACAGTAACAGATTTGTCCTGCATTTTCTGTGTGAACTACAGATGTTTTAGATGTTTTCTTTTTCACTTGCAGTAGAAACGTACGTCTGGTCTCTAAACTGCTAATCCTCCTGCTAATGCTAATATCTGTAATATTCCCTGTTGGGGCTTTGAGCTGAGGACCACAGCAGCGCCGCCGTGACAAATGGCCTTAATTGGTTTGGAGGAAAAGGATCTTCTGCTCGCCTCACATTCTCTTGTATTATTATTATTAGGAGCGAGGCAATTATTAGTGTAATCTGCTAATCTGCTGTGGCGATGTTCATTCGTGTGTGTGTTGTTGCGCTGATCCGGTTTGGAGCTGCCGGTTTGGGGATCACACAGCGAGCTCCCTCAGGTCCATGTTTAGGACGACTGTAAGCCTCAGCAGGTGTTCCGCTCGCAGGGGAAACGGCATTTACGAAGCGCTTACGACGAGAGATGACCTTTAGCTCAGGCCGTGTTATTATGTGGATTAGAGAGAGGCAATTATTTACAATCAGGAGAAAGGTGTAATTAAAAACACATCCCAAGTTCGACTTCGACTGGGCTGCTGCAAGTTAACTAGTTAATACTTGGTTGATTAAATACTCACTTGGTCTTGCTTGTCTATGTTTATATTCAACCTGATCTCACAAGGGAGCGTATATAGACCACGCTATAACAGGACATTTCAATATCGTACAATTAGCTCAAAATATGACACGTGTTGCAGCCCCAGTTCATTTCTATGGTGGTTGTAAAGATGTGTTATTGTTTATGAATATTAACAAAATACTTATCTTAACTTTCATTTTTGTAACTTGAAGCCTAAACTTAGACCTTACACCTAAAAAACCCCAAAACTTTTTGATATCGTGCTTTATATACGATGTAATATATTTACGCAAAAAAAGACTTGAAATTGTGCTATCTATGTGTTATGATATATATGTGCTGTCTTGTTGTATTCCAAACATTTATGATAGAGCATCATACTCATCCCTTACATTTAAAGGTCTTTCATGTTTTAACCAGCTCATCAGTTAATCAAATCTTGTTAAGTTAAAAAATGAGCAAAAACATGGCAGCCCTATTGACCCTATTTTGTCCCGCCCACTTGTCTTGGAAATGCACTTCCTGTTTAGCTCTGTTAAGGTAGCTAACGTGTTTGTTTGTCTGTCTTGTGGGGCAAGTTTAATTAAATATAATGACAGTTAAAATAAATCCATTGACTGAAATGTACAGGCTAAATGTAGCTAAACAGGAAGTGCACGTCCTAGAAAAGTAGGTGGGACAAAATAGGGTCAATAGAACATTAAAGTGATACTATTTTCTGATCGGGTAGTGTGAGCTCCGACTTCCCAATAATTAGGTCGTGGGTTCGACTATATCAACATCTAATTATCTGCATGTTCTCCCCGTGTCAGCATGGGTTTCCTCCAGGTACTCCCCTTTCCTCCCACAACCAAACACATACATGTTTAGGTTAATGGTGGATCACTGTAACTTTCCCTGAGTGAATGAGAGAGTGGATGTTTGTCCATCTAAGGCCCAAAGTCACTGGGATAAACTCCAGTCAGGATTAAGCAGTAGAAGATGAACGAATGAATGAAAAGTCTGGTTATGAGTTTTCAAAATAGGATTGTTTCTATTTCAAATGCCAATTTGTAAGTTTGTAGTTTTTGAAGTGCATGTTACAGTCAGGGACTTTGTGCACTTTTCACAGACTCGTAGTCGCAAAGTGCTTCATTGTAATAAAAAAACAATTTCAGTATCAGCAATATACCACAAAAATACACACAATTTTAGCAGCTCTTTCTTTCTTTCTTTTGTTCATTCTTTCTTTTGTTCATTCTTTCATTCTTTCTTTCATTCACCCAAGTTAAACACAAATTATAGTAAAAAAAAGCAGCATATGTCCGTAGTCCATACAGACTTGATACGACAAAGACTTGCTTGAACAAGTATCTTCAAACACGATCCGAAAAGTCATTAGTACAAACTGTGATATTTAACATTTATTTTTTTCCTTGTTTTCCAGATAGGAAAACCTAAGATAAGACAGGACAAGATTATAATTTAAGATGTAAGTGTCAAAGTAATATTTCTGCGCCACGACACACTGACGGAGAGTAATCAGTTTGTAGTCTCCAGGCGAAAGTTTCAAGTCTTTTTATTTAACAAGATAAGAATAAAGATAGGATAAAAAATAGGCAAGATTATATAAGAGAAGATCAATTTTTTTATTACGTAATTTATAAAGCAACCTAGTTAATTTTTAATACTATTGTTGCTAATCCCTTTGAAAAAAAATCCCATTTCTTTCCCCATAAGTGTCTAAATGAAATGATAATTATAAAAGGTCTCATGTGCACTTACATAAACACACAACGTTGACACAAGAACAGTCTGAGAGGAAACCTGCAGTGCAAATCCATTAAAGTAAAGTCATATTTGTTTGTTCTCATCATTATTGTCAATATAAATACGCCTGAGATTTCTTTACTTTCTATAGTCGCTCCTGTGTTCTGTTGCACTTTATACTACGCTATTGTGTCGTTAAGTGGTGTAATTACCGCCAACAATAGAAGACTTAATTGTACTTTACAGAGCGCTGTCAGGTGCCAACTTCCCATCGTAAACATTGTATTTAAAGTGGAAAAACACAACAGGTTTGGCGTTGTTGGCAGGACTCCACTCATCAGAGAAAATTAAGTTATAATCCTTGGTCTGAAGTCGAGCTGTTGTCTTTATTTTCAGTGTGAAGAAGCTTTTGTTTGACTGTAACTTCAGTCTTATTTCTGCTTCATTAAAGGTGGTGAAGGTAATTTTCACACTGCAAACACGACGTAGGTTTAAATCTCACAAGTTACCTGTACTTTAGAAATCCTTTGACACATTAATATAAACATGTATTCATTTTGGTTGCAGTTATGGCTTAAAAACGTATTTTTACAAACAACAAAGTGAAACTGAACAGGACCACCAAAGCTCAGCCAATCAGAGAGCTGCATTCAGCTCCCAATGAGAAATAAACTTCTTTATTACTCACTTCAGACAGTACTCAGTGGCCTCATTTTTCACAAAGTGCTGCATTTATCATATAGTTTTTGATGGAAAACATAAAGTTTGCTAATTTACAACTAAAAAAGTCAGTTATACCAACTTTAAGGTTTGCTTTAGAGAGGATATTTCTCTCTCTGTCTCTCCTTCTCTCTCTTTTCTCTCTCTCTAGTATTCTCTGTCACTTTCTCTCACACTTTCTCTGTCTCTCTCTCCCTCCTGTCTTTCTCCTTATCTCTCTGTCTCTCTCACTCTCTGTGTGTCTTTTTTTTCTCTATGTTCTCTTTCCCTCTGTCGCTCACGGTGTCTCTATTTCTTTCTGTCTCTCGCTCCCTCTCCGTCTCTCACTCTGTCTATTCCTCTCACTATCTTTCTTTCCCCCTCTCTCTGTCACTTTCTCTCTCTTTCTTCCTTGCTCTGTCTGTCTCTCTTCCTCTCTGCCTGTCTCCCTCGGTCGATCTGTCTTTCTCTCTCTGTTCTCTGTCTCTCATTTTCTCTTTGACACCCCCTCTCTCCTGTCTACTTTCTCTCCTCCCTCTGTCTCTTTCTCTCTCTCTGTCTCTCTCTCTCTCTCTCTCTCTGTGTGTTGTCTGTGCTAACCTCAAAACTCCATTATTGGTCGGATTAGGAAATGGAAAATATCTGGTGTTCCTGTGCCTCCTGACCTCCCTCTCCCCAGACGCTTCCTCCTCATCCTCACACACTCTGCGGTTTGAACTGTGGGGCTTTGGCAAACGTGGAGCTGATTTCTTAATCCTGAAAGACGGAAGCGTGAGCGGAAGGAAAAACAGCCTCAAAAACACCTGCTTGTGTTTGCAGAGGTGGTTAAACTCGTCACAGTGTTACTCGAGTTAGCGTGGTATTGAACTGACAGGAGCATGTGCAGTCGCTCAGCGCTAAGTGAAGGCTGATTTTTATTCCACGTTTGGTTACTTTGTGAATTACTTGTGGATTGGTGATTTTGGCTTCAGTTGCAGCTCTCAATAATGACACAGAAAGACAATTTACTGTTTATAAAAGCTGTGCCAAACCAGGTCAAGCCACTCCAGACAGACTAGATAAGGAAGTTTGTTGATGACTCAGACTTTGTAGATTTGAAGTAAATCATAATAACCTGGCCAGCCAGATGGTTTATCTCGCGATATTTGTGAATTCACTAACACGAGATAAACCATCTGGCCTTCCAGCCGCCCGATTGGTTTAAGAGTCTGACCCAGCGGTGTTTCGGTGGTGTTAAGAGGACTGTTAGCGCCTCGGTGCTGCCGCCGAGTCTGATTCAAGCTAAACAAAGATGGCGGCTCTCGTGGATGTTCGTGTTTCTGCTGCTTTTGATGTGGTTTTAGCAGAAATACAGAGTCATATTTTTTTTAAAGAAGAGCCGGACATTGGATACACCATTACGAGTTGTTGCTGTGATTGGCTAAGAAAAAAAAAGGTAGGCCCCACACCCAATCAGCTCGAAGTATTTCACTAAATGCCCTGCCTTTTCTCCCAGATGGATATAGTGAACTCAGATAGGAGTTCAACACAGATCCATCTGGCGTGAGCCAGGTTAATATCATAATATATCTTAAAACATCAGTAGTTGTTTAGTCAATTAGTCAATCGAGGGAGTCTTAGCCGACCAAAATTTGTATTAGTCGACAAATTCTTTATTTAGATTATAAGGATTTAAAAGAAGTGAATTAGCTGAAGATCTAGGACATAATCATTGGTCCATCTGCCTTTTCATTTTCTATATAAATTGTTGTTTTTGCATGAACTACTTACTTTCTAGTTC
The DNA here is from genome assembly GCA_038363315.1 of Mugilogobius chulae. Lineage (NCBI taxonomy): Eukaryota > Metazoa > Chordata > Actinopteri > Gobiiformes > Gobiidae > Mugilogobius > Mugilogobius chulae. The sequence goes on from CM076408.1 coordinate 37,975,186, forward strand.
TTTTTCAAGCACAGCATACCTACATATTGCTAGCTTTAGAGATGTTGCCACGCCCCTTTTTTGGTCGAATAATCGGTCGATAGGACATGCTTTGTTCTCTAGTGCCACTCAATTTCGTTTGACTCCATTTACTAGTTCAGGTATCACAAAATGGCAGACCAAAAAACAGAAAGTACAAATGACCATTAGTGAACAGAGATGAAACCGTGAAAAGCTACTGTCGGCATCAGAGGCCACGCCCACTACCAGACCTCTGTGGGCGAAACATAATAGTTTTATCACTCACTGCTCAACAACTACAACTGCAAATGTGGACTATACAAGTGTAGTAGTAAAAATATGAATTATTAATCTACATATGTCATTGTTTCTGCCTAAATACATGTAAAAAACACATTAGGTTTCCTTCAAACTACACATGCTTCTATTGTGCCTAAAGCAGATAAAAGTCGACGAGAGTAAAGTTTGCTCCTTATTCCTCTCTCGCCTGGTTCCTTTGACGCAGCAGGTGTTCTTACGCTACATAAATGTGTAGATTTCACGCCTCTAATGTACAAAGTGACAGAGCTGCGTCGTTAAAAGGCTTTGAAATTGAATCTGGGGTTTTGGGTCTTTTTAAAACCAAAACATGAAAAGCGGCGAGCTAATGAGCAAGTGGGGAAAGAAGCGCTGCTGTCTCATTTCTATCAAGAAGCAAAGGAAATTCTGCACAAAAACACTCTGGTCAAACAAAAGCGCAGACACAGACGCCGGCGCTAAAGCTACGATTGTTCCATATGAGCTTAGCGTCAACAGAAAGTAGCTGCGATCTCGTGAATTTCAATGAAGTGCAATCAGCAGCTCATCTTGAATTCAGCACAGAGATTCATTTAAAAGCAGCCAGCAGCCAATTAGTGAGATGTTGTTCAATGATGTAGCATTAGTTTAATACACGGAGCCGTTTGGAAAGCCGAGGCAGCACCTAAAAACAGTTTATTCAAATTACAAATCACAAGATGTGTTCAAGGGTCAGAAGTAAAGAGGTAAATGTTGGGTTTTTAAGAAAAAAGCATTGGATTTTTGACTCCATGGTGTTGTCGCAATACAAATATTTGCACTCTATACCTTTTGTACAACTTTACAACCAAAAAAACAAAACAAAAATAAATAACATACTAACTTACAGGTGCATTCTAGTTAGAATTAGAAAGTTAAAACCATACTTTGGGATTGAGCTAGGCGATGTATCGATATATATTGTATATCGAGATATTTATTGAACTAGATATACATTTTTCCATATCATATATAGAGATGATTTTTTTTTATTCTGGGTAAAAAGTGCTAATAAACCGGATGTAAAGCAGTTACAGTTACAGAGAAAAGTGACAAAGAGAGTGAGAAGATCAGTGACATTTTCTATTGTTATAAATATCTAAATATAAACTTGTGATAGGCATAACATTTTGTTTTATTTGGTTTTACTCAACACAAGATATAACCAAAATTGTATTATTCAATGTAAAGTTAGATTCCTACTTTCTAATTAGCAGACTACAAGCTAAAAAAAAATACATTTTTGTCCATATCGCCCAGACTGTCAAGCGATTAAAAATTTAATTGTGATTGTCTTGAGTTAACTCACAATTAATTACATTTAATTAAATGCTTTTATTTTATATATTTTAAAGTGTATTTTACATTCTAATAACATAGTTAGATTTCATTCCTGTTTATTATGTCTTTAATTGTAGAATGTAGAATTATCTTAAAGTGTAAAATAATGTTTTGTAGACTTTCCCAAGACATTAGGCCAGGGTTAGGGTTAGGGTTAGGCTCATTATAAGCCTTTATTACACTGCTCTTTCACAGTAAAGTGCTTTCTGCAGCTGGAGATTATGAGGCTTTTATTGTGGAGGAGTCACAGGAAGTGTTAGTTATCACTAGCGAAGCCAAAAGTAGAATTACGAAAGATTTTGCTGGAGTTAAGACTATTCTGGATACTGGATATTTTCAACAACCTGAGTGGACAAACATCGTATTCATTGACCACGGACCGCGATTAACAAACTAACTTTTGTAGTTATGAATAAGTTTTCTGCTTTGGACTAAACAGTATATCATAAATGCAGCACTTCGTGAAAAAATAAGACCACTGAGTACCGTCTGAACTGAATACATTTTTTTTTATTTCTAATTTGGAGCCAAATGCTGCTCTCTGATTGGCTGAGCTTTGCCGGTCCTCTCCAGTTTCACTTTTGTTTGTAAAAAGCGTCTATTAAGCCATGATTGCAACCAAAAATGAATATATCCTGATATTCGCCAAATTTCAAAAATATATAGGGGAACAAGTTGTCAGATTTCAAACTTATATTGTGTTTGCAGCGTAAACTACTACTTCGCCTTTAAGTCTGTTTTGACTGAAAAGTTCTTTAGCGTATCTTGGCCTGAATGATAAAAATATTTTAATGTACTTTTTAATTAAAATCTTGACTAAATCAAGACAAAGCTCGCCGTAAGACCCAAGGTATTGCCAGAGTTTTTCTTTCTTGGGTTTCCTTTAAGCATTGATAATACTTGGGTTTTTAAGAAGAAACACACTGGATTTTCTCTTCTGTGACTGTATTTTTAGTTTGTGAAGTTGACATTTGCAGAACAGGCCCAATAGTAAAGCATGTCTAGTGTTTTGTTGACAAATCCTGATTGAGGAGGAGCTTTTTAGAGGGAAATGATTTGGTGAACAACTTGTAAGTATTTTATAAGCAGAGAGTCGTTTAATCCAATCAGACGAGTGTAGTTCTGTCTACAGAGCGGGTTTGGAGGACCTGTTGTTGACACTTGTGAAAACTGGTCAATTGAAATCACAAGTGAGACTTTCAGATGCTTTATGGTGTAATTTTTGTAGAATATAATGTTATTTTTTTGCTTTTGTATCTCAGGAAAGAAGTTTGAACACTGAAGGACGGCTGCTGCAGTCACATTGAAATAACACTTTGAAAATTGAAACATTTACGTATATGAATATGGATTTTCTGAGACAATACCAATTTATAGTTATTGGCCCTTCTGTGGGCAATAATCGATATTTGACAATGAGGGTATTCCATGAAGCGAGGTAAAGCCAAAGCCTGGTTTGTTTGACCACTCAAGGCTTGTGTAATGTAATTTCCTGGACTGAATCACTGCGTGTTCTAAAGCACCGCCGTGCGCCGCCGCGAGCCCAGTGTGAGTACATTCATAGAAATTAACGAAGGTGCCCAATTTGCCGTGCGGCAGAGCGTCCCGGTGTGCGCTGGCCTTATGAGGAGCTGTACAGCTGAGCTGCTACTTTTTTCACGGAGCAACTTGAGACTTAAGGGTTTGGGTTAGATTAAGATAGTTTCAGTTCAGGCATTTAGAATCAGTCGAGACTTTCATGGAATACCCCCATAACCAATATAACAAGCCTGACAAGATTACAATTGAGTGTTCTCTTCAGAAAAAAGAAAACAAAACATGATAATGTAATCATGCAACCAAGTTTGAGATTATTTATGTGTTTACTTCCATTTCTACTCTTTTAGTAGGTTTCAAAGTAACACATCTGAGGCTTTAATAATAAACAGACACAGACTGCAGAACTTTGAACTACTGAAAAATACAGGATGATTTTTTTTAGATCCAGTAGATTCGGTTCTTGATTCCCATCCCTAGTTGTGACTCGACTTGACTTTGTTGTGCTAAAATACACTTAATTCACCAGAAAACATCTTAAAAGAAGTAAAAAGTTTAGCCTCCCACAACAGGCCACGCCCCTAATGATGAAGCGCTGTATTTACAGGAGTCTTTCTTAACTTTTACAGTTCATATTCTGGTTGTTAATTGTCTTCGAGGTAATAAAACTGTGAAGGTAATTATATATATATTTACTCAGCCTTACATCAAAGTGATAATTGAAACGACCTTTAAATAGAAATCTAAAGGTTTAATTGACTTGTGACTTCATACAGACTCACAGCAGCAGCAGCTTTGTCTCATCAGCCTGTCGACACGTTCACTTCACTTTTACATTAGTTACCATGACGACACATGCATTTACTTTCATATAAACAAACGTGGCTATCTTTTTATATTTAAATGGAGTTTCACTGAGTTCTTAACGCAGTGTGTGAGCTCCTTGTTCGGCCTCCAGCAGCTCCAAGATACAGAATACACACAAACTACTACTACTCACTTTCCTAACACAGACATACATGTAAGTCTCTCTTTTACTCAAACTCTGTCATTTAGATTTAATACTCTCGGGTTTGTGAATTCACATATTGCGAGAGAATCCATCTCTCAGGCTAACTTTGTCTTATTTAAAACTAATAATTATTATACTTATATGTTTTATAAGAAATATTTGACACAATCTCAGTCTTGTGAAGCTTGTCTGGTTCCCTTACATTGGGTTTTCCTGTGTGAAGTCAGATAATGAGATGTTGTTTTTAACGCAGCACATGTGACAGCTTTATTCTCTGTAAGTGATTATAAATAGTCATTAGAAAGCCTGGTTCATGAGATATGTTTATTACAGTTGAGTGAATCACAAATATAAGATTACAGCTCTGTGTAACAAGGCTGCATCTCCAGTCGTGATCACATTAACGCGGCGCTCCACCTCTTTCCTGCTTCTCTCTTTATCTCAGACATAAAGAAGCGTGTCATTTTCCAATATGCAGACTGATAAATGACAGTTTTTAATGAGGCACAAGTGCACAGCGCTCATCCACACAGACAGCAGTATAATTACTCACATGAAGGAAAGTGGCAGTTTGTCATTTCTGCTGCAACTAAATAGTGTCACCTTCAGCAAAAGTCACGACTGAGCCAAATAAAATGACTGGGACAGACATCTGTTTCCTGATCCAGCTCAGCGGCTTGTGGAGAAAATGAGCAAAACGAGGCTGGGATTTACACTTAAAGGAGCATGGCGTAAGTTGCAAAGGTTTTGAACAAGGGCGCCATCTTTGGCGTTTTGTGGCACTGGCACCCTCCTACTATCAGCAGCTGAAGACGTATTTTACGGCTGAAAGATTCTTTTGACACATCGTTATTTCTGCTAAATGTTTTCTGACTTAAGAAGACAAGGTTTTTATATGAAAAAGTAGATGCTGGCTATTTTATGTTCTTTTTGACTGAATGATCAGTTTACACCTCCAAAGTTACACTTTTTTGAGAGTTTGAGGAAAGCTTTGTTTTAGCGTGAGAATAATTGTAAACAAGCTTTTTACAGGCTCATTTGTCACAACTAAATGCTCAATGGCAATTTATTACTCTAATAAACATAAACCTTACCAAGACAAACGCTAAGCGCTAAGCTACTAAATCTGTGTCTAAATGTGCGATGTACTCGGACAGGCCTGAGAGTCTTACCTTCTAATGAAAATAATCGCCAGATGAACGTCTTATTTATCTCCTCTTTCTCAAAAACATGTCCAAGTGCTCCTCGGCCTGCAGTCGGCTTCATGCATGCCGTTACGGTGGGCTAGTTGTTTTGAATTCTCGTGTGTTACGGGGTTCGGAGCTAGATGGCAGTATTTACAATGATTTTTTTTATTTTCATTAATAGCTTACACAGCGTCCATTGTATAAACGAGAGTTTGCTAATAAATAGAATAATGACGATAATCCAGTGAGGGGACTAGCGGGGAAATGCGACCCGCACCACTCCATTTATGAGCCTGTCTCGCTTCCAGAGGCAAACTCTGTAGTTACAAAGTCATGGCGACATCAGGCAAGTGCATGGAGGTATTTGATATATGTAATATTGAACATTTAACTTAGCAATGCACTTTAACTAAGTTATAGTTAATTAAGATGGACGCTGCCACCTGCTTCTCCACAGACATGTGACTGTCTGTGAGGAGCTGAGCTGTGATGTGGATTCTGCTGTGTTTTAGACTTTGTAGTGGATACTCAGTGACGACTGATGCTTCTCAAAATTTATAAAAAATCAATCAAGTTGTGGCAATCCAAGATGTATTTGGTACCTTGGTATAAAACTTGAAAAGACTTGAAACTGAAGAAGAGACTTGGACTGGACTTGGACTTGAGGAGCACTGACTTGGGACTTACTTGAGACTTGCAAACAGTGATGGTCTGAGCTCTACAAGGAAGTGACTTAAACACTGTTAGCAGTCTTCTCTCCATAGAACTGACTTGTAACTTTACATTGTGTTGTGCAGCATAGACCCTTAAAGTTTCTTTTATTGTTTTGTAGTCTGATAGTGCAGACACAGTGGTTTCTGGGTATTTCTTTGTGAAACAATGTTCTCTTTTCTCTCCAAATAACTACTTTTATGTAACAAAACTAACAGAGAGCTGTTTAAGTCACAAGAAACTGAGCTTCTGTAGCAATGACAGAAAGTATAATTTATATAAACCTGAGATCTGGAGCTACAGGCTGCTCTTGTCCAACTGTTGTGGCCATTTTTTATTGTTCGGGAGTGTTTATCATTCAGGTCAGATTATGTTTCCAAAACCAAAGATTTTAAGTTCTTTGTTTGTAATGTATTACAAGGCCTCTTGCTTATTATAGAAACGCTGTTATACTTAGACAAAATGAAAAAGATAATGCCCAGAATAGCAATCAAAAGTAATTATGCTTGTGCGACTGTAGAGACTCCACAGACAAAGAGGAAATGGTTGAGTCGACAGAGACTGGAGCTAATCCAATAAACCAATGTGTGTTATTAAAAGTCCTCCTCCAGAGAGATTAAAACAGAGGCCTGTCACTTCAGATTAACACCAGAGACACATGTGAGACACTGAGGCTACGTACAGCATCATTCTGTATAGGGCTGTGCTATATCAGATCGTATATTATATATCATGATATTCATTTGGAAAAGTTGAGTTTAGCATATAATGTCACGTCAAACAAATTGTGACGAATTCCCAGTGTTGCAAGTATTTTCTGAGATTAAAGTGAACCTGGATATAATCACATGTTTATCCTAAAACACTTATAATATCATCACTTATATAAATACAGAACAAATACCTTGGAAGTATTTGTAGTTTTATTAAAATAGTGTTATGAAGAAATGACATGGAGGCTGCCATTTTGCTGCGGTTATGACATAAAATAGTGTTGTCAAGGTAACAGGCAGTAGAAGGTAACTAAGCAACATGAATTCCTGGGTTAAACCTTGTCAGTTTGAGCCAGAGCAAAGCCGAATACAGAACGATTTTGTGGAATTTAAAACTAAAGATAATTGAACTGGACACTGTCAGTGGTGTTTTTTGTGGAACTGTTCACCTGATGAAACTGTGGGAGTAACCATACAAAACACTATTTTATGTCATCATTCCAGAATGTATGGACAAAATGGCGGCTCCCAGTGGCTTGAAAACAACATAAACAATGACAATTTTATAAAAAATAGTAAGCAGTTATATATTTGTTTGCAATTTATTTTAATAAGCATGAGCAGTACTACTAGTGTTTTAGCCACATTTGTCTTCATATCCAGGGTTCCCTTTAAGATTAAGCGACAAGTAAAAAAAAAAAAAGCCAAAACAAATCATTTTATCGTTAATAAAGGCTTCATATTTGCGTGGATCAAACTCGAAAACAGCCAAAATTAACAACCCTTGGCTGTCAAAATTCATAAACGACTTTCCACATAAAGAAGTCTAAAGTTCCTATAAAGATGCAGACATGGGAACTCTAATCTCTCTAAAACCTTGAACAAAAGTAACCTCTGCCCAGACAGTGGAGGCTCTGCAGAGGCTAAAACACAAAGAATAAAAGAACATGGCGTTTGAAATGGAAACTTGAGCTGGAACTCAAAACACCTGAAACAACAACAATGATAAAAGCTATTATGGTACATCGTCAACTATATCGTTATCGCAAATGTTCTCTTTTATACCATGATAACAATGTTAGGCCATATTGCCCTAATTCCGTATCACAAAGACACATCTGAGCAACAATTATTTGCCACAATAAAAACATTAAATTATTCACGAGACGAGTAGTTATAGCAGACAAAAAACTATTAAAATCTACCAATGTATATTTGTAACCCAATATTCATAACAACCACTGTTTGTTGCATTATTCAGTTCAGATGGAGAAATACCTGGGGATGCTACGTTTATGCTAATGTGACAGATGAAGATGAAGTGGCCTCATTAGTGCCTCTGATCACAAACACACATGATCGGTCTTATGTTCATGTCACTTTGGTTCACTTTCTTGTCACTGTTTGTGATTTATTGATGAACCTTTAGCTCTTTATGTTAGTGTAGTTGTGTTCTTCTTGTGCTATAAATATGACCATTGTCTCTTCATGTGAGGCTTTATCTATAGAAACAGTAGAAACATGACAAATGCATTATGAGCTGGTATTTCAAGTATTCTCTGTGTACTTAGTCCTTCTGACTCCACACTCAGCCTGTGAGAGGAATCACAACTATTCCACAACTCGACTTGTGAAGAGTCATACGTGACATGGGAGTTTTGTCTTAGCCTTTTACATGGACTTCTGTAAGACACTTTTCATGATTCAAACAGATAAGATGAGCTTTATCTGAATCTGATTCTTCATTATTATTTCCTCGATAGTTATAACAAACCATCTGCTGCATAAATCTAACAGCTGCTTTCACAAATTTGAGCTTTTCAATGGAAACACTCTGCATTTTCTTCAGAATTTCACTTCATTGCCAATTTCAAAATACACTTTATATTAGAATGAATCTTTAAAACAGTTTTCACTCTAAGTAAGCTGCTGTTTAAGCACCACTTTAAGGGCCTGATTTATCAAGCCTTTGCTCATGTGCAAACAGGTTAGGGGGAGCAAAAACTTGGCAGAGATGACATTTTTCTCTCATACACAGACTAAAGATGCAGAACTTGAGGTGGTTCATATCTGTTTTGTTTAGTATGTTGTATGTACATCCTCCAATATTAAAGTTTGTGTAAAATGCTCATAAATAACACGATTGTTTTTATTTTTGCACCCGCAATTTAGCACCTGGCTTGATAAATCAGGCCCTGAGTCTTTTATGACTCTGCTATTAGTGATTTGTGTTTCCTTTAAAATACAAACAGACAGAAATAATTAACTTTAAACTTCGGTCACATGTTTTACTCACTTACCTAAAGCTTTCTGGGTGAAAAGTTCTCCTCGTATGAGCTTTTTCTCAGCTGGTGAGTGAGACGTGCTGGTATGCTAACAGCAGTTAGCCACAGTGTTAAAGTGAAACTAAACGCAGAATCACTCTCAAGCTGCGTTTATGGGGTCGCAGTTCGTTTTGCAGTTATGTGTGCAAAAATCGCGACTGTGCTGCCGCGATGGTCAAACACTGTCAGTGAATAGTCAGTGAATAGTCAGTGAATAGTCAGTGAATAGTCAGTGAATAGTCAGTGAATAGTCAGTGAATAGTCAGTGAATAGTCAGTGAATAGTCAGTTCACGCCGACGTCACATCGAGTTGACGCCACAGCCAAACCGCCCTGGTGATTATCTGACACTGCAGCTGTAGCAAGCTGGTATTAATTGAAAAGTGGTCACCCGTCTTTGCCATGAGCAGGTGATGCACATCGCAAAGAATCGATCCTCGTGTCCGGGTTCTTCTTATCCCATTTTTAGTTTTAGACAAAATACTCACCTTAGCTCATGTGCTTCAGTAAAGCAAATGTTTCATCACAGCTGGAGATCAACCACCTCTAAAGACGCTCTGACACAAAACCCCCATCACTCACTCAGCTGTAATCTGTGTCCATGTCTTTTGTGAGCCTGTCTGGAGTGAAGCTGTGGGCGGAGTAAGAATCTGACCTCACACTTTAACAACAACAGACAAACGCAGTGGAGTTTGGTCAAGAAACGGGACATTATTAAACATAGACACATGAACAGGAGATATGTGCTGGGAGAAAGCTGATCTTAAGTTATTTTAATGTAAAAAAAAAAAAAAAAAAAATCAGGTGTAGTGCATTTCAGTACTACCAGACCTAAACTCAAACTACAGTATATTAAGCCTAAATAAACCCTATGTTGTTGAAATCAAATCACACATACGTTGGTCTAAAAGAGAGCAAAAAGTGTACATAATTATCTCTAAACAAAAAGTTCAACCTGCAGAGTGTGTATTTTATGCTTTGAAATATCGTGCAGTATATACGCCGTAACATATAAACTCCAAAAAGTGCATCATATGCTATTTATGCATGATGCACGTGGTATATGCTTTCTTGTGATACTGTGTTGAACTGATTAAGCTAAATAAAATCAGTACTTATTTGATAGATTCATAAAATATCAATCACATTCATAGTTGCAGCTGTATTTCTGATCAAGTCTGTCCTGAAGTAATGTCCTGTTCATGTTTTTCTCAGTATTGATACAAGCTCATACGTGGTTCAGGACTAAACAATCAATTACAGATCAATACTTTATACTACTCACATTTCTTTCTTGCACTGACTGATGTAACAGTGGCTCATCTTGGTAAACGCAGCCGTCGTAGTAAAAGAAACTATGTCGAGAATGTGTGTGAGGAGATGAATGTGACTTAACACTTCTGCCTTGTCCCGCCTCCTGTCAATCAAACGTTTAACAAGACTCCACATGTTTTCAGATGTTTGCAGAGTTTGAAGCTTAAAGAAACATTTGTGTCTTGTTCAGAGCGTGTTGGTCTTACAGCAGCTGGTTTCTCTGTCCTGGTTTGTCCTGGAATCAGCTCCAGGCTCATTTGCTGATTTTGGTGAACTGCTGTGTTTTAGGTTTGACCACAAAACCCAAACTCCATTGAGCTGAACAAACTGGTGCGATCAAGCCACAGAACATCCACAGTATTTATATAGACGTAATCTCATTCAGAAAACAAAATATCCTGTTTTTAGTTTAGTTCATTTGTTTAATAATTCATGTTTAAGTAAGACAATAAATGTAAAAGAGAGATGCTGAGTTTTGTGGCTTCACCTGCCGACACTTCATGTAAATCAGTTTTCTGCAATACAGTGTAAAATTAAAGCTAAAGAAGCATCATTTCCATGGAAACGAGCAGGAAGAGGCACTTCTCGAGGCCAAAAGAGTTGATTTTGAGAGATGGAAGCTCTTTCTCTGTTCACTTAGTAAAAGATTTTACAAAAAGCTACAAGTACTTGGAGTACTTTTAAACTACGGATCTGAACAAAGCAGCGGCTCCATCGTCATGTAGCTCCCCAAAGGATTCTGGATCATACTAACCCTTACTCTAACCCATTACACTTTGAAAATCAAGTTGTATTATTTACACGCACAAGATTAACAATTTTTTCAATAATCACGAATATTTTCCCCGACGGTAGGTTATTCGTTAAGATACTCTTTCCTGATTTACCTTATCTAGATGTAAAACATATTTTAAGCTAATTTGTATCTGTTGTTAATTGCTTAAATCAAGAAAAGATTTGCTTAAAAAGAGTACTGAAACTAGCATTTTTTGCTCAAAAAAACGAGGTTAGTCAATTTTTTTACTGCACTGGCAGATAATTTCACTTGAAATAAGTCATTTTTATTTATTTTTTGAAAGGCCTTTTTGCAGTGAAGACCGATGGAATAGTGTTTTTTAAGTAAATATGTAAGTCTGTCTGGACATTTCTTTCGTTGGCTTCACTCATTCACTGAATACAGATGATGTATTTTGCCCTTAAGCATTAACATTCCAAAACTATAAGAAAAATACTTTATCCTAATCATTCATCAATATTTTAGTACTGATACTTGTTCAAGATAGTGTTTTGAGTATTCTGACAAACTTATCTCTTTCATGTTATCATAATTCAACAGTTTCCCTTCCGTTTGTCATTTGTACATGAGCTTCTGCCCTCTCTCCCTCTCGCAGACGTGGCTCGTATCCCGCTCACCTCTCCTCTTTATCCCTCCTGATCTCTCATTCTGTGTTCACTCAGGGGTCTCGGGCCGCGTCCTGCTTCTCATGCTCGTCTCCTCCGCTGCCTCCTTTGTTATTCCTGTCGTCTCCTCTCACCTTTCCTCCTCATCATCACTCTCTCTCTCTCTCTCTCTATCTCTCCGCTCGGACGCTCTGCTCTGATATTCTCTTTGCTTCCAGACAATGACTTTTCTTGTCTTCTGTCTTGGTCTGACTCTGTCTCTCTTTATACCTCTCTTTTGGTCTCTCTATAATTGTCTCCTTCTACCTTTGTATGCTCTCCTTTTCAGCTCTTTCTTTCTCTCTCTTTCTCTCTCTCTCTCTCTCTCTTTCCCATTTATATTTCTCCCTCTTTTATATTTTAATCTTTTTATTTTTGCCTTTTTCTTTGTCACTCTCTCTGTCTTTCCTTTCACTCCCTCACTTTCTCCTTTTGCCTCCTTTCTTTCTCTCTCTCTCTCTCTCTAATTGTCTCTCCTCCTTTTCATTTCCCATTTTCTCTTTCTTCTTCTGCACTTTTTTCTATACTCTCTCTAGGTCCCATTTTTCTCTCTTTCTATTTCTCTTTTGTCTAATTTTAAGTCTCCCTCTCCCTCTCTCTCTCTTTCTCTCGTCTGTCTTTTTTTTCTCTTTCCCTCTTCCTTTTCATCTCCATCTGTTTCCCACATTCTCTCTTTCTATATCTCCCTCTCTCGCTTCTAGTTCTTCCCCCTTCTTTCTCTCTCTCTCCCTCTCTTTCTCTCTACTTTCTTCCTCTCTCTCTCTCCTTCTCTATCTCACTCTTTTTCTCTCCCGCTCGCTCTCTCTCTCCTCCCTCTCTCTCTCTCTCTCTCTTTAATCAATGCTTCATCTCATCTTTCCCGAGCGTTCCTGTTTTATCTCCTCTTCCTTCCTCTGAGCCATTCGAGACGCTTGGATTCCTCACAGTTTGTCCCTTAACAAACTCTGCTCATTTCAAACTCTCTCACGGTTGGATTGACAGACTGAAACCTCATGTGACCCAGACTTAGATTAACCCCAGACTAAACCAGACTTAGATAAGCCCAGAGAAAACCAGACTTAGATAAGCCCACAGTAAACTAGACTTAGATAAGCCCAGATCAAACCAGACTTAGATGAGCCCAGAGTAAACCAGACTTAGATAAGCTCAGTGTAAGCCAGACTTAGATGAGCTCAGATTAAACCAGACTTAGATGAGTCCAGAGTAAACCAGACTTAGATGAGTCCAGACTAAATCAGACTTAGATGAGCCCAGAGTAAACCAGACTTAGATGAGCCCAGAGTAAATCAGACTTAGATGAGCCCAGAGTAAACCAGACTTAGATGAGTCCAGAGTAAATCAGACTTAGATGAGGCCAAAGTAAACCAGACTTAGATGATCCAGAGTAAACCAGACTGTTATATCAATTGAGCCAAGAAAAGCTAGACTTAGATGAGAAACCTAGACTTAAATTAGCCCAGTATGACTCTGGGCTCATCAGACTTTGATGAGCCCAGAGTAAACCAGACTTAGATGAGCCCAGAGCAAACCAGACTTAGATGAGCCCAGAGTAAACCAGACTTAGATGAGCCCAGAGCAAACCAGACTTAGATGAGCCCAGAGTAAACCAGACTTAGATGAGCCCAGAGTAAACTAGACTTAGATGAGAAAACTAGACTTAGATGAACCCAGAGTAAACTAGACTTAGATGAGAAAACTAGACTTAGATGAGCCCAGAGTAATCAGACTTAGATGAGAAAACTAGACTTAGATAAGCCCAGAGTAAACCAGACTTAGATGAGCCCAGAGTAAACTAGACTTAGATGAGAAAACTAGACTTAGATGAGCCCAGAGCAAACCAGACTTAGATGAGCCCAGAGTAAACCAGACTTAGATGAGCCCAGAGTAAACCAGACTTAGATGAGCCCAGAGTAAACCAGACTTAGATGAGCCCAGAGTAAACTAGACTTAGATGAGAAAACCAGACTTAGATGAGCCCAGAGTAAACCAGACTTAGATGAGCCCAGAGTAAACTAGACTTAGATGAGAAAACTAGACTTAGATGAGCCCAGAGTAAATCAGACTTAGATGAGAAAACTAGACTTAGATGAGCCCAGAGTAAACTAGACTTAGATGAGAAAACTAGACTTAGATGAGCTCAGAGTAAACCAGACTTAGATGAGCCCAGAGTAAACAAGACTTAGATGAGTAAACCAGACTTAGATGAGCCCAGAATAAACCAGACTTACCACGTTAAATAATAGTTGCTTTAGTTGTTGTCTTGTTAGTTTCCTTTGAGAATCTGATTTGTAATCTGGACTGTGATTCAGAGACTTTATCTCAATCTATGGGGTGTTTTTGATGAAAATGTCTGTCTAAAGGTCGTTCCATTTGCATATTTTTAATCTCCATAATCAAGTGTTTCAGAAATCCCAAGGGCGCATTAGAAGTTATTGTTTAGTCTGTGAAATAATCACTCACTTATGTTTGAGATCAGAACTATCACTGTCATCTTAATGCAGCGTCTTTGTCAGAATTTTAATGTGTAAAAAGTTATTTGTAGCACATTTTACAAGTCAAGTTTGTTTATATAACGATTAACAAAGCTGAAATTAGTGACCCGTACATCGTGACAAGAATCAGCCCATGTCCAGCACAAGTAAATGTATTTTATTTCACTTTAAATCCCTGGTTTAGACTATCGGAGTTCAGCCGCAGTAGTTAGACGATCGAGTTGTCCATTGATCGGTCCCTCGCAGCAGTGTCCAGTGAGTGGTCATTAGGCTGTAGGTGAAGCTGCACAGACACAGCTGCACAAAAGTGTGTGTTATAAATGTGTCCTGGCCCACCTCAGCTCCCATCATCACCACTGAAACTCCAAATTGGCCATCTGCCCTTTCCGCTCTCCTCTGGGTCTCACTCCGATGTTCTGTCTCCACGCTTTTTTCCGAGACACACTTTTGTTACTCGCTCCCAAATGTCTCCTTCAGTTCGCTGCTTTTTTCTTTGCCTGTTGTCTTCCGTGTAACAGCACTGAAAAGTGGATGTGTTTTTGGTGAATGTTTGTGAACAAACCACACTATTACAAACTCGTTAAAAGTGCACGATATGTAACGTAGTGATGATGTTGTTGCAGCAAAGTGCCAAGGCAGGTTGGAATACTCACTGTAGTAAAACACAGTTACGGTCGTTATGTTTAAGCAGGTTTTTTAGCATGTTTTTACCCTCCAGACAACTTAAACTCATTACACAATTTAGAACACAGATCCATCAATTACTCTAGTTTAATTCTACACATTTTTATACTTTGTCTCAAGTAGTGTCAGTCTAAATGTAATTATGTCAAAGTTACTTAATGTTTATTTAAGAAACTGTGATCCTTTAGTTCAATGTTACATCTTAGATCAGACTTAAACAGCCTCATGATGTCGTCGATGACATAAAAAAAATACTTTTAACTTCATAAGGAATATCTCCTGATCCATAAAGCTTAGAAACAAGCTGTTTTTTTCCTTGTAAAGAGGAGATTTCATGTATTTTGATGATTCCATGTTTTTGTCTGTGGCCAGGTTCACATGTTGCGTAATGGCGTCATCAAAAAACAGTTCGTTAGTGGTAGCACGGTCCGAAGTCACATGGTGCGCTTCCTCCATTTTGACTGGGAGATGTGTTGTCAGAGAGTATTTTTTCAAGAGAATTACTTTGTTTGCATATTGTCTACTTGCTAGATACAGATGCTAAGCTACATCTAAACCAGTATTTCATCAAAGAAGTAGCTTACACGAACATGGAGGGTGTGTAATTGCGCTAACACAACGGCTTTTCTCAGAAGCATTTATTTAATAGCAAAAAAATGCAGATGCACGGTATAATCAATGAGTTTTGACCATATTGTCACAACTAATGTGATTGCTATCTTAGTCTTTGTTGTTTTTCACTGGTGACCATCAAGGCAAAGCACAAACAGGCGCAAAGGGGTCAGACGCAGGCACTGAAGTTAACCATGATGCTCAAGCAAGTTATAAAATAGTTTGAGTAGTTTATTTGGATCAGATTTGATCAGTAAGGAGCTATTTATGCAAGCTTGTGGCAATTTTTTGGTTATGTAGCTCTAAATGTCATCTAAGGTAACAGATCTGTGAAGAGGAGATCACACTCACAGTTAGAAGTGGTAACAGTAGATTTATTGCATCTGCAGTGAGTAAAAAGACTTAACAAAACCAGGACTTCCACGTCAAGTAGATGACAAATGACATAAAAAACATTTCACAGGCTTGAGCAGAAACCATCTGAGTTACAAAATACATTAAACTGAATTAGTTCATCGTCGTTGTGCTCAATAGCATGATGAACTAATAAAACTTGTGCATTTGCTTTTTTTTCCGTGCAAAGAAACATTCAGACAAAACATTCACATCTTCATGGACTTCACAAGCGGGAGAGAGTGTAACTGTTGCATGTTTGACAAACACCTGGATCACAGATCTGAACAGGTCTGAACAGGCTGGGCCGCCGCTGTCACTTTTCATGACTTCATTCTTCTTCCTTATTTATGTTTTCCCACAGGCAGTGAAAGCATCATTATTTCAGAACAATAGATTTATTAACAAAATAATACTTTCAAACCGGCTTGTCCTCGCTTGATCTCAGAAGCGAAGCAAGTCAGGACCTGGTCAGTGGGTGGATGGGAGACCGTTGGAACACCAGGTGCCAAACTTAACTGTTGTGTTGACAAAATAAAAAATGATAACGAACTATATACAATAATAGCAGTGAAGATTTTTGAACCGCAATTTAATCTACAGGATTCAGTTTGAATGCAGAGAGTCACATAATTTGTTGTTTCTAAAAGAAATATGGAAAATATGCAGCTGTTGCCATTTATTGCATTCATTGTAGAGTTTAGATTTAGGACTTGAGGCCTAATCCTGCTCGGTTATCAGGTTTGGTCGGGTTTGGGTCAAGAAGCAAAGCCGTACTGAACTGAAGATGATTGACAGCCGCTCCAGACCACTGCGCATAACCACTGTGACGACAAAATGTGTGTTTGAAGTGACCAACTGTACAGCGGTGTGAGTTTAATGTGCAGAGGGAGGAGAAAGAGAGACAGAAGGTTGTGTTGTGTTTGTGACACGAACAGAGCAAGTAAGAGAAGGAAAGACGAAAGAGAGAGGAGGAAGAAGCAAAGAAAAGAGGAGAAAGAGTGAAAGATGGAGTGAGTATGTTTACGCACGCAGCAAGGAAATGACAAGAAGTGAGAGAGAGAGAGGTGCACACTTTATGTTACGCATGTAGTGAGAAAATAACAGAAGGAAAAGAAAAATAGAGAGAAATGAGCAATATAGGCAGGAAGCACTTCCGGTTCCGAAGATAATAAAAATATAAATAATATAAATAGGGCTGAGCAATTAATCGAAAAATGAAGAGATGGAAGATCATATTGTCAATGATTCGGTTGTAGGTTTTGAATCGGAAGATCAAAAAACAATCAGTAGTAAAAATGTCAAACTATGAGACAGAATTGTGATCTATGATGTCAAAAAGATCTACTAAATGGGACATATTCAACATTTTTGTTTATGTTCATAAATCCTATGTTTCTTTTGTTTTTAAAAAGGTTAAGCAAAAGCAAATCGAATATTGAGATCACTCAATTTGAGAAAAAAAAAAGTGATTATATTTTTTCCCAGATTGCCCAGCCCTCCACATAAATAATGTGCTTTTTCTTCATTAAAATGTGAGAAGTCGTGGCAGACACAGAGAGAATGATCAGGTTCTGGTCGAGTTTATACATACAGTGTGTGTGCAGACTCGAGCTGAGTAAGGCTGAAAGTTTTGGGCCCAATCTAAACTCAAATCCATTGTCATTGCAGTTTCGATTAGTTTTCGATTCATTGTGTAGCCCTAGACAGAAGGAAATTGTCACAATATTGCTATTGTGGCATTTTTAGAATCACAGAAAACCTTAATACATATAATTATCCGATCATGACTTTCTAACTTTATAGCACTGATGCTAAATGATTTGTAATGCCTCCTCCTCAGCATTCCCACGTCACTCCCTACTTGTATATGTATCTATACGAGTCTGCCCTTCTCTGTCAGACATCTTCCCGTCCTGTCTCTGAGGTCACACAAGGTCACGTGTCACACCTCATGAACTTTGACCTCCTCTTGTTGAACCTGTCACTTTGTTTTGCGCTTCTCTTCTCACAAAACGGCAATAAGCTGCATTCTGTCCACACTTCTGTTATTATCGCGTCGCTCAAACACTTCTTCAGGTCGATCGGGTTTACTTCTCACTGATGTTGAATGTTCTTATTACATTATATTAGCTTCTTTAACAGACTTTCTACATTCTTTCTCTTGTCCTTCAGACTTCTGCTTGTACACGAGCCGTAACATTCTCTGTTGTACATTTGTGAACTGAAGAGAAGCTATTCTCTCCAAGTCCTCATACAGCTTGCACCGTTGACCCTTTTATTTATTTGATTTCACCGAGTTCATGAAAGGATTTAATCAAGTTTGTCGGCCATTTGGTTTGAAGCGGAGGCGATATGTTTACAACAGCTGTACTTTACCGCCATTTCAGCCTTCTTCTCCTTCAGATGTGTCTGTTTTCTGAAGTAAAAAACGTATTACGAGATGCTCAAATCGAATTATAATGCCAAATATATGCACACTTCTCTTTATTGTTCATTATCGAGGCTACACATGCTTTTGAATTTAACATTTTCCTTTTGTAAAACAGGTTGTTGGGCTTCAGAAATCATATTGGACGACTATAGTCTGAATGCATTTTCCCATTTTCAAAACAATTGTATTCATTATGTCCACTCGACGTCTCTTCTCTGAAATATCAATTTGCGCGAATGTCACAGAGGGGCGTCGGGTTTGTGAAACGACAAATGAAAAACAGAGGCAACTCAAAGTGACACTGCAGCTGATGGACAAGAGGCAAATGAAAGACATCAACATCAACACAAATCAGTCTTTCTCTCTCTTCTCCCTTTTGTTCTTCTCCCTACTTCTCTTCTCTTTCTCCACTCTCTCTCTTCCTCTCGTTCCTCTCAATCTCTCTTGAATTTAGCGTGCTGTCAGGTCACTTATGCCCTTTCTTTTTCTCTCCTCCCTCCCCCTCTTACCCCTCACAGTAATTTTTCCTTAATTTTACAGCCATGCCCCCTTATCTTTCTCTTTCTCTCCTCTTCCTCACCTCCCTCTCCCCTTCTCTCCTCCCTCCCTTTTTCTCTCTTTCCCCTCCTCTCTGTCACTTTTCTCAGATTTACTTCTCTCTCATCTCTCTCTTCTCCTTCCTCTGCCTCTCCTGTCTCTTTCTCTCCTTTCCCTCCTTTCTTCTTCCTCCTTCCCTCCTCTCAGTCACTTCTCCTGGAGCTGATTCTCTCTCTCTATCTGCCTTCTCCCCCTACCTTTCTCTCTCTTCTTTCTTCTTCTTCTTTGACTCCCCTGCTCAAGCCCTTTCTCTCCCATCTTTCCCTCCCTCTTACAGTCTGTTCTCTCTTGACTGCTGCTCATGCCCTCTCTTTCTCTATCTCTCTGCTGCTCATGCCCTCTCTTTCTCTATCTCTCTCTCTCTTTCTCCTCTGCCTCTCCTCTCTTTGACTCTCTCTTTTCTATCTCTCCTCTCTCTCTCTGTCACTTTTCTCTCAGATTTACCGCGCTGTCACGCCGCTCATGCCCTCTCTTGTCTCTCTCTCTTCTGCCTCTCCTCTCTTTGTCTCTCTATTCTTTCTCTCCCTCTCTTCCTCCCTCCCTCTCTCTCTCTCAGTCACTTCTCTCTTCCTCTTCCTCTTTCTCTCCTCTCTTCCTCCCTCCCTCTCTCTCAGTCACTTCTCTCTTCCTCTTCCTCTTTCTCTCCTCTCTTCCTCCCTCTCTCCCTCTCTCTCAGTCTTTTCTCAGTCAGATTTAGCGCGCTGTCACGCCGCTCATGCCCTCGTTGCGGGTGCCTATGTAAATATTATTGTTGAATATGAGATGAGATTGGGTTCCCGGGCGGATCTCCTGCCGCCTGCTCCTCTGGGCGATCTGTCATACGGGACGACGTATAATCTATCACACTGACAAGCCCTCTTCTCTCTCTCTCTCTCGCTCGCTCGCTCACCCCTCGCTCGCCCCTCCCTCTCTCTCCTCCCCTCTGAGTGGAGATGCCAGCACTTCGGATGCTCACTTGTCAGCGCTTGCATTTAAACTGGCATTTTGTCGACCTAACGCCTCTGCAGAAAGAATATCATAGTGTTGTCAAAAATACTGATACACCCACAGTTTCTGGCTCAAATTATACGGATCAAAACTATGAATTTAGACGGGTGTGATGCCAGGAGGAGCTGCATTAGCGCACAAACTGTTTGCTTTGCACACTAAAGGAGTTTTGGCTCAGATTTGACTCTCTCCACGAGTTCAGAAGGCTTGGAACACTGACTTATTATAATGACTAGAGAGAGCGTAGCTATTGTAACCTATAGCAACAAATGTCCAGCCATCTTGTGTCTGGAGAGTTTACTAAAGATCTCATACTAACTACTAGGAAGCTGACCTACACATGACTTTTGATCAAGTAACAGTATTTTATGTTTGTAGCCAGTATTCTTTTGCTTTTTGTGATGTATGAGTCTATTTATCCTAATAGCCTGCTGATCGGGGCCGGTTTTAGCCATAGACAAGGGTGGGCAGTGCCCACCCAGACGGATGGTCTGCCCACCCAATCGCCCTCTGCCGCCGGGCCGCAACGCATATCAGATTGGTCAGCGACAAACCGGTCTGTCCGCCGTTCAGGCGCGTGAGTGAGGAGCGTCAACACAACACGCATGGCATTGTTCGACTGCAGTCCAAACTTTTATCATGTGTATTTTTACTTTCTCACACTGCTGGTGTAAATATGACTATCAGTCCTTATTCATGTCATTCATAAAAGTGCCAATCTAGGCTGTAAAATGTCAGGCCAGCGCGTCATTGCGCACGGTGTAAAGGCCGATTTGGGTTAAATAAACGCCACAGGAATCGTCCTCTTTATACGCATATACACGCAGAGGGCAGAGGAGTGTGTGTGTAGGCGTGTGTGTGTGTACCGTGAGTGTCACTCCCCGCACTGAAGTCCAGACCTCGTCTCTCCTGACGCTGCCTCGATGGGCTCTTCGCATTGGTTATGTCCGCATTATTCCGTGGCTCAAACAGGAAAACTTTTTAAGCGCGCGCAACGTGATAGAAAAACAAAGGCCAGCACAACAGCACGTTCATTTATTTCTTCGCGTTCGCGAAGTTGCGCTTTGAGTTCGTTTCGAACTTCTGAGACGCTATCCGTGACATCCGTGACTTAAAGCAAGGCGCCCGCTTCTCCAGACTCTTAATCCACGGCTCAGTTTTACACGCAGAGGCTGGAATCGGTGCCTGGCGGTGTGGATGGTTCCGCGTGGACGGGCCAGGTCTTGACCCGCCCCCTGTGTGGAGCAGCGAGGGACGCGCGCACATGGGAAACTTATGTGTCAAGCTATATTTTTTAAGCACTCACGTCAAGTCAATAGACACATTACACTGGAATGACGAATCTTGTTTTATCTCTTTGGTATTATATTAGGCTGCATTTAAAATTGCTAGCTACAATAGTGAAAGCAATAATAAAGCCTAAATGAAAACCTTCATTCATATCTGCAGATGTGAAATAATCACTAACCATAATCATAATAATAAAGTACTTTTCAAATGCAACCCATAAGCTTTTCAGCAATAAAATACATTTTATGCTACTATAAAATTATATAACCATAAAAGTACATGCATAGAAACAGTGCAAAAATCTTTAAGATAAATAAAAACAAATTTAGTCATAGGCACCTTTAGACAGTCTTAAACCTTGATTTAAACATTTACCTGTAGTAACTTACCATGCATTTTACAGTTTTTCCTCAATCTCTTTGACACATTTTTTTTAAACTTTATTTGGTTTAATCACTTGATTCCAACATTTATCAAACACTGAGGTGGTCTTATCATTTACAACATTTTTAATTTAGTCATACAGTTTTCAGATTTTTTCAGAACAGCTCACACAGCTCTCATTCACAAACTCACATGTTCAGTGTGATAAAGGACTTCTAAAATCCGGAGCAGAAAGATCAAACAACATATACTGAACATCTAAATCAAACAGAGACAATGGCCTGAGCAGAACACACTGACTGTAGAAATGCATCAAATATAAACTAAATATATTTCCAGTGTGATGTTTGTTTAAATGGTTTGTCAGTCAGACAGGTGCAAACTGTAAAGAGTTGGATAAAATATCAACACAAATCAGAATGTTTTCCTAAATGTAGCTTAATTCATGTTTGTTTGTTTTTTCTTTGTACAAATATGTCTGCATTTACTGTAGATAAAAAGTACAACTTATCCAGATTCAGATTATTTTTTGTAAAGTGTGAATCCCAATGACTGAACTGAACCTTTGGTCACTTTGTGTCTGAGATCAGAATTAAAGCTTGTGAGCTGTAAAGTCAAATGAATGAGAAAACACATGAAAACACCTGAAGAATGTGTGAGAGTTTTGATGCTAAAAATGTACCTTAATACAAAATTTAGTTTTAAAAAACTGAAGCTTCGTTTAGTTTTGTTTGTGAGCTGTTTTGTAAATTGACTGGACAAGTGTGTCAAAGTCATTGAGAAAAACTGTAGTGTAAGTGCACAATCTTAAGTAATCCCCACATCCAATTTACTTTTAAAATTTGTGTAAAAGAAGAATTTGTAATACCTACTGTTGTGCTGTTTGATTGATACAAGTTGCTTTTTCCACAAAAAATTGGGACCGTGTTAATTTTATATTTGCCCACTCAAAATTTCTGCTTGCCCACCCAAGCCCAGTGGGCTAGAACCGGCCCTGCTGCTGATTATTGATTTTAATTGACTATCTTTTGTTTACCTCTTTAGCCATTATAATGCAGTTAGGGCTGCAACAAGTTAATTGATGAATTGCAACTAACTGATTATTGACTTAGTCGTCAACTAATTTAGTAATCAACAAATTGTTAACTGGTCTACAATAGATTCCCAAACACACAAGAACTGAAAAATTAAGTTTAGTAACTCAAATTGGGAAAGACATAGAAAGTGTGTAAATGTAGAAAAAAACAATCATTTTCATATAAGTAAATGTGACTGAAGTCAAGTGATTCTGAAAATTCTGCTCATGAAATCTGCCAAAAAAAAAAAAAAACTCACATCACTTTTTTCAAGTGATGCGTTGTTGTTTTTTTTTTGCTTCTTTCAAATGAGAAAATGCTTGTCTTTCTCTATGTTTAGCTATACATTATCTTTTGTATGATTGTTCTTTTGGCAAATGTTATTTAAAGACAATACAACAATGCTCCAATTAAAATAAATGCTATTTAATTCAATCTGTAATGGACTTATGAACTCAGTGAACTTTTTTCATTGCTTGATTAAAAAACTTTCTTCTAAATATAGGCCACACCTCCAAAATGTCCCCAAGTGACAATACTTTGTCTGGATTGAAATTCTGAAAGCATCTTGTAGTCACATGACTATCACGTTCTAAACAACTAATCAATTAATGGAAAGAATAATCGTCCAACTAATCGATTACTAAAATAATCGTTACTTGCAGCGTTAAATGCATTATTTGGTATTGACATTTACCCTAAAACAAAGTATCGTTATTGGATCAGAACAACATAATAATCATGAGATCTCATTGCCTTGTTTGTTTGATGGCATTATTATGAGTAGTTGACTTGCATTTATTGAATTAAGTTAGACATTACCTGAACAGAATGGTGTTTATTGGTGTCTGATCACTTGGGACGACTACAGGAATAACTATTATAATAATAATGTGGAATCGTCAATGAAATTCTCTTTGTGGCTGACCAAACCTGTGCACACACTGGTCTGAAGCTTGTGTATTCAACAGGATTGTGTCTCTGTCTTTATTTATGTGAATATATCTCTTTACAGCAGAGGCACAGATCAGGTGTTTCTGGGCAACGAGAGTCAAGATCTGGGCCAAATATGGATTTCTGTCAGAATTCATTCAGCTGTCAATCGCTTTTTATTTTAGACACATTTTAAATAGATTTTCAATTCCGAACCCTGTATTTGCTTCACGTCTTGACACGTATTGACTCTGTATTTATAGATGCACCACTTCAATTCACTTCATCCAGTTCTGACGTTTAGTTTAATCTTTTCAGAGTCAGAGGAAGCAAGCTCCCTATTTGTAAAAGAACTGGGGTTAATTCTTTGATGACTTTTTGGTTTACAAAAATTGGAACTTCAGAAAAGTTCTTGTCAAATGAGACGTACAAGTGTCTACTTTAATTTACAAAAAGAATTGTTCTTTACATTAGTCCATTCTCTTTTTATAAATAGATAGAGGGCAGGAGTACTTTTCCACTTTCTGATGCAGATTCTATAGATTCAGCCTCTTTCATGGAGCATAGATTATATTTAACCTCCAAACATGAAGAAATCCAGTAGTTCGACTTACTCTGACACTTTTGGATCGCTCACAGAAGAGGAGGTTTCTAGACTCGCTGCATGTGCTGTTCTCCTCAGAGTCCTAGTCCAGTAGGATCGGATTTTCTTCATTTTAAAGATCAAATATCTGCTCTAAACTGACACAACAATGTTTTTAGTTCAAGATGTTTTGCCTGTAATCCGTTTGAAAAGAAAGTCGTCCCTTTAGAATCAACTGATCACGTAAACACAGCCGACTCGTTGCCTATTGTCAACAAAAGACACATGTATTTCCCGATCATGTGACTTCCTTTGGGTCCTAGTGCTTCCTCTGCTGGTGAATCTGTGAAACTGCATCATATATTTGACTGTAGACAAAGTCAGCACGCGCATCAGAGAGCCTGACATCGCTGCAGAGAATAAAAAAGTCCATGACAAAATTACGTCATTGGCAGGGAAAGTTAATTTCAGAAATTTCAGAGTTCACGTTTTATTTGTGTTCTGAATAATCTGCATTAATCTAACCAAGACCAGTTTGTGTCGTTAAGAAAGCACTGAATTGTAATATTTGTAATTTGATACTTATGTCCATTGAAATTAAGCTTTGGTTTCTATTTGGATTAATAGTTATCACTTGAACTTGCATCACTTGGTAGAAAATATAGTAAGAAAGAGCCAGATGTACACTGGAGATATGCAAGTGTTGAAGGACAGTCAGGTTTATGTTTCAGTCAGAGATGAGATGAGACTGAGTTTATTTCACTTGTCCTCATAAAACCTTGAGTGTTTAGCTTCAGTCTGACCTCGGAGCTGATGCAGAAGTGACACTTATAGTAGCTTTATATTACCATCACTTTATCACTACAGAAAACCTCTGATTCAATTCTAATACAGTATGTTTCTCTTTGATCTGTGTTTTTCACCTTAAACTACTTTTATACAAGACGTTTTCAGAAAGGTATGATGTACTTTTCATTCAAATGGGTTTTTATCAAATACCTACATCCAAGGTTTGAGTCTTGTTTACTGCGGCAATGGACCGGCAAATGGAAGAACAGATTGAGCTCTCTGTGATGACACCTTTTAGAAACAGTGCTGCTGCTGTGTGTTTGTGAATGTCAGGATTATTGCTTCACCTCAGCCGTATGCTTAAGGTGGAAGAGGTGAAAGACTGTTTGTTTGTAAAGTTTGCAGATTATAATGATTTGGATGTGATCAGAAGAGAGAGATTGAATAGATAAACTACCGGTCAAAAGTTTGGAAACATCACACTTTTTACACTCCGTTTATTGTGTGTGAAATAAAAGCACAGAAAAATAAACAATTAAAGAAATCATAATCACTTTAAAGATCAAAACGTGTTTTATTTGTGAGCGGAGTTTGTATGTTCTCCCTGTGTCACTGAGTGTGAGTTTGATGCGAGTCGGGACCTAATCCTAACCCACTTAGAAGGTGCTTAAAACCAATGGTTCCTCGTGCACGGATCTCAGAGCAGTGGTTCTCAGGCTCGTACAAGTGAAACTATAGAGCAGGGGTCTCAAACTCACACTAATCTATACTAATCAAAATCATCTTGTTGGCCTCACAAGATAATCTCAAGGGTCGCACTTGGCCCCTGGGCCGCAAGTTTAAGACCTCTGTCATAGAGTCCTGATCTGATGTGACTTTCAAGTCATTACATAGGCATTCTCACCAGAATGGATCCCCATGACTTTGAGCAAATATGGACCGCAGTGGACCAGAGTTGGTGAACAAGGCACTTTAAACTCGCACACATGCCAGCCTCTGAACCAGCCTCACAGTTAGTGTCCGGGAGGTGTTACTGTGGGGTCTCTCTCAGTGCTCCGGCTTCCACGTCCAGAAATATACATATATAGGTCAGCTGGCAACACCATGGAGAGGCTTCTGGCTGCAGATGTCTTCGGCCCCGCCCACCTCTTGCTGCAGGCCGGAAGCATTTCTCAGTACGAACCGGATGACTGTTGTTAGCCAAATGACTCTAACCTTAATCCTAACTCCAATCTTACCCATATTTGGGGAATAAGATAGCATATGGCGAGATTAGTCTGAAATCAGACGCTGTAAATGCACCAAATGCACTTTTTATTGTAATCCAAAAAGTGATTGGATCCAGCCTCTGATAGAATTGTTTCTAGGGCTGCAACAACTAATCGATTTAATCGATTAAAATCGATTATTAAAATAGTTGTCAACGAATTTGGTCATCGATTAGTTGGCTAAAAACTTTTGCGCTCAGTCCGCTGTGATCCAGCCGCTTTGAGTGGACATCAGCGGCTTTGTAGAGCTCTCCTTTGACTCTCAAAGAACAGACGAACAGAAACCTTGGACCTTTTAATCATATAATAATAGCTACGAGTAACCTTCCGGAGGTGGTATATAGTTTAATCTCATAAAGTTACGAATTTGTTATTTCTCCGCGGGTGAGTCGGCCGCTTTCAGCGCTTAGACTCGCGGTAACTTTCTAGAAACATCCCGCGGTAAATCTAGCGTCTTTTTGATTTGCCTTTGCTGTTACACGAGCTGCTGGGTGTGCTTTTTGTAAGGTTTTCTCTGATAAAGTTAAAAGCCGTCCACAGCGTCTCTCCACCTCTCACCAAAAAAGCAGCACCAGCAGGTCCAGCCCCTTTCCCCTCCGTGTGTGAGTAACCATGACGACACAGCTTGAGTGACAGGAGTGAGAGCCGAACACTCGCAAACTTAAAACTTTTAGATATGAAACAAAACAATCATAATGATGAACTTAACAGGACCTGATAGATGTAAATGCTAATAACAGTATGAATGAGATGCAGCAGCAAACACTTATTATTAGTTTTAGTATGACTTAAAACAAGTTAATCTCATTGGCTCATTCTTTATAGATGCTTTAAAATATTATGAGCTCATAATAAAAAGCAGCAGTCCAAAGGTCCAAAAAATGGAGATTTTATTTTTTGGCCACATTGCCCAGACCTAGAATAACCACATTAAAAGAAGTCGCTAGATAGCAAAATCTGGTTATTCTACTTTATTTTTGTATTTTCTTTTTGTTCAAGAAAAGCCCAGTGTGTTTATTAAGTGCACACAAGTTGTCTTTTGCATAAATTCATTTAATAAAATGCAAAACACCTTATATTTATTATTTTGTCATTTTTATCCGATTAATCGATTAATCGATCCAATAATCGACAGATTAATCGATTATCAAAATAATCGTTTGTTGCAGCCCTAATTGTTTCCCAACCATTTTTGTCCCAAGTACTTCCTAAGCTTAACCTTGCCGGTGAGTACCCTCTAACTAAGTAGGTTTACAAGCAATATATTTTCTATTTGGGTGTTCCCATCATTCCGGGTGTTTTGTTTTAATGAAGTCCTTAACACTGATTAAAAAAAGACCACAAAGAAATTGAGGCCTGTTGAAGCTTGTATCAGAGCTTACATTGGAGCTTGTATGATATTGTGTTCGTTGGTCAGGGTGTGTTGGTTTGTGTTTGTTGGTTTGTGTTTGTTGGTCAGGGTGTGTTGGTGAATCTGTGTTGGTCTGCATGTGTGTGACTTGTTCTGCTTCTGCTTCACACAGATACAGTGCATTAAGATAATGTATCCTTCTGACCTCATTCTTCTGCAGTTCAGCCCAGCGCAGATCAATACCTCTGCACTTTACATGTGACTGTCTATGAGCCGCTTTTACAGTCGTATTTCACCAACACGTTCAGCCATTTAAGCTCCGTGTTTAAGTCATTAATCTGTGACTCCAGGAAGCACATCTGCTCTCGTGCATTTATCTAAAAAAACAATTACACATGTGTTTTTTATAGTGTGTAGCAGAAGGATCCATCTTGCTGACATTGGTGTAGAAGTGAGTCTGACTGTCTCTATAAGAAAATACTCAAAGCTCATCATTAAAGAAGCATGTTTAATTTGAGTTTTGGACTTTTGTCTAAACTGAGTCCGGGAGGTTTGAGTTTCTGGCTCATTATGTGTTTGTGCTTGGCTTCCATTCAGTCACATTTGCATCTTTAATTCAACGGTTAATTAATCAACAATCAACCATTTTCAGCCTTTGTTTGTTGTTCAAGATTTACAAACTGGCACAGGGGCATTTGTGTTTAGTGTCACATCTGATTTGTTTAAAATGTTTCTGCTAAATATAGTTCTTCAACAACAAACAACATTCTGTCAAGTCACTGATGTTCACGGATATTTGTTTAGTAAAATTAGTGGATAAAATATCAGTTACAATGGCAACAGGTTTAGAAAATAAAGAAAGAGTATTTGGCAACAGATTTTGTTCTTTTGTTTTTATTTTATGCTATAGTTAAAAGTAAATCTGTGATTTAAAAATCCAAACAGTGGTATTGACAGCAGAAGGTCAAAAAACATGAACATTTGAAAAAAAAAAAAATAGGAAGAAAATTTAAAGGCCTTTCACCCCCAGTCGCCGTCAACACGGTGTTTGTTCAAGTTCCGTTGGGGGACACCAAGGTGAAAGAATTTTCACACAAATGCGATCCATTTGGCAAACAAATGCTGGGTGAGCATGTAATGCTCCAAGCAAAGGACAAACCTAGTGAAGGACGATTCACTAAAGTCACGGTTTGATTCATTTTTTGATTTTGCAGCAACAAATTTCAATTTTGTTAGATTTTGTTAGATTTATCTGGATTAACATTTTTTTTATTACCATAAGACACAAAATAAACAATAATAAATGACATTTAAACAAAGCCACTGTTGTTAGTGTCAGAACTTCAGTCAGGAAATTCATGTTTTTTTTCTTTAAACATTGTGGCTCTTACTGTATTATTGTGAATTATACAACTACAGTGTACTATGGTGTATGTCAGTGTATGTCAGTGGCTATATGAGCAAAACTTATTGATTGATCAATTTTCAAAGTTTTCGATCGATTTTCCATTGATATGAGTAGTTATCAAACTAGACATAGAACAGAAGTTGCTATTCATGCCCCGGTTCACAAAAGCTTCATTAGGTAGCCACAGTCCAGCCTTCATATTGCAGTTGCTGTAATTCTTCGTTTTATTCTGTCCAGTTCCATTTTCCTTTGTACTTTCGTCCCAAATTTGAACTTGTACAAATAACAACAATCCATTAATGACTAAATACTGTTTTTTTGTTTTTGTCATTTCTAGTTTTCCAGTTTACCACGCTGTTAAAAGTCCTAAGGCCAAAAGAATAAATAAACTTTTATCTTTGTGTCGATATAACTGAGAGAAAGTGGAAGATTTAACTTGACATAATCATAATGGTGACTAATCACTAAATGGTGATATTTTGTCTCGTAATAATCGTCACATTAACATTTTACTTTGTGACCTCCCTAATGCTCAGTTAAATTCATCTCTATTTTTTGTAATATTTCTTCTGTGCAATTAAAAGCTGCAACAGTGAGTCAAGGGCAAAGTCATGTTTTTCCATTTAAAAGCCAGGCAGACATGACGGCTTTTTCAACCTCTTTATTCAAGGTTGTTTTTCAAATTACATTCAATCCCAGCCTCTTTTATATTTCCCTTTTCCCTCTTTGCAGCGCCCGGACTCGATTTATGGCAGTGACACAGCCGCAGAACACATCATGAGCTCCATTTCCATATTATTCAATTATAGGTCAACAAGCCACATGCTTCACACTAATGCATGTGAACGACACTCGAAACGTCACTGATGAAAAGTCCCCAAGTCAAAGTGAAGCAGTGAGAGACAAAAACACAACAGGACAGTTTTATCTGCTCTTATGTCTGTTAATGAGAGACTAACTTTTCAGTCCAAGAACCTCTAATAATGTTTTTAACTCTACAAACGTATGCTCTATCAGTCTTTATATAGATCTAATAATGGTTTAAAATAGACTAATGCAGGTCTAGAACATAAGTAAATCATAAATATGTCTGTTCTGATGGAAGACGATGGACCCAATGCTGGACAAGACTTGACTTGATTATACTTATACTTCTTTTATACAGTCTGACTGAGTGTTAAAACAATTATTTTTGATGGCGGTCCACTGATCAAAAGTATTGCTGAGATGTCTCTTTAAAACCTTGATAATGCTCTAGAACACCTGTCCCAGAGAGGACACTCTGATTTACTTTTTATAATGTCTGTGTGTATGATGATTAATGTTAAAATACATAATTTGGAAAATATCTAAATAAAATATTATATATACTTTATATAGCCTGTAGTAAAACAGACGGGCCTAAAGATTAAATTACGATCCTTGATCACCTCTGACTTTCATCACTTCAGCCCCTATTTATACAGTATCAACCTGGACTGTGTGCCGCTGAAAGCCTTAAGGAAAAAAACTTGCATCTGATTGGTCGAACCGTCTGAATTCGTAAGTAGGCGAGAAGTCTTGTTTTTTGTTAAATGCAGTCGGAGGTCACCCGTGACTACTTTGAGAGGTATTCAACTAGTCGAAGAATAATTTAATCAGTTATTGGCTTAAGAAAAAGTCCCTTTAAACCTGTGTCTCTTCAACACATAAACGTCAGTAATGTGTCATAGCGCATGGATGCGCTGTGCCCCCACTACAAAGCGCAACCCCGTCGCTCGGACCGTTCGCTCCAACGCGTTTCGGTCAGGAGCCTTTGGATCTTTGTTTTTGTTAATGACGTCATCGACTAGTTGGAGTCAACATGACTAACACTCTCAACTAGTCAACTATTAAAATTCTGAGAAAAGGGCAAACATCTTTCTTCAAAAATGCATAAATCTTTTCTGTGTGCTGGTTATTCACCGCCATGTTTGTTTAGGTTTGAACTCACATCCTGAAGTGATTGGTGAGTGGTTCGCTGCTGCGCTGGAGTTAGTCCGGCTAATCTTGGCCAGTACGACAAGGGTCAGGCCAAAGGGATTCTTCAGATTTTGTGATAGATTCAGGTGTTCCGGTCCCCGCTCCAACTGAGTTTGAGACTCCTGTAATAGACGTGACATCACAGCATTCTAAATGTTAGCACTGAGTGGCAAGAATGCATGAGAGTCAATAGTAAATGGACTGTTTGTCCTGTGAGAGCTCAAATACAACTGATATAGGAAAAAGAGTCTACAGTCTGAGAAGAAATATAAGCAAAGCAAATTACTGGACAAGACAAGAGCAGATTGTGTCCTTGGGCAAGACACTTAACCCACGTTACCTCATTACTTACACTGTGAGTGAGTCTTTGATGTAAAGCCTTTGAGTGCGTTGTGAGTTGCTATAAGAGAAAAGCAGATAAACACAAAGACTTCAGCTTCTCACATTCATCCCAGATTTTGTGGCTAAAATGTTACGCAGTGTAGCTTTAAATTTTTTCTGTTCTTTTGACTCTGATGAGGAAGTAGCATTATAACAAACAAAAGTAGTGTATTTAGAACTTTTGAAGAGCTTTTTGAGTTTTAAAATGTCATAGATCAATGTGTAAAGTGCCTATAACAGACTAAGAGAACATCTTGTGTAAGTTCCATCCGCAGTCGCACAGTTCACTTCATACCGACACAAAAACTGTTCAGACGCAGCTGAGAAAAGAACAGAAGCCGTTTCCACATTAATGTCATTGAATCACACACAAGACTGATTATGCCATTGTACTTTTCTCCATCTGAATTCCTCTCTCGCTCCGGGCCAAAAGCCACCGTCAAAAGTGAAGCTTGATTAGACTGAATGACATTTCAGACAATTATTTCTAAATTCATCATTTTACCGTGAGCCTGTTGAATTACCAGCCTGCAGTGAAAGAGTTATTCATGAGGTTTAAATATTAACTCTGCGGTAAAGGGACATTTTTCACACCGCGACGTTCTGCTGCTTTGAATATGTCTTATTTAACACTCAGGCAGCTGGGACCTTTGCACTTTTTGTTCAACATTAACATAAATATTCAGTTTAGAAAGTGTTTTAGTGGAGATACAGGTCAAAGCCGGGCACTTTAAAGAGAACATGAATGTGTCTTTATGAGCTTTTAATCATGCTATCCGTGTTTTCTTTTCATTAAATCATCCATATTTAAATAATTCTGTGATGTTGAAGATAGTTCAGTGTTTAAATCGGTGAAAAGGCAGACAAAACACTCAAAACGTTGGATCTAGTCCATACAAAATGAACGTTTTTGTGTACTGGACACAGAAAGAAAGAATTTCAGAAACTTTTGATGATTTGTCATAAATTCAATCCATGTTTTTTCAGATTAAGGTTAAGGTTAAGGTACACTTTATTGTCCCCGTAGGGAAATTTGTCCGCTGTATTTGACCCATCCTTCAATGCCTCTGGGGCATCTCCTCAGGAGCAGTGATCGCCGCAGTGCAGCGCTCGGGGACCCATCTCCAGATGTTGTTGCTAGGCTTGGTCAGGACTACCGTAGCTGGAGGATATTACCCTAACATGCATGTTATTGGTTGGTGGGGGAAACCGGAGTGCCCGGAGGAAACCCACCCAGACACGGGGAGAAACATGCAAACTCCACACAGAAAGGCTCGTGCGGGAATCGAACCCACGACTTTCTTGCTGTGAGGCAAGAGCGCTAACCACTCAGCCACCGTGCCGCCACTATTTGATGCTGTAGTCTTAAAGTAAATCTCACTACATTTAGCAGTTTTAGCTCCATGTCATTTCTTCTTCTAGTCTCTTGAGTGATTACGTCAGCGTCACAGCGCCACCTCACTCTGGTTAGAGGCATTACAGCGGTTTGAGATGTTTTCATGTGAATGCTCACGTTTACTGAGCCTGTTCAAGTGTTCAAGGAATTTCATTAAATAAAAAAACTGTGTATGGTGTAGGACTTTAACAAGTTAATTGATTAATCACAATTAATCGATTATTGAAATAATCGTCAACTAATTTATTACTCAACGTTAACTCAGCTCAAATTTGGAATCAACATCAAAAGAATCGAAAGAAATCGCCCAACTAATCGATTACCAAAATAATCACTAGTCACACTAATGTGGTGATAACTAAATTATTAATTTATCTATAAATTAATAATTTGACCAACTCGTTTGCCGTACAGGTAAAGGCAAAGAACTCTTTATAAAGCCTTGGTCACAATGATTCTTGCAGCTTTATGCAGATTTCTTACGTCATTCTTGAGGCTGTGCAATGAAAAAAGAGCTCGCTGCCCATTTGTTTGCAGTCAGTTCAATCTTTTCAAAATATTATCTGCTGCAGGAAGTAGGAGGAGCAACACTGAGATCATTACATTTCAGGCACTTTTCTGCGCCACACTTTACAAATAATATCATCGATTGGACATTCATTTAGACCAGTGCAGTACTACAATCTTTTTCAGCACTTAGACATTCAGAAACTGACTCGCTTTACTCCAAACGGCAAACGCCTGATGCTACGTGTTCTACCTTTAGTTGCACAACTTCTACTGTCAATCAAAGCATGCATATGTCATGTTTAGTTTCTACTTTGCTTGCTCTGGCTCTGTATTAAATAAGGCACTAAAAAGTATCTGGTCCCAGTCACCAGGCCCAAGTTGCACCGCATCAAGTATCTTATAGTAGAAAGTGGAAACAGGACATCACTGACTAGACTCTTGGCCCTGCATTACAAAGTCCACAACTTCTCCAGAGTCTGTGTCTTTTCCCTCGTGTTTTCCGCTCGTCTCAAACAGCACAAAAACATCTGACGTGCTTCTGCTGAGGAGTGATTTTGACTGAAGAACAAAGTGAACAAAACAGACTGTGTGATCACAAACTCCAAAGTTCCTCTGCGATACAAACTTCTGTGTCTGTGAGCGAGGCCTGAGACACCGCCGGGCCCACTTTCAGCTCTCGTCTGCATTCGTCCTGTTTCATGGTGATTGTCCGTCGTCAGCACAAACTCGTCTGTCTGGTGTTTAAATCCAGCGAGGTAAAGAGGCGCAGGGCAACATCTGTCAGTAAACTAAAGAGGTTTGTTCTATTTTTAAAAACTCATCTTCTGACAGTCGTATTCTCTATAGTTCCACATTATTCCAATATCAAAGAATCAAAGACGTGATGTAGCGAGCTTTCTGTATTTAGTCATTAATTCAACAAAAGCTTCCCAACTTTCAAAGGCACAGAATCTAAACCAATGTATAACAAGTTTGCTCAGTAAAGTCTTTTTGTAGAGACTGTATCGAAGTTTGCTTTGTATTGATTGATCTGATTGAAGCAGGTGAAAGTGAAAATGAGTCTGCTGTGTGCTGGAAGTTCACTGTTAACATGCTAGTTGTTGTTAGCTTTAAAAGGTGTGCTTATAAACCTTTTATAGTGAATACATTAGAGACAAAGAGTTGAACTGTTATTCTTGTTTAAATGATTGTCTGTCTTTATCTCTTTAGTACATATTTGTGTTACTGCTAAAACCAATAAAAGAAGTTAGTAATAGTTGGATTATCTCTCAATGTTCTACTTCGTAAAGTCCACTTGATGACTGATTTTAAAATGTTTTAGGATTTACAAACAATGACAAAAAGGAAAGCAAATCATCGGTTTAATCTCTCCATGTTTTCTACTGTGCATGTGGTTTTGTATTGATTCCTATGCTTTTGCATAAATAGTCAGATCAGTGGTCTCCACCCTGAAACTCTCCATCACGTGACAAGCAGTTCGCAAAAGGATTTTGGATCAGACATATTACACTTTATTGCTAAAATTGTGTTCCTTATGTTTATTTTTACTTTAAAGTGAGACTAAACACGCGCTCAGAGACTCAGAGACTTACTTAAAATGACTGATGATGTCATTGCGCAGCAGGTGACCACTTTCAAACTCTCCACAGCAGCGGAGTCAGAAGTAGGAGTTTAGATAACCCACCTTAACCCACTGGGCGGCTCGTTTGTCGCGTGGCTTTAGCACACAACTGCAAAATGAGCCTTTCCAAAAAAGGCCTGGATAAAGTAGATAATTCAATTTTGACCTCATATACACAGTTTGACAGTGAAAAAAAGTAATTCTGTGTTTAGTTTCTTTTTAAAGGTGCACTGCGCAACTTTTTGGCCAAAAATAAACTTGAATTATAGCATATTTTTGTAATTTAGATGCCTTCGTTGCACAAAATTATTCATAAAAATCAGCATTTCTCCTTTGAGCGGGCCTGCATGGCCTCAAAATAGTCTATTATTTGGCCTGGAGTTCCTTTAGCAGATTTTTTTTTTTTCATATTATGGCAAACAAATGTGTTTTTCTCCATTCAGAAAGTCCCAAAGTATAGTTTTAGCTTTCTACTTTTATAGAATTGTGTAGATGACTTTTCACCTCCAGAAAGTTACATAGTGCACCTTTAAGTGTTTCTTTAATAGTGTCCACTTCTAAATGGCTAATGACTAATGTTTCACATAAGCATCCGATTGTGCTCCATTTAATTCTTTGTAATCGCTAAAACTCACTGTTCACCACCAGTTTACATTTACAAAATTAGCTCTCCTAGCTAATTTTAGTCAATCAAGACTTTATTTACCCTACACATGACATGTATTATAGTCGAACATGCCAGGTGTGAGCTAGATTTATTTATTTCACTTTTGTAGTTCCTTTTGCAGCCAACAGATGTTATAATTCACAGATAAAATTCATTTCCCGAGGTAAAAAAAACAGTTTAAATGGGAGTAAGTCCTTCAAGTTTCATTCAAACCAGCACTGCCTGATCCTCACTGTTCTAGTTCACATCGAGCTGCACATTCAGGTGTTCAGACTCTGATTATGTCTCCGGCGTGAAGAGCCTTGCAGGTGTTCAGTTTCTCTTGGAGTGCGTTTGATTTTCGAGCAGCTCCTCCTCTTCACGACGCTGAAGTGGCTCCATTACCACAGACCCGTTCACATCAGACCAGCGCGGGGCAAATGTTGAGTCCTGTGAGAGACGCAGGAATGCACATCGACGCATAACATGAGTGTAAGACGCATTAACGTTTAACCACTTTGTCTAACCATCCACTCGTCAGGTCATTCAGATGTTTAAGTCCAGACACACTTCGCTGCTTGACTGAAGAAGAGGTTAATCTCAAGGAACCTTCCTGTTGTCATAATAAAAGCAGAGACGAGGAGTTTTTTTCAAGCACGTCTATTATTGTTACCTAAGATATTATAGCACAGCGTTGAATATGTTGAATGGTGAAGTTTCCTGAAAATCTGGAAACATGTAAGCTACTTAAGCTACGGTCACAATGACCCGTACGACCTGCTACGACCTCTCTGCGAACGATTTTTTTCTCATTTCCTACGTCATTCTTGAGGCGTTGTTACGAAAAAACAGCGCTCGCAGCTCGTTCGTAAGTTCGTAGACAGGTCTATGGTCGTGTTAAAGATTTTCTACGACCAGTCTACGAACGCAGAGACTAAAGCCTGTGTAATGTGCCTGAGCGGCAGAGTCAAAGTGGAGAGAGACGCGCTCTGGAGACTGCGCATCTCTTGAGGCGCAGTTTAGCCTGTATGAGGGATCTGTATGAAAGCCCACGGGCCTGGAGCACGCGACGGAAACGCAGCTAGCTTTAAACACGGAAAGGAACGGACAAGGGGCGCACGGAGGGGACCGGACACGGAGCGCGCAGTGGGCCCGGACCCAGAGCGCGGGGACCAGACCCGGAGCGTGAAGGGATGAGATCGCTTGAAACACGGCCGGACCGGACCAGGAGCGCACGGAGAGGAACGGACCCGGGGCATGCAGGAATATCGCTTGAAACACTGCCAGACCGGACCAGGAGCGCGCGGGGAAAACGCAAATCATCTGGAGATGGACACAACCACGGGGAGAACAGCTGTAACAGACGTAGACATTTGGACAACTTCTGCTCGCTGGCGGTTTGGGAAGTGCGTCAAACTTTTTTATATGAACACAATGATGTCAGTGGATTAGTCTTCAGCATCCGTCTTCGCTTTGGGAGTTTAGGCGTCTCCTCTGCAATACTCAGGTAAGAAACGGAGGTTTGACTTTGTGAGTTTGTTGTGTTTCGAGTGTGAGAGACAAACGAGAGAAGAGATTTCAGACAAAGCCTACACAGAATAGCTATTCATAAGCATATTTGTGTTTTGCTGGTGTGCAGTTAGGTTATTGTTATTCTGGTACGGTTTACGAAAGGTTTAATAGCTAAAAACACCTTGATAAAGGCTTGAGTTGGACGCAGGGACATCGCGCAGCTCCCGTGCGATACAAAATAGAAGTAGGATTACCGTAAAGACGCATTAAACAAGCTTTAGGACACACGCAAGGATGCCGTACGGCTTAATTTCCCCAAGAATGTCGTGAGTTGTTGGTGAGAGCTGAAAGTCTGCCGTAAGAAGACTGTAGGAAAACAGTTTCCACTCCACGAGCCACGTACGAACTCAGATTTCGTACGACGTGTAAGATTCGTACGACCATTTTATTCGTACGGGTCACTGTGACCGTAGCTATAGACAAGAAATAAAGATCATCGCGCAAATAATCTAGGTCAGTTATATTTCCAACCATTTCCCAGCTTGACTCTCCCCTGTGAAAAGCAACAAAGCTATAACTAACAAGCATTTATTTTTACAAATAAAATCACATTAATAACTACTATTTTTTGAGTTGTGTGCGGTGGCGGAGTAGGTTCTGCCTTTGGGTTGGACCTCCGACATCTCGCGATCTCTCTTTGTAGCGTTTGCATGTCCTCCTTGTGTCACAGTGGATTTTCTCCAGTACTCCAGGTTCCTCCCACCTCCAACATGCATGTTTAGGGTAATTGGGCTATGAATTCTCTTAGTGAAGGAATGAGAGAGTGAATGATTGTCTTTCTTTAACCCTGCGACAAGTTTTCTGATGTTTATGGTGTTCCCAAGCAGAAACAAAAGACCTTAAAAAGCACAATAATAACATTAACTACTTTTATATTCTGATGACCGGGCAAAACTCTGGTTTTGGGAGCACTTGAACTTAAAGCTAAGTTTAAGATTGAGAACATAAAGCAACATGAGGCAAAGCAGTAGTTTTGGCTTGATTTTTAGCCTGATATGTCCCTCTATGAGTTCAGGAGGTTTGGACAGAGATTTTTAGTCATTTCTCTCTTTACTGTATGTCTGTGCAACTCTGTTAGGACTGTTTGTCAGGAGCATCATGGTGAAGTTCACCTGCTGCATCTGCCTTGTGACGGCGACTCTTAAAATGTCAATAAAAGAAGAAACATTGGCTCATCTGTAAATAAATAGCTTGCTTTGCGCTCGTAGTAAAAGTGCAGGATTCTTTTATATGAGCAGTACGACGCACCTTTTCCTTAAATGATGTGAGAAGCACTTACATTACTAGATTATAGAACATGGACAACTTTGTTTAACATTTTCATTTGATGGACAAACTACTGTGTCAGTGTACCATCTCCTCACCTCTAATGATCCTCCACTCTCCTGTGACCTTTATAAACCTGCTTTAATCCACTGGCATTTCATCATTGTTGTTGCTGTTTCACTTTTATAACTGCGCACATGAACGAAAACACTCAATCACATAACACACACACTGTTCTCCACTCACTGCTGCGCTCCACAAGTCTGTGTTGTCTCAGTTCTTCTGACACATGATGCGACTGTCAGACTAATAATCATTGTAAATGTCCTTATGCCTGTGGCCTGTTTTTTTTTTTTTTTTTTTTTTTTTTGACTCGTCTAAAGCTCACAAAAGATCTTAAACTCCTCTTGTGTGCAGCCGGCTTAAGCTGAACAGTTTTTTTCAGTTTTTAGTTTTATTCCTTAATGGTAATTGTCTGATAACAATGTTTGATTCTTGATTTTTCAAATAGTAGGTCTTTTTTCACATTTAATATAATGACTAGGCAAATGACACCCAATTAAACACCATATGAAGTAGATGACCTTATTCTTACCTTTTTCTCTTTTAAATAGCTGTAAATGCAGTCAATTGATTCCTCCTTATTCCTCCTTCATTACAACTAAGATTAGAAGTGTCTCCTTTATTTTTAGCATCTCCCAATTAACCGAAAGGTCACATCTTAGCAAGTCTTTAGCCCTGTATCTGCTGCTGTGATCACACTGGACTTCACCTTTATCTTTACACAAACGCACTGCCCAGTTCTGGTCACACGGATATAAACGACATAACTGGAAATACGCAGTAAACATTGTTCGTCTGAAATCAGCGAACGAGTCTGTGTTTAGTGTTTTGACGTGCCATCTGCTTCCCCGAGCCCGGCACAGACACGCTCAATCGATTCTTCCAGAAGCCGGCGTTATCCGTGCAAAGGTGGTCATTACTGGTGCTTATGCGAGTCAAAACCACACAATAAAGCTAATTATGGACGACTGCAAATGCCACGTAGAGAAAGAAAACGTGTTTGTGGGACCGAGAGGAGGCAGCGTAATTAAGAGCAGCTCTAAACAGACAAATGATGATGTAAGGAACACAGTGACCTTTAAGTGAAGCGCTCGGCCTGATGGGAAATGCAAACGGCTGGAAATGGATTCGACGACTTCACACCTGCGGCTTGGGTTTGAGGTTTGGTTTTCACGCCTCTTTCACTTAACATTTATAACTCGTGCAGCGGAATTTATGTCGTTATTGTGAGACTGTCGGGCAGTTTGTGTTTTCCTTACAGCCATGTCAACAGATGTGAGCAAAACTACAGTGTTAAAGTCGGCATCGGTTCGTTTAGAATGATGACTTAAACAAAACAAAGGATCAGATGCAGGAAACATTTTACTGTTGCATTTTCTAAACTCTGTCCACTCCATATTAAACTTACCTTTTTTAATCTGCAAAGTCCCATTGAGATTCAGAGATCTCCTTTTCAACACAGTCCTGGTCAAGAGGCTCCAACAACACGACCCAAGACACAACATCTGGTTTGACAGAGTTAGAAACTAAAGAAGGTTCTTAAAGAAGAGAACCACAATGAGCCATAGATACAAGAGCTCTCTAAAGAATTCCAGTCTATTGGAACAATCAGTGTGTAGACATCCTGAGAACACACATGATGAGGTCCATGCGACCTAGGCGATTCACATTCAACTATGAAGGAAGTAGATCAACAAAGTGTTTTGTACGCAGACCTGTGCTAGTGTGTGAGCTCCCTCAAGGCTAAATTCTGTTCTACATCATTTATATTTATGAAAAAACTGAACAAAAGTGAGCCTGTATAGACCTAATGTTAGACCCCCTTGAACACTAAAAAAAAAAAAAAAAAAAAAAAGCTTAAAAATGCTTAAAACAAATATCTGGAAAAAAAAATCTGCCAAACAAGCACATTTTGTTTTGTTAGAGTGTCTTAAATTTGACTTAGACTTTGAAACAAGATAAAAATACACATTTTCAGCAATTATCTACCGGTTTGTAAGACTCAAAGCACTTCTATGTGTGTCATCTCAGCTTTAGTGTTTTTGTCCAAAGCCACTGCTCTTAAGTTTTAGTCCTGGTCTTGATTTATTTCAGCTGTAATTCGTCTAATGCGGTTATAGTCTTGTTTTTGTCCTGATCTAGTTCTGGTTTAGTGAAAAAAAAAACAAAGTTTATTGATTAAAACTAACGCTGGATGTACACAGACTGCGAGTTCGGTGCGGGTCGGGACTCGCGCGGGTCCCGCAGAACTTAGAAAGTGCTTAAAACCAATGCGCCCATGTACACGGACCTCCGAGGCGTGCGGATGCGAGTGCGGGAGCCGCGCGGGTCAGCGGAAAGAATCCGCATGAAGTCTATTTTTCCCGGACACCGCAGCGGTCTGGTGCGGCTTTCAATTCATTATACGAGCGTTCTCGCGGGAATCTACGTGACTCCGCGTGGCTTTGGATGAAACCGGACCGCAGTGGACAGCATCTGGTGTAACAGGCACTTTGGAAGAAACCCGCACGTGTCCTGACCCGCACCCGCCTCGCAGTCTGTGTACATCCAGCGTAATAGTTTTAATTGTTCATTATAGAAAAAGATCAATAAAAATCACAAAAATTTAAAAAAACAAATTCTTTTCATCTTATTGAATCTAGCTAAATAGGTTGAATAAAGTCTAACAAGACATGCTATGCTAGAAATAAGATACACAAACTAGAATAAGAGATGCATTTTTTGTAGTAAATAACGGGCTACTCATCTGAACACGCTCATAACATTTAAACTTTTGGAATCTGACACAAAAATAATCTGTAATCAGAAGTAAGTAATAAGTAATCTTTATTTGTATAGCGCATTTCACAGACACAGAGTCACAAAGCGCTTCACAGTGAGATGAACCTCTCCACACTCAGTGACAGTGACAGCAGAGGCGATTCACCTAACACCTGGCGCCTCAACCTCCGACTATCACCAAGTGTTCCCTAACATGCATGTTATCAGTTGGTGGGGAAACCGGAGTGCCCGGAGGAAACCACCCAGACACGGGGAGGAACATGCAAACTCCACACAGAAAGGTCCGGGCCTGAGCGGGAACCCGCGACCTTCTTGCTGTGAGGCCAGAGCGCTATCCGCTCTGCCACCCTGCCGCCAGAAACTAGCTGCGTGTTCTGAAAGTCCAGTCCTCTTTGCATTAGTAACACCTTGAGTAGTTTGCTGTGCCAGAATTGTTTTGGAGTGACACTGTAACTTGTTGCAAATGAAAAAACTCACACTGTATATAGAAATACAAAGCTATACCATGCAATAGGACATTCTCCATATAAGTTGTTTGTCACACTGTGTTAAAATGTAGCCAACAGAAGCCATAGCATTTAAAATCTGTGGTATATGCAGATATTTCAACTGAAAGCTTTTGTTTTCTGGTTCTAAATGCAAAGTCAAACTATTCACGAGCTGATTTTGTCAAAGAAAATGTCAATAACAACATGCTTTTCAACAACAGAGTGAGACAGTTTTCATTCATTCAAATCCGTCCTGGCTTTTACTATTGCTGTGTTTTAGCTCAGCTCCACTGTGACGCTGTTTTCACTTCTCGCTGATGGTTTGTATAAAAATGTGTGTTTCCTGTGTTTATCGATCCATAACCTGAACACCTCCGCCTGGCGCCGGCTCCGGTTCCACGCGACAATTAAACGTTCGCTCCACAGGGCCGTCATTTGGCACAAAACAAGCGCACCTGTGACGGCGTGAGCTCTGCAGAGGGACAAATACACACACACCTGCCACGTAAGAAGAGAGAAGAGAGAGAGAGACCTACCATGCATTGAGAGAGAGAGGAAGAGAGAGTCCTGCCATGCACCAAGAAAGACAAAGAGAAGGAGAGAGAGAGAAACACCTACCACACATCAGGAAAGAGGAAGAGAGAAGGAGAGAGAGAGAGACCTGTCACACATTAGGAAAGAGAGGCAGAAAAGAGGTAGAGAGTAAGAGAAGGATGAGAGAAGGAGACGGAGGTCTGCCACGCATCAGGAAAGATGGAGAAGGAGAGAGAAGAGGAAGAGAGAGACCTGTCACACATTAGGAAAGAGAGAGGGAGCAAAGGAGAGAGGTAGAGAGAGAGTAAGAAGGGGAGAGAGAGAGGAGGAGAGAGAGACCTGCCACGCATCAGGAAAGAGAGAGAGAAGGAGAGAGAAGAAGACCTAAAACACATCAGGAGAGGGAGAAAGAAAGAAAGAGAGATCAGCCACGCATCAGGAGAGAGAGAGAAAGAGAGACCTATATTACATCAGGAGAGAGAGAGAAGGAGCGAGATCTACTATATTACATCAGGAGAGAGGAAGAGAGAGAGAGAAGAGAGAGAGAGAACAATAGAGCGAAACAGAAATAGAGAGAAAGAAAGAGACACCTGTCACGCATCAGGAAAGAGGAAGAGAGAGAGAGAAGAAGAGACAGACCTGTCACACATTATGAAAGAGAGAGGGAGAAAAGGAGAGAGGTAACGAGGAAGAGAAGGGAGAGAAAGAGGAGGAGAGGGAGACCTGCCACGCATCAGGAAAGAGAGAGAAAGAGAGACCTGACACACATCAGGAGAGAGGAAGAGAGAGAGAGAAGATAGAAAGAGAGAGAAATAGAGTGAGACAGAGAGAGAAAGAAAGAGACACCTGCCACGCATCAGGAAATAGAGAGAAGGAGAGAGAGACCTATATTACATCAAGAGAGAGGAAGAGAGAGAGAAAAGGAGAAAAAGAAAGACCTGCCACACATCAAGATCGAGAGAGAGACACAGAGAGAAAGAAAGAGAGAGACACAACAGGAAAGAGGGAGAGAAAGTATGAATGGGAGGGCATAGAGAGATATCTACCACACATCTAGAGCTGGAGAAAGAGAGAGAGAGAGAAAGAAACACCTGTCACACATTAGCAGAGAAGGATGAGGGAGAGAAAGGGAGAGAGAGAGAGGGGAGTGGGGGCACCTGCAACATCAGTAGAAGAGCGAGAGAATGAACATGTGTGAGCCTGGAGGTAATCACATGTTTGTAAAGACTGTTCAAGGTTCGGTTACACAGATAAATTTGTCTTGCAGTCCCCAAACATCAAAGTAAAGTCAGATAAACAAGCACCGATAATACTACACTTAAAGACAATAGTGTAAGTGTGCAAGACGACTACCGATGTGTAAACTATCTGCAATAAAACGTAACAATTAAAACCTGTTAGAGACACGTACAATGTTAAAAAAGATTAAAATGCAATACGTTTTTATCTTTTTTTTAAACTTGCAATTTTTTTTCATGTGAGTAATCTAAAGCAGACGTTTTACACTGATAACAGAATGCTTTTTCCTTTTCACCTGCAGAGTCTGGTCTTAAGTGCGGCTCACACATTAGTGATGCTACACAGAATACAAATGCTCAGGCTCTAATAAGGTGAATAACATTTCCAACGGCTGCTCAATAGAAAGTCAATGGTGTAATTATGTGTCCATTAACCCTCTCGTTAAATCATTACTCTGGGGCTCTGGTCGTTTGTATGTTACACATGATCCTGGGCAGCTTCATGGGACCGTCCCGCCGCTCCAGGGCTGTTTAACTCAGCCTAATGTGTCGGGGCATTGATCACATTCAGAAGGTTAAAGTCTGTGTATATCTGCCATTTTATCTGACAAAGTGGTCACAAACAGTTTAATCTGTCTGGCACCTGATGTAAGTCAAAGCATCTTTCATTCTCACAATATAAGCCTATTAAACACAGTGTTTCCCAACCAGGGGTACGTGGTTGTGACCATTTGCCAGGGGGTATTTTGGGATGATTGCAGATTTAAAAGAAAGGTAGAATTGCAAGTATTGTAATATGGGAAAAAAAATATTTGCAGCACATTTGACATGTTAAGAATCAATTTTTTACATGGAATATACGTATTAAAATCTGAAAATGTATGAATA
This sequence comes from Mugilogobius chulae, assembly GCA_038363315.1. Lineage (NCBI taxonomy): Eukaryota > Metazoa > Chordata > Actinopteri > Gobiiformes > Gobiidae > Mugilogobius > Mugilogobius chulae. The sequence continues at coordinate 38,019,744 of CM076408.1, forward strand.
GATACCTCCTAATAAACAAATGACATAGGGGATACTCCGTGTGAGAGATCATGATTAGGAGGTACTCAAGATGAAAAAGGTCGGCAAACACTGGTTAAACACAAGTTTGTTATCTACACAGAGGAGACAAACCAAAACTTCCAAAGTGTCTCTATAGGTGCTGAAGACTTGTCATCCTCTTCAATCCTTGTTAAAAAAAATAAAGTTTGAAGCACGCCACAAGTAGTAGCCTAATACTCCACTGTGAACGTGCAAGATAATTGTCCAAGTGTGTGGTTCTAGTGATCAGTTCTCCCTGTGTTTGTCCAGGAAATCTTTTTTTTTCCTTTTGTGTTTCAGGTCCATGGTTCTTCCTGTGTTTGTCTCAGGTGATCTGCGTTTTCTCTGCGATCCATGGTCCTCCACACACAAACACAGGCACCTGCCTGATCTTGCATGTCATGATGATGCTTCTATCTTTTTTGTCGCATTTCAAGTGGTATAGACATGCTATTCGGTTGAGAGCAAACAGGACGTTTTATTTGAGGTTAATGGCTAAGTTTAGGCCTGAAGTTACAAAAATGGGTAAGTTTAGGTCTGAGGCTTGAAATTGGTTAGGATTGGTTTAGGCATGTGTGAACCCTGTTGTATACTGAGTGCATGTTCAATGTGAGGCAGGACTAGCTCGACTCTCACAAAACTTAAAAAGTGCTTCAAACCAATTCGCCCTTCTACACAGACACAGGAGCAGTGCGAGTGAATATGGGTGGCTTTGGGCAAAAACTAACCGCAGTGGACTGGAGCTGGTGTAAAAAGGCAGCTGGCAAGAAACTTACACGTGTCTCTCACCGAACTTGCCTCGTAGTCAGTTTACGGGAAGCGTTAGTATTCATGAATAATACCACATCTTTACTGGGGCTGCAACAACCAAAGAATAGAAATTGTGTTGATATGACACGCTGTTGCAAATTACGTGGTATTGACAAGCTGTGAGAACATATTGTTGTTTAAAAGTCCTGGGCAGTGAGAATATGAAACAAACCTAAACAAAAGGAAAGAAAATCAGCATAGACATTAAATTAGTTATTCCTAATTCTATGTCTAAGATAAATCAGGATCAGGGTTCAGTCCTTGTCTGGAGCATCGCTGTTTGAATCTGAATATAGCAAATGATGACACTTATCATTTAAACAGGACTAACTCTATTTGTAGTTACATAAAGATGGAAAGACAATCTATAGAAGTGAAGTTATTTCTGAATATACAAATTGTAGTTTCTTTAATTGTTTTTCCTTATAGCCTATTGACACAGAACATATTTTATAACTCTCCTTTTTGCAGTTTTCAGTCTTTTTAGTTTCTGCTTCTTTATGAACTTTCACTGGCAACACTTTCCATTGGCTCTACATTTTCTCTCTCCTGCGAAAGTCTCTGAGGATCTAGTTTGTTCTTTTGGTGCAAATTCCACAGCCAACAGATCACACTGGCTTTGCCCTGAATATTTCCTGATTTTCTCTTTTCTAACGCTGAGAAAACATCTTGTACTATCCTCGACCTTTTCCTTGTTTCTTAATATAAACAGAGAATTGTTTTTGTGTTGCTTTTGCTCACGCTGCCACTACAATGAGGCGCGAGCGGATTAGGAGATGCTAACGAGGAAACAAAGGCTCCCAGGCACAAGTACAATGCCTGTTACGCTGCATTCAAGGCACCGGCCTGTTGTGGTTTTTTATAGCTCCAAGCAGACTATAGAACATTTCATGCTTTATTTGTGTTTGCTTTGTGTCAGTGGGGTTCAAACTCCTACTAAACATGATGTATTTTGTGCGTAGATTCTCTCCTTTTGTCATTCTAGAGCATTATGGGAAAAATAAATCTTTGGGTTGAGCCATTATACAGATAAATACAGTTTCCTGCTTTACTTGAACCTATAGGCACAACATACTGAATGTCAGAAGCTTTCAACACAAAAGAGCATCAAGATACTTTCTACTGTCAGAGGTTTGTCTCACTTTCAATGACTTTTTTACAAATAAGAAATTGCAATTTGTTCTTTGATGGATTTCTGTCATATTTTGCTTTAGACTGCAAACTAGGGAACATAATGAACTTATGCTGGAAACAATTCTCTTATCCGTGTAGACAAACTCCAAAATGATCTCTTCTAGAAAACACGTTCACAACTCGTTCAGTAACTTAGTAAACTTTGTGTTTTCCACTAAAAAGTAGATAGTAAATGCAGCACATTGTGAATAAATGAGACTACTGAGAACTGTCTGAATTGAATAATAAAGTATTTTAGTTTTAATCAAGAGCCGAATGCAGCGCTCTGATTGGCTGAGCTTGGTGGTCCTGATTGGCTGAGCTTGGTGGAGCTGCGTCTTTAGTTCAGAAGTAGCTTTTGTCTGAGTCAAAGTAATGCGCAAAATGTGCTGTTAGTAAGTCATTCAATATTTCTAGACTTTCATCATGCAGATTGATTACGCAAGTCACTGTCTACATATTGCATCTCTTTTCTCCTCTTAAATGCCCTATACTCGATTTTTGCTTCCTTAAAATGTAAAAAACAGAAATGATTTATTTTAAAAGGGACCTATTATGTAAAATGTATTGTTCAAAGATTCTAAACTTCTTATAATGGCCTCCTTTCACCATTAGTTTACTCAAAGTTATATTTGAATTGATTCATGCATGTTTGAGTAATCTTGTGTTGTTCTTCAGCTGGAGCTCAAGTGCTCACAAATCACTGTTCTCACCTACCACCTATCCCCTCCCACTTGTCTGTATTTACTTTAAAAGATGAAAATTCAAAGTAACACATATATGGCTCAAAACAGTCCACTAACCACTTTCCAACAATAAAAATTACAAATTTAAAATGTGTTGCTTCTCACAGATGAATTTTAAAATAAAGAGGCGGGGCTTATCAGTTTTGCTGTTTTGAACAGGAAGTAAATAGAGCTTTCTCTTTTTTTAAGCCGTCTTAGATACATTTTGTGTTTTACAATGAACAAAAGGTAAATTACTGATCTGCATATGTTCTAATTTCTTAAATACGTAGTTGAAAAAAACACAATAGGTCTCCTTTAAGCTTCTTATGTCACTCTACATGTTTCATTTACTTATACTTAACGAAGTCTGTTTGTTCTTTTTGACTTATTCAAGAACTTTACCTGGTCCGGAGCATGTTATGAGTTCACTTCATGTTGGCATAAGAATTAATCCAGCTTCATTCAGCCAGACCAGGTTTAAGGCCAAACTTACCTGGCTAAACCCCAAATGCAGCTTCATAGTGAGCTGTAGGCCCCAGGTGACTGACGCTCATGAAGAACACACATCCTCCGGTTTCAGAATTCAGTAACAGATATAAATGTCTTTATATTTTGTTCCAGCACCAGCTTTTTCACAAGTGACTGTGTGGATGCTTGTGGTGAAATGGTTTTCTGTTTCCTATAAAGACACATTTTTCATAGTTTGTGATGTTTGAAGGCTAAAGATAACTCTCCCATTGTAAATCAGTGTGTCAGTATGTGAAGAAGTCTATGATCAGCCAGTCTTAAAAACTCAAACCGTGACAGTGAATGATTCCTTTTCCAAGCCTTAAGAATATAAAGTTTTGTTAACTAATTTAATTCACTTGATATTCAAATTGTCTGATGTGACGACAGTGGCACATTTCCATAATGTTTCTGCAGGTGAAGCCTCAGACTCGGCTCCTGTAGTGTCTCTCTGTTCACGGCGGTTCACATGGGCGGCTTTGACATTTGAGTGCGCCGGATAATGAGCATCCTGGTGGCCCGACGTGCACTGTGTGAGCGTGCGTGTGTGTGAGCGTGCGTGTTTGAGCGTGCGCGTGACCTTCCCATTGGCTTCAGAAGAATGCTGCTCCAATGTAAACAAGCCAAAGTAGTCCGCGCTGGTTTGGTCTCGGAGTGAAAGGCTTGTGAAAAGACGACCTTAGGAAATAATGTTTATGGTAAATATTGTCTCATTATGCTGTAACCTTCGTGCTGCGCTGTTGTGTCCTTGGGCAAGACGCTTCACCCCTGTTGCTTACAGAAGGATTATGAATGTGTATCGATCAAATGAAGAGGATTGTGAGGGATGTTGAAAGAATTGGAAATGTTAGTTATTTCCGGAGAGACAGTTGGCTGTGACTGGTCATTTGAAGTGATGAAGTGATGCTTTGGTTTGGTTCAGAACCGACGCAAGTTTCTTAAACTATCATCTGTCAAAAGACAACATATAAAAATATCTACATGGCATACTTAAAATACTGTATCCTATGTCAAATATTTGTATAATTTATTGGACATTCTTCTTCGTCTTCTTCTTCAACGTCTTCTTCTTCAACGTCTTCTTCTTCGCCTTTTTCTTAGTCTTCTTCTTAGCCTTCTTCTTTGTCTTCTTCTTAGTCTTCTTCTTTGTCTTCGCCGTTTTCTTAGTCTTCTTCTTAGCCTTCTTCGTCTTTTTCTTAGTCTTCTTCGTCTTTTTCTTAGTCTTCTTCGTCTTTTTCTTAGTCTTCTTCGTCTTTTTCTTAGTCTTCTTCTTAGCCTTCTTCTTCTTCTTTGTCGTCTTCTTCGTCTTCTTCTCGTCGTCGTCTTCTTCGTCTTTGCCTTTTTCTTTGTCTTCTTCTTAGCCTTCTTCTTCGTCTTCTTCTTCGTCGTCTTCTTCTTCTTCTTCTCCTCCGTCTTTGCCTTTTTCTTAGTCTTCTTCTTAGCCTTCTTCTTAGCCTTCTTCTTTGTCTTCTTCTTAGCCTTCTTCTTCTTTGTCTTCTTCTTAGTCTTCTTCTTGGCCTTCTTCTTCTTCTTAGCCTTCTTCTTCGGCTTCTTCTTCTTAGGGTTAGGGCCAGTTATAAATTCGATCCAGTCTGAGCTACACCTTATGAATTTTCCGGTCTTTAAATGCTCCTGTCCCACATGGTCCCGTCCTGCTGGTGGCTCTGTCCTGTGATGGACACCACTGCTCTGTCGTTATATCTGTGATGGATTCACTGTCTCGACTGGTTCAAACTGCTCTTCACTGACACACGGGCCTTTTCCATCTGGATTTATGGAGCTGAGGTCTGTCCGTGGGAAACACAGAGCAGATTTAAACAGACTGAGGTGATAGAAAACTAATCAGGGTCAGAGGAGTTCGGCGTCAGGTCAGCGTGAGCCTGAAGAGGATTAGATCTCATTTACACTGGTGATATGTGTGAATGAGCCACACACTTCTGTAAAGTGACCTGGATTTAGAGGAACACAGCTCATTTTAAAAATAGATGGATTGTTTTCCATTCTAACCAAAGAAATCCATGTTTTATAACTTCTGCATTTGGTCTTTATCCAGCCCTGTACGAGGGATGTAACAACATTGATAATATCATGATATGGCAATACCATATTGTCACAATAAGTCATTGACATCAGCTGACGATATTAAACAGCATCAAAAATAGTTCTGAGTTCAGATACACACATTTTATGCAAAAAATCTAAAAAGTCTAAGTATTTTAATAAAAAAACAATTTAGTCTGAAGCTATGAATTTGCACCTAAGAAAAGAAATCACTGAATTATATTAAAAAAATGAATGACTGGAAAATATGACGTTAATGTTTATTATTGTCAGCATAATCTCAATATTGCATCTAGACAATAATATTATTGTGATATTGTGATAATTATCGTATCGTGAGCTTTGCATACCGATACATTCCTTCCATGTACGTTTTCAGTGCAGTTGAAACCTGTCTTGGTTGACTTGGTTTAAGCTTGATTTTGTCTTGGACTCAAGTGCATTTGGACTCGGTCTTGTCTTTGTCTCGAGGGCACTTGGACTTGGTGTTGTCCTAGACTTAAAGTCCAACCCAGAGACCACATTACATTAGCACCATGCTCTGCTAAACTACCACCAGAATCCAGAGGGTGAGTTCATACTGGTCCCAGTACTGTAACTTTTCCAAGGTACAGCTTGTAATAAGCACTGCACAATCAGTGAATTTAACTGAAGTTTTAAATACGACACGACGTCTTGTGTGTCAAAGCTGTCTTGAAATTGAAAAATGGAAACAATTTTTGTACAACACAGTTTGTTTGTTTGTATATTTTTTCATAATCACTCAATAGAGAGAATAGTTACATCAAAACAATTGTAGTTTTTTTTTTGTCTTAATGACTTGTCTAAAAGTCTAAACCAGAACCTAGACTAAAACAAAAAACCCAGGACTGGTAAAGATCCACATTTAAACTTCCTGTTATCTCTCTGCTTTACATTTCCATGGAGCGTTCCATGTTTTTAGAGAACTGTTACTTTCAGCACCAGTGACCTCTTCTGCTCTCTGTCCCTGTGTATTCAACTTTCCATCTCTCTCTCTCTTTTTGCTCATCTCTCCCTCTCTCTTCTGTCACTTCCTCACTCTCTAAATCTCTTTTTCCCTCTCCCTCTCTCTCTCTCTCTCTCTCTCTCTCTCTCTCTCTCTCTCTCTCTCTCTCTCTCTCTCTCTCTCTCTCTCTCGTTTTGCTCGCTGCGTTCGTCATGGCTTCCAATGAGTTTGGCAACGACCCGTGCTTGTGTTGTTCTGCTATTTTTTCCTCCTAAGCTCCCACGAAAGAGGAAGCGTAGGGAAAGTGTTTGAGGTGAAAATAACAAAGAGGCAGGCTTGGAGCGGAGCAGAGGAGGCCCTGTTGTGTGTGTGTATTGTGTGTGTTGTGTGTGTGTTGTGTTGTGTTGTGTTAGAGGAAGCAACAATGGCATTACAAGAGCTGGCACTATGATGGCATTAGCAGATTAGTGCTTCCTCCGACCAGAGCCCAGTGTAATTCTGTCTGTGAACAACTTTGATACAAGGACATGGGACTGGTTTATTTATTTATATGAATTTTATTACAACTTTTTTCAAACAGCCAAGTTTCATTGTATATTCACTCTGGAAGTAAGCTTCTCACAGAACAGAGAACATTGCATTTGACTGATAATCTCTTTATCTGTTCATCTTCGAATAACAATCATCCAGTCTATAGCTAACACGAGACGAGTTTTAGATGTAAACATTAAAATTAAAATTGTCATTTAAAAAAAGCATGAAACGTGCTTATTGTGACATTTAATATTTCGTTGTGTATCTACGTTTTCTACAGAGACTGAGCTGGACATTAACACTCAGGCTGGGCGATCTGGGGAAAAAATAGATCACGTTTTTTTCTTCATTTTGTTCAATCTCGATTTTCAATTCCATTTTTTGAAACCACATGTCTTTTCAAAAAAGCTTTAGATTCATTATAACAGGTGAAATTACAGTAAAATGTGACCTTGACCAGAAAGAATGCAAGATGACCAGCAGAAATAATCAGGCAAATAAATAAACGGTCGAAGAACAATAAAACTTAATTTACTGAAGGCTATTGAATTATATTTCTACTTCTGTTTGTTCTGCGGTCAGTCTCTGCGTTCAGTTAGACTGTAAACAAGACTGGCGCTTAAACACAAGAGCCTTAAACACAAGATGATTGACAGCTCCTCAGAGAAGCAAGCACAAAAGCTGCGATATGCTTTTTTATTTTTCAACTCAAGATGCTTTACTCGCCTGTGAATACAGCGGCCAAATACGCAAAGTGAAGAGATTTCGTGCGTGTAAATGAAAGTGCGCCGCCGCCGACAAGTGTTTCATCAGGAGACACACTGGTACAACACTTTATGTGTGAAGTCCGACTGTATGTGAGCCTTTTCTGTCACTAACCTCGCGCTGAAGTGGGCTGCGCGGTCCCGAGGCGCTCCGGGCTCGTCTCAGACACAGGGGGGTTGACACTGGCTTGATCCGGGTTCAGTGCGTGCCTCCCCGGCTCCTGCCTCAAACGGACGCAGGGATCACGGAGGCTTGGCTCTGGTTCAGGACACGCACGGACGTGATTCAAGTGTGTGGCTCGTCATTATAGGTAAAAGTAAAAGGCATTTCATTAACGATGACCATTTTTATCTTTAAAATAAAGACTAGTGAGCTGCAACTCCCACTCTGTACCGCGCATTTACCACGTTGTGATTGGCTAAAACTACCAGACAGCGTCACGTGCATTTACTACATTGTGATTGGCTAATAGACTTGTCGATCTTAATGCACACGCCTTATCATAGGTCGTTGGATTTTTGGCACAGCCCTATGCAACACTAATGTGCGTTGTCATTTTAAGTAGAGCCTCATTGAAGAGGTGAGAGGTTGAGTCTGAGATGATCCAGTTTCTCCTGAAGAGTTTAAATGTTTAACGTGGTTTGGTGGAGTTTGAACAGCAGTGACAGATGTGCACTTATAGAGCGTATGTCTTTATGTCTGCTGCCGTCTCACATGTTTAATTCACTCTTGAGTTACATTTGCATTCCTTTCACTCTGCGCTCTTTGTTTGTGGTAAAAGCAGCTGTTTTGAACCACTTGAATAGAGTTTATTTTAAGTGTCGCTGAAACAGAAAAGGTTTAACAGTCTTTGTGCTGATGTTTGGCTAATTGACTGTTAAACGTCGACAACAGTCTCGGATGAATGTGACATTGATCTGTTTACTTTTACAAAACAAGACAGAAGCTAGAATTAAACTGTGACAACCAGGAATAAAAACAGTTGTATTAACTTCCCTCTGTGTTCTGAATCAGCATTCAACCTGCCAGTTGAGTATTCTGTACAAATACAATCAGAATTGTTCCTCCAAACCCAGATTTTGTGGGAAAAAGTATAATAAGAACTGAACTGAAGACTAAAATACGTAGGCCTATGTGTACTACTTTTAATGTATTATCTAAGTTTTGTCTGGGGCTTTTGTTTAGCAGAAGTTGAAGCAGCCAAATGGAAACTAACGCCTACTTCTAACGACACGCCCCCTTATGACACGCCTACTTCTAACAACACGCCCCTTATGACACGCCTACTTCTAACGACACGCCCCCTTATGACACGCCTACTTCTAACGACACGCCCCCTTATGACACGCCTACTTCTAACGACACGCCCCCTTATGACACGCCCACTTCTAACGACACGCCCCCTTATGACACGCCTACTTCTAACGACACGCCCCCTTATGACACGCCTACTTCTAACGACACGCCCCCTTATGACAGTAATGACGTTATTTTGGCGAATATACAAACGTATTCATACAAAAAATGTCCAGACTATGGTAAAAGACATATAAGCTGGGGGTGTAATTTAAAATAAGCATCTTAAAAAAATCTATTGTAAAAGCCGACGTGGAGTGGAGCTGCTCCATTTCCGGTGCTAGAAAAAACGTTGTAGTTGGAACCAGAGGGACGACGATTAAGTTTTTAGGAGAACGGGTAAGTTAGGAGAAGGGTTAGGGTGATGGCTTAAGGTTAGTAAAAAGGTTTGGGTAAAGGTTAATATAAAAATATAACAGTTTAGGCTCGTTTAGCAACAGTTATAAACTCGTCACCATGGCAACACCTCTGGACCTGACTATCAGCACTAACCACTGGAAAACACGTAAAACCAGACAAAATAAAAAGTATGTAATTAATAAAACAACTATAAACAAAGACATGTATTATTAGTCAAATATTAATAATTCCACCTTTATTATTAAATAATACTAAACGTAATCTGGGTGAAAATGCCCCCAAAGCACAAATAATAATTAAATTATTCAACTTTCCATCTATAGAGTTCGTATATTCACAAAGGTTTCAAATCATTGACATAGTTCACACAGATAACATGTCAGTATAATGTGAGTCTGATTGGACTTTGACAGTTGCATGACTCTTGTTCTTCTGTCTGTATTATTGATGTCCTTTCGACTGGTACTCTCTCTGCATACGTCCTTTCGACTGGTACTCTCTCCGCACACGTCCTTTCAGCCTCACATATGGCCAAACGTGATTACATTAGCGTCAGAAACGGCTCAGCTCGGATGTAAGAGGGCTTTTATTCTCTCCATTCTCCCCTCACATCTTCTCCTTGTGAGCGCGGAATAAAAGCCGGACGGCATCCCTTTTCAGATGTCGCGCACCTTAAACGGGATTATAGCGCTGGAATGGAGATGTAATAACACGGAGAGGAGAGAGATGAAGGGTGGACTGACAGAAGGATGGCAGGGGCCAGCGGAGGGGGATCTGGGCAGCAGTCCACGCTTTACTCTCTCGCTCCTGCTGCTGTTTCTGGCACGTTCTCTTCCCCTTTAGCAAAACCTTTTCTCTCTTTTCTACCTTACTGCTCCTGAAACAAACTCTTTTTTGTCTCATTTCTCACCTTCATTCTCCCCGTTTTTCTCTCCAAATCACACAGAGCTGAGAGATGTGCTGAATCTTCAATTCAATTGCATTAATTACTTTGCAAACCTTGTCTTTATGTAAAAAAATAAAGTCAGAGCAGGGCCGGAGTGGGACTCATTTTCAGCCCGGGAAAATTTTTAATGGACCAGCCCTCTGACAAATAAAAATGTAAATATGTATGCGATTAGGTCTATTAATATTATTTTTTACTTTTATGAGTGGGTTATAGCGCCCCAGCAAAGTCAACTGAATCTTTATTTTTTTAATATAATGTGGTTTTGATGTAATTCAGGTTGGCTAAAGTGAATGTTCTTAAATAAAATAAAGTTTGTTTGAATCCATTTCATTCCAATGTTTTGGTTGTAATACAAAGGTTAATGGTTTTATTCACCAGCTGAAATCACCAGATTACAAAAAATACAGATGTCAGTGTCAGATGATAATGTCAGTGTTTTGTTGTACTTCCTTATTTAGTCTTGTGTCAGTGGATCCTACGATTACTGTAAGTCACAATAAGTCATAAATCTAATCGTATTTTCATAATTAAAACCACATAATATACATCTCTCTCTCTCTCTCTCTCTCTCTCTCTCTCTCTCTCTGGCCGGTCTCCAGCTCATGCTCTTGGTCAGTGAAGTGTGATGTACAGACTCTCTCTCTTTCCCATAGAGTCTTTGGCTTGTCTCACATGCACATGGTCAGTGGAGTGACAGCCACTCCTCCTTCTCTCTCCCTCCTTCTCTCTCTCACTCACACACACACACACACACATACTTGTTCAGTGGAGTGCTTTTCTCCCCTTCCTCTGCTCTCTCTTTCTCTCCCTCCCTCTCTCCCGCTCTCTGTCTCTCTCTCTCCCTCTCTCCTGTCTGTAACCCCCCCCCCCCTCTCTCTCTCTCTCTCTCTCTCTCTCACATGTTCTTGTTCAGTGAAGTGTGAAGCGCAGACACAGGGCAGTTCAGCCTCAGGCGAAGCTGCTGTGACCCTGGCTCCTGTTCACCTCAGTCACCACACTTCCTCCTCTGCACCTGTCACTGCACCTGTCACCTCTGCACCTGTCACCTCTGCACCTGTCACATGTCCACCTGTCACTGCACCTGTCACATGTCCACCTGTCACTGCACCTCTCACATCTGCACCTGACACTTGCTTTATACTTACACTGAAAAATTGCACTATTGTTAGTGTTGTTTTATTGTCTTATTATTGTACTTTTTTCCTTTGCATGCCCTTATATTTTATATTATATTTTTAAAGTATTTTGTATCATAGCTAATATTTTTTCTTTTATACAATTAATTTTATATGTTGCACATTAGCACCGAAGCAAGTTCCTAGTTTGTGAATTTTGCAACTCACTGACAATGGCAATAAAATCTATTCTGATTCTGATTCTAGATAACAGCTGTGGAATTACCTCTACTTGTATGTGATCTTTGAAACCTCAACAAAATAGCTTGTTTTACATGGGGAAAAAATAAAAAGTAAATAAATAAAAACATGTTCAACCATATGCACTTTAATAACCTGACTCTATCAGATGGATTCTCACAATATTTGTGATTTTCATAAAATTTGAGGAATCTATCTAGAGTGGCTACAGTCGTACAGTTAGAGACAACCAAGGCTGAACTAGTCACAGCGCAGCAGCGGACCAATCACAGCGGACTCACACCAAAAGCTCCCATTCATTTTCTCTGCAGGCGAGCGCAGAGAGGAGACATGAGGAAGTGACGAGCGCAGCAAAGTTGAGATGAAGTTAACTTTATGCAAATTCAGAGTGACATCGCCAAGGCGACAGCCACTCAGTGAACACCCTTTCACAGACACCAACAAGGCATTGGTCCAGGCACTCAAAGCGCAGTCACAGCGCAGCAGTGGACCAATCACATCACAGCAGCGGACCAATGACAGAGCAGCAACACATCACAGAGCAGCATCAAACCAATCACAGCACATCATTTAATAAAAACTGCACATAGATTTTTGCATTTTTGGATGGAAACAATGTTTTTGCTTTTCTTATGGCTATATTTACCAAAAAAAACATGTGACTTCTTAGCTACTTCCAGGTTCAGATGGTCAGAATCAATTTATGTCATGATGTTCCATTTTTCCCCATCGGCTTTCAGCGGCAGTTTACCCAGATTTAATAATGTTTAGAACTCAGTTCAGAGTTATGCCTGTCCTAAGTACCTCACCAAATGTTGTCTTTCCAAGAACGAGACTTAAACATGCCTAAAATGTCCTTCGATCTGTTCCCTTTCCAAGAAAACAACCAGGAACTGAACTGAAAAACCCTGATTACAGCCAAATAAAACGCTCTTAAACTGAACCACAGATTTCTCTGAACAAAACTGGTGTGTTCTGTTTATTCCCAGAAGTCTTCATTGAGATGCACTGTCTGTTCCTCTTCAGTTTATGCAGAGTCGTGGCTGTTGTCTGAAACCTAAAGTGACCTGGTGTGAACTCCGCTTCAGATTTCCTTTTGAAAACTTCATCTTAAGACGACAGTGAGGCTGAAAACAGACGGCTCCAGCGCTAAAGAGGCTAAATAAAGAAGCTCAGACATCCACATGTGAATCGCTTCAGTTCAAGTGTTCATTCGTTCAAACGCATCAGTGCTCCACCTCTCCTCTCTCTCTCTCTCCTTTCTCTCTCTCTCGCTCTCTCTCTTTTTCTTTTCTTTTATATTTACTGCATTTGCTATTTGCCTCATATACTCCCTATCTCTCTCTTCCTATTTGCCCGCCCTCTCCTCTCTAACATTTTTCAACTCTCTCTCACTCTCCCTCTCTTTCCTCTCTATCTCTTCTCTCCCTCTCTCTCTCTCTCTCCTCTCCCTCTCTTTTTTCTCTTTCCCTGCTTCTCTTTCACTTTTCTCTGTCTTCTGTCTTTCTTCTCTTTTCTCTTTTCTCCCTCTTTCTCTCTGTCTCTTTTCGCCCCCTCATTCTCCCCCTCTCTCTCCCTTCTTCTCTCTCTCTCTTTTCTCTCTATTTCTTCTCTCTCTCTCCCTTCCTCTGTCTGTATCTTAATCTGTCTCTTGACTTTGTCTCTTTTCCTTCTCTCTCTCTTTCTGTCTTTCTATCAATTTCTCACCACACTCTTGTCACTTTCTCTCCTCCCTACTCTCTCTCTCTGCCCCTCTTTCTCACCTCTCTATCTATCCCTCTCTCTTTTCTTATAATTCTCTCTTTCTCTTCCCCCATCTGCCCTCTCTTTCTCTCTCTCTCCTTCACCCCACCCTCTCTCTTCTCGCTCTCCCTCCCCTTTTTGTCCCCTCGATCAAAACTCCCTCACTCTTCTTTCTCTCCCCCAGCCCCTCTTCTTCTCCTCCTCTCTCATTTCTATTCCATGCCCGTACAAGTCTTCCTCGCTCATTAATTTCCACAAAGTCTGTCGATCTTACGCCTCCCTCCCTCTCTCTCTCTCTCTCTCTCTCTCTCTCTCTCTCTCTCTCTCTCTCTCTCTCTCTCCCTCTCTCTACGTCCGTCCTGTTTAATTAATTCATCTTGGTCAGAACTGTCGGACAGATCCAGACGCCCGGCCTTTCTCTGGTCAATCATATCCAGGACAAATGCTAAGTGGATTTAAATTAGGTTTGTAGTTCTATTCAAGTCGTTTAAATGGAAACGTGTTGTACCTGGTGGAGTTTTGGCGTGACTGATTTGCGTGAACGACAGTCGTGTTTTCATTACACGTCACAAAATGATAAGTAGCTCAAGTAATTTAATATGTGACAACAAACTGCCTCCTTCACTGTGTTTTGGGCCTGACATAGAGAGTTTGATTGACAGGCCAATAGAAAGAGAGAAAGCCTTGTATCCTATTGGACAAAGTTTTAGCGGCCTCATTGTGTCATCGGTTTATGTATTTTTCTGTTTTTTGTTTTTTTTCTGTTTACCATAAGCACAAAGCACAAATCTATACAAGTATTATATTTTTGGACCAAGTTTGACAACAGAATTTTTTAAAAATCCGTCGTACAACTTTAAACAGAGCATATAAATATGTTACATTGTTATGCATTTACTCATACTTTAACATATCCTCCTCTCCTCGCTTTCTCTCTCCGTATGTCGTCTCTTCTCCTCATCTCCTTCTCCCACCTTCACTCATCTCTTTTCCACTCTCCTCATCTCCTCTCTCCTTTACCTCATCTTGTATTCTCTCTTCTCAAATTACACCCTCTCCTGTCTCCTTTTCCTGTACACTCTTCTATTTTCCCTCATATTGCCTCCTCTCTCCTTACCTCCTCTCCTCATCTCCTCTCCTTGTTTCGTCTCTTCACATTTCCTCATCCTTGTCTCCTGACTCCTTTCTCGTATACTTTACCTCTTTACTTTACTAACAGCTCCTGATCTCAGAGTTAAGTGAAGCAGGTGTAAAACCCTCTCTTTTCTCTTCTTGTTTTGTCTCCTTTTCTTTTATCTTCTTTTCCTTGTCTTGTCTTGTCTCCTCATCTCCTCTCCTTTCTCCTTGTTTTATTTCCTCTCTCCTTGTCTCCTCTCCTTGCTTCCTCTGTTCTCCCTGTTTACTTTGTTAACAGCTCCTGATCTCGGGGTTAAGTGAAGCAGGTTTGAAGTCCTCTCATCTCCTCTCTCCTTGTTTGTCTCTTCTCTTCTTGTTTCATCTCCTTGTCTCCTCTCCCTCCTTCTCTCCCCATCTCCTCTTTCCTTGTCTCTCTCCTTCTCATCTCTCCTCTCCTCTCTTCTTCTCCCTGTTTACTTTGCTAACAGCTCCTGATCTCGGGGTTAAGTGAAGCAGGTGTGAAGTCCTCTCCTTTCTCCTTCTCTCCTCTCTCCTTGTTTCGCCGCCTTCTTTCCTTGTCTCCTTCTCTCCGATCTTTTTGCTTCATCTCCTCTCTCCTCCTCTATCTCTCATTTTCTTCTCTCCTCATCTCCTCTCACCTCTTTCCTTGTCTTCTCTCCTCTCTCGTTATTTCCTCTCTCCTTGTCTTCTCTTCTCTCTCCTCCTCTTCTCTCTCCTTGTCTTCTCTCCTTCTTTCCTCTCTTCTTGTTTTCTCTCCTCCCTCCTCTCATCTCCTCTCCTCTCCTCTATCCTTGCTTCTTCTCTTCTCTCAGTTTACCTTCTTAACAGCCCCTAATCTTGGGGTTAAATGAAGCAGGTGTGAAGTCCTCTTCTTTCTCCTTCTCTCCTTGTTTCACCTCCTTTCCTTGTCTTCTCTCCTATTTTCTTGCTTCATCTCCTCTCTCCTTGTCTTCTCTCATCCTCTTCTCTCTCCTTGTGTTCTCTCCTCTCATCTCTCCTCCTCTCCTTTCTCCTGGTCTTCTCTCCTCTCATCTCTCCTCCTCTTCTTTCTCCTTGTCTTCTCTCCTCCTCTCCTCTCTCCTTGTCTTCTCTTCTCTCTTCTTGTCTTCTCTCCTCTCTTCTCATCTCCTCTCTCCTTTTCTTCTCTCCTCCTCTCCTTGTCTCCTCTCCTCTCTCCTCCTCTCCTCTCTCCTTGTCTTCTCTCCTCTCATCTCTTTTCCTCTCCTCTCTCCTTGTCTTCTCTCCTCTCTCCTCTCTCCTTGCTTCCTCTCTTCTCTCTGTTTAATTTGCTAACAGCTCCTGATCTCGGGGTTAAGCGAAACAGGTTAAGTCCACTCATCTCTCCTTCTCTCCTCTCTTCTATATCCTCGTGTCTTCTCTCCTTGTCTCCTCTTTCTTCATCTCCTCTCCTCTCTTCTCATCTCTTCTTCTCCCTGTTTACTTTGCTAACAGCTCCTGATTTCGGGGTTAAGTGAAGCAGGTGTGAAATCGATGAGTTTGTCCAGGAGCCTCCAATGCAAATCCACTTTAAATGAGTTCAAATACTTTCTCCTCCACTGCTTTTGTAGCTCTGGACTTAAACTTTGGCTGATGCAGATGCTGAACCATTGATTCTTGTCACAGTAAGTTTGTGTATTGGAATCAACTCTTAATTATAATATTTCTTTAGTCCGCCTGCTTTGTGTGTTTTAATTAAATCCATTTTTAAGATTTCAGATGGCTTGCCAAAAGTTTGTTTGCAGTAAGTTTAATTTAAGACTCCAGATTCTTGGCAGCTTTCTGCTTTTTTTTTATCAAAAGTGGTGCATTTATTCAACAGCTTGTACCTATATTACTTTATCAACAACAGTGAGTCATATTGTAAGGTAAGGCAGCAGCAAGTTAATGTTTAATCACAGCTAATGACAGCCTCAGAGCAAGAATGTCCTGGGATTGACTCCGGAGCCTTTCTGTGTGGAGTTTGCATGTTCTCCCTGTGTCTGTGTAGACTTCCTGCTTCCACCACTAACAACAAATGGACTCAAGCTGCACCTCCTCTTTCCTCTCTTCCCCAGGGCTTTAAATGCAAATTAGCTGTAAAAGCTAGAATCTGTAAAAGATGTTTTATTTCTCATACTGAACAGTAATGACATACATTTTTCGGAGGGCTATAGTCTGAAAGCCTGGCTACAAACTCAAACAACTCAAAAAAATGGCACCATTTACTAGAAATGTACTATTTTCACTGAGATAATTACATCTCAATAAAACATTAAAACAACCAGATAAACAATGGCAACACTGAGGTTTCGCTCACATTACATTAACAGACTTTAGAAAGAGGATGTTTTTGATCCTGTGTGACGAGGAAATTGTTTGTTGTGCGATTATGAAAATGTCTTAAATCTCCAACTCACATAAATAAAAGGTACATGTTACGAAAAAGCAAATAAGCACACTTTCTTGTAAATATATTTGCTTTAAAAGGTTTTAGAAATGTCATAAATGATATGATATGATGATATTATACTAGGCTACTGAATAAAAGCTATAGGGCCTGATTTATTAAGCCAGGTGCTAAATTGCGGGTGCAAACTAAAAAAACAACAACAACAAAAACATGTTATTTGCAACATATTGTAATATTGAAAGATGTACATACAGTATAACATATTACACAAAAGAGATATGCACCACTTCAACTTCTGCATCTTTAGTGTGTGAAAGAAAAATGTCCCCTATATAAGTGCTTGATAAATCTGACCCTAGTGTGCAGCAAACATGTTCTGCTTTATCAAACTGGACCAAACATGCATTTTTAGTGGGCCACATTTGGCCCCCAGGTCTTCATTTGAAAAGCCTTGGTGTAAATGTTGTTTGCACAAATACATCTCCCGGTTGTCCTCAGGCGACATTACTTCTAGTTTGTCTGGGTCAGATTGAATAAAAGTTCTTATTTGTTTGACTTTTGCATTCTAAACAATTGATTAATTGGCTAATACACCCAACTGATCGATTAGGGAAATGATCGATAGCTGCAGTTCAGACCTTTTGTCTTTTCAGTAACGCATTTTCATTGTTCATTGTGAATCACAAAATTGATCTAAAAGGACTTATAAATATAAACAGGTTCATTGACTTCCTGTTCAAAACTGCAGAAGCCCCACCCCTTCATTTTGCAATTTAACTGCAGCACATTTTAATCATGTTGGAAATTGGCTCCTTTCAACCTGTATTAGATTGTATTAGTCGAAATCTGATATTTTTTCTTCTGTAATTACAAGAAAAAAAAAACAGACAAAAAAAAAAAGAAAATTAGTGACAGAAAAGCAGATAAACGCCAGGAACACTGAGGCGTCCACATTCACCACTGACACAGACTTAACAATCCTTCACAGTTCAACTCAGTGTACCTTTGTCTTTAGGTGAGTTGTTCCTGAGTCCATTTGCTGAGGAAGTCGTAACTCTGCCTTTAGCAAACAAGCTAGCTAAACTCTGCACAAACAACTTTTCAATACGGAAACATATTTACATCTATCAAACTTTACACAATCACAAACCCAAGAGTTCCTAATTTAGATTTCCGGCCATAATCTCGTTAATCTGTGAAAATATTGTGACTCTTCCTCAGACAAACTTGTCCGGCTTTGAGACACCGATGGCATTTTCAAAACAATTAAGCGGTAATCCTCTAATCACTTCCTCATTAGGACTTTAATCCACTCATACACACAGAGCAACATGAGGTTTGAGATTCATCTGAGAACAAAAGACGAGTGGAATCAGCCGCAGAAAAACTTTAGACACTTCTAAAGCAACGCCAGAACACCACAGAGACAGTAAATAATGACTGAATCCTCCTCACACATTTGTTCTGGTTTGTGTAATGTAGATGGAGTTTGCACAAAGAATAGATTTGAAAGAATTAAATTTAACCAATGTTTATGCAAACCCATCTTTAGTGACAGTTATAGATGTAGGAGACTGATTTGACTTGACTCAAGTCACAATCTGGCTCTACAGACTTAAACTCTATAATAAATCAGCGTCAGTCTACATCTTTAGCCTGTCTGTTCATTTGAGTGGATCTCTTCACTGTGGTTCTCTGCAAGGTTTTTCTTTAGTTTTTCCTTGTTGAGAAGGAGGGTCTAAGGCAGGGCTGGTGCCCAAACTTTTTTCCTGAGCAGGCCAAAATTAATATTATTTTTAAACAAAGGGCCTGTGACTTAAATTATAACCTGTCAAGGCCCAGACCTCATTTTATGATGCATCTACAATGTCTATTTACAATAAAATAGATTCTTATTTTATTTTATTAACATGCTATTGTAGAATATAATTCATTTCTTGTACTTTCTTTGACAATCTTTTCATCGTAAAATGTAACCAAACAGATATTATCAACAAATCTCAGCACCTCTTCGCGGGCCAAACTTAACCCATTGGAGGGACGAGTTTGGCCCCCGGGCTCCACATTGGGCATCACTGGTCTAAGGACAAGAGAAGCTCTGGGATAATTATTCATTTGCTTGTTTACTCATTGTCTGCTTTGTTTGACCAATCACTGTTTCTGAATGTTTTTTTTATTTTCTACCATTCATGTCTGCTAAATGAACAATCTAGGGAAGTCCTCAGAGTCGACAGTTGTTATTTTGGGCTGTACAAAAATAAATTAATTTGATCTGACTTGTCTTAAGATCCCAAAATATTTGTGACTTGAGACTAATGACTTGATATGACTGGGGTATGACTTGTATTGAAAAACTCAATCAAAGTTCAAGGTGCTGCAGTAATCTAACACAAAGTCTGTTTTTAGAGAAATAAGAAGTTGCTACTTTATTATAAACTATAAAATAGTAATTTAAGGCTGATGCACAAAATAGTGCTAATGTTGTAATGTCATGTCCATAAGCCAGTGGTTCTAATTGGTCATCTTTTGCACAGGGTTCTTCTTCTGACTAAACAGAGACTGGAGGATTGTGGGACATAGTTGTTCTACTTTCTTGTGTCTAATGAGAAATTCTTACATCATTCATTGCAGTCTGGTCCTCTGCTACTTTTCTAGATTCAAATATTCAAACAAATCCCCACTTCTGCTTTAGAACATTGGATTAATAAATACGTTTTAATAAGAATCCACTGCTCAAAGTAAAGACACTGATTTGTATTACTTATTTAGCTCACTAGTTAGTTGCTGATAATTTGACTTGAATTTGCCCCTCTGTAAATCATTTTTGACTTTTTGTGCTGGGAAAAATCACTACAAGTTTACCACAATATGAAACAATTAACACAAACTTTCTCCATCTGAACCACTTGATCTCAGTAAATGTTCTGTTGTTGTTGCTTCTGTCCGTCCATTACCTCCTGATTCCTCTGCTCCTCTGCTGCTCTGGCCCTGTCTTTGGCCTTGTGGCTTCATTTAGTCAACATGCTCTTAAGCCTTGTGTTTCTTCCCTTCTCTCTCTCTCTTTCTCTCTCTTCACAAATTGCTCCGGACGATGTATCCAGGTTAGCTTGCCCTACTTTCCCTGCTCCTTCCGCGGCTGCATTTATTCATTTGGATGTGCACAAGCCGCGGGATGAAAAAAAAAGAGACTCGCAGTAAAACAAATAAGAGGATAAGGGGGGAGAAAATGGTCTTAAAGGGCTCAAATTGAGTTTCTGTCGATATGCCTCTTGCTGGGCTAAAGAGGATTGGTCCGGCGGAGTCTTGTCGGAGTCGGATAGAGACACTGACCTCCGCTGCAGCTCGTGGGATCAGTGGCGTCTTTAAAAGATTAGGGAGATTTGTCCGAGGCCTGCTTAACATTCACAGCATTTGTAATAGTTATTTTTTAATTTAACCGCTGGGAAGTGATCCAGAGGAGACGGGCCAAGGGTCAAAATGCTAATTCCCGCACTTATCAACGGAAGACTGGAGGTTAAGCGCTGGCTCTGCTGTGTGAGGCTGACTGTGGCTGCTGCTGCGTTACGCTTATGCAGATGTGTAGGCTTATGAGACATTATAGAGCGGATAATTGTATAGTCTTAGTGGTGTTTTAGGCTTTTCATGAGAGGGAAGAGAGTTTTATCCAACAAGAATCTGCCACTTTCTTTATGTAGTGTAACCAACTTAGCTCTTGCTCTGGGGCAAGTATTTTTTCCATTTCAGTGATGCAGCAACAATATTCGTGACATTGTTGATGTTGTACACACATTGTACGCACATCAACGTCAAAGCCAGGCACGTCGAAAAGCTTTGTTAAAATAATTATTGGCATTAAAGTATACTGTTGGCGGTGTACTTTTGGGGGGATGCAGAAAGCACTCCCAAGTTCGGACGCTAACGAGGAGGTACAGCAGGGCTTTGAGGAACCAAATAAACCTTAAAAATCTTCAGCAAGCTAGCCTATGAGCTAGCACAAGTTGTCATTTATCGCACAGCTAAGTGATGCTGCGACAAATAAAAAAAACTGAAACAGAACTGTAAGAAAATCAAGGAACGAACAATAACAGAAAAGACAGCAAATGGTTTTATACAGTATTTTGGAGCACTGTCCATCTTACACTGGCAACGTAAGTGGCTGATGTCACTGAATGTCCCTGGATCTTCTTTTGAGTTGTGCAAATGCTAACACATGCTTGCTCTTCGGGCAGAATAGGATCCGTGAAGGGGTGGGGAAGTGTTCCTAATGCCTGGTTTTGTCCGAAAATGCCTCAAGTTGTACTTGAATTGGTTCATGAATGTTTGAGCTATATTGTGTTGTGCTGCAGCTGATGGTCGATAACCTGGTTCTGATTGGTCGAAGCATCTGAAGCCGAATGTAGCCGAGAAGTCACGTTTTTGTTCAATCCAATCAAGAGAAAAGCACAAACATCTTTTCTTTTCTTTCTTAAAAATCTCCTCTGTGTGCAGTTTTTCAAAAGTCAAAATCAGCCAAATTACCTCCGTCAATGCTGCCATGTTTGTTTTCGATCGAACATGCACTTCCACTCCAACTATAATGTTGCTCTGTGATTGGTCAGGCTAACTGTGCCATATGTAAACATACACTGGAAGGTTTTTCCAGATGGATTCTCGAGATTTAGTGAAAATTACAAACATCACAAGAATCCATCTGGTATGAGAATATGCAGCTTGTTACAGTTAAAGTACCTACAACTACAAAATGAAAAATGACAATCTAAATACGTTATAACCCTAAAAAAAAGCACACACTGTCTCCTTTTAAAATAAATTATATTCTTTACTTTTCCCACCAAACTCAAGATGGATTCAATGTCCCAGTTGAACAATAGAGAACGACTTGTGCGGACTTTCCTTCTGAACATTTACAAAGACTTTCAAATCCACACATGCTTCAATAAACCGTAACTATTCTCTCCTGTTTTTGATTGTTTTATTTACGCACATTACATTCTCCAACATGTTTTTTTGTGGTGCGAGGCGAAGCAAAAACACTTACCGGATCTCCTCGTATCTGCAGACACAAGCGTGAACAGAAAAGCCCATTGTTATTAGCTGGTTTTGTGCTGAAAGACAGAAAAGCGGAGTTTGAAAATAGAAGCGCGCTGAGTGTACCTGGTGTTTTCTATGGGCGTCCTGATTGGAGACATAATGGTTGTAATAAATGTGATAATGGTTTTTGAGAGGAACCGCCGCAGCCCTGAGCGACCTGCTGTTGTTCGGTGCGTTCAAAGCCCCATTCAAGCGTCGGGAGAGAGGATGATCTGTTCGGGTTTTACAAAATGGCTGAGTTTGAAGGCTGCGCACAATGAACATTAGTAGAAGTACTGAGTGAATCACCGCGTTTGGTTTGTGATACAATGACTCGCTTTGGAAATGTGGGAGATTATCTGAGTTTGGAGTGGATTTAAATTGAAAACGATGGATGTTTTATGGCTTATCAGGAAGTAAAATACAAAACGGAGTGAAAGGAGAAGTTCTTTACATGGAACTGTCACTTACAATTATTATTTTTGGATCCCAACAACAGCAGGAGTATTTGTACTTTACTTTACAAAACCTTGTGACTTTTTACTTTTACTTCTCATATTTTTCAAGAAATATACGTACTTTCTACTGTCTACATTTTAAACTTAAGTTTATACGCCAATAAACAACAGTATCAGAGCTCTGTGAATTAACCAGTGAAAATCAACAAAACTTTATATTTTCATGCTCCACAACCTTACAAACCAATTTCATGCACTGCAAATAAATATATTTCTACGTAAATGTCCTAAAACCTGGATTTTAATCTTTATTTTTGGTTGTTGGGGTGCACGGTAGCCAAGTGGTTAGAGCTCTGGCTTCCCAATAAGGAGGTTGTGGGTTCGACTCCCGGGTCGGACCATATCAACATCTCACGATCTCTCTGGGTGGAGTTTGCATGTTCTCCCCGTGTCACCGTGGGTTTTCTCCGGGTACTCCGGTTTCCTCCCACCTCCAAAAACATGCATGTTTAGGTTAATTAGGTTAATCCCTGTAAATTTCCCTTAGTGAGTGAATGAGAGAGTGAATGTTTGTCTGTCTAACCTGCGGCAAGTTGGCCACTGTCCAGGGTGTTCCCCGCCTAAGGCCCAAAGTCACTGGGATAGGCTCCAGTCACACCCGCGACCCCTAACAGGATTAAGCGGTAGAAAATGAATGAATGAATGAATTTTTGGTTGTATTCTAGTTGTACTTATTTTACCCTAAAATGTTGTTTCAAGATGTTTCTACCTTGTTTCAACGAATTTGTTATTTGAAGCTAAATTTGTAGCTAATGATACAAGTCACACATTTTTACTCACCAAATAGGAAAATTTGAGTCAAACAGCTGAAGACGGCAAAAAATATTTTTAAACAAGTGAAATATGCTGACAAATTTGTAGTATTCTAGTTGTTTTAACCGAGACCAGCTAATAAGCCTTGGCAGTGTAAGTTTACATTTAACTTTTTTACTGAAGTACATTTACACTGTTGTACTTTCATACTTTTACTCAAGTAAATGACTTCCAGAAGGACTTTTACTTTTACCAGAGTCATTTTTGTAACTGAACGTTCACTTTGGCCACCTCTGCATAAACCAGGGTTATCAAAGTCTTTTTGACAAGGGGCCACATTGGCATTGTGGTTGTCCTCAAATAATCGTTAATATTTGATTATTGTATATTTTTACTGAATAAACATTTGCATTAGTCTAAAAAGTGACTTACTCTGTAAGTTTCAGACAAATTATTTCATCATTAATGCAAGACACTCAGATTACTCCTGGCACTAATATAAGACTGAAGTCAACTTTATAAGACCTTGAGAGCCACATCTGGCCCCGGAACGTAGCCTACAGTATGTGGCATAAACTACGAAACTTTGCTGTAAAACTTCAATTCAAAACAAGCTAAAGGCCCAGGCTTCAGCAGATTTTAAAGACTGGGTCTGGTCACCACTGCCCCCGCCTGCGTTTCATATTAACTCTACAACGTACCGGCCAATCAGTTTAGTTTATTTGCGTGACACAGATGAAACAAAGGACTGCATTTAGTGAAAGTGTGTTTTTGCCATACAGAGTTTAAACAAATAAAATCATCTTTGTCTTTGCATTGAGCAGGCTTGTACGGTCTCAGTGGTCTGTGTTTGGCCTTGTACATTTCCATTGAAAAGTACACATTATGTAATGAGATGTATTTATTCTCATTCAGAATGTCCCAAAGTCTGTCTGGGCTTTCTATTCATACTGAATAGTGTAGTTGACTTCTTACACAGTGCACCTTCAAAATAGTTTTTGCTTTGCTTCTTTGATTCTGGAGAAATTTGCTATTTTTTTATATATTTTTTTCTTCCTAAGCAGCCATGTTTGTTTTCATAGAGGTGACAATGTGTGTCTCATGATTGGCTCATTAATCTGTCAATCACGCTCACTGAAACATGAAAGAGACACAGTGGCCAGATGATATATATTTTTATATATTCTCTGTATTTTCCAGGCAATGAAAAGGTTTGATTCTGTCAGACAAACACTTTTTGTCTGAAGACCCTGAATGATAAATAGTTCCCAGAATAGCAGAGTTTGTTTGTTGTTGATCGACGAGAGGCAAAGGTCAGACTTCACATCTCAGTGGGAGGTTTAGAACAAATACAGGATAAAGTTATCTTTAATAATAAATATCTGCAAACAGTATGTTGTGAGGATTAAAGGATCTGATGGATCTTTCAGTCAATTTGCTTTGAGTCTTTGCTGATACCTGAAATCGACCGATGTTTATGGACTGAAAGTAGCTGTTTTTATTCTCAAAACTCAGATGTCTGTTTAAATGGGTCACATATAACAACTTAACAAGTTTATGTAAATACAAGATCAAACAGTATGAGACACTCTGGGTCAGTAAGTCTTCAGTCTCATTCCAATTAAAGACTCAAACAGGAAAGTGGCGGTCATTTTTCTTGGTTTAGCTGTGATTTATTCATTATAACATTCTAACTGTTTGCCCAACTCAAATCTCATAAGAATGTTTATATACAACACAACAGAACATGTCAGTACTGTATGATTAGCACGATTTCAACCAAAGCTCACAACTATGTTACACTTTTTCATATCGAGGGATACATACGATGCAAAAAAAGTTTGAAATGTTGCTTATTATACACTTTTATATTCTATGATATAGCCTAAAAACGCTTTCTTGTGATACTGTGTTGGTTTGACTCAGACAAGCTAAAGTGTGCTGCCAAAAAAAGTGGGCGGGACTGAATAGAATAAAATGTATTTAGTTTTTTTTTATCTTAAAGAGACAATATTAGAATTAGCACTCACAATTATTGTGACCAAAATAATCGTGATTAACGATAGTATCACAATAATTTACTGAATAAAGGTGTACAGTTTAAAAGTCTCTAAAACATTTATTACTGCACAATATGCTTGTGTTTGTGCAACTATTTATTATTTTTTGTCTAAGTGAAATCAACAGTGATTCAAAATGAACAAATGTGAACACAATGTTCATTTAACTTTGTCTCAGAGTCGGTAAATAACTCTGAATAGACTCATAATTATCACGCGATTATGAAAAACGTCACGATAATTTAATTGCAGCTCTTTGTTATCGTAATTAACAATAACATCGTATATTGTCCCAACCCTAGTGTGTTGTGCATCTAATTACATTTTCTTCTTCAAACACCAGAAACTGTGTTGCTAGCAGTCTGGTTATTTTCTCTAAGTGCAAAACTAATTTGTGAATAAGAAAAAGTGATGATAAACTACTTTTTTTATATTACCAACTATTGTTTTACTGAGTTATTGCAATGCTCATTTTCATCTGTCTTCTCTTTATTTTTTGATAAATATTCTTCATGTTGTGATGAAAAGACTGTTCCTGACCTTGGAGAGATTTAAGACCTTTGTAATCTTGAATCAGGACATTTTGTTGTTGGAACCACAAGGACGGTGGTGATAAAAATGCAAAACATACAAAATATTGAAGAATTAGGACATAATGTGTTTGAGATTGTGCTGTTTAACGACCAGAGCTCCTCAGACAAAAGAGTTTAATACAATAATGCCAGACTTCTGTTCAGGCTGTCTCTCCTCTCACTCATTAAACATCCTTAAACCTGTTCACCTGTGATCTCCACACGATTTATTCTCTCAATGTGATAATTGTTCACCTAATTCATTAACACGGAGCTGTTTTTGTTGAAGAAACGCTGCTGAAAATAGTTTTACTTTTGGCAACAGAAGCAAACAGAGAATACAAAACATGTTAGATGTATTAGTTTAATTACCCAAGATCTAGACATATTTAAAAATAAAGGTCAATTAAATAAAACATGGATCTGTTATATTATCTGGATACAACACTGCTAGCTTGTAGCTGTTGTAAATTAGCCCCATGGATCTATTAAAATATGTGGATAGGACATTGTTTGCTTAACACTGTCTTGAGTTGAGGTAGTGGTCGCTCCGTTGGCCCTGCAGCAGGAAAATAACTTCTCTCCAGAAAGCGTTTTTTCTATAGAGCACAAAGTAATCACAACCTGCTGCTGCTCGTCTCACAGATCACTTACACACTTCTAAAAGGTTGGTTTTTGTGACCTAGTTTCATATCATGATCTATTTCCCGGTTCAAAAGTCTTTTTAATCTTTAGCTCCGGCTACAGCTCTGCTCGCTCTAGTAAACTCCCGGTCTGATTGGTCAGCGTGGGTCGCATGTTACACGAGCCCGCGCAACTGATGTACATCTGCGTGAGAGAAAGAACAACTGCGCATGTTCCATGGACGGACGTTAGCTGAATTGAAGCTAGCTAACTCGCAACAATGCACCACTGAGTGCAGCCATTGACGTAAAGCGGCGGCCATCTTTAACCTGGTTTAGCCCCAGTGGCCGCCACATTTAGACTGCAGCATTTTTTCCCCTAGAGCGCAATGCAAACACAAATTGCTCATTTTCTGCAGAAACAGCATCTACAACTTTAGGAATTGTTGGATTTGTGGCAGTTCTTACCTATTTTCACATAATAAATTATTTTTTTCGGATCAAAAGGTTTTAGTTTTGTAAAAACAGCAGTCTGAACAATCAGAACGGCCCCCTCCCCGCACAAAGAATCATGGGGGAAACACAACTGCGCATGTTCCATAGCCTGTACTGCACCTAGCAAAAGGCTAAAGTTAACAGTCATGATGGCAACGAACACTAATGAACAAAAGCCATTGATGCACAGCGCTGCATCTTTGATCATCAAGGCTTGTCCTTCGATTGAGAACATTTCAGGTTTGGTGTGGAGATACCTCCCCCTCACTCACTTCTGTGACAGTTTGTGACTGACCAAGCTTTCTGCAGTAAACAGTTTACATGGGGCTTGAGTGAGGGTTAGCAGAAGACAGTCACCTGAAATAAAAAAAAAAAGTGACTTTTTTTCAGTACTAACTTTAAACAAGGGGAGACCAATCTCAACAGAAGACCGTCCATTGCAGACACAGAGTTATAAAACAATGCTGGTAATATTATTTAGTCAATATCACTCCCTTTACTGGCAAAACAAGCTTAAAAGCGTGCTCCTGTTAAAGGCTAATGTAAATGCACGTGGGCCATTTGCCTCAGCAGCATGTTTGTGGAGTTAAGTGATTATTGTGGGCATTAGCGGCGCTCTGTCCCATATTAACAGAGGAACATGGAGCTAAGTCAGCAGAACAGAGCCGCGGGAGAGAGAGGGAACTTCCATCTAAAACTAAAGCGTTTGTGCAGGTCCGGAGAGGACAATTACAGCTTTTAGCATCACAGGCCAGAGCGAGAGCAGAGGAACCGGCTGCATTAACCTAAACTACAGGAGAGAGAGAATGTTTTAGTATCAGAGAGACTGGAGCGAGAGCGACAGGACAGAACCAGCTGCATTAACCTAAACTACAGGAGAGAGAACGTTTTAGTATCAGAGAGACTGGAGCGAGAACAGACAGGACAGAACCAGCTGCATTAACCTGAACTACAGGAGAGAAAAGGAAATGGAAAAATACAGGACATTATGGGAGAGGCAAATAGGGCTGCACTCCATCAAAAAATGAAATAAATACATAGACTTTGTGTGACTCAAAATTTCTACTCTCAATTTTTATTTTAAGTGCTATTTAGACATTGACCTATTATTATTTTCCTTGTTTCTAACTGCTCTGGTCTTGCTAATATTTTGAGCCGAATTCTTTGCCAGTGGATTTAGAATATTTTATTTCCCTATGGGCAAATGTATGTTCTTCATCCTCTCATATTGAGACAAAAAGCCTCCAGAGAAATAGTCTACATTATTCAATTTTACTGTAGTTTTAGGTAAGCCAATAAAGAGATTTTTTTGGGAGTGTGGGTCATCTGGGGAAAAAAGTATCGCAATATTTCCTTCCAATTTTTTATTTAATCGGCCCTCTCTTATTAAAATATTACACAGTTTAGCTTTGGGTTTTTGTCATGATTGAATGACATTATTTTGTATAGGAGAGAGAAAGTGTGTGTGTGTGTGTGTGTGTGTGGGGTAAAGGGGGAGACAAGATAGAGAGAAACAGGGAGAGAGAGAGAAAGAGAGAGAATAACAGACAACTCACATGAGTTTAACTGATCTAAAACTTTAATGCTGCGTTCACACCTGACGGCGTATTTGCGTCAAAATTCGTGTGTAAAAGCGTATTTTGATGCAGAACATTTTGCCCAGATGGCATCCAAAACGCCCCAATGCGTGTCAAGTCAGTGGAGGACAAAAAGACACTCCCTCTTGTTTGCAGGCTTTGTTTTGCTCGTAGACAGTTTACGTTGAGAGAGAGAAGAGTGAGAGATAGAGGCTTGTTGCATTTATAAAACGTAGCTTACTCAATCACACAACTTTCTCTTCCTCCAGGCAGTGTCCTTTTGCTGTCTCTGTCTTCCTCGACTCCTCCCCTCTTACAGCAGCATTTTTAATAGATCCATGTGAGGCGTTGTCAGTCCAGATCGTGTCCCGTGTTGTTGTTTTTGCCGTGTCTCCAGATTTTCAAAGCAACGAACGGCCAAGTCTTTGAAAAAAGCCCCAAAGATTTGAGTGAAGTTGCATCTGCAGCAGGTTTGACAGACGACACATACGCACCGTAAATACACTCATGACGCAGGTTTACATTGACTTAACATTGAAAATGGACGCAAAAACCTAAAGACGCTGTTGTGTCTGAACGCACTATAAAGCAGAACTTGAACTTACATATTTAAGTGAATCTGCCCTGTTACTTTTTTCACTTCACTAACTCAAGTTTAGCCGGTTTAATCTTTCCATTTCATAAAGCTGTGAGAATGAACTCAACATATTTCTTTGTTCACCAGTGCATTAATTCAGAACAAATGGTTTGTGCGAGAGCCAAAGGTGAATCTTAGTTTAATTATGTCCTTCTGCAGCCTGTGCCTCAGTTTGAACCTGTAAAAACACTGTTGCTAGGCGACCGTCCACACTTTCGGCAGCCGGAGGTGAAGTTGGTCTCACCTCTGCTCCTCTCGGCCGTTTGTAGCCGCGAGCCTGTTCTCAGATCAAATAATGAAGCTTTAATGTTCTGACGTGAGACATTTTTAGATGGATTCTGATCTGTCGTCTGTGAGTGGGACGTCCCAAAGCAGAACAAGTTTCACTGGGATGTGCAAATATTCTTTATCTATGCATTAGTGCCATGTGGGAGGCAATATAAAATGGGGCAGTGGAATATAAGAATTAGGTTCTGATTATCTGTTAAACTGAGTTATTTAAAACTCATATGACAGATTATTTTATGTTTCTATGACTTAGTTTGGTGTGATAGTCTTTGTGGTAAATATTTATCATAGTTTTACAGCAGTTAAGTTGCAAATTATGAAGAAATTGCCAAATAAAGTTGAAAAGTACAGGAAGTAATCAGAGTTCTAAAACAGATTTTGTGGCCATACCAGTTGCCAAATCCTGATTTTGTTAAATGTCAGAAGCTAAGCATGTTGGGTCAGGGCAGTAATTGGATGGGGGACACTGGAGGAACCACAGGTGCCACAGTGAGATGATGAATGTTGTGTCCTTAGGCAAGACCCACTTTGCCTGTCTGGTTCTGGTGTTTGAGTGAAGACCTGATGTATGTTTGTGCAGAAGTTGTTTGACATGTGACTATTTAAACAGTTTATAAATGCATGTGTAACTCCATAATGACTAACGTTGTGTCTGTTTGTCTTTGTTTTGCAGGTAAGACCACACTTTTCTCTTCTCGCTGCGATGTCGCTGAAACTCTCGCTGCTTCTGTAAGTTTGAAGTCACTCACAGTTTGTAAAGACGCTTAGCTGAAGATTCACAAAAGTCGTGTTTTTAGTGACTTTATTATGGTTTGGGAAATAGTTTTGTTTGAATCGCGGATGTTTGAAGCTTGTCAAAGACCTGCTGATGGACTTTGGCTGATGATAAGTTTATGTTGTGTATGGTAAATACAGTAAGCATAAAAGTGATTGAATCTAGTCAGAAGTGAAAACAGGCTTTGCACAGAACAAATTGTTGTTTGGCTGAATGTTGTGGGGCTTTATAATTTATGTTTGACTTTAACTAAGCTTGTATAATATAGTATAAATATAGTATTTGGACTTTGGAAGAATATCTTTGTTTTTAATGCATTTGTTAAGCAAACATCATGTCTGAGTTATTGATCCATGAGAGATAGAGAAAAAGAGAGAGAGAGAGAGAGAGAGAGAGAGAGAGAGAGAGGAGATGGGGTGGGGAGAAAGAAGAGAGAGGAGGAGTCAGAAGAGAGGCAGAAAAGAAAGAGACAGAGAAGAGAGCGATGAAGAGAGAAGAAAGAAAGTGAGATAGAGTGAAAGAGAGAGAGAGAAAGGGAAAGTGAGAAGAGGGAGAGAAAAGGAGAGTAAGAAAAGAGAGAGAGGGAGAGGCAGTGAAAGGGGGAGAAAGAAAAAAGGAGAGTGAGAAGAGAAGAAGAGAGAAGGAGAGTGACTAGAGATGGGAAGAGAGAGTGAAAAGAAAGAGAGAGAAAGAAGAAAGAGACAGAGTTAGATGAGGAGGCAGAGAGAAACGGTCGGAGAGACAGAAAGAGGAGAGAAAGAAACAGAAGGGGTGCGCAGAGGCAGAGAGAGAAAGAAGAGAGAGAGAAGGGTAGTGAGAAGAGAGAGGGAGAGTGAGAGAGAAGAGATAAATAGAATAAGAGACAGAGGTAGAGGGAGGAGGCAGAGAGAGAGTGATAGAGGAAAGAGGGAGAGATATAAAGAAAGAGAGAGAGTGAGTGAGAGAAACAGAGAGAGAGAGAAAGAAAGAGAGAGAGAGTTGGTGTTAAAAGCAGTGACTGAACTCTTCCCTCAGGCTGCGACACCACATCACAAATAATGAATCTGCTTCTCTCGTATTAAATGAATTGTTTATTTGCCCCAAAACAGCCAATTTAAAAAGTGAAAACGCTGCACAGATTTTACTATTTAAATCGCCCGAGTCTCGAAAAACCAGCGAACCACATTTTCAGAGAAAGTCACGAGTCGTTCTGGCGTTTGTACCTGTAAATGTGAAATAAAAAAAAAACAAAACTGAGAAAATGTAATGACCGTGACTAGCTCTGTAATTCACAATCTTTGGTCTTTTGCTTTAAAGTGAAAGTTAGATTATTATTAATGGAGGTTGCAGCTAATGTCAATGCCTCAAGATGTATTAACCGTCGTAACCCATAGCAACAAATGTCCAAATGTTCCAGCGGCCATCTTGTGCAGGTAATGGTTTAATGATTTTTGGCTGAAAGACTTTTATAATTGCACCTTTTCCGTATTTGTACATTTATTTCTGCTTCTGCTCAACCAAACTAATTGAACACATCTTTTAGTTTCAGCTCTTAAATTCTTCTTCTTTAGTAACAGCTGTGAAGTAAACACAAAAATTATGAATGTGTGGGCTCATATAAATTATACAGTGTAATTCTGCTTCAAATCGAGCTCAGTGCCTTGTATTTAGGCTGAATGTTTAAAAATGTGTCTGGATTATTTGGACCATTAATATGTCATTGTATGCTAAACTCACTTTAAACTATGTGACCTTTTTTTTTTACAGTATTTTCAATAAACATTTTGCTGCCTCTCTCTTCATAAGATGGCCGCCGCAACAGTATTTTTTGTTGGGACATTGTTAACATAGTGACAGAAACTTTGGTTTAAAACATTAATGTAGTAAATGGTAATTGTTTTGATTGTTCATGAAAATCGTGTTCAAAACACTCCAAAAATGGAAAATGATTCAATTAAATGTGCTTAATTTTATTTTATTGACTAAGTTTTGTAAACTGGTGTTTTTTTTAACGGCACACCTGCAGTAGCTCAAGTGTAGCTAGTGTAGGAGTTCTTAGCCTTTCTGACCTCAAGGCCCAAATAATCATGTGCAAAGTAACCTGGGGCCCAACCTCATATTAAATGTTTAGTATTTTACTGATTGTGAGGCCATCAAGGAGGAGCTCGTGACCCAACTCTGGGTCCCGGCCCTATGGTTAAGAATCACTGCACTGGTTGAAAATCACTGACCTAGATTATATAATTTTATTTTTTTCCCCGCTTGTTTCCATTAGAAATGGCTTATGACTGGAGCCTATCCCAGTGACTTTGGACCTTAGGCGGGGAACACCCTGGACAGCAAACTTGTCGCAGAGTTAGAGAAGACAACATTCACTCTCTCATTCAATTGGGGAACTTTGCAGTCATACCCAATTAACCTAAACATGCAAAGTACGCAAAGAAAACTCACAAAGACATGGGGAAAATGTGCAAATTCCACCCAGAGAGATTGTGAGATGTTGACTCGAGAATCAAACCCACAATCTTCTTATTAATATTATTATTAATCCCGAGCTCTAACCACTCTGCTACTGTTGACCCCACCTATGACTTCTGCCTTGGTCCAATACATTTGTTCTTATTTTGAGTGAAAATATTGCCAGTGTTTTTTAGTATTCATTATTTTTACTTACCCCACGACAAATTAGTTTCCAGTTGAAAAACTGTTTAAACATTCAGAAATATTTTTAGCTTCATTGATTAATTCATTTTTGAACAAAGTCCAAAATTAAATGAACATTCTTCAGGTCTAGGACTAAACACCAAATAAAGTTATGCCATGTTGTGCTCTTTTGTTTCTCTTGTGTTTTATAAAACCAGGGCTATTAAAAACGTATTACCAACCAGACCAACATGTTTGCTTTGAGTTTCCTTCCACATCTGAGCGTTAGTGTGATTGCAAAGCTGACATTTCGTAGTTGAATATACAGTCTGTTGTTGTGTTGTTCCTGCTGTGTTGCTGTTGTGTGAGCGGCTCCAGCACTCCAGGCAGAATATGAATTTTCATTAGAGCTTCTCACACTCCGTCAGCTTCTTAATAAATGGATTTGTGACGAGTGATTGAGGTCAGCCTGTCCGAGGAAAGTCCTTTTGACTTTAGAATGAGCAAAAGTCTCAAACAGCAGTTTAAACTGGGCTCATAATATTGTCCTAGGTTGGTGTGAGAAGCTTTTAAAAGAATATCTACAACTGTTAGAGATTCAACACTAAAGTAACATTGTAAAAAGTGGATTTGGAAGTACGGTAGTTAAATACAATCATCTGCTTTTTCTGAAAGATGCTACTTTACGGTGATTGGTTAAATCTGGTTATGCAGAGCAGAACAAAGACTGACCAGTGTTGCCATATTTTCAGAGCAAAACGTGACAAAGTCTTTGAAAACAAAGCCAAAGACAAGCGACCTCAGCCCATAAATAAAGTTATTCAAATAATTGAATAACCTGGAACTTGACTTGAAGCTGCAGCACAAAAGACTCAACACATGACCTTCAAAACTCATAAAAACAGACGTCCAAAAGTGTTACAAAGAAACAAACTTGGCAACTCTGAGGCTAAGAGAAGTAGGTTGGAAACAATTGTCTGTATTTTAGCAAAGAGCAAATTGTCACAACAGTGAACTCATGATTTGATTTTTACCAGCCGTATTTGGAAGTGAATGTTACAAAGATATTTGAGAAACACCTGCTGCAGACAGGTACAAGACTGAACTGTTGTCTGATTTATCACAATCAAACACAAAGTATGAGGGTCCAGCTCAGCAGGCAACAATCCCTGAGTAGAACAACACAGAAGAGTGTTGTTTTTGATGTGATGAGTGATCAGAAAGCAGCAGAAGTGTGGACCTGCTCAGTCTGTGGACCTGAGCAGGGACTTGGCTGCTTGTCCTTGATTAAAAGTTAAAAGCTCTCTTTTCACCATATGCTGTTTGGAGCTGCAGCCAGAGCAGGCTGTGCATTTTTAACACGTTTGGCCTCAGGATCCACACTCACTTATACACTCTCACACACTCTAACAGACTCCTACATACACACACGCATGGAGCTGTGTTCAGGAGACCTACTCTAGAGAGACACAACTCTGCAACTACAAAATGTACTTAAACTTTATACTTCTTATAATTAATGTATTTTAAATGAAGTTTGTCACTCTCCATGTATTCTATTGAACAAATTACCTGAGCTCATTTCTCATCTGACAGATGAACGTGTCCTGCGTTGTCACACATGTCACATGTCAGAGCGCGAGGTTCCGCCCCCGCAGGTCCTATTAGTTTTTATTCCACCAACAGAGGTGGGACTTTGTACCAGCAGCTGAAAATAAACTCCTCTGATTGGACAAGGATGTTTTTATGACATTTTTATCAGGTTTGATCAAATTTAACTACAGATTTTATGCATTTGTTTCTCTTTTTGTTGGCGGTGCGTCGCACCTATCGCCTTAGTGACCCGGGTTGATTCATTTCCAAGTTGAGAATGACCAGTTTACAGTTCAAAGTGTCCCAACTGAATCTATTCCTATGCAAAGGTTCACTTTTCCTTTTTAATCTGGTTCTTTAGTAAGTTCTTGAGAATCCATGCATTTCAAGCTTTGAGTCAGCTGCTGTCTGACCAATCAGAGCTCAGCACTGGGCTTTGGACTAACAGTATGAACTGTTATGGCTTTGAAAAGCAATGCTTGAGTTTGTGGATAAGAACGATGTTTTTCTCTCACATGAACATGATTTAGATTCTTCTGCTTTGATCAGTTAATGTTCCTTTACTTTTGAATTCTAAAGTTTCTGATGATAGAAGAAGCTCCTATATACATAACACTGCCTGTATATCTGACACTGTTTCTATGTAAAAGACAAATAACATGCTGCAGCTTCATGACGTGATTGGATAATATCATGTTTTTGAATCCGCGCTCTTCTGTCCCAAATGTACAGCCCCATATGTTCTGAATAAAGATCACTCTGGCACATGCAGCGTTTTCAGCGACAGCACAGAAAATCACTGTAATCATGTCGTCCAAATGAGACAAAATGAGAACAAGCCCAGTGCATTAGAGTGCACAGACCTCACTGCTGCTGTTTACCACAAATACATCTGACAGAAAAACACTACTTTACAATCATATACGCTTATCTTCACTGCAGTTCACACAACATTCTCTCTTAAATTGCTTTCTTAGTTTATTCCAGTTTCTTGGAAGCACTGGCCTCAGTCTCACTCTATAAACATTTACGTTGTTTTCATACTGTATATCTGTCACTTATGTTTCTTATAAGAACATCATGTTTTGAAATTAATATTTAGATATTTCTACTGAGAGAAAAAGTCTCACAACAAAGTAAAACATGTATAATGTATAAATATTATTGATCGAAACTATTGCTTTTTTGTGGCATTGCTTGTAGTGACTTAACAAGTTTATATTATGATTTTATATTATGATGTTATGATGTTACAAACTTATTATATTCTACTGACAATCAGTGTTGTTCATGAAATGCATGACTACACTTTTTTTTTGCTGTTTTTTTTACAGACAAAAAAACCCTAAAAATTTTATTTTGTTAGAAAAAAAGACAGAGGAAATTGGTTGCCTGGAAAATCCAGACGATATAAAAAATATATTTTCTGGTCACCGTGTCCCTCTTTCGGATTTCTGTAGCCGTGATTGACAGATTAATTAGCCAATCAGAGAAACGCATTTTCCGCCGTGTAAAAAACAACATGGCTGCTCCCGACGAAAAAATACATTAAAAAAATATCACATGGAACTGAAAAACATCACAGATTACTGCAGAATCAATGAGCGAAGCAAAAAACGATTTTAATGTGAGGTGAGTGAAGTTAGATTTTGGTCTAAATGACAGACGATCAATCAGCTTCTTTGTTTCATCTGCTTTACGCAAATAAGATCATCTGATTGTCCAGTACGATGTAGATTTGATCTGAAACGCAGGCGGAGGTGGTGACCAGACCCACTCTTTGCAGTTTGCTGAAGTGTTAGTTCTGGAT
Organism: Mugilogobius chulae; assembly: GCA_038363315.1. NCBI lineage: Eukaryota > Metazoa > Chordata > Actinopteri > Gobiiformes > Gobiidae > Mugilogobius > Mugilogobius chulae. The sequence goes on from CM076408.1 coordinate 38,056,031, forward strand.
CCCAGGCAAGGGAAACGGATCCTGAAAGCGAACAGGCACTATGGTCAAGCATAACTTAGAAAATTAACAAACCTAAAGGGTCTACGCCCCATAATGACTTCAAATCAATTTCCTCCAGCACAAAAATGTTGTTAATGTATTTATTCAGGTAGAAATTTTACTGCAAACTGCTGAGTATGTTTATTAATGTCTTGTTTATTCACCAAACTCCACTAAGTTCATCTGTCGTTAGCATTGTGTGAAGCACTTTGGAAGACATCTGTCTCCTGAAGCTTAAGACAGTGTTTTTCTCTGTGTTTTTTCAAAAAACACAGTCTGAGGATCAAAATTCATTCCCAAATGTTGATTTAGCAGCATAACTTTTGTTTTCTCTTGTAGTTAGCCAACAACAACAACGCTAGTTAGTATTGCTGCTCCGGGTTTGCGGATATCCCTCTATTGTTGCATGTTAGCGTTTATTCCAGGGCATTTGGACTTGTTCTTGTCTTCTTCATCATATGGAGCAAGTTCCTTTACAATTTTTGTAACTTCAGACCCAAACTTATCCATTCACCTGCTCCTCAAAAGACGTTCCCACATGTCCTCAACAAAAAAACATCTATAAAGCTAAAAGTCTATTACATCTATTCCATACATTTTATATCGTGTCACAACTTTATGACGTGGTGTAGACACGCAATCAACAAGAACATGTTTTTGACAGTTTAGAAAAAATATTCTTCACATTTGTCACTAAAGTTGATAAAAAAATGACTGTAACCATGGGCAAACCTTTATTTATCCAGGTAGATCTATTCACAACAAAGTCTCATTTAGATCGACAAACGAAGGACGACTTAAGGCAGATAATAAACCCCATGTACAGTTTGGTAGAAAAGGTTATTTTAGCTCTTCTTCATGAGTCAGTTAAGGGTTGAGTTGAATTTATCAGTGACTTACACATTTTGTCCGTGTTATTATCTCTTTTGATTCTGGGTTAATTAATAAATACCTTCTTTCCACTTTTCATTTCCCTGAACACAATCGTGGTCAGGTCGAGGAGAGCTCTTCACATATAAGGTCCAATTAGTCTCAAAACCTGACTCAATGTAGAAAAAAAAAGATATTATCCTGTGTGTAGAGCTGCTCTTGTTACAGCTCATCCTTGAACCATGAAGCGTTGCAAAGTTTTTATTCTGAGCTGATTAAATAAAGTTGTTTAGTGAGAGAGTTTGTGAATGGGCAGATGGCAGAGCTGAGCTGAACTTTTGTCTGGGTTTGATCCACGATCTGAAGTGTGTCGCTCACACTGAGAACACAGACGTCTGAGCATGTGTCAGGACTTATACACACACATATACAGTACACACATATACACACATTCTCTGGGTCGACAGCGCTGGGAGGCCAGAGGAAGAACTGAGACCATTTTGAGTCAATGTTATGTACGTGAGTGATGAATAATAAGAGACAGTTGAATAGGAATCTTTAATGCACTTCTGTTGAGATAATCCTGCCTGATCTCATGATAATGTGTGTCTTTATCACAATGCCCCAGTTCATTTTATATGTTGCATGTAATGGCATGTTATTATGAATATCAACAAAATCCTAATCTAACCAACTCCAACACTCAGACCTGTCTTCTGCACCCTATGCGTTTTGGCCTGATTTTAAGCCCGATGTTTCCCTCTACAAGTTTGAGGAGGCGTGACCAAAGTATGGATTTTCCAAAGAGATTTTCTGTTGTTTCTCTCCTTATGTCTGTGCGTCACTGTGACTCTGTTATGATTATTTGTCAGTAGCATCATGGTGAGGTTCACATGCTGCACGAGCGAGGACCTTTACAACAGAAGTATCTGGTGCATCTACATTGTGACAGAGGTTCTTAAAATGTAAACTAAAGAAGAAACATTACCTCATCATCTGTAAATAAATGGAACACTTAGGCTACGTTCACACCGCAGGTTAAAACGACCCAAATCCGATTTTTTTGCTCCTATGCGACCCAAATCGGATCTTTTTATGGCTGTCTGAACGACACACATCCGATTTTTTTCAATGCGACCCAGGCCACTTTCATATGTGGTCCTAAATCCGATACATATCTGATCTTTTCAAATGCGACTCCAGTCTGAACGCTCATGCCGCATTCATCCGACTTTTACGTCACACAGCTCAACAAGTCAAAGCAGAAACAGCGGCAGAGGAGGAGGAGGAGGAGAGAGCATCCGCGCCAGCGTTTGCTTAAGCTTCGTAAAGCAGGACCGCCCGGTAAACTCCACTCACAAACTCCACGTGAGCCAGACGAGAGACAACGCTAAACATACACAGCCTGTTTAATAACCGGGCTTATCATACAGTAACTAGGCTACTGCAGCAGAGCGTCAGGTCAGTCAGAGGGAGAGATGCAGGACAAACACGGTGGAGAATCTTTCACTCACCTCTATAAAGTTTTCAGATTAAACTGTTGTGTCATCCAGGTCCTTTTATCCATTCTGCACAAATCAGTCACATAAAGTCCACAAAACATCGCTACAAATCCGTTTAGAAGTGTTGTTTGATAAAAGAAAAGCCAAAAAGCACGATGCAGTCCTCTTGTGTTGTGTTTTGTTTATCCGCGGCTCGGCCTGGTCAAGTTATTATAACGTCATTATCACTGGACTACTTCCTGTCAGCGTCGCCAACTTTTTGAGCTTCAAACACATTCTCTGTGACACTGCGGCACATTTACACATGAATTAAGAGTTTGTATCTATAGTAGTGTAATGTTCTGAATGTTTTCAACTCTTTGGGCTTCTTAAAATTATTGATTTTATTTTGGACAGGAAACAGAACGTGCTAATGTGTGCTAGCTTGTTAGCAGAACTTTTCACTGACAGTATTTGGTCTTTGCGGCTCCGTTTCTGCACTAAACAGCCTGAAACAGACACAAACGTGTCTTGGCTGTGTAACTACACTCTGTGCCTGTAACGTGGTGGTCTTTACTGCGCATGCGGGTCACTTTTGGGGCCGCATCCCGTTCACACCAGAGACAAGTTGGAGTCGCATGTTTTGTGTAATGTGAACGACCACATGAAAAAATCGGAATTGATGAAAAAATCGGAATTGAGAATCCGACCCTGCGGTGTGAACGTAGCCCTAGAGCTTGTAGTTAAAGTGCGGAATTATTTTTTATGAGCTTTATGTACTTCATCTCCAACACACTTGCTCCTTAAATGATGTGAGAAGTAACTTTACAAGATTATGCCGTACTGCGCATGCACTATGCAAAAAGAGCCGTTCTCCATTTGCTTAGCTGGGGAAACTTCTTTGAATAAAACAATGAAACGGGACAAAAGCAGTCAGATAGATCAGATATGAACTGGTCTGACAGACGTCTGTCTCCTGAAACTTGACACTGTTTTCCTTGTTGTTTTTCACCTGAATGTAACTTTTAAGTTTCGTAGGATTGAATTTCATTCACAAATGTTGACTTAGCAGCATAACTTAAACTCTTGTAGTTAACTGACAACGGTGCTTTTTCAACTTGTTTCCACAATTTGTTTCTATGATCGGCGGCTTTTTCTGAAGTCATGGTGCACCTCTGTTTATAAACTAAAAATCGCTCACTAGCTTCTAACCTGTAATGATCTTCCTCTCTGAAACATCTAAAAGGTTAATTCACATTTTCAATCTGAGGATTTCTATTTGTGACACGACTCATACATTTTGGAAGCTTAGGTCTTGTTGAATTCAGTCACTTTCAGTTTTTTAAGATCATGATGCAAAACAGACAAGCTAACATGTTAGCTAAAATAAACAGATAGTGTGCTGGCAAAGAAACATGGGACGTTTGTATGGGACACAATATGCCCAATGCACTCTATTTCTTGTATTTAGTAACTCAAGGTGGATTTGTAATTAAAATTTTGTTCATTATGAAAGACAAAAATGATCCCTACAACTTAGAAACAGAAACCAGACAGCTTCATTGTAAAATGTTGCTGTAAAACATAAGAAACTTGAACCTTGTGACCCAGATTTTCTTAGGTATAGTAGATTAAACAGGACTTTTCTGAGCACTCGAGCATCAACTACAGGACAATACACGATACAAGAAATACAACTTTGTGTAAACTAAAGATGAGAGAACACAGTGGGTATTTCACAGTTTCCTCCCTGTTGAGCTCCACATCTCTCCATAAGTCTCTCTTCCTCCTCCTCTTCAGTGAAATCTCTCCGTTCTCTCTCTCTCTCTGCAGATCAGGACGTGAAGAGAGCGTCGGCTGGTGTCTGTGCTCCGAGTGCAGCCGAGCGCAGCAGCTGTAGGGAGCTAGCTAACATTAGCGCTGCGCGGGGATGTGTCAAAGTAGTGTTTAGCGCTGGCGGAGGCTAACGCGCTGTGACTGGTCTGTTAGCATCAGTGACAGCGCCGCAGCTCATTACACAGATGGTACAAAGCACAGGGGGCGCCGCTGAGCACATCTGCAGCCGAGGCAGAAGAAGTCCACATGTGGAGCGTTTTGTTACGTTTGTAATTGAGTGAAATGATCCAGGGAGAGAAACGTTTATGAGAAGACATGCTAAGACATGATCCATTTTAAAGTTGTGTTTAATTCTTTTTTCACTCAAGAAATTTGACAAGTTCTTCAACTTTTTGTAGAAAACATAGCCTACAAAGTGTTAGGAAATGTCACTTTCATTCTTTTCACTGTAGGTTTTTTACTTTATGCTCTGTGCATGGAAGGTCAGTTGACTTGTTTATATTCAAAATAGCTAACTTATGAGTATTTCCTCTTAGCGTTAGCCTTTAGACAAATGAGGTGAAGTATTCTAGACTCTTGTAGTGAAATCCCATCAGAAAAGAACAAATAAGGAAATGGTCACAATTACAGAAGTTAGCTAAAATAGCTGACGGTCAACACACAGTGACATGCACTGTGTACAAATGTGCGCCCTAAATACTATATAGGTCACTCAGTTGTCACGTCATTTCGTAAGTAGTGAACTCAAAACTTCCCACAATGCATCTGGAAAAGTATTGAACATCGGCACGGTGGCAGAGCAGTTGGGGCTCTGGCCTCACAGCAAGAAGGTCGCGTGTTCGAGGGGCTTTCTGTGTGAGTTTGCATGTTCCTCCCCGTGTCTGGGTTGTTTCCTCCGGACACTCCGGTTTCCCCACCAACCAATAACATGCAGGTTAGGGAACACTTGGTGGTAGTCGGAGGTTGAGGCGCCAGGTGTTTAGGCGAATCGCCTCTGCTGAGCTGCCCTAGGGCAGTTTACTATCAGTGGGGAGTGGAGGGGTTCATCTCACTGTGAAGTGCTTTGTGGTTCTAGCAAGGTTCTAGTTTTCTGGTCGGTCAATGCTGTTTTAGTCTGTTTTTATTAATCAACACTTGTACAAATGTTTATGACCACACAATTAAGCATAAAGGCAATTGTTTTGGAGATTTTTAGACATTAGCAGTCAGTACTTGATATAGAAATGTTATATTATTATTTATAACCAAATCAAACTTTACTTCAGAAGATCAACATTGTTTATTTGACAGATGTTTGACATGTTTTTCCATCTGTGTCGTATATTTTCCTACACAGCCATTTTGTTTTGATTTAGACTATACATAAATGTCTCTGATTGGCTCCTTCACCTGTCAATCACATCCATCTCAATTCTAAACCAGAGTTCTTTGTAAAATCCTGGAGAATGTAGTGTTTTTGTCCAACAGAAAACAAAAATCCTGTATATTCTTGATTCAGTAATCAGCTCTTCCCATTGTTTACTTGTCAAATGAGTAGATCAAGAATGGGAGTTGTTTGTTCTTGCGGATCTTAACATCAGAAACAGTTTGTGCAGAAGCGACGACAGCTCCGAGTCACAGGAATGAATGTTGACAAGGCGCTAATTAGCCATCACAGCTAGCGTCCTCCTCACGCAGACACATCTGACACTGTGAGTGGGCTGAACATCCACAGTCTGCTCCATCGACTCAGATTTACAGGATCAGGTCAGGATTCAGCGGAGGAATGTACAAGATCAGGTTATGACACGTGTTCAATCCAAGAGGAGACACGTTTTAATGAGTGGTTATGTTTACATGAAGTCATTAGCTTTTCATGAGTGGAGAATTAGCAATAAGTTGTAAACAGTCATGTAAAAAAAAAAAAAAACTCAACTGGAATATGCTCATCATTTGACTTTTAATAAATGAGAGAAGTATCCTATTTCTAAAGAGGAGTCATGAGATCTTATATGTAACAGTAACTAAACTGAAGAATCCTGTTTAATCTGTGTGAATGTGATGATTAATACACACTTTCACTGTCAAGAAATATTAAATGAATGCACTTGAATGCTATGAATCTTTACGGATCACTTTGACGCAGACAAAATACTTGTTTGAGCTAAAGACACAGCTCGTTCATTGGTCTGCATTAGTGCTTTAGTCTGTTATATCTATGCAGGACATTTAAATAAACTCTGTAGCGTAACTTCTGTCTGTGATTGGTCGCTTAAGCGCAGACTGCTTGAAGCTGCAGTGTGTTTTCTTCACTTAGATTTTAATACCTGTGGACCTATATTTCGCTTCATAATTGACGTTTCCTCACGCTTGAAGACCGCAGTTTAATTCTGATTGGTCATGTTTGCGTTAACCCCGCCCCCTGCTCTGTGACACGGCTTCATTGAGAAAATCAAGAGCCCTGTACTACGAACGTCGCTGAACTGATCCTAGACAAGTTTCTCTAACCCGGGTTGACTAACCCAGATATGAGCCTAAAAGCTGTCCTAAAAAACGAGTTCACAACTGGATTTGTTATTTGACAAGAATTGTATTCTTCTTTTCTGCTCCTTTCCAATCATGATGATGTTCAAATAAATTGTGTTGTGTTAAATATGTAAAACTATTTTCTTGATCTATGAAACATCATGAAAGGAATGAATGAATAAATGAAAAATGAAATGTTAACCCTGGATTTTCTCAATGAAGCCGTGCGCGTTCATGGAGCAGAGGCGGGGTTAACGCAAACTGACCAATCAGAACAACTGAGTTGCGGACTTCAAACATGAGGAAACGTCAATTATGAAGCAAAATATATGAGTATTAAAATCTACAATCTAGCACAGGATACACACTGAGCTTCAAATGAAGTCTGCTCTTAATCAACCAATCACAGACACAAGTTAAGCTACAGAGTTCATTTAAATGTCTTGCATCCATGTACTGTAACAGACTAAAACACAAATGTGCAAACATCACAAACATTTAATAGATCGACCGTTTAGTCTGAATGAGCTGTGTCTTTATCTGAGTCCTCATCCTCCTCTTAATAAATAGGTTACGTGCCGTGCGCATCGCATTGATATAAAAAAAACGCAGTGACTTTTTCTCCGCTGCTCTCTCTCTCTCCCTCTTCACAAACGCCTAAATTCTCTTGTCACTGATTGGCCAGCGCCTTGTCTTTTTAACTTATTCAGAACTTATCCTGGTCCGGAGCAGGTTATGAGTTTGCTGCATGTTGCCATAGAGATCTGCCCCGATAGGACGTGATCCAGTTTCGTAGGACCGCCAGGCCAGGTTTAACCCAGAACGTACCTCGCTAAACCCCAAATCTACCTTTGTAGTACAGGGCTTAGGTTAACAGATCTAGTTGTGAACTTGTTTCGTAGGACAGTTTACCCAGAGAGGCTCATGTCTGGGTTATAAGAAACTTATTCAGGATAAGTTCAGCGACGTTCGTAGTACAAGCCTCTGAGCTTGGAGCCTTACGTTATGTTTACACGTGCTTTAGTGTTTTTTTTTAGTTTGTTATTGGTGTGCTGCTGTTTTTTAAGTTGTTTTTCGTCTCTTGTCACAGAAAGAAGCAGAAATTACACACATTTGTCATGATGTTTTTCGTGCATCGGTTTAGATGTGGAAATCTCCAATGATTACTTTAGTTTTTCGCACACAAATAAATAAATATTCTGAATATTATTATTATGCTTCAGATAAACATCATCTGGTTATTTGCACTGACTGTATGCACTGTAAAAACTGATTATGTTTTTATTAAATCATTTTAATTTGATATTTTACGCAGTATGCTTAACTTGTTAGCGTCAAGTCTGGGGCTAAAAATCACCTAAATTCTTTCCCCAAACCTCACCAAAATTCACAAGACTTTCCAAAATAAAAACCTCAAAATCCTGAAAAAACAGCCCATGTTGAACACTGTAGTTACAACAAGTAGACTTCCTCAACCAGTTTGTCTCATGTTTTTCTCTCCGCAGCACCAGCTCAGTGGATTCTCTTGATTCTCATGTTTGCCAGGCCATTCTCACAAAAAAGTAATTTAAACCTATAAACGTAACAATGGCTACGCTGGGTAACACACGGAGGAAAACAAGCGAAAATAATGAAGTCCAAGCAAATATTTGACAAACAACCATTCGAAAGTTGAATTAGTTTTGTCGTAAATTGTTTGCTTTTAATTAATCTTTGTGTTTGTTGGAGGAAAGCAGAAGAATTCCAATGTGTTTGAGCCGTTTTGAATAACAATCAGCGCAGAATGATTGTTGCTTTCGGACGATAATGCAGACTCAGCTCACTTACAATAGAAGCAGGATTTGCATTGAGCCGATCCTTGTCTGCGTCCAAAGAGATCTGTGCGTGAGTTTGTATTGATTTGACCGAAACACAGAATATAAAAAGGCGGCAGGATTCATTGTGCGTTATGAAAAGAGATCGTGTAAAAGATAATGAGGTCTTCTGTGCGTTGGTCTGTTTTAGAGTCCGCTGGGTTTGGTCTGTTCTTCGGCACTTTTCGGTCTTTCTGCTGCGTCTGGTGTGAGTGTGAACACTTTCTCTTTGATTGACACTTTCTCCTCATCTGTTCTGTTGATTATCACACAACTGGTTTGACTTTTTTATCACGTGAGATTTGTGCAAACGTACGGCTTAGAAGAGGCACAAAACATACAACATTCGGATAAATAACAACAATAGAACATCTTACTAAATGATGAGTCGTCTTTGTTTATGATTTTTACAACAGTATTGAACCTTCATTAATGACAATACAAAATAAAATGACATATGCTTTTTAAACATATGCTTATACATTCTTCTTTAACAGTCGTATTAAGTAAATTAACCTTGTTTATGGTTGCATAAATGATCATCGTTTATGATCGTGCACAAACATAATGAACAAATCTTTGTGTTGTTTAAGATTGAGCAAAAGGAAATATTGCTTACATTTTTCCTTTGTTTATGAAGCGGCAGAGGACGTTGCAGTGAGGGTGGTTTGATTCTTGGGATTTCGTCCACCCTGTGATGTTCAGCAGACACAGGTTGGGATTTTGAGAATGGAGTTGTTTGTTTGTTTGTCTTGTAACCATGGAGATGGTACACGAAGCTATGAAAGCTAACTTTGCTACCTTTGGACTTCTGAAATGCTACAGAACTTTTACATCTGCTGCAGCCGAAGCTTTTGCAGAGGAAGATTTTGTGGGGATGGTCTTATCACCGACAGAAACAACAGAAGTTCACCTGCTCCACCTGGACCTGACTGTGATGTGTCCAACTGCACCTGCTCCTCCAGCTAAGGCCCTGACGAAGCCAAGCACAACATCATGGAGATTGTCCCCGAGCGTCGTTCAGTGGCAGCACACTGCTCCTGAGAGACGCCCCAGCGGCTCTGCAGGATGGACCGTCAAATGCAGAGAATGAATTTCCCTCTCGAGGGATCAATAAAGTATTATCTTATCTTATCTTATCTTATTAACATGCAATATAAAAAAAAAACAATCTGACTGTTTTAAACCAGTTTTCTTTGCTTATGATCATACAAAAGAAAAAACTAACTTATTTTGAGTAGAAGACAAAGTTTACCTTGGTTTATGATCATAGGCATTTCTAGTTTAAGAACAGTTTTAAACCAGCTTTCTGATCATACAAAAGAAAAATGATTTGATTTAATCAAGGACACACATTCCCTTTGTTTATTTTTGAACAAATAAAAAATATCAAAATATAAAACCGTTCTAAACTTGTTTTTTTTTTTCTATTTAAAATGAAACAAAAGAAAATAATCACTTAAAGATGAATAGAGACGTTTAAATAAGATCTTTAGCCCAAGCCCTAGTTAATCATAATTATTCAAGCTTGATTAAGTCGCCTAAACCGCTGCAAAGGTTAATGAAGCTTTGTGTGCAGCTCAGAGCAGCTGCTGATGCTTCAGGTGAGGATGAGACTCTTTAAAAGAATCCCAGCGGTGGCACAGTGGCAGAGTAGTTAGCCCTCTCAACTCACAGCAGGAAGGTTACAGGTTTGACTCCCTCGCAGTCCTTTGCATGTTCTCTCTGTATCTGGGTGGGTTTCCTCCAGCCACTCTGGTTTTACCCACCAACCAAAACATGCACATTAGAGAAAATCCTTCAGCTCCGATAGTCTTGACCAAGAACAACAAGAAGAACAGGAGATGTTTCAGACGCAGTGAGTTAATAACTCCACAGGGACAACAACATGCACATTAACCTTAAGCAGAGGACATTTCATGTTTTATTGTCTAATGAACAGTGACGTAATAAGTGATTTGTAAAATATGATGCTGCAGAGAAATCTTTTGTTGTGGCTTCTGAAGGAGACATAATGCTGTGGTTTTGTGAAAATTTCATATTTTGCTTGGCAACATTAGTGACAAAGCCTGAATCTAAAGATACTTTGCTTTCAGAGAGGACTTACTGGGATTGTTTTTTATTACCGCCTGTGAATGGTGATTTGTGATGATCATCTTTCTGATATTCAGTGTTCGTTGTGTGGGCGAGGCACCTTACATGACTCTTAATAAAACCATTCATTCATTCATTCATTCATTCATTCTCTTTGGGACAAATTCCCTTTGATTATATTAACCTCAAATGGAAAGTAAATGCTGTTTTTCTGTTGTTTACTGATGACAGGTGGAGACAGTTGCTGCAAAACTAAAAAAAAAAAAAATATATATATATATACTGTAGTTTCTGCCCTATTGAGCGCACCTAAATATAAGCCGCAGCCACTAGATTTAAGTAAGAAAAATGATAAAGTACATATATAGGCCGCACATGTTAATAGTAAGTCTATAAGAATCTATAATTTTGCTGCATTGCCTTATAAGCCGCATAGTTCAAAGCTCGTGAAAAAAGTAGCGGCTTATAATCCAGAAATTACGGTATATATATATATATAAATCACCTTATTCTGCCCCGCCCACTTTTCTTGGCAGTGCACTTCCTGTTTAGCTGCATTCAGTCTGTACAATGGGCTTATTTTAACTAATATATCTATTTGAAAACAAGAAAGACAAGATAGCATGCTAAACAGGAAGTGCAGTGTCTAGAAAAGTGGGCGGGCCAAAATAAGGTGAATACAAATGTTAAACTGGAAACCATTGATGCCAGACTGAATTATATGTCCTGCCAAGATCAAGTTAATTAAAATATCCAAGTCTTTCTTTGAGTTTGTCGGCTAAAAGTTTACACCGGGCTGCTTTGTCTAAGAAATAATCATTCCAATGTTTTGTCCAGCTATTTAGGACTATTTTGTGACTGTAGAGTAAGCCAGATCAACAGCCTCTCAGGACAGATCAGAATATACATTTAGTTCTCCACATCTAACACTAATGTTAAGCTTAAAGAACAAGGTCTGTATTGTCCATTGTACGAGTGAAGGCTTCTTGACTTCCTCTCTGCTCGCATTCCCCGTGAGTGTAGTACATAAAATAGTATCTATTCTTGAAACCTGTTATCTAACGGAGCTCAAGGTAATAGAATGAACTCTTATTTTAAAGTCAGCACCAAATAGTCTTATAATACTGGACAAAATATCTATTCTGGAAATGATGTATTCTTAGACAAAAGACAAAGCCGTGTAAAAAACTTGTGGAGCGGACAAACTCAAAGAAAGACTTGGATTATTCTACATTAACTTGATCTTGGCAGGACATATAATTCAGTCTGGCATCAATGGTTTCCAAGTTTAACATTTTATATTCCGACCTTTATTTTGGCCCGCCCACTTTTCTAGGCACATGCAGCTTCCTAGGATTTACATTTGCATATCTTGTCTTTCTTGTTTTACAAGAGATATATTAGTTAAAATAATCCATTGTACAGATGCCTGAATTGCAGATACAAAGGAAGTGCACGCCAAAGAAAGTGGGCGGGGGCAGAAGTAAGGTGATTTAACATAATATATATATACCGTAAATTCTGGGATTATAAGCGGCTACTTTTTCTACAGCTTGAACTATGCGGCTTATAAGGCAATGCAGCAAAAATTATAGGAATTCTTAATAGACTTAACTATGTAAATACATGGCGGGCCTAGACTATATGTACTTTATCTCTTTTACCTCTTAACTTAAAATGTGCTAGTGAAGCTGCTGGGCTTATATTTAGCGTTCCCGCTCCAATAGGGCCAGAATCACTAGCAGGTTGTATAATATTATATATATGTTTTTTTTTTTTAGTATTTCTAAGCACTAACTTTTTCTCCAGCCTGCTCAATCAGGTAAACCAACAGAAAACAAACCAGCATTTACTTTCCAGTTTAGGTTTAATATAATCAAAGGAAGAAATTCTGTCCAAGAGAATGAATGAATGAATGAATGAATCGAATTGGTTTTTTTAAGAGTCATGTAAGGATAAGCTCGCGCTTCCACATCACGAACACTGAATATCAGAAAGATTGATCATCCACAATATCACCAATTCACAGTGCATAGACTAGTAAATAAAAAACAATCCCAGTTAAAGCTCCTCAAATCTGAATAGCAAAGTTATCTTAGATTCAGGCTTTGTTTCACTAATGTTGCCAAGCTCCAAAAAATATGAATTTTCACAATAACCACAGCATTATGTCTCCTTTCAGAAGCCATTCAAACAAATAGATTCTGGCTTTGCAGCATCATATTTTACAAAATTCACTTATTACGTCACTGTTCATTAGACAATAAAAAACATGAAAATGTCCTCTGCTTAAGGCTTAATGTGCATGTTGTTGTCCCTGTGAGTATAACTCGAGGGCAGCAGTCTGAAATCATCTCCTGTTCTTCTGTTGTTTCTTGGTCAAGACTATCGGAGCTGAAGCGATTTCTCTAATGGTGCATGTTTACTTGGTTGGTGGGTAAAAATCCATGTCTAGTGGCTGGAGGAAAACCCACCCATATACAGATGAGAAACATGCAAAGGATGCGCGAGGGGAGTCAAACTGAACCTTTCCTGCTGTAAGTTGCAGAGGGCTTAACTTAACTCTTCCCACTGTGCCACCCGCTGGGGATCTTTTTAAAAGAGTCTTCACTCCTCACCTGAACGCATCAATCAGCCTGCTCTAGCTGCGACACCAAAGCTTTACATTAACCTTTGCAGCGGTTTAGGCGACTTAATTCAAGCTTCAATATTATGATTTTAACCTAAGGGCTTGATCTGATAGGATCTATTTAAAACGTCTTCTATTTCATCTTTAAGTGATTATTTTCTTTTGTTTTCATTTTTAAATAGAATAAAATCAACAAACAAGTTGTTAGAACGCGGTTTTATATTTTGATATTTTTTTATTTGTTCAAAAAAATAAACAAAGGGAATGTGTGTCCTTGATCTAAATTCAAATCATTTTTTTTTTATGAATGCAGAAAAGTGGTTTAAAAAAACTGTTCTTAAACTGAGGAATGCCAAAGTATGATCATATAACTCAGGGTAACTTTCGTTCTTCTAACTCCAAAATTAAGTTATAGTTTTGTTCTTTTGTATGAATTACATAAGCAAATAGAAACTGGTTTATTAAAACCAGTCAGGATTTGTTTTTTTTCTTATATTGCATGTTAATAAGATAAGATAAGAGTAAGATAAATACTTTATTATGATCCCTCCTTGCGAGAAGGGAAAATTCATTCTTTTCTGGCATTTGACAGCGTTCCATCCTTTGCAAGAAGCCGTCATGGTCCAGTTGGCGATCTCTTACTCCAGGGCAGTGTGCTTGCCCAGCTGAAACCGACAGCTCCAGGTGGGGAATCACATATTTCTCGCACTTGGATTTTATGTTTGCTTTGGTCTTCGCTTCAAGCAGGCCTTAGCTGGAGAAGCACACGGTGCAAAGGTGGAAGATACACATCACCAGTCCAGGGTCCAGGGTGGAGCAAGGTGAACTTCTGTCCGTGGTTACTGATCGGGGTGATAAGGACCATTTCCCCACCAAAAAATTATTCCCTCCTCAACAAGCTTCGGCAACAAGCAGATAAGTGAAAGAAAATTCTTTAGTACGGAGCATTTCCATAAGTTTCCAAACAGTAAGCAAAGTAGCTTTTCATAAGCTTCGTGTTTACCATCTTTTCCTGGTTACAAGACAAAACAAACAACAACTCACATTCTTCCAAAAATCCCAACCTGTGAGTCCTGCTGAACATTCCACGGAAGTGACGAAAAGATCCCAAGAATCAACCACCCTCCACCTGCCAACGTCCTCTGCGGCTTATATATAAATCAAAAGAAGACAACATTTTGTAAGCAATATTCCTTTTGCTCAATCTTAAAACCAACCACAAAGCATTTTTGCATTATGTTTGTGGCACGTTATCGATCCGTTGCTTACATTACTGCATACCATAAACAATGTTACTTAAGCTACTTAGAGTGACGACTGTTAAAATAAAGAATGTATTTAGCATATGTTTTAAAAAAGCAATGTATGTACATTTTATTTTGGTGGATTGTCATTAATGAAGGTTCAAATCTGTTGTAAAACATGTGAAAAACAAAAAAGACGTGACTCATCATTTACAGTAAAGAGATGTCTATTGTATGTCTTATAACCGGAATGTTGTAGTGTGTTTTTGCTGACCCTCTCTCTAAGGACCTGTTACGTTTGGCACAATATCCTCACTGATAAATAATCAAACTCTCGATTTTGGTGATAATCAAACAGAACAATATGAGGAGAAATAGTGTAAGTACATCAAAGAGAAAAGTGTTTCCACCAACTTCACACCAGAGACGCTAGCAGAATAGACCGAAAAGTGCCGAAGAACAGAACCAAACCCATCGGACTGCACAAAAAACAGACCAACGCATCAGGAAGACCTCTATATAACTTCTTTTTCTATTGTCACCACGATCTCTTTTTTCAACGAACCGCACAATTTGATATCCTGCGCCTTTTTTATTATTTTTCTAGGGTGTTTCGTTCCACCATTTCAATGACAAACTCTACGCACAAAGAATCTCTAAGATATGAAACGCAGACCAAAGTGGATCGGCTTCAATTGCTATTAAGTTCCTGGACATAATACTATTTGAAGTTTGAATGCTGAAGATTCTAATGCATTATTCTTTCCGAGAGTAGCAACCATCATTACTGCGGCTTTATTGTTATTCCTAAACCGCTCAAAAACAACATTGAATTTCTTCTATTGCTTTCCTCCAACTAACACCAAAGAATACATATCAATTAATATAAAACTACAAACCAATTTACAGCAAATACGTAATTACAAACTTTCGAAATTTGTTGTCTTGTTCAGAAATCTATTTGCTTGAACTTCAATTATTTTCGCTTGTTTTCCCTTCCGTTGTGCTTAGCCCCCAGCGTAGCCATTGGTTACGTTTATAGCTTTTAAATTTACTTTAACTTGTGAGACTGACCTGGGCCAAAAAACATTAGAAATTCAGGAGCAAACACACTGAGCTGGTGCTTGCGGTGATTAGAAGAAACAACCATTAAGACACAAGAGAACTCTTTTTGAGGTGAAAAGGATCTACTTGTTGTAAACTACAAGTAGTCCTTCAACCATTGGAGGGGCTGTTTTTTCAG